>JASAUF010000520.1:0-2400000 GCA_030180095.1 Magnolia changhungtana | reverse complement strand
TGGTCACTACAGAGAGGCTCGTCACCCCAGCGTAGGCCGACAGCTCGACCACTGTGTCCCATACCACCATGCCCGACTCATGAGTCTTAGCGGATCGGTACCATGGTTGAAACGGGCTTTACATTGGTAAGTGGTACCTTAGATCCAAGTAGTAGCGTCCATACATGGTAAACACATAATAGGCTAATCGGGTTACTTAACAAGTTCGATTGGTACGAACATACGCTGAATTTATCGACATGGTACCACTATTGACAATCATCATACGACTCGGATTCACCGAACACATCAAATGTGGCGAGTCTAATCCGACCACTCAATCAAGAATTATTACCGATTGCCTGGACTACGCAGTAGCCCCAATCATATTCAAAACGCAATAAGCATTCGTATGTGATAGTCAAATAGCATGTGACAGTCAATTCAAATATAAATCTCATTTGTGTGTTTTAACAAACACATAGTACACATGTTGTCACACACAGTCATTTCATCCATACAACATGTAGTAGTGAGATAGGTTACATGAAGGAAACTATAACTATAAGTAAGGTAATCGAGAATCCTATCTCAACACCCTTATTAAATACATTTTGACAAACATTTTCTCATTCAGGCATTTTATCAAACACTTAGAATGTACATATCAACATACCTGTAATAAATTAGTTATAAGGTATATTATAGCAAATCCTTTCACAAGGGAGTTGTCATATATACAACAATCATATATTTTAAGTTAATAGTCATGGCAAGCACAAATCATAATTTCATTTTCATACAAACATTTCAACAAACACGTGGAATGCATTATATTCGACATAGTTCATATATATGTGTAATATGCGGGAAACATCGTATCTAAGAACATGTGACAACAATCAAGTCAGTTATAAATCATTAACTGACATTAAAAGCCTTGAAAACCATAACCTAAACATTTATAGTCCTCACCTTTCACCGGTAAACTCGTATCGAACTCAGTTCGAACATAACGCCCTGGTCTATGGCACAATAGCTACCTATAACATGAAATAGGTTAGCTATTTCACCAATCTACCTATTTAGATTTCTAAAACAGATTAGGATTAGGATTTCTTACCTAAGAACGGAATCAGAATCGCTGGTGAAGCGATACGAGGGAGGCGATTCAACACGTGGGGTGGTGGGATCGAAGCCCAGCAATGATCTCTCACTTTCTCTCTCTTCACCTCACCTCTTTCTCCTCTTTTCTCTCCTCTCTCTTAGGGTTTAGGAATTTCATATGGAATGAGAGGGGTGGGTAAAGGCCCTTACATAGGCCCAGAACTGGTGTAAATGGCCTCATGGGCCATGGTATACTTAGGTTATAGCTAAAGAGCGGCTGTTTCGGGCCAATGAAGCTCATTTGGAGGCCCATTTTCTGCATACGGTCCAGAGAAAGTTCACTGACGATGGATCTAAGTCAGGTTGAGATTTCGGTCCGATCGAATTTATGGATCGACCGTGGAGGATCTGTTTCAGTTCAATGATCACCGTTACTCGTCAGGGCCACAAGTACACTAACATGTGTAGGGAATTTTCCATGATCCAAGATTTTAGTTGGGTCAGAATCTAACGGTCAGAAACTTTAAATTTGGCCTACAAGTGAACGGCCCAATTCACTTAAATATGAGTTCATTTTCTAAAGATATTTGCGTTTCTCACACACTTCGTTCCGGGCTCAAGTTGTGTATTTCTAAATACTATTTGGACTTGATTCCTACGATGGTTATCAAGCCCAGTAAGGTGGTCATAACCGTATAGTTTCGTGGTTATCGGACTTTTGACGTACGGTCCAGGTCCGATACGGAGTTTCAATGTGCTCCCGAGAGCAACTGGGTTTTGAGACTGATCATAGGTTTTTAGGTAATGTAGAGTTAGCGATTCTACTAGCTTTGGGTCTTGTGGTTCGTATAGAAAGTGGTTCAAGCTAATTCCACTGATTATTTAGTTTAGCACTTAATTAATTTTCGTTTAATTTCTACATAATTTGACCCTTAGTGATTTCTGCCTGAAGTGGTACTCGAGTCTTCGTACGGATTTTTTCGGGACGTTACAGATTATGTGTGTGATTGATGCATGCAAATAAAATGGATAGATGGATAAATGCTTACCTGGGCAGTGGGTTGAGGTTGTTGTTGATTGAACATTTTAGAGAAGTGTACCTGACTTGAGTGATGCAAATTGTAGTGATGGATTTTGTGTGTGTGTGTGTGTGTTTGGTTATATACATGTATGTGCACCCATTTTTCTTTTTCTCCTTTTTTTTTTTTGTTTTTTGTTCTTTGTTTTTTGAAAAACATATAAAACTATCAATGGAAAAAACATGACATGAATAAGCTCTTATGTTAGCTTGTCCGTACGATTCAAGGTTTGGATTGTGGTCTTCTGACTCAAAAGCATAAGACATGTTGAGTCGGCCATGCGTTAGTTGGCAATTTTTCTAGTTGATTCCCAGGGAGTTGCGATATCTTTAGAAAGTTTTTAGGGGAAGCTATGCCCTAAGTCTGAGCATGGTTGAAGGATCTTAGAACATCGTACGTCACACCCCGAAATTCGGGTATCCGAGTAGAGTAACCCAGACCCGAATCCCAAGACCATGAGGTACAAGATTCACTTTTATTTAAGTTGATATAATTATTTTCATTTCCAATATACCAAGATTCTTCATAATATCATTTACATCAACTAAGGACAAATAAAAATCCCATATAACAATGCCAAAATAACTAAATAAAGTCAACTCGACTTTAATGCATCATTCTTTCACTAAAATAAAACTGAGTAAAATGAAATACATAATCCATTAAGTCTATAATAAAACTAAAATAAAAGCAATTCTTAAAACTGAGTATGACTTTGGCTCATCAATAATAGCATGCCTCCTCAAAATATTTATATCATGTACCTAAAATAGTTTAAATACTCTGAGTACAACAACTCAATGGGATCATTTTCATCCCAATCGAAATTATACGTTAGTACCATAACACACCTTCTTAATAATAAATAAAAATTAAAAAATATATATTTAAGGAGACAATAAATATTCACAAAAAGATTTCAAATTTTTTAAAAAATGATTTCATAAATGATTGAATTAAAAATACACTCCTCTGCAATTAACTTGAAAATATATCTACCCTGATAATTTTTTAGGGAATGACCTTAGGTAAAGTACCGCATGATATCTTTTAGGAAACGACCTTGGGCAGAGCACCACGTAATTTTTTTAAGAGTCAATCCAGGGCAGCGCACTTGTGTGTGTATCTTTTAGGTAATTACCCAGGGCATAGCGTTCGCGCCGATCTTTCGAGAGTGACCCTAAGTAGAGCACCCTTGTATGTATCTTTTAGGTAATTACCCAGGGCAGAGCACCTGTGCCGATCTTTCGGGAATGACCCCGGGTAGAGTACTCATATCATGATATTTTAGCCATATATTATACAATTTCATAATTTATCTCTACCAAATATAACTAATTATAGCTACATTATATCAACAATCTATTCTCCTAAAAACTGACACGCGACATATATAACAATTTAGATTTTTATGAAAAAACAACTAAAACAACAATATCATGAAATTTTGAATAAAATAATAACTCATTGATGGTAACTTAAAAAAGGCATACACTATAAAGGATAACAGACATAATATATTTGTGTATAAGTAATCATCAATTTAATGTATACCGTATTTAATAATACAAAAAGAATTCATGAATTTATAAATAAAATTAATAACTATTTAATGATAATTCAAGAAGGCATATACTAGGAGAGAAGAAAAAACATAATATATTCAAGATTTTTATGCACAAGTAGTCATCAATTAAATGTGTACATTATTCAGAAACACATCAACATAAACGGATTCAATGCCTATGATATTTACATATAAACCTCGGTGTGGAGTGTGTGTTAGATCACCTACTTGATGCGTGACCTGTGTCTAAAGACGGCTATAACACAACGGTTGATGATCTTGCCAAGGATTATAGTACCTTCTCTAATGGTGATTTGTTGATCGATGGTTTTTTTACGATTTTCCTTCTTCAGGATGATAGAGTTTGATGTAGGAAGCTTGGAAGGTGAGAGATTTAGGCTTTAATGGAGATTTGTCAGTGGTTTCAGAGGTTTGTGGCTTCGTGGTTGAGGCGGCATGCGTGTACAACTCATGTCACTGATTATTATTATCATCATCATTATATTTTTTTCTTTTTTTTCTATAAGATGAATGGTTTAGATAGCTTTAGGTGCAGATTTATTTCGTTGTCGAGCGAAAAAAAAAATGGGAGAAGTGGGAGAGAGGTTCGGATATTGGTTTGATAGTGACGCATGTTTGACATTATGTGTGTGTGTGTTTTTCATCTCTCTCTCTCTCTCTCTCTCTCTCTCTCTCTTTAAAGATACGTTAAAATGACAAGATCCACTGAATGAACGGTTCAGATCATGACCCTGGGCCCACTTTCTCGATGGTTTGGAGGTAATAGATGGTTTCAGGAGACTTTTGTTATGAACAGAGAAAACGGAAGAGGAGAGAAGCTCGGGAAGATTAGTTTCATAGTGAAACATGTCGCTTGTAATATATTTTATTTATTTATTTATTTACTTTTACATAATGGACCCTATGGTGGCGTTGTAGGGAATCCATTTCGTTCACCTATTTTGCCTAGTCATGCTAGGGCACGGTCGAAAAATGAAGGTGGTCTAAAGTTATGGTGGGCCACACCAAAGGGATCAGTGGGGTTTGGAATACCTACCATTTAAAAAAACGGGATGTTACATCGTAACTGTCATATCTACCTTGCTTGAGCTAATTGCCTGGATCTATGATTTTTTTTCTTTTTCTGGTTATTTTTACTCGCAGTCCGCGTTCAGTTTGTTCGTTATTTTTTTCTCGTGGCGCCATTTTGAGTTTTCACCACATCCCAAGTATTTGAACTTGTCTGCCCCTTGATAGTTGTGCCTTCTTGCCCACGGCACCCTTTTAGGTTTTCGCCAAGTCCGATGTGTCCGCTATTTTTTACTCGAGGTGTCTTTTTTGGGTTTTACCTCGCCTATTTTTATTTGGACATACTTTTTTTTTTCATTTTTCTTTTTGAGCGTTGCGATTGATGGAGGGATTTCTTTCTTTGCCAGCTAAATTATATCCTTACAGGAAGTGGGAGATTTTAAATAACATATCTAAAGGTTTTAGACCAGTCTGAGAAACTTTATGGTGGGAATTGAGGTTTTTGTCCTGACCGGCAAATTTTTATCTTTTTTTTTTCTCTTTTTCTCCATTTTTTGTATTTCATGCCCTTATTATTCTCCGAAGCTTGGGCTACACACATATATATTCTCTCTCTCTCTTTTTTTTTTTTTTTAATACCTTATGGGATGTTTTGGGGGAAGTATGAAATTTCTTATTTTGATCACTAACCTTAGGCTGCTTTTGTGATCGCGCCTGCTACCTGTGATAGACTTTGATGTGGTCAACGTTGACTGGCTCAAGAAAGTCTTTACCCTTCAAATTGGTAAGGCAAGAAACACATCTTAAATTAACTTCTTTGATAATTTGCACGATACCCTAAATGTGTTTGAACTTGCCCCCGAGATTAAGCAAGTGAGGGGGCAGGAATCTTTTTCGCTATCATGCCCCCCTGTTTTGAAACTTCTGGTTCAAACTTACTTGTCGGGAGTTTTCGTGATTCTTCTTTAGTAGCTCAAGGAATGACATGACACTTGTGTGTACTTTCATCAGCTTGATGTAGTCAATTATAGCAAGCTCGTGGACACTTTTCTTCGAAGAAGTCTTTTGACTTTTAGAATATGAAGGATGTCTCATTTTTCATGGTGATGACTTGTAGGATTTCATGACGGTTGTTGATGTTAATTTTCCGAGATGTTGCTATGGTGGCATGTGATGTTTTTACGGCGACGTGAGATGTTGCTCCCACCTATTTAGTGAAGTAACCCAACTACCGTGAGGATGCACTCGCGATCGTTTAATGCTTTCGGGCACACTTTAGCCAATGTGTCAATGCCTCACTTTCGGAATGGCCAGGATGCTGACAAGTTATAAAGCTCAAAAGTGAGCACATGGATGTGATTTGTGTGCTCATGGCATTTGAAGCATTTTTTTCCCTACTAAATATTCCTTTAGTCAAAGCGGATTCGAAAACGAGGCAGATCCCAAACTTAGATGGGTCACACAATAAAAAAAAAAAAAACAGTGGAGATGGACACCGACCGTTGGAAACCTATAGGGGCTACCAATGAATGCTCTAGATCGTTTGTCTGGGTCTAGCATTGGAGGATGAAAGGGGAGAAAGAGATTGAAAAGAGAGGGGATTAGATCTCTCTCCAACATTCTTAACAAAATGTATCTTTTTTTTTTTTCAAGACATGCTTAATGGGCCCCACTAAAGAGAGTCGAGGAACATCCCCATCACCTGATCGATTTGAAGGGTCGAGATATTATGTGAGCTAGAAAATGAGGCATATTGATAATTAAATGTGATCGATTCAAAAGGATGACAACCTCAAGTGTAGAGGTACGATGTAGTTTTAACTCGACGAGGCCGAGATCAATCCACAGGGAATTGGGTTGAGAATACAATTAGAACTAAGAAAATGGTTTTATATTACTCCAATGATGTAAAATGGTTAAAACAATAATAATAAAATACTAGGGATCTAGAAATCCACTTATAGCAATTACAATATCTAATTCATATATTTAATTCCTACAACTCAATTGAAATCAAAATTCTATCATATCCAATCAAAAAATATTTTTATTAAACCAATTCCAATCATATACACAAATAAAACGTGAATTCAATTGAATGATCCTCTCATGAAGCACTTGAATCTCAATCGCAGGGAATTCAATCATCTATTATACTCAAAGTATATAATAGATCAAGAAATTATATAGATTGATTCATTCTCTAATCAAGCTAAGCAATTGCTCAATCAAGACATCCGATGTAATCAAAGTTCACAATAAAAAAAAAAAAAAACAATCCAAAGACTTTTATAAAGTAAATTCAAACCAATTTAATCCAATATCATCATGCAAACCATTTTTGTTGAATCAAATAAACTAAATATTATAATTAACTACAAGCTTCATCCATTAGCCTTAGTTAAGAGATTAGCGTAGTATGGCTAACATCATGGGACAAAAGAAAAACATGAAAAACAAAATAGAACTGAATAATTGAAGAAGAATAATGGCTCCGTGGAAGCTTTGTCACTACTTGGTCTCTTTCCCAAGTCTTAATTCATGCTTAAAATGGCCTAAAACACCTCCTTAAATAGAAAAATTCAACACCAACTTTGAACCGACTTGAAAATTGCGCAGTTTTACTATACTTTGATCACACTGACGAGTACCTTTGGTCGGACCGAAGCCAGCCGAACTTTCCTTCAATTGGAGTAGAATTTCTCCAACAAGTCTTTAAACTCTGTCTCCTGTCAATCGGCCCGAACCATCTTTTGGTCGCACCGAATATCACTTCGGTCGCATCGAATAGTCCTCGGTTGAGCTGAATTTACTCTGAAAATTTACTATTTGTTGTTGGACTATCTTTAGCACTTTCGATCAGATCAAATCTGACTTCAGTGGGATCGAACAGTCTCTTATTTGATTGCTTAATTTTTCAGACTTCTCTCCATCTTCGACACTTACTTTTCTTGGATCTTCATGGCTTAAAATATTCATCATAGAGTCTTTGATTCTTTAAATCTTCACACTTCATGAATTTTGGGTTTTAAATTGTCCATTCAAGCATGTATTTTTCTTTAAATTCGAAATTACCTCGCATGTAGAAAACATATGTTAGTGGATCAATTTAGCACTTGAATGTTGCCGAAACTATTGCAATTAAGTGGATAAATATGCAATCTTTGAGTCTCAATAGAATAACCACTCTTAAAAGAGTGATTTGAAAGATTGTGGCATATAGTTGTGTGTATACACATGTACATGCGAGCTGGGTCCTTAGGCCATGATCTTGATGGTAGATTGGGCATGTATAAAAGTAATGAATAAGTTGCACATATTAGATTCATAAATGGATATGCGTATAAAGTATAAATGGATTGAAGTCAATTTATCATGATTGGACAGTCCATTAGTGAGGTGGATGGTTGGATATATTTCCCTCGTGATAAATTGCTATTTTAATGGTTAGTTTGGTGAATGGACGCATATAGAAGTAGACGTGAAGGTTAATGAATGAATGTCTTATAATTGACAATGGAATTTAGAGGATATATATACATCGTTTTAGGGTAAGGATCATGAGAATTTTTCTATCTTCCTAGTTAAGTGGTTTTAAACAGTTCGGGTACATTATCACAAGTCTTAGAGAGTTGATGTAAGTCATGTGTTAAACAATCACTAGCGATGTGATTCTAAGGTGGAGATCATAGATCAATCGAAGAAGGATTGATCTCTAACTTTACGAATTTGATGTGGGTTGGTGTAACTCAGAATTGTACAATTTAAATTACATTGATTGAGTGTACAAGTGAGTAATCTATTTGAGTAAATTTTTAATATAAGCATAAGGTCATGATAAAGTGGTTTTGGTCCAAGGGTCATGGATTGTGATCATTTAGGTTTAGGGCAAGTTTAACGGTTAGATTTAAGCTAGAGTAAGGATAAATGGGTGATCTTATGAATATAAGTGGTAGGACTGCAAGTAGAGCTGGGGAGAAACCAAACCGATTCGACGAATCCGATCCGAACCAAACCGTAAGCAAGATCAGGTCGGATCGAGTTGGCCTAGTCAGATCCGATTGTACATAGAGGTGGGCATCGAGCCGAGTCGAGTCGAGGTGGGCCAAGCTTGGCTTGGCTTGTCCATGATGTACTCGAGTTCGAGCTCGAGCTCGAGCTTGGCCTTGAGCTCAACATTGAAGCTTGGCTTGTTTGCCAAAGCTGTCGAGTCGAGTTCGAGTCGAGTTTACCTCGAGTCGAGCTCGAGCTTGTTGGGTGAGAGAGTAATGGATTCCGTTCTTGATCCTCCTCCATTGATGAAAAATTCAAAAATCTTAAGAGAATCAAAGCAAAACCTGATGAAAAAACCAAACAAAGCTTCGAATCGGATGAGGAAACCTGTAAGAACCGATCTGTTCTTGATCTTCTTCAACCAGCAGATATCCAAGTACTAAAAAAAGAAACAAAGCAGAACACATATCAGAAATCCAAGTAAAGAGCTATAACCAAACAGATCATTGGATTTCCTCGAAGCTTTAACAAATCTGAGAAGAACTCATCTCGAATTTCTTGGGTTTTCTACCTAAGTAGATCTCGAGATTGAAATCATACTATTGTAGATTTGAAATGAAAATTAGTGGTGGTGGTTGGGGCGGGCGATCATATAGTGCGTATATAGAGACTCTAGGATTTGTTTTTTATTTTTTTATTTTTAAGTTTAAACTTAAAACTTATATTAATATATATATATAATATAATATAATATAATATATAATATATTTATTAATCGAGCCGAGTCGAGCTCGAGTTCGAGCTTCGAGTCAAGTCGAGTTCGAGTCGAGTCAAGTTGAAATGCCCCCTGGTCGAATTTGGCTTGAACTCAACTCGAGCTTCAAATAATTACTCTCTCTTTCGACTTTGAGTCCCCGACTCGGCCCAGTCGAGCGACCTTTTCGAGCTCTCTCTCATCATCATCGAGTTCGGATCAATCGTCAATCAACGATCCGATCCATCGAAACTATATAAGTAGTATTTTAATTTTTTATTTTTACTTTTTAATTTTTACCTATCATGCCCCAGCCCTACATCCCTCATCTTTTCTCTCTCTCTACCCGAACGAACGCTGCATGGCCCACACCCATCTCAGATCTGGTCACTCATCATCACCATTTTTCACCCAAACCCAAACCATAAACCCCTAATCTTTTCTTTCTCTTTCTCTACCCAAACGAGCGCCGCACCCATCACAGATCCGACCACTCAGCAGCCTAGCCCACTCATCATCACCGTTCGTCTTCTCCATTGATTAGGTAGGTACTGTAGGTTTCATTTTTATTTTTTATTTTTATTTTATCCTGTATTTTGAAGTTTTTGCCCGCCCTGCCTCGCTGGTGGACCGCACTGGCTCGCTGCGCAGTCATGGCTCGTCGGCTGGCCATGGCTTGCTGAGCTGTCATGGCTCGCTGTGCGGTCATGGCTTGTCGGCCGGCCACCACCCCACCTCTCTAAAAAAAAAAAAAAAAAAACATTGGGACCGTTCTGAACCATACCCAATCCGATCCAACTAAGTTTCTTGACCGAGTCGAACTCGGATCGGATCAGGCCAGCAGTTGACCCGATCGGATCAAGTTAAGTGACCTAGACTCGGTCCCAATCGGATCGAGTTCGGGTCAAGCCATGAAAATTTCGGACCGAATCGAGTTAGACTCAGACTAGATGCCCAGCTCTAACTATAAGTGTACATGTACACACACCTTAAATCATATGATCAATAATTACACAAGTTAATGATTCATGGATATCTATGGTCATAATCTGCACATAATAATGGCTAGATGCATGTACGGATGCATGGATGAATAGATGAATCTATGCATGTAATTGCACATATGCAGTATACTCGTGTTCATGAACATGCATGCGCACCAAAATCTCCCGGTCGTTATAATCCGTTGGACAGCGGGACTCACCTGCACATTTTGTACCTCACGTTGTCCATGTCTTTGGACAGCTGGGCCACTGCTGTATATGTTGCACACGCACTGTGGACAGCAGGACCACCCGATGTATGTGTTGTAATCCATGTTTTCCACTCGTCAGGACAGCGGCCCACCTATGACGTATGTATTTTATCCACGCCGTCCACTAGACAGTTGGATCCACAGTGATGTATGTCTAGTATCTGCGCTGTCCACTGGACGGTGGGACCCACCAGGAAGTTTATTTGTCATCCTACCTAGGTAAGTTCCTCAGGACCTGGTTGAAGGAAAAACACAAATAACAGCTTGGTTCAAAGCTTCTGCGAGCCCCACCACAGAAAGCAGTAGTGTTAGACACCTACGGTTGAAATCTTCCTTGGGCCATCATGGTGTATGTATATTATACATGCACCGTCCATTCATTTTTTAGCACATTTATGGGCACGAGCCAAAAGATGAGCACATTTAGCACATAATGGCTGGTGCTCTATGGGCCCCACCGTGATGTACGTGTTTCATCCATTCCGTTAATATATTTTTAAAGATCATTTTAGGGCTTGATGCCAAAAATTAGAGGGATATAAATCTCAGGTGGACCACACCACAGGAAAATAAGAGTGATTGGATATCCACCATTAAAATCCTCGTAAGGCTCACTGTACTGTTTATTTGACATCCAATCCGTTGATTAGGTCATAAAAACCCAGATGAATGGAAAAAACAAAGATCAGTTTGATCCAAAACTTTTATGGCCCTCAAAAATTTCTTTATGGTCGACCTTCATTCAACAGTGTTTCATATAATGCGGTCCACTTGAGATTTATATGTACCTCATTTTTTGTTTCTTACCATAAAATGATCTAGAAAAATAGATCGACGGCATGGATGAAACAAATACATCATGGTGGGGCCCACAGAGCACCGACCACCAGCCACTGACCGGAGTAGCCAATCCGTTGGAAGCCACACTGTGAGGATAGCATAGCCATTATGCTGTGGGGCCCACCGTGATGTATGTGATTTATCTATGCTCTCTAGATCGTGGGGCTCCTGAGTAACGCATTTTTAAACCCAATCTGTTGATGAGGTCACCCAAACCTGAATGAAAAGGAAAATACAAATGTCAGCTTGATCCCAAGGCACGTGTAGGGCCTACAAGCTGTGGGGCCCACTAAGATGTATCCTTATCATCTAAGCAGTTGATAATGTCACACAGACCTGAACGATGGGAAAATACAAATATCAGCTTAATTCAATACTCATGAGGGACCCACAAGGCTGTGGGGCCCACTGAACTGTTTATTTGATATCCAACTCGTTGTAAGGTCACACAACCCTGTATGGAGGGAAAGCACAAGCACCAGCTTGATCTGAAACTTTGTGGAGCCTGCTATGATATATGCGTTCCTCCACACCGTCCATATGTCTTTACAGGTGTTTTATCATTGCTGCCCATCTGTTTTGAAAAATCATTTGAGGACACGGGCGCACCCTTTCCAGGACGCGGATTGCCTCCTACTAATCCGTCCCGGCAGGGCTCTGTGGGGCCCACCGTGATGTAAGTGTTTTACCCACGCCGTTCATCATTTTTCTAAGTTCATTTTAAGGTATGATCCAAAAATGGAGTTAGGTCCAGGGCTTAAGTGGACCACAAAGTGGAATGTCTGCCATTAAAAACTTCTTGGGAGCTGGAGAAGTTTCGGATCAAGCCGATATTTGTGTTTTCACTTCATCCACGTCTACATGACCTTAAGAATAGGTTGGATGGTAAATAAAAAATTTTTTAAAAAAAAAACATTACGGTGGCCCTTAGAAAGGTTTCAATGGTTGGTGTCATTATCACTGCATCTTTCTTTGGTGTGATCCATTGGAGCTGTGGACCTCCTTCATTTTTGGGCTCATAACTTGAAATGATCTTAGAAAATCGATGAACGGCGTGGATAAAACACTTACATCACGGTGGGCCCCACAGAGCCCTGCCGTCCGGGCAGGGGTTGGACGAAATCGGCGTCCAATGTTTTGGGACGCGGATTAGCTACTGACAGGTTGAGTAAATAGACTTGCTACTGAAGTGACGTCACCATATTCTGTGGGCCCCACCGTGATATATGTTTTATATCCATGCTGTCCATCCACTTGTAGAGATCATTTTAGGGTATGAACCAGAGAATAAGGTAGATCCAAAGCTTGGTGGATCCCACCACAGAAAACATTGGGGAGAGTGACGCCCACCGTTGAAACTTTCTGAAGGTCCACCATGCTATTTATTTGAGATCCAACCTATTCATAATTAACAAATACATGAAAAAAGGAAAAATACAAATATCAGCTTGATCGAAAACTTCTGCAGCCCTTAGTTTTTAATGGTAGGCGTTCAATATCCACTGTTTTCTACGGTGGGGTCCACTTGAGCCCCACCACTTGAGCTTTGGATATGATTCATTCTTTGGATTATGCCCTAAAATGATCTCTAAAAACGTATGGACGGTGTGGATATAATACATATATCATTGTGGGGCCCACTGAACATCTCTCCCTGCTCAACCTGTCAGTAGCTAATCCGCGTCCCATGGTTTATCCAGCTTTCAATTCGCTTTGATAAGCCATTTTAAGATGTGGGCCCAAATGAGTCAGATTCAACGCTTGGGTGGACCCCACCCCGGTAGGTAGCAGTGATGATGATGACCACAGTTCGAGCCGTCCTGGGCTGACCATGATGTTTATTTGCTATCCAACCTGATAATAACATCACATTGGCCTGGATGCATGAAAATCATAAATATCATGTTAACCCAAAACTTCTGTGGACTTAGGTAGTGGGATCTACCCATATATTATTTGTTGTCCAACTATCATGGCCCACTGACCAGGATGAAAGGAAAAGATAAGTGACAGCCTATTTCAAAAATCAAATTGGCCCCACCACAAGAACAAGGGTAATTAAACACCCACTGTTGAAACTTCCTTTGGGCTCACCATGTTATTCTTCTACCATACCACCCGTTGATTGATACGACCACTCAAGCCTGGATGAATGGAAATTATAAATACTAGCTTAATACTAAAACCTTGTGGGGCCCACTGTTTAGATGAAGGAGAAATATAAATATCAGCTTAACCTTAAAACTTACGTGATAAAGTGGGACCTACCTTGACATTACTGTCACCCAACCTAGTAACAAGATCACATGGACTTGGATGAATAGAAAACAAATGTATGAGTTTGACCTAGAACTTTTGTGGTTCTCCTAGTTACAAAGATCACCTCACAGTAACAAGAGGTCTATAAGCTTGAAACATGATGCTTAAAATGTGATGTTAAATTATGAAAATGATGTATAGATTAGTGGCTTGACTTTGTGATTCTTAAGCTTTGAGCATATGCTGACTAAAGGCTAAACGGGCTTATCTGGACTTAGTTGATTACACTTAGAAGGAATGCTTGAATACATGAGAAACAAGCCTATCTGACTTATGAGATGCACACTAGGTGGTGTGCGGCAAAACCCATGTCAAAGTATACTCCTAAGGAAGCATTAGACAGATGGAATATACATAAATGGTATATAAATTATTATTGGGGTATACTTAGGTAACACATTTGACTTATACGATGTACCCAATATAACGTACAAGTAGTCTCGTCTGAGAACTATAATGAAGTATCCTTAATAGTACACCGATAAATCCTTATGTTAACTTATGTTAAAAAGGTCTGTGCGACATGGTGATTTCTTATGTATGATGTAAAATTCATATACAAATATTCATAGTCCATTGAATTGTAATATTGTAAATTGATGTCAGTAGGTTTATATTGTGATTGCTCGAGTAGATACTATGTATCTTGAATAAGTTGTACCTTAGTATTAATTATCTTTGATTAGTAAACTATATGAAAAATTATTATACATCGAATGCATCTCAAACCCTTACATCATAATGACTCATACATGAGCATTTGGAGTATTGCTAAGGGTACTTGAAATATTTGGAGATGGATACTTGAGACCTTGTAATTGGTCATGATTATTAGATACATAAGACCTTGAGATTAATCTTGATACCTAGCGCCGGGTCTTCCATTTTCAAGTCCAAGTCTGGGGAGCATTTTAGTTATGTGAGAGCCTCTGCTACCAATGATGGGTGGAGAAGGAGAAGAGGTGTGATGCGCCTACTTAGCATTGAACTGAGTTGGGTTGACATTTTGTCAAGTAGGATCTCCAACTGTCAAGATCAATTAGGGTAATATACAAATACATCCCTTTGTCGTCAAGTCCGAGTAAACTGACATGTATTGGTTTTTGTCATTGATGAGTTGTACTGCCAAGTATGAGTAGAGTATGGTAAACTAATAGTTAAGTTTGAATATGAAACCCCTATTGCTGAGGATAGTTAGAAGGTAGATTTGAAGGGGAGATCCAATTAGAGGGCATGACCTTGTTGTTCGCTGTTGAGGGTCAAATATTGCATATTATCCCCCATTTATATCTTGGTTTTATGAATATGATACTGCTTAATGTCCTATTTCACTCATGTTTGTATTGCAAGATGAATTTAAGAGCTTTGATTGAAAAAGATGCTAAAAGCATGAATTTGATACAGAAAGATCACCAAGGCAAGGGATGGATCTTAAAAGACCAAGATTGAAGAATTCACATGTTAAAGATCCAAGGAAACCAAGTGAGGAATGAAGAGAATCAAAGATTTAAAGTGAAGAAAATGAATCATGAAAGAAAATGAATCCTGAAAACAAACATATTCTTGAAATTATCCTAAAAAAGCATATTCTGAAACTCCGAATCTATTTTAACTGTGCAAAGTAAAGTATATTTTAGGAAACTGCGTAGAGTGAAGTTTAATTTAGCAAACTGCTGAGAGTATGTAAATTCGAGGCGGTTTCTAGATTTTTCCAACTAGGTTTGAAAGTTGGTGTTGCACAACTATAAATAGGAGTCCCCTGGGCATCCCTGGGCATCATCTAGGGTTTGGAGGAGCAAAGCACAAGGGTGAAAAGTTATTGCCAAGTGTTTTTCTTATTTCTTTCTTAGTTTTTCATACTTTATTTTAGAGTTTTAGATCTAATCATGTCTATGGTTGGCTAAACCTCTTAATTAGGACTAAGGGTGAAGCTTGTAGCATGTTGGAATGTTTCTATTGCTTTAATTCATGTTTATGTTGAATTCACTTTGATTCTAGTTTAATATTTAAGGAATACTTTCAGTTTTTTTTTAATGGTTTATTGTTACTCAAATTACAGTAGATCTGCAATAGCTTTGAGTATCTTCTTTTCATACTTTGATATTATGAAATTAGGAAATCCTGTTGTTCACCATCGTCTCTTGGGCATAGTTAGATGATGGAATCCCTTCTAATCTTCGTAATTCTCTTATGTTTGTGGAATTGGGATATCTCGTTGTTTGCCATTGTCTCCAGAGTATAGCTAAGTGATGGAATCACTTCCAATCCTCACAACTCTCATCCATTGAGAATTAGGTCAAAGGAAGTTCAGATTTGGTTTTTATATCTTCCAACTGGATAAGATAAGACTCCAATTATAGTTGTGTCTTTGAATTAAGCATATGTTCAATCCCCAAGTATAGGGTTGTGATGTAGTAATAAAACTCGGTAAGACCGAGGTCGAATCCACAGGGACTGAAACCTGTACGTATTTTGAAGTTAACCAGGACTAGAACTAGCCTAATATGAAATCTAAATAGGTGAATATGAAGGAAAAATGGTGAAAATATTTACCTAAAACTGGTGAAATTTAAAGGTAGGAAACTAGGGATTCAGAGGATCCACTTGTAGAGATCAGGGAGATCTACGCTGATTCACGAACTCAACTGGACTTCGAGTCTCGTCTTCATCCAATTGGAAAATATATCGCTTAAAGAACAATCTGAACTTTCTTTGATCAAGTTTTCAAAAGATGAGATGGGTGTAAATTAGAATGGATTCCATCACAAAACCGTGTCCGTGAGACAAAGCAAACAACAGAGTTAAACCAATCCACAACCAATCAGTGTGATGTATGAATGTTAGGAAGAGTTGTCATTCTACCATGTCCAAGGGGCGATGGTGAACAACAGGCGTCCTGGATTCATAATCACAAGAAGGAAAAGGAAATACTCAAGCCATTGCGATCTATTGTAATGTCGGTCACAACAAATCATTAAAAACTAACCGTATTCCTTAAAATCAAACCAAGATCAACATCAATTCGGTCATGAATCCAGGTAGTAGAAATCCCCCATTACGCTACAAGCTTCACCTCTTAGCCCTAGCTAAGAGGTTCAGCCCATCATGAATAGGCTAAATCCCTCAAACAGAAGAAAAAGAAAAAGAAAAAGGAAAAAGAAACTGCTATCTCTCTCTCTATCTCTTACGTTCCACCAAGCCGAGCTCTGATCCCCCCACCTCTCTTTCTTTCCTTCCTTTATAGCAGCCAGGGAAGGTCGATTGAGAAGAGAGACCGGTTGCAAGCATCAGTCAGACGTTTTACGCACACCAGATTTGGAAATTTCCTTGCGCAGGGATTGTTTACGCATCCACAAAACAGCGCCCAAAAATCTGCTTCCTTGCTTGTTTTCGAAAGGATAACATCCTTGGGACGTTTTGGAGAGTTCTACATGATGGACGGTGTAGATCACCATCCGATCGTCATCAAAATACACCACGCCCGCAAAAGGAGGCCATACTTCGACGTGAAACAGAGCGTGCGGCGATGATCGCCTTTAACGACGCTTGTGGGCCCACGAACATATTTTTATGAGAAATCCAAACCGTCCATTGAATTCATGATTCAAAAATCAGTAGGAAATAACTAGTTTCTGTTTGTATTCGGTGTGGCCCACGTGATTGATCATACGACCGTCCGACCTCTGTTTGGACGATTGGAAATCGTTCCTCACTTCCTTCTGGGAATCTGCCACCTAGGCCGTGGTAAAATGGGACATGGGAAGCTAATGGACGGTCCAGATTTATCATCTGGACCACAATGATGGCCCACAATGCTCACCCGCAATGGTTCGTGTGGACGCTGGTGGAGTGAAAACGGAAATTCCGTTTTAGGAAGAAAGGTCGGTCAAACCGACCTTGACCAGCTCCATTTTTCCTAGGTCTGACTAGTATACATGTGCACTTTGCACATGTCACTCAAGGTGGGACTCACTTGATGCTCGTAGGAGATCTGATCTGTCCATCCCTTCTATCATATCATTTAAACCGTAAATACCAATTTTGAAGCATATCCAGATAACAAGTGAGCCCAAAATCAATGGTTTATGGGCTGATCTGTCCGTTGGGCCACTTCCACAAGTATCCAACGGTTGAAATTTAATATGTACGGTTAATTTTTGGTCCTCAGGCCATATATGAAGTTTCGAGTTGAGCAGACGGTGAGAACCCAGTGATCTTGCATTCTGGATGAATTTCAGGCCCTTTTAATGCGAGTGGCGTGATTTTCTCGGATCTCTGGCATGTAAATTCTTTGATCGGTCCCCTAGAGTCCGTCCCTTGTTGTGGTGATTTCAGAGCATCAAATACACACTTTTAGCACCTTTTTGTAGTCCACACTTGCAAATGTACCTTGCATCACAAACACGATTAAATTAGGCTTTTAAACGGTGGCATGTTCATAAATCTGGTAATAACTGGGGTCTAATATACAATATTTGACCCTCAACACAACCCCCAACCAGCATTTTGCTAGTCCCGAGCGGAATATGCGAAGAATAAGTTGAGAATTATAGGGCAATTTCCATGAACTCAGGTGATCTTTGAGACACAATTTAGATACTAGAATTCTAAAATTTCATGAATGTTGGGCATTACTTTCTTTTCGATTCAAATGCATGGTAAATTCCATAATCAAGTTCAAGGTATTAATCCATCAATCAGACAATTTCTGAACATTAAGATCCATGAGTGTAGAGTGTAATCTCAGCTTATCAATCATTAAGATTCAATCCGTTATTTCATGATATCATTGGTAACCAACAAGAACATTCAGGACACTCGAAACCTAAACTAAAAGGTGTCTCACAGATCATCTTTTTTCTTTCTTCCAGCTTTTGATTTTATTTTTTTCTATTTAAAGTAATGCCAAGGAGGGGAATCAAATCCTCACCTATAGGGAGCAAACCTATGGTGAAGACTGTACGCCCAACCCTTTTTACATATTATCCATGGGGAATCGAATCCTCACCTATAGGGAGCAAACCTATGGTGAAGATTATTCGCCTACCCCTTTCCAAAGGCATTTGTTTTTGTTTTTTTTTTTGTTCTTCAATTCATCATGACAGGCCAATTTTCTAGGCTGACTGATTCCTTACATGCTTAGTGATTACCAAGTTAATCCTTCAATATTAAACTGAAACTTCAATGTGTAAGCGAGATGTGACATGTGAAATCATGACTCAATCAATGTTTACAACTTCTAATCATGGATTAATAATTCAAACTTAATTGTGAAATCTAACGGACAATACCGAATCCAAGAGTAGTAAATCACCAACATTCCATATCCTGTAATTCTAAATCAAAGATGGTCGTCAAATCACTTCGAATTCACCAGAAAGTCCAGAAAAAATTTAAAAATTTTCACAATTTTTGCTCAAGACGAAGAAAACACTGATTAGGTAACCTAATCTCCCACCCCCAACCTAAAAGCTACATTGTCCTCAATGTAAAAGATATGAGCATGCAATGCACATGGGACAACGAAAGTAAATGAGAAGTGATAGGAAGATATTACCTGGACAAAGGAATCGAGAAAGACGTTCCAAGAAATCGCGGCATGAAAGCCGGTTAGCACTAGAGTGAAGACATGAAAGCAAACTATCCTAAAATAATGCAGGAAGCAAACTAACCTAGTCCTATGAAAGCAAGGGAAAAGCTACTCGATCATGCCGCACGGTTCCTCTTCTGGCCAGTATCGTGATAAATTTCTTAGTAGGTTTCTCAACAGGATCATCCAAAAGCCCTTTTTGCAATAGGCTTTGATGCCCTGGAGCATGAATGGCCAGAGAAACTTATGTACCTCAACAAAAATTCGTCGTTGATCCACCTGAGGTATCCAAAGTATATACAATTCACCTGTGTCAGAACAAGTCTCAAAGTTAGTATCCCATGGCGAATCAGAGACTACAGGTAGATAAAATTCAGAAAGATTTTCAGGAAATAATGTAGTCTCAATGCATTCCGAAGTTCCAGACTTCGGTTCAATTTTTAGCTCCTCTTCCTTTAGTGGTAAACATTCAGAGTCTGGGGAAGAAGGGGCTTCAGAGTAAGGGTGCGCTTGGTCCGTGACAACCACCTAGGTGGTGTCATGTAAGGAATCCACCTTTTCTTGTATCATGAGATCGTTGGGATCTACAAGGTGTGCCAAGCATGAGTTCAAAGATGTGGGAAAGTCAGCTGGGAGTGACTCGTCTCCTGTATCGAAATCTGTGATGATGAGCCCAAGGATTCCATCATCTTTTGAAGTAGATGGATGCATGCTCGCTTGCTCTTCACAGACAGATGGACAATCAATAGGTGAAGAATTGATGTGAAGACTCTGATCATTGAAGCTTCTTAGTGGAGGCATTGAATCGTCTAAAGTGTGTAGTTCAGATTGTAGCCTTAACTGGGTAGTTTCAAATTCCAGAGATATATCAAGCAAATCGTCCATCGCCCGAATCATATCATCATTCAATTCAGGGCAGTGGTCCAAACATGTATCACAAGAGTTGAAAGGGTTAGTTGAAAATGGTTCATTCTCCACATTCAAATCTGTCATGTCAGACAAGTGGAGTTGATCCTTATGGTTTTCAACTTCCTGAACCTCTTGATCATTGGTAGGAGCCACACTTGAGATTGACTCCCAGTACTCATCATTGTCCAGTTCCGTGCAGTGTGCACTTGGGATAGGATCACATTCCTCACATTCTATTCCTAGATTGAGTTGAGGTTTGAATAAACTAACCTCTACCTTATCAGTGTAATCATGTGTGCCATGTGAGTGAAATGTGTCACTATCATTATATTTGAACGATACCCACGTCTCTTCATCATTCCTTTGGACAGTCATTGAGATCGACTCATTGGGAAATTGAACCATCTGCTCATTAATGGAATCCAATTCCTCATTCGTAATTTCTGTTTCTGCCATAAGCGAGTTATGATCACTTTCTTCACATTCTGTTTCTAGATTAGGATGAGGCTGGGATAACCTAGCCTCTTCCTTCTCCATAAGATGTGACTGAATGATTGGAATTGAGGATTTGAGCAATTCGCATGATTGTATGATAAGTTGATTGAATTGCTCTTGTGCTTTCATGAGCTTCTGAAGTGAATCCTCTTGGATTGTTTCTGATTGGGTTTCAAAAGTAGAGGACCCAAGAGAATTATCACTATGATATATAGCTGGTTCAGCTTCCTGACATTGATGTTTCCATTGATTATAGTCATACGGATCATAGGTGGGATAATCTGATGGTTAGTAATACTTATTATCACTCATAATATAATCACGCATTGTTTTCTTTTTCTCAGAAGGGTGATAATAATTCTCATTCCCATAGTTATGATAACCCCAACACTCACGTACTGTCCATGGGGTGGAATTGTTATCCCGTATATGATCGCATAAAGACTTCTTAACCGATGGAGTGTTATGCTCAGGTCGGTTCTCAATGATTGGTTCAGAAAAATTCTGAGACATAGGTTGATGTTGATCGTAATCGTCGTACATCCCTTCACACTGTTTCGCATGCTCAAAAGCTATCTTAGCATATTGACGTTCCCACTCGTGCATATACATGGGGGAACCCTCACTCTGAGTCGAATCCTAAGAAAAATATAAGAAAAGATCCTACAGCAGTATGGAAAGTAAGAGGAGGAGAAGTTAGAAGGAAGGTACCAATTGAGAAGTTCCTATGTTAAGATCCTGCAAAAGAAAACAAAGGAGATTAGCTAGAAAGTTTAAAATTAGAAAGTTCCTATAATTGAAATAGAAAATTAGTTTCTAGAAAGGAAAATTCCCTAAACCTAGAATTAGAAAGTTTCTAAATTAGAAATCATGATCCTAAAATAGAAAGTAATGTTAGTTTCTAAAAAGGAAGACTACAATAAGAAAATTTCTAAAAATAAAATAGGAAACAAAGTTAGATTATAAAAGAGTTAGAATTAGAAACTTGCTAAAAAGGAAGACAAATCCTAATCTAGAAAAATAGAAGGGAAGAAATTAAGAAAGGAATTACCAAATTAGAAGCCTATATCAAAATCCTACAAAACGGGAAAGTTGGGTTAGTTTCTAAAAAGGGAAAAATTATATAAAAATAGAAAGTTACTTGAAAGAAAATTTCTAAAAATTAGAGGAAAACCTGGAATTAGAAAATTATAAAAATAAAACCCTAAAAATCAGAAAAGTCCTAATCTCAAATTAATCCTAAAACCAGTTAATTTCAAAAAAAAACGTAGCCGTCAATCCCCGGCAACGGCGCCAAAAACTTGTTCAATCCCTAAGTATAGGGTTGTGATGTAGTAATAAAACTCGGTAAGACCGAGGTCGAATCCACAGGGACTGAAACCTATACGTATTCTGAAGTTAACCAGGACTAGAACTAGCCTAATATGAAATCTAAATAGGTGAATATGAAGGAAAAATGGTGAAAATATTTACCTAAAACTGGTGAAATTTAAAGGTAGGAAACTAGGGATTCAGAGGATCCACTTGTAGAGATCAGGGAGATCTACGCTGATTCACGAACTCAACTGGACTTCGAGTTCCATCTTCATCCAATTGGAAAATATATCGCTTAAAGAACAATCTGAACTTTCTTTGATCAAGTTTTCAAAAGATGAGATGGGTGTAAATTAGAATGGATTCCATCACAAAACCATGTCCGTGAGACAAAGCAAACAACAGAGTTAAACCAATCCACAACCAATCAGTGTGATGTATGAATGTTAGGAAGAGTTCTGTCATTCTACCATGTCCAAGGGGCGATGGTGAACAACAGGGCGTCCTGGATTCATAATCACAAGAAAGAGAAAGGAAACACTCAAGCCATTGCAGATCTATTATAATGTCAGTCACAACAAATCATTAAAAACTAACCGTATTCCTTAAAATCAAACCAAGATCAACATCAATTCAGTCATGAATCCAGTCGTAAAATCCCCATTACGCTACAAGCTTCACCTCTTAGCCTAGCTAAGAGGTTCGAAATTCATGAATAGGCTAAATCCCTCAAACAGAAGAAAAAGAAAAAGAAAAAGGAAAAAGAAACTGCTATCTCTCTCTCTATCTCTCACGTTCCACCAAGCCGAGCTCTGATCCCCCCACCTCTCTTTCTTTCCTTCCTTTATAGCAGCCAGGGAAGGTCGATTGAGAAGAGAGACCGGTTGCAAGCATCAGTCAGACGTTTTACGCACACCAGATTCGGAAATTTCCTTGCGCAGGGACTGTTTACGCATCCACAAAACAGCGCCAAAAATCTTTCCCTTGCTTGTTTTCTGAAAGGATAACGTCCCTTGGGACGTTTTAGGCAGGTCTACATGATGGACGGTGTAGATCGCTACCATCCGATCGTCATCAAAACACACCACGACCCCATGCAAAGGAGGCTACTTCCTGGACGTGAAACGAGAGCGTGCGGCGATCGCCTTCTCGCGACGCTGTGGGGCCCACGAACATATTTTTTATGAGAAATCTAAACCGTCCATTGAATTCATGACGAAAAATCAGTAGGAAATGACTAGTTTCTGTTTGTATTCGGTGTGGCCCACGTGATTGATCATACGACCGTCCGACCTCTATTTGGACGATTGGAAATCGTTCCTCACTTCCTTCTGGGAATCTGCCACCTAGGCCGTGGTAAAATGGGACGTGGGAAGCTAATGGACGGTCCAGATTTATCATCTGGACCACAATGATGGCCCACAATGCTCACCCGCAATGGTTCGTGCGGACGGTGGAGTGAAAACGGAAATTCCGTTTTAGGAAGAAAGGTCGGTCAAACCGACCTTGACCCGACTTTCAGTGCCTCCAGGTGCCGCATGGCTAGTATACATGTGCACTTTGCACATGTCACTCAAGGTGGGACTCACTTGATGCTCGTAGGAGATCTGATCTGTCCATCCCTTCTATCATATCATTTAAACCGTAAATACCAATTTTGAAGCATATCCGGATAACAAGTGAGCCCAAAATCAATGGTTTATGGGCTGATCTGTCCGTTGGGCCACTTCCACAAGTATCCAACGGTTGAAATTTAATATGTACGGTTAAGTTTTGGTCCTCAGGCCATATATGAAGTTTCGAGTTGAGCAGACGGTGAGAACCCAGTGATCTTGCATTCTGGATGAATTTCAGGCCCTTTTAATGCGAGTGGCGTGATTTTCTCGGATCTCTGGCATGTAAATTCTTTGATCGGTCCCCTAGAGTCCGTCCCTTGTTGTGGTGATTTCAGAGCATCAAATACACACTTTTAGCACCTTTTTGTAGTCCACACTTGCAAATGTACCTTGCATCACAAACACGATTAAATTAGGCTTTTAAACAGTGGCATGTTCATAAATCTGGTAATAACTGGGGTCTAATATACAATATTTGACCCTCAACAGCATAGTATCACCTTGATTGCTACAAGTGGATCCTTGGAAACCCAGTTCTCACCTTTGAATTTTTTAAGTTTCTAATTAAATCTCTTACAATTACTTCCTTTTATTTTGGATTTAGATTCACATCTTTTTTTAGTTCTATTTTTACTTCCTTTCAGAATACTCACGAGATTAGTCCCTGTGGATTCGACCTCGGTCTCACCGAGATTATTACTACATCGCGACCCTACACTTGGGGTTGTGAACATTCACTCCGATTGACAGAGTACAATTTTATTGGGTATGTGGCTATCCCTGTGATTTTGCCCAATTGATAATGTATGAGAGCTTTAGCCAACCGTATTACCCGAGTAAGAAAAGAGATATCACTCCTTTTTGTCTAACTTTTCTTTTGAAAATATGATAATATAATTGAGAATGAAATAGTATCACATTTTGGCTTCCTCTCTTAATTTGTGTTCAATGTTGTATATCAAGGTTAACGGGGATATCATCAAACCAATCGTACAAAAAAAAAAAAAAAAAAACCCTGAGTTGCACCTTAAGAGTGTAATCAAGGGCCCAAGCCCAGTTTTCAAGATGTGACCGAGTTCATTATCTTTCAATTTTTTATTATTAAGTGGTTTAAATCAATTCCAGATAAGTTTTTAGCATAACAATTTCCTTCTACATTATATTTGTAATTTATAGCTTTTCTTAATTCATGAATTTATTTTGACATTCTAGCCTTGATTTATTTTCTTAATATTCTTGCCTACATGCTGAGTAAACTCAATTTGATCCTGCTCTTAAGTACTTATGGATCACCGTAATCTATTTAAAACTTCTTGGCGCTTGATGCACTCACATGATATTTGAAATCAAGTTAATCTATTATGTTTTTAATTAATAAATTTATTCTAGCTTTCAAGTTCTGAAGTTTTGATATTTTTTTCAAAATCATGTTTGCAATCTTTACATTTGAAGATAGGTATCATACCTACTCCATCGGCATTTTCGTTCATCCAAGTCGCTACACCCGAACAGTCCAATCAATGTGGCAACGGATTGCCTACTCCCCCTGACACCAGGCTCGTGGTTGGTGGTCGGTGCTCTGTGGGCCCCACCATGATGTATTTGTTTCATCCATTTCGTTCATCCATTTTTACAGATCATTTTATTGTTTGACACCAACAATGAGAGGGTTATAAATCTCAGGTGGACCACACCACATGAAAACAATAGTGATTGGATATCCACCATTAAAATCCTCCTAAGGCCTACTGTACTGTTTATTTTGCATCCAATATGTTTATTAGGTCATATGTAACGCCCTGGAAATTGGGGGTCGTGTATACACTCGGCTCCTAAGTTCCCGGGTATCACTTATGTAAGACCTATACCCTAGTCCGTACCGTTCCGTAGGCTTCCGCGATCATACTAGTCGAATTTCGGCAACCCTCGACACGTTACCGACATTTGCACGCGATCCTAAGCCAAGTACTGCATACCAAAGTTAGCTCGAATCAAAACTTGTACCTTGGCGACCGCGCAGTCGCCGCAGTTTTAACGCCGTGACTCGCGCACCGACCCGATACTCAAGGTAGAAGATGTAGGCCCGCGTTCAATTCAAAGAAAACACCACGCGTTGCGAATTACGAGAGAATCTTTACGAGATGTCTCATCAATCAATGTCAAGTATAAGCCTTACCCAAGTACATGCAACCCATCCCTCCCTTTTCAAAAGTCAACTCTCTCTCTCTCCTCTCACCATCCCTCCTTTATCAAATTTCAACTACAACCATTCCCTCTTTTACAAAATTTCAACCCAACTCATACCTCATTAATTACACCCACCACTCCATCCATCCATTTTATTTTTTTTTTCTTCTCTCATTTCTCAAAACACTCTCCAACACCCCCACGTCCAAGCTCTCTCCCTCCCAAATGCCAAGTGTAGCCCATTTTTCCTACTCTCTCATCTCTCATCTCAACCGTTGATCCATCATCTATTACCATCAAAGTCAAGCAAATAAGCATAGGAGGCTAAGGGAGCAAGGTGAAGGCCTAGAGGTGGGTGATCCTCCGTTAAATTTCAATTTTTAAGGGCCCACTTGTTGTAGGACCCATTGATGTATGTGTTGTATCCATGAGGAGCCCATAGTGGCGGGGTCCCTCTATCACCGTCTCTCTCTCTCTCTCTCTCTCTCTCTCTCTCTCTCTCTCTCTCTCCCTCTTTCCTTGAATGGTGATGATGATGAAGGGGTGAGTGAGGCCCACCATGAATCATATTTCATGTGGGACCCATCGGATGATTGGGTTGGATCTATGCCATCCAGTCCATTAGCGGGCCCGTATGGAAGGAAAACATAAATATCAGGTGGGGGACCCACCTTGATGTGTGGGCCATGTGCATGTGGGACCCACCATAATGATGTGTTTATCCATGCCATCCAGCGACCCTGGACGCTGGACGGGTATGGCTAACATGGAGGGCGTGTACTACATGGGTGTGTACTGATAAGCTGTATATATATATATATATATATATATATATATATATATATTTACATATATAAAAGAGAGAGTGAGCTTTGGGGTGGGCTATCCATGCAGGCCCCACCTTGATGTAAATGCATAATCCACGCCGTCCATTCCGTTAAACAGCCCATTTTAGACGTTGAGTTGAAAAATGAGGGTAATCTGATCATCGGGCGGACCATAGTTTAGCAAATAAGTTTTCCACCATTGAAATACTCCCTGATTTTTCGGTGCGCCAAAACCCATCCAATATTGGGATCGATCTGTTTGTATTGAACCACAAGATCCAATGGCTAGGTTGGATTTGCTTGAGGTGGGTCCCACCTACCAAAAACCATGGGATTTCCTTTTTTTTTTTTAATATAAAAAGCAAGGGCAGCAGCAGGTGCTGCTGCTGCTGTCAGTGGGCGAGTGGACGGACGGCTGGGCCTCACGGCCCCAGCTGTGGGCCCCCACCGTGATGCGTTTCGAACATCAACACCGTGCCTTGGGTGGGCCTCCCCCTGGCTACGGGCCACCCAAAAATCAGCCGTATACGGAACTCAGGTGGGCCACACCGTCTAAAATCATGTGAAGACATACCTAAAACATATAAAATCACTTGGTAGGGCCTACCTAAAATTTGGATGCAGCTGAAACTTGGTCTTAACCATCAACCAAGTGGGACACACATAATGGGTGGACTAGATTTGTGAACCACATTCCGGTGGGCCCCAGACCCACCCCCTGGTCCACGTGACCTTATGAACAGATTGGATGAAAATAAATATCACGGTGGGCCCTACCCTGGTCCACGTGACCTTATGAATAGTTAGATTGCAAATAAACATTACAGTGGGCCTTAGGCCCATGTGACCCTAAGAACAGTTTGGATGGAAAATAAACATTATGCTGGGCCCTAGATTAGGTGGAAAATAAACATTATGGTGGGTCCTACTTAGGACCCACTTATGTATGTATTGTGTCCACACCTTTCATCAGTGTGGACCTCCACCATGGAGTATGTGATTTATCTATGCCTTCCATCTCTATGGGACCTACCATGATGCATGAGTTTCATCCAAACTGTTTAACCATTTTGGAGATTATTTCAAGGCCATGTGACGAGGCCCATCTTGGTGTATTTGTGGGCCGTCCATTGAGGCCCACCTTGATTTGTATAAGGCCCATTGTTGAGGTTCATCTTGATGTATTGGTGGCCCGTTGTTGAGGCCCACTTTGACATATATAAGGCCCATGTTGTGAGGCCATTGTGATGTATATAAGGCCCATGAGTTATGGCCCATTGCAATGTACGTAAGGCCCATTGGTGCAGCCCATGGATGCGGCCTACTTGATGAATATAAGGCCCATATGATACAGCCAATTGATGTACTTAAGGCCCACTAGGTGCAATTAGGTCCATTGCAATGTGTGATTCCTCCGTGGCGTATATAATAACGGGTAGTGTCTTGGGAATAATGATGGTTAGATGCTCATATTGTAAGGATGATGTCAGTTAAATGTCTGTATTGTCACTCTCCCTAAGGCCCACTGATAGGCCCATACTTGTAGTGGGTAGGCCGTCTAGGCCCATCTTCGCTTTGCTCAGAGCCCATCACTATATAACATGTTTAGTATAGATACATGATTCATGATTATACGCATCATATATATGCTTGGTATGAGGAGTGACTGATCATAGCATATGCCTTTGGGCGGATTGTTTATGGGTTCCCTGATAGTCGGAGTTACCCTACATGAGCGCGCGGTACGCGCAGGATTGTTGCATGTTTGGTAGGGTGATTCATACATTTTCATTTGTGTGATCATGATTATTGTATGCCCTGGCGACATTAGGGCCATAGCCTCTACAGACACATCGTGGGTGGCTGGATTAGATACCAGAAATGTTTGGTTCTAGCATACGGGCATCATAGATGTCCATGGGTAAAAATTTTTAAACCCGATGGTACCAGAGGATGACTCCAACATCGAGACTGAGTGGATATGTGAGCACATGAGGGCCGAATACGAGGAGGCCGCGTCTCCCACTGTGTCATGGTCTGTTGGAAAGGGGTGTGGCCTTACTCGCTCGAGGGTAGGGGCAATACTAGGCTGAGTTTGACCAGCTCGTGAATGGATCCGCTATTGATGTGCTGGATAGGTATTGGCAGACTATTGGCCAGGCGGATAGTGAGATTTCTTACGCTCACTTGGACTGTGCGACTAGGAGAGTGGCAGTGCTATTTGGAGTGTTCTAAACCCCAGTGATTATCCAGAAAGAGAACTGTATTGACATGAGGATTTGGATGAGGATTGGCATGCTTGAGCTGCATCTTGCATCGCATGGTCTTGATATGACCGATAACATTCATTCTTACACCGCATAGCCTTGGTACGGTTGGTTGCATTCATGTACTCATCAACATGATTCCGCATTACTCTGACCTTACATTCTGAGCACGCTCATATTGCGCACACACTTACACCACCTTCTAAGTTTTCTATAAGCTTTTGAATGATTGATGCGTGCAGGTGACGCCAGGACGCAGCCATAGTCTCACCGCAGTTGGAGCGTGCAGCCGAGTTTCTGGAGTTTTTATTATTATTACTTTCAGTATATTGTATTTCCCTTTATATGCATTGTACTTGAAGCTTTTGATCATAGTGGATTTTATGATGGTGTTCTTGTAGTTATTGTTCGTGGGTTATGCTCATTACAAATCAAATTGATTATCAGAAATCCTTCTTGTAGCATCCCAGGATCGGAACCTGGTATATAGGTGTTGAGAGTCGAGAATTGGGTACTAAGGAGGCTGTCGGCGCTGGATTTAGTGATCGGGAATTTTGTGAACCCGGTTTCTGAGTTCGGGGCGTGACAACTTATAACCGAATTTTACTAATTTGTGTTTAGTTAGACTTAAATGCGCAGCATGGAATTACTTGGAACATAAGGCACAATCACAACTAGTCTACTGAAATGAAAGTGATCAATATATACATGTCCAAAAGAATATAAATGGGTCGCACAAGGCGTTGCCCAATAAAATCACAAAAAAAATCATGTCCAAAAGAATAGTGCTCTGAGCCCACTACTCAACGATCTAAAATCTAGTCTCCTAAGCTGATGGAGAACCGCCCATCAACTGGAACTAGGACAACTCGTCCTCCTCATCGAGTCTCATGCCGCCCGGCTCCTCGTACTTTGTGTCACCTGCATCTACGGGAGAATTTGGTTGGTGTTTTAAAATACCGTCCCAGAGTGGGAGTGAGTGATCAACTCAATGGGTGCTATTAGTCTTAAGTTGTAATAAGCATCAATTATATTATGAACTTAATGAAAGACAATAATTCATAACACCTAGCTAATCTTGTTAATGCATATACATGATATATGATATGATGCATACCCTCGCCACAACACTCTCTCAGGCGACTCCGTTTAATGATCGCATATGACCAACACTCTCTCATTGCGACATCGACTGCCGAGTCGCCAACCTAGTTAGTGCGATGCAATGATAGTGTTAGCCAAGTTCTTAGTTAATTTCATTCATCTAGTAGGTTGGGGAAACTGATACACCGCACGTATTAATGCCCTCAACTAGTTACAATGCCTAGGCCCCTCAACGTGCGAGGTCAGGGCTCCGTGATCCTTAATCCCGTCGGGTTCCCCATCCTCAACTTCAAGCACATGAGGAGTGCTAAGAAAAGGGATTGCTCGCGGTCACTACGGGGAGACTCGTCACCCCAGCGTAGGCCGAAAGCTCGACCACAGTGTCTCATTCTACCATGTTCGACTCAGGAGTCGGCGGATCGGCTTTAATTGGTTATCAATGGGCTACAACGGTTGTAGGGTATTCTAAGTTCCATACATATGTGAGCAACACAGAGTTAACAAACAAGGTTGGTCAGTAAGTAGACTAGATTGTCCGAATTCAGGCGAGCACGTGACAGACGACATCAGGTACGAGCGACCCATGTAGTCGAACTACTGTCGCCCATACACACCTGCCCAAATCCACGGGTTTAGTCTCAGGATAATCCTACCAACGGGACCACCTTCACTCTCTTCATATTCCTGATCAACCCAAGGGTTTGATAGTAATCCATAGCATGCCAACTATCAGGGTTATCAACTAGCATAAACAATATCATGTGTTCATATTTTCCCAACATACAAATCGAATTTTCCTAACAAACAAGCTAACAATATCAGGAAACAAAAGTAAATGTGCTTGTATGGGCTAGTGAAGAAGCTAAGCACTTCATATATCTCGTAGAACTAAAAATGCACAAGAGTCAATGAATCATACATACTATAAAGCGACATCATACAAGAATCAAGACACGGACATGCAATCATTAAAGTATACCCAATCATGTGAGAGACGACAACAGTCTATACTATTCTAAGTCGATTGAGAGGATAAAAGGTAAGGTCTTTCATAGGTTTTCTCTAGATTCTCCAAATACATCATCCAAGCAATTAAAATCATTAAACTCATATTAGAATTGGTGTTAAGCCACCTAAGAACAATAGTCCACACCTTGTGACGTTTCGCCCAACTCATGACGCTCATTGGGTAAGAAAATTGGGAAAAATAATTCCTATATCAATTTAGAAACAATTAGTTAAGATTCATGCAATTTATTTTAGAAAAACCTAGGTTGGAGAGTAAGTTTCGTTTCTTACCTTCCAATCACGAATGAAGCGGATTTGGCGGAGGGAAATGATCGACGATAGGGCTTGGTTGGAGGAGACCGATGAAGGGGAGTACTAAAGCCTCCCCCACCCTATTCTCTCTTCTTCTCTTCCTCTCTCTCTTCCTCTCTCTCTCTCTCTGTCTCTCTTTCTTTTCTCTAGGGCAATATCGTATGGGGAGAAGGGGTGCACAAATGAGGCCCTTTTATAATGCCAGATTTGGTGTAAATGGCCCCAAGGGCTAGGTTTTTACTATACTAGACCTATGAGAGAGTCTTTTTAAGCTCTAGGGCCCACTATGGGGTGTAGATATTGATATACACCGTATTGGCCCTAATGATGATTTATGTATGTATATGATCGACCCGTCATTTGGATGCGTCGATCGACAGATATGATTAGAAGTCTGTTCAACGGTCACCGATAGTTGATCGGGGCCGCGGCTATACGAATATGAGCAGAGAAATATCCTGTCGTAAACCGATGGTCTGAAATCCTCAACGTTGCATAAGAGTGGACGACCCAATTCACTTAAGTTTCAGTTCATTCTTTTAGGATATTTGTACTTCTCATGCACTCGTCCTTTGGCTCAAGTTGAGCGGTTCTGGACAGTATGTAGGTCCGACTCCCGCGATGGACGTCAAGTCTAATAAGACGGACATTATCTTATAATTTTGTAACTAGTGGCCCACCAACGAGCGGTGTAGAGCTTGTTCGGGAAATCGGGGCATTTCTGGAATGAATTAGGTATTGAGATTTTTCGTGGGCAATGATTAGGGTTTGGATTAACTATGTTCATAGTGGTCTATTTATAACTAGTGAAAATGAAGATTTGGTTATGATTACTCTAAACCGTCGGTTTTAAGCTAAAAGAGTAACGGAGTTGATTTGGTCTATTAGTCAAGATCCGAGCCTTATCTAACTCGATTTTGGTTAGATCTTTAATTTAATCATGATTTTCTTGATTAGTTAGCGATGTGTCGGTTAGATTTGAGTCCTATGTGAGTAAATCATGGAGCTACACTTGATGTTCAAGTGATTGGGCGGATTCGTGTGCTTCCTATGGTTGATTAATCGGACTTGTGCGGTTCTTTACTGGTACCACCCCTATATAAACTAACATTGAGTGCTTTTGGTCGTTAAGTGATATTATAAGTTAATTAATAGAAAAATTTTCAAGGATTTTTTGAAATCTAAAACAGTAAAAATCCAGGATGTTACATCATACAGGCCCAGATGAAGGGAAAAAACAAAAATCAGCTTGATCTAAAACTTTTTTAGCCCCCCAAATGTTTTTAATGGTTGACACTCATTAAACACGGTTTCCTGTAATGTGGTCCACTTGAGAATGGGATATACCTCATTTCTGGTCTCATACTGTATACTGATCCATAAAAATAGATGGAAGGCATGGATGAAACACATACATCATGGTGGGGCCCACATAGCACCGACCACCGTCAGGGGAAGTAGCCAATCCGTTTCCAATCAATTGGGCCGTACATCTTGCAGTCCACCAAATTAACATTCCTAATTAAATACACGTGCCACCTTGGTGGCCTTCCTTTTTGCCTTAGCTGGATTATGTGTGTTGTGAAATGAAACATCCGATGAGCAGAATCAAGTGATCTTGAAAGTTGGGCCCACCTTCTGAACAGCTCGGATGTCAACCACATCTGACATGCTGGCCAAGCAATTTGGATGGCAACGTTCCACCCCATTGAGGTGTATTTCAGAACTCGATTAGCCGACGGGAAGAGAACCATGGGCCCACAAGCTACACATCGGACGCCCGTCCATGCCTTGTTGACGTACTACCAACCTTTTTATTTTTTATTTTGGGTTTTTCCTTATGATTGAGAAATATCTATTGCTTGTGGGACCCATGGAATCGGTGGGCCACCGCATTTCAATGAATGGGCAATCAGTTCTTGTACGGTGACATGAACCGTTCGTTGGTCAAGACCCGCTGCGGGTAGAGATGATACGGTGGGACCGGAAAACCCGTAATATGGTGGAAGCATCTGGGCGTGGCTTGGGTGGATCCCTGGATATACCGAGGTTGGTGTATCCCTGACTGTGGGGCCCACCTTGATGTATATTCCTTACATCTATTCCGTTAATTCGTTTTAAGAGATTATTTTAGTGTATGGTACAAAAAATGAAGTAGATCTAAATATCAGGTGGACCACATTGTGATTGACCATTAAAAACTTTTTGTAGGCCACAAGTTTTTTGGATCAAGATGATATTTGTATGGTACCTTCATCCAGGTCTTTATGACATTATCAACGGTTTGGATGGAAAATCAACATTCTGATGGCTCTAAAGAAAATTTTAATGGCGGGATTCAATCACCACTGTTTCCTGTCGTGTGGTCCACTAAGATTTTTATCTACTTCATTTTTGGGCATGTAATCTAAATTTAGTGGTACAAACGGATGGACCGCGTGGATGTAAGGAACACACATCATGGTGGGCCCCACAGTCAGGGATCCACGGAAGCCGAGGGAGCATCTCTCCATATAGTGGCAGGGTTTTGCAGGGATGGCCCATGTTTTAAATGAACGCACGAGATAATCCTATCCATTACCTTTTCTACTGTTTATTACACCACGTATTTGCCCATTAATCTTTTGTTATCCACCATTATTTTAATAATCACGAATCAGATGGATAGGATTGTGTAATAGGTCGGATTTTTAAGATATGAACCATCCATGCAAAGGCCCTGCTTATGGACGGACCAGATTTTCCCATCATCCTGCCACATGTGCTGCAGAGAGACGATCTACTGTAATATGGTACCCGGCCACGCCGTATCATCCTCTCTAGATATGCCATGGCCCAAAAATCCAAATTCCCGAATCCTAACAACCCTATCAGTGATGGGATGGTTAGAAGCGTTCATTTCAGCAGATTTTTGAGCCGTAACCTACCATGATGGGCCCACCTGATGCATGGCTCCAAATAATGCGAAGCTGATGTGGAGCACCAATTCACGCGCTCATACGAGGTACCAAACCACGACTGGTGGAGTGGCAGTTTCCTATTGGAATGTGGCACTACGTGCCCAAGCTCTGTGGCCCGACTGTGATGTATATGTTTTATCCACACTGTCCATCCATTTTTTCATCTCATTTTAGCATATTAACCAAAAAATAATGAAGATCCAAAGCTCAAGGGGACCACACTACAGAAAACAGTGGAGATTGAACACTTACCGTTGAAAGCTTCCTAGGCTCACGGATGATCTGGATAAAGCTTATATTTGTGTTTTTCCGTAATCCAGGTCTGTGTAACCTTACGAATAGTTTGGATGAAAAATAAAACATCATGGTAGATCTAGGAAGTTTTCAACGGTAGGCATTCAATCCCCATTTTTTTATGTGATGTGGTCCACTTAAGCTTTGGATCTGTGTCCATTTTGGGATCATACAATAAAATGATCTAGCTAAACGTATGGACGGCGTAGATAAAACAAATACAACACTACGAGACCCACAGAGCGTGTGCCATGACGTGCCAGAGGCAATCCTTTCTTTCGGATTTCTCAAAATACACTTTGAAAAGTAATACTCGCATCGTCTTAGAAATGAGGCACTCGTGTCAGATCAGAGCCGCTCATCAGCCAATTCCCACAATTTATATGCCGTATCTCAAAATCCAACCGGATACGATGATCATGTGAGCCTCACTTGTACGACATAGATGAACAGATGATACAAAATTGCCAACGTTCAGTCTATATACACGTGTAAGCTACCTGCTGGCCAGACCCCACTTGAGTAATCGCATCGTAAGTAGAGGTCTTCTTATGAGCGGCTCGGATCTCTCCTATTTAATTCCTTGTTTGCACGTGTATGCATTTCTCATTCGCTTACCTACACGTGTACTGACGCGTGTCTACGAACTCCTGTGTACCCACATAAACTATGTACTCCTCGCACCACGATAGGTATGTGCATTGTACTATGGAAAATCCGTACAATTGGGCACATTTTCTCTGATCCTGACGGTTGATATTATGAGACCCACCGTTTATAGTCCATAAAAAATAAATATCCAGATTGGACTATACTATACGTCCAATATTTTGACATTTTATTTGAAATGTATAATTTATATATAATCATCCCTATCAAGGGCTAATATTGTATTTTTAAAACTTAATATGTACATAAATTTTGAGTCCCACCAGATCAACGTTACAGATCATCAGTTATTGGAACCAAAGGTCGAGAATTCAAGTCAGGAGTAGGATAAAGTCATCACCTCATCAGGGGTATTTCGGTCATTTCGTTGAATTTGTCCCCTTCAACGAAATTCCGACAAATTGCGTAAAAATAGGTAAGGCTTTTGCAATGTGGCCAAAAAGATCTCCACCAACAGATTCGAACCCGCGACCTCGTCTTTGCTTTGTGAGGAATGGCAGCCTGCGGGTCATACACCACAACTACAATCCTAAGGACTCCACCGTACACGTGTCATATAACTGAAATCCCAACCGTCCAAATATTGTATTCACTAAATATTCATCAAGTTCAAAGATTATATTTGTTAGTTTCTGTCAATATATGTTTTATATAGGTTATTTTTAATCGTTTATTACTTTCAAAATTTACCGTCCATTAGATTCCAATTAATTGGACATTTTTGATGCAAATTATAGTATAAAGTTTAAGGAAAAATATATTTACAGTGGGCTCCAACATTTTGACGGTTCAGATTTAATAAAAGTGCCACGTGTACAGTAGAAATGTGTTCCATGCACTAGACTTCTGGTATAATAGCTACTACCTTATCTTTTCCACTTTGACAACGACAGCCGGGTTTCAAAATGAGGAGTGCGCACGAGCCTCGCGAACGCTGCTCGCTGTAACTTTCCCACCACACGCTGATCCCAGCCGTTGATCTAGAAGGTCCCACTTACATCCTTTAGAGATGAGATAGGAACTGATTTCCTGGCCGTTGTTTCTAATTCATTTTTTTCATAGATATTAGATCTCTGACGTGTGCTATTTTTTAGTTTGTGGTTGAACGGTCTGGATCATCAGCTGCCGGTGGAAAATTGGCGAGCCTCCAGACGCGAGCCTCCACAGCAATTCACTTTCAAAATACGCCGTTAAGTGACGTCGTTAAGACGTGACGGTTATAAATGAGCTAGACTATCCATGGCTTGGGCGAGGCGCACGAGAAGAGAAGAGGAGAAGAAGAGATCTCGCTGAACAACTGCTGCTCGTCCAAAACCCTAAAATTTCTGCAGATCGGTGAAAGATTGTAAGAAATTTCGGAAATTTCTCCATTTTCTGGCAAATTTTGTTCATGCTCCTGCGATTAGATCGATTTTCGGGCGATTTTTTTAATCTGTTTTCCGCGATTTTGGTTTTTTTGGCGGATCGGTCGATGGATGAGTGGGGATTTACCAGCATTTTGTCCGATCTTTCTGTTTTTGTTTGGATCCAGCAGAAAATGGGGGATTTTCCTTGCATTCGTTCGTTTTTGTCGTTCATTTTCTCTGGTTTGGAGTTTTTGTGCAATGGGATGTAGATCGAGTGGATTCTGTTTCAGTATTATTCGTTTTGGTGGAAATCGTGCGGAGAATTAGGCGTTTTTGGCTTTTGAGTGATTTTTCTGCTGGAAATCCACATTTTCTGGCAATTTTTGTTCATGCTCCTTCATTTTTATTTTTACTTTTAATGTTCTTTAAACGGGCCATAGATTGAGTTATTTCTCCTGCATTTTCTTCGTTTTCGTGGAAATAGAGCGGAAAAATGTGGATATATATATATATATATATATCGCTTTATTTACTTTGGTTTTGTTATTTCCTTGATTTTCCAATCTGTTCGGTAGAGTTGAATGTTTGCTCTTCTTTATCTTCTGCTTTGATTGTCTCTTCTTATTTGTTTTCCTAGTTTTGTATGATTGATTGATTTGAGGGGTTTTTGCTTTCCTTTTCTTCATTTTTGCCTCTTTTTTTTTTCTGTGATTGGAAACTGCTTTTCTTTTTTCTTGCATGTTTATACATCGTGTAGAAATTCTCCTGAATGTGTCTCTAGATTGATAAACATGATCCTTTTTCCTCTCTCAAAAAATGAAAAAAAGATGAAAATGATTTTTTTTCTCCGTTTTCTTCTTTGCTTTCTAATCTCTAGGAGTCGAGTCAACTTCGCTTTAAATCTCTTCATTTCTTTTTAATTTTCTTTATCTTTGTTTCTTCTGCAAATTAATAGGAACTAGGGAGTTTTGGCTCGTTGAATGCATCATTCTTGCATGTTAGTCGTGAATCAACTTCAAAAAAGGAGCAGTTTTTCTTTTGATGGATCAGCTTTTTATCACATTTAAGGCACATGAATATTACTTCCATGAATCTTTCTTTTTGAATTTTCTATATTGGATTCTGCTCTTCTTACTTCCATGAATCTCTCTTTCTTCTTCTTCTTATAATTGAAAGCTTTCACTTTTAGCTTTTCTTCTCAAATCGGTCAAGAATCCTACTGAATTCTGTAAAAAATAGACGGTTAATTATCTATATTGAAGTCTGTCACTACAATGTTAGCTTATCTTTCTTCTTCTTTTAATGGAATTCTGTAAAAAATAGATGGTTAGTAGCTGGTTTTGCCCTGGTTTGTTGTTTGTTTGTATTGTTTTTACATTTCGTTTTGTTTATTTTTTAATGTTCCTGACTGTAGTTCTTTTATCTAATGGGTATTTTGTTTCTTACAATTTTATAAGGTGTTTCTTTCCAGATCATACCTTACCTCTTCATCTCTGTTGGTTCCTCCCTTTTTTCCTCACTTTTCTTTTATGCGTAAAGATGGTCCTTTAATTCCTAAATGTCGGTAAATTTATAATAAGTACAGTGTGGCCCGGTTGGGAATTTGAGAGAGTCCATATTGTTGCTTTATTTTCAAATCCTTGAAATTTTACTTTGGAAGGTTTTACTGTGGAGTTACCCATTTGATCAAAAGAGTTGTGCAGTTCTTGTTTTCTCATTGTCGTTGACTTTGGTAATTTGGTTATGTATTGATGGATGACTGAACTACAAATTTATCCTTCTTATTTCAACATTATAATATCCAATTGTCAAGCAACTCCTGTAGATCTGGCTTTCCTTGTTTATTTATAAATCATTGCTAGGCCCATCATGAAGAAATGCATGCAAAGAAGCAATGGTAGTCCTATGAAACTGTGAATTTTAATACTGAGGTAATGACCATGAATGATAGATTCTGAATTGTTACTAAGTTTATTGTATGAGGGTGAGAACATGAGGAAGTTGTAAAGTTGGATGGGTGCTTTGATTGAGATTTAGTGTGTTCTTGCAGTTGTTATTATGTGATATATGGTTCTTAAATCCTAGAGCGATAGGGATTTTGGCATGGTTTAATTTTTTAACATATAGTTACATATGGTTTTGTGACGAGCTTATCATGCTTTGGTCTTGCAATGATTGCATCCCTTTATGAAGGTTACAATGAATAATGTTCTATATGTTAGTGAAAAACCAGTTGTGCGTGTAGTTCATATTTTAGAAATCTTTGAATTAACACAGTATCATGTATGGTAACATAGAAAATGTTCATCTTCAGTCGTAGCTCCCACCTGACTTGTAATATGATACTTGTTTTATTTTCTTGTAGCATAATGGGGAGGGAAGTTACGGATGTTTGCGTGGACCAGCAGCCTGATTATGTGGTGGTTTATTCAAATGGAGATGCCTATGATCCACATGATGAAATTCCCACCAGACATGCTGAACTCCCAGAATCTGATGAGCATATCAAGGCAGACCCAGACTCTCTACTTCTGGTGGAGAACCCTGAATCGAAGGAATATGAAGTGAAGGAGTGCACCACTGAGAATTCAATTGATATTGCTGATGTCTGTCAAGATGAAAATTGTCATATGGGGCAAGAGGTACCTCATGTTAAAAGCTCAAAAATTGATGCTGATATTCCAGAGGAGAAAAGCGAAACTCAGAAGCCAAATAATCACAAGAAGACTGTGAAACCGTCATCAAAATCTTCCACTACTGGAAATGGTCGATCAAATTGCACTGTTCCAAGGCCATTTTCTCTGGCCACCGACAAGCGTGCTTCGAGTGGAACTCGGCCTGTTGGAGCCGAAGCTGCTGCCGGTTCTACCAAACCTGCTAATGTAAATGCACAGCCCTCAAGCATGAAAAAGACTCAGGTAACATGTTTGAAACTTTGCTTTGTGCTTCTTCCATTTTATGCATTTTGTATATATTTCTTTGCAACTTCGGCATGGACATATGAGCTGGTGTTGGTAATGAAAGCAGACATGAGTGCCAACACAGTGGCTTTTATAATTCAGATTTGCTTGCGTCTTCCTATTTTGATTCTACAAATTTTAAAATCCCAAAAAATAAGTACAAATAACAAAGACGTGTAAATAATTATTTACACTGAAAAGTATTGTAAATGTCACTAGTCTTTACTTGAGCTGTGTCTATAGGTGTCGAACATGTGGAGATACGCATATCGGCAGAGTCAACTGCACAATCTCAAAGAATTCGCATGTCATTCTTACAGTGATACATCGCCAACATAGTTGGATTTTGGAAGAACAATAAGATATTTAAATAGGGGGTCAGTACCAGTATTTTAAATGCTAAATAGAGTGTGGTGTAGAGTTCACCCCTTGGAAGCATATAGTGTACGCTACATTCTACTTCTAGATTTTTAATTAAAATAATATAAAAAAATGGTAAATAGCAAAAATAAAGTTAAAAATAGTAAAATAGAATATAAAGAAAGATACAATAACCTTGATTTTTCAAGTAAAAGCACATCCAGAACAAGGTATCAAAAGCCAAACTCAGACACATTCAAGCCAAAAACTATTACATCAATAAGTTTCTAAGCCAAGTATCGCTAAACTAATGTAGCAAAATCTAACAACGGATATCAAGAATCAACAGAAAAGATCACAAGTATCAGTAAACAAATATGGATAACGTGTAAAGTTATGCTACTGCTTATATGGCTTAGAAGCATATAGTGTCTGCTACATTCTACTTCTAGATTTTTAATTAAAAAAAAAAAAAGGTAAATAGCAAAAATAAAGTTAAAAATTGAAAAATAAAATATAAAGAAAGATATAGAACAATAACCTTGATTTTTCAAGTAAAAGCACATCCAGAACTATCAAAAGCCAAACTCAGACACATTCAAGCCAAAAACTATTATGTCAATAAGTTTCTAAGCCAAGTATCACTAAACTACTGTAGCAAAATCTAACAACAGATCATAAGTCAATAGAAAAGATCACAAGTATCACTAAACAAATATAGATGTCGTGTAAAGTTATGCTACTGCTTATGTTGTGTAACTGTCTGCCATTCAACCTGCACTTAAAGTGAGCCTCACTGTGATGAGGGGATGCCACAGGCATCAGGCCTATCGGATCATCAGGTGGGCCACACCATAGAAAACAGTGTACAGCCACCAAAGAACCTCCAAATTCACATGGTGGCTGCATGATGGTTGGATTGCAGGGATTGACCCTGCAGGACAAGTTGGTTGCCATACACACACCACAAGTGGTCCCACACAAATAAATGTTGTAGAACAAGCTTAGTCTATCATTCAAAAAAGGCAAAAAAGGCTTACTCTACAATGTTGCAGACGTACTGGCCTCGTAAAAAGGCAAAAAAAAAAAGGAAGAAAGGAAAAAAATGCTAAGAAAAACTAAATCTTCATTCAAAATCAAACAAAAAGCACTAGGGGGGATTAGTTAAAATATCTTTTTTGAAGAGATTCAATCAAAGAAAAATGGAAAAAAATTTGAACTACATAGCTGTATAGACATGTAAAGGGGAAAACTCTTCATCTTCTTTGTTTTGGCTCCAATGCCCTTGAAAATTTAGCAAGAGTGTTCTCCTTTAAGGTTTGATTCAGTGGCTAAAATTTTATCTTGAAATGTTTTGTTGGTTGAGAGAATTGAACTACTGGAATTTTGCTCGGGTGGTGATGGTTTGGTTGAATATTTAGGGCTTTGAATGCTATCATTCAGAGGCCGTGTGTTTTTGTGAAGGCTAGACTCATGTGTTAGTTTTACACCATTTGGATAGAGCTTGTGAATCTGTGACGATACACTTGGCATACTTGTACTAATGACTATGGTTTCTTGATCAATGTGATTTTATAGATATGCTTCATCCCCAATGGGACCCACAATTTGGATGGTCTGGAATTGGATAGCTCAACATCATTGCCACGTGTGACGAGGATTAGTTGCCACCATTCAAAAATTACTGCTGAACTAACATTGAAGTTCAGCCCTTATAAAGTTCGGCCTTTTAAGCTTGAAATCTAGAATTTGATGTGGATACACTACATACACTATGTGACTTAGCATGTAGGGCATGCTACACCCGAAAGGGCACACGACAGGGGAAATATGCTATTTTGATACGCCACGTAGCGTGGAGGCTACACTACGTAGCATACGCTATTTAAAACACTGGTCGGTGTGTATGAGATGAAGGGTTCTGTGTTCTTTTGTGTCATGACGGTTGCAGGGCTGCCAGCAGGCGAAGCCTAGGGTTGTCTCAGGCCTGGATTTTGAACTGTTTGTTCTGGGCTGTCCGGCTAGCCTATTTGAAATTTCACGTTTGCTAGGCCCAGGCTTGGCCCATTGACATCTATAATTAGTTGTATTATTCATTTGTTTCTACTTTTAGTTGTTTAGCTTATTAGCAAATCATGTGATGATTATGCTTCATTTTCATTACGGAAAGTCTTGTACTTACAGATACATTCACACAACAAAATGAATAGATGGAGTAAAAGAAAGTTGCCCAATTTCTTAATCATTGTGACTGGAAAACTTTATTTCTCCTTGCAAATGTCATTGTTCCCCATTTCTTGAGTCATGCTCCCGTGCAGCTATGCACGTGCACACCTTTGCACACGTGTCATGGGCATCTAATCCGAACGGTTCATGTGATGCAGAATCCCATGAAATCCCAAGGGACAAATTTTCACCCTGATCTAAAATTCTGGTGGGCCATAGCAAAGAGAAATGTAAATCAATGAAGGAAACTGTTTTCATTTTTCATGGCCCACCAACGTTTTGGATCAAAGTAAAAATTGGGCCTGGGTGGGTTTAATGAGGTGCTGCTTCATGTGGACCGTTCAGATTTTGGAGTCACATCACGGATAGTGAGTTCTCATAAAAGTTCGCACGAGTTTGGTGCGAACTGGTGCGCAGCTGAGCATTTGTCCCCATTTTCCTCGGCCTTTTCACACTTCTGGTTATGTACGATGACAATTGTTGTAAAATGAGATGTTTCACATCCACTTGCACCGTTTTCCACATGAATTGCATGGGAAAGATTCATTTTCCCATTTGCTCTGGTCTTGTTTGGATGGAAAACGAAAATGTGGTTCATTGATTGAGTTTTTTTTTTTTTTTTTCAGCATTTTCCTGCCTAATTTGTAAATGGGTGAATAGAATTATTTCCTCACTTTATCCCATTTGTCCACTCGTTTGACCCGCTTGATGAGTGGCTTTGCCTGATTTTTGCACTAGGTGATCTTCATGTTGGTTCCAACTGTTTAGGTGGGTCGGATGTCATTCACACATGACATATGCTAATTACACGCTAGTTGGATGATAATATTGTGGGGAAGAACTCTTTAATTATTACTTGCTAGTTTTCTTTACCATGGGATGTCGAAGTTCATCCCTGGAATTTTCACATTCGAACTATGCACTTCATGAGGATTGGAACCAGCCCTTCACATCTAGGAGGAAATTTGCTTTTCAGTACTCTGGCATTTGAAATCCAAAGTAGTCTGTCCTGTAGTTAGTTTTGGAAGTGGTCTTCTATGGCCTTCTGAAGAAGCGGGCTTTGGAAAATGCAACTATTTGCAGAAGCAATGAGAAACTATTGGTAGATTATATATACTAGAGAGGGACTTCTTTACTGATGATGTTTCCATTATTGCAATTTATTGCAGCCAAACCCACTCACATCAAGGAAGCCACTGCAACCTGATAATTCAAAGCATCCAGATGAAGAAGATGCTTGCTCTGAGGCATCATCGTATCCTCTGTTAGCTCCAGTGGGCCTACAATCTAGTTATTTCCTTTTTCTCATGACTTGTTTGTATTCTAGACTTTGCTATTAGATTATCCTCAACTACCATAGAAATGCAGCATCTGTAAGAACGCTAAAAGTCAAGTCGACCATGGCAGCTGCTCCTACTTTTAGATGTGGTGAGCGGGCAGCCAAACGAAAGGAGGTACTTTTTTCACTAGACATTTGCATGTAAAATTGTAGGGTTTCTTTTTATTTAGGAATCTGGCCATTGTATTGTTTCTTCAACAGGTAAGTTCCATGACTTTGTTCCTTCTTCTTTTCTCATTTAGTTCTACTCAAAGTTGGAGGAGAAGCACCAAGCTTTGGAGGCAGAGAAGACCCAGTGTGAAGCAAGGACCAAGGTAAAGTACTTCAATTTTTCTAAGACAAGTGGGTGTATGAGGATTTCACTCTTCTCTACTTCTTTATTTGTTTCTTGTATTTGTTGGCAAGCGAGGGAGGATGACTTTTCATCTGCACACATGAATTACTTAAAATCTCTCTTTTTAATTGGTCCTGGCTTTTTAGGAAGAGCGAGACGCTGACATAAAGCTGCTTAGGAAGAGCTTGACATTTAAGGCAACACCAATGCCAAGCTTCTACCATGAAGGACCGCCTCCTAAGACTGAACTTAAAAAGGTATAGGTTCTTCCTACTCATCGCTCTGATGGGTTGATTGCAGTTTTGCCTCATTTTTCAAATAAAATTTTGTTACTAATAAAAAGGAAACCTTAAAAAGGTATTCTATGAACTTTTGCTAGTATAAGCGATAGTCTAGAGATGTTCCTCGAGTGGCCAAATTTATAAACTTAGCATCAAATGCCAGAGAATATCAACTTTAGAAAATACACTGGTGCGTTTTATGAGACCACATAATACAATAGCTCTTGTCAGTGGTCAATTATTCGAGTACCCTTTACCTTTCATGAGTTGCAAATTCTTCCTACCCATCGCTTTGACAGGTTGATGGCAGTTTTACCTCATTTTTCAAATAAAATATTGTTATCAATAAAAAAGAATCCTTAAAAAGGTATATTCCATAGACTTTTGCTAGTATAAGCAATAGTCTCGAGATGTTCCTTGAGTGGCCAAATTTATAAACTTTGCATGAAATGCCAGAAAATATCAACTTTAGAAAATACGTTGGTGTGCTTTATGAGACCATATAATAGAAGAGCTCTTGTCAATGGTCAACTATTCGAGTACCCTTTGGCCTTCGCCCTTCACAAGTTGCAAATCTAAAACTCCATATTTTTTCTTTCTCCAAAAATGAGTAGAGCCTATGTAATTTTGCTAGCATAGTTCCTTATTCTCACACTGTTAACTATGGTCACTTTTGTCATGTACATACTATCATGTTTTTAGTAGATTACTTATTATTATTTTATTTATTTATTGGGGAATTATAGGGTTCTATTCAAACAACAAACGCAAAGGGTTCCATACATGTGATCACTTGCTAGGGTTTTGAAGAAAACCACTAAATCAAAAAACATGTTGCCACCATGAATTACCCACTGGGTTCTCAACTTGATCAATACCAACTATGAATTCACGTTCAATGTTGGAGGACACAAATAAATTGGTTGGTTCCTTATTCTCACACTGTTAACTATGGTCACTTTTTTCATGTACATACTATCATGTTTTTAGTAGATTACTTATTATTATTTTATTTATCTATTGGGGAATTATAGGGTTCTATTCAAACAACAAACGCAAAGGGTTCCATACATGTGATCACTTGCTAGGGTTTTGAAGAAAACCACTAAATCAAAAAACATGTTGCCACCATGAATTACCCACTGGGTTCTCAACTTGATCAATACCAACTGTGAATTCACATTCAATGTTGGAGGACACAAATAAAATGGTTGCACTAAAAAACACAAAGACGTGAGAGAAGAGCCAAACAAAAGAAGATAATTTGTTACTTACACATTGTTGACAGTGTTACTGCACAACATTGGAAAGTTAGCACGACACGGACTTATATATATATATATATATATATATATATATATATATATGTTGCAATGTCAACTCTAGATTTGTAAACTAGAAGTAGAAGAAATAAGAAAAAATAAGAGGAGAGAAGAGAGTAATGAAAAGAATGGAAACGAAGATTGTAGGGCTTGACATCCCTTATCCTTCTATTTGTATTAATAATAAGCAAGTGAAAAAGATAAGCACCCTTAATTAACAAAAGTAAATTTTTTTCCTAAAGTCCTAACCAAGAGACCTAATCCAAATTAACTAAAGAATAGACAAGAGAAGGTGATAGGTGGGTTGTACAGTTGTACATCCTACATCCATATCGATTAATTAGGTGGGTCGTACTGCTACACGTCCTACATCCATATCCATTAGGTGGGTCGTACAATTGTATGACCCATCTTTCTCATGCATCCATATCCATTAGGTGGGTTGTACAACCGTATGGCCCATATTTCTCATGCATTAATAGAACTCATGATGGAGCATAATAGATGTTGTTTATGCCAAGCTTGGAGTATATGCATGTAGACTGGTTGTGAGGTAGAGCCTTATTGAACTATCAACAAGTTGATCCAGAGACCGGACATATAGAATAGAGATTTCACCATTGAAGACCTTCTCATGTATAAAGCGACAGTCGACTTTAATGTGTTTGGTTCTTTTATGATAGATTGGATTGTTTGTAATGTGGGATGCCATCTGTTTATCCACAAATCCCATTTGGTGCAATAGTTTCTTGATCCACATTAGCTCACAGGTAGCGTGAGCCATTGCTCTATGTTCTGCTTCGACGCTTGATCAGGTCACAGCACTTTGCTTCTTACTCTTCCCCGTGTCTAGATTTTCTCTCACAAATGTACAATACCTAGTAATAGATCACCCATTTGTCAAAGAACCTGCCTAATCCGCATTAGAATACCCAATGACCTGAAGATGATTGTTCCATTTGTACAGAATTCCCTAACCTAATGCTCCTTTAAGATGTCGCAAAATTTGGATGACTGCATCCATGTTAGGTACTTTCGGAGAGCTCATAAATTGGCTCATTGCACTCACAACATAAGATATGTTTGAGCAAGTAATAGTTAAATAGATGAGCCTTCTATTACCTCCCTGGGTTTTCAAATACACCTCCTTGATCACAACAAGTTTATAATTCAAATCCATTGCTATATCAACTGGCTTGGTACCAACAAGACCCATCTCTGAGCAAATCCATAATGTATTTCTATTGGGACAAATCTTTTGTTAGAAAAATGCCTCTGAAGATACTTTTTCTGCTCCTCAATCCCTCTATCGTCACTTCATGTAATGACAAGACCATCAACATATGCTTTTACAAAGATGAAATTATTTGCGTGACTTTAAACAAAGCCATAGTTTATCACAATTTTATTGAATTTGTCAAACCATGCACGTGGAGACTGCTTCAACCCATAGATCACTTTTCTTGGTTTACACACTTTGTTTGACTCCCTTGAGCAAGGAATTCAGGTGGTTGCTCCATATAAATCTCATTTGTAAGATCACCATGAAGAAAAGCATTTTTAATGTCTAGTTGGAAGATGGGCCAACCATGATTTACATACATGGAAAGGATAACATGAATCGAGTTTAACGTAGTAACATGAGAGAAGGTTTATCAACGAACGCTTACTTGTACACTTCACACGGTATGACAACACACTTGAAGAGAATAACTAGCCTACATGTCCACACGTTTCAACCAATCACATGGATTGATGATCGCGAACATGGCATCTGACAAAGGCAATCAGCCCACGCATTCGCAAATCCCACGAGAGGTGATGATCACAAACAATTCATCCCCTTCTCACGCATGGACCATTACAAATGCATGACACAACAACAAGAAAAGAAACCTTAGGTTTCTTAAAAGGTTTTAGCACGAAAGGGATGTAAGAGCCCAAAATAAAAGGAGGAAACAAGAATAGGGTAGATGGGAGAAAGATGGATTAGACCAAGGTTTCTTAAAAGATTTTAGCACAAAAGGGATGTAAGAGCCCAAAATAAAAAGAGGAAACAGGAATAGGGTAGATGGGAGAAAGTTGGATTAGATCAGAAACAAGGTTGGTTTGACACCATGTAGATTTGTAAATTAGAAGTAGAAGAAATAAGAAGAAATAGGAGGAGAGCAGAAAGTGTTGTGAAAAGAAAGGAAAAGAGGATTGTAGGGGTTGGACATCCCCTCTCGACCTATTTATATTAATAATAAGCAAGTGAAAAAGACAGAAACACCCTTAAGTAACAAAAGTAAAAATTCCTCTTAAGCTGTAACCAAGAATCATAATCCAATTTAACCCAAGAATAGACAGGAGAAGGTACTAGGTGGGTTGTACAACTATACAACCCACATCCATATCCATTAGGTGAGCCATACAACTATATGCCTATATTTCTCATGTGTTAACATCAACGATATATATGGCATGGTGTCACATATTTTCAGCTTGTGGTATCAATCGAAGGTTGGTGTGAAACTATCTTCACAATCGTCTAAGTTCACTCTATGCAAAACCGTCAATGCTGGTGTAAGGCCATATTCTAGCAGATTTGAATCATCAAGTTGCACAGTTGACCAAGAGTTGGTGTGACTTTGCCAAGAGTTGGTGTGATCCAACATTTTCTCAGCATAAAATGGCCTTGCGGAAACTATCTATAGTTGGTGAGAGACCACTTTGGAGTTGACACGAGACGACAAGTTGCTCCATGCTTCGACTTCTGGTGTGACGGAAATTGCAATACTTGTTTGGAGGGATATAACACCCTAATGAGCATGCATAATGGGCTATAATTGTCATTTGGGTGGGAAATAATCCCCTAACCACCTATTTTGAGGGAAAATTGGTTAGAAGATTCCCCTAAGTTCTATAAATACCCCCTTGGGTACTCCTTTTCAACTCTTTGAAGTTCTCTTCATTGTTCGAGATCAACTTCGAGAATGTTCCCGCCACCCTTCTCTTCATCACGAGTGTTGAGGAATGTTCCCAAGATTCCAAGGACTCATCTTCCCAAGATCCATTTCTTAGAGGCTTTTCCTCTCAAGGGAAGGGTGGCTGGAGATGAGAAACCATCTTGTGCAAGATCTAGCAGTGACCTCACACCAACTGTTTGAGACGCACGTGTAGGCCTCATGTGACTTTAAGAATGGCCTCGCGCCAACCTCATAAACTACCCATGTAGGCCTCGCGCCACATGGATGTTGGCCTTTCACCAACTCTACTGGACCTTCCTCGTGTCCAGTACATTAGGGCAATGTCAATATTCTATGTCTTAACCACGACAGTGTTGTAAGAAACTGTCTGACATGGTGATGGTAGCCTATTGCTAAACAAGGCATTTAGACCACAAGGCTAAATGGTCAATATTCTTCAGATACATGTGATGCAGGACAATTAATCACTTGCTCTAAAAGCTCGAATTATTAGAGCATGACAAATTAATCCCTTTATCTCATAGCCCAGGCTCTACATCTCATGGGTTAGGACCTCGGCCGAACCCCCCTCATGGGCCCCAAGTCACATGGGTACTGCCTCACACGAGCCATCCGCCTCACACGGGCCGCCCACCCCGAGTGTGTCCCTGCATCCTACAGGCTACTCCACTCGAGCTGGTATGAAAATGCCTCTGCATTAATCACCCCCGGTTATGAGTCTCGAACCCGAGACCTCCCGCTCTGATACCAATTTGATGCAGGACAATTAACCACTTGCTCTAAAAGCTTGAACTGTTAGAGCATGGAGAATTAATCTTTTTATCTCATAGCCCAGGCCTCACATCTCATGGGTTAGGACCTCGGTCGAACTCCCGTCGTGGGCCCCAAATCACATGGGTACTGCCTCACACGAGCCACCTGCCTCACACGGGCCGCCCACCCTGAGCGTGTCCCTGCATCCCATAGGCTACCCCATTCGATCCTGGTGTGAAAATGCCCCTATCAGTTTTATATCAATTATGTTAGACCCATAGCAATGTCAATATTCTTAGTAAAGTTGCCCTGTGCCAACCTTTCCAACCTCACGTGATGCTAATACTCTACCAATGTTATATTAATTATGTTAGACCCATAACAATGTCAATATTCCAAGTCTCAACTGCATTAGTGTTGTAAGAAACCGTCCGACGTGGTGTGGCAAGATGTTGCCAAACAAGACACGTATACCACAAGGCTACATGGCCATTTGAAGCCTATGCTCTCTCGATACATGAGTATCTAAAACTAATACTCTACTAGTTTTATTTTAATTATGTTAGACCCATAACAATGTCAATATTCTAAGTCCCAACCACATTAGTGTTGTAAGAAACCTTCCGGCCTGGTGAATGCAGCCTGTAACTAAACAAGACATGTACACAATGCTACATGACCATTTGAAGCCTATGCTCTCTGGATACATGGCATGTGGATAGTACCCTAATGTCCAATTGGCTATACGAGATGCCTAAATGTTGAAGGCTACAAGATCCTTAAAGCTCCTAAAGGCTCTACCCTAATCAATGCTCTAGACGCTCTAAAGACGAAGGACATTAGATTGGATTCAGCATCATTTGCTTACTTGTTTTTTGTATCATATACAGGCGAATCTTCCTTGGGTTTTTTCCTTTTTAATCAATGGTTTTCCTTGTAGGTTGTAATTAAGGGTTTGTGGTATGTCTTGGCTTGGAATGTATTTTCCTAGAACTAATAAAAGCCTTTATCTTGCCATGCAATCCTATTGAAACATAATAAAAATGTGACAATTTTTGTAAACAAGCATATCTTGTATCCATACACACATGTATATGCAAGTCTCATTTGTTGGAGTGGTTGAAAGTTTGATAGCTGAGCAAGAATTAGATCATTAAGGTTAATGAACTTTGCTTTGCTAGCCAAATGGTTATAATGTTTCAGAATGGAAGGTGAAAGATTATGGAGGCAAATCTTTCAAAGGAAAAAGAAGAAGAAGAAGATTTTGGAGGGCTAGTAATTATGTGTAAATATGGGATGGACGAGGGTGGTACATGAAAAATTCTTCTCTTTACATGGCTTCTCATGGATGGAAGGCTATTATTAGAGTTCAATAAGTATTTGCTATGTCATGATAGTAATCTTATCCTTCAAAAGAAAAAATGATAGGAATCTTGGGTGACAAATTGCAGTTGTGGTTTTGGGAGGATGTTTGGAACCGGTAAGAGGCTTCGAACCAAAGGTAGATAAAGGCATCACAGGTCCCGTGTTTTCAGTTGGTCTAGAAGCCAAGGGGTTTGGTTCCCCCATTGTTTCAAAGGGTTCTTTTTGAACTGGTAAGAGGCTTCGAACGAAAGGTAGATAAAGGCATCATAGGTTATGTGTTTTCAGTTGCATATTTTATGGGTTGCCTAAGTGATAAGAATCCTTGGGAAGGAGAGGGGAGACAGTGGGAACTGAACGTTAAATAGTAATTGTCAAAACCCTTTATGCTAGTGATGCGGGACAATTAACCAGTTGCTCTAAAAGCTCGAACTGTCAGAGCATGACGAATCAATCTCTTTATCTCATAGCCCAGGCCCCACATCTCATAGGTTAGGACCTCGGCCAAACCCCCCTCGTGTGCCCCAAATCACATGGGTACCGCCTCACATGGATGGGGCCTGCCTCACACCCGCCTCGCACGGGCCGCCCACTCCGAGTGTGCCCCTGCATCCCACAAGCAACCCCACTCGAGCCCTGTGTGAAAATGCCCTTGCTTTAGCTAGACTGTCATGGTAGGAATCTTGGGAGAAATTGCAACTGTGGTTTTGGGAAGATATTTGGAGCCAGTCAGAGGCTTCAAATAAGAGGTAGCCTCGTCTTTGTATGGTGACAACAGATAAAGGCATCATAGTTTCCCAAGTTTTCAGTTGGTTTGGAAGCTAAGGGGTTTGGTCCCCACGGTTTCAAAGGGTTCTTTCTGAAGAAGAAATTTAGTGGTAAGGATCCTTGGGAAGGAGAGGAGACCTTTGGAGCTGGGCTTTAAATGGTAATCAGATCTTCTTTCTCAAAACCTTTTATGCTAGTCTAGTCAGGCTTTATTAGTAGGCTTTGGAGAATCCTTCAAAATCTAAGTCTAATCAGGCTTTGTTAGTAGGCTTTGGAGAATCCTTCGGTTTTCATATGGAGGATGCCTACCACCCCTAGGGTGGTTTCTTTTAATTGTCTTGTTGGGAGAGACAGTGCTCACCATTAACTATATGAGGAAGCACGAATTGATCCCCAACTTTTACATACTTTGTTGATGGGGGAATTCATTGGTCATCTATTCATGCGCCGTGGATTTGTAATGGGCATTTGGCAGAGTTTCACCAAGCGTTTCAAGGTCCTACGGATGATGCCAGGAGGTATTTCCAGCTTTTTCCTTGGCATCAAAGGGTGCTTGTAATGGAAAGAGAAGGGGAACTTGTTTAGAAGCTTTGCCTCATGGTAAGTCTTTGGGTGATCTGGATGGAGTAATAAAACAGATTTTTTGTTTACAATATTTCTGAATCATGGCAGGAGGTTTTCCATAGGGCCCAGAATTGGGTCATCAGATATTTGAATCTAGGGGGATTTTGGGTAGGAAGAATCCTAAACGTGTGCATGGAAAAACCCCCTTGGAAATTAATCATGGAACAGTGAAAATGTTGAAAGTTCAATGTTCAATATACGTTGTTCATTTTTCATGTTGATTTGATGGAAATATTGATGCGTCAATACTCAGCAAGGAGAGGCGTCTCATGTTATCGTAGAGATGCCTATGCATTAGCTTTTTAATTAGAAATCAATTTACTTATTTTCGAGAAAAAGCGTAATTATTGCAGTCAATTTCTAGAGCTACCTTTTACAATACAAACAACAGAATTCACCATATCTGTGGAGACTGATTTAATTTCTAGCGATTTCCACTTCCCTAAACACTCCCAGAAAATCAAATCTCCTTCAGCTGTAATCGAATTTCTTTTTTTGCCTTGAGAGGGCCAGATTCAGTTTTGTTTGTAGATGATTGCTCACGATCCTGCTTTTTGTTTGGTTTTGTAGATTCTCTTGGCTTTTCTAATCTTTTAACAAAAATTTAAATGCCATACACAAAAAAAACAGTCCACAAAGTCTGTGTCCACTAATTCCTACTGGAAAACAAGTCAATGTGATGCTTTCCAAGTATGCAATGTTCACATGGACATTTAGGAGAATCTATTGATAGTAAGGTTAGAAACCCATCTTCTTCTCAGATTACAATTTTACCCTAATAAAATTGAGAGGGTTGAAATGAAGATGCCACAACCCATTGTCTTCCTTGACAATTGCACTCAAATTTGGTAACATTGCTCTTCTGATAGTTAAAGGAAGAATGGGTCTTCTAGTCATCTGTACCTTTGAGAGAAGACCCCTCTCACCATTTTACTGCGAACTCCATGTTGCATATTGATTTCATCAGGAAGAATGGGTCTTCTAGTCATCTGTACCTTTGAGAGAAAACCCCTCTCACCATTTTACTGCAAACTCCATTTTGCATATGGATTTCATTTCCATTTTCTGCAAGTTATTTCATGCTTCAAAAATACCAAGAAAGATTTGTTACATAGAAAATATCAGAATATACTCGACGTGTACCATCCTTTCAGCAAATAAGAACTTTACTTTGGGAATGTAGAAATTGTTGGATATCAAATGTAATTACAGTGTTCTTTGTTGTTTGCATTGTTATGCTTTTCCTGGTAAAATGAGTAAATCGATTTCTTGCCAAAAGGTTAATCCTTGATTATAGATTTCATGTCCGCTTTCTAAGTTGTTCCATGCTTCACAAATTCCAACAAAGATCTCCAACATAGAAAACATTGTAAATATACTGTACAGCATGTTCCTCAGCCATTTGGAAACCATCTCTTCCACTAATGGAAGCTCTTTGAAATACATGCTCTGTATTATTTGATTCATCTGGTGTTCATGTGAACACAATCTCATCAACTGTCATGGTTGATGGATCTTTCCCTTCAATCGTTGAAACAACAAAATCTAAATTATGATCCATTAGCGATCTTTTATAATTTTCTCCGTGATATGTAAATCATCAAAGTTCACCACCCACCTTTAATTGATTTTCAACTAAAACACGAGAAAAATAATTGGATATTGATCCAGAAGCATTCATGTGAAGGGATTCAAGATCACTGTTAGGGTTTGTAAACCTTACACTCTTAACTTTTGCATCTTGCTTTGTAGGAGTTGGGGAAAATCTACCATGGCTTTTTTTGTTGTATTAGCTTGTGATATACTGTCGAAAATAGATTCATTTACTGATGATTAGTAGATCAAATAGAGGGCCAGTTTCTGTGGTAGTGCTTGTTGTGGTATATTTCGAACTTTGTTGCCTTGGTTACTTTGCTATAACCGTTCTCCACTAGACCCCAGACATCTTGAGATCAAGAAAGTACCCTCATCTAGATGTTCCGATATATATATATATATATATATATATATATATATATATATATATATATATATATATATATATATATTTCTGCTTTAAGCGTATTATTTGAAGCCATACCTCAACCTGAATAAACACTGAAAATCAAAACTACCATGCACATGTGCAAAAACCACCATGGGCACACACCAAGACCTACAAGGCACGTAGACTTCACCTAGTTCTCAATAGTCATAACACATGGGTTTTGAAGAAGACCCGCTAAATAAAAAAATATGATGCCACCACAACAACTGTGAATTCACTTTCAACCGTAGGGTCACACAGACACAAGCGAAAGCAAGAAAAGCAAACAGAAAATAATAAATTAAGATAAACTCTAACTAACTTTAACCCTGATTAGAACTCCTAATTAAGGAACGATATGAACTCACCTATTAAGACCACTCCATCTCAGCTTGGAAAACATGTAAAACTAATCTCTAACAGGAACTTGGATTCTAACACTGGCAACCCGGCTCTTTAATCTAATCTGTTGATATGGACCCTTTTATGTTGAAAGTGAACCTTTGTTGTTGTTTTTTCTTGGCCATCTCTGTGAGTACCTATATTTTTGGGCTGGCATCTTCCGATCTGGAATACTTCTGGGGCATTTCCAAACCGTGGCAGGGCCCCATTAGATCAATGAACCATGGGCCCCACATGGACAAAAGCCTGCATATTAGGAAACTGTAAATTACCTGATAAGCAGGACCCTTATTCATTGTATGCATTCATTAGGAAATTATTCTTGGTTTTTTTTTTTTTCCCCTTATTCAAACAATAGATGCCTCTGACCGTTATTCATTGTATGCATTCATTAGGAAATTATTCTTGATTTTTTTTTTTTCCCCTTATTCAAACAATAGATGCCTCCGACCCGTGCGAAATCCCCAAAGCTGGGCCGGCGGAAGAGCTGCAACGATGCAGTCAATCCCCCTCAAGGAAACGGCTGTGGACGTCCAAACCGTCACAGTCTGGGCAGTTACAAAGAAGATAACGATAAAGATGATAGGAATGTGAGGAATGGAAAAGAATCGCCCAAGGCTATGAAAGAGAGTGCCAAATCCCTTCCTCATAAGATGGCAGACCAGAGAAATGTGGATATTGCGGTCCACTTGTGAGTTCATTTTATTCTGTTTGAGTTTCTTTGTTTTTTTACTTTTCATGTCCTGTCCTGAAATTTGCTATCTGCCTTGCAAGAACTTGTTGCAGTGGTTTGTTTTATGAGATTTGCTAAGCCCATGTGCACCTAGTGCCCTGCTAATTGACACAAATCACGTGTCGGTATGGTGGATGTGCATTGAAATGCCCAGGCTTTGGCCATTCTATTCAGGTGGGCCAACTACTCCTACATTGTTCTGTACACTGTTCCAACTGAGTGAAATGTCCTGATTTTTCTAGTTCAGAAGATCTAATAATCGGTGTGGCCCACCTGATGATTGGGAACCTCACACATGCATGCCGATGCGATATAGTCGCAAGTGATTATCGTGTAGATGGGCAGTGTGCTCAACCATCGTGCCGGGCTTTAGCAAACATCTTGTGTGATATATTTGTAAATTTTTGTAAGTTATATATAACTAAAGAAAGTGACCTCTCTCTCTCTCTCTCTCTCTCTCTCTCTCTCTCTCTCTCTCTCTCTTCATGGTTTATTATTTTCCATTCAGTAGCTGGGTTCAGCTCTGTGCATTTAGTAGGGCTGTTCACGAGTCGAGCTAGCTCAAAAAACTCGCTCAACTCGGCTCGAGTCAGCTCGGATTGACTTGGCTTGAATGGCCGATTCGAGCCGAGCCAAGCTAATTATTTGAAGCTCGAGTTGATTTCAAGCCAAGTTTGACCAGGGGGCATTTCAACTCGACTTGAAGCTCGAACTCGAGCTCGTCTCGGCTTGATTAATAAATATATTAAATATTATATATATATATATATATTATATAATATATATATATATATTATATTATATTAATATAAGTTTTAAGTTTTAACTTTAAAAAAAAAAAAAACAAACAAACCCTAGAGTCTCTACCCGACCACACGCACCCCCTTTCCCTTTCCCTTTCCCTTTCTTCTCTTTCTCTACCCACTGCCAGCCGCGCGCCCACCTGGACCACCACCACCACCAATTTTCATTTTAGCTCCACAATAGTATGATTTCAATATCTTGAGATCTACTTCTTGGGTGAGAAACCCAAGAAATCTTAGATGGGTTCTTCTCAGATTTCTTAGAGTTTCAAGGAAATCCAATGATCTGATTGGCTCGAGCTCTTTACTTGGATTTCTGATTTGTGTTATGCTCTGTTTCTTTTCTAGTACTTGGATTTCTGCTTGTGGAAAAAGATCGAGAACAGATCGGTTCTTACAGGTTTCTTCATCCGATTTGAAGCTTTGTTTGGTTTTCTCATTAGGTTTTGTTTTGATTCTTTTAAGGTTTTTGAATTTTTCATCAATAGAGGAGGATCAAGAACAAAATCCATTACTCTCTCACCCAAGAAGCTCGAGCTCGAGCTCGACTTGAGGTAAACTCGACTCGACTCGAACCACTAGCTCGACTTGAACTCGACCCGACAACTTTGGCAAACTAGCCAAGCTTCAATGTTGAGCTCAAGGCTGAGCTCGAGCTCGAACTCAAGTACATCATGGACAAGCCGAGCCAAGCTTGGCCCACCTCGACTCGACTTGGCTCGATGCCCACCTCTAGCATTTAGGGAATTAAAAAAGAAGAAAATGATCACATTCAACATTGTCTCATCTGCACATTACTCCTCGAAAGAAAGGCTTGCATGTTAGAAGTTCCCGTTACGCAAGTTGTGGGCCCACATGATAGAGAGCTTAAATTGATGATATCATTTATAGCATATCCAATGTCAACTATCCGTTTCCCTTGCCACTGTTTAGAAGGCTAGGATCACTCGGTCCAAGTGATTTTTTTTTTTTTTTTTTTTTAAAGAGAGGAATTAACAATTGAAGGTGGGATTCATGGTGGATGTGTGGCATATGTTGTATTGATTAATATGAATTGTTCATTTTCCTAGGCATTGGTTGGATGTTAGGATAATCTAACTGGGGCGATTTTTTTTTTTTTTTTTTTTTTTTTTAATTTTTAAAGATAACGAAATTTTATTAAAGAAAAAAGAGAACAAAAGAGGGGAGGCTGAACGGCTGAGGTGGCTGAACAACTAATTTCCTAGAAAAAGAAGATTACAATCCTGAATATTACCTGCATAATAAGCCCATTTGACCAATAGATGCGTAGCCCTTAGAAGCGTGGCCTTGATAGATTTGGAGATATCATTGAAGCATCTATCATTCCTTTCTTCACAGACGGCCCACCAGACAGTAATATAGTCATTCTCCAGATTTTAGACACCATGCCAGACTAGAAGGAGACCATGAGCAGACTCCGGAAAGGTCCACTGAACCTTAAAGCGAGCCAGGAAGGCTGACCAAATGAGATAAGTAAACCGACAGTGAATAAAGAGGTGATCCACCGTTTCTTCTTGCGCCATACAGCATAAGCAAATATTCGTGATTGTCATTTCCCTTTTTCTCAGGTTGTCAACCGTGAGCATCTTACCCTTGCCAACCTACCAGCCAAAAACTGCTATTTTAGGGGGGACTTGGTATTTCCAACCATAATAAAATGGAAACTCATCACATGAAGGAGGGCTGCTGGCAAAAAGGTTGTAGAGAGATTTAACGGGGAATTTACCATTTTTGTCCAACTGCCAAACTAATCTGTCCGTAGTTTGGTGATTTGGGCTAACACTATAGACCTGGCCGACGACGTCTTCATCATTGGCAGCTCACAAGTTTGCCCAGAGATCAGCCCATCCACTATCCGATCGAATTCTGCAATTCGGGCTTGCTCTCCGGCGAAGCTCTGTTCCCAAATGAAGGTCTTATCTTGGAATAGCAGAGGGGCGGGGTCAAAGCAAAAGTGACGACTACTTAAAGGTATCCGTGATAGAAGTAAAGCTGAGGGTGATTTGTTTTCAAGAAACCAAGGTCCAGAATTTCAATGACAAACTTATGGGCTCGATGTGGAAAGAACCAGATGTGAAATGGGTGTCACTGGACGCCAATGGCAGCTTAGGTGCCATCGTGGTGGCTTGGAAATCTTCTTTATGGTCTCTGATCGACTATTGGAGTGTTGTCTTCTCTATCTCTGTCATTATGAAAGACAATGGTTCTGATTTCAGATGTTTAATCACGTCGGTGTATGGTCCTAATAAGGAAGACAGAAGAGCTGATCTCTGGGAAGAACTCAATTCTTCCAGGGTGAAATTCTCTGGTCCATGGTGTATTTGCGGTGACTTTAATATTAATATAACGCGTCACTCAACCGATCGGTCTTAGGGAGGTAGAGTTAGTGCGGGCCTGCGACGCTTCTCTCAATGGATTGAAGATCAAGAACTTATGGACCTTCCTCTCCTTGGAGCTAAATTTATTTGGTCAAATGGGAGATCCAACCCTATTTTCTGCAGATTATCTGCGGTGATCTATTCCCTTTAATCTCTCAATCAGCTCTTCCCAACCCACGTCTGACCATATTCCCATCCTCCTGGCTGTTGATGATCAAAATTGGGGACCAAAGCCATTCAGATTTGACATTTCTTGGTTAAAAATTGAAGGTTTTCATCAACAGGTTGTTGATTGGTGGGCATGTTTTAATGTGGAAGGGTATGCAGGCTTCAAATTATGCAGAAAGCTGAGGCTTTTGAAAGATAAGATCAACATATGGAGAAAGGAAGTGCTTCAAAAAAAAATAAACAATCGCGAATCTGACGCTATATTGGCAGATCTGCAATCGATCGATCAGTCAGTGGAAGAGGGCTAGAATGCTTCCCAGGTTTTTCTTAAAAGAATTTAGCTTATTCAATCTTACTCGAACCAATTGAAGGAAGATGAAATTTCTTGGAGACAGAAATCAAGATGTAAGTGGATTAGAGAAGGAAATAAAAATACTAAATTCTTCCATTACCTGACAAGCATGCATGCTAGAGCGAACAAGATTAGGAGCATAATGGTGGATGGTGTCCACATTGATGACAAGGAGGAAATTTCCGAGGAGGCTATTCGATACTTCAGTAATCTCCTTAGCAGCAAGGGTTGGTCAAGGCCTAAATTAGACCACCTCAATTTCGATTGTATATCCGAAGAGGAGGCCGCTTCGTCGGAAGCCTCCTTCTCAACTCTTGAGGTGAAAAGCGCTATCGATAACTTGGGTGGAGACAATGCCCTTGGTCCAAATGGCTTTCCGATCGCTTTCTTTCAAAGCTTTTGGGAAATGCTTCAAGGTAATATGATGGACTTTATTTCTGAATTTCATGAGAGAAAAAGGTTATCCAAAGGTATTGGGGCGTCGTTCATTGCATTGATCCCCAAGATAGCGGGGGCCGAATCTTTTAATGAATTCAGACTGATTAGTCTTCTTGGGGGGCCATACAAGATTTTGGCTATAGTCTTGGCCTCTCGCTTAATTCGGGTGATAGGATCAATCATCTCCCACAATCAAAGTGCCTTCATTCCTGGCGGCTAGATCGTAGATGGTGCCCTCATTGCTTCTGAATGCTTGGATTCGCAATACAAATCAAATTCTAAGGGGCTCCTATGCAAGTTGGATCTTCAAAAGGCGTATGATCATGTTGATTGAGAATTCCTTCAATACATGCTGTATTGGATGGGATTTGGAGATAAATGGAGAAGTTGGATCAAGGAATGTGTGGGCTCGGCGTTCTTCTTGGTTTTAATCAATGGATCCCCTAAAGGCTTCTTTCGTAGCTCTAGGGTCTGCGCCAAGGTGACCTATCTCCTTTTCTATTCCTTATAGTGGGGGAAGCCTTCTCAAGGATGCTTTCTAAAGGTGAGTCTGAAGGTATCATCAGCAGTTTCAAAGTGGAAGGTCTGTCTAATCCGATCTCTCATATCCAGTTTGCGGATGACACTCTATTATTCAGCGAAGTGGATCAGGTTAAAATCAGCAATTTGTGCATAATTATAAGATGTTTCGAAGCGATCTCAGGCCTTAGGGTGAATATGGCCAAATTCAAAATGTTAGGGGTCAAGATGGAGGAAGACGAGGTTAGCACCCATACAGATTCGGTTCCCATCTCGCTAGATGGAAAGACAGGTACCTCTCCTTGGGTGGTCGCCTTACCCTTATCAAGGCAACATTGTCTAATCTCCCTCTCTATTTCACGTCTCTATTCAAATGCTCGGGTTCCATCTTGAGAAGAATGGAAAGGCTTGGACGAGACTTCCTATGGCATGGCAAGGAGAATAAAATCAAACTTGTGAGCTGCACATCGTGATGTGCCGATGACGACGTGAAACAGCAACTGCGATGGAGAGCACGAATGCGATGGAAAGAAAAGAGCGAACTTTATGTTTTAATTTAATGGAGATGATGTCACAGATAGGGCTGGCAATGGGGTCTAGTTGGGTTTAGGTCGTAATGAGGATGGGTTCAATAATGTAACCCGTTTTTATTAAATAGGTTGAAGATCCCAACTCGAACCCTCCAACCTACCTAGAAATGGTTCAATCCAAATCCAATTGGAACTTGGCCCGTGTAATTAAATAATTATTTAGAATAAAATAAATATAAAAAATATCAAACACATTTAAAACATCCTTATTATATAAAATTGAACGCAATGTGTACAACCATCATAATTATGTCTAGGTATTTTTAAACTTGCATTGCATTATATTTTAATTTTTTTGAAGATTTTATGTAACATTATAATAATTATCATTTTAAGAGGGAAGGGATGGACAATATTCATGATTCATCGTATCCGGCCCAGGAAATCCAGATGATTGGGTTGACCCAAACTCTTTAACTTTCTGGATTGGGTTCAGGGAGGGTCAGGTTTTTAGCCACCCATAGTCATAAATTAATGACCTAGCTATTTGCAGCCTAATCAAGAAGGATTTTAAAAAAAAAATAGGATCGTTCTTTGAAAGTGGTAGGCAATCAAGGGTGGGACCCACATGATGGATGGTCTAGATCGATGATTGGACTGTAAGTATGATTAATATGGACAGTTCATTTTCCCAAGCACTGATTGGAGGGTAGAAAACTTAAATGATGTATGGTCTAGATTAATGATCGGACCATTTGTAATTTTATCGATATAGGCCAGCCATTCATTTCCTTAAGAGGCATTGAAAGGACGGTTAGGATCATCATACGAAGTGATTTTTTGAGAGAATGGACAACCAAGGATGGGACCCACATGGTGGATAGTGCAAGTCATATGCCAGTACAATTTGCGGTATGATCAATATGAACCATCTATCTTCGTAACCATTAAATGGACGGTTAAGATCAATTGACAAAAGTGATATTTAACTAGTGATCAGCAATCAAGGGTGGGGCCATATGATGGATTATGTAGGTCAATGATCGGATGATTTGTAATATGATCTATATGAGCGTGCATTTCACAAACCATTGAATGGATTGTTAGGATCTTCTAATAAAAGTGTTTATTTTTTACTAGATGGGTGATTAAGGGTGAGGACCACATTGTGGATAGTCTAGATCAATAATCAGATCATCCACCATGTGTAGTATTATCAAAATATGGAACATCTATTTCCTTAGTCATTGAGAGGACGGTTAGGATCATCCTATAAAGTGATTTTTTGAAGGGATGGGTAATCAATGGTGGGATCCTCATGATGGATAGTCTTAATTGTAGGTCAACAATTGGACCATTTGTGATATAATCAACATAGACTGTCCATTTCCCTACCCATTAAATAAATGGTTAAGATCATCCAGAAAAAAAAGTGATTAGCAATCAAGGGTGGGACCAAATGATGGTTGTCCATATCAATGATCTGACCATTTGAAATACCAATAAAAGTGATTTTTTTTTTATTTTTTTATTTTTTTTTTATACTAGGTGGAGGATAAAGGTGATACCACAATGTGGACGCTTTAGATCAAAATGATCAAACTTTAGTATGATCAACATGGGCCATTCATTTGCAATATTTTTGGAAGGCAAATATGGTAACGTGTACAACATCCAATCCACTCATTAATTTGTTCGCATGACGACATACAATTGATATTTAGAGCTGTAGTTGATCTGCTAATAGAGTGGGCCACACTTGTTCATTTAATTTGGACACTTCTTAAATAAATAAAAGTGATTGGTGCGCCTGGGGAGCACAGAAAGCTGGTCGGAACATTAACTCCCACTATTTAAAGATGCGGGAATCTATAACCAGTTTGAAATCATAATTTTTCAATAGTCCATTCCGAATTGTTTTTTAGGGTCCACTCACTTGTGTAGGAGATCAGCACCATCAAAATGATAGACCCCACCATGAAGATTACCTGGAACAAAAATCAGGCCGTTGCACCATCAAATGAACCCTAATCAGGAACTGCAATAGAATGACTCGCGTAGATGCGTGATTTGGAGGAAATATGAATGAGATCCACACCGTCCATCGGGTGTGTCTTCTCTTTCTCACCACAGATCCCAAAAACTAGGCCGATCCAAAACCGATGTGGGCCGCAGTGTAGAAAGAGTGTAAAATCATGTTTAAATCCTCTAAATTCATGCAGCATGGCCCACCTAAATTTCATAATGGCCTGATTTGGGGAGTGCCTTCATCCTGATCAGGCACATCGGATGGATGGTCTGGACTTAAAACCAATTAATGGGTCATAAGCTATGCTGTTTATTTAGTGGACAAAAATCTTTCAATGGCTATTTAATGAACTTCTAATAATAAGATGGTCCGCTCGGATAGGACGCGGCTTGCCTGTAATGTAGGGTAACATTGACCCAAAGCTATGTGGGGTCTACCTCCATGTTTGTGTTATATACACTCCGTCCATCCTATTCATCAGATCATTTTAGGACGTGAGCCCTGAGAGAGATCCAAAACTTAAGTGGACTACACAAGTGAGGATTGAATGACCACCATTGAAATCTGGGTTCGTTGAAGTTTTATCCACGCCATCCATCCATTTTTCCGTATCATTTTAGGGAATGAGCCGAAAAATGAGGTAGATCCAAATCTCAAGTGGGCCACACCATAGGAAAACAGTAGTGATTGAATGTCCACCATTAAAAATCTCCTAGGAACCACTGTAATGTTTATTTTGCATCCAACCTGTTGATTAGGTCATAAAGACCTAGATGAAAGGAAAAACGAAATATCAGCTTGATCCAAAACTTTGGTGGCCCCCAAGAAGTTTGTAATGGTGGGCGTTTAATCAACATTGTTTCCTGTGATGTGGTCCACTTGAGATTTGGAACAACTTCATTTTTGGGCTCCTAACATAAAATGATCTGAAAAAATGGATAGACGGTGTGGATGAAATACATACATCATGGTGGGGCCCACAAAACCGACCATTAGCTAAACCGCATCCTAATGTATTACAAAAATTGCTCTTGCAAACACCTTAACCTTAATGAGCCAGGCAATGCTAGACTTGGGCGGTGATGACCGGCAGTTAAAAACGGTCTAAATCAGGCCCGTTAAGAAACGGGCCTGAATTTAGCTTGCACCCAGGCCTTGGGCCTGATTCCATCATCCCATGCTGGCCCCGAGACAGGCCTGGCCCGTACTCACGGCCCAAATACGACCAGGCCCAATAGCTGAATAGGTCGAGGAGCATGGCCTAAGAGCCCATTAGGTATGACCCAAACCCATCAAAGAAACTGAGGCCCAAATGGGCCTTTCGGGCCCAAGGGCCTTAATGTGTCAGGGCTCTGGGGCCCACCGTGATGTATATGTTTTATCCACGCCGTCCATCCATTTTGACAGATCATTTTAGGTCATGAGACCAAAAAAGAGGCAGATTGAAGGTTCAAGTGAGCCACACCACAAGAAGCATTGGGGATTGAAGACTCAAGTGGACCACATCATGTACGGTTTGGATGGCATACACATGCATGTTTCAAGAAAAAAAATAAAATCTCTTTGTGGCCCACAATGATATGTGTCCAACCCCTCCAACAGTAAGATCCAATTATCAGGTAGCGATTGCGATTCCCCAAAATAAGAGTAATCAAATCATCATATGGCCCACCCCATAGAGAACAATGGACCACCATTCAAATTAATGTATCCTACTGTGATATTTCTATTGAATCTAACCTACCCAAATGGTGCACTCCATCCTGAAATTGAAACACCAGAAATCAGATCAATACAGTGGACGTCTCACTCAGATGTTTTGTAGGCAATTTTGTGGTATTTCCTTATGTGTGGCCCGTCTGATTATTAGATTGGCCTAATTTTTCACTCATCTCATGTCCATGTTTGTGTACACCTGATTCACGGTTTGGATGTCCTAAAAAAACCAGGTGGGTCCCAAAAACACTGCCTTTATCCACCACATATAAACATTACAAGTGATAGGGAGGTGACTCAGTAGGAATCGCCCTGACTCGTCTGAATTCAGTGGTTGTAGATGAATCAGGGGCGAAAACTGGTAGATATCAGACGGTCCTTGTCATTTTCCAATTTGTGGCCATTGATCAACGGTGAATCAATTCATGGCAATCAATTTTCCGGGCAATAAACTAGGGCCGTCCAAATAGCTGATGCTGGACCAAGCATGATGAAAGTTTTAAAATGGACGGTCTAGGCTGGTTCAACTACTTTAAATCCGGGCCAAAACCAACCTCAGGTCCAGATAAGGAGATCCAAACATTGTGTGGCCTACCTAATGAGTGCAGTGTTATGATTTTCGATCCACATCGTCTTCACGGTCTGGTCTACCCTTTTTTTTGCACCCGGAAGCTATATGGGCCCACCTGATGATCGACTTAGATCTCGCACGTGGGGCACGTGTGTACTTCGGAAGTATGCAATGTGGTACGCCGGGACTTTATCCATTGGAATTGGGTTTTTCGTCCAATGATCAAAACCGTTCATGTGATAGGGATCCTTTGGATGTGGGCCATACAAAAAAAATATGAGATTGAATGATCCAATACTTTAATTACACAAGGAGATTATTCTGACCGTCCATTTTCAAAGTAAAAGAGCCAAGTTTCAAATGAATGAAATAATCAAATAAAAAGCTTTTTCTTTGTGGTGGATCTACCATACGATTTGAGATTCATCATATAAACGGTTTGGATCATTGGATGACGATCCAGATTGAAAGGATAAAGTCTCAACGTATCACATTGCAACATGCAATTAAAAAAAACAAAAGCATATGTTAGTGCCAACTTCAATAAAAGACCTGGCAAATCATACAACAAAAGACGCATTCCCTTTTATCATTTCCTCCTCTTTTTTCTTTTTTTCTTTTGTCTCTCTTTTTTTTTTTTTTAAATAAATAAATTTGAAACGTCATGGAAACGTCATGGTTATTAGGATTTCCAATGAGGTCCAGACCGTTCACCAAATGGTCCATACCGTGCACATACCATGGCCCGAAAATAAGACCATTCTAGTCACAAGTGGGCCAGACATGTGCATAAAAAAAATGGACAGTTATAAAGAATTGACCATCAGCCCACACTCAACATACATATTTAGCCCACCTGATGACCAGACCAGCCCAATTTTCAGACCATGACACATAAACATCAAGAACCACTTGATGAACAGCCCAGATCTTTCAAAAACATTCCACATTGACACGTGTGAACATTTTTAGCAGGGCCCATCTTCTTGTCGTCACATAAACAGAAAGACCCACATGATGAACGGCTCAGATATCACAGAAACATTCTACATTGGCACGTGTGAGTAGTCTTAGCAGGGCCCATGTTCTTTATTTTGTGGTGGGCCATGTGTTTTCTCATCTTTAAAGAGCTTTTAAGATGACAAGCTGTGATTGCTTGTGACATAAGCTTGGAATCAAGCACTTGCGTAGGGAGAGTGTCCAAACCCCACCTTCCCTTTTTTTTTTTTTTTCTCTCAAATGGGTAGCAAAAGAGAAATCCTTTCCTTGAGAATATATGTATCTCAATGTCAAGATCCTTAACTAAGTCAATACTCAATCCCTTCCACTAAAAGCTCATGCTTTTGTGCAATTTGAAACATACTTTAAATATCCAAAAGACTCGATTTGACTCGACTGAGTCGGCTTGACTCGACCAGATTGTATGAAGATCGGAAAAAAACTCAATTTGATCATGGCTCGGTCAGAACTCGAGAGAACTGATCAATACGACGGTCGTATTGACTCAAATGGGTTGGCGTAATTTAAAATACAAGAAGGTTCCGACGATCAGAAAAACCTCAATTTGATCATGACTCGGATAGAACTCGAGAAAATATTCAATGGGATGATCTGATTGACTCAGACAGGTTGACATATTTTTAAATACAAGAATGTCAATTTGAACATGACTCGGTCAGAACTCGAGAAAACTCATTACGACGGTCAGATTGAGTCGGACAAGCTGTCGTAATTTTAAATACGAGGTCTCAAATCCAATCTGTTATACTATAAGTTATGATTTACTTAGTAGATAACTTTTAATTTGTTAAGTGCATGTGACATTAGACATTTTCAATGGTTATTCCAACCATGAGGCTCACATGGTAAATCCACTCATTGGGTAGGCCGCACAAAAAAAATAATATTTAGCCATTGATAAATAGTAAAATATAAATGTAGCCTTACTTACGAAGTCAACATGGCTGAATTTTGCATGAGGTGATCTTCATTACAGGGCTAATCTATTGGACGGGTTGGATGTCATATACACATGAAAGGTTGGAATTTATTTGCTAAGTGGGCCATAGCTATAGTATAACCAGTTAAGGACTACTCCAAGTTTTCAAGTGGACTCGACTCAACCCAGTTTTTGCCTTATTGAACTCGGCTTTGAAAGTTTACTAGCCTCACATGTGTAAATGAGGTATGCATGTGTGAGATCGGAGCCGTTCATCAGTCCATCCCTACTTTGCAGATGCCATATGTCAGAAACCAGGCCGATCTGATCTTCTGGTGGACCACTATATGTAACAAATGAATGGTTAAGAGCATCGGTCGCATGGCCCACCTGATGATCGGATCGGTTGGATTTTCAAGACATGGCATCATCAAAGTAGGGATAGCCCGACAAGTCGATCCAATGTAGCTTTTCATTTATGTGCATCTTTTCACAGGTAGGGCACCTGGGCAATTATACATTAAGAACCATGCAGTCCTGGTTTTCCTACCAATGGTTCACATGTGTAGAGAATCTGATCCGTTCAAATGTCTCTTTCAACGGTGAAGATCACCTGACTCAAAAATCAGATTGACCCAGTTGTTAAGTTGGCCACCCTACCCGTTGGTTTAGTATGACCTTATTTCTGTCACATGGTCCTTTTGATGAGTAAAACAGTCTGAGTTCTGTGCCAGGTGATCTTCATGGTGGGGCCCACCATTTGCGTGGCTCCGATGTCCTGCAGAAGTGACACGTAGGCGGGAAAGATGGGACTTCGTGCAAGCATTGAAAATGACCGTTACAACAGGTGCAGCTGCCCCAAGGGCATCCACTTTATATAGGACGGGGACCCTCTACAACACTTGTTGTAGAAAAGCACGTACAACACCTTTTCTCAGTGGGACTCACCATGATGAATGTCTAACATTCAATCCATACATACGTTGATATACTATATTTTAGGTATATGACACAAATAAACTCGATCCAAAGCTCATGTGGGCCACGCCATGGGAAAATGTAAAATCACCACTAAAACATCTTAATCACCCACCCCGTGTGGTTCACATGAGTTCTTGAAAAGGATGAATTCGTGCGTGTATCTTAATTATAGTGGGTTTCAGCTGATGAACTGGTTGGATTCGAATATAAAAAACACAGTGGTCTCTGAAGGTTTCTGCAGTGATCGTCCCCATTGCTGCTGTTCCCTGTGTAATGGCCTACCTAAATTTTGAATCAGCCTCATTTTTGGGCATAGATAATAACATGTTGTGTCTCAAATGATGGAGGGAGTGGATTTCATAAACACATCATAGTGGGCCCAGGCTCTTCAAACAACAGGTGTTGTAACTTATTCCAAACGTCAACCAAAAAATGAAGTAGACCTGTCGAAATTTTCCTGAGGCCCACCATAATGTTGATTTTCCATCCAACCGGTTGATAAGGTCACACAGACGTGGATGAAGGGAAACACAAATATCAGCTTGATTGGAAATTTAAGTGCCCCCCAAGAAGATTTTAATGGTGGGCATTCAATCACCACCGTTTCATATGGTCTTCATCTTTGGGTTCATGACCTAGAGCTGGAAAAATGGATGGACGGCATGGATATAAAATACATACGTAGGCCCCATAGGGCCCAACACATGACCACACGGCTGCTGGGGGTGGTATGGGCAACACCACCTGATCCGCTTCCCCTCATGCAGCAACTGTTATGGCGGGTGTTAGAAAGAAAATGAAAGATATGGGAAGATGTATTTTTTTAAATGCTCCACGCAATAACATATATACACACCGGTCTTTGGTTCGTAGAACTGAGGGCCATGGTTCAGTGGTCCAACATTAATACATCATGCCAGAAAAAAAAACAAAAGATTGGAAGATTCTGGGCATGACCCTTTGGAGGAACCGTCCATCATGGGCCTTTGCTATATCTTCTTTCTTAACCATTAGTCTCATCTGCACCAATTGAAGGGTTATGATTTTCCCAACATGGGCCATTTCGCAATCGGCTCATTTTTCTGATCACTGAACTATGGACCCCAGAAATCAGATCACACCATACATATCACCAGGTCTCTCTCTCTCTCTCTCTCTCTCTCTCTCTCTCTCTCTCTCTCTCTCTCTCTCTCTCTCTCTCTCTCTCTCTCTCTCTCTCTCTCTCTCTCTCTCTCTCTCTCTCTCTCTGGCCAAGAAAATACTATTACAATATGGCAATCTTTATTAAAAAGAAAACATTATATACACCAATTTAGTGCTACAATCTAACACTGAATCATTTCCATTTTAATGGCCATATCACATTGTTTAAGTGTCATTTGAACCCCAATTAGAACATAGCAGCATTTCTACCTTCTAATCTATATTGCAATATCAGCCTAAATGACCATTACTTAGTGGAAAAATCGTGGAATATTGCAACATGGTTGTGAGAAAATCTCAACTGACATCAAAACAAATGTCTCATAATAGTCTAACCCAATGCCCTGCGAAATTCCATTAACAATATTTAGGATATATTTTGATGTTTCTAAAAGTGTGAGAACAGCTAGAATTAAATATGAGATGTGGCCCACTCAAATATGTAAGGGGCCTAAAATTTCACCCATATGTTATTATTTTTTTAAAATAATGGTTGAGTTTGATGGATGGTTTGGATTTTCAAAAACATCTTACATTGTAGACCATGTGCGAGAGGAAGTCAAGCAACCTCTCGCTAATACCATTATTTTGAAAAGAAAGAAAAAGGAAAGGGAGCTGCTTTCCCCGACATCTTCATATCACTTGTAGATTTAATGAAAAATGAAATACGAGTGTCATCCAAACACGTCATTACACAGATTCTCGATGCGATTGCTTTAATAGACATGTTGTTGTGGCTGGGGTGCACAACCGCGTGCAATGCTAGTAGTGGTTCAAACCAAGGCTAGTGAGAGCCATGGAAGGTATAAAGGACATCTTTAAGGGTGTGTTAGTGGCTAGAACAAGCACATGGGGTTGACCTAAAAATAGAAACCCTAGCCTTATTTACAAGCAACATTTATTATCAATGGAAGGAGAAAAAGGGGGTGTAAGTTAGTTCACCAACCATTTCTAATTTCCTTTACTTTTAAGAGAAAGTGCTCTAATGCTATAAGAGAACTACAAGTTATAGAGCTCCTAGCATTGGGTCACTTAGACAATCCAATCCATTCATCTAGACTGTTCATTAGGTTCAGCTTGCATTTCATAGGCTACCATGCAAATGTAACACTTATTTGATAAACATTAACCGTTTGATCCATGGGCTTTAATATGGACGGTTAAGATCATTTACAGAAAATAGGTCAAATCAACAATTTAATCCATTTATTTGTAGGTACCAATTATGGGTTTCTCATGATTCTACATAATCCCTTTTTTAGCCGATTGTTACCATGCCATTCCTAGCTTGAAAAAGAGATGTCTATAGAAAATAAGGCCAAATCAACCATAGATAAGATCATTTGATCAGTGTGATTTTTACATCACACTTCATGAAATGTGTGGTGGACTTAATGGACAGTTCAGATCAATCAATTGGATTATCGAATCGAATCATCACCATCACGACTAAGAGCACTATAGCTTATATTACTCTGAGAGCACCAGAACATTTCTCTTTACTTAATAATCATCAAATAAACCCACCTAATGTTCACATAAAATATGGTTGTATGTTAACTTTCACATACAATGCTTTCTATCTATACAATGTTTCATTTGTGTATAACATCCACACCATGCAAAAGGTAGGCCACATCATAAATATCACCTAGAGAGAAAACTAGGATGGCCCATTTATTTGGAGGGCTACACCATCAAAATCAATGGACAACCAATGATATGATTAAGTATGTATATATGTGGCTCAATTTGGTCCAATTTTCAGTCTCCATCATCTTTATGGTATATATGGCCAACCTTTATCACACTAGGGTGGTCCACTCAAGTGACACATTAGTGGAAAATAAAGGGTTGCATGTGAAAGTTAATATACAATGGCATTAGTGAACAAATTCTCAATGGGAGATTATGAAAGAAATAATAGGGTGAACGGATGAGTCTGTATGATGCCTTTAGGTTTTATTTTGGAAAAACTTTTATTATATGATTAGACTTTTTAAGTTAATACGTGCTTAAAGACTAAAATACCCATTTGTTAGGCATAAGCACACGAAAAAGAGGGATCTTTTGTATTCAAATGCAATGACCAAGTCTAGTTTGCAAATTAAGGTTTGCTTGCGGCGAGTAAACTAGGTGGGTGATACCTGAGGTCTATACGCCTCAAGAACCCATTATGAAATTAAGTTAATGAGTGTGAAAAGCATGTTAGGAGAGGTGTAGAAAGTGGACTCCATGTCATCTGACCCACCAAAGAATCTCCTCCCATCCCACGTATATATAAGGACTCATCAAAATAATAATGCATGGTTCATTGCTACTCTCTCTCTGTGTGTGTGTGTGTGTGTGTGTGCGCGTGTGTGTCTGTGTGTGTGTGAAATAGTTGAGGGGAATGTTGTCTGGTTCGAAACCATTCATGTGAACCAACCATCACGAGAATGATTTCGGACCAGGCTTCATTCCCCCCAACGTTTAGATTTCCAGCTCGCCGCATCAACGATCTGACGACCATTTTCTATTTTTCATTTTCTTTATGAATGCCACTCAACAATCAATACCCATATGTCGAAATTTACGATGACGTCCAGCTGGGTTTCGTGACTCAGGTAAGTGTACAATCTATACCATTCATTTCTTCCCATCGAAAATGGAAGATCATGAAATTTTGCAAGTCATAAGAAGATGAAGGTGCACAGGAGTCCAGTGGTGAGCAGAGCACCAGACCTACCGCCCAGTTTTCTGCAGTCTCCATCCTTAGTTTTTACCGAATGGGTTGACAAAAAGAAAAAGATTAGTGTGAACTAAAGACTGTAAAACACGGTTGATGAGTTTCTCTCTTTTTAATACTCTAACAGAGTTTGACTGTTCATATGCATGCACAAGGCCAATGTACTTGTGGCATACATGTAAATCAGTCCAAAATCACCAAACTACAAGCCCCACCGTTGATGGGTCACACCACAATGACATTTTTCATCTTAACCATCCATTAGATGTCCGACATTTGGAGATCTACCGTCATCTGTTCAACGTCAAATTTCACTGCAGATGATCCAACGGTCCGGATTGTGGTACATGAGTACCACGCTTAAGTAGGTTGGTGCATGAGTATGGATGGCCATACACTGCCTGGCGCAATGTCAAGTATCTCCTTTTATTACTTCGAAAGCATGGTAACTACCATGCGTTTAGAGCTGTTTGGGCCCACCTCCAATGTAGTTGTGGAATCCAAGCCGTGCATCTGGTGAGCCTCCTCATGTTCACCTTATGATCCAACCACTCATCATGATCCAAAACTCAGGTGGGACACACAACAGGTAAAAATGTACAATCACACCTAAAACCTATATATTCATGTAGTGCATCCCACCATGGTTTTGGCTAATGGCCTGAGTTTTGGGCTGTCTCTAAATCTTGGTGGGTTTCACCTAATGACTAGACTGGATGGAATACACACGACGGTGGACCCTATATTCTATTTGGAAGTTTCTATTGTAGGTGTCCCTATACCCAATGTCCCCCATTTTTCCATTTGATGTGACCCACCTAAGTTATGGATCGGTCTAGATTCTACTATCCAAGACTAACTAACACCTGGCGCATCTAATAGACGGGTTGGATGACACTCACACATCACGGTGGGCCCTACATAATAAGAAGTCATGGTAAATACCATGTGTTGGAATGCATGTGAACATCCCACACGTTGAAACTTGTACATGATTTTACCAGAAGGGCTTGCTTGCAACCAGTTCCAAAGAATATAACCGAGGATGGGGACTTTCACTTTGGAGGAGTTATATGATACTCTGGCTGCATATCACACTTGATATGTAGGCACTAAGAAATTGTATATGTGGCATATATTACCTCAACGTAAACCCATGAAATTCCCAATATCAGGTCGGTCCAACAATCCTAACCTTTGATTCATGGACACTGGTTTGTGGAAATAGCACCATTGGATGACAACCATCCAATAAATGTCTCCCATCTATTAATAAGATAACAAAACAAGTTTAATTTTTGGTTCATGCTACATCTAAACTGGGACCCATGACTTGGACAATTTAATTCGAATTAAATGTATCTGTGCACATGTGCAATTTCTAACTGCCTGTGTATCATCTAGCACACTCTGCCAGAGTATCAATGTTTTTCTCCTTGCTTTATTGTAACACAAGGGTAGGAGATTCTTGAAAGAGTACCCATTAAAGTGGACCTTTGAATTTACTCGTTTCTTTCCCTTAGACTGCCATCATAGCACATCTAATCTATAAATAACGCTTACCCATGTGCTTTTACTACCATACCATGTGGGTCAGATCTTCCTTACAAAAGTAAAATAGCTCGATTACCGTACAACAGTTGCATACTGATGATCGATATTTTAATGGTGAATGATTGAGTTTGACCACTTACACCCAACTTTCCGTGTAAATCAGACAATTTTCACGTATGGGTGTAGATTAATGACTTCCCATGTTGTTAATCTTCTAATTGCATACACCATTATTCAGTGCCAGTGATTGTACCAAACCATTTATCATATTCTAGGGCCTCGAGTCCAACTCGTTGGACTATAAGTTTCAGTCCGCCCAGCAGATAACTTCCGACCTATCATGTTTCTTAAAAATCCAACCCTTCCAATAGGTTGGACCCACCATGAGGAAGACTTTTAAAAAAGGGTAGCCGCATCTACTCATTGAATGGGCCACAATTGTATCTTTTTTTAAAAAATGTTTTCTATGGTGTGGCGCACCTGATGGGTAGATGGAGCTGATTTTGAGCTTAGGTGATCCTCATGGTGGGTTCAACCTATTGGAAGGGTTAGATATCATATTCTATTTTGGGCATTTTTCAGTTTTAACAGTTGTTGATCCCACACGTGTCTCCAAGGGAGGTCTCCTGTCACGTGTGACATCCTATTCATGCATTGTGTGGGACCACTTTGTGAATAGCCTGACCTAGGAACCAGACTGGTCCGCTTATCATGGGTCACCTGTGTATGTCGGATATGGACGGTTCTCAGTCATTATGGAACCATTGATTGTTTCCATGCATGTTTGTTCCACGTTACTGAGTTGACCGGCTTGAACTTTGGGCCAGGTTATCTGCAGGGGGTGTCCTAGCTGATGAACGGATCAGATGTCCCACATAGGTGTTAGGTTGGAGAATGTAGCCGTCCATTGTGATGGGTTGGGCCAAGCAACAATAGGAACATGCATTAGATATTCAAGGCCTCAAGTATGTGGATGTGGAGTTCACTGTTTGGTGATCAAGACCGTTGTTCTAAGAGACCTTCTCTGGAGCAATGATTCCCTACCTTCCAAACCCCATCTATGAAATCTATCTTGTTGAATGTAGACCATTGATATCTTTGTTCTTAACCATCCTTTTGCAGGCCACAGATTCAAGGGTTACAGTTGCCTTATCAGTAAAGGTTCTTATGGTGTGGTCCATCTACAGCTAGGCCCATCAAGTAAATATGGCTACCCAAAAATAAAGAAAAAAATTTGTTAATTTCAGACCGTCCAACACTTGACAGGAATATGTTAATTTCAGACCGTCCAAATTTGTGGGCCCCATTTCGGATGAGGCACAGACCAAAAATGGAACTGATATGGCCCATCCTAACCGTCTGATCAAGGATATCATCCCATTGAATCCAACCCATTGACAGTCCTATCTTCCTAATCCTAACCATCCATGATTTAATGTCTACAAAAAAAAAAAAATGATATTGTCACCGTCCAATAGCTATGATTCTTTGGCTATGCTCCATCTAAAGTGGGGCCCACAATTCAGACCGTTCAGATCAACACCCCATCAATGCAAGTGGGTCATGATCAGACCATGTAATCCCCACTGAAAACCGTGGGTGCGTGTGCACGCAGAAATGGAGGGAGTGAGAGAGAATCAGACGGTGAATGTTAGTTGAGATGTAGAAAGGAGGTGATGTACTTGTTTGGTCAGATATGGACTTTGGGAAATGGAGAAAGACAAGAAAAGATAAAAGAAAAAGGGGTGGGGTCGGTGGGCTTTGTATGCTTACGTGTGAAACCACGTTCTCCTCACTTTTTCATGCATCATTCTAGGGTTAGGGTTGCCAAACCTTCTATGTAGGTACCAATGTAAAACCTAAAATGTAATATTATTGTTTTCTTTTTTAAAATAAAAAATAAAAATTGTACTTTTTATTTTTTTATTTTTTGTTTTTATTACAAATAGCCGCGTGGCAATGGGTCGGGTTCAGATTGGCCTTAAGACGCAGTTTGGCCTAGTGGCCCGAATACCGTCCAACTGGCTGATGTCAGAGCTTTGTGGGCCCCACCATGATGTATGTGTTTTATCCCTGCCATCCATCCATTTGCTATCTTATTTTAGGGTACGAAGAAAAAATAAGTCAAATCTAAATCTTAGGTAGATCACATTATAGGAAAACTATTTTGATTAAATGTCTATTATTCAAAACTTTTTAGCGTTAGTGTAATGTTTATTTGCCATCCAAACTGTTAATAAGGTCACGTAGACCTAAATGAAAGGAAAAAAAAAATAAAATCAATTTGATCCAAAACTCCTATGGCCCTTAAAAAATTACGGTAAGCATTCAATCTTCACTATTTCCTATGGTATGGTCCACTTGAGATTTAGATCTGCCTTTTTTAATATTTTTTGTGGACTCATGCCCTAAAAAACACATACAACATGGTAGGGCCACAGAGTTTTGAGACCAGCTAGCTGGCTGGCGTTAGCGTCACTATCAATATGCCTGATTCATGTATTAGGCCTTTTTCATAGTCGGCCTACCTTTTGAATGGTATGGATATTCAATTTGATGTGATCTCTTAAGAGTCATGGTTTTAAAGACTTGGATGAGCCTTTTTCATGGCGGGGGCCTACCTTTTGAATGGTAAGGATGTTCAATTTGATGTGATTGCTTAAGAGTACTGGTTTTAAGACTTAGACAAGCCTTTTTCATGGTGGGGCCTACCATTTGAATGGTATGGATGTTCAATTTGATGTGATTGCTTAAGAGTACTGGTTTTAAGACTTGGATGAGCCTTTTCATGGTGGGGCCTACCTTTTGAATGGTATGGATGTTCAATTTGATGTGATGGCTTAAGAGTATTGGTTTTAAGACTTAGATGAGTTTGGCGCGAGACTTGTCTAAGCCGACTTGATCTTGAACTTGAGCTTGAACTTGAACTCGAACTCGATCGGATTTAGTTCAATTTGATATGAGTCACCTCGAACTCAGGCAAGTTAGGTCAATTTAGCCATGACTAGGATGAATTCGAATTAAGGATTAAACAAGCGGATTTGAGTTGTTGAGTCTTTTAATCATGCTAAGAATACCAACACTAAAGGGTCACATCTAACAATTCATCTTAAGTAAAATAATGTTTTAGGGCTAAGAGGCTAGGCCGGTCATAATTGGCTTAGGCTAAGCTCAATCTAAGAACTGGGCATAGATTTCAAACATAATGCAAGTGGTAGGCCCCACCACGGGTTAAGAAATCAAGATGTGAATTGCTTTCACCCTCACACCGTAGGAATTTTCTGTGGTCGGTGGCTAGGTGGGGCCTAGAGAGATGCCTGTGGAAAACCTACTTCGTCCATTATTTCTCAAGCTCATAATAGAATAGGAGTCCAAAAATCAAGCAAATACAAAACTCTAATAGACCACACCATACCAAACAACAAAGATTGAACGCCCACCATTGCAAGCTTCGTGGGGCGTATAGAAGTTTTGGATAACAATGATATTTGTGACTTTATTAGTATACTCCAAAGGAAATAACTTGTGAACCATTTGTATGGCATATTGTAGACACTCCACTCAGGCTAATATCTTGAGAAAGCTAAGATAATTCGGGAACCATGATCATATCTTAAACCTAACCATAATCCTAACCTGAGCAATTACGAGCCATCATTCAAGCCAAACTATGTCCAAAACTGATCCATTTCTCGGGCCATTTTCGGGTAACAATTGAGTCAATTTCGAGCCATTTTGAGCCAATTATCTAAAACGAACTTTGTTTCGCTCTCAGGACCTAAAAAAGGACCCACCGGCTAAATTTCGGGAGAAACCATACCCGAGTGGTAGTTTGACTACCACCGGCGGTAGTCAAACTACTGCTTCCTCTAAAAAAATGTGCGCGGAGCCAGCCACATGAGTTTTGGACCAAACCCAGCCCGGGCGGTAGTTGGACTACCGGCGACAATAATCTGATTACCTCCGCTGGGCGGACGCGTGTGTCCTCTGAACAACAACTGTCTCTTGGCCCGAAGTTAACTTTCCTCTGAATTTACCCCTCCAGCCTTCACTATTTACCATTTTACCAACCCCAAGAGCCAATGAGAGCATGCCATGTTTCATTCCTCTCATCTCAACTAACCACAAGCTACCATGTCAGCTTTTACCCCTCTCAAATCCAGTAATTACAACAATGCCATTGGAGAAGGCTATAAATAGCCCTCTCCTCTTCACATTTCACGACAACAAGAACTTCTCATTTCTAAAACTGAGAGAGAGAGAGAGAGAGAGAGAGAGAGAGAGAGAGAGAGGAGCTCCCAAGCCTCCAAGTCTATATTTTTCGGCTATCCCCTTAGCCTACTTCCTACCTTCCCAACCATCCCAATTCCTAAGTCTAGCTCGGATTGATCATGGTTCAGTCCATGTCTTAGCTTACTCAAGATCAAGCCAAAGATCCATTCATTTTACATACAAGCATTCATCATGACATATATTCCCTTTTCAACTCTCTTGCTTCTCTAGATCTTTAGTGAACGTATGCTCTGTAACTTGCCGTATATTGGATCCTATCACATCAGAAATTCCTCAGTGATCTAGTCCACTTTTTTTTTTTTTACCTTTTTACATAAGCATCATCACATCCGCTCTCTAGACACATTATTGGGTACATATGCTCTATGGCTTGCCAAAATCTCGAATCTTACTGTTATGCCTAGTCCTACTCCGACCACCTCATTTATCCCTTGAGATTTCATTACCATATTAAGTAGAGACCATACATTTGTATGGGCAGAGAGGGTGCCTAACACCTTCCCTCTTAACCGAGGTCCCTTACCCGGAATCCTGGATAGCAGACCAGGAGTTAATCTAAGGTAGGAGAATCTTCGGATATCTCCAACCTTACACATTCCGCTGATTCTAGCTAACTGCAGGATTCTGAGATTAATCGGCTAGTGGTGACTCTAACATCCACAAATCAGCTTAATCACCCCCACCACTAAAACATAACTACAAATTAGCGTGGGCGCCGATTTCTAATGTTTACACATATAAATATCATCGTTACTTTACAAAAGTTTTAGTGGCGAACGTTCTCATTCTCATTATTTTTCATGTTGTGGCTCACTAGATTTTAGATTTTTTAAGTTTTAAACTCCATTTATATTATAAGCTAGAGTAATGGACAAAGTAATTTTCTCTCGATTATTTTAATGAGCATTGCACCACTGGAGCTTTCTTTGAGTGAGGCACATGTAATTCCCATCTAAGCAATCAAGCTATTCCACTCCTTAAGTGGGGAACAACAAGTAGACTGTCATTTCTATGGTCCACACATAGATAAAAGAACTTTGGGTGGTGCACAAGCAATTCCCATCCAAGAAATCAGGCTGATTCACTTATTAAGTAGGCAAAACCTAGACCCTTGGTTGCTTATTTAGTCCACCAATGTGGCCCACCTAACGAACAGATCACCTTAATTTTGTGCCAATTCATTGTGGGCCCACCGTTTCGCATGGCACATATATCACATGCAAGTGGAATCCTGGTGGCAAAGGTGACAAGTTAACATGCAGCCGTAGATGAAATGATGGTGATCAGAGCCAAAAACAACCCAAACAATTACATGATCAGATCTAGACCGTATATCAGGATTCCCCCATTTGGCTAAATCACAGATCATGGAATGGGTCCTTGCTTTCTACCAATGGAGAACCGTGGTCATGTCAGGCATGGTTTTATACTTGGAAGAGTTCCATCTTCCCATGTGACTCGTCCATATAACTCACTCAGATGAGCCATCCGATTCAGCCAAATCAGGCTAACTCATCCCTGACTCAGGGTGAGTTGCGACTCGACTCGCCACCAGATGACTCAGTCCGAGTCGTTGGCCATCTAGCCATTCTCACAGGGCTAAATTTTTTTTGGACGCGGATTTCCTGGAAAGCCTCTCGCAGGAAGTTCGGATGCTGGGTAGGGCCCACCGCCATGTTTGTAGTAAATCTACCCCGTTCATCCGTTTGGTGAGCTCATTTTACATCAAAAAACCAAAAATGAGATGGATATAATACTCAAGTGGGCCACACGAGAGGGAAAATTGGGGAAATAAATATATACCGTTGAAACCTTCCTGAGCTCCACCTTGATGTTTATATGTCATCAAAACTGTCTATAAGGTCATTACCACTTGGATGAAGTGAAACTAAAAAAAAAATTAACTTGAAATAAAGCTTTTATGGCCATAAGAATGATTCAACGGTTCTCACTGAATCCCCACTGTTTCCTCTCGGGTGGACCACTTGAGTTTTGGATCCAACTCATTTTTGGGTGAATGGCGTAAAATGATCTCGATAGATGGATGAACGGAGTAGGTTTCACACAAACGTAGAGGTGGGCCCCACCCAGCATCCTTGCACAGGAATTCCGCATCCATTTTTTTTTAAACCGTTACCTACGCCACTACATGTGGACGCGGATTGCGTCCAACCCCCGCCCGGACGGTAATCCGTCCGGGCAGGGCTCTCTGGGTCCCACTGTATTGTAAGTGTTTTATCCACGCCGTTAAATGCTTTTTTATGATAATTTTAATATATGTGAGCCAAAAAATGAAACAGGTCCAAGGCTTAAGTGGATCACAAAGTGGAGATTGAACGTCCACCATTAAAAACTTCTTGGGAGCTGGAGAAGTTTCGGATCAAGCTGATATTTGTGTTTTCATTTCATCCACGTCTAAGTGACCTTATGAATACGTTGTATGGTAAAAAAAAAATGAGGAACTTAGAAAGGTTGCAACGGTGGGTGTCATGATCAGTGCAGCTTCCTTTGGTGTGGTCCACTTAAGCCTTGGACCTGCCTCATTTTTTGGTACAGTTATTAAAATTATCGGAAAAAAGCGTTTAACAGTGTGGATAAAACACTTACAATACGGTGGGCCCCACGGAGCCCTACCCGGACGGATTACCGTCCGGGCGGGGGTAGGACGCAATCCGCATCCACTACATATATACTTTCACAAGTATCAATAGAGATACTTATGATGGGCAGTGATTGGCTCATTCTAGTGGGGCCCACCTAATATCATATAAACTGTTTTTGTTGCTCATGATCATGGGTGGCCCCCACTGTACGGCTCAATCATAGCCCGACCGTTTATCCTTGACGTGTGGACCTATTTCCAACTCTTTTTACATATTTATTCCCCTAATGCCCCCTCTACGCTTGGGAATAAAGATTCTTCCAATGTACGGCTACAGTCAAATCATTGTTTACAACATTTTAAAGTGGTGGTGACTCTTCAACCGCACACAAGGAATCCACGTACAGCGATCCAGACCGTTGAAATCTCTGAATGGATAGAGCATAACCCAAAAAGTACACCGGGAAGCTGGTTTTCTAACCATCTGATCTTGTCATTGGAATATGGACCACTCACCACATTTTTCTAAACTAATAGCTATCAAGTGGATGGTTAGGATTGCTTGATGGTGTGATTTTAGAAATACGGTCTATGAACAATGTACCCCACAATTTGGGTGGTCTGGATATCCATTCAAGAGTGCCACATGTGAGAAGATGAGTCACCACCATTTTCAATATGGCCTAATCCATGCATTCTCGAACTTCTTCTCTCAAGCAACTACTCTACGTGCATTGTACCAAAAAAAATCAATGGCTTAATCAACTTTTTTTTTTTTTTCATCTATCCATCAAACTCTTTCGTAAGATGTGGTCCACTTGATGATCGTTAACAGCTTGATTTTCGGCTAAGTACACTAACATAGTGGGCCCACCTGCTGAACAGTCTGGATGTTTACGTTAGTGCATATCCAGGTATAAATGGGAGGTGGGCCACACATGTAAGTGGGATGAGGGAACCTGTTCGTAGTGTAGAGTCTAGAAGAGCAGTCAAAAGAAGGAAAGTGAAAAGCTCGAGTATGAATGACAAAAGCAGATCATAAAGTGATGTGAGTTAAATAAGATGAATTACTCGATTTTCTTAATACCCTTTTGACTTAGCTATTGAAGACACTTAAAAAAAGCAATCCATAGGAGGTAAAAGTCATTCAAAAGACAGATATTGTTTGGTTTTTGTAAGGAGAAATGATCCAGTGCGATGAGAGGGATAGAAATTATATAGTGTTCCATGTTGCATGGGAGTGGATTAGGTGAGACTCAATGGCCTGTCATAGGATGCTAGGTGAGGCCTACAGTGATGTTTGTGAGAAATTCACACCGTCCATCCATTTTGCCCAACGATGTTAAAACATGGCTAGAAAATGAGGTAGATCTAAAACTCAAGTAGGCCACATGATAGAAAACAATGAGAATTGATTATCTATTCTTGAAACATTCGTGGGGTAACAGAAGTTTTGGATCTGATTAAGATTTTTGTGTTTTCAGTTTAACCTTATAGGAATGACTATGACCAGTATGTATGGCATATAAACATTATGGTGGATCCTAAAGAGTTTTCAATGGCAATCATTTCCCACTTGAGTTTTGGATCTGCCTCAATTTTTAATTCATATCCTAACATATCAGTTAAAATGAATCGATTGGGTGGATTTCTCATAAACATCATGATTCTTGCCACTGGAAGTTAGCAACAGGCTGGCTCAGGCAATCCTCGTCCCATTGGGTGCGACCTTGGCCTCACCCAACCTGAAGTGGCCCTAACCATGGGGCCCACTTATATGTATGTATCGTATATCCATACCATCCATCTATTTTATAAGCTCATTTTTGGCTTTAAGCGCAGAAACGAAGTAGATATATCCAACTTTCAAGTGGACCATAACATATAGGAGAAAGACTGATGACCATTAAAAATTTCCCTAGGGCCCATTGTTGATAAGGTCACACAGAATTGGACAAAGGAAAAAAAACAAATATCATCTTGATCCAAAACTTTTACATCCTCCAAGGAGTTTTTAATTGTCAATATATATAGCCACAGTTACCTTTGCTCTGGTAGACTTAGATTTGTATTTGCTTCATTTTTGGGCCCATGTCTTAAAAATAAACTGAAAAAAGATGGACAACGTGGATATACAATATATACATCAATGTGGACCCCATGGTTAGGGCGGCGCCATATTAGGTGAGGCAGGCGCACCTAATCCGCTCTCATGTTGAATTTGGACCCTTGGATAGTCCAATCGGTTGATCCAGACTGTCGGCTACAATGCCAAAAATAGTAGTGATGAGAGGAACCATTACAGCTGTCCATGGATGGGATAGTTAAGCTTGCCTAATAAAAGTAATTATTTAGGATAACAAGTTATTCATGGTGGGACCCAAGAAATAAATGACTCTGATTGTTGATTGGACCTATTTTTATATTAATAGATGGTTAGAATCATTTGATTGATGTGATTTTTGTAGGGTGGCTCCTAAAATGTTTTATTGTGCAAATGGACAGTGGAAATCAATTGATTAGACTGTCCAAGTAGCCAGATGTGACCAGGAGCACTGTAGCTGATGTGGGTCTAGACTCCAATGATAGTTAACCACTTTTTAAAAAATGGTAGTGATTCTTCAACCATTCACAGGACTTAGCCGTACAGCAAAACCGTTAAAATCTCCGACCCAATTATGGACAGAGCATGAACAAAATTACACTGAGATGGTGGTGTTGTAACCATATGATTTTTTTCCTTAGAACACGGAAGACTTACTATTTTAATTAGTAGCCATCAATTGGATGGTTAGGATTGCTTGGTCGGGTGTGATTTGAAAGATAGTCCATCCACAATGCACTCAACAATTTGGGCGGCGTGGATGGTTGGATGCGACTAGGAACACTGTAGTTTACAGTAATAGGATCATTTTCTCCACTATATGATGTAGGGAATTTTACTAAGAACCCATAACTTTTGCAGTTTACCAAACAACGCCTCTAGGAAATGAAATTCTCAAGGAAATGATTTTTCAAGGGGTGAAAGTAACAAAATGTAAGATTTATTTATTTGTTTCTTTAAAAAGATAGTGAAGTTGAGAATTGTGAAGCCTATGTGGTATGAGTATAACATCCAATACGTCTTAACATATAAAACCCATCGAAATGTTCATGCCACTCAAAATTTTGGCCAATTGAATTACAAGATGGGCTACCTATAAATTTAGATATTTTTGAGTAACGTATATTAGCTTTTATGGTTTTGTGGATGTTAATCTGAGAGGATAGTCAGCCACATTGGGACCGGGACACGGCGCAAACTCTTATTGGAGGCAGCTATGAGAAATTTTCCACAATAAGTTAAAGCCTAATAAAGCAATGTCGCATAGAGGTAGAAGGCCTATGGGTCGTACGTAAACTTCTTTTTGTGGAGTAGAACTTTTTTCGGAGAAGAAGCAATGACGATATATGAGGAATTAACATTGCCTAACTCTATACCGTTGTGGTAAAACAGAGAATGCAAGCGTTATTTGGAATGATTGGGCGTAAGGTGTCTACTGGATCCTTTTCAAGTCCGCCATCTCAGTCCTGAATAGGCGGTGGAAACTACCAAACTGTTTATCATTTGATGTAGTAGAGTTTTGGCCCTTCTTGTAATCATAGTATGGTGCATCTGTTGGATGGGTAGGATGTCAGATATATACCTTGTGGGCCCACAATTCTCAATTCACTACTTTTTAAAGAAAAAACTAAAATAAGGGTTTTTAGATAATTCTCTTTATAGTAAGCATTGGCTGGTAATATTTCTTGGTAGAGGCATTATTTGGTAAAATCTAACTTTTTGAGGAATTTTGCCCAAAAATTCCTGTGATATATTAATTTCTTTAAGGAAAAAAAGAGAAGACTAAAAACAAGAAAATAAATGCTAAATTCATGGCTCAACTAGACAGTGATTTCTCTTTGGGAATTATTTTATACTCTGGCTTTGTATGACACTTGATACTCAGGCAGTTGGAAATGGTACACATGGCATATATTTACTCAAGTCAAACCAACTAAATTGTAAAACCCACCTAATCTAAGTTACCATCCAAAAAATCAGATTGGTTGATCAATCCTAACCTCTGATCACTGACACTTAGCCCTGAAATAAGCCCAATGGAAATTTTTCATTTTGAACAGTCCAATAACTGTCCACGTAATCGAACAGATGTAATTTTTGGTTTATAATACATCTAAAATAAGACAAATAATTTGGACAGTTTAATTTGAATTATGATATGCCAGATATACAATCTTTAAGTAATTTCTAAGTGCCTGCGTATCATCCATCAACAGCCAGAGTATCAATTATGTTTTTCCTTTCTCTGTTGTACAACAGCAAACCGTTGCTATTAGTGTGTCTTATCGCCAAGGACCACAGTTGCTTTGACTTTTGAGGAGGTGGTGGGATCAAGGTGGGGCCCACTTACAATCATCGTCTGATCTTGGTCGGTAATGATAAGATATTACAATAGTGAATTTGAATTGTTTGTATGTCACATGAATTCACTTCACTTTGCTGTGGGTGTTTGGCTTATTTATGAAAGTTTTCTTGGATGGAACTAAGCCTTTTTGCTCTTCTCACACGTTCCACATCACACATGAATAGAATGGAAATGCAATTTAAGGCTGTTTGGCAAGAGAAAATGAATTTAAGGGCGGCTGCTATTTTTGTAGCACTTACAAAGCTTTCAATGGGCCGGGCTGACCCGTCGGGCTTTTGGTGCCTGGGGCTGCACTTTGACTGGAGTATCACACTCGAGGGCCGGGCTTGGGCTTAAAACTCATATCCATTTCTCAATCGGGCTATTATAATATTTAGACATTGTATAATAGCCCATCAGTCTAGCCTGGCCCAGCCCATTAGGGTTAACAAAGGCAATTTTGTAATATACACAATATATAAAAATTCTCATTTACTCTATTGCGATTCAGTGTTAGGCTCGGCCTCGGGCTCAGCATAAACATTTCAGGTGGGCTCGTCATCGAGCCAGTTCAGGCTCGGACCTATGTTGAATAATACAGGGTGGGCTTGGATAGAGCTTGGCCCGGGCTGGACCTGGATAGTGCTTGGCTCAGCCGGTTGACACCCCTAGGGACTTAATTTCAAAACATTTCCATTGTAAGAGCTTTGAGTGAACTTAACACATTTATAATTGATTTTTCAGGCAAGCATTTCTTAATTTATTGAAGAAAAATGTAGAAAATGAATAAAAGTTTACGCCGGAAAAAATAGAGATGGTCCAAAAGCGTATTAATTTTTATCAATAATAATCATACATGGGCGGATTTCATGGAATGCGAGATTGCATGACACTTATGGTTTGTGCATAGGTGTCAAAGATCTAGTCATTCATAAGGTAACATGCATTGTAAATACACCATATACTAAAGTTCAAGCTCTCCAAGAGAGCCAGATGTGCATTAAGTTTAGATTGTTCAATTTTTAACTTGGGTATGGTTCTATAACTCAGTGGTAGACATACTGTGTTTTAACATTGAGACTATAGTTCAAGTGCCCATGTGGTTTGGGTGTGCGTAAAAAAAATAACAACTTATAATTGCTTATATCTCTCGTAAAAATGCAATAGGCCTGATAAGTGATAAGTGAACCAACATTATGGGCATGCGTTAAACAAAATTTAACTTATAACTGCCTATTTCTCTCATAAAAATGTGATGTCTGATAAGTGGACCAACATTATTGTTGTTGTTGTTGTTGTTTTTTTGTTGTTGTTGTTTCTCTCATAAAAGTATGAAATGGACCTACATTATTGTTGTTGTTGAGATATGTGGTTGTTTCTCTAGTAAAAGTATGAAATGGACCCACATTATTGTTGTTGTTGAGATATGCCTGATAAGCGGACCCATATTATTGATGTTGTTGAGATATGAGAATCTTTATGGGGGATTTGTTATATCACTAGAATTAGAATTATGTTAATTTGAATTTTGGATTGTTTGTAATCTTCTTTATAAACTTATAAAAAGAGATACCAAGAGAGAAGAAATTAATCTTCCCCATTCACCTAATTTAGAATTCTAATCCAAGTGATACAACAAATCCCTGAGAAGATAAATCTTATGTCTTGCCAATTATTACTGAATAGTAGTTTTGGCAATGTAATGTTCACAGTTTACACTAGCCGATGTCGAATCTTTGACATGTGCTTTCTAGCAGTGGGGACTAGGCCCCACACATAGTTGTTATGTGGGGCCATGTAGATGCTATATTTTTTCCATAATTACTAATAATATAGATGATTAAAATAATGAAAAATAGATACTCTATGAAAGCTGTATTTGGAGTCATGGGTTTTGGGTCTTGGGTGACATTCCTAAAACAACAGCCTGGCCTATAATGGCTTGGCCTAGGCTTAAAATATGGCTACTAATGACAATCTTGTGGGATGGAATTTGATGTACTATGAGATTTTATTAATGTAAATAGATGTTTTATAAGTAATAAAGCCTTGTTATTTGGTGGACGCTTGAATACAAATAAAATTACTCACTTGAATCGCTTGCAGGATGGAGTGGGATTTTCAAAAAAAAAAAAAAGCTACGGCACACGAGCTACTCGTGTTGTCGCAAGCTTGTATCATGACAATGTGGCATGTCATGAACAGAGTATATTTAATAGAGTTTTGGAACTCGAACATTTATGAGACAGCTCCTACTTTTATGATGGATTTACCATTGGGCGTTGTATCATCGTCTGGACAAAGATTTTCCCTTCTAGCTGGATACAAGCATTCTCTTTTATGCGCACTTATTTATATAGATATAGAATTTTATCCATTGAGGTTCATTCCTATTATCAGCTGGAGAAGCCAGCTTTAATTCGACCATTCTCTCACACAACTGGGTCTTTCCTAATTGTTGAGGGAGACTCGTTCAAGTGCACTAACATACACAATACAAATAAAATTACATGTTTCAATGGAAGGTAGTTTGAAGTAATAAAATCATCCATGCATGATCTTCCTTTAAAATTAAACTACCTATTGTGGAACACATGGTGTAGAGAGTTCGTCATGAAGAACATTTAAAATACTAGTGACTCCCTAGAACAATATCAAATGTTTGGCAAGGTTTTGTTTCATTGCGGCATTGGCTTTTCTGTTGGGACCTCTTTAATATACTTTCGAACCTTTGGATGATCCTATCGCATTATAGAAGATGGACTTTGAGGATTTTTTATTGCTATGAAGGCTATTTTAGTACCTTGATAAAGATCTAACTAACTAGAACACTTCTGATGCTTCAAACTTTCATGAATTGTACTATGAGATAGTGTAATTCTTATGTGATGTTAAAACAATAGATTCGTCATCCAAAATCTATGAAGTTTGGAGTTATCAGCTTAATCTACTGTTGCAAGGTACATGCATATAGTTCACAATATCTAACACTTTAAGCTGTCCCTATCAGGTCTAGTGATGCTTTACCCACTAATAATCATTGTTTATGAAATTTTTATTTCCAATACATTAAATTTCTACATTCAAAGAATGAGAACAAGGTTGTTTGATGCTGCCATTCCTTCAACTAGTGTTAGTGATTATTTGCTGTCCAAGGTCTTTTTAGAGTGTTAAGGACCACTGTTACATATTATTCTAGCTATGAATTAAGTATCGAAAGTAATGATGTTTGATGAGTTATTCTGGAACAGTTTATAGCGCAAGATTGTCTTCTACCTTAGGGAATTAAGGACTCCATGAAGGTCGGCATCTTCTTGCTGTTGAGCATTGAGAAGTGCCCAAATATAAAAAAGGAAAGTTTTGAAAATTCTGAATTTTCATCTATAAACTAATTATCTAGAAATAAAAGAGAGTTTTGAGAAAATGGGTTTGCCCCAGTTCACAATGGATTGCACATTTATGGAAATCAAGTAAAAATGTAGGTCATCCCTACATTAAGGTATTCAATAACGGTAATGATAAATGTAAAGGCCACCATTGTTATCGTTATGATACAGGTCGTAATAGTTGTTAGATACAGGTCGTAATAGTTGTTAGATCCAAACTAAAAGAAATAAAGAACAAAAAAAAAAGAGAAGAAGAAAAAAAGTAACAGCTCCAAAATGGGGCTATTAGGGGATTGTACAACCATTGCAGGCCATTTTTTCCATAATGGTTGTTAGGAGCCCGTAATGCATAATGATATCTACCATTACCATTGCATAACAGCCATTAAGTAACTATTTTTGGATACCATGCCCTACATAGCTGCTTTTATTTTCCCATGGTCTAATGACATAACCAAATTTCTTCTCTTACAGATTTTTTTTTATTTTTTCTTTATGTCATTTAGTAATTTTTCTGTCACCAATTTCCCTTATATAAGTGTAACAAATCTAGTGGTTTTCTATCCAACAATTGATTGGAAGGAAAAAAAAAATTAATTTCCTTAAAGATCACATAACAAAACCCTTACATACATGTGAACAAAGAAGTGTACAACTTCCCATTCTTTAGAGTTGTGACTAAAGAAGGAGAAACAAAGGTTGTGAACCATTAATTATATCAGTTGTTTTTATTTAGAAAATGGGATTTGATTTATACATTTGTTAGTTAATTCTGTTTTTTTTGGTCCTTTCCACTCTCATTGGAATATTTCTGTCCTCCATATAGAACACGACCTTTATTTCTTGAAAGGATGAAGAGAGTATTTAGTTGGTATTATTATTATTATTATAAAAATCTTCTTCTTCTTCTTCTTCTTTTTTTTTTTTTTTTTTTTTTTTTTTTTTTTTTTTTTCCATGCATCAGGATTTTCCTTTCCTATACCCATATCAAGATTTAATTTTTTGGGTCTATCTCCATGGCTCAATGATAGACGGACTTAGTTTCAACACTGAGATCATGGGATCAAGTGATCATATGGTATGGGTGTCTGTGTGAATGTGTTTGTAAAAATAAAAATACCGTCTATTCACACAATACAAGATTGATTGAACCATTGATAATTCAGGTTACCAAATGGCTTAGGTCAATTTATTTGATTAAAGTTAAAATAGAAATCTTTAAACCATGTTTTAAGCTTGTAAGCTAAGATATAAGCCCACAAGGATTTATTTGAAATAATGAAGAAGGCATTTTCCAAAAGCCCCCATCTTGAAGCTCCAAATGCAAATACACCACATGTGCCGACATACATGGATTTTGGAGAGGGTCATTAGATGAACCCCTTGTGCACTTGATCTGTCCCAAAAATCAAGTTGGCTACTTATCATGTTAGCTAGCCTCACAAGCATATAAGAAAAATGCTGGTTTTTCATGTTTTGAACCATCCATTTCTTCCTACTTGTGTGGGATTGGACTGGCCTTATTTTTTTAGGCGAGGAACAGTCATTAGGGGATGCCGTTTGGTTAGGGATCCCAACACCAGCCAGCTAGCTGGTGTCAGAGACTTGTGGGTCCCACCATGATGTATGTGTTTTATCCATGCTGTACATCCATTTTGTCAGCTCAAATTAGGGCATGAGCCTAAAATTGAGGCAGATCAAAATCTTATGTGAGCCACACCACAGGAAATAGTGGGGATTGAACTTTTGGGAGGGGCACAAAAGTTTTGGATCAAGCTGATATTTGTGTTTTACCTTCATTGAGGTCAATGTGACCTTATCAACAGGTTGGATGGCAAATATACATTACAGTGGGCCTTAGAAAGTTTTTAACGGTTGATGTTTAATCAACATTGTTTTCCTGTGGTGTGGTCCACCTGAGATTTGGATCTGCCTCATTATTGGGCTCATGCCTTCAAATAAGCTAAAAAAATTAGATGGATGGTGTGATAAAACATATACATCATTCTGGGGCCATAGAGCTTTTACACCAGTTGGCTGGCTGGTGTTGGGGTCACTAGCCAAACCTTGTCGGTCATAAGATAGGACTACCGAATGGTCGTGATATCTCACACATGTGCCTAGTCGGCGTACTTGAGTGCTTACATGTAACGTTTGATGGACCAGAATGACTTTGGGCTTGAATCAACCGTCCATCTAGGTGAACATAAGATAATGACACAGGGATGAACGTGATGAGGTCGATCACCATCTTCCTCAAGAATAGCTACTCCAAATCTTTGGAGCTTCTCTAGACTCCTCAAAGAGATTTCTCGAATCCACGAGGAAAAAGTAAGAAAAATATAAATAAATTCTATAAAATTCATAATTTGATTGATTGACGAAATAAATGAGTTCACAACCGTTTAAATAAGGATACTAATCAATGAGAGAGATTTAAGAATTTGTAACTTATTATAAATGATAAATTTTCTGTTTATAGTAAGTGTCCTATGTGGCTTAACCACGTTATTCTCCTAATTTTTTTAAACACTTTTTATGTTGGATGATGAAGAGTCATAATCAAACTAAAACTTACTAAAAATAGTTAAAATGGAAATAAATATGAAATTCGACCGTTGATATGATGAAATCTCGCAAATTCGGCATGGGCAACCCAGCTGTTCTAGGTTGGTTGAATAAAGTAGCTCGTCCTACCCCATAATCATATATGGTACCTCGAGTAACTCATTCTGGTTTGCGACTTGATGACTTTTGCTTTCTATCGGGCCTTTTCTGGTCCATCTTGGACATGAAAGTGTCCGCGACCCGCTCTACATCAGATAATGACCTCCAATGAAATGTCCTGGTACAATAATAATGACCTCATGGTTAGGATCATTACACAAAAGGGCCCACTCGAGGATGAGAAGATGTTCTCGAATGCTCCATCAATGATCCAACCTTGACAATTTAATTATTGTTGGACCGTGATGGACTGTCCAATTACCTTTCCATAGAATAATTGGTCGGAGCCAGCCATTTTACTAGAGATGGCCCACATTTTTAGAATCTTTTGATCAAAATGACAATCAGGTTAATGATGGGGCTTTTTCTAGTGTTTTTTCAATTTGGTCGATCCATTTTCCTGGCTAATTAATTGGATGATTCAAAGTGTGTTTGAGTGAGATGGCAAATCAAAGGTGGGACCCATGTAATGGATGTCTACTGAAGAAACTATTTATGGGTGCCAAGAGCCTGGTGGTTCACCTTGACCGTTGAACCTGGCCTGGCTTTGGACTGAACTTGGACCTATTACCTTGGTCCGTGGGCCATGTTTGGGCCTGATACGTATGGACCATAAATGTTGGGTTTCACTCGGATCATGTTGATCTGGTCACTTTCTATCACTGAACTACATGCTCTACATGTAGAGCTGTACATGAGCGGAGTTAGCATGGTTAACTCGCTTGACTTGACTCGAAAAAGCTTGATTCGACTCAGGTTTGAGCCCAGTTGAGTTGATTGTTTTTAGTTTGAAATTTTTTTGAGCCCAGTCCAAGCTAAATTGAGTTAGACTTGACTCAAAACTTGAGTTGAACTTGACTCGGTTCAAATCGATTCAACTTAGATTGGGTTCTGTTAATATAAATATTTTATAAATATATTTATATTTAAATAAATTATATATATATTAAAAAATTTAAAATTTAAACTCGAACTTATCCCATCCATTTGAATTTGAACTCAGCTTGAAAGATTGAGCTTAAATGTAAGGCTAGAGCTGGCATGAGATGCTACTGATTTGATTTGAATTGGCCAGTCAAATTCGAAAACTGAGCCTAGATTCCTAGCTAAGTTGTTTTTTTCTTTTGTTAGTTTGTTAGTACACCCCACTGTCAGTTGACACCCTACTGTTAGCCACCCCCGCTAGGGATCGATACCAAGACCTCAGTGCTAAACGAGGTATCTTTCACTCAGTCTACCACTTGAGCTATCGATCAGGTTGTCCTAGCTAAGTTTGAACTGAGGTAGCCCGCTGGCTGAGCCGAACGCAGCTGGCCAAATTCGACTTAGCTCTCTGTGTACAGCTGGTTGGGTGATATTGATCCTTACTCTTACTCTGGTGGTAGAGTATCCATAGGTGGTGAAATCCCGCTATGGTGTGAGTGTGTGGGGCCGTGTGTGCGTGTGTAAAAATAAAATTTAAAAATAAATAAATAAAATAAAAAATGGTTGGGGTGATATCCAAGCGGACAGCATATTCAGTAAACTCTGTGGGGCCACCGTAGATTTATGTGTCTTATTCACACTGTCGGTCACTTTTCCCATCTCATTTGAGGGCGTGTTCCCAAAATAAAAATATATTTGAAAGCTCAAGTGGACCACACCGCATAAAACAACAAAGATAAGACGTCCACCTTTGAAATCTTCGTAAGGCCCACAGTGATGTTTATTTGTCTTACAACCTGTTGACAAGGGAACACAGACATGGACGAAGACAAAACACAAGTATCAGCTTCATCCAAAACTTATGCGGTCCCCGAGAAATTTTCTATGGTAATTGTTCAATTCGCACTGTTTCCTGTAGTGTGGCCCACTTGATCTTTGGAAATGATTCAAGTTTTGTCTCATGCCCTAAAATGAGCTTTTAAAACAGATGGATGGCATGGATAAGACACGTACATCACAGGCCCCACAGAGCATACTGACTTACAGTGCGCAATCCACATCTGGGTGATACATTCCATTTTTCGAATGTCTATTTCCTTGTGGATGTGGTGGACACTTGATCAACGGATGGATCTGGATCATTCACGTGCCGAATAGAGATTTTGTTAATATATGGGATGTCCCGGTTAGGGACAGGCTAAATTAACGGGATTTTGTGTCGTATAGACCCAGTGTACTACCCACGTTTTTTCATTGGACTTGAAAAAACCTGAAGCACCAAAGTAGACCTCCATTTGTGTGGACATACTTAGAGAGATGAAAATACTCGTGCTTTTTTTAGTTGCTTGACCCTAACAACATGGATATTTTTATCAAAAAACCAACGTCCGTACCTTAAAAATTGTCTTCCGTGAGATAAGTTTTGGTGTGGTGAATAAAAAAAAGAGCATTGTACGGACTCATCTCAAGTGCTAATTTTTTTCAAATTAACCAATGTTCGGGTTTAGGTTTGGGCCTGATCTGCTAGATCCATGGAGGGCCGAGTCATGGGCCTTAGATCGTTGGGCCGATCTGGGCCTAGATTCGCATGCTATTGCCACGTGTCGCTTTGTTATGTTGCCAAACACCTTAAAATGTTTGCCCCATGTAGTTCTGATGGGCCCACTGTGGATAGTGGATGCCCCAAGATCTTCTAGATCTGATAATCACAACCATCCAATTTTTTGCATTTTCCCATAGACTGTTTAAAAAAAAAAAAAAAAAAAAAAAAAAAAACCTTCTCTTTAGATGCTAGCTATGTCAGCATTTTCCTGAACTGGGAGATTTTAGCAGCATCTCCGTGATGAAGCCCATCAGATCAACGGTTTGGATCAACAAACAGGCACCTGTTCACTGTGAATCAGGACATTCAATGCACAGGTGGGGTCCATAGTTCTGTGATCGAGACCAACAATCTAACGGCCTACTATGAATGAGAGATTCACAGGCGATCACAGATAGGAGCATCCTAACCGTTCAATTAGTTGCCGACAAATAAATGGTTAAGAATATATCATTGTGTAAAAAGCTGAAGGTGGTTGATGAGAATCTTCTAATATGAAACATCTTTTAGGTGTTGTCCCATCGATTGATCTGATGGACCCCCACCGTGGATGTGCCCTACACCTTTATGTTGGGTCTGGAAAAGGTCCTAAGATTGGATAGTTGGATCTCCTAATCTGGAAGATTTTGTATGTCTCTGGATGATAGGATTTCCATCCAAGTTGAAAGATTCTAAGTGGCCTACGTTGCTTTTATTTTTATGTCCTTTTTGTGGGATAAGAGTTCTATCTATTCATATATAGTTTAAATGAGTTTTCATCTTTTTGGATAAATTTACGAGTAGTGTGCTCTCTCACCGTTGGATTTTTTTTTTTTTTAAATTATATTTATAATTCAATTTCAAACAATTCTCATATATTAGTAAATGAGCACAATTCACCGTTAGGCAAGGCACCGCAACTTTTGGCATGGTATCATCTTTTCTACCAACATTCCACTTGTCTAGGGCACACTATTGGATTAGTCGTTACTCTCGGGTAGCATCTTAGTAGGTGTTATTCAAACCATGTGAGGGCCACCTTGATGTATTTGTTGTATATCCATGCCATCCATATGTTTTAACATCTTATTTTAGGATGTGATCCCAAATCTTGAGAAGATTCAAATCTTACGTTGTCCACACCACTAGAAATTATAGTGAATGACTATTTAAAGTTTTTTAGGGGCCGCAAAATATTTTTATGAAGCTAATCTTTCTATTTTACATTCATCCAAGTTTGCTTGACATTATAAATAGGTTGGATGGCAAATAAATATTACGAAAACCTTACGATGGGTCATTTGGAATTTTTAATGGTGAGGCACTCAATCATAATTGTTTCATGTCGACGTAGGGAGGAAATGTAGAGGCCGAGCACCATCTTCCTCAGAGGGATAACTTTTCTGAATCCACGGAACTTCCCTGGACTCCTCATAGAGATACCTTGAATTCACGAGGAGAGATAGGAAATAGAAAATAATTCTAATAAAATTCATAATAATTTGATTGATGATGAAAAAGGAGCTTACAACCTCTTAAATAATAACATTAATCATAGAAAGAAAATTTGGAATTAAACTATAACTAAAACTCCTTGAAAACGTGACTTACTATAAATAGTAAACTTACTATTTATAGACTCTCGTTATTCCTACTAGTGCCGTATGGTTTCGGCTAAAAATAATAAGTGTTATTTGGCTGAACCATGATGTTCCCCTGACTATTCTAAGGGCGTGTTTGGATTCGCGTATAGTATTGTACAAGAAAGTAAAACCGTCCCATCAACATATTAGTGGTCCTACAGCAGTAATGCGTCTGCAAATTACAAACCACTCACAATGTTTGGATAAGAGTGCACTTGTAATTTGAGGAAACCATCTTTCCGAAGCCAGTGTTTGGGAATGGAGTGTTCATCTCTTGGGAATGCATCAGTTCACATGTCGCTTTGTCACATTTACACCGAATGTGGTGTATGGGATGAAGCAGTGAAAATGAAAATAAAAATGAAGAACTTGGGCATCAAGAAAGATCCAGGTTGCAGTTGGATTGAAGTAGGCAACGCAGTTCATACGTTTGTAGCAAATGATAATTTTCATCCACAAATCGAGGAAATAAATCTCGCATTGAAGAAACTGATCGAACAAATCCAAGAAGCTGGCTATGTAAACCATTTGAATCTGACATTTAGTTGTGATGGAATAGAGGAAGGGAGGTAGTCGTACCATAGTGAGAAGTTAGCGCTTGCCTTTGGGCTTATCAGCACCCCTTCTGAGAAGGCAATCAGGATCATGAAAAACCTACGAGTTTGCAGAGATTGCCATTCTACCATGAAGTATGTTTCTCAGATTTCAGGCTGTGAGATCATTGTAAGAGATGGGAAATGCTCGTGGAGATTACTGATAAGAAGATGATTATTACTTGTCCCCATGTATCTTTTAATGTCAAATACATGCACCTTACCGGTAGGGTCATCGACTAGCCAAGCTTGGACTGAACAAAATCAAATTTCTGAATGGGGTTAACCCAACTGGTCATGTCCAATGATGTAGAACCAGAAGCTTTTGGTTCGGTAGATGGTGTAGTGATGTTGAGCTTTGAACATCCTTCCCTCTTGTCTTCTCGTTGGTGGTTGCTGAGGAAGCAAATGTGTGGACTGTTATGAGTTAACGGCCAACCACATTGTTTGGAATCTGCTCAAAGAAGAAATCCGAATGAGGTAGATGTACCGCAGTTTTGGAGATGATGCGCCTGCTTTCTTCTGCTATGGCGGTGCAGTGCAATGAAAGCACTGCACTGCGGCCTGCACTGTACACCGAGAAATGAGATACGTGGTTTCGATAAAGTGAGTCGACGTGGTACTCGGCCCGCCAGCGTAACACGTGTCAATGTTTGGATAGAGTAGCTGCGAATTGTATATTTTATTAAATTTTACAATACTATACGATATGGGCCTGGCATCCAAACACGCCCTAAGCACTTTTCATGTTGCGCGCAACTTCTAAATCCCAACGGATGAAGAGTTATATTCAAACTAAAACTACTATAAATAGTAAAAATGAGATTAACACAGGAATTCGACCGTCGATATGATGGTATTTCACAAATTCGGTGTGCGTAACCAGCATAGCAGGCTGGGTAGCTAAAGTAGCTTGTCCTACCCCAAAATCAAATAGGGCACATCAAATAACTCATTCCAATTTGCGAGATACGTCCATTTTAGGTTTTGACGATCCGGATAACCTCATCACGCCCATCTTTGCATCACGTCGCTAAGCTTTGTGGGTCCCATCGTGATGTATGTGTTGCATCCAAACCATCTATCCATTTGGTGAGTTTGTCTTAAGGCTTGAGCCAAAAAAATAAGACAGATCCAAAGATCAAGTGGACCAAACTGTAAAAAGCACCAAGGGATTGAATGTCTACTTAACAAAAGTTTTGGATCAATATGATATTTGTTTTTCCTCTTTATATAGGTCCGTGTGACCTTATGAATAGATTGGATGGAAAATAAACATTATGTTGAGCCCTATAAATGTTTTAACCATAAGAATTATTGTTCCCATCGTTATTTTTGGTGTGGTCTACTTAGCTTTGGATACAACTCCTTTTTCGGCTCATGCTCTAAAATGATCAAAGTTACATGGGCCTACAATGGTGTATTAATTATATTCACATGTTTCATTCATTTGGAGAGATTATTTTAGAGCATGAGCTCAAAAATGACTCATATCCAAAGCTTAAGTGAACCGCAACACAAATAGCATTAGGACAATGATTCTCAAGGTTAAAACATTTGTAGAGGTATATATATATATATGTGTGTGTGTGTGTGTGTGTGGAAAAGGTACAATGCGCTCGAGCTGATTTTAATGCCTCATGAGATCAAGTTGTGTGGGCCCCACCGTGATGCGTTTCGAACATTTACTCCATTAGTCAGATGCACCATTCCATCGTGGGCCTAGGTCTCAAAAATCAAGTCAATCCGTGACTTTTGTGGGCCACACCACATACAAAAGTGGAGAGGGGCCGTGCACCATTAAAACATTCATAATCATTTGTTGGGCCCACCGAGATATGGTTTGCAAATCCAGCCCATCCATTATGTGTGTCCCACTTGGATGAGGGTTCAGATCAAGTTTCAGCAGCATTCAAAACTCAGGTGGGCCCCACCAAGTGCTTTTATATGTTTTTAGCATGTCTTCACATGATTTTAGATGGTATGGCCCACCTGAGTTCCGTATACGGCTGATTTTGGCATATCCCATAATTTAAAGGGGACCCATCAAATGCACGGTGTTGATGGTCGACACGCATCATGGTGGGGCCCACACAGCTCGACCTCACGGGAGCTTATCATCAGCTCTAGCGCATTGTACCTTTTCCCATATATATATATATATATATATATATATATATATATATATATATATATATATATATTCCATCCAATCTATTCTGTTCATAAGGTCACGCAGACGTGTATGAAGAGGAAAAACAAATTTCATATTGATCCAAAACTTCAATGACCCCAAAAGGGCTTGGATGGTAGACGTTCAATCCCCCACTGCATTTTACAGTGTGGTCCACTTGATCTTTGGATCTGTCTTATTTTTCGGCTCAAGCCTGCTCTCCAAATGGACGGACGCTTTGGATATAGTACTTAGTGATGTCAACACAGCAGCCAGGTTGGTGTTGTGCGGTACACCAGCCAATTTCTCTCCCGCGTTCTTTTTAGGGCGTGGACAGCTATTGGGCAGGTTGGCAGTTGAATAAGCATGATACGAAACTTATTATAGTACTTGCATGTGAAGCCTGAGGTGCATGAAGAACCCCTAGCATGGAAAATCAAGACTTACATACTTGTTGGGTGGGGTGCATTTAGTGAAATCATCCATCTTGTTATATCAAGTAGTCATCATGTTGGGACGAGGATCAGGTGGTGTTGGCCACACCACCCCCAGCTGTAGGTTTTTTTTTTTTTTTTTTTTTTTTTAATTTTTAATTTTTAAAATTTATTTATTTATTTAACACACGCGCACACACCCCACACACCCACGCTAGTGGAATTTCACCACCTATGGGTCCTCGAACCCTTGACCGGGAGTTGAAACTCCTGAGAGTCTACCACCTGAGCAAGAGTAAGGTCCCAGTAGGGTTGTGATGTGTTGGGTGATTTGGGGATGTGATGTGTTGGGAGATTTAGGGGCCACTGTGATGTGATGAATGTCTTTTATATCCATGCGTTCATCTGTTTTTTTCAGTTCATTTTAGGTCATCAACCCAAAAAATTGTAGCAGATCCGAAGCTCATCGGGACCACACTGCAAGAAAGTGGTGATTGCATACGCACCATTAAAAACTTCTTTGGGCTACAAAAGTTTTGGATCAAGATGATATTTGTGTTTTCCTTTCATCTAAGGCCGTGTCACCATATGAACAGGTTGGATGGCAAATAAACATCACGGTGGGCCTTAGGAAGGTTTCAATGGTGTGTCGTTATCCCCACTATTTCCTGTGGTGTGGTCCAATTGAGCTTCAGATTTACTTCATTCTTGGTTCACATCCTAAAATGAGCTGCCAAAAATGATGGACGGTGTAGATATAATATATATACACATCATGGTGGGCCCCATAACATCCAACACATCACCACACCATTATTGGGGGTAGAGTTAGGGCTGACTTGACTCGATCCGGTTTTGAAATAGGCCCGACCTAAACTCGACCCAACTCGGCACTGAGTCCAGCATGCTTGACCCGATCCGAGTTCGGGTCTGGCCTGGACTAATCCGAACTGAGTATGACCTGGTTAAAAGTATCGAGTTGGGTCAAGTTGGCACCAAGTCGGAGAGAGAGAGAGAGAGAGAGAGAGAGAGAGAGAGAGAGAGAGAGAGAGAGAGAGAGAGAGGAGGGTGGTGATGGTGGTGGGTGGTTGTCGTGCTTGGAAGAGGAAGAGGATGAGGAAGGGAGAGAGAGATTGAGATCGGATCGATATATATATATATATATATATATATATATATATATATATATATATATATATATATATATATATATATATATATATATATGAATCCAAGTCAAGTCGGGTTTCGGATCAAGTCGAGTCTAACCAGATCAAGTTTCGGGCCGAGTTATTGGATAACTCGAACTTGACTCGATTTGAGTTTAGATTGTACAAAGTCAACTTAGTTCGAAGTGACTTACTCATTCAATTTGGGTGAAGTCAGGTCTGAAAGAGACAGATGAGTCGAGTCTTCCCATGCCCAACTCTAGCTGGGGGTGGTACAAGTAGGGGTGTACATCGAGTTGAGTTGGCCTCAGCTCGACTTGGCTCGGCCAGTACTGACCTTAGCTTGAACTCGACTCGGCTCGGTCCTCAAGCCTAACTGGCCAGGTCGGCTCGATTTGGTCAGCAGCTCGGGCTAGCTCGGGTCGAAATGGAGCAAAGATCAAGCTGATTTAGCCATTAAGACATTTTCACAAACACCTGGACTGCAACTTCAAAATCCCACTGTTTTACAAACAGAAGCAATGCTTTTACAGGTATTTTATCAAATACCTTCTAAGCAACATAAAAACCAAGAAAAAAAAAAGGTTATTTGTTTCATGTACATACCTTCCTTGCCACCAGCCACACTTCGTTGAGTCATTTCATCAAACACTTGGTGAGCAACATCAATAGCAAAGTAACCGAGTTACAGAATTGGTTCTATTCGAGCTGGATTCAATTCGAGTTGAGTCGAGATGGGGCCAGCTCGAACTCATTTTCGAGCTCAAAAAATCAGCTCGACTCGGCTCGAACTTAGCTTCGAACCTAGTCGAATCGAGCTTTTTTGAGTCGAGTCGAGCGAGCTAACCGAGCTAGCTTGGTTCGTGTACACCCCTAGGTACATGCGACACCACCACGTAATCCGCATCCATCGTATGGTGGAGAAAATTTTAGCACTGTAGATGTTGTGTTTATATGTAATTTTTTTTTTCAATGTCCGCAAGTTTTTATCACCAAAGTATATTTTTAGAGTACGGAAATAGGGTTTCAGTCAATATACCCCTCGGTTTTAGGTAAGAGCAGGTGAAAAAGGAGGGGTAATTTCGTCTGAAAGTAGGTTGTCCATACAACAGGAGTCTACTTTGGTAAGGTAAGTTTAGGGTCGGTTGGCGAAAGGGAGGAGGATAAAAGGTGGTGTCTGTATTAAAAAATTACCCTCTGGTGGAATTGCTTACCTTCTGCATCATGGAGGTTCAACACATGGGGTTTTGATACAGTTTGATGCCTAGTACCACACACTACATGGTTTAGACGATGATCTGAACCGTTCACATTCTAGATTCTATGCTTGGGGCCATCATAAGAAATTTTTTTAATTCTAACGCATGGCTGTGTATGAAGATGAATTTAGAATACTGAAGAGTAAGGTTTAAATCCCCCGTGCTCAAATCGAAGAGTCAAAGGTGAAGATTATCAACGAAACATGATTATAACGACACAGCTTCTCTGTCATGAGAACATGAACGGTTCTGATAATCATCTAAGATGTAATCCAGGTGAAAACGCATCCCTGCGGTACCAGTACCGGTGCTCGGTACCCTATCAAATCTATTCGTGGATGGATGGTCTGAAAATACTGTGGACGGTTTACAATTACTTGTGGTTTTTCTTACTCCATCATTTATTTATTACATGTATTAACTACAAGATAATCAGCACAGTCAGCTCCCACCTGATACACGGCTCCGATGCCCCCACAAACCTACTAGGTTGACACATGTGGCTGAATGTTGTGGTGCGTGTGGATGGTAGCGCGGAAGTTCCTTCTCTCGTATCTTCCTGTGAGCCCGCGTAGATTCCCGTCACAAATTCGATCCGTCCATCAGTTTATAAATAGGAATCTGCAACACAAGTGAGCCACATCACACGAAGCAGAAGGTATTGAACGCCCACAATTGGAAACTTTTTGGGGCCACGGAAGTTTTATATCAGGATTATATTTATTCCTTAAGTTTATCTGAGTGGTAATAATCTTATGAACCGTTTGGATGGCATATAAGCATCATGGTCGGCCCCAAGAATTATCACTATTTCACGTGGTGTGGCTTTTGGATTCATGCCTTATTATTAGAGTGGTACACGAGTTGATCCGAGTTAAGCTTGGCACAACTCGGCTCAGCTGAGCCACTAGATAACCCTAGCTTGAACTTGGCTTGGCTTGGTCCTCGAGCCTGATTGGCCAACTCAGCTTAGTTCGGTCAGCAACTCGGGATAGTTCGAGCCAAGATCGAGCCTTTGCGGTATTTTCTCAAACGCATGGAGTGCACTTTCAATTTCTCATGGAATGTAAAGCAACAACATTAGTTTGCCACCAGCCAATACTTTGTTGAGTCATTTTATCAAGATATGAGGGTATTTATTTCATATCCATACCTTCTTTGCCACCAGCCAATACTTTGTTGAGTCATTTCATCAATACTTTGTTGATATCATTTCATCAAACTTTGTTGAGTCATTTCATTGGCTTGATTCTTGGCCGAAAGCAACATCAATATCAAAATAACCGAGTCACTGAACTGGTTTGATCTGAGTTCGATTCAAGTTAGGGGCGATTAGAGTCGAGTCGAGTCGAGCTCGAACTTGGCTCAAAATTTTTTTTGAGCTAAAAAAATCAGCTCAGTTCAAAACTGAGTTCGAGCCGAGTCGAATCGAGCTTTTTGAGTCGAGTCGAGTCGAGTCAAGCTAACCAAGCTAACTCAATTCGTGTACATGTCTACTTATCATGATGTTTAAAACTGATGATAAGAGTGGATTTATCATATACATCTCTGTGGGCCCCACACAATTTCCAACCATAGGAATTTTCTATGCCCTTGGCCTCCCCTTCTTCACCCAACCCTCACACATATAAAGAAAACTCTCATTTCCACCTGAGGATGGCTTTTTCCATGTGGAAGCAGATTAGGTGGCCTTGCCATGGGCCTCACCTTGATGTATGTATTTTGTATATATCCACCTTGTCTATCTGCTTTTCAGATTATTTTAGGGCAATATTTAAAAAATTAATAAAGAAGTTCCAAATCTCATATGGACCATACACTAGGAAACAATGGTGATTGAACACTATTCCATTAGAAATTTCTTAGGGTGCACCTTAATATCTCCATAGTGTGTATTTGCCATCCAACCAATTGATAAGATAACGTTTTATAAGCCTGGATGAAGGGAAGAAGCAAATATCAACTTGATACAAAACTTTTTGACCTATTAATGGTCTAAAACCTTTGTTTCCTAATGATGTAAAGCGGGTTGTAGACACTTTCATGGCAAAGATGAATCAGAGAAGGCCCGATTGAGGCGAAAATGATTTGAATTGTCATAGCCTTAAATTAGTTATATAAACCTACTTAAGCCAACCCAAGTTGCGCATACCGGATTTGCCAAATTCCATCATATTAGCGGTCAAAACTCAAAAGTCCCATTTAATTTCGTTTTTACTATAAATAATAAGTTTTAGTTTGAGTATAACTCTTGATCCTTTGATTTGGAGATATCGTGCCCCAACATAAAAAAGGGCTTAGAAAAGTTAGGAGACTAATGTGGTTGGGCTAAATTGGATACTTACTATTTTTGGCCAAAAACCACAAAGTCAAGTAGGAATAAAGACCGTCTATAAATAATAAATTTATTATCTATCTATTCATTGATTAAATATTTTGAGTCTTGCTTACAGATTTCTAATGTTCTCAATTTTATATGGATTTTTTGAGACATGTTCTACTTTTACTCATTGGGTGTCCCATTAAAGCAGTTGAGGACGAAGTTGCAATTGATTTATTTATATTTTAAATTGTTATTGTAATAAATTAAATGATGAAAGTTTTACTTCGAACATTAAAATAATGGAATAATTTGGATGATGTTGAGTGATGAAAGTTGTACCTTGAATATTATGATTATGTAATAATTTGGATGAAAATTTCCTCTATTTTTAAGTGGATGTTTGTTTTATTTGTGATGAAATTGTGGATGAAAGCTTAAATATTTTGGATAATACCCTTTGATGCCGTGTCAGGGTCAGTGTACCTAGGTGTCAAATTTCGGATCATGACAGTTACTCATCCTAATATTGTCAATTTATAAAAATTAAATATCAAGTCAAATTGGGTTAGGCTTTTGAGTCAACCTACCTTGGATGAGAACATCAAGTCTTTTAATTTTTTAATTTTTTTGCTGAATTTTTTAACTTTGTCATGTATGTGAAAATGTGGATGGTTAAAAAAGAAAATTGACAGTGATCTGGAAATGAATCCTAAATACAAACATAAAAGTGTTCTGGAAATTGGACAATGTTGGAAACTATGAAAATGTTCAAAAGTAAATTGTCAATATTTGTTATTTATTTTTTAAGTTAATTTTTATGAAAATGTTAAAAGGTTAATGGTAAAAATAACACAACCATCTTATGTTATGTTATTTTAAAATTACTCATGATAATTAGCTTTTTGAGAAAAAAAAAATTTTAATTTACTTTTTTAAATAAATAATAACGATACTCAACTTTCAGCAAAAAATATCTTATTTGTAGAAATAAAATCAATTTCAATGTGTAGAGGCCATTTTGATGAATCCCTTTCCAATGAATGCCTTGGATTTTGCAAACTTGCTACGTTAGCTTGTGCTACCAGCGAGTGGCCATGGCATCTCTTGCATATTGTTTTTGGTAAAAATCAGTTATGGAAACATGTGTTAGACAAGTCGGGACGCTCACCTTTGTCACCTCTCATTACAAAAGCATTCCCTGAAACGAGGAATCCACACAAAAATGTTCACCTTGCGTGCAAGTGTCAAATGTACATGTGTTATCTTCGTCTAACATCCTAGCCGTCCAAAGTGGAGGATCCTCCGGTCTGAACGATCGGCTCAATTGGTAGGTGTTTATGGATGAGCTAGCAGTACTGTATGTAAACAATGGAGGTTAATGGTCTGAACCATAGGACATCTTTGGCTCACCTTTGTTGAACCATAGGGCATCTTTGGCTCACCTTTGTTAAACTTAAGTTGAACCACGCCGGGAGAGTCGAGACCGACCCAATTACAACTAAATGCGTCAGGTTGGGTAAGGCTTGGGCTTTATAAATTTCAAGTACTGGGTCATGTTGGGTCATTAGGTAATGGGTTACAGGTCTGTTTTAATTTCATTTCTTATTCCCTTTGGCAAAAAGGTTGTGCCTTGGGTAACCCTAACTGGACCCAAAATCAACAGTCCGACACATTGCCATTCCGAGCGCAGAGAGTGCTCGATGCTAAGGGTTGTTTGGGACATGGGATTAGGTGTGATAAGGGAGTATGAAATAATGTACATTCTGTCCGACGTTTGGAATCAATGGGAGTGATTTAATTAAGGTATTTGACCTGCCAATTCCAACAAGAGATACATTGGGATTTTTGATAAATTTTAAAATCCACTATATTTGTGGCTCCATGTTGATGCATGTGAATTATCCATGCCTTTGTTTACTTCCATTTTGGCATCTTGACATTGTCTAATAGAAGTTGGCACTTGATGACACTATGTATTTGGTACACATAGAAGACGCACTTGCACCGAAGAGATCTTTGATTGATTTTCCCTCGGCCGTTATTAATACAATGGAACATACCCCTTATGTGTACTTTCAGGAGATGAATCATTGGATGCCGCATGACCACGGTCAATGTGCTCATTTACGAGGCAATGTACATGATATATCTATTAAAGACCCACTAAGTGAATGGATCTAATTACGAATCTGGTGATAATATTCTTGATGAGATCGTCTTTCATAGTTCTTTTAAAATGAAAGATCCTCACAGGGACATTCAGAAAGTTATCAGCACTTGAGAAGGTTCTGAACATTAGGAGATTGGACTTATGTCCAAGCTAATTTATTTGTGGTTTAGACCCCAAGTAAGGAGAAACCGACACATCAATTCAGTCAGGTTCCTCATTCCGTACATTAATCGAAATTAAGGATCGGTTTGGGCGGTGAGATTAGAAGGGATTAGGTGGGATGGGATTAAAAAAACATAATTATTGCGGTTGTCCCCTATTACCATGGGATAAAATTAATGCCCTGCTTTGTCGATAATACGGTGGTACATTGAATGAATATACTCACCATCATTTGAAATTATTGAGAATAACATGCATGTGTTATATCTAAACTGCCATTTGTTTCAGTAACCTCATTTTATGGCATGGACCTAAAAGGAGATAGATCCAAAACTTATGTAGCACCAAAGAAGTTTTCAACGGTAAGTATTCAATCCCTGTTGCTTTCTATGGTGGGGTCCACTTGAGCATTAGATTTACCTGATTTTTTGGCCCATGCTCGAAAATAATCTCCATAAATGGGTGGATGGTGTGGATATAGCCCACACATCATATTGGGACCCACACAACTTTCCAAACATTGAGTGAGATTGGCACAGGATCCAATGCAATTTCATTTAATGTAATTCCAAGCATTTCCATTCTTCCCAAACAAGGAGTGGAATTGGTACAGGACCAGATGAAGCCCATCCCCACCTAATCCCTTCTAATCCCACTGCCCAAATTGACCCTAAGAAAATGAGAGAACTTAATCTAACCTGGTTCAATAATAGATTGGGTGTCAAATCCTGCCTCACTTGAAACCATCACCTATTGGATAATTAAATGTAGGGGGTAATTTGATTTGGACCGTTCAACATCTCGAAGTTGACAGAGTGTGCCATCAACAGAAATGTTGACTAACCATGATCGGTCCAGGTCTAGCCCTTGAGATTTGCAGATCTTAGTCTGGTTGTCCTCATCAGATGAACTTTGATGGTTTCAAATATGAACTTTGGTGGTTTCAGATCAATTATAAGAATAAGATCCGATGCTCGGCCCACGGCCAAGCTAGGGTAGATATGTCAATGCAATTTTAAGGCCAATGCTTGGCCCATGGGCCAAGCTAGTAGGTCCAAGCCCATCAAAGCCAAGTTGAATTGGGTTGGCTAGCCAGCCTATTGCCACCCTTAGTTGTATTTGAAAGCTCACGTACAACGACTTTGTACGTGAACATAAAAATAACAAACACTTTGATTCCAACTAGAAAATTAGTGTAATAGGAAACTAGCATGTGGTGACACTATATATTTGGTACACATAGAAGGCATACTTGCACCTGAAGAGATTTTCGATTGATTTTCCTTCAGCCATTATTAATACAATGGCACATTCCCTTATGCGTACTTTCCGGAGATGAATCATCGCATGCCATATGGCCGCGACCAATGTGCCCATTTATGAGGCAATGTACCTGACATGTCTATAAAAAAAAAACTACTAAGAGAATGAATCTAATCATGAATCTGGCGATAATATTTTTGGTGAGGTCATCTCTCATAGTCCTTTCAAAAAGGGAGATCCTCTCAGGGACATTTAGAAAGTCAGCAACGCTTAAGAAAGTTTTGAACATTAGGAGATCGAACTTATGTCCAAGCTAATCCATTTGTGGTTTAGACCCAAGTAGGGAGAAACGAACACATCGATTCGGTTAAGTTCTTGTTTTGTATATTAATTAGAATTAACAGAATGAGAGAACTTAATCTAACATGGCCTGATAATAAATCGGGTGTCAAATCCCACCTTACTTGAAATCATCACCTATTGGTTGGTTAAATGTGTAGGGGGATGATTTGATCTAGACTGTTCAACATCTCAAAGTTGACAAAGTGGGCCATTAATAGAAATGTTGACTAACCATAATCAATCTAGGTCTAGCTCTTAAGATTTGCGGATCTTAATATGGTTGTCTTCATTAGAGGAACTTTGGTGGTTCCAGACCTGATTTTTAGTGGGCTATGAACATCTTCGCGAAAGATCAACTATAAGAAGAAGATTCGAGAAGTCAATAAGTTTGAATCTGATTAGAGGAATTTCTTTCCGATGAAAGTTGCAAGTTCCGGAGCAATAAAGGGGTTCTCATATCCAAAACTACAATGTAAGTACGAAAGACCCAGAAGCAACAAGGAAGACTAGTGAAGAGTTTTACTGCTTTGATAAGCTATATATAAAAGGAGCACACAAAGAAGAGATTGAGGTCCCACGCCAAACATGTTTATTTACACTTTCATTTATCTTTCATTTTCATAGTTTTGCTTAGCATAAGTAGCTATTGCATAATGGCTCCCACTACAATACCTCAAGAGTAGGAGCAAATATCACCAACCTTAAGTTGTAGGATCATGATCAATTGAATTCCGATTGAGTTGATCATATACAAAGCTGGTCAAATCTTACTGACCAACTACCTTGATCGTAATCAGGTATTTATTTCGGGTATTTATCTTAGTTTAGTTTTGCTTTCTTTTATTTATCTGGTTGATTATTATTTTGTCAATTGTAATAGACCATTCAGTATAAATATGAATAAAACTGGCATTGTTTAGTCTTGTTCTATTTATTTGTACATTCTTATTTACTTAAGAGGCATATATACAAACCCAAAGATGGGTAAAAGAAAAAATTCTTAAGACCGTTGACTCACGTCTATTGTCACAAGGTAAAAAATAACTCTTTCAGAAGGGCTAACCCCTACCATTTCACAAATCACTTAAACAGAGCACAAACCGATGGTTGAGATTAATAATTCCGGTTTAGTATCCAATCTATTCATCTTGGCAAGAAGGGACACCAAAGATTCAATAAAAACTTATGAGTCGAGCAAATTCTAATGCACCCATGCATCTTACTCACACATGAACAACCAAATCAGGCATTAATTTGCTTACACATGTAGCCTAATTTGATTGAATTCACAGCAACACCTTCCATCTATATGTGCCTTTTACATGTGATACTTGAATATAGGTGACCTACATTAGTTGTGAAATCTGATTTGTTGATTGTAATTCTGACGGCCATCAAACATTGGTTTCATATCAAATACCATTTTTCTCAGGTAAAAAAAATTGATCCCAAACGGCTGATTGAATGGTCAAAATACAATTTTATTCCGGAGACATTATCTTTACGCCATATTAAAGGTGTTCCATCCGGTGTTTCAAAGCTTGCCCTGAGTAGTTGGATTCTTTTGGCGTGTGAAATTAGTAATCCAATGCCGTATCTAATGTAACTGGCATCAATCGAATAACGAGTGTTTAGAAGCTTGGAAAATAAATGGAAGTAGACAATTTCTTTTTAAATTATTTTGAAAATTATTTAGCAAAAAACATTTAGAGAGAGAGAAAAGGGAAAAACACCCACTGAGAGTTATAAAAATTTTTAAGACTTATATATATATATATATATATATATATATATATAAAAACCCATTCTCATATACGTTGTACACATTGCATGGATCTAGCGTAACCAGAACCATCAAGCTAGTGGGTACAACTGGGTCACAACGTCGAATTGCCGTAGCCAACAAAAATGGCGATTTCACATTCGTATTGGTCCCGTTCTGCTATCCTTCTGGTAAATCTTTTTTTAAAAAATAATAATAATAAATAAATAAATAATAGCCGTTCATTTCAAGGCCAGCAATACAAAATACAAAGGCTAATAAAATCAACCATTATTTTCTAGCTACAGCTCTTTTATAGTAGCCCACTGGATCAAAGGTTCTGGCTGTCCTGGAAATTGCCACGCGCGGTTGCGATGCTGAAAATCAGCCGCGAATCCACCGTTGTGGGTGGATCCCTGAATGTGGGGCCCACCTTTATCTATGTGACTTACATCCACGCCGTTCATACGTTTCTACAGTTCATTTTAACTTATGATCCTAAAACCGAAAATCTCAAGCGTGTTACACCACGGGAAACAATGGTGATTGACCATTAAAAACTTCTTGTGGGCCACAAAAGTTCTGGATAAACCTGATATTTGTGTAGTCCCTTAATACATATCTTTGTGATGTTTTCAACTGGTTGGATGGTAAATAAACATTCCAGTGGCCCCTAAGATGATTTTATGGTGGGTATTCAATCATCACTGTTTCCATTGGTGTAGTCCACCTAAGAATTATATCTGCTTCATTTTTGTTATAATGTTATAAAAGGACCTCTAAAGACGGATGGACGGCATGGATTTAAGTCAAATACATCAGGGTGGGCCCCATAGTTAGGAATCCACCGAAGCCGCACCCCTCAAAATGGTTGTATACGTACATCTGTCTTTCTCTGATCCTTATCGAATCCAAAAGGTAGCATTCCAAAAGGTAGCATTCCTTTGACTTATTAATTGCTTTGCTCTCATCCAAGAAAATGTATATTTTTTTAACAACTTGGATAGCAGTTGAAAGTTAAGATGAGGATTGAGGATTGAGGATCCACACAGCACCTTATGGCATTCGAAAGCATGTGTAAAAGTAGTCATCGGACCACTGAAGTGAGATGATAGCGCGCCAGCTGGGCCATGCGGGGATTGTGTGGTGTGTCACTCACGACACACCACCGGCCCCGGTGGTGTGTTGACATTACCAACTTCAGTGAGCCGTACCATGATGTATGTGCTATATCCACACCGTCCATTAGTTTGGCAAGATTATTATAGTTGATGACTCCAAAAATAAGGCAGATCCATAAGCTTAAGTGGACCACACCACAGAAAGCAAAAGGGACAATAATGCCTACCGTTGAAACCTACGTCGGGCTATCATATGTTTATTTTCCATCCAACCTATTCATAAGGTCACATACACCAATATGAAGAGAAAAAGAAAAGAAAAGAAAAAAAAAAAAAACAAATATTAGCTTGATCCAAAACTCGTGGCCCCAAAAAATTTCAATGGTAGGCATTCAATCTCCACTGCTCTATGTGGTGTGGTCCACTTGAGCTTTGGAACTATTTCGTATTTGGAATATTTCCCTAAAACAATCTCTCCAAATGGATGGAGGATTTGGATATAACACATACATCATGGTGGGGCCCACAGAACTTGGTGACGTCAACACACCATGAAAGTCGGTGGTGCACGCAGCAAACCACGCAAACGGATAAGTGTAAGATCCACTTTTGGAGTAAGGCCCACCTTAGAAAGGCCATCGAGTGTCTTCTTGTTTTGTTAAGAAGATTCTAAGCATTATAAAAATGGATATGAATGTAAGCCTTTGACCCTTACATGGTTTCACCTGTACACATATCTAATGGCCAGGATTGTATGCGGCGACCAACACTTACACATGGACTCTTCATCGTCGGACTTCCCCTTCAACGGTTGTGATCATCCATATGCATGGCCTACCTAGCTAATTGCTAATTCACTTTGGTAGTCTACGGACTAGAAGACGGACCCTCCAAAAATATTTACCAACTGACAGTTGGGTTTTTCACTATCTATTAGCCGGTCCAATCAATAGTTTTTGGACGTAGGAATTATGGGATCCTGCTCATCAGCGCACGTTCTGTTGGCTGGTGACGCAGGAGTGGCCATGGCTACATGATCTCGAGTGCTAAGTTGGTGGGCCCCTCTATGGATGATGGATGAGTCAGAAATCGACCCGTCCTTTGATCAATGGCTTAAAAATACAATGGTCCAGTTGGAGTTATCTGACACTGTACACGTGCCATACATTAAATCAAATTAAATAAACTAACTTTTGGAACGCACTGATCCTGAGTCACTGTCCAAAAATTAGATTGGTTAAACGTTCTTCGGAGCAGGGGTAATCTCATTATACGGCATGCTCTATTAACTCCTAAGAAAAATGGGAGTTGGGTATGTGTGTTGAGAGCCGGGCCATCAACAAAATCACCATAAAATACAGGTTTCTCATACCACGGCTAGATGATATGTTGGACATGCTTGAAGGCGTGAAATTATTCTCTAAGTTAGATCTGAAGAGCGGCTACCATCAGATTCGAATACGGCCTTTAAGACCAAGGGAGGCCCTTCGATCTTTCAAATGCACATAGCGCATTTATGAGATTGATGAATCAAGTTCTGAAACTTTTCATTGGGCAGTTTGTTGTGGTTTATTTTGATAATATTTTGATATACAGTCAAGATGAAACCACCTATATGGAACACCTCAAGAAGGTCCTTCAAGTGCTCACTGAAAATAAACTGTATCTCAATTTTAAAAAGTGCAGCTTCATGACTGATTGTCTGTTGTTTCTGGGTTTTGTGGTAACATCCAAGTGCGTTCGGGTGGATGAGGAGAAGGTGAAAGCAATCAGAGAATGATCGGTTCCCACAAATATTCACAAAGTGTGAAGTTTTCATGGACTAGCGACATTCTATCGTCGGTTTATGAAAATTTTCAGTACCATTATGTCACAAATCACAAATTGAATGAAGAAAGGGCAGTTTCGGTGGACTGACGAAGCCGATAGGAGCTTTGTCGAAATTAAGCGCAGGTTATCCATGACCTCAGTTCTTGTACTTCCTAACTTTGACAAAATGTTTGAAGTCGAATGTGATGCCTCATATGTCGGGATTGAGGGAGTTTTGTCTCAAGAAGGTATGCTAGTAGCCTTCTACAGTGAGAAACTTAGCGATGCACGTAAGAAGTGGTTTACATATGAGATCGAATTGTATGCGGTGGTCTAGGCATTGCGACATTAACGACATTATTTGATTCAAAGAGAATTCATACTTTTACGGACCATCAAGCTCTCAAATTCATTAATAGTCAAACTAACATTAACTATATACATGCTAGATGAATCTCGTTTTTGTAGGAATTCACGTTTGTGCTAAAACATAAGTCTGGGCAACCAAACAAAGTAGCCGATGCGTTAAGTCGCTGTGCAACTTTGTTAGTCACTATGAGCAATGAGGTTCTCGGGTTCAAGCGCCTCAAAGATATATATGCCAACGACGACGACTTCAAGGACGCATGAGTTAGATGTCAAGAAGGTTACCCCGGCGACATATATATGGAAGACATGTTCCTTTTCAAAGGGAATCGACTGTGCATACCCAAAAGTTTGTTAAGGGAACAAATAATCCAAGAGCTACATGGAGGTGACCTTAGTGGACAACTTGGGCGAGACAAGATGCGAGCTCTTGTGGAAGAGCGGTATTACTAGCCACAATTGGTATGTGATATGAGAAATGCAGTAGGAGTAATCTCATTATACGAGCCTCTACACCCCGTTACCCGTGCCTGACGGCCCTTGGGAGGATTTATTTATGAATTTCGTACTTGGTCTCCCACGAACACAACGCGGCATGGATTCAGTGTTTGTGGTAGTAGATCGTTTCTCCAAGATAACGCACTTTATTCCATACAAGAAGACTCTCGATGCAACACACGTGGCGAGCCTATTCTTCAGAGAAGTGCGGGTACACGGGATTCCTAAGACTATTACTTCTGATCGTGACACGAAGTTTATTAGCCACTTTTGGCGAACTTTGTGGAATCGATTCGATACACGATTTCAGTTCAGCAGTGCCACCACCCACGGACTGACGGGTAGATTGAGGTTGTGAATCGCACGTTGAGAAACCTCCTTCAATGTATTTAAGGAGAAAAACCAAAGCAGTGAGTTTTAGCTTTGTCTCAAGCGGAGTTTGCATTCAACAACATGGTGACCTGCTCAGCAGGAAAATCTCCGTTTTAGGTTATTTACAGACGAGTATCTCGCCATACACTTGACTTGGTCCCTCTGCCCAAGCTCCCAGGCATGAGCATTGCAGCAGAACATATGGCAGACAGGATCATGGGCATTCATGCGGAAGTATAAACCAAGCTACATGCATCGGATGAAAAGTACAATGAATAAGCAGACAAGCATCGGCGACAAAAAGTGTTTAAGGTAGGCGACCAGGTAATGGTCTGTTCACTCCCCAAGTGCAGGGTTGTGATGTAGTAATAAACTCAGTGAGACGGAGGTCGAATCCCCAGGGACTGATTCTTGTACGTTATCTGAAACTAACCAAAACTAGAACTAGAATGAGATAAAATCTAAATTGAGTTGTAATTTGAGGAATAACTGTGAAGTATTAATCTAAACTTAAGGAATTCAGAAATACGAAACTAGGGATTCAGAGGATCCACTTGTAGAAATCAGGGAGATCTTATGCCTGCATTAAAAACTCAACTGGACTTAGAGTCCCATCTTTATCCAGTTGAAGGGTGTAACCATGAAAATTAAACTGAACTTCCTTTGATATAGTTTTAAAGAGATGAACGGTATATGAATTAGAATGGATTCCATCACCAAACCATGCCCAGGAGACAAAGTAAACAATAGAATTAAACTAATTATGAACCAATCAACATGATATGAAGGTTAGGAAGGGTACCGTCATCCAACCATGCCCAAGAGACGATGGTGAACAATATGGCTTCCTGATGTCATAAACATAAAAACGTAAGGAACATGCTCAAAGCTATCGCAGACCCATTGTAATTTTAGTCACAACAGACCATTAAAAACTAAAAATATTCCCTTAGTAATCAAACTAATATCAAGTTCAGTTCACAATTATAATTAAATCAAAAGCATAAAGTAAAGTCTCCCATTACGCTACAAGCTTCACCTCTTAGCCCTAGCTAAGAGGTTTAGCCCGACATGATTAGGCTAAATCTCCCAAAGTCAAATAAAAAAAAAACTATAAAATACTCTCCCTGTCTCTCTCTCTCTCTCTCTCTCACTGACGTCCCCTTCTCAGCCGTCGATTGATCATCTTTTTTTCTCCTCTTTCTTTATACAGATGGAAAGTCGGTCGGATGGTTCTTCCGCACAAGGAAATAGTCCATGGACAGCTACAATCGGTTGGATTTCTGCATGACAGGCGGAGTTGGTGCGGAGAGATACGCAACCGACTTCCTTTACGCAGTTAAAACCGGGGCCTCCCAACTCCCCTTTTCCTTGCATCTCGTCCTCGATACTAACGTTCCTTGGGACGTTTTTCGACGGCCTTTACAATGGACAGTCTGGATCATTCATCCAACCACGATCAAAGGAATTTTGGATGTGCGTAAACAGAGTCCGCAGACAGATCGACGCTGGACTCTCGGTGGGGCCCACTTCTTGGTGTCTTTTGAGAATCCAGTCTGTTCCTTGTATTTAGCTTAAAAAACCACCCAGAAATGGCTATTTTTTTCTTAGATTTAGTGTGGCCCACCTATACTTGTACTCCACCATCTGTCTTGCGCTCGAATAGTCGAAAACACATCTACATTGTCTTGCGAGATTCTGTCACCTGGGAGTGAGTTATGGCTGCCCCATGGAACAAATGGACGTTCCAGATTATTGATCTAGGCAATGAGTGGGGCTTACAAGCAAAAAAATCAGCGTCCGCAGAGACGAGCGCTGTTTTGTGCAAACAGGGTCGAGTCAGCGTAAGTTAACCGGACCTTTTTGTCCAATGCACTTTTAGTGCACTCGTGCACTATGCACTGACATGATTTGTGGGGTCCAGATGTGATGTTTTTGAGAAATCCAATCTATCCATCCGTTTTGTCATATCATTTAATGGATAGGGCTTGAGTTTGAATCATATCTGAATGTCAGGTGGACCTCAAATCAGTAATTCATAGGCTGATATGACCATTGGACCGCTTCCATAGGGATCCAACTATTGAAATTTGACGTGTATGGTTTATTTAGGATCTTCAGGCCATATATGAAGTTGTGAGTCGAGCAGATGGTGGGAACCCTGTGATCTCTCATTCTAGACCAATTTCGGGCCACTTTAACATGAACGACTTGATTTCCTTGGATCTATGACATATAAATTCCTCGATCTTGGTCCCTTGGAGTCCGTCCCTTACCTTGGTGATTCCTAAACGTTAAGTCTAAGCTTTTAGCCTCCTATTTCAATCCAAGCTTGTAAATACATCCTGCATCACAAACACGATTAAACAGGCCGTCAAACAGTATCATATTCGTAAAATCAGGTAATTACTGGGGTCTGATATGCAATATTTGACCCTCAACATGGTCCATCTGTGCAAAGAAAGATTTTTGACCGGAATGTATAACAAGTTGAAAAATAAGAAGATTGGACCGGTACCAATCATCCGAAAGATCAATGACAACGCTTACGTTGTTGATCTTCTAAATGACATGGCGATCTCACGGACTTTCAATGTTGCAGACCTGACTGAGTATCATGAACCTGAGCAGGATGAGAACTCGAGGACGAGTTCTTTTGAAGTAGAGGAGACTGATGTAGAGAGGGTCGCGGATAGCTACATGGCCAAGATGGATTAGAAAAGGCCTAATCGACGACAGAAGTGATCTAGACCGTCAGACCTTAAATCGGGTGTATCTCGCAATCCAGAATGAGTTATCGGATATAAAATATATGATTTTGGGGTAGAATGAGCTACTTTAGCCAACCAACCTCACTACACCGGGTTGAACAAGCTGGATTTGTGAAATATCACCAGATCGACGGTCGTTTCCCTATTTTAATTCCGTTTTCACTATAAATAGTAAGTTTTAGTTTGATTATAACTCTTCATCCGTTCGGCTTTAGGAGTTGCGTCCAACGTGAAAAGAGCTTAGAAAAATTAGGAGAATAGCTTGGAGAAGCCAAATAGGACACTTACTATTTTTGGCCGAAAACCTTGTGCACTAGTAGACATCACGATCGTCTATCAATAGTAAGTTTACTTTTTATAGTAAGTTGCGAATTCTATGAGTTTTAGTTGTAGTTTGATTCTGATTTCTTTCCCATATTTTGGTACCCCTATTTAAAGGGTTGTGAACTCATTTTTATTCATTCATCAATCAATTTTGAATTTATTAGAATTTATTGCTATTTTCTTGCTTCTTTCCTCGTGGATTTGAGAAGTCTCAGTGAGGAGTTCAAAGAAGTTCCGTGGATTCATAATAGTTATCCTCTTGAGGAAGACGGTGCTCGACCTCACTTCCTTCCCTGCGTCAACGCTGGTGCCCCTACGTTGAGACGACCGAGTAAGACCAGATTCAGAAATTCAGTTGTTAATCAACCATCGATTGTGATAAGTGATCGAGCGATTTGTTAAAGGGTAGGGATGAGTCCTTCCTAATGGATTCTTTTTGGCTTGTGTTAAGGATTTTTCTTTCACCTCTACTTGCAGCTAATGTATTTTTCAAAAGAAAAAAGATGAACAAAATAAATTAAAAATGCTAAAACAATGCTAATTTTATTAATGTCTAAATGATGCTCATTACAATTGACAAAGTAAAACAACTAGAAATAATGAAAAAGATAAGTACCTAATTCGTCTATAAGAACAGACGATCTAGGAAGATGGTCAGTAGGATGTCACCAGGATGATTGATCACTTAAGGACTCGGTTGATCGGGATCTAGTAACTTGGGGTTGTTGATGTTTACGATAATCCTACGATACAATAACGATGGTGTTGGATAGTAGCGACCTATGTAAGACTAGCCTATGCTAAGATAAACATAAAGATAAATGTAAAGAAGATATATTGTGTTTGGTGTGGGCCTCAAGATCTTTATTGTGTGCTCCTTTTATAGGTTGTCGAGGTAGCAAAACCCTCACCGGTTTTCCTTGGTAATCCAAGATCCTTCGCATGTACAACTTGCATTCCGAATAGGAAGATCTTTGTAAATCTGAAACTATTGCTTTTAAGATTTTCACTTTTACACACATGGTCTCCTATTGGATCTTCAAGTCATTACAACATTTAGATTTGGGCTCAATCAAAGCTATCTCCACTCTTCCTTTCTGGATCTCAAATCGATTAAGTCATTGTTGTATCTAAATGACCCAATGAGCATTATTTTCACCATTATACAATCTTGCTCCCTTCTTATCGTGGAACTAGTCGGACTAGATCTACCAAATCATGATCTCCCATTCTCTTGATTCTGATCAATGCACGAATATGGGCCTGATCTATTGATTTCAATCCTCTCTTGATTTAGGTCTGTATTATTACCAATATGCTCATATACTGGTCCAATTTTTGAATATTTGGGATCTTCATGATTGCCACAAGACCTTCAAACGTCTTTGGAAAGATCTCTCATTTTAGAAAGATTGTGAGAGATAGCCTTACCGAGTGTATCATGGCTAGATCTGTGACCGGATTCTTTTCTTCGGTAGGTCTTTTATAGACATGCAAGGTGCATTTCCATAGTGATGTGCCACACGAATTACAACCATGTGTCATTCAATGTTTCACTCTCCTAAAGGCATGCATGCATACTGTTTCGATAAGAAACAAGTATCTCGGATTGGAACGTCTACATTCAATAATAACAAAAGAAAAATAAAAGAACAAATATCATCACTCATTTTATTAATTATGAATTCATATTACATTCCTCGTATTTTTCTTGATTCCAAAATAAAGTACATTTTATCAATGTAATGAAAGGAAAGAAATATCCGTCGTAATGACATAAGAGTTGCGCAGGTTCGAAGACTCCTTATTCTGCACTTAATATGCTTGGAATACAAGTGCAAGAGACCAACTTATGGGAGATTCAGAATTTCAAGGAAGAATTAATATCACCAATGTATTTGAAATCAACATGCAATCATTTCTTTTGTGTGGTCGCGCAACCAATCCTTGTTGTGTGGTCGTGCAACAGGTCTCCACCTTGCCTCTTGCATCTTTCTTCTTCTTCTTTGCTTCTCCCATATTGCGCTAGCTGTGGGATACCTGAAGAAGCTCGTGAAGGATCTCTGGGATTTCTCTAACCTCTCTAGAATTCCTCACTTGCAAATGAAGCAAATGAGAAGGGGAATGTGGGTATTTATAAGCCTTTGTACGTGCGAAGAACTGAATCTATGTAACTTAACACTGCTGTGCAGATGTATACATATCCCTGTTGCGTTGTTGTGCAACAGACTTTCTGCCTGATCCAAGTAGTCTGCCAAAAACTAGTCTTTCTAGCTACTTCTGTTCATTACGTGACCGCACAACTCACCTTTGTTCCGTGGTCGCGTGACAAAGTTATCTTTACAATATGTTCATCTTCATCATTCAATTTATTTATGTGCTCTAACACATACGTTTTTTGCCACTGCATTGATAATGGAAAACGTATTGCCGAAGAAAGAGTGGTGAAACATATCTTCACGAGCAAGTATGATTCTACCAACATCGAACCCGTAGTGTCGACACATAGTAACTTCCTATTGGTCCACGTCGGTGCGCCAAAAATGGATGTAAACAAAATCGATGCTCAAAAGAATTTTTTATAGCCATTCTTTTTTCTTTTCTATTATTTTTTTCTTTCTTTTTCTTATTTTAAATCATCTCTAGCCTATTTAGGAGTAGCCCATCTATGGAAAGTTGTGATTAGATCAGACATACGTGCATGGTATTAGGATATGTGATGTGTGGAAAACCTTACATCTTTTTTATGAGTAGATAGAGAAACAAGGCCCAAGAAATAAAGAATCTCGGAAGAAGAAAATATGGAATTAAAGTTAAATTCTCTCATTTTTATATTGTTTTGTAAAAGGGTGTACCTTTTTTTTTTCTATTTTCTTTTCTTTTTTGTTGTTATGATAAGTATGTTTTGGGGGAATCATGGGATCTAACCCAAACCCAACTGAAAGAATGTAAAATCTAGAATTTGAATTCGTGCTACCAAATGGCAACATAGATTTTGGGAAATTAGGAATTAAATTAAAAATTTTAAATCCAAATCATGTTTGGCATCACTCAAAATCGTGGATTTCAATTCCAACTTGGATTAAAAATTCCCAAATAGCCCCTTTTAGAATCCAAGAGAAAAATAGGGTGTAAAATTGTGGATTTTCAATCCTCTCAAATTATCATAATTGGTCTCTCCTCTCTCTTTAAGGCTTCCTTAAGTCAAAATCCAGATTGCCATAGATTCCACGAGATTGAAAGTCTAAGCTACCATAGAAGATTGAAAGAATGCAAAATCCAAAATGCACAATTTTGATTTTGACTTGAGAATCCAAATCCATGATGCCTAACAACTAGTAAAGGCTTGTAATTGTCTTTGGAAATTATTACATTTGCATTAAGTGTAATAAACATTTTTTACTATTCGTATATTCTTAAAACTTAATTCACTTGGATTTTATAGTTGTTGGTTTAGAATTCGTGGTACACGTGTGAGATTTGTGGGCATGCCAAAATTGATTGGGTCCAGTTCAAACTAAAACCACTTACCTCTGGCGTGTGAGATAAAGCGGAGCTTGGTCGGGAACATGATCGACCGTCTATTCAGCCAACTATCAAGTGTGATATTAGGCGATTTACAGAGGTTGGGGATATTCCTCCAATATGAGTTCTTTTCGCCTTTGATCACCAACCTGATTGAGAGCAATGATGTGCTTTATGGAGCAGTGCGATGATGAGTAAGGATTGAGTAATGTTGAGATTGTAACCTACCCAGTGTATAAGCGTATGTGGGTGATTTCAAGGGCTAAGGTCTTTTTTCAAATCCGGCATGTAGGGATAGATTGAAGAGAATTACACCTATTGACTACCACTGATTTAGTTTGGCATGATCACATGGATGGACTAGACTACTCCTAATGGCTAAGCTAAGCTAAGCTAAGCATCTCAAAGGACTGGATAAGTTGCATCTCGCTGAACGATTGGCTTATATTTAGGTTTGGTTAATTAATTGATCATGGATGCCTCTCTCCATGCCTCTTCTACTATTTATAGAACTCTTGATGTCGTCGTGAGAGTAACTATTGTCGACGTGGCACTCTTCCATGCTGCCAACTCTAACATAGCGGTTACCTCATTTTGATTATGCTTGACCTTTGTCGAATGTGTTCCTATCTCGTAAAGAACCTCTCACACATTCTCATGCTGACGCAACCTTAATGGTTACAAACTCTTATCTTTAAGTCACGTGCTTGACACTCTTCTTCAGAGATTTGCTCAACAATGATATTTGTCTTCTATATATTAGATGTCATGCATGCCATGTGGCCACATCTACACTGTTCATCTGGGACTGCCAGACCTTGTTAAACAATAGGCTTTCTCCACTTCTCATAGGGCATGTTTGATTAGTTGTAAATTCATGTAAGATGTGGTAAATAAGTAATGATGACTTTAGTAATTACAATATCAAAGATGTATAGACAGACACTATTTTTGAAAAGAAACTAACATAAACTCTATGGGCCCCACCATGATGTCTGTGTTTTAACCATGCGTCTATTCATTTTGTTAGATAATTTTAGGGCATAAGCTTAAAATTAAGGCAAGTCTAAAACTTCTATAGCTCTCTAAAAGTTTTTAATGGTAGGCATTCAATCCTCTTTATTTCTTTTTTCTTTTTTTGGTGTGGTCTACTTAAGCTTTGGATTTGCTTCATCTTTCGCTCATGCCCTTAAGTGACCTGGAAAAAAAAGAAGAAGAAGAAGAAGAAGAAGAAGAAGAAAAGAACGGACAACACGGATATAACACGTACATCACAATGGAGTCCACTTATTATGAGGTTAAATTTTGCTTGATTTTCATGGTGAAATTTCTACTTTAGATCAAATTGTAAGCATTTGTGATAATTACTCATTGACCATTGCTTACACGCATTTGTAGCTAACCAAATAGGCACACGTCGATCCAACATTGAGGTGTGGCTAATTGTGGGGTGTGTACTAACATGCTAACCCACGTCAGATGTGGGCCATCCATGATGCGGGGCCCAGCTTGGATGTGGGCCACTCATCGTTAGGACTGACCTTAGATGTGGACCGTCCATCATGCGGGGCCCGGCTTGGATGTGGGCTATTCATCATTAGGGCTGACCTTTGATGTGGACCATCCATCATGCGGGCTTTGGCTTTGATGTGGGCCACTCATCGTTAGGGCTGACTTTTGATGCTGACCGTCCATCATGTGGGGCCCATGTTGATGTGGGCCACTCATTGTTATTTGATGTGGGCCATTCATCATGTGGGGCCCACCTTAAATGTGGATTGTCCATCATGTGAGCCCCACCTTCAATGTGGGTCGTCCATCATTAAGGACCAACTTTCAATGTAGATCGTCTATCATTTGGGGCCCACCTCGATGTGGGCCATCCATCATGTGGGGACCCCCTTCAATGTCCACTGCCCATCATGCGGACCCACCTTCGATGTGGACAGTCCATCATGTCGGCCCCACCTTGGAGGTGGGTTGTCCAATATACAGGCCCGCTTTGGATGCAGTTTATTTATCATTGGAGGCTGACCTTTAATGTGGACTATCCATTATATGAACCCACATTAATATGGGTCATCCAATCATGTGGGGCCCACCTTTGATGGGGACTGTCTATCATGTGGGGCCTCTTTTGTTAAGGACAATGAGAGAGAGCTTCCTTTGACATGGACTGTGGTGTCTAAGAGAGAAAAGTAGAAAAGTAATAAGTCATAATTTTTTTTTTAATTATTGAAATAAATAGCTATTAGCATTAAGTTACTTTTATAACTATGCTTACCAAATTAATTTAAGTAAAGAAAAGCAACTTAATTGCTTAAAATAAATTAAAAAGTAACTTATTTATCTAAACGCCCCATAACGTAGTATAGGATTTTTACGCTTTTTTCTTTCTTTCTTTCTTTTATATATATATTTTTAAAAATAAAAATAAAAAAAAATAAATTTAAGGAGGGCATGCCCCTGTATTTTTGTTAATTAGCAGAGAAGGATCTAGAAGAACTAGACATTCAGGTGGGCTCCACAGGTATATTGGGCCTCACCTATCATATCACGAATTTGGCCAGAAGAAAATAGAGTAAAAAAGAAAAGTAAACAGGGGAGACGTATCTCCTCGAGGAGGGAAAGGTTGGCGGAGGCCCACGATTTCCACGCTTTTTAAATTGGGCACAGTTTTCAATTCATGAATGAGCCTAAACCCGTGCATTCTCCTTCCATTGCATGTCTACTTGTCAAATAGAGAAATGATTTTTCTAATGTGCACTTTTTCTAATGAGTTCCACCACCAACCTGATGATAACATCTCACATTAGTTTATAATTCATTTCTGCCTAAAGTTCTAAACATATATTTGTTCTGATGTTGCAGTTTTTTATTTTCTCAAAATTCTAACGTGCATTTGTTATTATTATTTATGTTTCCAAAATTTATCATTTTGCCTTTTTATTTTTTACTTCGTTTTTATTTTTTATTTTTTTAAAATTACTTTTATGTGTTTATTTCTGCGACGGAAGGTATTGCATGAGCCTGGTTGAGTACTATTAACGTATTATGTTAATGGGCATTTTCGATGCGTTGTCACAAGAAAAAGAACATCATTAGAAACAATTCTAACAAGTGCACCATGATACAATGCAAGAAGTATCCTTTTACAAGGTTGAATGAGATAGTAAATCTTGGCAGATCAAACTGAAAATCTCCCGCCAAAGTTACCATCATCAAGCAGCTGTTAGATGCCTGGGGGGGACACTGCATGCAAGTCCTTGTATTGTATCATTGCACCTAACACAATCCCATGTAAAAAATACAATTGAAGGATGCAAGCAAACTGATTCCAATGCATTACAATTATAAGCTGCCATACACGACTAAGGATTCAAAATCACCTTGCTTTGATACAAGCTCTTCAACCATGCAAGGTAGAAAATACAAGCTCTTCAACCATACAACATAGAAAACACAAGTACACACAACAAAAAAGAACTCGATTGTTACAGCACCAACGTTGGTACAGTGTGCTACTGCAAAAGCTCTGCCTAATATAAACTAGCAAAATGGATCAGCAGTATGGATAAAACACATACATCATGGTGGGGCTCACAGAACTTTTCCATAGCACACAGCAAGGACATCAATGCTGTTGTGTTACACTACGCAATCAGAGACTAAAAATCAGTTCATCATGCGATCAAACGGTCCACGACAAATGGTCTAGTTAGGTGGTTAATGATGTTGAGGGTCTGGCCCACCAGGACTCAGCCTCTTAGACTCATACTCGCCCAATCTCGTCTCATGTCCCCGAAAACCTGCCTTGAGCATTGCACTGGCACCCTGCAAGGGTCGATACGGTTGCATTAGCTCACTTGGATCCTGAGATTGACCCAGACGACGAGGCTCTACACTCCCAACCAAAACTAGAACTAAGATGAAGCAGGCGAAAAATTTCAAACTCCCCATTTCACTTAGGCCTTATCAAATGCTGGTGTAGAGAGGCATTGAGCATCCCATCTGATTTATATACACAATTTCAATCCTCCTTTTTCATATTTAACTTAGTGGGCCGTCTGAAACTCTGTTAGTGGTTTTATTTTCTAGATTACTATGGCGGCCTCATGGCCCACACTTTGTCCTAATTGCTTAGATGCACCATCCACTACCACAATTTCATCAGAAGAAAAGGAGATGATTCTTCTGTTTTATCCGTAGCACTGGTCAATCTAGTCAGCTGAGTCATGTTTGACCACATATCTGAATATGACGTTGGAAAGGGTTATCCAATGAGGGTGGTGTGGCTTAATCTTACAAGGAAGGGGCACTCTCCCACTCAATTCTGCCCATTGGCCTTATCTCTATTTTCTAAGTGGGTGTCATTCAGATACAATCCTCTTCAAGAAAATTGGATTGGATGCAATTTAGAAAAACCCACTTGGCATTTTGGGTTTGAAAGATTGTAGAAGAAAGTGATCAGATAAAGATTAGCAACATGATTAGAATTGAAAGCCGGGCTCTAAAAACGCACACATGGGTGTTTTTAGTTTCTATTCCAATCTTCTTATCCTTGATAATTGAGATGGATAAAGGCAATGACGGCAAGATTTATTAATTGGCAATTCAAATTACAGCACATTAGTGAAGAAACAAGCTTTATCCTCACTGATAAGTTCAAAGCTGATCAGCAATTGTCCCATCATGGTAAAATAAGAAAAATTCACTTCTATTCAACAGCCAGATTCGTTGTCCTACTATGGCTCATGACATTGAAATCAAGGTAATCTCCTATGTTGAATTGCAAAAATCTACTTTATTAATTAAGTCTTTATGATTCATGAGTGCTTCCAGATAAGCACAAGGACACCATTGGCTAAGATTATTTGAAAAGGCGCGACGGAAGAAAACAATGGGAATTTTCGCGCTGGCCTTTGAAAATACATCTTCTACCCATTTCATTGGACTGCACTTTCTAGAAATGAGTCTGGATTGAGGCCAAGAAGATAAATTTTCTTAAGTGGCAAGAGTCGCTGTCACTGTTCAGACGGTTTGGCATTTGTGCCGAAACCAAACATTAATTAAACAGCTAAAAACTGTTCGTGGTCGGTTGAAGATAAGAAATTAGAAGACTGAAAATCATTACAATTCTTTTAATCTTCGAAAACTGGTCAGCTGTCGACGATATGTGCAGAGATTAGTGGGCTCTCTTTAGATTAAGCTTTATTATAAGAGTTCTTTTGCAAAAGTCAAAACTGTTTAACGGATAATCCTTTAATAAACAAATAAATTCAACCATAAGTCCGCAAAGGGCAGTGGGCTTTAACTTTGATACTCGGGCAGAATGTGATGGATGATGTGCGGGCACTTACAAATTGTATTTGTGGCATACAAGTAATTCAAACTTAAGTGTCCAAAAAATGGGTCCCAGTTGATATGTAACATAAACAAAAATTATGCTAGGTTGATTGTCTAATTATCAGGTTGATGAACATTTATTGGACGGTTAAAATGAAAAACATCCAACAAGTTCCCACGAATAGGAGGTTGGGATTGTTCGACAGTTTAATCTGTTTGATTCGAGTTAATGAATACCGCATGTATAATTTTTGAGTGCCTGTGTATCAAGCATCATATTCTGGCATGCAGAGTATCAGATGACTTCTCTTTATCTATTTCTTGTGGCGGCCATGAGTCGGATGCAACTTGTCCTAGTCGACATGGACTTGGTTCAGTCCGATGTGGTCAGCACCAGAAACATGCATGACTTGGACGAGTCACTACCCACGTGGTCATTCCTGACCCGACTCAAGATCGAATGAGTCAGTCCGAATGGCCAAAAACACATTCTGGATTTCAGTTTGTAAAAGTGGGGCAAGTGCAGTGATGTAGAGCGGGTCGCGGACAGTTTCATGGCCAAGATGGATCAGAAAAGGCCCGGTCGACGACAGAAGTGATCTGGACCGTCGGACCTTAGATCGGGTGTATCTCACAATCCGGAATGAGTTACCCGACGTAAAATATATGATTTTGGGGTAGAACGAGCTACTTTAGCCAACCAACCCTGCTATGCCGGGTTGCGATGCCCGAAATTGCGAAAAACTCCTGGATCGACGGCCGTTTCCCTATTTTAATTTCATTTTTACTATAAATAGTAAGTTTTAGTTTGGTTATAACTCTTCATCTGTCGGGCTTTAGAAGTTGCGTCCAATGTGAAAAGAGCTTAGAATAATTAGGAGAACGGTTTGGTGAAGCCAAATAGGACACTTACTATTTTTGGCCGAAAACCTTGCGCACTAGTAGACATCACGACCGTTTATAAATAGTAAGTTTACTATTTATAGTCAGTCACGATTTCTAGGAGTTTTTGTTGTAGTTTGATTCTGATTTTTTTCCCATTGCTTGGTACCCCTATTTAAAGGGTTGTGAACTCGTTTTTAGGATTTAATTTAATCAATTTCGAATTTCTTAGAATTTATTTCTATTTTCTGCTTTCTTTCCTCATGAATTCGAGAAGTCTCTGTGAGGAGTCCAGAGAAGCTCCGTGGATTTGGAGTAATTATCCTCATCACGTTCATCCCTGCGTCATGCAGCACATAGTTAAGTGATCCAAACAGTTGATATAATGGCCCCACTGTGAATGGTTCATCAACCAAAAACCCAGATTAAAAGAATTCTAAACTGTCAACAGGCAGACAGTTTGACACGGGGATGAACGTGATGAGGATAACTACTCTGAATCCACGGAGCTTCTCTGGACTCCTCACAGAGACTTCTCGAATATTCCACGAGGAAAGAAAGCAAAAAATAGAAATAAATTCTAAGAAATTCAAAATTGATTAATTGATGACTAAAAACGAGTTCACAATACTTTAAGTAGGGATACCAAGCAATGAGAAAGAAATCAGAATCAAACTACAACTAAAACTCCTAGAAATTGCGACCTACTATAAATAGTAAACTTACTATTTATAGACGGTTGTGATGTCTACTAGTGCGTAAGGTTTTCAGCCAAAAATAGTAAGTGTCCTATTTGGCTTCACCAAACCGTTCCCCTAATTATTCTAGGCTCTTTTCACGTTTGGACGCAACTCTTAAAGCCCGATAGATGAAGAGTTATAATCAAACTAAAACTTACTATTTATAGTAAAAACGAAATTACAACAGAGAAACGACCGTTGATCCAGGGATTTTTCGCAATCTCGGGCTGCGCAACCCGGTGTAGCTGGGTTGGTTGGCTAAAGTAGCTCGTTCTACCCCAAAATCATATATTTTACGTCAGGTAACTCATTCCGGATTGTGAGATACGCCCGATCTAAGGTCCGACGGTCCGGATCACTTCTGTCATAGACCGGGCCTTTTCTGATCCATCTTGGCCATGAAACTGTCCACGACCCGCTCTACATCACAGTTAGGTGACAAAATACAGCAACAGCTTATATTCAGCCAAGAGAAGGTTATACTATAAAGCTAGTATCTCCGTTGGAATTTGAAAATGGGACATCCATGTTTATGCTGGGCTAGGCCCAGCCCATCCTAACCCAATGCATGAGCCCGACGTAATCCCAGCATAGGACTTGCACAGAACGCCCAAGCCCATGCTCAAAAATGGTTGGGACAGGCCCAACATGGCCAGAAAATTGATAAAATCTAAATTTTCCAACTTGCATGTTCCTAATCTATCCATTGATCAAGTGTCCTCGTTGAATGAAATAATTGGTTGCTTTTTAAAAGTAAAATCTAAACTATTTAAAGACTTGTTGCGGATGAAATTTGAACCATACTTCAGATAACAACTATATTTTTTACTTCTAAAAATGTTTCCAACTATATTTAAAATATCTTCTCATGTCATTTCAATATATAAAGTTCTCCAATTAAGAAAAAATATTTATAGAAAAAAAAAAAAAAAAAAAAAAAAGAGGAAAAAAAGCTAGATTTATAGTAGTATCTTAAAATTTTAAAATAAAAAAATAAAATTAAAAATAAAAAAAGGAAAAAAAGAAAAAAGAAGAAGCTAGATTTATTTTATATATATAACATAAATTATACAAAATTTAAGTGAGTAAAAAATTTCAATGGATGGTAACTAGCCAAGAACAGTTCTGCCAGTCATTCCAGATGAAATGGATTGATGACTTGTACCCTAGTTTGGAACCGGAAATAAGCCTTCAAAATATGCCGAAAGCAGCCAAAGTGGTGACTCAACTCAGGACCGAACAAGTCAATCTGAATGATGAGCCTCAATCCATGAACTGATTTGCAAAATTGTTCTAACTAATCTTTTATATGAATGAAGATAATGCAGCACATCAACACGATTTTTTTTAAAATTTATTATTTTTATTATTATTATTATTTATTTTATTTTTTTTGCGGGGGGGGGGGGGGTCAAATAGAAAATTTATTCATGTACATCTTGTAGGGCCTCAAACACCAACTTAAGTTCCTGTTAATGATTTCAATGACCCTGCCAACACCATAATCTCTATCGCTTCCAATCGAACTGTCGCTCTTTTGTTGGGCCATGACTATTGCGATTGGATGGTTGATCACCATCCTTTTAAAGATCTAGACTGGTGACCTGATTTGGGGAGCCAAAAAAGTAGAAGAAGAAGAAGAAGAAGAAGCTAGCAGCTGCTTAAATCAATCAGGAAGGATAAACTAGCCTCTTTACTCCTTAGTGCTGGCCAGCGTGGATGGATTTGATCTTGCACAAAAAGTGAACTGGTATAGAAATCAACCAAAGACCAATCCCTGGCTGGCAAAAATTAGGTTTTGTGCCATCCATAGTAGGACACTTTCTAACCATCCATTCATTGTAAGTTTTGTTGGTGGAATGTAACCTTTGCTCCTTTTAGCTGAAAGTTCCTTCTGCAAGCCACTGATAGATGGCTACCACAATCCCAATAACCTCGTTTCTGGGATATGGCTAATTGGCACAGTGGCCCACCAGATCAACAGTCGTGATCACTACATATGTTTGTTAAGGTTACTATGGAATGAAAGTGCATAAACCTTTTACGATACAAACGTCCCAGCATTTATATTAGATAAATGATGTTAGGACACCTAAAATTTTCGATTGCTTGAAAAGGTAAATATCATGATAAGAGAGTAGTATTATTTTTGGAAAAATCGATGTTTTTTTTTTTTTTCCTTTTAATTTTCCCTTTTGTGACCCACTATATCCATAGAAGTAGTGAGAAAAAGGTCTCACACAAGTCCACCATTTTTATCATCATCCCTGTTGATCCCATGATCAGGTGGGCCACAAAGTACAAGATAAACTGATCAAGCTTAAAAGAATTTTTTTACGCCATTTTTTTATGTTTTCTTTATGGGGGGTTTTTTTTTTTTTTTGTTATATGATCTCTGACTGCAGAGGAATGAAGTGACTTTATTTTCAGCCCAGATGATCTAAACAGTGTAGTCCATCCGATGGAAAGGTAAGATTAGGCACACGGTTGCAGTACGGGGATTTGCGATGTGTGGCAAACTTATCTCTTTTATGAGTAGACACAGAAATAAAGGCAAAGGAAGAAAGAAACTGAATAATGGGGAAAATGGAACTAATTTTAAATTCCTTTCTTTTCACAATATTATATCGGTTTTACAAAAAGGTTATACCCTTTTCTTTTCTTTTCTTGTTCATTATAATAAGTATGTTTAAGGGGGAGTTATGGGATGTAATCCAAACACAACTGAAAGAATGAAAAATCCAAGATTTACATCCACGCTTCCAAATAGTAGCATGGATTTTGGGCAATTAGGAATTGAATTCACTATTGTCAATTCATATCATGTTTGGCACCATTCATAATCTTGGATTTCAAATCCAACTTAGTTGGATGTCCTCAAAAAAGCCTCTTTTCGAATCCAAGAGAAAAAGTAGGGTGCAAAATTCTGGATTGTCAATCCTCTTCCATTGTCATAACTGCTCTTTCCTGCTCTCTTTTAAGGCTCCCTTGAGTCAAGATCCAAGCTACCAAACATATATTCTAAATTCCAAAGGATTGAAAGACCAAGATACCCAACACAACTGAAAGAATGCAAAATCAAGTTTGGATTTGGACTTAAGAATCCAAATTCATGCTGCCTAAGAACCTGACGCACAAATGGATATGATGAGATCGATCACCATCTTCCTCATGGATAACTATTTTGAGTCCACGGAACTTCTCTGGACTCCTCATAGAGATTCCTTGAATCCACAAGGGAAAATAGGAAAATAGAAATAAATTCTAATAAATTAAAAAATAAATTGATTGATGATAAAAGCGAATTTACAATCCTTTAAATAGTGATATCAAACTTAGGAAGAAGTCTCATAATCAAACTCCAACTCAAATTCCCTAAAATTTGTGACTTACTATAAATAGTAAACTTACTATTTATAGATGGTCATGATTTCTACTAGACTTCATGGTTTTTGGCCAAAAAAAAGTAAGTGTCAAATTTGACCTAACCACGTTATTCTCCTAAATTTTCAAAGTCCTTTTCAATTTTGGGCACGACTCCTAAAGCTCAAAGGATCAAGAATTATGATCAAACTAAAACTTATTATAAATAGTAAAACTGAAATGAAAATGGAGTTTCGGCCATCAATCTGATGTAATCTCTCAAATTCGGCATGGGCAACCTATTATACCCAGGTTGGTTGGCTAAAGTAGCTTCTCCTACCCCAAAATCATATACGGTACGTCAAATAACTCATTCCGAATTGTGAGATATGCCTATTCTAGGGTTCTGATGGTCCTGATCACTTCCGCCTCCGATCAGGCCTTCTCTGGTCCATCTTGGACATGAAAGTGTCTGCGACCCGCTCTACATCAATGATAAGGTCTCGCATTAGTTTATAATTCATTTATGCCCAAAGCAAGTGTTAAATATATAGTTGTTCTGATGTCGCAGTTTTTTCTTTCTTTTATTACATCTTTATTTCTGCTGCCAAACGTATTGCATGTGTCAGGTGTTGGGGATTTGTGCTGCGGAATCACACAGATCTAGATTTAGGATAGAAATTCAATAGTAATAAGCAATCACAGAAGAACACAATGTTTTTACGTGGAAACCTTATGGGAAAAAAACCACGGCACAAAGCGACATAAATCCACTATGAAATAGAAATTACAAGAGAGAGGACTTACCCGATTCGAACAACCTTGAATCTCACCCTTGCTACACCCTTTAATAACCCTAGAACCCTTTAAAAAGTTTTAGTATATCTTAGAATAGCCCTAGGGACCCCTATTTGTAATTTAAGAAACTTCCCTTTCGCACCCTTGCAAAAGGCGACACAGAATCCGTGGACCGCATCAAATTCGGAAATGAATCTGCATAACCTCGACTGGTCGAAGGGGGCTACGACTGGTCGAGCAACCTGCTCGACCGGTCGAGCCTGACCCACGACTGGTCGAGCCTGACGGACACCCAAAAACCCAGCTCGCTGGACTTTGAGTCGAGCGGGCCACGACCGGTCGTGCAACTCCCACGACCGGTCGAGCTAGTCCCTTGACCTGTCGAGCACGGTAAACTCTCAGATTTAAGACATCTGACAACAATCTCCACCATGTCTTCAATCTTCAACCGTGTAGTTTCTTGATCTCTTCTTTTATTTCTGTATTGCATCATAGCTTCAATCAATGCTTCTCGTGCACACTCCGTCCTTCTTTTATGCCATCGCCAAGCCCAGAGAAGCTGCACAGAACTTGAACTTCTTTGTACGAACAACCTTGGTGAGCATTTCTGCTGGATTCACGCTAATGTAAACCTTTTCCAGTGTGACGCCTCATTCCTCAAGCATCTGTCAGATAAAGTGGTGACGAACATCAATGTGTTTAGTACGTAAGTGATAAACAGAATTTTCAGTCAAATTGATAGCATTCTCGCTATCACAGTTAACCGACACTGCCTCTTGCTGAAGTCGCAACTGATTTATCATGCCTCTGAGCCAAACACCTTCTTTAAACGCTTCCGTCACTGTCATATATTCTGCTTCGGTCGTGAAAAGAGCCACCACGGACTGAAGCTTTGACATCCAACTGATTACTCCACCCGATAGTACAAACGAGTATCCTAAAGTAGACTTTCTGGAATCTATACTGCCTGCGTAGTTAGAATCTTTATCCCTGTTTTCTCAAAAGTTAAGACGTAGTCTTTCGTACCTCGAATATATCGAAGTAGTCATTTCACCGCTTCCCAATGTTGTTTGTCGGGGTTTAACATGTATCTGCTCACAACACCGACTGCCTGTGAAATATCCTGTCTCATACAGACCATGACATTCATTAAACTGCCAACCGCATTTAAATAAGGCACATGAGACATAACTTGTTTTTCCTCATTAGATTTAGGACATTGTTCTGGGGAAAGCTTGAAGTAAACTGCGTGGGGAACGTTCACCAACTTTGCTTGATCCATCCCATACTTGATCAATACCTTTTCAAGGTATTCTGCTTGTGATAACCAAAGTCTGCTCTTCTTCTTGTCTTTATGAATATCTATGCCGAGAACCCTCTTTGCAGCCCCTAGATCTTTCATTTCGAATGTCCCTGATAACTGAGTCTTCAGTACGTTGATTTTAGACATATCATGACAGGCGATCAACATATCATCAACATACAGTACTAGGATGATGAATTTTTCATCACTCAATGTCTTGTAATAGACACAGTGATCACATTCACTCCGAGTAAATTTCTGACTCACCATGAAAGAATCGATTTTTTATACCACTGCTTAGGCGACTGTTTCAGGCCATACAACGACCTCATTAACCTGCAAAGCTTTTTCTCTCCCTCTTTAACTTCATAGCCCTCTGGTTGCTTCATGTAGATCTACTCTTCCAATTCCCCGTGCAAGAAGGCAGTCTTCACATTCATCTGTTCCAGCTCGAGATCATATTGGGTAACCAATGCCAACACTAATCTGATAGATACTTGCTTAACCACCGGCACGAATATCTCTGTGAAGTCGATCCCTTCTCTTTGAGCATAACCCTTCGCTATCAACCTTACTTTATATCTATCCTGTTTTCTTTTAAATAACCACTTGCATCCGATCACTTTTCGGCCTACAGGAAACTCCACCAGCTCCCATGTGTGATTTTTGTGCAACGAGTCCATCTCATCATACATAGCCGTCTTCCACTTTCCTGCATCAGGCTCATCAAGAGCCTCCTGAATAGTAGACGGGTCCCCCTCATTTGTAATGAGGGCATATACAATATTAGAGTCGTGTAAGTGCTATGATTTGATTCCTCTTTGATTGTCAAATTTTGTGTCAAAACTTCTTCGTATGTCGTGTGTTTATATCTTGATAAATTTGTTCGAGACACCTCGTCAACACTTGAAGTCTAGCTCAAAAAATTCTTCAAGCTTCATGATAGTTCAAGCTACAATATTAAGAGAGAACTCAGGGTCAAGACTCAAGTTCAAGTGCAAGTCGAAGTTTAAGATTCAAAACTAAATGCGGGACTCAAGTACAACTTAAAGTAACATTGAAGCTTCTTAAGTAGTCAAGTTACATCGAGAAGAAATCAAGCTTCGTAAAGATCAAAGTCTAAGCAAATGAAGTGTTCAATGTCCATACTTCATGTTCCAGGTTTGATAGACCATTAGATTGACCTTAGGATAGGTTACTTTGGATACATAATCTAAATGAATATTATTACATTATTTTGGTCTACTCTAAGACCAGTCCTAGACCCTGTTCGACCAGTCCTAGTACTGTCTCAACCAGTCTAAGAAGTTTCAAGACCAGTCCTAAAATGGTTGCAATTTATCGAATTTTTTGGTTCGCCTACGACCAGTCCTGGAGTCTTCTCGACCGGTCGTGAGATGGTTTCGACTCGACCTTCGACCAGTCATAAGGCTTTGACTCAAACTCCAGCAACTAAATTAATTGTTGCACGACCAGTCGTAAAGGGGTCTCGACCAGTCGTGGACTGCTTTCGACTAGTCGTGGACTGCCTACGACCAGTCGTACAACAGTTTGATGCGATCGCGCTCAAAAATTCAAAAATCAGTTTATTCCAAGACCAGTTGTGGTGACCCTAGGACCAGTCGAAGATGAACTTCTTCTGCTATAAATAGCACACGAATTTCAGAGTTTTTGATCAAATAATTAAGTGAATTCAAGGCTCCACTCTGAGATAAGTCTGCGTTTATTTTTTAAGCTATTTTGTGCATAATTTCTTTCTCTTTTTAATAGCTTATTTAATTTGATTTTGTTTCTGTATTCCAATCTAATTTAAAAAGAGGAATTGACTTATTCCTTCTTCTTGGAATCAAAATGAAATATAGCTACGCCTAACTGGTTTAAATCTAAAATCAATTAGAACTTAGAACCATATTAAAGTGAGTAGTGGACATTAAACTTCTGTATTCGAACGTCTACTCCAATTGGTTCTTCTGGGCAGCTACAAGAGGAGAAATCCAGGTATTTTACAATTCCGTAAATTCCATTCTATTTTGGTTTTTGCTTGGGATTCGCCAGAAAAATCTCAATTTGTGTGGTTATCTGAGGAGAGCCAGAAAACTCAAAAGTGTGAGTTTTTGAATTGTGTAAGCCCAAGTTAAAGACACAATTGTAAAGATTTTGGGTGAACCTATGAAAACCTATTTGATAGTGAACGCTAATATCCCCTGTGTGAGGATATTAGGAGTGGAGTAGCATTCTGTGTGGCTGTTGAAGAACAGTTGGTGCACACACAGGCGAACCACTATAACTCTTTGTCTTGTGGATTGAATGTTTGCTTAATTTTCATATCTTTTATCATTTAATTGTGTGGAATGTACATGTGGATGTGAATGTTGTAACAATTTACATTTCAAGCAAGTGTGGGGATTGTTGTAATAAATTAGATCTATATTTCTGCATTTAATTTCAATTCTCTGCTATTCATTTATTTCTATTAAAATTGAGTTCTTGATCCAAAAGATGTTCTAAAAATAAGGTTGTCCTACCATAAGCCCTTGTTTATTATGGTGTAAGGTTGTCCTTAGAACTGAATTTGTATCAATATCTCAATACTTATTTATTAAGGTGATTTGATTTCAGCATTATGAATTGATTTATAATTGTAAGGCTATTGATTTATTTTATTCCGCTGATTTTATTTTAATTTGGCATAGTCCTATTCACCCCCCCTCCCTCCAGGACATATAGCTTGGCCTTTTCAAGTCGTTCCTGTATCTTGCCGGTAACCTACGATCACGCGGTGAATTCCTTCTCACAGGTGGCTGCTCCACCTGATCATGTACCTCTCTGTCTTCGCATCTGTCTCTACTTGAGTATCATCTGTGTCACTCTGGACGTCTACGATCACCCTTTCTGATTCCTGTTGCTCCATTTGATCATTCTTACGAAATAGGGAGCTTTCATCGAATCTGACGTCATGGCTAGTGATGACCTTGCGTGTGACCTTGTCGAATAACTTGTAACCTTTCACACAAATGTCATAGCCAACAAAGATATATTTTTTAGTTCTATGGTCTAACTTATCTCTCTCAACTGACGGTACATGAAAGTAAGCCTCACAACCAAATATGCGTAGATCTGAGTAGTCAATTTTCTGACCACTCCATACTTCCTCTGGAATTTTACATTCAATTGTCGTTGAAGGACATAGGTTCACCAAATGACAAACCATGTTAATGGCCTCAGTACATAGGTCCTTGCCCAACGCATCATTACTTAACATGCATCTGACCCTCTTTAGGAGAGTCCGATTCATTCGCTCAGTCACACCGTTTTACTCGGGCATGTGGCGCACTGTGTTGTGCCTGATGATCCCTTCATCCTTTCAATAATCATTAAATTCGGTGGAAGTAAATTCTCCAACATTGTCAGTCCTTAAAACCTTTATTTTTTGTCCTGACTATTTTTCCACCATTGTCTTCCATTGCTTGAATATGGTGAAAGCTTCAAATTTATGTTTTATGAAGTAAACCCAAACTTTCTTGGAGTAGTCGTCAATGAATGAAACAAACCATGATGACCTCCCAATAGAAACTTCTAACGATGGCCCCCATACGTCAAAGTGCATATAATCAAGCACTCCCTTACAAACATGTTTTCCAGATTTAAAAGACAATCTAGATTGTTTACCATATATACAATGCTTGCATATATCTAAATCAGAATTTTTAAAAGCCAGAATCAAACATCGATCAGAAAGTACCTTCATGTCTCACTCGCTCATGTGGCCCAGACGAGCATGTCACATACGTAGAGATGTGGAGTCTGCAATAGCTGCTGCCGCTCCACCTGCTGAAGTACTCCCAATCAACCTGTAAAGGTTTCCGTGCCTCTACGCTTTCATAACCACGAGTGCACCTTTTGAAACTTTAAGGACACCATCAATACCGGTGAACTTGCACCCTATAACCTCGAGTGCACTGAGAGAAAACAAACATTTCTTCATATCAAGAACGAGCCTAACGTCAGTCAAGGTACGCTCTATCCCATCAAATATTTTGATGCTCACCGTACCAATAGTCACAACATTACAGGCATTGTCATTGCCCATAAAATCTTGTCCACCATCGCATTCCTTGTAACTAGTAAACTAACTTCGATGAGGAGTCATGTGATAAGATGCTCCTGTGTTAAGTATCCACTCGTCTTTATGATTGTCGTGTAAGTGACAAATCATAGAAACAGACAGAACATCACCACTACTTGATTCTTCATCAGATGTGACCACATTAGCCTCCTTGGACGAAGCCACTGAATTTTCTTTCTTCGTTTTAGGATTTCTACAATCCTTCTTAATGTGTCCAGATAACCCATAATTCCAACACTTTAATTTTCCTTTGCCCTTGCCCTTGGATTTGGATATAGGCCTGGAGGATCCTGTACCTCACTCAGAATCTCTACCCCTCGTAATCAGTGCATCGGAAGATGCCCCCATGTCACCGTTTAACTTTCTCATAGCCTTCCCTTGAAGAGCTAAGATAACAGTGTCAACACTTAGGGTTTTATTTGCGGTGCATATCGTGTCCCTGAAAGACTCATATGATGCAGGAAGAGAATTCAATAATATACATGCATGTTCTTCATCTTTGACCACTTCCTCCATATTCAGTAATTTACACATCAATTTATTAAAGTTGCTTATATGGGCTTCTAGATCTCTACTCTCTACCATCTTGAAGGTATAACATTGTAGCTTCAAGTGTAGGCGATTTTCAGAGGACTTCTTTGCATAGATGTTCTCTAACTTAGCCCACAAACTAGCCGCAGTTTTCTCCCTCAAAACATTATAGAGAACCTCATCTGTGAGACATAAACGGATAGAGGCTAAAGCATTACTATCAAGGTTTTCCCATTCATCATCTTTCATGGTAGATTTTCGCTCCTCAAGAGCCTTAATCTCGCCTTGCTTGGTTAACAGGCTAATCATCTTAACCTTCCATAACTCAAAATTATTTTTGCCTGAGTACTTCTCAATATCAAACTTCCCGTTTCCCATTATTATTGATCCTACATATTCATATTTGTGCCCCAACTATTGCTTTAATACCACTTGTTGGGGATTTGTGTTGTGGAATCACACAAATCTAGATTTAGGATATATAGCAATTCAATAGTAACAAGCAATCACAGATGAACACAATGTTTTTACGTGGAAAACCCTTATGGAAAAAAAAACCACGTCACAAAACGACATAAATCCACTATGAAATAGAAATTACAAGAGAGAGGACTTACCCGATTCGAACAACCTCGAATCTCACCCTTGCTACACCCTTTGATAACCCCAGAATCCTTTAGAAAGTTTTAGTATATCTTAGAATAGCCCTAGGGACCCCTATTTATAGTTTAGGAAACTTCCCTTTCGCACCATTGCGAAAGGCGACACAGAATCCGCAGCCCGCATCAAATTTGAAAACGAATCTGCGTAACCTTGACTGGTTGAAGGGGGGCTACGACTGGTCGAGCAACCCACTTGACCGGTCAAGCCTGACCCACGACTGGTCGAGCTTGACGGACAACCAAAAACCCAGCTCGCTAGACTTTGAGTCGAGCGGGCCATGACCGGTCGTGCAACTCTCACAACCAGTTGAGCCAGTCCCTCGACCGGTCCACAGTAAACTCTCAGATTTAAGACATTTGACAACAATCTAAGTTGATTAGTATTAATGCATTATGTTAATCGGCCCCATCACAGGAAAAAAGAACAGCAATAGAAACAGAAAAGGTCTAACACGAGCATGATGATACAATGCAAGCATTTCATGGTGATGAACATGGAAGGCTTTACAACGTCAAATGAGGGAAAGTGAGAAAGTTCGAATTAAAAATTCTCCTCCCAAAGTGGCACCAGCTGTGAGATGCCTGGTAAGGCCACTACATGTAAGGCCTTGTATCATTGCACTTAACTTAATCCCATACAACAATACAATTGAAGGCGGAACATCACGTACGTAGTTTTATTATTTCAATCTTACAATGTGGAAAACACAAGTATACCCAACAGAAAGGGACTCAGATTGCATAGTGTAGCACATGGCACCGACATTGTCGGTACTGTGTGTTACTGGAAAATACAGATATCAGCTTAATTCAAAACTATTATAGGCCCAAGAAGTTTTTGATGGTGGGTGTTCAATCACCACTGTTTCCTAGGGATGGCATGGATGAAACACATACATCATGGTGAGGCCATCAAAGATTTTCTGGTAGCACATGGTACAGACGTCTGTGCTGTGTGCTACACTATGCAATCAGTCTAACAAAACCATTTATTGTGCAATCAAATGGTCACAGCAAATGCTCTAGTTAGGTATTATAGAATGATGTTTTGGGTCTGGCCCACCAGGACTCAACCTCTTAGACTCATACATGCCCGATCTTGTCTCATGTCCTCGAAAACCTACCTTGAGCATTGCACTGGCACCCTCCAACAGTTGAAACGATTGCATTAGCTCCCTTCCATCAGGAGATTGTCAAAGTTCTGCACTCCCAACCAAAACCAGAACTAAGACAAAACATGCAAAATGTTTCGAACACCCCATTTCACTTTGGACTTATCAAAAGCTGGTGTAGAGAGGCATTAATTGTGCATCCCATCTGATTTATATATGATGGGTTTTTTTTGACCCGTCGTCCTTTCGCAACTGGGATGCGCAAGTCCTTTCGCAACTGGGATGCGCAAGTCCTTTCGCAAATAGGATGCAGAAAGGAGTTTCCTAAAACTATAAAAAAGGGTCCCTAGGGTTTTTCTAGGGTATATTGTGTTGATGAGAAAAACACAAGAGGGCTATCAAAGGTGAGAGAGAGAGGAAGCTTGTAGAAGAGAGGTTATGCTCGTGGAGGTCATCTACGGTGCAGTCTATATTTCAGCGCTCCTACGACCTCGTAATCGGTGAGATCTCTCTAGTTTTCTTTATTTTTTTCATTGTTCATCCACTCCTGCGTGAGTGAAGAAGGTTGTAAACGTTCTACTTCATAGTGGATTGTTGATCTGGACGAGGTCCCGTGGTTTTTACCTCTTTGAGGGTTTTCCACATAAAAATCTCTTGTGTGGTATGTGATTGATGCTTTGATTTATTTCATTGCTTTATTATCCATAATTCTGGTTTGTTCTGGAGGGCTAGATCCTAAGGTTTTGTGCAAGGCCCCCAACAAAGTGGTATCAAAGCTAAGTTCATTGAACGGGTAGGATCGGTTTTGAATTATGGAAGGTGGCTCATCAAGGATGATCAGCCTCAATGGTTCTAACTGGACCATATGGAAGGCTAAGATGGAGGACTTGCTTTATTGCAAGGACCTATATTCTCCATTTTTAGGCATATCAGCAAAATCCAAGGATATGACTGATGATGATTGGAAGAAGATGGACCAAAAGGTGGTGGGGTTTATTAGACAATGGTTGGATGATTCTGTGTTCCACCATGTGTCTACGGAAACCTCTGCCGCTAGCCTATGGCTGAAATTACAAGGGCTGTATGAGAGGAGGACAGCCGGTAATAAAATTTTTCTGATAAGGCAACTTGTGAATCTCAAGTTCAAAGATGGTGGTTCTGTGGCCGAGCACATGAATGAGGTCAACAATATAGTGAACCAACTCACCTCTATGAAGATGGTCCTGGATGATAATTGCAGGCTTTACTATTGCTTAGTTCATTGCCTGACAATTAGGAGACATTGGTGGTGTCTCTAAGTAACTCCGTACCAGACGGAAAGATATCCGTGGAACAGGTAACTAGCTGTCTCTTTAATGAAGAGACAAGGAGAAAGTCTCAGGGGTCTACTCAACAAGAGGCCCTTGTGACACAGGAACGGGGGAGAGGAAAGAACGGGAAGGGCAGGAAGGCCCAAGATAAATCAAGTGGCAAGTCAAGTAACAGGAAAGATGTTGATTGCTAGAATTGTGGCAAGAAGGGCCACTACAAGTATAAATGTCGTGGTAAGAAAAATGACAAGAAAGAAAAAGGGAAGGAAGATAAATCAGATTCTACTGCGGTCGCTTCAGATGGCGACATGGTAGTTATTCTTTCAGTAGATCATGATGTATATCTCATGGCTATGAGTCAGGACACCGACTGGGTGATAGACTCGGGAGCTTCTTTTTATGTGACTCCACACAGGGACTCTTTCACAAGCTATAAGTCAGGTGACTATGGGACTGTGAAGATGAGAAATTCTGGCGTATCAAAGATCGTGGGAGTTGGTGATATTTGTATGAAGACTGATGTGGGCTGCACATTGGTTCTCAGGGATGTGAGGCATATCTCAGACCTTCGCCTCAACTTGATGTCGACGGGAATGTTGGATGATGATGGCTATGAGAGCCGGTTTGCTGGTGGGCGCTGGAAGCTCATCAAGGGTTCGTTGATTGTGGCTAGAGGAAAGAAGTGTTGCACCCTTTACAAGGCAAGTGTTGGTATGTGCAAGGGTGGGTTGAACGCAGCGGAAGATTCAGCTATTGACATGTGGCACAGGCGTCTAGGCCACATGAGTGAAAAAAGGCTTCAGCTACTAGCAAGGAAGCGGCTCCTTCCAGACGTGACAAGTACACCTCTCAAAACCTGTCTTGACTATTTATCAGGGAAACAACATAGAGTTTCATTCGTTAAAACTGCTTCTCATGTTAATAAAGTGCATGCATTAGATTTGGTTTATTCTGATGTTTGTGGTCCTATAAGGACAAAAACCTTGGGTGGGGCATTGTATTTTGTTGCTTTTATAGATGATGCATTTAGGAGGGTTTGAGTTTATGCTTTGAAATCTAAGGACAAAGTCTTTGGTGTATTTAAACTGTTTCATGCTATGGTCAAGAGAGAGAGAGGTAGATTATTGAAATGCATCCGCACTGACAATGGTGGTGAATACATTGGCGACTTTCATGAGTACTGCAAGTTCCTAAGTATACGGCATGAACAGACGGTTCCCAAGACCCCCCAGCATAATGGTGTAGCTGAGCAAATGAATCGCACCATTGTTGAGAGAATCAGATGCATGTTATCCCATGCAAAATTGCTCAAGACGTTCTGAGGAGAAGCAATGCACACGGTGGTGTATTTGATAAATAGGTCTCCATCAGCCCTGTTGAATGGAGAAGTACCTGAGAAGGTGTGGACTGGACATGATCCATCGTATAGTCATCTCAGGGTGTTTGGATGCAGGGCATCCGTTCACGTACCAAAGGACAAGAGGTCCAAGCTCGATATGAAGATCAGATAGTGTGTGTTCTTAGGGTATGGTGATGAAAAGTTCGATTACAAATTGTAGGATCCGACCGAGAGGAAGCTCGTCAGGAGCAGAGATGTGGTTTACTTTGAAGATCAGTGTATAGAAGACATTGGTAAGCTAGAGAAGAATCAGCCTAGTTCAGGTGAGCTAGAGGACACAGATTCGATTATTCCTCCTGTGGTGCCTGATAACGGGGTAGTACAGCAAGGTGCAGAGGATGAGGGAGTTCCTTCAGAAGATGGACCAGGGGAGCAGCCCCCACTTGATCCACCTGTTGAGCCACCGGTGAGGAGGTCATCTAGGGACAGATAGTCGTCTAAGAGGTACTCACCACATAGTACATTATGCTGACTGATGGGGGGAGAGCCAGAAAATTATTCTGAGGCCCTAGCCGATGAGCATAAGGGGGAGTGGTTGAAAGCTATACAAGAGGAGATAAAATCCCTGCATAAAAACCATACCTATGACATGTTGAAACTGCCTAAGGGCAAGAAAGCTCTGAGCAACAAGTGGGTGTTCAGAAAGAAGATTGAGTAGAAGAATTCACAGACGAGGTTCAAGGCCAGACTTGTGGTGAAACAGTTTGGTTAGAGGAAAGGCATAGACTTCGAGGAGATATTCTCACCAGTGGTGAAGATGACATCCATACGGGTGTTACTTGGGTTGGCGGCTAGCATAGATCTAGAGATAGAGCAGTTAGATATTAAAACTGCCTTTCTCCATGGTGACCTGGAAGGAGAGACCTACATACACCAACCAGAGGGGTTCAAAGTCAAGGGCAAGGAGCATATGGTGTGTAGGCTAAGGAAGAGCTTGTATGGCCTGAAACAAGCTCCATGGCAATGGTACAAGAAGTTTGACTCATTTATGTTGAAACATGGGTATGACAGAACAGAGTCGGACCACTGTGTGTTCATGCGCAAGTTCTCAGATGGTGATTTCTTAGTTCTGCTCTTATATGTTGATGACATGCTCATCATAGGAAAAGACATCAAGAAGATCGATTGGATGAAACAGGAGTTGGGCAAGTCTTTTGCGATGAAAGACTTGGGCCCAGCTTGACAGATCATAGGAATGGAGATAACCCGTGACAGAAGCAGCAGGAAGCTTTGACTATCACAAGAGCGGTATATTGAGAAAGTCCTAAAGCCATTTAATATGAATGCAACGAAGCCGGTCAGTACTCCACTGGATGGTCACTTCAGATTGAGAGACAAGCAATGTCCCAAGACGAAGGCAGAGGTGGAAGAGATGCAGAAGATACCCTACGCGTCAGCAGTAGGAAGTTTGATGTATGCTATGGTGTGTACATGCCCAGACATAGCATACGCAGTTGGTGTTGTTAGCCGGTATCTTGCCAATCCTGGCAAAGAGCATTGGGCAGCGGTGAAATGGATACTGCGGTATCTAAGAGGCTCATCCAGGTTGAGCCTATGCTATGGTGACGGTAAACCTGTATTAGAGGGCTACACAGATGCAGATATGGCAGGTGATATAGACTCCAAGAAGTTTACATCGGGGTTCATGTTCATGTTTGCAGGGGGAGCGATTTCTTGGCAGAGCAAGCTACAGAAGGTCGTAGCATTGTCAACTATAGAGGCCGGGTACATTGCAGTCACAAAAGCATGTAAAGAGATGCTTTGGATGAAGAGGTTCTTACAAGAACTTAGCCTGAAGCAGGAGGAGCACGTGGTCTATTGCGATAGTCAGAGTGCTATACACTTGAGCAAGAATCCAAGTCAGCATTCCAAGTCAAAGCACATAGAGATTCAGTATCACTGGATCGGGATACTTTGGAACAGAAGGTGTTACAGCTTGAGAAGGTCCACATGGACGATAATGGGTCAGATATGATGACCAAGGCCTTGCTCAAAGGCAAGTTTGAGGTTTGTAGAAACCTGGCTGGCTTAAAGAAGGTGAATCCCTCCTGGGTCAAAAAGGGGAAGATTTGATGGGTTTTTTTTACCCGTCGTCCTTTCGCAACTGTGATGCGCAAGTCCTTTCGCAACTGGGATGCGCAAGTCCTTTCGCAACTGGGATGCATAAGTCCTTTTGCAACTGGGATGCGCAAGTCCTTTCGCAACTAGGATGCGGAAAGGAGTTTCCTAAAACTATAAAAAAGGGTCCCTAGGGTTTTTCTAGGGTATGTTGTGTTGATGAGAAAAACACAAGAGGGTTATCAAAGGTGAGAGAGAGGGGAGAAAGAGAGAGAGGAAGCTTGTAGAAGGGAGGTTATGCTCGTGGAGGTCATCTACGGTGCAATCTATATTTCAGCGCTCCTACGACCTCGTAATCGGTGAGATCTCTCTGGTTTTCTTTATTCTTTTATTGTTCATCCACTCCTGCGTGAGTGAAGAATGTTGTAAATGTTCTACTTCATAGTGGATTGTTGATCTAGACGAGGTCCCGTGGTTTTTACCTCTTTGAGGGTTTTCCACGTAAAAATCTCTTGTGTGGTGTGTGATTGATGCTTTGATTTATTTCATTGCTTTATTATCCATAATTCTGGTTTGTTCTGGTGGGCTAGATCCTAAGGTTTTGTGCAAGGCTCCCAACAATATACACAATTTCAAAGCATCCTTTCCTAAATTTAACATAGTGGGGTGTCTAAACATGGGCTAGTGGTTTTTTTTTTTCTACATTACTATCCTCGTCTCAAACTAAAAGCCAACACCACATGCGTTTTGTCTTTGCTTAGCATGCTTATATGCACCCTCCATTGCCACATAATTCATCAGGGGAAGAATAAAAAAAAAAGGATCATTCAGCAGACTTCTCTGTTTTATCCCTAGCCATTGTCAATCTAGTCATCTGCGTGCACCAAACTTGCAGACGTCGTTGTGTGCACAGATTCGTTGGCTCTGTTTAGATCAAGCTTTAGAATAACAGTCCTCTTGCAAAAAGACAGTTTAAAAGGATAATCTCATCCCAAACAATAAAGAATTAAATTCAACCATAAGTCCACAAAGTGCAAAGGGCTTTAACTTCATTACTCGGGCAGAGTGTGATGGATGATGAGCAGGCACTTACAACTTATGGGTCTCAGATCGGATGTAACATGGACCGAAAATATGCTAGTTTGATAGTCTAATTATCGGGTTGGTGGACATTTATGGGCAGTTACAATGAAAAACATCGAGCAGTCCTATTTCAACTAACAAGTGCTATCAATAATCAGAAGTTGGGATTGTTCAACTTATTTGATTTTGGGAGTGACTTGGCGACAATGGGTTCGACAGTTAAATCGGTTTGATTTGAGTTGATGAACACTTTATATAGAAGTTTTTAGTGCTTGTTTATCAAGCATCACACTTTGCTAGAGTATCAGATGACTACTCTTGATCTTTCAATCTGTGGGATTTTAGTACATGGGCCATCCACGGTTAGGGGCAGCAATAGGCTGGGTGTGGTTTACGACGGTCCAACACTTTAAGACACAAGGCCTGAGCCCGGTCCAAGCCTAGCATGGGCCTAGCACAGAAGTCCCAAGCCCGGCCAAAAATGGCTGTGACCGGCCTAACATGGCCTGTGAATTGATAAAATCCTTATTCTACCTCTTGAATGTTCCTAATTAATCTATCCATTGATCAATATACAAAATTCTTCAATCAAGAAAAGCTAATCACATTATATATAGCATAAATTAGAAATAATTCTGGTGAATATATATATATATATATATATATATATATATATATATATATATATATATATATGGATGGTAACTGGCCAAGAACAGTTCAGCCATTTCTTCCAAATGACATGGATTGACGACTCATCTGAGTTAAACATGACTTGTCAGAGTCAACATAGCACTACAAGAAAGTAGGCCTTTAGCCTCAATTTTTCAGCCTCGGTTCAAAAAAATGAGGCTAAATATGATTTTTAGCCTCAGTTGTAAAGGAAATGAGGTTAAAAATTCACTTTTTGCCTCGATTGATAAGAAACAGAGGCCAAAACTCTGCCCTATTGCCTTGGTTGGTGAGAAGCTAAGGCCAAAAGTTTGTCATTTTGCCTCGGTTGGTGAGAAACTGAGGCCAAAAGTTTACCCTTTTGCCTCAGTTGGTGAGCAACAGAGGCTAAAAGTCTGCCCTTTTGCCTTGGTTGGTGAGTAACTGAGGCTGAAATTCTGCCCTTTTGCCTCAATTGGTGAGCAATTGAGGCTAAAAGCCTGCCCTTTTGCCTTCGATTGTTGAAAACTGAGGCCAAAAGTCTGCCCTTTTGCCTCGGTTGGTGAGAAACTGAGGCTAAAAGTCTGTCATTTTGTCTCGGTTGGTGAGCAACTGAGGCTAAAAGTCTACCCTTTTACCTCGATTGGTGAGCAACTGAGGCTAAAAGTCTGCCCTTTTGCCTCAGGTGTTGAGAAACTGAGGTTAAAAGTCTGTCATTTTGCCTAGGTTTGTAAGAAATTGAGGCCAAAAGTCTGCCCTTTTGCCTCAGTTGGTGAGCAACTGAGGCTAAAAGTCTACCCTTTTGCCTCGGTTGCTAAAAACTGAGGCCAAAAGTCTGCCCTTTTGCCTCGGTTGGTGAGAAACTGAGGCTAAAAGTCTGTCATTTTGCCTCGGTTGGTGAGTAACTGAGGCTAAAAGTCTACCCTTTTGCCTCGGTTGGTGAGTAACTGAGGCCAAAAGTCTACCCTTTTGCCTCGGTTGGTGAGCAACTGAGGCTAAAAGTCTACCCTTTTGCCTTGGTTGTTGAAAATTGAGGCTAAAAGTCTGCTCTTTTGCCTCAGTTTGTTGAAAACTGAGGCTAAAAGTCTGTCCTTTTGCCTCGGTTTGTTGAAAACTGAGGCTAAAAGTCTGTCCTTTTGCCTCGGTTGTTGAAAACTGAGGCTAAAAGTTTGTCTTTTTGTCTGGGTTGTTGAAAATTGAGGCCAAAAGTCTGCTAACTTATTTCAACCATCCATTTAGTCTGCTGACTTATTTCAACTATAGAAATAAAAAAATCATAGTAATCCAAACCACATAAATATAGAGCCTAGGCCATTTTTAGGGTGGTACTTTACTTAGGCCCGTATAAAGGCCCATGGGTCAGGCCCATTTGATAAATGGGTTATCTTGTATTAACGCCCACCGCAAGCGGATGAGAGTCATTCATGAGGTGTAATCCACCAGGATAAAGGGAAGATTTTTTTTAAAAAAAATTTAATAAAAAAAAAATCATCCTGATCTAGAATCTCAAGTAGGATACAATCTTGACCCTAAAAAGTTTTTACCCGCAATCTTACATTGTTCCTATTGGTGTGGCCCATCCAAGTTTTTTATGTGGCTGATATTTTTGTTATGTGGTAAACATAACAGTTATCACCTGATGGACGGTGTGGATTTCGCATAAACAACATTGTGGCTGAATCTTCCATCGGTGACGATTCTGGGGCCCGTGGTTCATGACTTTAATGGGCGGTGGGCGTAAGCTTGTGGTTCCAATTGCATCATAACCGGTAATCAGTGGGCCATTCTTCACACCCATCTAAAAAAAAACTGGGCCAATCAAAGCCACACAGGTTTCTGATTCGTAGACTTGTAGTAATTTATTCATGTAACCCTATAAAACACATAAAATACAAGTACATTTAAGGGGTACAAATTAACACGACTCCCACAGTCCAGTTGGCCTCACTTCCGACACGTGGAATGCTGCTGACCCTTGAATACTTGTCGACGTTGAAACTAGCACCACACATCACTCCCTCACTGTCCACTCTCGGCATCGCCTTCGTCTTATGCATCGGATGCTCGAAACTCATCAACCTTCCCTCGCTGTGGAACATACCTTTTCGAATCCTACACGCACGCGCAAGTAGGATTACCGAGCTACATCTCATTCCAAACTCTATATACAAATACTGTCGTCCTCTCCGCGCCATTCCGATTTCTGAATACTGCTTTTACCATTCCTCCGAAAACCATAGAAAAGAGAGTCGATCTCTGCACTGAATAAGAACTAGGGTTTGAAAAAAAAAAAACCCTAATTTCTCTACAATCCAGTCCCTAATTTTCCTCTCCTCTCTATAGAAATTCAACTCCTGCCCTTTTCCGACCCGATCATTCAATACTCCAACGCCACGATTCCTCTTTCCGGACGATTCTCTCTCTATAATTCGATACCAGATACCAGAGCTTTGGAATTCGAGCTCCTCACCTTGTGCTTTCATGCTGCGCTCCGGAATTAGGGTTTTGAAAGGTCAGGAGCTGCTGAAAATGATATCCTTGAGGCTGTTCTCAGCGTTTCAGACAAGCGGATCGTAATTTGGAGGGATTCACGAGATCCGGTGGCTCGAGAGGTAGTTCTGATCTTGCGTTGGTTTTTGTGTTGTTTGCCCGATGTTGATAGAAATGTGATTTTTGATGTATCTGGTGGGAATGAGTTGATTTTCGCATAGTAGTTTTTGCTAAAGTTGTGTGTGTGTGTGTGTGTTTTTTTTTTTTTTTTTTTTTTTTATTTAAGATTTCGAGAATTTTCTACTTGAAATTTGAGATTTGGATATGTTATAGAGGAAATTCATGTGCAGGCAAGGATTCCCAACATCATTGGTGGAGTTTGCTTTCACATGATTCTTGAATGAGTTTATATTCATTTGTTCACTTCCCCAACTTGAGCAGGTTTTCCGTTCGATTGATTCAAATTCAGTGAAAGGCTTCCCGAGAGGACCCAAAAGATGCCACTAGCAGGGTAAGAGAAAACCTTTTAATCGGCTATCTTATTTACTTTTTATGATTTCTACATTTTTCATGTCTTAACTTCTATGTTTAATGATACAGAACTTGGTCTGCGGAAAAAATGTATTGATTGATATGAGCATTCATTCAACTTATGTAAAGGCTATCCGAGCAGTGCAACATTTCATCTATATGGAGGATCAGTACTTCCTTCGATCATCATATAAAAGGACTTAGGTGTGCATTATAACCCATGTGGAGTTGATTATCTAAGTAGAGAAAACTATCTTTGTATGTTGCATGTGTGACGGATGAATCATAATATTTCAACTTTCAAGTGGTATTTTCTTGTTTTCTCAGTGTTTCTTATTGTTGATTAATGTGATGTTTCTAAATATATGCAGTCCTTAATCAAATCACATAGATTATATCCTTTAAGGAGATGCGTAATGCTTGCTCTTGGGAAGGCAAGATAATGCATCTTCTTGAGACTGTAAATCTCATCTTCTTGATAGCCTACAATTGAAATTTGGAATTTCGAATGTTGGTGAATCGTGATATGCGGTTTTGCTTGACAATTGTGCAATTGAAAATGCGAAAGTTGTGTTAATTCATCCTGTTGTTGAAGTGTTACTGTCTATTTTGTTTGTGTGTTCCCTTCTAGCATATGCTTTTCTATTGTTTATTTATATGAGGATATCTTCAACTAAAGATTGCTTTTTCCACTATTAGCAACTCAATTTCTATCGTCTATTTATATGAGGATATCTATTTTGGAACATTTGACTTTCAACCATTTAATTTTCTTTTAACCATCTAATGAAGTAACCCACAACCCCGTTCCGTCCATCTTTTAACTTGATTTGTGAGCCCCTCGAAAGTTGTTTGATAGTTGTGTTTTCGATCCGTAGAGGCATCCATTTTGATAATAGAACATGAAAAATCTCTCGTATTTAGTTGTTCTAACATGGATGCACAAGGCCTTTATGAAATCAGGCCATGATAAGATCGCTTGCATTTTCTCACCATTGATACTATTGCATCTCTTTTCAAGTAAGCATGCTAATAAAATCTTTCAGTCCTCTTGCATGTTCTAAAACTTGAAATTTTCTTCAATATGATAGGATTATCTTTAGACTAACTGACAATTTTGGAGGGTTATGATGGACATTTTACTTTTTTCTGAAGATTTCTCCTTTTCTTTTTTCTTGAGACTTGACATTAGATGCATTTGGTAATGGTAGCTATCTTTGATTTTGTACTTTGATTTTGTGTAATTGTAGCTATCTTTGACTTCCAAAAGTTTTGGTAAGATCAATGGTTATTTTCCTGAAACTTGATTTCAGTCTCATACTGAATAATGCTAGTCTGATATGAATTCAATTCTATAGTTCTTTGAATACTGCAAACCATTTTGTTGGTTAATTTGCTCCACAAAAGCTTATTGCCATAAGCGTAATACGTACTCCTGATTTGGTAGTAGGATTTTTTTTATTAGACTATTTTTCTTAATCTTTCTTTCTTTCTTTCTTCCTTTTTTTTTTCCTAAAATAAAAGATTCTGCTTCTTTCAAACTTTGTAGAAGATGTTTTCATAGAAGTCAAGCCAGTTCTCAAATCTGCACTTGATGGGCATAATGTATGCATTTTCGCATATAGTCAAACCGCACCTTTGGGAAGACGTTTACTATGGTCGATGTGATGAACTTGGGCTCTTTTGTATTTGTGTTCTTGAATTTGACACTCATGTAGTACGGATGCCAGACAGAGGATCAAACCTTCACTGTTTTATGGTGTACAGCTGACAGAGGGCATGGCCTGCAACCTTCCATGTAAAGCTTATTGCAATATTTTAAAATGAAGTTCTAGGACTAGTTTTATATAGGCACTCTGTTTTTGTAGCTGGATTGAGGAAATCAATCAACGGCAAGCACTATGGACATATGATGCCACCCATCCTATTTATGGCTAATAAAAATGGATGGTTGTAATAAAATATTCACATTCAATGAGTTAGAATCACTGAATCAGTGTGTTTTTTGCATTTTGACTGCCAATGATGGTATGGAATGATTGGACATTCCAGATCAATGATTGAACTGCCCCATGTGTCACTTGAAGTCTTTGGGCTCAATGCTAACCTGCCCATGAGTGGGCATGTTATATGCATATACACACAGACACATAAACATGCACATGCAGAAGGAAAAGGTGGGACAAGGTGTGATGAATGATGTGAAATGGAAGAATGCACGCATGGATAAACAGCTGGGACAACATGCTTTAATAAGGATGTTGATGGTGATGAGGGTATTGACTGCTGAATAATCTAATGATTTCTACATATATTATACAATACTACCACTTTGTACTACTGTATAACAAAGAATAGATCGTTTGGATGTATTTAGCAGATCGTTTGGGTGTTGATAGTTGTCTCCTTCCACACATCCTTATCGATTTGGAAATTGATATCATGTATTCTGGTCCAGTAAGCTCTTTTTGCGCTCAAAATTCTAATAGATGCAGTGATGTGGCTTCTAGTGTATATGTAGGGGTACACTAAGCTGGGGCAGCCATCCATCTTCAATAGCGATTTTGATGTCTACAGTTGACATGAAGCATGAATCCAAGGGCTGTCTCATTCCAAAAGCGAAGGTTGGCACTGTTAATGCTAGTTTTTAATATTTGTCATGTTAAATTAATCATCCTTACTACCTTCTTCTTCTTCTTCTTTTCTTATTTGAAGTGATCTCAACAACCAGACTCCCATTTAATTTTTTATTTTTGGGAGGTAGCTGTTTGCATACATTGATGTTTGCAGTTGTAATGTTTTTGTTCTTGTTATAAATTGAGGTATTGTTGGGGAAGACTGAGAAATTCAATGATCTGATGGTTGTCGTTGCTGCCAAAGGGAGGCAGTTGGAGACAATAAAGCATGATGGCAAACCATAGCTCTGGAGTTCCATCATATTCTGATTTTCATTTCTTTTTTCCTCCTGGTGTCCTGTTTAAGTGATAGAGGTTAGGGAATTTTCAAGTCAAGCTGCTGCTGTCATTACCTGAAAAGAGCAGAGTTGAGAGAGGCATTGTGCGTGTAGACATCTTGGGATCATTTCATCTGCATGGCCTTTTTTTTTCTCCTTTTATGGGAGTTGTTGATGATACATACAATCTGTTGTATTGTTTGAGTCTTGTTTCTACATCTTCCTTTGACTGATGCTGATTGATTGACAACAAACAGTAAAAGCTTTGGTGATCTTCCATCTTTGTTGTTTCCAAAGGATATCGGGCAGACATTACCTTAACTAGTATTGTCCATAATCTGAAAGTCGATCCTTCTTCTGAAGCCATTGATTCTAATGTGGTATGTGGTTTTTTAGTGTTTTATAGTTTTGATTTCTCTTTAGTGATATACTTTCACTTTATATCAACTTTTGCTTTGGGCAAAATAATGTTAAAAATTGAATTTAGCCTCAGTTGATGCCAACAAAGGATAAATTTATCTTTAGTCTCAGTTTTGCCTCAGTTACCTAAACTGAGATTACAACTCCCGTGGCTAAAGGGTTTAACCTCAGTCGTTGAGAACCAAGGTTAAAAATAGATTTAGCTTCGGTTGGAGGCAATTGAGGCTAAAATTTGGATTTAGTCTCAATTGAAAACAATGGAGGCTAAAATTTTGATTTAGCCTCATTTTGAGAAAATTGAAGCTAAAAAGGTTTTTAGCCTCACTTGAAGAACCGAGGCTATAAAAGTCATTTTAGCCTCAGTTGCTAAAACTGAGGCTAAAGCCTTTAGCCACAGGGGTTTCAACCTTGGTTTGGATAACTGAGGCAAAACCGAGGCTAAAGGCTTTAGCCTCAGTTTTTAACCTTTTTAGCTACAGTTTTGAACTGAGGCTAAAGCCCCCTTTTCTCGTAGTGTAGACCCTAGTTTGGAACCACAAATATGCCTTCAAAATATGCCCAACTCGGCCAAGTCGTGACTCAACTCGGGATGTTTTAATTAATCTTTTATATGAATGAAGATAACGCAACACATCATTACAATCATTTGAAGAAACATGGACGAATTACCTCTTACCAATAACAGAGCAACTTAGACATGGAATTCATCTTATTTACGAAGAAAATAAGAGTGATCCAAAATAAAATCCGATCAGTGTAAGCTTTCAAGACTTTCTTTTTGTTCAAATAGAAAATTTATTCACGAACACCTTGTCGGGCCTCAAACACCAACTTAAGTTCCTGTTTATAATGTTTAAGGACCCTGCCAAAACCATATCTCTCTATCATTTCCAATCTAACTGCCACTCTTTTGTTGGGCTATGGATATTGCGATCGGATGGTCTGATCACCATCCTTTTAAAGATAGAGACTGGTGGCCCAATTTGGGGAGCCAAAAAGAAGAACAGGAAGAAGAAGCTAGCAGCTGCTTAAATCAACCATGCATCCTGGAAGGATAAGTCTTCAACCAAAACCAATCCCTGGCTGGCAAAAATTAGGTTTTGTATACCATCCATAGTAGGACACTTTCTAGCCATCCATTCATTGTAAGTTTTGCTGGTGGAATGTAACCTGTTGCTCCTTTTAGCTGAAAGTTCCTTCTGCAAGCCGCTGATAGGATGGCTACCACAATCTGAATAATTTCGTTTATGGGATATGGCTAATCGGCCCACCAGATCAACAGCCCTGATCACTACATATATTTGTGATCACTACATATGTTTGTTATGCTTACTATATGTTGAGGGTCAAATATTGCATATTAGACCTCAATTATTACTTGGTTTTATGTACATGATAATGTTTAACGCCCTGTTTTAATCATGTTTGTGTTGCAAGGTAAATTTAAGATCTCGAACTGAAAAAGGATGCTAAAAGTATGGATTTAATGCTCAAGAATCACCAAAGCAAAGGATGGATTTTAGGGGACCGAGATTGAAGAATTCACACGCCAAAGATCCGAGAAAATCAAGTGATTGAAGTAAAAATGGCCTGAAAGTCGTCCTGAATGCAAGATCACAAGGTTTCCACCATCCATTTGGCTCGAAACTTTATATCTGGCCTGAGGACCCTAAATTAACCATACACGTCGACATTCAACCCTTGGATCCTTGTGGAAGTGGCCCAATAGACAGATTAGTCCATAAATCATCAATCTGGGACCCACCTGGTCTCTGGATATGCCTCAACTTTGGGCTCAACCCTCGAATTGGAGAGATAAAAGGAATGGACAGAGTGGATTTGTCAAGAATATCACTGTGGGGCTCACCCGTGTGCTGCAAGTACACCACAGGGGTGTGCTCGCGGTGCACTGGACTAGAATTCTGGTCAAAGTCGGTTTGACCCGACTTTCCAAAGCCGAGAGACTCTCTTCTTTGTTTACACGTACGCTGGGACTTGTGGTGGCTCAGCACGATCATCTGGACAAATGATCTGAGCCGTTCAGCGAGGCTAGGAGACGATTTCGACCCAAACCTTTATGTTCTTATGCAACCATGCACAAGAACAAGCTTGCATCAAAGAGGAAAGACGACACCATGTTGATCAGCAATGTGGCCCACCCAAAACTTTGATCTGGTTCAAACTTCTACACGTGGCCTAAATCGACCCTAAGAGGTCAATGAGCGATCCTGATTCACTAAAAAACTATTACAAGTGGACCGCACAGAGGTCAGCATAGCCACCTGCGTAACTCATTATGCAGTCCGCACGCCGAATGATCCGGGGCGTTCTGCGATCTTGGCTAGGATCGGACCGACGATCCTAGCCGACTAAATCCTTCCCCTGGGGCAACCGACCGCCACCAAGAAGCTCAAATGGATCAGATGGCCGAAACAGATCGACTATTCGTGCCGAACGCAGGTCGAGCATAGGTTCGCTGCGCATGCTGTGAATTGCATTGCGAAAAGCCTTCTCCACCAACTTCTCCACTCCACCGCCTTCATGCTATATAAAAGGAGAGAGGTTGGATATGAGAAAGACCATCCTGGGATGTGGGAAGACAAGAAGAAAGAGAGAGGGAAAAGTGGCCGGTCTTCGTCAACCTTCCTCCTTCCTTTTTCATTATATTCTTTCTTTATATCTTTCATTTCAAAGATCTTAGTCTAATCATGTCTGTGATAGGGTAAACCTCTTAGCTAGGGCTAAGAGGTGAAGCTTGTAGTGTGATGGGGTGTTTTTTATGACTTTGATTCATGTTTTATAAACTCCTTTTGATTATATGGATGTGAACGCTAGAAATCGGCTTCCATGCTGATTTATATATTTTGTTTTTGTGGTGGGGGTGATTAGGCTGATTTAGTGGATGTTGGAGTTGCCACTAGCCAATTAATCTCAGAATCTCGCAGTCGGCTAGAACCCACGGAATACGTAAGGTTAGAGAATTCCGAAGACTCTCCTACCTTAGATTGACTCCTGGTCTGCGATCCAGGATTCCGAGTAAGGGACCTTGGTTACAGATATACGGTCTCTACTTAGTGTGGTAAGAAATCTCAAGAGATGAATGATATGGTCGGATTAGGACTAGCTACACACGAATTTCTGATGTGGCGAGATCCCAGATGTCGGCAAGTCATAGAGCATACATTTAATGATGTGTCTAGATGGTGGATGTAATGATGCTTATGCCAAAACATGAAGAAAAGTAGACTAGATTACTAGGAATTTTTGATGTGATAGGATCCGATGTACAGCAAGTCACAAAGCATACGTTCACTAGATATCTAAAGAAGTAGGGGGATTGAGGAGAGAATAGATGTCATGATGAATGCTTGTATGTAAACAAGATAATCTTTGGCTTGCTCTTGAGATGGCTAGAACATGGAGTACACTATAACTAATCCGGGCTACACTGTAGAAGTTGAGGAGGGTTGGGAGGAGGGTAAGGGGTGGCTGAAAAATCTGAGCTTTGAGGCTTGGAAGCTCTCTCTCTCTCTCTCTCTCTCTCTCTCTCTCAAGGAATGAGGAGTTGTTATTGTTGAAATGTGAAGATGAGAGGGCTTGTAGACACTGAAAATCGGCGCCCACGCTGATTTATATGTTATGTTTTAGTAGTGGGGGTGATTAGGCTTATTCGTAAATGTTGGAGTCTCCACTAGCCAATTAATCTCAGAATCCCGCATCGGCTAGAACCCGTAGAATATATAAGGTTGGAGAAATCCAAAGACTCTTCTGCCTTAGATTGACTCCTGGTCTGCGATCTGGGATTATAGGTAAGGGACCTCAGTTACAAAGAGGGAATGTGCTAGGTACTCTCTTTGCCCATACAAATGTACGGTCTTTACTTGGTGTGGTACGAAATCTCAAGGGATGAATGGTGTGGTCAAAGTAGGACTAGGCACACATGGATTTCTGATGTGGCAAGATCCGAGATTTCGGCAGGCCACAGAGCATACGTCCAACAATATGTCTAGAAAGCGGATGTGATGATGCTTATGCAAAAAAGGTAAAGAAAAATGGACTAGATCACTAGAAATTTTTAATGTGACAGGATTCGATGTGCGGCAAATCACAAAGTATACGTTTACTAGAGATCTAGAGAAGCAGGGGGTTGAGAAGGGAATAAATGTCATGATGAATGCTTGCATATAAAATTAAAAGATCTTTAGCATAAACTTGAATAGGCTGAGACATGGGTTGCACCATAATCAATCCGGGCTATACTTGTAGGGTTAGGAAGGTCGGGATGAGACAGGGGAGGGCTAAAAAATCTAAACCTAGAGGCTTAGGAGCACCTTCTCACCCTCACTCTCTTCCTCTCCCTCACTTGGATTTTAAGCTCTCTTGGTTATGTGTGAAATGTGAAGGGGATGGTTATTTATAGCCTTCTCCAATGGCATTGCTGTAATTGGTAGGTAGGTAAGGGATAAAAGTTAACATGGCAACTTGTGATTGTTGAGGGAAGAGGAATGCCATGTGGCATGCTCTCAATGGCTCTTGGTGGTTGGTGATGTTAGTAAAAGTGGTAAATAGGGTGACCTACAGGGGTAAATCCATATGAAAGTTAACTTTTGTTTGGTAGGATAGTAAATAGGGTGATCTACAGGGTTATTTTTATATGAAAGTTGAATTTGGCTTGGTAGGATTGTAAATAGAGTAAACTACAGGGTGACTTCATAAGAAAGTTGACTTTTGGCTTTGGTGATGGTTTATGGTTTGGATTAGGGTTTAAGCTAGGGTTAGGCTAGGTTTAAGGTTTAGGCTGGGGTTTGGGTTAGAATTAGGTTTAAGCTGGGATTAGGGTTTGGTTTAGGATATGATCATGGTTCTCAGATTATCTTAACCTTCTCAAGATGTTAGCCTAGGTGGAGTGTCTACAGATGCCCCTCTTTGGATGAGGTTGCAAGCAACCGAGTGCCAAATCGAGTGGACACCTCACCCTTCTTGTCAGAAAGGATAGTGATCTGAATCTATTGCCTGCCAATGTATCATTGTCAGCTGATTACTTGAAAAAGAGATGACTTGCACATATCATGAAGGTTGAGGAAAATGTTGTGATTGTCCCTGCACATTCATCGCGACTTTACGGGTCACCAATCATAGCCTTTTCATGTCTGATTGTTAATAGCATTGGAGGGTAAGTCTGAAAAGTAGGGCCTCTACGCGTTGGTACGGCTTTATGAGGATTCCTATATTGTTGGGTCTGTCATTCCTTTGCTATACAATTACCCTAGAAGTATTCGTTCTGTTTGATCGTCAAAGTGGTTAGCTGTCTTGCGCATTGATGCGGCCTTACGGGAAACTCACTATGTACGTCGACTTGGACTCGATCAAATTTTACTAACATCCTGGACTAGGTATGTGCAGGTAATCTTTCGCCATGCAATCTTCTGATTCTAATACTTTGGTTACAATAGATTATTGTCACTTTGAGTTTGATTATTCTTTCCAGAAATAGATCCACTCATTTCTACTAGCATTCGTACGACTGTCCAGATATAGAGATCGGGTCAATCATACATATATCATGTACAGATTTGATTATCCTCCGGAGAAACCGGAAGAGATCGAATCTTATTTAGTTGTTTGCACTGACCGTAACTGGAGAATATGGAAGATTCCTCAATTTACTGTGCGCCACGTGCATTTTTTGAAAGTTTTTGTTTGAAATCTAATCTCTTTGGAACTAGACTCCTTGAAGATTTTATTTGAAGATATTTTTAAATTTTTGAAAAAATATCCGTTTGATCTTATAGGTGGGTGTTGTCGTTCAGTTTTTATTTGCGCAATTAAGTAAACAGTCGCGTTGCCTCCACTGATGAGTTGGCGGGGCTAACGGGGAACATGGGCCTAATTTGGACATGTGGGCCTTGTGGGTTTTGAAATGCCGACCTCTGGGGCTTTGAACTTATGGGCCTCGTGGGCTTTTAACTTGTGGGCCTCTGGGGTTTTGAAATGCCGACCTCTGGGGCTTTGAACTTATGGGCCTCGTGGGCTTTTGACTTATGGGCCTCTGGGGCTTTGAGATGGGCTTTTGGACTTGTAGGCCTTGTGGGCTTTTGACTTGTGGGCCTTATAGGCTTTGAAATGTGGGCCTCTGGGGCTTGAAATGTGGGCCTCGTGGGTTTTGAAATGTGGGCCTTTGGGGCTTTGAACTTATGGGCCTCTGGGCGTTGAAATGTGGGCCTTTGGGGCTTTGAATTATGGGACTTTGGGGCTTTGAACTTGTGGGCCTTCGGGGCTTTGAAATATGGGCCTCTAGGTCTTTAAACTTGTGGGCCTTTGGGGCTTTGAACTTGTGGGCCTCTGGGGCTTTAAACTTGTGGGCCTTTGGGGCTTTGAACTTGTGGGCCTCTGGGGCTTTGAAATATGGGCCTCTGGGGCTTTGAACTATGTACCTCTAGGGCCTTGAAATGTGGGCCTCTCGGGCTTTGACTTTGACTTTGTGGATCCACAACTTTATTGGCTGCTTGTCCTGTATATGCATGTATATTTTTATTTTTGTTCTTGTAAAGGAAGGAAAACAATGTACTTGTAAAAAAGATGTTTTCAAGGAATAAAAATTTTTGTTCGTGCTAAATTTGTCAGTGTTTCCTTGTGTTCAGATTTGTGCTTTGGATGATTAAGATCAGAATATTGAACTCAGCCCATGTTGAATCCGGTAATCTGAGTTGTTTACCAGAGATCTCTGTTCCCTGAGAGTAGCGTATATTAGGATCATGCCCCTTAGATTTGGGTAGAGTCTGACAGAATTCTGATTCAGGACTTATCTTTTCCTTGTGCTTCTTCACTTTGCTTATTGCCTTGGCTTCTTCTGTACCTACGCTTTTTATTTTCTTTTTCTTTTCTAGCCATTTTTATCCGTAGTGCCTTTTCAAGTTTTCACCACGATTGGCTTTCTCGTTATTTTTGCCCATAGCGTCCTTTCAAATTTTCACCATGTCCCAAGTTTTTGCTCTTGCCTGCCCCTTGGCAGCTGTGCTCTTTTTACCCTTGGCGCCTTTTCAGGTTTTCATCAAGTCCGCTACATGCCGCTGTTTTTACTCGAAGCGCCCTTTCGGGTTGTCACCTCGCCCGTTTTGCTTAGGCACGTTACTTTCTTCTGATTTCTCCTTTTCTTGTACATAGGCGGGAGGCTAGACTCCATTCATTGCTGGCCGACTGGTGAGCTACCTGACTTTGTCTTCAATCACGATCGTGAAGCTGTTGACATTGGATTAAACCATCCTGGGAGAAAATGGGTTGGTGATTTGTGTTCTTACTCATTGGGTTCGACTCTTCTTTTTATAACACCCTGAAAATCGGGGGTCGAGCATAGCTTCAACTCCTGAGTTCCAACACATCACTTATGCAATATGGATAAAGATGATTAATGTTGTCTATGTTAGTGCATTAAACATGAGTGAGATTAAGCCAAATCAACAAACATAATCCAGGGACAGTTGTAATAAGCAAGCGGAAGACTGAAACAATCAAGTATAACTTATAAACCGGTATAAGTCCCCAAAGTATGTATTCGTTGCTAGGTCAATAATTACAAGTATTATGTCAAAATACAAAATGTTCAAAATGGTAGTCCTCTACAAAGTATGAACCCTGAAGCCCCGTCAATTCAGAACAGCTCACATGAACCCGCCTGAATACTGTATATACAAGAATGCCTCCTCATCATCACAAAAGTCAGGCTCCGCCTCAGGAGTCACGTCATCATCTGCAATCAAGACAGAGTCTGGTTGGTGTTTAAAATACTGTCCCGTAACGTGGGAGTGAGTGATCAACTCAGTGGAACAATAAAGCAAAGGTTGACATGTTATCAATTCATTAATCAAGCAATAATGATAAAGCAGTACAACAGTCATGTCCTAAATACTCTTGATTAATACAAAATGATATGTAAGAATGATGCATGCCTTCACCTATACTCCCTCAGTGTCTTCATCTTACGGCACGTATGACAACTTCCCGAAAGTGCTCTTCTACACTAAAGCACATGCAATACGGTGCATGCACGTGATTAGTCAGGTTCTTACTTGGGTTTATTCATACAGTATGATTGGAAAACTAAGGTACCTCTTTTATATCATTTTCCAAACAATGATACATTCTAGGTCGCCAGTCCTAGTAAATCGCATAGGATGTTACGGTTCTAGGTCACTGCAAAAGGGCTCCTCGCCTGATCAGTGCAAGCCTAGTTTATACTCTAGTTACTACGGAAAGGTTCGTTGCCTCCACATAGACTCAGAGTACCCTCGAGGTCACTATAAAGGGCTCGTCACCTGATCAGTGTAGGCCGACAACTCGAATACAGTGTCTCATACCATCGTATTCGGCTCAAGAGTCTGGGTTGCTCACAGGTCACTACGAGGAGGCTCGTCGCCCCAGCGTAGGCCGACAGCTCGACCACAGTGTCCCATACCACCATGTTCGGCTCATGAGTCTTAGCGGATCGAGGTACCAAGGTTAAATAGGGTTTTCACTGGTGAGTTTGGTACCTTAGGTTCAAACAGTAGCGTTCATACATGGTGAACATACATCGAGTCAATCAAGTTATTTGACGAGGTCGACTAGCACGAACGCACGACAAGCTGAACGACATGAAGTGCGTAAGCACTCCGCGTGGCCTGACCACTATCATCAACTGAAGTACGGCCCGGATTCGCTAAGCACGTCTCGTGTGGTGAAAGAACATCAACCACCAAATCAGGGTCGGTTACCGATTGCCTAGGCTATATCATAGCGCCATACATATTAATCTCAACAAGTATTCATATGAAACAGTCAGAGACAATAATTCAGTACCTACCATCATATGAGCATGTTGTGAAAAGCAACATAATCATGAATTTACACACATTCATTCCATAATTGAAACAGACATCATAATATAACATACATGGAGGAAATCATACACATAATTAAGGTAGCTGAGATTCATATCGCAACCCTCATAGAAAGTACTCCTCGCTACAACTAGTTCATTCAAACATTTTTACAAACACTTTATACTACATACATCAACATACATGACGTATGTTGATCACACAGGTATTAGGCCAAATCCTTTCACTAGGGAGTTACCCCATATATAGCACGCATGCACCCACGATGGATAGTCATGGCAAGCATGAATCCAAGTTCCATATTCATTTATTCATTTCCACAAACACTTGGGCTACACCCTTTAACATACATAACGTATGTTAGTCGTAACGTGTTTTGGGGCAATCCTTTCGCCAAAGAGTTGTTGCAAATACAACAAGCATATATCCCTGACGGATAATCATGTCAAGCATGGATCCAAATTCCATACGTATTGAAACATTTCAACAAATGCATGGAATACACAATATTCAACATAGTTCATATGTAACTATAAAGCGAAACGGACATCACAATTTGCATGTGAAATAGTGTCTGCATCAGTTATAAATCATTATCCGACATTGAAAGCCTTGAAAACCCTAACCTATACGTTTATAGTCTGCACCTTACGCCGGTAAACGCGTATTGAACTCAGTTTGTAAGCCAAATCGTTGTCTACAACACGAGGGCCACCTATAGCATGAACTAGGTTAGCTATTTCATCATTTCAACTATTTGAAAACCCTAGAATGGATTAGGGTTAGATTTTCTTACCCAAGTACGACGTTGAAAACACCGGAAGAACCACACGAGAGTGGTGTTGTAACACCCCGGATTTTTGCCAACTTGGGATTAAACGTCCTTAGGTAATGGGTCAATCCTAACACATGTTTAACTTCTTAAACGCTCAATTAAAGCCTCAAATCTCTTTTCAAACCATTTTCTTCACAAATCCCACCCTTCACTACCTTGTGCTTTCAATTTTTCAAAGCACCTTCGCCCTATACACTATCTTAAACTAGCTAAGTAGTTTAACTTGGATCACTTTAGATACAAACTGCAAAGGACTAAATACTACCTCAGACGGAAATCACTTAGGATTAAATCCTTTAGAAATTTGACAAAGTTAACTAAGTGCTAAACTAGATTAGCCATGAAATCCATTTGAATCACTTTAAATACGATCTGCAAGATCCAAAACTTGTAGAATCATTGACGCTAGGTTACCCTAAAATCTAGGATCAATCTCATTACCCGGCTACTCTCAAGAGCATCTCGAAAATCCGTGTACGGATCTAGACCGCACGTCGGAGAAGTCCGATTAACACGAAGTTAAGGAACTAGGACCGCCTTGGGCACGGGCTTGACAACCATCTCGAAATCAAGTCCAGACAATGTCCCACGGCCATTCGATCGCGTCCGAGCGAGGGAGTGTGAAAACCACTCTTTCCTTTACAAAATAAATATCTTGAATAGTGATCTCGGCACCATTCGGTTGCGGTCGGATTAAGCAACAGGCAAGTCGAATCGACCGACCCACTTACACCCTCGGATCGGGAAAAATTTCATACACATTTACATGTACTCGAATCTCCGATCGAGATCCGTGACCGTTGAACCGAAACGGTCCGCCACGCGTGATCCGGAATCCCGACGAAATAAAAACTTAATAGAACGTAGATCCGGCGTTAGTGAGCTTAAGTCCGACCTTTGGCTCAAGGAGGCCCGCCGAAGTCCTCCGTTGAGCCGAAAAAAATCCCGCTTTGGCTATAACCTAAGTATACTTTGAACAGAGTCTATTTCGAAAATTTTTAGGCTATATAAGGACCTTAAACCCTCTCTCATGGCGAACATACGAATTTGAGATTGAGAGAGAGAAAAGAGAGAGAAGTGTGGGAGATGTGGGAGGAACTCCTCTGCTTTGTTCCTAACACTGCTATTCGGCTCCACCGCCGATTCTTATCGCTTTTCCGGTGATATCAACTCCGTTTTAAGGTGAGAAACCCTAACCCTAGATCTGATTTGAGGTGTATAGGCTATAGGTTGTGAAATAGCTAACCGATTTTCAGGGCGTTACAAGATGGTATCAGAGCATGATTTGGATTAAACCGGACCTGGGTTATGGTCACACGATGCACACTGACGCACTCTGACTTAGGAGGGAGCGACGAAATATAGAAACAGTCATAGGTATCCCGACTTCACCAATTGGCGAAGTTCGCTGAAAATAAACGCCGAAATCGAGTCCGTATTAACCTTGGTCGCACGGGTAGACCTTAAAACATTCCTAGGCCGTCTATTAATGAGTCTAAATCACAATCCACCTCATCCCAACCGTTGAAAATCGGTACAATAAGGGATGAACGTGATGAGAATAACTACTCTGAATCCCCGGAGCTTCTCTGGACTCCTCACAGAGACTTCTCGAATCCATGAGGAAAGAAAAGCAGAAAATAGAAATAAATTCTAACAAATTCAAAATTGAGTAATGAATGACAAAAGAAAATGAGTTCACAACCCTTTAAATAGGAATACCTGGTAATGGGAAAGAAATCAGAAACAAACTACAAATAAAACTCCTAGGTTGTGATGTCTACTAGTGTGAAAGGTTTTCGGCCAAAAATAGTAAGTGTCCTATTTGACTTCACCAAACCATCCTCCTAATTATTCCAGGCTCTTTACGCGATGAGCGCAACTCCTAAAGCCCAACAGATGAAGAGTAATAAAAAAAAATTTCTATTTTAGTAAAACAAAATTAAAACAGGGAAACGACCATCAATCGGAGTTTTTTTTTTCACAATTTCGAGACTCCCTGACAGTAGCTAGCGAGGTTGGTTGGTTTCATTAGCTCGTTCTACCCTAAATTCATATATTTTACGTCAGATAACTCATTCCAGAATGCAAGTTATGTCCGGTTTGTCCAAAACTACCCGAAATTGAGCGAATCGGGGTCGGGGGGTCAAACGGAGCACTTTCGGGGGTACCCAAGGTGGGACCCAGTGATTTTTGGGGCCCAGGGGACTATACGAACAAGACCATGGTGCCCCCTTTTTAAATTTTCAAATTTTTTTGGCGAGGCCCTCGCCCGGTCGGCGAGGCCTCGCCGATTTCCTTGCTGGGTCGGGCCTGCGGCTCGGGCCGATTCTCTTTGGGGGTTGTGGGACCCCCCTGGCATGGGTCCCATCCTTTTCCTTCCTCCCAAATCCCTACTTCCTTCATAAACTCCCCTCCAAGCTCCCTTTTCCCTCCAAGTTCTTTGTCCTCTCTCTCAAAACTCCCTTCCAATCACCCAATCTGCTGATTTCGACCACAACCCATCCACGTCCTTCGCTCACACGCCCACCTCCCTACCCGCTCCGATCTCTCTCATTTGGGTCCTTACACCCCCATTTGAAGCTCAAAACGTGTAAGTTCCCTACCCCTTCCATTTCTTCATTTCCTACATTTCTTTCCTTTCATTTGGGCTTCTACAAACATCTGTTGAGGCTCAAACTCGTGGAGGAACAAACCTCCAGCCCTTACTTTCTCTCCCCTTCACTTTTCATTCATTTTCCATGGCCCTATTTGAATTGGTTACGGCCATTTTCTCGATCTCATGGGTTGGGTGTATCCCATGTTTTCCAATACCATATTTGGAGTGTATGCAGTTAAACGTAAATCCCGAAATTTTCTTTCAAATTACACTTAGAAATTCCCCATCGTGGGATATGGAAATCCCATCTCACACTCTTCCAACACCAGGCTCATTTTCCAAAGCCTATACAATTTATTTTTATCCCACCCACCCTCCTACCGACCATGCCACTGCCAATCCTGAAGTCGGATTAGCAATGCAGTTCCATTTAGTACAACTTAAGATCGCTGGCCAAGTAGGCCTTTGGAATTTGGACCTAGAGCGGTGCTCCTAGATTTCGACAGACTTGACAGTATAGGAAACCCAATAAATACATAATATGAGCCCTAGGACCTTCATAGCTAGTATAAACAGGTGTGTAGTGCTCAAGCGTAATTAAATTCAAGTTCTAGCAACTCAATTCCACTTAGACAACTTTAACCCTAAGCGATAACCAATTTCTTGTATTAGAAACCATCTAGCGTAAGTCGGCTTGATTAGGTTGGAGCGAGACCCCGTTCCTTTGTTAAATCCCCTTGGTACTCATAGGCTTCTTTAACAACTCTTAGGAAGCTTGTTTAACGTAAAACCTATTCACGCCCAGAGAAAACTTATAGATCCCTTGGATTTAATGTTAGGTCAAATCAACATAACCCTTAGAATTGCCTTCTCAAGGACTTAGTACAATCAGGAACACGGAGCAGAGACACTACCTATAAGCGAGGTATTCGCGGTTTGAATCGAATTCTCAATCCTGGTGGTGACCAATGAACTCTATGCTCTGATCAAGCAGAAGGTCGGGATCAACTAGGATTAAGAACTGATACAACAATTTTCTGTCTTCGCGAGGCAGAAGGTCCATGTATCCGATTCTGACCCACTACATAACTTTCCTTCTGTGTTGGCTTGACCACTTACAACCAAAAGTTTATAACTTTGTCTTTGAGAAGTGTAAGAATATATAGCCAATAGAAATATTTCCTTTTAGGCCTAAGGAATTTCCCAAGTGAGCAGCAGATAGTTAAGAATCAGGTCCTAAATCACATGTCATGTCAGCATATATATTGTGCTTATGAACGTAGAAAGATAGCATGCCTATTAAGCTAGACACGATTAAATAGGATAATTCTGGACCGTGACAAAACTCCTTGGTAGAATTAGGCATCTTGCCTCAAACTCACACTTGTCCTTGCAATCAACTACAATACCCATCATTCTTTAGTTCCTTTCTGTAACCACAGGTATCAATGCCATAATACACATTGTCGATGAAAGTCAGACCAATGTATTTCCCATTTCATGTCATGGATAGATCCTAAACTACACCTTGTTCCGATATACGGAGCAGGATATAAATCTTAAGCCTTGAGGGTGAAAATAAAATTTTAAGGGGGGTAGAACATTATGAGCCAAATCTAGTTAGGTTACCTATTGCATCTCTTGATCTCGGTGGCACAGCGGAAGCGTGGTGGACCCTACTCCACTGGCCCAAGATCGAAACGGTGCTCGTTAACATACGCACATTATAGAAGCCCTAGCAAGTTCTACTATGAGAAACTGTTTTAGGATGATCTAGTAAGATTTGATTCACCATTTCCTTTGACATAGATAATATCGAGGACTCGCTTAGACTAAGACCTAAAGGGCAACCTTAGAATAAACAATTTGAACCTTTCAATGATGGACATTCCCTACGGTTTTAGAGTGATCGGACTATGGAGTTACTGAAATATACAACTGCGAAACATTCGCGGCTTGACCCAATTCTCAATCCTGGGCGACTACCAATGGACTCACTGCTTGGCCGAGCAGAAGACTAGGATCCACCAGGATTCGGAAGTGATACGATGAGCTTCCTACCCTGGCCCGGTAGATGATCGATGTATCAGGATCGAGCCCACTATTACCGTCTCTCCGTGTTGGTCAAACAATGAAAACAGCTATATTACTCTAGATAATTGGGGATTGTCGTCGAGACTCCAAATAGGTAAAGAAATAAATTGTAGCGAACTATCAGGGTATGAGAAATGGATAAAGAAATAAGTTTTAAGGGGGGTAGACTAAAATGAACTAGGCTAGTATATATCCTACCACGCGTGGAAACTCGAAATCAATAAAACTTCGGCAAAAGGAATAATAAAATCTTTCCTTATTACCCTTAGCCAATTTTGGGGACGAATTTTATTTTAAGGGGGGTAGATTGTAATACCCCGGATTTTTGCCAACCTGGGATTAGACGTCCTTAGGCAATGGGTCAATCCTAACACAGGTTTAACTTCTTAAACGCTCAATTAAAGCCTCAAATCCCTTTTGAAACCATTTTCTTCACAAATCCCACCCTTCACTACCTTGTGCTTTCAATTTTTCAAAGCACCTTCACCCTAGACACTATCTTAAACTAGCTAAGTAGTATAACTTGGATCACTTTAGATACAAACTGCAAAGGACTAAATACTACCTCAGACGAAAATCACTTAGGATTAAATCCTTTAGAAATTTGACAAAGTTAACTAAGTGCTAAACTAGATTAGCCATGAAATCCATTTGAATCGCTTTAAATACGATCTGCAAGACCCAAAACTTATAGAATGATTGACGCTAGGTTACCCTAAAATCTAGGATCAATCTCATTACCCGGCTGCTCTCGGGAGCATCTCGAAAATCCGTATCGGATCTGGACCGCATGTTGGAAGTCCGATTAACACGAAGTTAAGGAACTAGGACCGCCTCGCTAAGCTTGACAACCATCTCGGAAATCAAGTCCAGACAATGTCCCACGGCCATTCGATCGCGTCCGGAGTGAGGGAGTGTAAAAACCACTCTTTCCTTTACAAAATAAATATCTTGAATAGTGATTTGGCACCATTCGGTTGCGGATCAGTATTAAGCAACCAGACCGTCAGAATCAGACCACCCAATTACACCCTCGGATCAGGAAAAATTTCATACACATTTACATGTACTCGGAATCTCCGATCGAGATCCGTGATCGTTGAATCGAAACCCCGGTCCGCCACGCGTGATCTGGAATCCCGGCCAAACAAAAACTTAATAGAACGTAGATTCGGCGTTAGTGAGCTTAAGTCCGACCTTTGGCTCAAGGAGGCCCGCCAAAGTCCTCCGTTGAGCTGAAAAATCCCGCTTTGGTTATAACCTAAGTATACTTTGAACAGGAGTCTATTTCGGAAAATTTTTAGGCTATATAAGGACCTTAAACCCTCTCTCATGGCAGCCATACGAATTTGAGATTGAGAGAGAGAAAAGAGAGAGAAAGTGTGGGAGATGTGGGAGGAACTCCCTGCTGCTGTTCCCTGCCGCTATTCGGGCTCCACCGCCTGATTCTTATCGCTTTCCCAGCGATATCAACTCCGTTTTAAGGTGAGAAACCCTAACCCTAGATCTGATTTGAGGTGTATAGGCTATAGGTTGTGAAATAGCTAACCGATTTTCAGGGCGTTACAGGTGTTTCAGCAGGCGGATTAGTAGGGAAGAATCTCAGGAATCTTCACCAATTTCTCTCTCACTTTCTCTCTCTTTACTCTCTTCTCTCTCCTAGGGTTTTCTTCCAAATTCGTATGGAATGAATGAGAGAGGGTTTAAGGTCCTTCTATAGGCCTAAAAATGAAGGAAATGGCCCCAGGGCCAAGGTATACTTAGGTTATAGCAAAAGGAGGCTTATTCCGATCCAACGAAGCACTTTTGGAGGCCCCCTTTCTATGTACGGTCGGACTTAAGCTCCCTGACCATGGATCTAGGTCGAGTTAAGTTTTCAGTCCGATCAGATTTACAGATCGACCGCGGCGGACCAGTTTTCGTTCAACGGTCACCAAAACTCGATCAGGGCCACAAGTACACTGCTATGTATGGAAAATTTCTCTTAATCCAAGGGTGTATTTGGGTCAGATTCTGACGGTCTGAATCCTTATATTCGGCCCGCAAGCAACAAGTCTCAAATTACTTAAATTTAGATTTTTATTTCTAAGATTTCCACGTTTCTCACACACTTCACTCCGGGCTCAAGCGAATAGCTTCGGGACACTATATGGACTTGATTTCTGAGGTGGTGGTCAAGTCCATCAAGGCGGTCTTAATTATATACTTTCGTACTAATCGGACTTTCGACGTGCGGTCTAGGTCCAATACGAAGTTTCAATGTACTCCCGAGAGCAACAGGGTAATGAGATTGATCCTAGATTATAGGGTATGTAGTGTCGATGATTCTGCAGGTTTTAGGTCTTGTAGTTCGGATTTAAAGTGATTAGTGCCAATTTCACAGGTAATATAGTTTAACACTTAGGTATTCTCGTTTAATTTCTAAAGGATTTGAGGTTTGAGAAGTTAATTAGGGGTTACGATCGACCCCTTGTCTAAGGACGTCTAACTCCAGGTTGGCAAAAATCTAGGGCGTTACACTTTTCTTCTTTTTTTTTTCATTTTTTTCTTCTTTATTTTGGGACTCAATGAGCTTTTTTGTCCATTTTTTTTATTTCTTTATCTTTTTTTTGTCCTTTTTTTAATCGTTTATTTTTTGTCCTTTTTTTTAACCCTTTATTTTTTGGAACACTTATTGGAGGAAGGAATGATGATGGAATATACCTCAGGATGCTAACCTTTTGTCGTTTGACTTTAGCTTTACGATTGTGGTTGTTGATATAGTCAGGTAGGATTACCCATGATAGATATTCACGTTGTCGACGTTGATGGGCTCTGGAAGATCTTTGCCCCTAATGATGGTGAGATGAAGGGTCCCGGAAGAATCTTCGCAAACGATCAGTGAATCATCCCAGGATGACTTGGACTTGCCCCCTGGATCTAATAGGCGTAATAATAATATGTGCATTGTTACCATGTTGCTAACATTTCTTTCAGACTTGTTTGTCGTTGGTCGACCTAGCGATCGTTGTGTGTTTTATGTCTGTGAGATGTAGTTGGTCGCATTGAGCTTACCACCAATCATTTTTCTTGACTTCTCTTTTTTATTCGTATCAATGATGTAGGATGTTGTCGTCGCCTGCTTTTGTTTGACATGAGAATATACTCATGACCATTGGATGCCTTTGGGTTCATTCTTTCGATGATGTCTACACCCCATAATGAAGAAAGGCTAGAGTGTTGACAAGTTTTAAAGACTCGAAGCATGCACATGGATCTATTATGCAAGTTTTGAATATTTGAAGCACTTCCTGACCTGCTGCAATAGCTTATCTCCATCATTCATCACAAGTACTTCTTGGACATTGCATGTTCCTTCATGCGTAAGTTATGGACTCCATTGTAGACTTCAGACATTATCTTGACAGCTTTGCTTGATGAACTTGACTTCAGGCTTCATAACAGATGGTGTATGATTGGTTCTTCATTTGATCTGAGTAATGCTCCATAGGAGAACTCAAAGTTAGATAGCCCCGGGCATCAGGAATTCTCTCATTGTTTGCTTGTATTCAGGAGGCGAGGATCTCTTGATGCGTACTATTCTAGGGAGCTCAAGGGATCAAGTTCACATCTTCAAAATCATCCATGACGACATTGGCCTTTATTTCGAGCTTTCAAAGGGAATCCTCTAGCTGAGAGTTGGATCATCATTTTCCTCATCCTGGGCTTCGTTCAAACCCATGAGTTTGAAGTCTAACTCTGGATCGAAATCTATGAGTCGACTTTAAACTCGGGTGTTGTAACAGACGCATTTGGCACATTATTGCTTATGAGTTTTGAAAGATTTTCTATTGTTTTTGTGTTTTGAGATATTTTTGTTGTTTCTCAAAAAATTCTAGATCGAAATCATATGAGTTTAACTCTAGATCGAAATCACAATGAGTCTAACTCTAGATCAAAATCACGATGCATCGGGGTGTTTATAATTTTGACAAGTATCTGAATTTTTGGGCATTTTGAAAATATCTAATGTTTTTAACTTTTTGAAATTTTTCGATTTTTTTTTTTTTTTGGATTTTGACAAGTATGTGATTTTTTTTTTTGGGTGTTTTGGAAACATCCAGTATTGTTTTTGGCTTTTTGAGAATTTTCTAATTTTTTTTCATTTTTTTTTTAGAAAGACGGCAATGTGAATCAGGGATTGCTTAATTCGACTTAAGGAGCCAAACATTTTTTCTTTTATTGTGCTGTCTTGGGGATTACGAACCAACTATTGCCCTGCACTCCCTCCCCTTAGGAGGCTGGGCCAGACGGATTAGTAGGTGGGCCCTCATTGTCATGCCCAAATGTCGTGATGAGTTTGGGATTGGGCTTTGAGTTAGTGTTGGATGTCACTTTCTTAAGCTCATCCCCGATGTATTGTAAGTCTTTGGATTCTTCCTACTCAGGTGGGACCCAGACTGTGGTCCAGTCAATCAGGGGAAATTTTTGCCCCTTGCTCAAGTCATTTTCAAACAGCCCAGTTGGGCTCATTTTGCTCATTTGATCCTCCACGGTGGATCTTAGCCGGCCTACCGAATAGATGATCCCCTCTTTGAAGGATCTGATTGATGCATGGATGAAAGGATCATCCTCCTCCTGCCGAGTTTGCTCTCCTCCGATGCATTTGTGCTTTGCTATCTCACCCATAGGAAGTAGATGTTTCAGTCCTCTTATGCCTGCATTCTCTTGATATTCGAGCTGATAATAAAAATGTTGGTGCTCGACTGGAGGGAAAACATAGTTTGATCCGAAGGGACATGCAAGAGGTATGCAATTCACAGTCTCGAACTCAAGACTATGGTATGGGATTTCTTCATCAGAGCATTGTATGTCTGTGATCGGGATATATAGTTCTCAACGGTTAACTGCTTCTATCGAAAAGATTTGTTCAGGATCATCCAGAATGGTCAGCGCCTTGTCTCTGAAAATGTACTTGGCCTTTTGGTGAAGAATTGAAGAGTGAGCCTTGACTCTATGGATCTAAGACCGATCAGGGAGGAGATGAAATGAAGCTATGATGTCAAAGACCTGAAAAGTGATGGTTGATGCATTGGGGCTAATCAAGATCTTGACGTTAATCTCTTCCTCGAACTTTCTCCTAGAGGTGGGAACCACTCGCCTTAGACTCTTCTCTTGAAGGATTGAAGACTGAGTAAAGCTAGGCAAATCCCTTTGAGTTGCAAAATGTCCTTCCTAGAAAGTTACCACATGATTGAAGCTGGGCCCTAATTTTGTTAGGGCATGCGGTATGTTGATTGAGGAAGGGACATTTTCTTGGAGCGTGACAGTTGGAGCAAGGGTTGGATAGGCAGATGGTGCCCCTTCGAGACAAAGGATGTATGGATTGGATTGATTGGGGGTGGCTCTGAGGGCACAGAGATTGGACTGGCTGGAGATGCCCCTTGCATACTTAAGGACGAAGAGATTGGACTGGCTGGGTGCGCCCCTTGCATATTTGGAAGTATTGGTGTGAGTTTGTGGCGATTGCATGAACAGATTGAATTGGATGGCAAGGTGATTCTCCCTGAATGATATCATTGGTATGGGCTCCCGATGAGCTGGGGCATACTTGATTCGGTGACAGAGAATTCTTAAGGATGTAGCTAGTAGTCGCAATAGCAGGAGAGGTAACCACAATCCTTTTGTTATCAATCAGATCTTGGACCACTTGTTTCACGGTGAAACAACGGTTTGTTGTGTGGCCTCGGGATTAGTGGTATGCACAGTACTCATTCTCATTATAGTTTGGCGACAGAGAGTTTGGTGGGGACCTCGGCAATAGTAGAGTAAGTGTTTGCCTTTGAACTAGCATGGTTAGTATTTCACTATAAGTTTGGGCTATCGATGTAAACTGCCTAGGTTCCTGGGTCATCCTCATCTGCTGACTATGATTGGGGTACTAAGGAATCTCCCTTTGTTGTTGTTGTTGCCATTATCCCTCTTGAGGAGTGAATTGAGCACCTTGGGTAAAGGCGACAAGATTGTCTTCTTCTAGTGGATGGAGGTCAGGAACACTTTTGTTACCATTCTCATATCCAGTAAGTCTTCCTTCTACTATCCGTTGTACTGGGGAGGCCTGATGAAGACACCAAGGGGAGATCGTCCCAGCCCTTATTTCAGCTTCGACTTGTTCCCCAACACGGATGAGTTGGGTAAAGTTGGCATATGGATGCGAGATGAGGTATCCAGATATACTCGAGTTTGCCAAGTGGATGATCATGTAGATTTGTTCCTTGTCATCAATGAGTGTTTTCATTCTAGCGGTCATTGCCCGCCACCGTCCAACGTAAGCTGACAATGACTCATCATTCTTCTACCTTAAGGCAGCAAGATCCGCCCTTTTGGGTGCTATATTAAGATTATACACAAAACGATCAATGAAAGCTTGGGAAAGTTGTTCCCAAGTGTTAATTCAATGGTAGTTTAATGATGTGTACCAATCTAACGCATCGCCTTTTAAGAATTTTTGAAACAAATGGATCAACGCTCCGTCATTACCTATCATAGTATTCAGCTCTCCACAAAATGCCTTTAAGTGGTCCATAGGACACCCTGTACCGTCATATTTGTTGAATTTTGGTACCTTAAAGTCTTGAGATACCTTTATATCAAGGAAGGGGCAAAGATCCCTGAACTTGGTGGATGGGAGATCCACCCCTTACTGCTTCTGTAGCTTTCTCTGCATATCTTACAATTGCTCTCGGAGCTCTTCAATATCGGAGGGACCGGTTGAGAGGGGTTTTACCCCTTAGAATTGATTGGATATCCTATTAGGAGGAAGATGTGTGGGAGGGTTGCTCCCGTTTGTATGTTGAACTGATTCTGCATAAAGAGGGAGAACATGATTTACTGGAGGAATGAGGGAGAAAGTAAGAGGAGTTTATTGGATTGAGCTATTTTGCACACTAGGCTGTGTTGCCTGCATGTTTGGTATGACACTTGGTACTAGGCGAAGTAGTAACTCCTGTAATGCCTTGAAGCTCTGAGACATCTCATTCAAGGCTGTTGTGACTGGCAAATCTATTGGAGCTGTCAGAGGAGCCGGTGCCGGTGCTGATACCGGTGCCGATGCTAATGCTTCAGAAGCTGGCAGAGCTGCCGGATCTTCTTCATGAGTTGCCATAGCTGCATGGGATCGAGTAGTCGTAACTCGGATTAATGTCTAGGCAAGTGTAAGCCAAAGATTTTTTTGTATGAACGCAATGATGATGTCCCTTGATATTAAAGTACCATACACTTTCAAGTCGGGTCTTAGATAGTGCGAGCTAGCAAGTCCCCAGTGGAGTCGCCATTCTGTAGACACTGAAAATCGGTGCCAACACTGATTTATATGTTATGTTTTGGTGATGGGGGTGATTAAGCTAATTTGTGAATGTTTGAGTCGCCAATAGCGAATTAAGCTCAGAATCCCGCAGTCAGTTAGAACCCGCGGAATATGTAAGGTTGGAGAAATCCGAAGACTCTCCTACCTTAAATTAACTCCTGGTCTGCGATCCGGGATTATAGGTAAGGGACCTCGGTTACAAAGAGGGAAGGTGTTAGGCACCCTCTTTGTCCATACAAATGTACAGTCTCTACTTTGTGTGGTACAAAATCTCAAGGGATGAATGGTATGGTCGAAGTAGGACTAGGCACACGTGGATTTCTAATGCAGATAGATCCAAGATTTCGGTAGGCCACAGAGCATACGTCCAACAATATGTTTAAAAGGCGAATGTGATGATGCTTATACAAAAAAATGTAAAGAAAAGTGGACTAGGACCTATTGTTGTCGAAAATATAAGAAGAGTTCAAAGTCAGATCTATGCTCACGGGCTATTGAAATATAAGAAGAGTACAGAGTTAGATATACTTTTCCCTGTCCCTACTACATAAATGCTTCTTTCCATGATCCTCTCAATTGAGGCATCTTCCAAATCGTTGGCAAGAAATCGCAGGGATGTCATCCACGAACTATGTTATAAGATCTCATTTTTATTTCCTACCTCGCATCACCTTCTAACCTTCTTCCATGCTCCAGAATTTCATGGAATTCCCTGTGAAAGACGTTTTTTGCTTTTATGATTGAATCAGTTTTCATTTTTTTTTTTTTTTTTTTTTTTATTAGTGTTTAAGAGATCCAAAGAAGTGGTGTGGACCCTATGAAGATCCCTCGTTTCGACACTATGTCTTGGTATCGATTCCCTAGTGGAGTGGCAAACAGTAGAGTGTGTACTGACAGTGGGTGTGTACAAACAAGCTAACTGAAAAAAAATAATAATAATAATAATAATAATAAAAAAAAGAAAGAAATGAGGTAGACTCACCAAGTCCAAAATTTTTGAGTTTGATTATCTAGATAGCCATACATGCATGCGACAACTAAGGAAGATCCGTTGCTGTCATTTTGAAAATGGTGGTGGCCCACCTGTGATATTTATTCGTAGGATATTTCCACCGTCTGTTTACCTATGAGAAGCTCAAAGTACGCAATGTGTGCCAATTCGGATCCTCTGCTTGCCACAAATATGAATATTCTATTTTTAGGCATTGCGATTGGTCTAAATCATCACTGACGTTGTTAGCCTTGCTGCATTGAATGCAGTCTATGATGATGTGGTCCAATCACATTGTTACAAAAAGAAAATGTCTGCCCGTGGTAGCCAAAGGATACGGACTCAAATTGAATTCAGATCTGACTCAGTTTTAGTCTTACCATGAACTGCAATGTTTGAAGATCTGGTCCTACTCTTTTTGTGCCAATGTACGAGTGGGACTATATTTTCAGTTGGGGATGTGCTTAGGATTATATAGAAAATAATAGAAAAGAAAATACATCCGGGTAGATGATACAAACCATCTGGTTTTGCATTTTGAATTTGGACCACTTATTAGTTTTCTTTTAATCATCCATTTATCAGTCATTAATTGAAAGGTTAGGATTGTTTGGACAGTTATAATCTCCCAATGACAGAAACATTCGGCTTACATTCCATTTCCAACTTCTTCTTTTTTTTACCAAAAAGAATCTCAAATTTTCATTGACATGGAAAAAAGAGCTTACAAAAACAATGAGCGGATGTTCATGCCAAAATAAAAGCAAAGACCCCTTACCATACAGGAATACCCGTTGAGGTAACTTAGATGACTTTTTGAAGTTATTTTTATTTATTTATTATTATTATTATTATTTTAACGTGGATATGGCAAATAAACATTACAGTGGCCACCAAGAAGCTTTTAATGGTGGCCATTCAATCCCACGGTTTCCTGTTGTGTGGCCCGTCCAAGATTTGGATCCAACTCGTTTTTGGTTTCATGCCCTAAAATGATCTGGAACAATGGATGGACGGTGTGGATAAAACACACACACATCATGGTGGGGCCACAGAGCACTAACAGTAGTGAGTTATTCGCTACTGCCATGCCGAGTATGCAACCTGCGTCCTGAGTCAGTCTTGCACCATTCACTTCTCTGAGTTATTCGCTACTGCCATGCCGAGCACTAAGTCGAGAGCACCATTCACTTCTCTGAGTCAGTCTTGCATTACAAGGTAAGCATATCACACGTGATAGGCCTGATTTGCGGTTACCCAATACAACTCACTCATAAAAAAATGACACATCATCTCATTTAGCGGATTAGGTGAGGCCAGGTAACAGTTAGTGGGTGAGGCACTGATGGAGGGCCTAACAGTTAGTGGGTGAGGCACTGATGGAGGGCCCACCTTGATGTATGTGTTGTATATCAATGCTGTCCATCAGTTTTTTCAGATAATTTTAGGACATTGTTCCAAAAATAAAGAAGATCCAACCCTCAAGTGGACCACATCATAAGAAATAAGAAACAATGTTCTTCCAATGCCGATCATTAAAACCATCCTAGGGCCCAACATAATATTTATTTTCCATCCAGCCTGGTTATAAGGTTAAACAGACCTGGATGAAGGAAAAACACAAATATCAGCTTCATCAAAAACATTTACATCTCCCAGGAAGTTCTTAATGGTGAAAGTTCAATCACCACTATTTTCTGTTGTGTGGTCCACTTGAGCTTTGTATTTATTTTAATCTTTTACCTTGTGCTCTAAAATGAGCTGCAAAAACTGATGGACGGCGTTGATATTTAAAAACTGACGAAGGAAGAGGCATCTTATTTGTATCCAACTTTGAGGAAGGACTATAGGCATCTTATTTGTATCGAATTCTGCCTGCTTTCCAACAATTAACGTTTTGTGCTGATGTCAGCATAAATGACGTCGACCAATTAAATTCAACGACAGGGGAAGCCGCTGCTGGGTACTGGAAACAGATGATCTGCATTTAAACCCAATGTAAACCTCCTATTTCCATTCTCATCGAAAACAAAATCTCTTTTCTTCCTTCTCAAACATGGGGTTTGAAAGAAATTTCTCTACAATAACAGCAATTGTAATCTTCTTCTTGATCTTTAATTCTCAATTTATTGAAGCAACTAGGCCTTTGCGAAGTGGGCGTCCTCCATTCCAGCCACTTGAGAAAGGTACTGTACCACCTTCCATACCTTCTGGTTGCACTTACACACCCAAGAAAGGGAGTGACTGCCATGACCAAAAGAAATTTGCAGAAGAAGACTCCATTGCATCTCCCCACATGCTTCCGTCAAATCCTTAGTATGTCTAAGTACAACTTTGGATAGTTACTATCTTTTTTCCTTTTATTTTTTTCCAAAAAAGAATTTTCATTTCATATAGAAAAACAAGAACAAGGGACAGCACCAAGGCAGCCTGCTGGATGAAAAATCCCAGCAGGGGCCCAGGGACAAAACCACAAAGCTGCACAAAAAGAAAACTCTGTTTACGTGAAAATCGCCATTGATATAAAAACTAGCGGCACAGATTGCAGATCATGATCTTCACTTGTACAAGAACTCTGCATTGGGATCTGTAGTCTCAAAGTACTGATGTAATTATGTATGTTTAGTTTGTTGGGTTTACTTGTGTTTTCTACATTGTATGATTGAAATCGCCAAAACTACGTGATGTTCAGACGTTCAATTTTTTTTCTTGCATGGGATTGAGTTAGGTGCAATGATACAAGGCCTTACATGCAGTGGCCTTACCAGGCATTTCACAGCCGTTTAATGATGCCACTTTCGCGGGAGAATTTTTAATTCAAACTTTCTCGCTTTCCCAACAAGATTTACCCTCGTTTGACATTGTAAGAGGCTTTTCATGGCCGTTACCAAGAAAAACTTGCATTGTATCATCATGCGCGTGTTAGATCACTGTTTCTATTGCTGTTCTTTTTTCCTGTGATGTTGCGGTGAAAACGCTGATTAACATAATGCATTAGCACATGCAATGCGTTTGGCAGCAGAAATAAACTCAAGGACAGGAAGATTGGGATGGAAACTCAAAACCCCATGTGCATGTTTTTAGAGCCCGGCTTTCAATTCTAATCATGTTGATTAATCTTTATCTGATCACTTTCCTTTGCAATCTTTCAAACCCAAATTGCTATGTGGGTTTCCCTACATTGCCGCCGATCCAATTTTCTTGACAAGGGTTGTATCTGAATGACAGCCACTTTGAAAATAAAGATTGATAGCCAATGGGTAGAATTGAGTGGGAGAGTGGCTCTTCTTTGTAAGAGTAAGACACACCACCCTCATCAGATAACCCTTTCTAGCATCACATATAGATGTGTGTGGCCAAACATGCATGTAGATGACTAGATTGACAATAGCTATGGATAAAACAGAAGTCTGCTGAATGATTTTTCTTTTCCCCCTGGTAAGCAAAGATAAAGGCATGAGGTGCCGGCTTTTAGTTTGAGACAAGGATATTAATGTAGAAAATAAAACCACTAACCCATGGTGCATATATAAGCATGGTAAGCAAAGATAAAGGCATGAGGTTCCGGCTTTTACTTTTAGACAAGGATAGTAATGTAGAAAATAAGAGTGTGGATCCTCTGCCTCCCGGAGGCAGGAACTCTCTGCATCCAGCGTTTTCATGTCAACGTCAATGTAAGTGCCACCTCATCAATGTTTTAAATATATTAGAAAAAGTACCTTTAATAAAAACTTTAACGGAGACGTTAAACGGAAGCGGTTTGCCGACTGGGTAACTCAGACGATAAGCGTAATGTGTAAAGTCTGTGGAGCCCACCGTCATTGCAATTCGTGCATTGTATCAGCTCAATCCATCTCTTTTAAAATCTAATTTTAGGGTTTTACAACAAAAATTAATCATATCCAAAGATAAAGTGGACCACACGACCTGAAATAGTGTGAATTGAATTATACCGTTGAAAAGTTTTTGGGGCCCACGGAAGTTTTATATCAAGGTGATATTTGTTTTTTCCATTCATCCACGTCTTTGTGATCATATGAACAGTTTGGATGAAAAATAAAAATCATTAGGGGCTTAGAAACACTTCAATGGTGAAAATCAATACTTTCACTGTTTCCTTTGTCACGGTCTACTTGAGCTTTTGATATACTTCAGTTTTGGGCTCAACTCCTAAAATGATCTGAAAAAATGGATGGACGGCGTGGATAAAGCACATGAATTCATAGCGGGCCCAATAGAGTTTACTCACTACAATAAGACTCGGACACGGATTTCTGCCAAAGCCTTTTGCAGTGAGGTCCTGTGCAAGGATTCCGGATGGGTCCACTGCGATGTTTGTGATAAATCCAACCCGTTCATCCATTTTAAGATATCATTTTAGGACATCATACAAAAACTAATGAATATACAAAACTCAAATGGGCCACACGAGAGGAAACAGTGGGGATTTAGTGTCTACCGTTGAAATATTTATATGGCCACAAAAGTTTTACATTGTTCTAATATTTTGGTGTTTTCACTTCATCCTAGTAAAAATGACCTTATAAATAGTTTGGATGGCATATAAACATCAAGAGGCCCAGGAAGGGTTTCAACGGTAGGAATTTCTTTCTCCATTGTTTCATCTTGTATGGCCCAGTTGACTTTTTGATCATCCTAATTTTTGGTTATATGTCTTAAAATGATTTCTAAAAATGGATGAATGGATTGGATTTCTTATAAACATTACGGTAGACCCTACTATATATCCCAGCGCTGGAACCTCATGCAAAAGGCTTTTCTCAGTGAATCCGCGTCCACAGTTTCCATTGAAAACGTATTGGCTACTCCCCTGCCACTTGGTGCTATGTGGGCCTACCATGATGTATGTGTTTCGTCCATGCCGTCCATCTAGTTTTCTAGATCATTTTATGGTCTGAGACCAAAAATGAGGTATAACCCAATCTCAAGTGGACCACATTATATGAAATAGTGTTGAATGAACGTTGACCATAAAAAACTTTTTGGGGACCATAAAAGTTTTAGATCAAGCTGATCTTTGTTTTTTCCCTGCACCTGGGTCTTTATGACCAAACCAACAGATTGGATCTCAAATAAACAATACGATGGGCCTTAGGAGGACTTTAATGATGAATATCCAATCACCATTGTTTTTCTGTGGTGTGGTCCATATGAGATTTATATCCCTCTCATTTTTGGGATCAACCCCTAAAATTATATGTAAAAATAGATTAATAAAATGGATGAAACACATACATCATGGTGAGGAAGTGATGTCACCCATTTATATGGGTCCCACTATGATGTATGTTTTGTATCCACACCGTCCATCCATTTGGAGAGATCATTTTAGGGCATGAGCCAAAGAATGAATCAGATCCAAAACTCGAGTGGACCCCACCACAGAAAATAGTGGAGAGAGTCATGCCCACCATTTATTACGATTGATTCCAATCCAAACTTCGTCACTTTGTCTAGTGAACTTCGTCACTTTGTACTGCAACCCCATCACTTTGTCTACTGAACCCTGTCACTTTGTACTGCAACCCCGTCACTTTGTCTACTGAACTCCGTCACTTTGTACTGCAACATCGTCACTTTGCCTAATGTACCTCGTCACTTTATGCTACAACCTCGTCACCTTGTCTACCGTACCCGTCACTTTGTGCTGCAATCTTGTTACTTTGTCTAGTGAACCCTGTCACTTTGTCTACTGAACCCCATCACTTTGTACTGCAACATATCGTCACTTTGCTACTGTACCAGTCACTTTGTTTACTGAACCCCATCACTTTATACTGCAATATCGTCACTTTGTCTACTGTACCTCGTCACTTTGTCTACTTTACCTTATCACTTTGTAAAGTACCCCATCACTTTGTGATGGGGTTTTACTGGGCAAAGTGATGGGGTTAAGTAGGGTTACTGGACAAAGTGATGGGGTTAAGTATGGTTACTGGACAAAGTGACGGGGTATAGTAGACAAAGTGTCGAGGTTGCAGCACAAAGTGACTGGGTACAGTAGAAAAAGTGACGATGTTGCAGTATAAAGTGATGGGGTTCAGTAGACAAAGTAACGGGGTTGCAGTACAAAGTAACGAGGTTTACTAGACAGTGACGAGGTTCAGTAGATAGTGACGGGGTTGCAGTACAAAGTGACAGCGTTCACTAGACAAAGTGATGGGGGTTCAGTAGACAAAGTGATGGGGGGTTGCAGTACAAAGTGACAGGGTACAGTAGACAAAGTGACGAGGTTGCAGTATAAAGTAACGGGGTTCAGTAGACAAAGTGATGAGGTTGCAGTACAAAGTGACGAGGTTCACTAGACAAAGTGACGAGATTGCAGCACAAAGTGACGGGGTACAGTAGACAAAGTGACGAGGTTGTAGTATAAAGTGATGGGGTATAATAGACAAAGTGACGATTTTGTAGTACAAAGTGACGGAGTTAGTAGACGAAGTGATGGGGTTGCAGTACAAAGTGATGAAGTTCACTAGACTAAGTGATGAGGTTGCAGTACAAAGTGACGGGGTTCAGTAGACAAAGTGATGGGGTTGCAGTACAAAGTGACGGGGTTCAGTAGATAAAGTGACAAAGTTTGGATCGGATTCAGTCGTAATAAATGGTAGGCGTGACTCTCTCCACTATTTTTTGTGGTAGGGTCCACTCGAGTTTTGGATCTGATTCATTCTTTGGCTCATGCCCTAAAATGATCTCTCCAAATGGATGGATGGTGTGAATACAAAACATACATCATAGTGGACGCATATAAATGAGTGACATCACTTCCCCACCATGATGTATGTGTTTCATCCATTCCGTTAATCTATTTTTACATATAATTTTAGGGGTGATCCCAAAAATGAGAGGGATATAAATCTCATATGGACCACACTATAGGAAAACAATGGTGATTGGATATTCATCATTAAAGTCCTCCTAAGGCCCACCATACCATTTATTTGACAAACAATCTGTTGGTTTGGTCATAAAGACCCAGGTGAAAAGAAAAATCAAAGATCAGCTTAATCCAAAACTTTTATGGTCCCCAAAAAGTTTTTAATGGTCAACGTTCATTCAACAGTATTTTATGTAATGTGGTCCACTTGAGATTGGGTTATACCTCATTTTTTGTCTCAGACCATAAAATGATCTAGAAAAATAGATGGATGGCATGTATGAAACACATACATCATGGTGGGCCCACATAGCACCAAGTGGCTGAGGAGTAGCCAACGTTTTTAACGGAAACCGTGGACGCGGATTCACTGGGGAAAGCATTTTGCATGAAGTTCCAGCGCTGGATGTATGGTGGGGTCCACCATGATGTTTATAAGAATTCCAATCCATTCTTCCATTTTTAGAGCTCGTTTTAAGACATGTAACAAAAAATTAGGATGATCAAAAATTCAACTAGGCCATATAAGATGAAACATTGGAGAAAGAAATTCCTACCATTGAAACCTCCTGGGCCTCTTGATGTTTATATGCCATCCAAACTATTTATAAGGTCATTTTTACTAGGATGAAGTGAAAACACTAAAATATTAGACCGATGCAAAACTTTTGTGGCCATATAAATATTTCAATGGTGGACACTAAATCCCCACTGTTTCCTCTCGTGTGGCCCATTTGAGTTTTGTATATTCATTAGTTTTGGTATGATGTCCTAAAATGATATCTAAAAATGGATGAACGGGTTGGATTTATCACAAACATCGCAGTGGGCCCATCTGAAATCCTTGCGCACAATCTTACTGCAAAAGGCTTTGGCAGGAAATCCACGTCTAAAACGTGAAATCGGATTGCATGCTGAGTCTTATTGTATTGAGTAAACTCTATTAGGCCCACTGTAAATTCATGTGGTTTATCCACACCGTCCATCTATTTTTTCAGATCATTTTAGGAGTTGAGCCCAAAACTGAAGTATATCAAAAGCTCGAGTAGACCATACTAAAGGAAACAGTGGAAGTATTGATTTTCACCATTGAAATGTTTCTAAGCCCCCAATGATTTTTATTTTTCATCCAAACGGTTCATAAGATCACAAAGACATGGGTGAATGGAAAAAACAAATATCATCTTGATATAAAACTTCCATGGGCCCCAAAAACTTTTCAACGGTAGAATTTAATTCACACTGTTTCAGGTGGTGTGGTCCACTTGATCTTTGGATATGATTAATTTTTGTTGTAAAACCTTAAAATTAGATGATAAAAGAGATGGGTGGAGTTGATACAATGCACGAATTGTAATGACGGTGGGCTCCACAGACTTTACACATTACGCTTACCGTCTAAGTTACTTAACAGGCAAACCGCTTCCGTTTAACGTCTCCGTTAAAGTTTTTATTAAATGTACTTTTTCTAATATATTTAAAACATTGATGTGGTGGCACTTACAATGACGTTGACCAATGAAAACGCTGGAGGCAGAGGATCCGCCCTCCGTGAAGAATGAGGCGAGTCAAAACCCCAAAGAGTCCAAAGGAGTGGAAACACGAGGGATTTAAAGACCAACGTTGGAACATTCATAACGAGTGCGGATCCTCTGCCTCCCGGAGGCAGGAACTCCCTGCCTCCAGCATTTTCATTGGTCAACGTCACTACAAGTGCCACCTCATCAGATTTTTTAAATATATTAAAAAAGTACGTTTAATAAGAAGTATAACGGAGACGTTAAACGGAAGCGGTTTGCGTGCTAAGTAAATCTATATGGTAAGCGTGCTGAGTAAAGTCTGTGGAGCCCACTGTGCATTGTATCAACTCCATCCATCTCCTTTATCATCTAATTTTAGGATTTTACAAAAGAAAAAAAAAACTTAATCATATCCAAAGATCAAGTGGACCACACTACCGGAAACAATGTGAATTGAATTCTACCGTTGAAAAGTTGTTGGGGGCCCACAGAAGTTTTATATCAAGATGATATTTATTTTTTCCTTTCATCCACGCCTTTGTGATCTTATAAACAGTTTGGATAAAAAATAAACATCATTGGGGGCTTAGAAACATTTCAATGGTGAAAATCATTACTTCCCCTATTTCCTTTAGTACGGTCTACTTGAGCTTTTGATATACTTCAGTTTTAGGCTCAACCCCTAAAATGATTTGAAAAAACGGATGGACAGCGTGGATAAATCACATGAATTCATAGTGGGCCCAACAGAGTTTACTCAGTATGATAAGACTCGGTACGCAATCTGATTTCACGTGTCTAACGAGGACGTGGATTTCCTGCTAAAGCCTTTTACAGTAAGATCATGCGCAAGGATTCCAGATGGGCCCACTACGACGTTTGTGATAAATCCAACTCGTTCATCCATTTTTAGATATTATTTTAGGACATAATACCAAAACTAAGGTGTATACAAAACTCAAATGGGCCACACGAGAGGAAACAGTGGGGATTTAGTGTCCACCGCTGAAATATTTATATGGCCACAAAAGTTTTGCATCGGTCTAATATTTTGGTGCTTTCACTTCATCCTAGTTAAAATGACCTTATAAACAGTTTGGATGGCATATAAACGTCAAGACGCTTATGAAGGTTTCAACTTTAGGAATCTCTTTCTCCACTGTTTCATCTTGTATGGCCCAGTTGAGTTTTTGATCATCCTAATTTTTTGTTACATGTCTTAAAATGAGCTCTAAAAATGGATGAATCGATTGGAATTCTTATAAACATCATGGTGGACCCCACCATACATCCCAGCGCTGGAACTTCATGCAAAAGGCTTTCCCTGGTGATCTGCGTCCACGGTTTCCATTAGAAACGAACTGGGTACTCCCCTGCCACTCGGTGCCACCATGGTGTATGTGTTTCATCCATGCCGTCCATTTATTTTTCTAGATCATTTTATGGTCTGAGACCAAAAATGAGGTATAACCCAATCTCAAGTGTACCACATTACATGAAACATTGTTGAATGAACGTTGACCCTTAAAAACTTTTTGGGGGCCATAAAATTTTTGGATCAAGTTGATCTTTGTTTTTTCCCTTCATCTGGGTGTTTATGACCAAACCAACAGATTGGATGTTAAATAAACAGTACGGTGGGCCTTAGGATGACTTTAATGATGGATATCCAATCACCATTGTTTTCCTGTGGTGTGGTCTATATGAGATTTATATCCCTCTCATTTTTGGGGTTAACCCCTAAAATTATATGTAAAAATAGATTAATGGAATGGATGAAATACATACATCATGGTGGGGCCCACAGAGTACCGACTACCACCACTACCGGGCTGGTGGTAGGGGGTAGCCAATCCACTTTCATTTCCATTTGGGATTCAGTACCACATTGAGCAGTGAGACTCACTATTGAAGTGATGTCACCTATTTATATGGGTCCCACTATGATGTATGTTTGGTATCTACACCGTCCATCCATTTGGAGAGATCATTTTAGGGCATGAGCTACAGAATGAATCAGATCCAAAACTCGAGTGGACCCCACCACAGAAAATAGTGGAGAGAGTCACACCCACCATTTATTATGACTGAATCTAATCCAAACCTCGTCACTTTGTCTACTGAACCCCGTCACTTTGTACTGTAACCCCATCACTTTATCTACTGAACTATGTCACTTTGTGTTGCAACCTCGTCACTTTGTCTAGTGAACCCCATCGCTTTGTACTGCAACCCCATCACTTTGTCTACTGAACCCCGTCACTTTGTACTGCAACCCAGTTACTTTGTCTACTAATATCTGTCACTTTGAACTGCAAACATTGTCACATTGTCTCTATTGTACCTCGTCATTTTGTGCTACAACCTCGTCACTTTGTCTACTGTACCCCGTCACTTTGTGTTGCAATCTCGTCACTTTGTCTAGTGAACCCCGTTACTTTGTACTGCAACCCTGTCACTTTGTCTACTGAACCCCGTCACTTTGTACTGCAACCTCGTCACTTTGTTTACTATACCCCGTCACTTTGTACTGCAAACCTGTCACTTTGTCTACTGAACCCCGTCACTTTGTACTGCAAACCCGTCACTTTGTACTGCAACTCCGTCACTTTGTCTATTGAACCTTGTCACTTTGTACTGCAACATCATCACTTTGTCTACTGAATTCCATCACTTTATACTGCAACATCATCACTTTGTTTACTGTACCCCATCACTTTGTGTTACAATCTCATCACTTTGTCTACCGTACCCCATCACTTTGTGCTGCAATCTTGTCCTTTGTCTAGTGAATTCCGTCACTTTATATTACAACCTCGTCACTTTGTCTACTGAACCTCGTCACTTTGTACTCTAACATCGTCACTTTGTCTACTGTACCCCATCACTTTGTACTGTAACCCCGTCACTTTGTCTACTAAACCCCGTCACTTTGTACTACAACCCCGTCACTTTATACTGCAATCCCGTCACTTTGTCTACTGAACCCCGTCACTTTGTACTGCAACATCATCAATTTGTCTATTGTACCCCGTCACTTTATGCTGCAACCTCGTCACTTTGTCTACTGTACCCCATCACTTTATACTGCAACCTTGTCACTTTGTCTACTGTACCCCGTCACTTTATACTACAACTCCGTCACTTTGTACTACAACCTTGTCACTTTGTATATTGTACCCCGTCACTTTGTGTTATAACCCCGTCACTTTGTCTACTGAACCCCATCACTTTATACTGCAACCTCGTCATTTTGTGTTGCAACCCCGTCACTTTGTGCTGCAACCCTATCATTTTGTCAAATGAACCCGTCACTTTGTCTATTGAAACTCCGTCATTTTATTTGACAAGTCGCTACTTTAACTAGTGAAATCCTCTCACTTTGCACAGTAACATCGTCACTTTGTCTAGTGGAACTAAGTCACTTTATTCGAAAACTCGTTATTTTATCAAGCAAAACCCTATTTTTCGATAATCTGTAACTTTATCTAATGGAACCCTATTTTCTTTGTCTCATGCTTTAAAACGATCTCTCCAAATGAATGGACAATGTGGATACAAAACATACATCATGGTGGGACCGACATAACTATGTGACGTCACTTTAGTAGTAAGTCTCGCTACTCAACTTGTGCACTGAATCCCTAAATGAAAACTTAAATAAAAATCACAATGGACCTTAAGTCAACATAGACATTAAAGAAGGGAAAACACAAATATCAGCTTGATGGAAAAAAATTTTGACCCTTTGAAGTTTTTATTGGTGGGCATGACTCCCTCCACTATTTCTGTGTTGAGGTCCACTTGAGTTTTGGATCCGATTCATTTTATGGCTTATGCCCTAAAATGATCTCTCCAAATGGATGGACGGTGTGGATACAAAACATATATCATGGTGGGTCCCACATAACTAGGTGACATCACTTTAGTAGCAGTCTCGCTACTTAATCTGTGTGCTGAATCCTCAAATAGAAGGTAGCTGATTGCGGGAACGGATTGGTTATTCCCCCTACCACCGACCTAGTCGCTGGTGGTTATCCATTTTTACATATAATTTTAATGTTTTATCCAAAAAATTAGAGGTATATAAATATCAGATGAACCACACCATAAGAAAACAATAGTGATTGGATATCCACCATTAAAATCCTCCTAAGGCCCACTGTACTGTTTATTTGACATCCAATCTTTTGATTAGGTCATACAGGCCTAGATGAAAGGAAAAAAGCAAAGATCAGCTTGATTCAAAACTTTTATGGCCCTAAAAAGGTTTTTAATGGTCGACGCTCATTTAACATTGTTTCCTGTAATGTGGTCCACTTGAGATTGTGATATACCTCGTTCTTTATCTCAGACCATAAAATGATCTGGAAAAATAGATGAACGACATGGATGAAACACATACATCATGTTGGGGCCCACCGAGCACTGAATCCCAAATGAAAACGGAAGCGGATTGGCTACTCCCCCTACCACCAACCCGGTGGTGGTGGTCGGTGCTCTGTGGACCCCACTATGATGTATGTGTTTCATTCATTCCTTTAATCTATTTTTACATATAATTTTAGGGCTTCATCCCACAAATGAGAGGGATATAAATCTCATATGGACCATACCACAGGAAAACAATGGTGATCAGATATCCATCATTAAAGTCCTCCTAAGGCCCATTGTACTGTTTATTTGGTCATAAAGACCTAGATGAAGGGGAAAAACAAAGATCAACTTGATCCAAAACTTTTATGGCCCCCAAAAAGTTTTTAATGGTCTACGTTCATTCAAAATTGTTTCATGTAATGTGGTCCACTTGAGATTACGTTATACCTCATTTTTGTTCTCATACCATAAAATGAACTAGAAAAATAGATGGATTACATGGATGAAACACATACATCATGGTGGGCCCACATAGCACCATTGAAACCTTCCTAGGCATCTTGATGTTTATATGCCATCCAAACCGTTTATAAGGTCATTTTTACCGAGATGAGGTGAAAACACCAAAAAATTAGACAGATACAAAACTTTTGTGGCCATTTAAATATTTCAACGGTGGTCACTAAATCCCCACTGTTTCCTTTTGTGTGGCCCATTTAAGTTTTGTATACACCTTAATTTTGGTATGTCCTAAAATGATATCTAAAAATGGATGAACGGGTTGGATTTATCACAAACGTCAAAGTGGGACCATTCAAAATCCTTGGGCAGGAACTTTACTGCAAAAGGCTTTGGCAGGAAATCCGTGTCCCCGTGTCCAACGAAAACAGATGGGCTACTCCCCTGCCACCAGCCCGGTGGCTGTGGTTGGTGCTCAGTGGGCCCCACCATTACGTATGTGTTTCATACATTTTTACGGGTCATTTTAGGGCGTTTTCAAAAAAAAAAATGAGAGGTAAGTAAATCTCAGGTGGACCACATCACAGGAAAACAGTAGTGATTGTATATCCTCCATTAAAATTCTCCTAAGGCCCAATGTATTGTTTATTTGACATCAAATATGTTAATTAGGTCGTACAGACCCAGATGAAGGTAAAAAACAAAGATCAGCTTGATCAAAAACTTGTATAGCTCTCAAATTTTTTTTAATGGTCCACGTTCATTCGACACTGTTTCCTTCAATGTGGTCCACTTAAGATTGGGATATGCATAATTGTTGATTTCATACCATGAAATTATCTATAAAAATAGATGGACAGCATGGATGAAACACATATATCATGATGGGCCCCACAGAGCACTGACCACTAGCCATTGGCCGGTGGCATGGGGAGTAGCCCGTCCGTTTCCGTGTCTAACGTCTCCGTTATACTTCTTATTAAATATATATTTTTAATATATTAAAAAAACTGATGACGTGGACCAATGAAAACGCTGGAGGCAGGGAGTTCCTGCCTCCGGGAAACAAACGATCCGCACTCAGAAAATAAAACCACTAGCCCATGTTTAAACCCCCCACTAAGTTAAATTAAGAAAAGGAGTTATTGAAATTGTGTACATAAATCAGATGGGATGCTCAATGCCTCTCTATGCCTGCATTTGATAAGTTGCAAGTGAAATGGGTTGTTTGAGACATTTTGTGTGCTTTGTCTTAGTTCTGGTTTTGGTTGTGAGTGCTGAACCTCGTCCTCTCAGTCAATCTCCCGACAGAAGGGAGCTAATGCAATGGTTTCGACAATTGGAGGGTGCCGATGCAATGCTCAAGCCAGGTTTTCCGGGACATGACACTACAACAAAGTTGGGCTTAGCCGACCGATGGGCTTAACCTTTACCCGTAGCCCGTTTTAACGGCTGCGGGCAGAGGGACCCTTTATATTCAAATAAAAGAAAAGGCCCTAGCATTTGCGCCGTCTCTCACTCTCCACTGCCTCTCGCTCTCCTTCCCTCTCCCTCTCCCTCTCCCTCTCGCACGCTCTCCTTCTCCCTCTCTCTCTCCCTCTCCCTCTCGCACGATCTCCTTCTCCCTCTCTCTCTCCCTCTCCCTCTCCCTCTCGCGTGCTCTCTCTCTCTCTCTCTCTCTCTCTCTCTCTCTCTCTCTCTCTCTCTCTCTCTCTCTCTCTCTCTCTCTGCACCTCTCCGTCTCTGCTCGATCTCTCTCTTGGCCCCCGTCCCCGCCCTCCCGCTTCGAGAACCTTCATCTCTCTCTCTCTCTCTCTCTCTCTCTCTCTCTCTCTCTCTCTCTCTCTCTCTCTCTCTCTCTCTCTCTCCTCCTCTCGCCGATCCGGTCCTTTTACTCACTGCAAACCGATACAGATCTAAACCCCTCTGCGGTTTAGGGCTTTTCCCTTCCCTTCCCTTCCCTCTCTTTCTCCCTCCTAGGTTTAGGGCTTTTGGATGAGATTCGACATACGTTCTTCAGTGATGGAGGCGATTATTAAGATGTGGTGGCGTTGAATTCGTAACTTGCATTTCCTCTTCTTGTGAACTAATTTGGTGAGACATCTTTCCCCTTATCATTTTCATTTCACTGCTGGTAGTTACATGAAGTTAATGTAATCATATGAAAGTTTTGTAACTAATCAAGAAAGTAAGAAAATAATATGAATTTCTATTTTTATTTCACTAGAGCATTTCATTATTTTTATATGAAAATCTGCATGCTAATTGTTTGAGGAAATGCCTCAACCAAGAATGTTCTTATGTTAATCATGCTAGAGGTCTTGCGTTTCAACTCTCTGTAAATGGGGCACAAATCGCTGTATGGTTGGATGAACCCATTGTATCATCCATCTAGTTGACCCTTCTTTGGTGGACCAACACATAAATTCACAATGACTGGGAATTTTCCCCATTGACCATTTTGTTTTCAATTATCCGTTCGATCAAATGGTCGGGACGATTATGTCAGTTTGACTTTTGAACTATGGTCAAAAGTCAAAATGAGGGCTATATAATTTCATTGGTCTGTTTTCACATGAATGTGTGCTATGTGTATGGTGGATGAGACAACATAAAGTGAAGAGTCTTTGAATGGTCTGGATCTCCAACTGAGGTTCCCAGCATATTCAAGTTCACTTAGTCTTATTCTATTGGCAATTTTTTTATTTTTTATTTTTTCAATTTCACAAGAATAAACATATGCTAGAATTCTAGATATTACTATTTAAGAACTTCTGCTTTCTGTTGCTTCATCTTCATCTATGAATGCAGATGGGTATCCAATCTAAGTGTAGTTTGAAATCATCTAATCACCCTGCCATGTTTACTTTGGTGAGTTGGCTCTGCCATGTTCAGTTTGATCAGCTCTACTACATAAATCTCCCTTTTCTTTGAATGAGAATACTGTTGGGGTTCCTTGGGATTTTATGGCTCCACTGTATTTTTAGCACATGAAAAGGGGTTGCATTCATAGTATGAATTCAGTGGGTTCTCTGAACTGTTGGTTGTCCTTGAAAGGGTTGTCATAGAATGATTGGCCAAGAGTTTGCAATGTACATTTAGGTTTCTGGTTTGTATGAGCGAGGCCCATGGTTCATTGATCCATACCGTTGAGTTGATGGGACTTATTTGTCACCTTTCCAAAAAAATTAGGATGTAATTTAATGGACCCTATTGTCAATGACACATTCACCAAATATCACATAGATGTGAATAAGATTGTAGCTATAGAATATTTGGCCCTTTTTTCTTCTTCTTCTTCTTTTTTTTTGGCTAAATGTGAACTGTTTCTGTATTTCTTCCTTAAAGACATGTTTGGGTATGTGAATCCAAAGGAAAAGAAAGGAAATAATAAAAATTGTTCTATGATATTTTCCATGAGAACTATTGAAACATGGTTGTTGTAATGTCCACCTATTGAAGGCTTAGGATTTCTAACCATCTGGGACATTTTGGTGCATTGTCGTCCACATTGACCAACAATATTAACGGTGTGGATCACTGAACCATGGGCCTCACATATACAAACTCTCAGCTTGAGCACAGTACAATACCTACTATTGAGAAATGTGATGTCGTTTTGGGTTTGAGTTCTGAACCCGGTAATATGTTTAGTTGTCATACTTTGTAATGAGACATCCCCTATTTTTAAAGAAAATGTATTATTCTCTGCAGATGAACAATCTAATTCTCAAAGATGTTGCTTTCCTTGGAAACAGAGAATTGCTTTCCTTGGAAACAGAAGATGTAGAGAAAAGACAGAGAAATTGAAAAAAAAGATAATGCCTTTGGTACTTAGTAACATTTGTGAAATTGTATCTCCTTTCAGTTTTCATTGAGAAACTGATGGTGTTCATGGGAGAAATTGAAGCATTCTGTTTCAATGGTTGCAGCAGTCAAGCCGAGAATAATATCGAAGAGTTGATTAATCACCTCATGAGTATTCTTCGTCATGTAATGCAGCTCAAAACATTGAAGGTAGGGAAACAAATGAACATGCAACTCGTTGTTGCATCATAGTAAGAAGGAACTATGATTGCAATAAAACCTAGCTAGTAATGCCAACGCTTGCATTCTAAGCTGTCTAATCGAAAAGTGCACTATTGTTTCTAGGATTCATATTACCTGCTATGGAGCACAGGCTTCTTCATTTGATTTTATTGTTACTTGGCTCAAACTGTAATTACCTAGGAGTTGGTGAAGTTAAATGATATGATGATGCAACCACAAAGGGGAATGTAAATAGATCAAAGAAAAGAAAAAGATTGTGGGAAAGAATTCAACAATCTTCTAGTCAAGACTAGAGAAACAAAAACTAATTGATGACATTATCTTCTCAATTAGGCATAAATCTATGTTTGCGTGTAGGTCAAGGGCATTGAGTACAGAGTATAACTCTCTCCCAAACGAATCTTCCCAACCATTTGACTGTGATTGAGATGAATTTGTGTAAGCTATCACTCCTGATATCTCTTTCCTTTGTTCCATTTAACATGATTCTCTGATTCATATGTAGTTTTTCTCATAGATGACATTGTTGATAACAGAAGAGGTTAAAACCTCTTAAAATCCCTCATTGAGTTGATTTTATCTAGTTTTCTTAATCATAAGAAGCATATGATTGATTAATATCTTTGGTTTCATAGCATGGTCTCGAGAGTTGATGTGAATCCTACGCGATTGAGGAATTCATGATTTCGACGTGATTGATGACAAGCGATGAGTACATAGTCTACTTCAGCTTATGGGCTATTTCAAAGGTATTATAGAGGTTTCCATATCATGCACCACCATGTGGGTATGTTTGTAGTTTGGTTGATGTGCACTTATATAGAAGACTAGAGGCTCGATGTTTGGGCTCACAAGGTTGGTGTTTGTTTGTATGTATGGATTTATGGGTAGTTGTCTTATTGCTTGTATGTTGTGTGCTATAGGGCATGTTAGGAGGGTGGATTGTAAAAGTCGGGGGTGTGCCGGCGGAGGTATGTCTATAAAGTAGGGGTTCGGGCCCCTTTCTGCGTTTTATATCTAGGTGTGGCTTCACACAATGGTCATTGCCTCAGCCTTGTACGCTTTGTTGTTATCTTGCAATCTAGCATGAAATTAGCACTCAAGGAAGACCTTTACTGGTGTGCTACAACCCTTTCCTTTTTCAACAAACAGGTGATGAGTTCTCAAATAGAACAAATACGTGCACACACATACCAATAATAAAACAATACATGCATAAAGAATGTCAAGAGCATGCTTGATATAGGGAATGACACTCTCTACCTGAGTTTTTCTCGTAGGCAAATAAATAGCTTTGCAAATAATCCACTGTCTCATGAGTTGCTTCCATTATTCCACATGAAAATCTTCCATTGAAACTCTCAAGATCTTTTTAGAATGCTGAAAATTAATTGAAAGAAGGAAAGCTATCCATTAAGATAATGGACAACTATTGCCAATTAGATGAGAGTCCCTTGCTTTCAAATAGCTATCAGATCATTAAATAACCATTTTGAGTTCAGGAGATTTTCAGATAGCTCTTCTTGATCTTGATAAAGCTCTTTTCTTCTGATTGTTTAAGTTATTTAGAAACTAAATGCTTGCAATGGCTCTTGTTTTAGTGGTATGCAATGGGATTCTTTTGAATATCTAATCTGAATCCTTATTTTATCATTGACAATCGACAGATGTATTTGCATGTGTTACTGACAGATTTTTATTTTTATTTTTTTGGTACTAGGTTAGTATCTTCTTGATTAAATAGGATATTTGCAGCTCTATTTACGAGTACATCCGAACAACCTCATTTTGCATGCGCAAGTCATCTAAGTCCAAAACAGCTTAAGGTTAGGTGGCTTTCCATTAATATATGATATTCCTCATTAGCAACACATGTAACAGATCAGTAACTTCCTATTCACATTGTTCTCTTTGCTATAGCTGAAAATTTTTATGTTTATTTTTTCATTAATTAGTCAGATAATCTTTTATAGCTTTTTAATTTTTTAATTTTTAATTTCTAATCAATATGCAATCTTTTATTGTTTGCTATTGTCATGGATATGCTTAGATACTTAGCTTACTCCTCGACTTGTAACAGATCATTCTCCTTTCCCACACTTTCCTAGAACTTGTAACAGATCATTCTTTAGTAAGAGTCTTGTCTCAACCCATCTAATGATTTTATTAACTTGTAACAGTGTCATTCTTTAGTAAAAGTGTTGTCTCAACCCACCAAGTACATTGGAGCAAAGAAGAAGAGTAGAGACAAATTGTTCTTTGTTTTGAGCACCACCTTGTTGTTATTTATCTTTCGCCTTCACCACAAGCTCATGTGACATATGACCGTAAGGCTATAATCGTAAATGGGCAGAGAAGGATTCTCATTTCCGGTTCCATCCACTACCCGAGAAGTGTTCCTGAGGTAAAAATCCAGTTTTTTTTTCTTTCTCAAAATGTGGTTGGTGGGTGTCCTTAGATTCTTCACTTCTCTGCATTTCCGTAATTTCTCTCTCGATTTTTGTGGGGTTTTTAGATGTGGCCTGGCCTTATTCAGAAGGCCAAAGATGGAGGCTTGGATGTTATCCAGACATATGTTTTTTTGGAATGGCCATGAACCTTCTCCTGGCAAGGTATGAAATTTCCTTATCTTTTTATTTTTTATTTTTTTTGGTTTTTGAAATTCTTGACTGAAATATTTCTGGTTTTTCTTGTTTTGTAGTATAATTTTGAGGGCCAATACGATCCGGTTCGATTCATCAAGTTGGTGAAGCAGGTGGCCTCTATGTTCATCTCAAGATCGGCCCATATGTTTGTGCATAATGGAATTTTTGGTACTTGAGAAATTAAGAAAATATAATAAGAAAAAGAAAAAAGGAAAAAAGTTTTATTTTTTATTTTTTCAAATGCAAGTATTTTGAATTTCGATCCTTTCTTCCTCATCAGTGGGCTCCCCATTTGGCTGAAATACGTTCCTGGTATCAGTTTCAAAACGAACAATGGACCTATCAAGGTTGGACCCAAATACCTGAAATTTCAGTTTTTTTTTTTTTTTTTGGATTTTTTGTTTCTCCTTTTTTAAATCTTCCATACAGCACATTTACCTAAGATAGGTCTCTTCAAATATCACATTTACCTAAGGGTCCTTACTCTTACCTGGGTGGTAGACTCCCTGGAGTTTCAACACCTGGTCAAGGGGACCCACCAGTGGTGAAATCCCACGGTGTGCGTGTGTCAGCGTGCTTGTGGGGTGTGTGCGCGTGTGTAAAAAGAGAAAAAAAGAGAAAACAAAAAAAGAAAGAAAAAAAAAAAGGTCTTTTCAAATATCACAGTTTTGGAAGTGTTGTGCCATGCCATTTAGCTCCTTTAGAAAATTCCTCCTTTATGCTTCAGTACCACATATATATATATATATATATATATATATATATATATATATATATATTGTTTTTTTTTCTTTTTCTTTTTTGGGTTGACTTGGGTTGTTTACTTGTTATTTCTAACTGTGTCTAACTTGACATGAATTCGATGTAGTAGCATATGTAAAAGGTAAATTACATTTGTTTTTCTAACTTTGGGTTGGGTTGTTTCCCCTGCATTTGTAGACTGGAACATCACATTGCATCTTCAAGGAGATTGCTTGTTCCTTACATCATACATTGTTGAATGTGTCCAACCACCATGCAACATTATCCAACAAGTTGGTTTATTTCATGCTTGCTGATCTATCAGTGTTTTTTTTTTTTTTAATTCTTTGCTTTTTTCCTTTTTGCATCTGGTTATGTGATTTCGTATTTGATGTGGTTTCATCACTTTCCTATGAGTTCTAAATTCACCATCCTTTTTCCTAGTATATCTCATTTTGTGGACTTCTAGTCTGGACCATGTTTATAGATGTTTATTGTAATAATTCTCTGGATATTGATTTGGATATTGACACACTAGGACCCAGAGAAATATAAATATAGCTTTTTAGCCGCATTGACATGGATTAGTCTTTCACCAGACACTTCTTAATTGGAGTCTTTGTACTAAAGAAGGCTAATGCAAATTTTCATTGATTTACTTCTGCATATCCAAGCTAGATCTATCCCTCCACTTCTGGAAGGTAAAGATGTTCTTGGGGCGCAAGGACAGGTTCTGGAAAGACCCTTGCATTTTTGATACCTGCAGTTGACTTGTTGTATAACATTTTCTTTACTCCTCATTTTCTTTACTCCTCACAATGGAACAGGCGTTGTCATCATATGCCTAACTAGGTAGCTTGCCATACAGGTTCATCTTTTACCGTTTTTACTTATTGCCAATAGAAGCGAAGAATTAAATTATGTCAACTTAAAATATGAAGTTTAGTGGTTTTTTTCCTTTTACTGGGGCAAATCTTGCATGCAGATGAAATTTTTTCAGCTACCATCATGTGTTTTCTTGTGCATTTGGGGTGGATGTTGTTATCCACATCTGGGGTGCAAAGAAATGTCAATGGTTTTTGGCTTGTATTTACTGATTGTGTATTTTAATTACTATTCAGGAATCATTAATGGATTTGATTCTGTGGTTCATCTTCAGATCTTATATGATTGTGTAGATGATGATTTCCAATGCTTGGTGTTCTTTTGCTGCAGAGTCCATAGTTATTCGATATCTACATAATACCATATGATCTATAGATTGTAGTTGCCTCCCTTCTCTGTACTTGCAAAAATGCAATTAGTGCTATTCTTGTTGCCTCTGTTATATTAAATGCAGAATGCTTAGGTTATGAGATGTGCATATATTTTCACATGAAATTATGTTGTTACCACTTGGTTAGTAACTAGTGGGTATTCATTTGACATGAGTGGTTGCGCATGCAAGAAAATTGTATTAGTGACCACCCTGCATGATAAATTTTATTGTGAGAGAGGAGAGAAAGGCAACTAGTAAAAAAGAGCCTAGGCCTAGGAAAGCTGCTGCTAATTGACATAACCTTTTTGTTCCTGAAAAGAAAATAAAAGAGAAGGAAAAAAATAGTTGAGATGAGTCCAAACAGTTGGAGTTTTTTTTTTTTTGGGAAGAGTAATCAAGATTTTATTAAAGAAACAAGAGTGTAGTGCAACATGTGGCAGGTCCTACCATACAATGAGAAGGGCAGGACCTGCTAGATCATGAAGCCCAAACATGCCAACCACACCCTTTTGAATATAAGAACTCATGTTAAGTAATTTTTTTTAGTTGTTAAGTAATAAGAACTCATGTTTAAAAATATAATTGTTAATTGAACTTGCTTAATTATATTTTTATTGCTTCATTTATAGTTGGTTGGACTTCTATCCCATTCCATTTTGGTTGTGCATATAGATTCCCTCTCATCATCAATGGGCAATCAGGCCATCTTTTCGTTTCATGTAAATTTTAATTTTTCTTGACAAAAACATCCGATTTTGGATTCTTGTAGGCATGGAAACTATGGAATGAAGGTAGGGGATTGGAGATAATGGATCCATCAATAAGCGACTCGAAGGTGGCCCACGAAGTAGACAGATGCATCCATGTGGGGCTCTTGTGTGTCCAAGAGGACCCAACTGATCGGCCGACCATGCCTTCTATAGTTGTTATGTTAGGCAAAAGTGCAAGACCACCATCACCCAAGCAACCTGCATTTTCGACCTGGAAGAGTCCAACGTCTGCTGATCCATCTATGGATAACTCGGTAAATGATGTGACAATTAGCATGATAGAACCCAGGCCATAGTTCCTGCTACTCACAAAGGGAGATCAGAGTCTGTCTGTTGTTGATAGAATGAGGTTAGGAGCTTTCATAAGGTTTGGGCAATGGTGCATATAGCTTTAGCAACATTTTCTACTTTGGGACTGCTCTTTATTATACGCTTACAAAGAAATTTGCATTGCCATTGCTAGAAAGAAAACTGCAAACCTACAGCTCCCACCCATCCATCATGGTGGGCTGGTATTTCCGCTTGCATTCATAGTTAGAACTATGGGCCATAAGGAATGGCCTGGTGGTGATCTATTGGATAGGCTGTCAAGGGACCAGGCTTCATATTGCCAAATCCCAGTAAAAAGTCCTCAAAGCTCAGCTAGATGATGTTGTTCTTTTTAATTCATAATGGCCAGTCGTACTGTTAAGTTTTGATGTTAGTTCAATTGGGAATCATAGCCTACCAACAACAGAGATTCTCAAGAATGACAGGGGTGAATTCATCCTTGTGTTCCTTTCAGATTGGGGAACAATCCTCCAACATAGTGGGGCTATGGGCCTTTATTGAAGGTAGTTGTTAAGAAGTGTGCTCGTGAGTCATCTCAATTGTGGAGGGCGACTCCAATATTGCTATTGTTTGGGTTTTCTTATGCTCTCAAGGATGCCAATGAGGTTGCAGATTCTCTTGCCTGTGATGGTGTGACCTGTGTATCTTTGCATATAAGATTGTTTTTACCTTCTTTCTCAGTAAAGTTATTATGTTTTAAAAAGTACTAATTATTACTCCCATCTTTCAGCAATTGCAGCAAGTCATTTATTTTTGGAATCATTATCCTACGCTATGATACTCGTACTTCCTAATAACAGTAGTGTAGGATGTATTATGCCATCTTATATTTTCTATGCACTAAATTAATTTCATGATGACCCTGAAAGTTGTGAATTCCCTTCCATCTATATGGATTCATTATTAAATTTGATCTGTTTGTTTCTCTGTTCTGGTCTTGTTTCTGGTTTTGCTTGCCAATGTGGGATTCTTTATCATTTGCTTCATGCATTCCCTTCTAAAGTTATTTTGATAATAAAAAAAAAGTACTACAGCGATTGCAACACTTCATTTATTTTTGGAATAATTATCCTATACTATGATACTCATACTTCCTAATAACAGTAGTGTAGGATGTCTTATGCCATCTTACATTTTCTAGCCGCTAAAATAATTTCACGATGACCCTAAAAGTTGTGTATTCCCTTCCCTCTATATGGATTCATTATTAAATTTGATCTGTTTGTTTCTATGTTCTGGTATTGTTTCCGGCTTTGCTTGCCAATATGGGATTCTTTATCATTTACTTCATGCATGATATTGTATTATACCTTACTAGGGAGGCAAACGATCTGGATTAGGTAGTGAAGGAAGGAATACCAAGACTGTTTGTGTAGGATTTTCCTTCAATTATCTTGGTGAATTCTTCATTATAGATCTTTTGCTTCTCACTTTAATAAAGTGGATATTACAAACTTACAATGGAAAATTCTCCCATTCATGTATTGGATGCGATTGTGTTGTACCTTACTATGGAGGTAAACAATGTGGAATAAGACAGGGAAGGAAGGAGTACCAACACTGTGTTATGTGTAGGATCTTCCTTCAATTATCTTTGGTGAATTCTTCTTTACAGATCTTTCATTTTTCACTTTAATAAAATGTATGTTACTATAGAAAAATTGTCCCATTCCAAAAAGAAAAAAAGAAAAATTCTTATTGTTCCATGTTGTGTAATGTTGGGTTTCTTTTTCCATGTTCATAATTTATTAATTGCGTGTGTACTGTCTTAGATGCTATTTATTTGCATCATAGCTTTCTTTACTGCAATGCTTGCTTGCATGTGATTTTCATGGACGGAGTAGGCAAAATTGCTTTACATTAACTGCCATTTCTGGGATGAGTAAAGTTTCTTTTGTTTTTTTTTTTTCCCAGGTGGAAGATTCAGTTTCTCGTGTTGCTGAGGGAATTCCAAGCGCAGTCCAGGAATTAGATTTTTCATCCCTCCGTTCTCAGTTAGGTCCTTTAGCTGCATAAGTATATTTCCAATTCCAATGGATATCAATTTATTCAAATTTTGTAGTAGATAAGTATATCCTAACATATGTGCTCTCATATCAGATTCTTCTTTGTGTTGATGTTGCTACTACTTCTGCTAAGAATGTGGATATTTGCAAGCAGCTTCTAGATAATAACTTGAACGACTAATTGATAGTGTTTGTGTGAATAGGGCTGGTAATGGATATCAGTTTACCCAATTACCCGACATAAATGGGGCTGGTTGTAAATGATTTACAGGTTGTGTTTGAATGCTAATTTAAGCCCGTAGTTGGTCTTCTAATCTAGAAGATTCACCTAATTTCAGCGTAATTTTTAATTATTTCTTTTCTTTTCTTTTACATTGTTAGGCATTGACCGATATTCACAGAGGTCTTGATTACATACCTTGTTCAGAATTTTAATTTTCAATTTCATAAGGTTTTCTGCAGAATTTTAATTTTCAATTTATAGCTTTTGTTTCTTTGACAGAGGTCTTGATAACATAAATTCAAGTATGATACGCAGAAAATGAGAGGTCTTGATTACTTTTGATTCTTTATCATGTTTTTTTTTGTCCTCTTATTGATGTATTTTTTTTATTGTTCTTTTCATTGCCTGTATCAGGTGGAATGCACTGTTACTTACAATGAGCATAGGCCGAGAAAACCTCCCCCGGATTTGCCATCTCTACTTTTACATGGACGGATAGTTTACATTGGCATTCCTGTAAGTGTTTTAAAATTTCATTTTCTTGGGATTTTTTGGCCAAGTCATTCCAGTTGACATTTAACATAATCGAAATTGATTGTGAATGTTGGTCCAAGTTTACATTTAACATGGACGGATAGTTTACATTGACCTTTCTATTTTTAACTTTTCTGTCTTTTTTCACAGAATGTTGGTCCCTGAGAAGTATGTCTAAATTTATTTTTGATGTGAATGACAGGAAGAGGAAATTAAAGATAAGCAAGCAAAAATCGAACAAGTTGAGAATCATCTAATGAGTTTGCGTTTGGAGCTGGTAAGCTCACATTTTCTGAGACTAGCTTCCTTTTCAAAGTATAAGGGTGGCCTGCCTGCCAAATGGTCTGGCCTGAGTTTTGGGCCAGTTATATGGGTCAATATCCTGCATATGGCCATGCATGGAGGTGTATGTGGGCTTATCCAACCTGTTTGTTATTATTATTATTATTGTTATTGATGAAGGTGGTGATCAAGTGATGGTGAGAATTTGAGGATTGTTGAGAACTTAGATGTATTGGTCAAATGGGGAGCTCTTACTTCTTGGAGAGAACACATGTATTAGTCAGGTCCTGGCCATGTTGGAAAACTGGCTGATTACAACGTACAGGACACAACAACATTGCTCAGAGTTGTTGATTGCAACAGATATTCAACCACTGCGTTGTTTCATCTAAGAAAGGGGGTCTTTTAGAGGCTACATCTGGATTTTTCTTGTTGTAGCTTAGTTTTTTGGTGAATCTATGTTGAGTGCCTCTATTGGTTTCTTTATTCCTCAGGGAAAGCAAGATTCATGGAGCCCATATGGACAAGGGCTGAAAGACATGAATTCAAACCTGGATTCAATCTCAGAGTATTTATTCTCAATGATTGGTTTTTGTAATAGGCATGGATTTTATGTCGGTTATTTGCAGAGATACTATGGGATGGCCAGATATTTTTGTGCTAGATGATCTGAACGGTGTGTCCCATGTCTTCGAAATCTCAGATTTCCTGCATATGTGTCTACCTGCACGTGTGCTGGAGTATAGACAAGTAGGGCTGTAACCTCATGTATTTTTACAGTAGGGGTGCTTCAGGCCGTTGTAATATTTGGTGGACATTTAATGGACGGTTGTAATGAAAATAGTCAACGGCCTGAATTCAACTAAAAATTTTCCATTGATCATTGTTTAGGATCTATCCACTCCATCTGTTTTTAAGATGGTGATCTATTCATGGTGGGTCCCACAATTAATTTAAATTAATGTACAGTTCTGATTTTCCACCATGATGGTAAATCTGCATGTTTGTACCATACACGTAGCATGTGTATAATGATCTAAGCCATTTATTATTAGAAGGCCCCACGAACGTACCATACACAAAATCACGACGAAGTGTCCTGCAATAGTGCCCATGGATGTCACGACGAGCGGAACCCATCTGCTGATTGTCGGCAAAGGGTGCCCACCGCCAGTTTAGTTCCCTCTATAGCGGCGGTAAGAAAAACCGTCAGGAAACTCTATAGCCGTTGGTAAACTCTTTACCAACCGAGCCTTTCCCTGCGGTTTGCTGACTATCGGCAAATGCTTTGCCGGCGGTTTTTGGGACCTTTACCAGCGGTTTTGACCGCCGGTAAAGGCCCACTTTCTTGTAGTGTGACATGAGATCGGGCGTGTATGAGTCTAAAAGGCTGAGTCCCGGTGGGCCAGACCCTCAACATCATTCTATGATACCTAACTAGGGCATTTGCCATGACCGTTTGATCACATGTTGAACGGTTTTTGTCGGACTCTGATTGCATAGTGTTGCACATAGCACTGACATCAGTACCGTGTACTCCTAGAAAACATACACTCTACGCAAATAAAAAGTGAGATGAGAAAAAGAGGGACTTTAAAAAAATATGATGGATAAATTTCATTATTATAAATTTTTCTTACATACATCACAAGAAAGTCTCTCTCTCTCTCTCTCTATATATATATATATAGAGAGAGAGAGATGGGAAATGGTACTACGAGGTAGACCTCATGTGAACTTCCCATGAGGTCGAGCTATGTGGGCCCCACGATGATGTGTATCCAACATCAACACCGTGCATTTGATGGGCCCCCTTCAGGTTATGGAATACCCCAAAAATCAGTTGTATACGGAACTTAGGTGGGCCATACCATCTAAAACCATATGAAGACATGCCTAAAACATATAAAAGTACTTGGTGGGGCGCACCTGAGTTTTGGATGCGGTTGAAACTTGGTTTGGCCCCTCATCCAAGTTGGACACACACAATGGATTGTCTAGATTTGTGAACAACATCTCGGATGGCCCAATAAATGATTATGAATATTTTAATGGGTCTCAACTGTTGTATGTGGTGTGGCCCACCTAAGTATGGATTGACTTGATTTTTAATCTCATGGCCCCACCAAGGAATGGTGCATCTAACTAATGGAGTAGATGTTGGATACACATGACGGCCCAAATAGGTCAACCTCATGGGAAGTTCCCATGAGGTCGACCTCGTAGTACACTTTCCATATATATATATATATATATATATATATATATATATATATATATATATATATATATATATATATGGAAAAGGTAATATGCGCTTTCGAGCGTAAAGCGGTCGTCAGTGAGGTCGAGTGGGTGGGCCCCACCGTGATGCCTTTCGAACATCAACACCGTCCACCGATGTACCATTCCATGGTGGGCCCAGGACGGCCCAAAATCAAGTCAATTCATGACTTTAGTGGGCCACACCACATACTGAAGTGCGAGAGGGCATGCACCATTAAAACATTCATAACCATTTTTGTGGCCCCACCGAGATGTGTTTTGCAAATCCAGCCCATCCATTATGTGTGTCCCACTTGAATGAGGGTTCAGACCAAGTTTCAGGTGCATGGAAAACTCAGGTGGATCCCACCAGTGTTTTTATATGTTTTTGGCATGTATACTTATGGTTTTAGATGGTGTGGCCCACCTGAGTCACGGATTAACATGATTTTGGGCCGTCTAGGCCTACTATGGATGGTGCGTCTGGTGGACGGTGTTGATGTTCGAAAGGCATCACGGTGGGGCCCACCCAGCTCGACCTCACGGACGACCGCTTTACGCTCAAGCGCATAGTACCTTTTTCCATAGATATATATATATAGAGAGAGATATATATATATATATATAGAGAGAGAGAGAGAGTTTTATGCGATCGAACTCATATAAACTTCCCATGAGGTCAAGTTGTGTGGGCCCCACCATGATGCATGTTGAATATCTACCCCATCAATTAGATGCAACATTCCATGGTGGGCCTTGGGCTTAAAAATCAAGTCAATCCATGACTTTTGTGCGCCACACCACGTACAAAAGTTAAGAGGGGTTATCCTCCCATTAAAACATTCATAATCTTTTTTTGGGCCCACTGAGATGTCGTTCACAAATCCAGCCCATCCATTATGTGTGTCCCACTTGGATGAGGGCTCAGACCAAGTTTCAGATGCATCCAAATTTTAGGTGGGCCCCACCAAGTGCTTTTATATATTTTAGGCATGTCTTCATATGATATTAGATGGTATGGCCCACCTGAGTTCCGTGTATGGCTGATTTTTGGAATATCCCATAATTTAAAAGGGACCCATCAAATGCACGGCGTTGATGTTCAACACACATCATGGTGGGGCCCACACAACTTGACCTCATGGGAAGTTCCCATGAGGTCGATCGCATAGAACCACACACACACACACACACACACACACAGAAACGCTCACCTGCAAACCAGTTTGCACATACTACATACCAACTTTTTTGAGAACTCATCATATCTGATGAGTCTCGAAAATCTGAACGGTCCACATGAAGCGGAACCTCATGAAACCCCCTGGTACAAAATTTTACTTTGATCCAAAATTTTGGTGGGCCATGAAAAATGCAAACAGTTTCTTCCCTTGATTTGAATTTTTATTTGCTATGGCCCACCAGAATCTTAGATCAGGGTGAAAATTCACCCCCTAAGGTCTCATGGGATTCCGCATCTTATAGACCGTTCGGATTCGACACCCATGACACGTGTGCAAAGGTGCGCATGTGCGTAGGTGCGCACGAGCTCATATATAAATATACTAAGGGACTTATTTTTATATACTTCTTTCATCATTTAATAATTTTTTACATACCGCAACCACCTATAGTTTTTTTTTTTTTTTCCTATATGAATCTAACTCTATGAACTTTTTAGTGTAATATTTTGAAACTTCCTTGATACATCATAAGAAAGTCTCTATGTGTATATATATATGTTAGAATCAGAGAGATAGCAGAGAGACTTGCAAAGTCTGATTGCACGAAAGCTGGGAGAATTGTTCTTTTTCTAAACAACTGTTGTGGCTAATAAATAGCCTTACAATAAGATAGAAAAATAACCACCCACGACTTTACAGGTCCTATAATCGTGGTGCATAACTACATTAAACAGAAAGCAATCTTGTTCCTCAAGTTTAGGGAGGACTTATTCAACTTAACAGAAATAACAAGAGACTCTGACCCTAACGGCTAGGAAGCTCCAATAGTTTCATCATCCTCCCTTAAACTGAATGCCATTGTCATTCAGTTTATACCTGGATATTCACATACACCCAGTAAACCTCGCATCCTCAGAAAAACATCAAGCTTTAACGGCTTTGTAAGAACATCTGCAACTTGTTGTTGTGTAGAACAATGAATTAGCTCCAAAATTCCATCCCTGACAAGATCTCGAAGAAAATGGAATCTTACATCTATATGCTTACTCCGACCATGCATCACAGGGTTCTTTGAGAGTTTAATCACTGAGATATTATCACAAAACACTACCATTGGACTGCTTTGCTCTTGATTTAGAACTTTCAGAATTCTTCATAACCACACGACCTGGCATGCACTTGATGTAGCAGCTATGAACTCAGCTTCAGTGGTGAAGAGAGTAACCACTGGTTGTTTCTTTGAAGACCAAGAGACAGCTCCCAAGCTCATTACAAAAACATAGCCTGAGGTACTTTTCCTGTCATCCTGATCGCCAGCATAGTCACTGTCAGTGTACCCTACGAGTTCTTCACTTCCTCCCTTCTTGTAGAACATCCCAAAACTAACCGTGCCTTTTATATACCTCAAAGCTCTTTTTGCTGCCAGTAAGTGAGACTCAGTAGGACGCTTCATGTACCTACTGATCAAACTAACAATAAACATCAAATCGAGGCGTGTGGCAGTCAAATACATAAGACTTCCCACCATTTGCTTGTAGACAGTACTATCAACTTCTACTCCCCCTTCATCTTTCGTGAGCTTGAAGCCAGGAACCACTGGATTATGTACTGGGTTATACTGACCCATATTGAACCTTTCCAGGACATCTTGAGCATACTTCCGTTGAGTGATGAAGATACCATCTGCCTTTTGTAATACTTCAATGCCAAGGAAATATCTCATTCTTCCAAGATCAGTCATGTCGAACTCAATCTTCATGGACTTCTTAAATTGTTCGAACATCACTTCATCATTGCCAGTAAAAATAAGGTCATCAACGTAAAGGCACACAATTAAAATTTTACCTCCAGCTGCAGTTTTAATGAATAAAGTATACTCATAAGGGCATTTGGTGAAGCCTTCTTTGATGAAATATGCCTCAATGCGACTATACCAGGCTCGGGGAGCCTGTTTGAGTCCATACAATGCTTTTTTGAGTCGATAAACCTTAGATTCATGCCCCTTCTGTTCATATCCTGGAGGCTGCTCAACGAAGACTTCCTCAGTAATTTCCCCATGCGTAAAAAGCCGACTTGACATCAAGTTGGTAAATCACCCAAGCTTTACGTGCGTGCAAATGAGGATATAACAATTTGTATAGTGTCCAAGCGAGCCACTGGTGCGAATACTTCAGCATAATCAATTCCATGTTGCTGACAGTACCCCTTGGCAACTAGCCGAGCCTTATACTTGTCCACTTCTCCATTTTTGTTGTATTTTGTCTTAAAGATCCACTTTACTCCTATGGTTTTTCCTCCCGATGGCAGCACTGTTAATTTCCATGTGTCATTCTTCTCAATAGCTTGTATTTCTTGATCCATGGCTTTCCTCCATTTCTCGGACTTCACAGCTTCTGCGAATGTAATGGGATCCCCGTCAGTGAACAAGGCTAAATGTGCCTGGTTAACATTTTCTTCATCTGAGAGGCCTTGTCCAGTTTCATAGTCCCGCATCCACACTGGTGGTCTCCGAGCTCGTATTTCACAAGGTGAGTTTTCTTCATTTGAAACGTTACCTCCATCAGACTCGGGTTCAGTTTCTCCAGATTCTTCATTGGTTTCAGACTCTTCTCCATCTCCCTCGTCTTCCACTTCTGCTTCTTCTTCAGTCTCTCATTCGAGCTCAGCCAATATGGCCTGTTTGTGACCATCATCCTAGTTCCATTGCTGATCTTCTTCAAATACCACATCTCGGCTAACAATTATTTTATTTGAAAGTGGATCAAATAATCTATAAGCCTTGGATTCCTCACTTACCCCCAATAATATGCATTTGAAACTCTTGGTATCAAGCTTTACCCTCTTGTTGTCAGGTACATGGACGTGAGAAATGCATCCAAAAACTCGAAAATAGTCTACTGATGGCTTGTGCCCACTCCACGCTTCTTCAGGTGTTTTGTTCTTCACGGCAAGAGTTGGACATCGATTTAAAACATGCACTGTCCAATTCACTGCTTCAGGCCAAAAGGTCTTAGGAATTTACTTTGCTGTCAACATGCTTCGCACCATATTCATAATGGTACGGTTCTTCCTTTCCGCGACACCGTTCTGTTGGGGTGTATAGGCAGCCGTTAATTGTCGATGGATTCCATGCTCATTGCAGAAGTTGGTGAATTCCTGTGATGTAAATTCTCCCCCACGATCTGTTCTAAGGCTCCGTATGTATGTTCCAGTTTCCTTCTCAACTCTGGCTTTGTAAGATTTGAATGTGGAAAAAGCTTCTGACTTCTCCACCAAGAAGTATACCCAAGTCTTTCTACTGAAGTCATCGATGAAGGTGATAAGATACCGTTTTTTACCATTTGAAATAGGGTTGATTGGTCCACATATGTCAGCATGCACCAACTGAAGAATGTTGGAGGCTCTCCACATGCTTTCTTTAGGAAATGGATCACGGTGCTGTCTTCCCACCAGGCAGTTTTCACACACCTTTTGAGAGGCTTTAAACCGAGGTAACCCTGCCACCATGTTCTTTTGTTGGAGCACTTTGAGCCCATTCCAGCTGAGATGTCCATAACGGCAGTGCCAAAGGTCTGCTTGATCTGTGATCAGTGAGGAGAAGCATTGTTGTTCCTTTGGTGCGCAACGAGCAGGCACAGCAAACATCCTGTTGTGTGTCATTTCTGTTTCCATGATTAAACCTTTCTCACTGTAAAAGATTTTGCATTTTCCATGTTGGATAAGTACTGCCAGCCCCTTTTCCTGCAACTAACCGATGCTCAACAGGTTATTTTTCAGGTCTGGTACATAGAAGACTTCTGTGATTACATGCACAAACCCATTTACCTCCATTTGAATCTTACCCTTGCCTTGTACACTAATACTCGAGTCATTACCAAGCTTCACCGATTCTCGAAAGTTGCTATCAAGATCAAAAAACATGTTTTTTCTCCCACACATATGGTTACTGCACCCAGAGTCAAGGAACCAAATGTGCTCCGTCACAGTCTCGTTGGAATTTACAAGAGCCATCAACAGCACCTCCTCCTTTGTTTCAGCATAGTTTGCTTTTTGTTCCTTGTCTCGCTTAGGACATTCCCATTGAAAGTGCCCTAGTTCATGACAATTGTAGCACTCTATGATAGATTTGTCGAACCCAAACCTACCCCTTCCTCTTCCTCATCCTCGGTAAGTGCCTCTGCCTGCACCTCTTCCTCCTTGCTGGAAACCATGAGTGATTTGAAGTGCATGTTCATCGTTCACATGTCGGCTGATTCGCTGTTCATGCACCAAGAGGCTGCTCTGAAGCTCGTCTATGGACATTTTGTCCAGGTCATTGGATTCCTCAATGGAGCAAACAACGTAATCATATTTTGAAGTCATAGACCTCAATATCTTTTCAACGATTACCACATCATCCATTCACTCCCCATGCGTTCGCATCTTGTTAGCTATGGTGAGAGTTCTGCCAAAATAATCATTGACCGACTCTGCAACATTCATATGCAACACTTCGAACTCCTTGCAAAGAGCTTGCAATTGAGCTCGCTTGACACATGCATTTCCTTGATACTTTTGCTTTAAAGAATCCCATATATCTTTCGCCGTATCTTTCTTCAAAATGGTCTCCAATATCGAACGATCAATGGCTTGGAACAAATAATTCTTGGCCTTGAGATCTTTCAGCTTCTGATCTTCATAGGTCTTCCTCTGTGTCTCACTAAGATCTGATCCTCTTGCTGCAGCAGTGATCCCCGTCTCTATCAAGTTCCAATACTCTTTGGAACGCAAAAAATTCTCCATCAGCATACTCCAATGGTCATAGTGACCATCAAACCTTGGAATGGCAGGTTGCACGAAGCTATTCTCGGATGTCATGTCTCTGGTTCTTCACTCTAATACCTGAATCACAAGTTTTGATCAGACCTCGTGAGGAGGCTCTGATACCAAATGTTAGAATCAGAGAGATAGCAGAGAGACTTGTAAAGTCTGATTGCACGAAAGCTGGGAGAATTGTTCTTTTTCTAAACAACTGTTGTGGCTAATAAATAGCCTTACAATAAGATAGAAAAATAACCACCCACGACTTTACAGGTCCTATAATCGTGGTGCATAACTACATTAAACAGAAAGCAATCTTGTTCCTCAAGTTTAGGGAGGACTTATTCAACTTAACAGAAATAACAAGAGACTCTGACCCTAACGGCTTGGAAGCTCCAATAGTTTCATCAATATAGGTATTTGGGGACCTTTCTATATACTTATTTTCTCATTTAATGAATTTTTACATACTACAATCACCCATAATTTTTTTTTCATTCGAATCTAACTTTATAAACCTGTTAGTGTAATATTTTGAAACTTCTAACCTTGTCTTTTCTTAAATATATCTTTTTAAAATGCCATTACAAACTTGTATAATTACAAAATTAAGTTTACTTCTCAACACATGGGGCGAGGGAGCTCTACAGCAGTGGTTGGGGAAGCGGTCATTGCATTTCAGTCCAGGTAGTGCTTTCACGGGAAGATATGAAGATGCATTTAGAAATTTTAAGGGCTTTCTTGGGTCAAAGGAGGGGCAACTTGGCAACAATTGCCTTTGGAGGGATCAATGGCCTACCAGAAATTAAGTTTACTTCTCAACACATGGGGCGAGGAAGCTCTACAGCAGTGGTTGGGGAAGGGGTCATTGCATTTCAGTCCAGGTAGTGCTTTCACGGGAAGATACGAAGATGCATTTAGAAATTTTAAGGAGGAGGTTGAAGGCTTTCTTGGGTCAAAGGAGGGGCAACTTGGCAACAATTGCCTTTGGAGGGATCAATGGCCTACCAGAAATTAAGTTTACTTCTTAACACATGGGGCGAGGAAGCTCTACAGCAATGGTTGGGGAAGGGGTCATTGCATTTCAGTCCAGGTAGTACTTTCACGGGAAGATACGAAGATGCATTTAGAAATTTTAAGGAGGAGGTTGAAGGCTTTCTTGGGTTAAAGGAGGGGCAACTTGGCAACAATTGCCTTTGGAGGGATCAATGGCTACCAGAAAGACCTATTAAGAGAGCCCTAGTGCAACCCACCTAGTTGCAGCTCTCATTTGATTTTTTTTTTAACGTAGTGAAATTAAATTATTAATAAACAATTGAATTTGTAATTAACCTTAATAAATCCACATTTGATAATCTCGAGTTTTTAAAACATGAAAAAAAAATGATAAGATCAACAATTAGATTTATCGGATTGAAGGTAGACAAGGTGGTCTGAGTTGTGCCAAACGATCGTTCAAATGGATGATCAAAACATCATATTATCATTAAGCATGATCAAAACATTTTTAACAACTAAAACAAAAGTTTAACAGTTAAAAGTATTTTCAAAGCTTTTTCAATATTGGGCCTAATGTAAAAACTACTTGATGAACCTTTGATCTCTTAGGGCCTGTTTGGGCATTTGATTTTCGGTGGTTTACGAGGGGTAGGATTGTAAAATCCCCCCTATTCCATCCCATGTACGTTTGGGCAACCGAGCGACCGTCCCAGTTTGCACTTCTAAAATCCTCTGTCAGAGGCGCAGGATTCGGGCGGGATTCGGGCGATCCTGCGGGCGGGATTCAAAGGGTTTTTGGATGACTTCTCGAGCCCATCATCCCGCGGTGATAGCTCTTCAGAGTATGTTGTGCCTTCGATCCATTTTTAAGAAAAGAGGAGAAAAAAAACTGTCGGCGTTAAAAACTGTCTTCTCCTCGGCCTTTGCCTCTTGTGCCTTCTTTCTTAGATTTCTTCGTCTATTCTCTTCTTTTATCCTTTCTTTCTTTATTTTCGTTTAGATCCCTCACAGATCTACGTCCTGATAGGCGTTTTTCCTCCTATTTTTTATCATTTCTTTCTGATCTCGTCCTCTCTCCAGATCTAGCTACTTCATCTGTAGATCGATGGATTCTTGACGAGATCTTGCCTCCCTCTCTTCGGAAATCTAATATGTCACCGATCTACAATTTAGCGGAGGTTTTGTGTCTTTTCTTGTACTTTTTCCTTACAGTTTTTTGTTATCTTGCAAGTCTTTTTTCCTCCATTTGTTTCTCAGGCTTACGATCTATTTCCAAAGCATGAAGGAGATTTCGCCGATGAAGATGGTTGGGTCCGATCGCTGGAAGGAGGGTTTCTGCTTCTGATCCCTCATATGTAGGCATGACTGTAAATCGACCTATTTTGGGTTTGATGTTCCGTTACGTGTAAAGAGAAGCTATCGGTGCTGGAGAGATGGCAAAGTATTGTATCTCATGGAAATCCAAACAACCCACACCATGATATCCCATAAGATGAAACGAATCCCCTGATTTCCAAATAGAAAGTCAGACCCATCCTGGGATAGCGGTGTATACTTCTATCCCAAGACAGTCCACTGACGTCCATAAATGCTGTTGTCGGCTCAATTCCATCCGTTATAATCCACCATAACGCAAATGCCCAAACAGGCCCTTAAATTTACTACATAAATTGAGTTTCTAAAAAACCATTGGATCCCTGTAGAGCCATATGAGTATCAATGGATATTGATAGATACAGCCAGCCACATCAACTTTTATTGACCTTATAAAGTAAATCAAAGTACATATGATCAAGACTTTGACCCTCATACATCCTTAGATTTAAGGATTAATCAAGTTTAATGCACCATCAAGTCAATCATAATCTAAGCATAATGGGCTGTAGTATAGAATCTTAACCTTGATCACCAATGCACGTGTCCAATATTGATAGTATTTGATACCTAACCATATTGATGGTGGAAAGAGAAGATCATGATCCCGTCATGATCCCTACATACTCTGTCACATCACCCCTTCTCCCATGTATCGGTTGTGCAGATGCCTTGCATTCTACAAGGCACGGTTGACCACGAGGATCCACCGTCAATCGTGATTACTATGATGTTCACGGTCAATTGTGGAATTTCACAATCAACCATGACTTTCTATGATAATTCACGGTCAACCGTCGATTTTCATAATTTTGCATGAAATAGGATAGTTAAGCCCGGTTTTGTCATTAGGGCTTAAGGTTAATAAAAAAAATATAAAATAAAAATAAAAATTAATACAAGTGTTTTCTCAAGGGGTTAGGGTTGGTAACGGGAGAAGATTTTCTACACTTGTAAAGGAACTTGGGAAGGATTTCTCAAGGGATCTAGAGGTTTTTTAGAGGCATGCATTGAAAGGGAGATCAAATACATCTGTAATCAAAGAAAGTGAGTTTGTACAACTCTAAGTTTTTTATTATAGTGGATCTCCATCGCTTTGTGTCGTGATTTTTTCTCGTAAAGGTTTTTTCACATAAAATATCACCGTGTTTGTGATTGTTTACTTTTGATTAAATTATCATGCATTATTATATTGTTCTATCTTCGATTATCATGCTTCCGTAAAAGCGCACGGATTGGCGGTGGTGTTGGATCTAGATTTCTAACACTTAGGATTTGATCTAGGTTTATTGTTGGCTCAGGTTTACATCATCGTGATGTGATATAGAGCGGGTTCACTCACAACAATATCCTATTGTGAAACCATCAGTGATTAACTTCACCGAACCATGAATCGGTATCGTCCATTTTGGGATAAATACTTCTCTCATGTATGAAACTTGATGGGATCCTCTTATTGCGTACAATGCAATGTGTTATAAAAAAGGAGTGTAGTTGTCACTCCACATGCATGCAACCCACTCTTTAATCTAGATCTTTATTTTTTTTAATGTTAGATATTGAGATTGGATCTGCCATCACCGTTGTTGTAGATAAGATGAATGTTCTAGTTGCCTAGCTACAACTCTTATTGTTTTCTTTTATATATAGCATTTGTATTTTGTTAATTTATATGATATGTGTGGCGCTGTTCTTTTTATTGGTGCTTACCCGAATAGATGTACATATCATGCTTTTGTTAAAAAAAATTTCAAGTGGTATGCTTCCACCTTTCAATAAAAAAATGTGTCTAGTAGCTCCAACACAAGACCTTGTATCCATGGTAGACTCATAGTCTTATGTGGGGTAAGGTGAAGGCACACAACTCGACGTCATGCCTAATGATGCAGACTTTCCATTCTTCCTCATCATCAATTTGTTGGAGCTGATACCCCAACAAATCAATGTGATCCCGAATCCATTAGACATGTGAATATAATTAGGACGATCTTAGTAATGGATCATGATGATCGTGAGTCCTACGTGGACATCTTATTGATCCTCAGTGTGTCTTGTTACTTTAAATGTTATGCCTCGAAATTCAGGTACAGAGTGTACACCCTCAGACCTGAGTTTCAGTTCGTAACTCGTACACAAAGTGTACTAATTTAATTCCTTAATCAGTTTAATCGGAGATGATAATTATATTCAGTCTAAGTGCCACTATAATCTCAATCAACATACATAATAGTTAGCATCAATTAACCAAGCATATATAAATCTTGACAACCCTTAAAATAAAATAAAACTTAAAAATTATTCATTTATTATATCATCGTACTATAATTATGTTTATTCCAATCTAACATTGTTTCAATGAAATAAATCTAAATAATTTTTTGAAAATCTCAAAATCAATATCGATTTGCATTTTACGTTAATCAAACTATGCTATCAAGTAATCAAAAATGGTCTAATGCAGCCACTTCATCTTCAGATAAGTATGGTCATGTTTCACATGGATCGTGTTCAGGTATGGTGCATCCTTTCGGTTCTTGTGCCACATCATCTGCGAATAACTCTTCTGTACGGTTTTTCCATCAATAAAAAGGTAAGCTGGCCGGCTCAGTGAATAACCCAGCATGGTTCATAATCATAGTAATTAAAATAACATAAAAATGTATATACAATGATATGGATGCAAATGATATATGAATGCATCAGATGGGATGATCGTCCATCTGATTAGGTTGAAGGTCGTCAACCTGCATCTACCCATTGGGTAGGCTTCCACCTTTCAGTAGGCTTGGTAACGCTCTACCAGGATCGACATTTCTTCTAGGGAAGGGCCCTAGGATCGACCATGCATTACGTAAATGTAATGAATGATGGATGATATGTAAATGCAAATTTTTCATATTTGGTATAGTTGTCTTGATCAAAATATTCACATATGAATTTAGCGTACAATTATCATAACAAAATACTCAGATAAGCATATCAATTAATTAAACAATCACAAACGATTTATTTTAATTTTAATGAATTATGAGACAAGTTGGGTTACTCACTTGAGTCTGGCAATGTAGAATCCACAAGGTAATCAGGTTGGTTTGAATTCAGAGATCTTATCAGTTATATCAACAACATTATTATTTATCTAGTTATTTTATATGATGGGGCCCACCTTGAATACATCCTAAGTGGCCAAACCCTAAATGATCAAATAATTAAAATTATATATTTATTTAAATTTAATTATCAAGATTCAGATTTTCTTTTTAAGATCCTGAAATTGAATGCCAAATAATTAATCAGGGTGGCCCACCGGATGATTAGATCATCCAGATTCTTTAGGTATTATCATGTTTTGCCTCTACACATTAGATAGATAGTGTGGATCTAACCACACATACACTGATGGCCCATCTCGACCTTCTACACCAAGTGATACCAATACTTGCGCAAAAATCTAAGATTCCTTCATTAAACACTTCTAGATCTGACTAATGTGGCCTATCCGATGGTCAAATTGATCTGAAAATTAGGGCCCTTGTATATTTTGGCCTTAGAAATCATATGATCCGTACAGATCTATCTTAACACAATCAGATTCCATCCATTCAATTTATTCCTAAAATATTACTAACTAGATCTGAAATCATAAAAATATCACTTTATTAAAATTAACTCTACACATCTATACAATGATCATGTGGATGATCCACACCATCCATTATATAGATTAAGAAGAAATTAACAACATAATAAAAAATTAAAAAGATCTAACGATTAGAACTTACTTAATCGAACCTTCTTAGAATCTCATCTCCCTTATTCTTCAGAGCTTCCTATTTTTTTCTATTAAGCAGAAACCTTATCCATTTTTTTTAAGAAACTTCTATTGATAAGATAGGATGAGCACATCCTCCCTTATCCTGAATTTGATTAAAAAAATTATTATTACTACTCCAAGAATCGATCCCTAAACCTCTCTCTCAACTAAGAATGTCTCTACCAACTCAACTATTAACTTATTTTTATTTTTTATTTAAAAATAAAATCTTTAAATATTTATTTTAATTTTTTTAATGCACCAAAATTTAAGGTTGTTACATTAAACCTATATTACGATTTTGTTGAGGAGTGATTCCTCTAATAGTCACTGTGAACTTAAGATTGGACATGACGATGTCAATGCTAGATGAGGGAGATCATGTTCGCGGGGGCCTTTTCAAGCATTTTACTTATGCGGTTTGATTCAAAGTGTTAGAATATTTGACTTGGAGTCACCACTACCTAGTCAACTCAATTTTTTGCAGTCAGTTAAACCCTGTAGAATTTATAAACCAGAGATTCCGTGTATTGAAATGACTCCTGAACAGCGACTTAAGATTCTAAGGGACCACGATGATCAAGAATGAAGGTATTGGGCACCTTCTTTGCCCGTACTAACATACGGTTTATATGTTGTGAAATTTAGTGAATTATAAAGGATTTGTTTAGTATAACATCAAACGATGTAATAAATGGTATGTAATGCAATAGTGCAATGTCCATCTCAGGAGTGAGAGTGGGGAATTGGCAAGGGTGATCCACCAGGACCTGTTTACCTGAGAAAGATGGTAAAGAAATAAAAAAGACTCTGATCGGTTTGAGTTTTTTATATGACAAGATCTGAGGAATTAGAAGGTCACAGAGCATATACTCGAATCAATAAAAGTAGGAGGGGGTGGAGGAGAGATATGTTAATGAGGAATGTAAGGATGATGCGAATGAGGGTGTGTAATGTATAACTCAAAAGTGAGAGTGAGGAATCGGCAAGGTCGATCCACCAAGACCCATTTACCTGAGAGGAATGATAAAGAAAGAGAAGAATTTCAGTTACTTTGAGTTTTTAATGGGTAGAATCTGGGAATCTAGCAAGCCATAAAGCGTATACTTGAATAAAGTGGAAAAGCAGAGTGGTTGAAAAGGGAAATGATGATGCAAATGTTAATATGAGAATGAATGTAGTTAGTCTGTAGATGGGCTAGTCATGGATGAGTAAAACAAGTGGACAGGTTGTCACAAGGGTCGACTAAAATCGGGTAGATCGGCCTTTTGATGGCTCGGGCAATAAAGATTTAGGCGTGATTAAAGCTGAGACAGGTAGGGTGTGCCCCTGGTTGGTTGTTGGAACAAGGAGGTTATCCCCTTAATTAATTGATGCTGAGACCAACAAGGTGTGCCCTTGGTTGATTATTGGAGAGGGTAGGTTATCTGTAATATCTCAAATTTTCACAGCCAGAGTTTGTACTCATGCCCGAGGAAATCGGGTGTTAATGATGTATAAATTGGATGCTTTAGAAAATTGCACCTTTTTTTTTTCATTTGGGTCACATCCAAATACATTCATGAAGGTAACATTCACAAGAATAAAATCAACTATATTGATTATATTTCATCGGAGTAAAAAGAGTAATCAAATGCCCTCATAATGGGAGGTTTATTACAACATCAGAGTTCACAGCAAAAGTACAAAACTAAATAGTAAAACTGTCTTCTTAGTCTTTCAAGATAATCTTTTATAAGGAAGTAGTCCTCTAAGTCTTCAATTTATACGTTGCCTGCATCAACTGTACGGTTAGGAGAGGGTCAATACCCTACTCATAATGATGGTTATCCTTTAAGATTAACAATAATTCAAGAGATTCATAAAAAGTAAAATAATGGTACTGATACGTCTCGTACTCCACTAATACATGAGATATCAGTATGATAACCTACATGAGATATATGCCTAGTATAGTGCGTGCGGCTTATCATATGTAGTGATCATCACAATGTGGAATATAATTCATAAAAAATCTGGCTAAACTCACATCCCATAACTATGGATATTCGCCGACATGGCCAACGTTAATGTGGATTACGCCAACATCTCAAGGCAACACAACACATGGTTGGGGGATTTACATAACATGATGTGTTCATGAAGCGACTATTTACGACATCCAATCCCGAGAAGTTGATGTAACACATATGCCGATTTACATACATCGATTGTGCATCACGCCAACCAACCGACGAAATTACGTGCTAACCAAGAGGGCTGCTACCCATAACGCATTATATCCATGATAAGATATTTGAATCACTAGTTGTGATACCTCTTAACACATCACTTGCACTTATAGAGAATATAAACTGAATCACGGAGGTTTTGGAACAGACATTTTGTTTTGACAAGAAATAAATGTATTCGATTTGGGGGATTTCATTCAATGATAACAAAGAAAGAATAAGAGAACAATGATCACAAAGTATTATATTTATTCTGAGTTCATTTACATCTATTGATTTTCCTTAATTCTAAGATAGATTATAATGAATAGGTACAATAAATGAAAGAGAAAGATAGTTCAATGGCAATTTTAGCAACATTTCGACACTTATGTTGTTCATTGCAAAGGCAGATGAGTCATGCAGACTTAAAGCCCATGATTTGGTTGTACGATAAGCATTGATCGTTCTTCCACTTATCCTTTCAGTCGTACAGACATACTCTTCTTTCTCCTAGAGCTCTTTCTCTGTGTTTCACATTTCCTTTACTTTCCCTTTATGAATCCGACAATCGGCGCACTCGATCAAGTAAGGGGCATTTTAGGCAAAAATACGAGTGCACTATCTAAGAAGAGATGGAAACTTCATGAACTTGGGTTGTGCCATAATTCCGTTGTGCGGATCTTCCATCATGCTCCACTTTTCTCTCTCCTCTAGGAGTTCCTTGAGACTCTCTAACTTCTGTCTGTCAAGATGGGAGAGGGGTATTTATAGGCATCTCGCACGTGTGAGAAGTCTATAAATACCGCACCCCTCTCCTTATCTGGGAGAGGACTCCTCATTTGTAGGGGGGAAGAAGTTGGACATGCTCAAGCCTTAAAGATAAACGGCACAAGGCCAACATAATAAAAGGAAGAGTGACAGTGTCAACTCAACAAAAGTGGCAATGGCCAACATAATAAGAAAGGAGAGATAATGGTCAATTCCATAATAAGGAGTGACAATAGCCAACTCAATACAGAGATAATTGGTAGAGCCAACTCAAATAAAGAGACGAGTGGTAGGGCCAACTCAAATAAAGAGATAAGGCAAGGGCAAGGCTTGTATCCATGGCCTCACATAAATTCAAAGAAATCACTTGTATCATGTCATAATCCCAAAATGGCCAATAGTTGTAATGATATTAACTAAATTAATTGAAAGGATAATTCTCAGAAAACATGTAAACATGAAAGGCATGATAATTCATATTGTAAAAGGCATCAAAGAGGCCAAATGAAATAATAGGAAAACAGCTAGAAGGCAGGATAAATCAACTGAAATTATGTACGCTTAAAGGATAAAACCCTCATGACCTCTTATCATCATATCGCCCTTATGTGTTATTGGAGCTCTATGTACACGATGTGGGATTGAATTCTACATAATTGAAACCTATTCGCATGGATAGATCACCACATTAGATGGCTCCTATGGTTAAGATCAGAAGTTTGGAATTTGGCCTAACATCTAAGTTTAGGGTTGGGTTACAAGGGTAGTAACTTAGATAAGAAATTAGAATTCCTTGATAGCTAGACAACCTGCATCCATGCAAATCTAGATTCGAAGGTAAATTGGTTACTAATTTTGATCTTATAGAAAGTACCTGTGTGAAGGTCTTATACCTAGACCGACTATATCGCCAGAGCTCAGTTTGACTCACACCTAGACTCAGTGGCGGTATTGTGTATGCCCAACGGCCATCTCCCTCTCTCCTTTCTTCTTTTCCCTTCTTTCTTTCCTTATTTTCTTCCTTTTTCTTTCTTCTTTCCTGCTCCATAACGTGTCCAACAAGCAACTGGAACTCGGCACGATCTGGTTTGACTCGGTGAGCCACACCATCCTCTTTCCTCTCGACTCTCTCGACTCTCTCTCTCTTCTTTCTCTTTTTCTCCTTTCTTTCTCTCATTTCTTCTCTTTCTCTTTCTTTCTTTGTGGCAAGACATTCCTGGCGGAGGCTTTAGTTATATACCCCTTTTAAGAGGACTGGAACCTTCTTGCGTAGTCCCTGTTACGTAACCACGAAACTGGGGAAGCTCTTTACAAAACCTCTGTTTGCACAACAAAAAAGAACGGGATGGTGTAAGCACGTTCGTTGTCCATAATTTCCTTTTTGGTTTCTTCTTCTGGGCATCTTGGATCTATCCATTGAATCCCTGGCCCACCAGATCAATGATCTGATCGTTGGTTTTGCGAAGACGTTTTCACGTTCAACGCTATTTACGTGTGGGAGAACGGTGGAACGGCGGAAGGTCTCTCTTTCCTTCTCTTTCGGAAGTTTAGGGAGAGATCAGAATCCCTTTCTCTGAGATTTGGACAGCTCCGATTGGAGCTGGTGGGTTGTGTAAGAGGTGCAGCAACGGCGAGATCGCAAGTCGCGATTTCCACGTTACAGCACGGAGAGGGTCGACTTAAATAAGTTGCTGGGTCAGGTGGGGTCCACTTGTGATGTCGCTTAGGGAAATCCTCTCCCTTCATTTGCTTTGTATGATAATGCTAGGCCATGGGCCAAAATATCAAATAAGATTTTCGAATGGCCCACATGATCATTCAGTGGGAAGCCAATGCTCGTCGTTGTAGCAGGCCAACATGGGAAGCAAGTTACATGTGATAGGTGGGGACCACTAATTACGTCCTTTGAGAGATCTTCACCGTTTATCTGCTTTATGTGATGGTGATAGGCTATGGGCCAAAATATAGGATGGATCCAAATCCCATGTGGGCCACACGCTATAGAAACGTATGAATGAAAAACTTACCGTAATACCTTCCGTCGGAATGCGTGTTGCTATGGACATTCTTGTGGATACAAAGCATACGCTTGCTATGTTACATATATACAGCTTACGTCTTTTATTTACGACATTGCCCTTCTTTTTCTTTTGAACTTCTGTCGTCTTTAATTCCTAACCGTACCGTCAAATATAGGCAAATTTCACCACTGATCATTAGTTCTTAAGATCTTTCGATCAATTAAATTTGGGCTTGGATCTCTCAAGGATGGCCAAGATGCTCCTTTAGTGGCTAACACACTCCGTAATTCGAAATAACATTTGTACACTTTTGATTGATAAGTTACCAGGTAGGTTGGACCTATACCCTAAGATCTTCATGGTGATCAGTTTATTATGATATTCGCGTGACCCGTTTAGTGGATCCAAATACGATGGACGATTAGATTATTTGCTAAAAATAAGAAAACTTGATGGTTAGCATTCTGACCATTTATGTAGGTGATTGTACTGTCAGTTTTGTAAATAGATGAACACAAGGTAGTTTTCTGGACCGATTAAGGGTAGGACATGTATATTGTTAGATTCGAGTGATTTTTTCACATATCTAAGTTCCTCGGATTGTAATTCTAATGGTGGGTTAAGTATATTCATATGGTGTGAACAAGATGGATGGGTCAGAATCTTGATTTGATAAGTGTACGAACGGATGTAGAGGTCAAGTAGCTAATTTACTACGATCTAAGGGCTATAATTCAACGTATATGGTTAATTTATGATAATTAGGCCTGATATAAAATTTCACATAAAAGGGATCGTGGGAACCATGTGATCTAGAATTCAGGGGTCTAGGTCAATGGCATTTTCGTAATTATTGATGATCTGTGAGTTTTGGGGAATCCAATGGCTCCATGTGGTTATAGGCACATTTCTAAGAAATTCTTACAAAAGAATGCATATCTAAATCATTACGGATAGAAAGTTATTTGTCGTATCATTCCTGAGAAAGTACTTATGACAAATCACATGATGGATGGTCTTATCTTGAAATCAACTATCACATGGTTGAATTTATTGAATGTAGGTAATTTCCAATAGTTAGGTTTGTGTCGGGGCAAGGATATGTAAGGCTAGGATAGTTGGATTAGTATCGTACACATGTACATATAGGTTAATTTCTAGGTAACGCTCGAGAACTTTCAATACTCGAGTATTGAAATGTTCAGGGCATTACATTGTCTCATTAATTGATTAAAGGCACAAACACTGGACTAACTAGAGATGCTCCTCGTATATTTAATTGCATAGAGATTGGACTGATTGGAGATGCCCCTAACAGGGTGAGGGGCTCTGAATTTGGACTGGTTGGGGGTGCCCCTTGCAAGATGAGGGGTTCAAACTTTAAATGAGAGTCAATGGTATAGACAAATTGGATTGAATGGAGAAGAGATTCTTTCATGATGATATTGATGGCATGGGTACCCAATGTACTAGGACCCGCTTGATGCTGTGTCAGGGAATTTTGGAGTATGCTATTCACCGCCTCGTCAGAGGCTTGGATTGGAATTCTTCCTTGATCGATCAAGTTTTGGACAGCATATTTTAAGGTGAAATAATGATTTGTTATGTGACCCCTGACTTGGTGGCATGCATAACATTCGTTCTCATTAAAGATTGGTGGTAAAAAATTTGGTGGGGGCCTAAGCGGCAGTGGGTTAAGAAGTTGTCATTGGACTGGCGCGGTTAGCATTTCAGTGTAAGTTCGATTTATTGGTGTAAACTGCCTAAGCTCCCAGACCATGGCCATTTTCCAACCTCGATTAGGGTATATTGTAGGTTCCATCTTGACTGATGTTATTGTTGTTAATGTTGTCACTGTTGAGGGGCGAATGGTACATTTTTGGTAGAGGCGATAAGATTGTCTTCTTCCATTATATGGGGGACGGGAACACTTCCGTTATCGTTCTTACATTTAGTAGGTCTTCCTTTTACTATCAATTGTACCAGGGAGGCTTGTTAAGGCCACCAATGAGAGATTATCTCAGCCCTGATTCCGGCTTCGACTTGTTCCCTAACGCTGATGAGTTGGGTGAAGTTGGCATATGGATGCAGGACAAGGTATCCAGAGATACTCGGGTTTTTCGAGTAGATGATCATGGATATTTGCTCATCGTTGTCAATGGGTGTCTTCATTCTAATGGCCATGGCCCGCCACCATCCAACGTAAGCCAACAATGACTCATCATCCCTTGACTTAAGGCAACAAGATCTGCTTTTATGGGCGTTACATTAAGATTGTATGTAAAATGATCAATGAATGCTTGGTAAATTTGTTCCCATATTTTGATTTGATAGTAGTTCAATGACATGTACCAGTCTAATGCGTCCCCTTTTAGGGACTTCTGAAATAGACAGATCAATGCTCCGTCATTGCCTTCAATGGCATTAATCTCTCCATAGTGGTGGTATAATTGGTTCGATTCCTACATAGTGGAGACTAGGTATAACAGATGAGAGTCTGATCGCTTGGTTTACTATAAGGTACTTGAGAATGGGCCCTGCTGTAGCATCCCGATTCATGTAGCCAATTACACGCACCCAAACATATACATATCAAGTAATACGTTGAAAACCCAAGCACAATGAATCAATGAGGATGATAGAAGTAAATTCCATGTAGTACATTAGATAATCATAATACGTAGCGAAAGCATAATGGGACATGTAGAATTACCCCTTACGAGAATATAAGATTTCGTGATACTCTCCATGAGTTGAGAATAATCGAGATTATGGACTGATGGAACCATGTTTATGCGAAATTTGTGCGGTTTGACTCAAATTCTAAGTCCTAGAAAATCTCGAATAATTCCAATGCCCTGATCAAGCGAAGGATTGAGATTTAACAGGATTTTGAATGGATACCAGTAAATCCTCTGTACTGCGCAGGTGAAGGATCTGTGTATCGGACGCAAACCCACTACAACCATCTATTCATATCACCTCGAACACAGGGAGCAGGAAACCCTTAAGAGGCATAGAAAATGACTTGTATAATAGAAATTTCGGGGGTAAAATTATGTTTAAGGGGTGTAGATTGTAATGCCCCGAACATTTCAATACCCGAGTATTAAAAATTCTTGAGCGTTACCAAGAAGTTAACTTAAGATGTACATGTGTACGATATCAATTTAACTATCCTAACCTTACTTATATTCCCTGACATGAACCTAACCATTGAGAATGATCTCCAGGCAATAGAGCAAGCCATCTGACTGTTGATTTTAAGACAAGATCATCATCACGTGATTTGACGTAAGTACCTTTCCTTGAACGAACTGGTAAATAATTCCCTACCCATAATGATCCAGATGTGAGTCCGCTTGCAAGAATTGTTTAAAGAGATGCATACAACCACGTAGAACCATTAGATTTCACAAAACTCTTAGATCAGCAATAATTACAAAAATGCCACTAACAAGACCCCTGAATTCTAGATCACATGGTTCCCACTATTCGCTTAATGTGAAATTTTATACTATGCTTAATTATCATAAATTAACCATACATGTCGAATTTCAGCCCTTAAATCATAGTAGACTAGCTACTTGACCTCTACATCCGTCCGTATACCTATCGGATTAAGATTCTGATCCGTTCATCTTGTTCACCCCATATGAATAGCTTAACCCACCGTTAAAATTACAATCTGAGGAACTTACACAAGTGAACAAGTCACTCAAATTTAACGGTATACATGCTCTACCCCTAATCACTCCTGAAACCCACTTTATTTTCATCCATTTACAAAACTAACCATACATCCACTCATATACATGGTTAGAGTGTTAACCATAAAGTTTTCTTATTTTTAACAAGTCATCTGACCATCCATCAGGTTTTGATCCGCAAAATGGGCCATCCAAATATTAGGATAAATCGGTCATTATGAAGATCTTCGGGTTTAAGTCTAAACTACCAGGTAGCTCGTCATTTAAATATGTAAAAATAGTATTTTGAATTTCGGAGTAAGTTAGCCATCGAAAAAGCATCTTGGCCATCCTTGACTGAATGGGACTCAAATTTAACCGGTAGGGAGATCTCGAGAAATAAGGATTGTAGGTATAGTTTCACTCCTTTTGGACAGTGCAGTAGGGAGGAACGGATGATGAAAGTTAGCGAAAAGGATGATAGTAAATTTGTTAATAAACGAATTCCATATGCATGCATGCAAGTGGAATAGAGGCATGCTTCAACGGTGGGTATTGCCTCATCACCAGTGGATGGTGTTGTAACGCCGTGAAAATCGAGGGTCGAGCATAAGCTCTACTCCCGAGTTCCAACGCATCACTTATGCAATATAGATGATGATGATTGAATGTTGTCCATATTAGTGCATTAAACATGAGTGGGATTATACCAAAACAGCATATCATACTCCAGAGACAGATAAATTACGCAAGCGGAAGAACTGTGATAGATATATAAAGTATATAAACTGTTATAAGTCTCCAGAGTGTGAACATGTTACCAGGTTAAATAGATACATGTATACTTCCCAAAATGGACCAAAATGAATATACATGTGTGATTCAAAAAGACAAAATAGCAAGTGTAAGGGCATCTGATCAACATCCTAGAAGTCCTCGTCGATCAGGCCACGGCTCACATGAACCCGCCTGAAAACTACATGAAAGAGAATGCCTCCTCGTCATCCTCATAGTCCGGCTCCGCCTCGTAGGCATCGCCTCCACCTGCAACTAAGACAAGGTCTAGTTGGTATGTACAATACCGTCCCGTAACGTGGGAGTGAGTGATCAACTCAGTGGAACCATAAAGCAAAGGTTAACATGTTATTAATTCAGTCAAGCAGTAATGATAAAATAATACAATCAAACATCCCTAAGTACTCTGATTAATGCAGGAATTGTATGTATAAATGATGCATGTCCTCGCCTGCACTCCCTCTGCGATCTTCATCTAACGGTCGCGCATGTCAGTCACTTCCTCAATTCTCTCTACTCAATGCCAAACGGCACATGCAGTGTGGTGCATGAGCGTGATTACCAAGTTCTTATTAGATTTTTTTCATACAGCAGGATTTGGGAAGCTAAGATATTGCCCTTTATATCATTTACCCAAACAATGATCTATCTAGGGTCGTTAATCCTAGTTAATCACAAACGATGGCAAGTTCAGGTCACTACCACCAATGCCCTACCAACTGGCAGTCTATTTTTGAAGGCTCGTCACCAACCCGATTAGGGACCACAACCAGGCTGCACCGGGGTAGGCCTATTTTATACTCGAGGTCACTCTACCAACGCCCTACCAACTGGCAGTCTATTTTCGAAGGCTCGTCACCGACCCGACTGGGGACCACAGCCAGGCTGCGCCAATAGAGGCCGACATCTCAAATACAGTGTCCTATACCACTGTATTTGGCTCACAAGTCTGGGTTGCTCACTGGTCACTACGGGGAGGCTCGTCGCCCTAGCGTAGGCCGACAGCTCGACCATGGTGTCCCATACCAACATGCCCGGCTCATAACTCTTAGTGAATCGAGGTACCAACGTTAAACAGGCTTTCCACTGGTGAGTTTGGTACCTTAGATTTAAGAAGTAGCGTCCTTACATGGTGAACATACATCGGGCTAATCGGGTTGCTTGACAAGTTCGACTAGTACGAGCATACACTGAATTAAACGACAAGGTACCACTGTCGATGATCATCGTATACCTCGGATTCATCGAACGTATCCAATGTGATGAGACTAGTTCAGCCACTTAACCAGGAATTGTTACTGATTGCTTGAACTACATAGTAGTCCCAATCACACTTCAAACGATAGTATTCACAAGTGATAATCAATGACAACATGTGACAACCAAATCTAAATATAAATTTCATTTGAGCATTTCCACATACACATGCTACACATGTAACCACACATAGGCATTTCATCCATAAATCGTAGAGTAGTAAGATAGATCACATAAAGGAAACTGTATCATAGATAAGGGAATTGAGAATCTCATCTTAACACCCTCATTACATACATTTACATAAGCACTTCCTCATTCAGGCATTTCATCAAACACAAGCTACACATTTCAATATATACAGATTAGACTAGATATAAAATATATCCTAGCAAGCTCTTTTACAAAAGAGTTGCCACGTACTCAACGAGCATATATTCATCGTTAATAATCATGGCAAGCACAAATTCAAATTCCATACTCATTCAGTTATTTCAACAAACACTTAGACAACACACTATAACATACGTAACATATGTCGATAACAGGAATTAGGACAAATCCTTTCACCAATGAGTTGTCACACACATAACGGCCATATATTCATGACGAGTAATCATGGCAACCACAAATCTAAAAAATATACGTATTCAATTATTTCAACAAATACATAAAATATGTTATACTTGACATAGTTCATATATATTCATAAAGCAAAATAAACATCGCATTTAGCATGTGAAATGGCACCCACATCAGTTATAAATCATTAACAGGCATTAAAAGCCTTGAAAACCATAACCTAAACGTTTATACTTCGTACCTTTCGTCGGTAGACTCGTAACGAACTCGGTTTAAACACAAGGCCTTTGTCTACGGCACAACGGTCACCTATAGCATGAAATAGGTTAACTATTTCATCACTTACACTATTGAAAACCCTAAAACAGATTAGGTTTAGGTTTTCTTACCTACAAACGGAGTTAGAATCGCTGGAATAGCGTTGCAGAAATCGTAGCTCAGCCCGTGGAGCGATGGGATCGAATCCCAGGAACTCTCTCCCACTTTCTCTCTCACTTTCTCTCTCTTTCCTTCTCTCTTTGCTCTCTTCTCTCTCCTAGGGTTACAAATTCGTATGAAATGAGAGAGAGAGGGTTTAAGGCCCTTATATAGGCCCAAAACTGGTTGAAATGGCCACAGGGCCATGGTATACTTAGGTTATAACCAAATGGGGGCTGTTTCAATCAAACGGAGCACTTCTGGAGGCTCTCTTTCTGCGTGCGGTCGGACTTAAGCTTTCCGACATTAGATCTGGGTTAGGTTAAGTTTTCGGTCCGATCGGATTTACAGATCGACCGTGGCGGACCAGTTTCAGTTCAACGGTCACCGGTACTCGATCAGGGCCACAAGTGTACTGACATGTGTGAAAATTTTCTCCTGATCCGAGGCTATATTTGGGTCTAATTCTGACGGTATGAATACTTATATTTAGCCGGCAAGCGACACGTCTCAGTTTACTTAAGTTTGGATTTTATTTCCAAAAATATTCACGTTTCTCACACACTTCACTCCGGGATCAAATTGTACATTTCTAGACATAGTCAGGACTTGGTTTTCAAGATGATTTTCAAGCCTAGCAAGGCGGTCATAATCGTTTAGTTTCTCGGTAATCGGACTTACGACGTGCGGTCCGGGTCCGATACGGAGCTTCGTGATGCTCCTGAGAGCAACTGGGTAATGAGATTGATCCTAGATTATAGGGTAATGTAGCGTCAATGATTCTTCACATTTTGGGTCTTGCAGATCATATTTAAAGTGATTAGTGTTAATTTGACAGGTACTCCAGTTTAGCACTAGCTAATTCTCGTCTAATTTCTAAAAGATTTGGTCCTGAGTGATTTCTGCTTGCGGTGGTACTCGGGTCTTTGTACGGATTTCTGCCTGAGGTGGATGCTTCAGGGGGGAGAATTCTGATCCTTCCCAAGCTGGCGGAAAAGAGAGGAAAGCAGCTGGAGTGGCATTCCGCCATTTTCCACGGAAATAAACCGCAGCACGCAGAAATCGTATCTTCTTAAAACGCTTCGCAAGAAGCATCCAAACCAAGAATCTGGTGGGCCAGAGGATGTCGGACGACGAACCTAAACGGTCCAAAAAGACCTGTTCGAGATGAAATGGCCAAAGGACATATCCACCATTGAAGCAGGGCCACCTTTCGATCAGTCAACAAGGCATTCTTACACCTAAGAACGTGATCAAGACCATTCTTTTGTGGGCCTTTCCAAAACTGACCAACCTCTTGGTGAGGAAGAGGAAGCATCTTACCCGAAAACGGAAGCCAAAGACTTCCAAACAACACGCGCTACTCAATCCTACACACACCGTCGACATGCCTTTTACGCAGGAAGCCTCTAGACGCATGGGAGGGCTTATAAAATCCCAGCCCTCCCACTAGGAGACACACGACAGAAAAAGAAGAGGAGATAGAAAAGAAAGAAAGACAAAAAAAAAAAAAAAAAGAAAAGAAAGAGAGAAAGAGAGAAAGAAGGGAGGAAACCGGTTGCTGCAGCTGCCAGGAACACACCAAGGCCAGCGGGTTCAATTAGTTCTATATAAACTGAAGAGGTGAAGTAACAACCTCTTGAAACTTTCCCAAAAACAACTAGATTTCCATATTTGCTTGTTCCGTCCAAGCTACGTCTAAATCCCTTTCTTATTGTTATAGTAGGAACCAGACCTAACTTGATTTGATCACATGGCCTTGTTAGTGTTACAACCTAAGGAAACATACTAATTGTGCTAGACTTGAATACAATATTGCAGATCTAGCAACGTCAAGTTGAGATCAAACTAAGGTGAGGGTTTTATCTTTTAGACTTACATTAATTTAAGTTATTATATTTATCTTGCCTTACATGTTATCTTGTTGTTTCATCTTGCCTTTACATGCCTTTGTGATTTTTCTATCTTGCCTTTAACATGCCTTTGTGATTTTTCCATCTTACCTTTAACACGCCTTCGAGTTACTTTGAATTCTTCCTGCAATTATATGTTTTACCATCAATTATTAGCCCCTGGAGATTGTAGTATAATGTTGTTTACATGAAATCTTTATGAATTTATGTGAGGCGATGGATACAAGCCTTGCCCTTGCCTTTATCAATTTATTAGGTTGGCCCTTGCCACTCTCCTTTTTATTGAGTTGGTCATTACCACTCTCATTATTATTGAGTTGGCCATTGCCACTCGTCTATTTGTTGAGTTAGCCATTACTACTCTCCTCTATATTATGTTGGCCATTGCCACTTTTATTTTTATTGAGATGACCATTGTCAGTCTTCTCTTTATTATATTGGCCTTGTGCTATTTATCTTTAAGACTTGGGCATGTGTCTTGATATTCTAGAACTCTCATAATTCAATTTATCTCTCTATAAGTGCAAGTGATGTGTAAAATATATCACAACTAGTGATTCAAATATCCTATCATGGATGTAATGCGCTCTGGGTAGAGACCCTCTTAGTCATTACGTAATTCCATGGGCCTTTAGGTAGTGGTGCACAAATCTATGTGTGTGATTCGCAAATGCAGTGTCACATCACTTCCGGGGTTAGATGTCATAAATAGTTGTTCCATGATCAAATCATGTCATGTAATTCACCTAGCTCATGTGTTGTGCACCTTGAGGAATTCACGTAAATATACGGTAACGTTGGCCATGTAGGCGAATATCTGTAGTTATGAGATGCGGGTCGAGCCGGGTTTTCTATAAATCGTATTCCACATTGTGATGCTCACTACATATGATGAGCCCTATACACTTTGCTAGGCATACATCTCATGTAGGTTGTTTGCGCATTCTAATATCCTCGTAATAGTGTACTATGGGACATTAGAACCCTTACATTACTTTTATGAATATCTTGAATGAATGTTAATCTTAAAGGATAACCATCACTATGAGTAGGGCATTGACCCTCTCTCAACCGTATAGATTATGCAGGTGATGTACAGATTAAAGACCTAGTGAACAATCTCCCTAAGGAAGATTATGTTGAAGGAATAAGAAGACAGTTTCATAATTCAGTTTTATACTTCCATTACGAACTCTGATAATGTAATAAACTTCCATTGAGAAGGCATTTGATTATTTAATAAATTCTTTTACTCTGATAAAATAATCAATATAGTTGATTTTATTCTCGTGAATGATTACCTTCATGATTATACCTGAATGTGATCCAAATGAATATATATATATATAGTGCAATTTTTAAAGCGTTCAAGTTTTACATTATTAACACCCGATTTTCTCAGGCACAAGTATAAACTCTAGCCGTGAAAATTTGAGATGTTACACCTACATTCTACTAATGTTTTATATAGATGATATGTTGATTGCTGCGAATGACAAAAGGAGGTACTCTTGCTTAAGTCTCTGTTGAGAAATGAGTTTGACATGAAGGTTTTGAGCTCTGCGAAGAAGATCCTAAGCATGGAGATACACAGGGACAAAGTATGAGAAGCTATGGCTTTCTCAGAAAGGCTATATGGATAAGGTGCTAAAGAGGTTTCACATGGAAGGTGCTAAGCCAATTGTCACACCTCTAGTAGGTCACTTTAAATTGTTAGTCAGGTCGTGTCCAAGCATAGAAGTTGATATTATAAAAATGTCATAGGTGTCAAACACGAGTGTAGTGGGGAGGCTCATGTATGCAATGGTTTACACAAGGCTAGATATCTCACAAGCAATTAGTGTGGTTAACATGTATATGGCGAATCCAGGGAATGAGCATTAGAATGTTATTAAATAGATTCTCAGGTATCTCAAAGGTATAGTCAATACTGTAATCATGTTTGGGGGACATAGTGCTTCACGTGTAGTTGTAGGCTACGTGGATTTTGGACTATGCAGGAGATATAGATAACAAGAGATCCACTATGGGATATGTTTTCACATTAGTAGGAGGACCGATATGTTGGAGAACTATCTTACAATCTATGATAGTATTGTCTATAACCGAGACAATACATGCCTGCGATAAAGGCGTCAAATGAGGTATTGTGGTTGAAATGTCTGATAGGAGAACTTAGGTTGAAGCAAGAGACAATTCAATTGCACTGCGATAGTTAAAGTGTTATCCATTTGGTGATAAATCAAGTATATTATGTGCGAACCAAGCACATCGATGCAAGGTTTCATAAGATACGAGAGCTCATTAAGATTTAGTCATAGAAGATTCATATGAACAAGAATGTCATAAACATGTTGACAAAGCCAGTGACCACAAAGAAGTTTAAGCACTGCTTAGGCTTGATCAATCTCATTAGTCATTGATGAGATTGGACACCCATGCACAATGGTGTGGATGTAAATGCATTTCAAGTGAAGAATGCAGGGAGCAGTCTACGCTCGAGGTGGAGGTTGCTATAACATTCTGTCCAACCAGCACAGTGTCCTGGGGCGTCCACGTAGGATTTACAGTAGGATCGTTCGCTCACAGTACTCGTGGTGGGGTACCACAAGTTAATTAACTTAGATTTAGCCCATTAGAGTAGACCAGTCTGGTCGTGATCGGACCAAGTACGGCCCGCCAAGCCAGAGGGCCTGTTTACACTAAACAACAGCCCGCGGGGGCCACCCAACGACCGAGGAAGGTCAGAAAAATTTGAAAGTTTAGGAACTCATAGATCTCACTGGGCTTGTAGTCCATCACGGATTGCGGACCCAGTGGACACCTAGAATTGGAATCTGGCACTTGCCAAATGTACCCCACCAATGCCTGATTGAAATATAGCACTTGCAAATAAAGCTGAGATACCAGGCGTTCCAGCCGTTGAATTTCTTCCAAATTTATAGTGACGGTTTAATGTATTTTTCTACACCTGTCCACTAAATCTGGGACCCGATCGTGGAACGGTGACCGTTGATCGCAACTGGGACCCATACGATCAGACCCATATCCGATCGCTCCCAAATTTTGCATGGCCCTTCATCGGGCCATGGATCACCTATCCTATAAGTCTCATGGCCAGAGGGCCACCTGAACCACTCCAATCACCGAAATGGGCCCCACAGGGCCACTTAAAGATCAAAATCGTATGCTCAGACCCCATGTCCGTTCATCCATTTATTCCCAGATTTTATATGGCCCCTCACTGGGCCACAAGGCACCTACACACCAAGTTTGGTGGTCACAGGAGTGTTAGGGTGGCCCCTAAACCAATATGGAGTTCCATAGGGCTATTTTGAGAATTTGTGAAAGCTTGGGGCTAAAGCGCCCAAATCTAGGAAACAAAATCCTAGCTTTCATAACTCTCTCTCATTTACCACAACTACCCAGAGCATAGGGGAGAGCAAGAGACTAAAGGAGAAGAAAGTGTGAGTGAAGAAGGAGCTTGGGTGGACCCTAGATCAAGGTGTGGCTCAACCCTTGCAACTCCATACCTCTCCTTAAGGAGAAACTCTCCACCATAAACTCAACGATCGTTCGTGGGTCGTCTAGGTAAGATCCTTCACCCCTTCTTCTTAAAAATCCATGTATTAAGAAGGATTGGCTTGGATTTCTCACATGCAAGGGCTTCTTTTAGGGATTCCGACCGATCGACCTCAAGCCCTCTTTCCTAAGACATTTTCCTAATCTACAATAATCCATAGGTACGGACTATTGATCTTAGGTGGCCTAGCACCAATTTTAGTACAAGCTTAATGATTTTGATTGCTTGGATGTTATATTCGAAATTCTAGAGAAACCCTAGGAAATTATATGTTTGTGGAATGGTATGGATGTGCATGCTTAGCTTTCTCATGATGTTATTCTTGCCTCTCACATGATTGTGTGTATGGATGATTATATGCTCATACCTTGATTGATTTTCTCATATGTTGTGCTTCATAGTATCTATGATTTATTACTCTTGTGCACATGATTTCTTGAGATGGAGGAAGTGCATAACTTCCTCATAGATCCACACCACTCATATGCACTTTATTTCATGATAGCAATATCTTGCTTATTAGGAGCATTTAATTTGTATGCTTAAGATGCATGAAAATATGATGTTAATATGCTAGTTGATGACTTGGATAGTTGGCATGTTATGGATCCCCTTCACTCTCTTGGGTTGGTCAGGAACATGATGAGAGACGGTAGTCCCATCGGTAGGACAACACTAGAGCTAGATCCGTGGGTTTAGGCGAGAGTGTTCGGGTGGCTGTAGTTCGACTACATGGGTCCCTTGTGCCCGAGGTCACTTGTCTCACGCTCGCCTGACTCGTGCGGTCTAGCCTACTATCTGACCAACCTTGTTTGTCAACCCTGTTTGCTCGCCTATGTATGGAACCTAGAACACCTTACAACCATTGTAGCCCATTAATACCTAGATTGCAACTGGTCCACAGTCTCGTGAGCCAGGCATGGTGGAATGGGACACCATGTCCGAGCTGTCGGACTACGCTGGGGTACCGCGCCTCCCCGTAGTGACCGCGTCGGACTACGCTGGGGTACTGCGCCTCCCCGTAGTGACCGCGAACGATCCCTTTCTCCCGGCACTCCTCATGTGCTTGAAGTCGGGGATGAGGAACCTGACGGGATCACGGACCGCGGGGTCTCGACCTTACGCATTGATGGGGCCTTGGCCTCACAACCAGCTTAGGGCATTGATATGTGGGGTGTATTAGATTCTCCAATCTTCTGGATAAATGGACTTAACTAATAACTCGGCTAACACGATCACATTGCATCGCATTAGCTAGGGTGGCGACTCGGAAGTCGAGGTCGCTCCGAGGGAGTGTGGTCATATGCGATCGTTAGATGGAGTCGCTCGAGGGAGCGTGGCAAGGGCATGCATCATATCATCGCATTGCATGCGTATTTAATAAGAGTTGTAGGTGTTGATGATTGACTGCTTTTCATTAAGTTTATATTATAATTGATGCATGTTATAACTTAAGACTAATAGTACACACTGAGTTGATCACTCACTCCCACTCTGGGACGGTGTTTCAAAACACCAACCAGACTCTCTCATAGATGCAGGGGAGGCGGAGCAGGTGGAGCATGGTGATGCTATTCTCGATGAGGAGGAGGAGTTGTCATATTTTCAGCTGATGGATGGTTCTCTGCCAGCTTGAGAGGTGGGATCAGACCGCTGAGTAGTGGGCTCGGCTCTATTAATTCTGAACTTGATATTTTTTTGGGATTTTGTTGAGTGTCGCCATGAGCGACCCCCTTATTCTTTTGGACATGTGTGTGTGTGTGTGTGTATATATATATATTGTATTTATTCTTAGTCTCTTTCATTTCAGTAGACTTGTGTTGCGATGCTTCATGAGTCAGAAAATTCCAGATTTGCATAATTAAACCAGATTAAACGCATATTATTAAAAGCCAGTCATAAGTGACCCCGGGAACTCAGGAGTTGAGTGTATACACGACCCCCGATTTTCAGGGCGTTACAGTTGCGCATGAGATCTTCAAGGTGACTTGGCAGAATACAAGTCAGGGTGGAGATTGTTGTGCAGTAGCCTTGCATTTTGGCTTTATTAGGTTGCGGATGCAATTCATTTGACTGAACCACGTTGTGATGTTCTCGGTTGACTGAAGATTGTTTCGATCGACCGAGAGTGTGTGTTGATAGCTTGGTCAACCAGTCGACTGAAGGTACAACCGATGGTTTACATGTTTTTTCGTAAGGTATATATGAGCCTAATTCTGAATTAGGGCTTGTATTATCGAGAAAATACGAGTGTTCTCTCTAAGCGGTGAGGGTTTTCGCAAGGTGAGAGGGTTTCCGATACTTATAAGGGTTTTTTTTTCTTAAGGGACTAGGGTTTTCCTAGGGTTGCACATTGCAAAGGGAGATCGGGCCATCTTGTAATTGAAGAATGTGAGTAGTGTACTCTAAGGTTTTGATTATAGTTGAGATCTATGTTGATTTGTGCCGTGATTTTTCCCACAATGATTTTTTCATATAAAAATATCATTGTGTTCTATATGCAATTGATTTATTGGTTATTCTGCTTCATTGTGATTATTCTATCTTCATTATACGTGCTTCCACAAAGCGCGTAGATTGACGGTGGTGTTAGATTCAAATTTCTAATAATTAAGGTTTATCTTAATTTGTTGGGGGGTCTGAATCTCAACATTAACCATATACCATGATGACAGTGGGTTAAAGATATGCATGTGATTATGACATAATATGTGAGAGTATTACAAATGTACACAAATAAGGGTAAAAAGAAAGGGATTCTTATAATTGTTCGAAGAAACTTCAGATTAGACATAACAATCACTGAATAATGGGGAATTGTAGGTCATGGATCTCATACCTTGTTGAACCATGATCACCTAGCAAGTTATGAGACAATTTTGTGATTATTACTTTGTATGCGACCATCCTTGTGAGAGGACTGCTGATAAGTTTGAATAAAAGGTCTCCATTGTTAGGCATGACGATGAGTTAGTGCGTCTTTACCCTACCCCACATAGGAGTTTAACTATGTCATGGAGACATATGACCCTAGTTTGGACCAGTTGGGCATGTACATTGGTGATTTGAGGCCAAGTCTCTATATCAAAATGCATATGATGCTTGGATTATGATTGACTTAAAGAAGTATTAAGTCTAATTAACTCTCAACCCGAGGACATGTAAAGAATCAATGTCTTAATTACACGTGCTTTAGCACAAGGTTAACATATGACTAATAAAAGTAAGTGTAGCTGGGCGCATCCATTAAAGCCCATTAAAACTCACATGGGTCACACAAGGATCTATTGGTTTCCTAGTGTTGGAGTTAGTGCCACAGAAAACCATCTATACCCTTATCCGCTAGCCACTTGGATGTGATTGGGTGAATCTTAGTCATTGATCATGGTGAACGTGGATCCTAGATTGGATATATGATATGCCTTAGATTTAGTGTTGCTCTTATTCATTGGGTTTGTCAATGAGTGATTCCTCTACTAATCTTTAAGAACTTGAGATTAGACACGATGATCATTGATATGGGAGGGTTGTGATCCATGGATCTTAATACCCCTGTTAGACCATTACTATCACAAGTGCATTGGACACACTTGTGGACATTAATTCATAAGATGTACGGTCATCCTGTGTGAGGGCATTGATGATCAAGGTCAAATATTGCATATCAGACCCCGATTATTGCCTAATTTTACGTACATGATAAAGCCTAACGTCGTATTTTAATCGTGTTTTTGTTGTAGGATGAAATAAGAAGCATGGATTGAAAAAGAGTATTAAAAGTGTGAATTTGATGTTTCAAAGTCATCAAAGTAAGTGACGGACTCCAGAGAACCAAGATCGACAGATTTATACACCAAGGATCCAAGGAAATTAAGTCGTTCACGTTAAAGAGGCCCAAAACTGGTGAAAAATGCAAGATCACAGGTTTCCCACCGTCCGATTGGCTCGAAACTTCATACATTTTCTGGGGGCCATAAATAAACTGTACATATTAAATTTAAGCCATTGGATATCTTGGGAAGAAGTCCAACGGACAGATCAGCCCCTTAATTCCTGATTTGGGGCCCACCTGCAATCTGGATATGACTCAATTTTAGTCCCAACTGTTTAAAAGATACGAGAGAAGAGATGGACGGAACGGATCTCTCATATCCATCACCATGGACTCCACCAGAGTTGAGAGTGCACAATGCACAAGTACACTTGATGTGCACTGGATCGCACCGCACAGTCAAAGTCGATGTTGACCGACTACAATTCAAAAACGGCAAGAACCGTTCTCTATTTTTAAACAGAGACATGCAGTCCTCTGTTGTGGGCCACAATCAAGATTCTAGGGTCCAATCCGGACCGTCCATTGGATTTCCAACGCCCATGTTACTAAAGCTTAGGTGACAATATTTGAAGAAACAAAGAGAACAGGATCCTAGCCGTTCAAATGGCAAACGGACAGCAGCGAGAGAAATCTGGTGGGCCACACCAAAACAGAGAAGGAAATAGTCATGTCCGACCACTTTCGCGTGAACAAGCCAATGAACGGATTGGATCTTGCAAGAAACACCAGGAAATGGGCCCCGCCAGCGCTGCAACGAAAGAGTTCTGCTACCCTGTTTGAGCGTCCATGAAAACCGGCCTCTGTGGGCCACACCGTGATCTGGATCACGGTCGGATTTCTGATCCAGACCGTCCATTCGTTCCCTGAGGCGGCTACAATCCATGCCTAGGTGGCGAAAGTTACAGAAGACAACAAAGATTGGTTTTTAACCGTTCAAACACAAGTTGGACAGTAGAATAGAAAATCATGTGGGTCGCATTAACGGACCATAAAAACTATATAGTATTAACCGAAATTTCATCCTGAATACAGTGGACGGTGTAGATCTTGTACTTGACACCAATAATGGGCCCTACCAATGTTGCTGCGTAAAACTATTACGCAAGTTCGGTTTCAGTGTTCGAAACTAACACATTTTGGCCACTGAAACAATCATGGTCGGTGATCATATGGACAATCCAAACTGTCTATCGGATAGACCATCTCAAAACGTCCCAAGAGACGCTGATTTTATGGATAAAGTACAAAAAATGAGGGACTTATGAAACCCCGAACTTTGCTGCGAAAAGGGTTTCGCACCGACTGACTTCAGCATTGCACCGCCCATTCTTATTGTATAAAAGGAGGCTGGGACGTCTGTAAAAGGAGATCGGGAGGAATAGCGGGGAGTGAAGGCCAGATCCGGAACTGGAGAAGAGCCAGGAAGAAAGATTGGAGCTTGAGGAGAGTCAAAGACAAGAGAGAGAGAGAGAGAGAGAGAGAGAGAGAGAGAGAGGAAGGAAGAAGGGAGATGTTCCTATTTTTCATATTTATTTTTCCTTCTTTCCTAATTAATTTTATGGATTGCTAATCTTTCAGATAGGGCTGAGATGAAACCCCTAATTTGAATATCCATTGTTATATGTTGAATTTACTTTGATTAGATTGGTTTGTTTCTTTCTCTAGTGTACTTGATTGGTTTAAATTCTATACTTCTCCATCTATGAACTCGACCAGAGTCTATATATGGATGTTGTCTGGATGCTTATTCTAGGTGCTTGTGTCTGAACATGAACAGGTTTCCTATAGAGGAAGAAACAGGGTGCTTTAATGAATTATACATTCTATATGCCCGACTAAGGACATGGGATGTGTTATTCAATGCATTGCTTTAGGAGATTAGACATTCTGTATGCCCGACTAAGGACACAGATTGTGCTTTCTTTATATAAGTTGTATCAATCTAGATTAGGGTGAATCAACAGACAAAACAAGGGTTAGGATAATTAGGGGTAGATTCGAAAGTCCTAGTGCTCTCTCTGATTGAATTTTCTTCCCTATTTTCTGTGATATTTCGTAGATTTGTGTTAGTAATTCACTCTATTATTTGTTGGATTAGTTAAGAAGACTCGTGAATTTGAATTGTGAGGACCAGTCCTCGTGGGAATAATCTCGTAATACGTACCGTATCTACATCTGATTCGTATACTTGCGAGTTTAAAAATTATTTAAATCAGGTTGGTTTAAATAAAACATCAATTGACTTGGGTCAAGATGGACAGTCTTCACCATCAGGAGCTGACTTGGCATCGGTTTATGCATTGCCCTTACTCTGCACAAGAGTGTGAGTGTGATATGTATAAAGGATCCAGGTTTGGACCATTGGTCACTCACATTGGTAGATTGAGATTAAGTCAACAGTTTGTTGGCCAATTAGCTTAGACTATGATCATGAGATCAGGACTTGATGATGCATGAAATATATGATTTTATCCTTATACCTGGTGACGTGTAAATGTTACAATATTGACCGGTCAGTTTTGGTGCTTTTTACGAGGTTCATATAGGGGCCAATAAAGTGGGCATAGCTGGATACTTCCATCAAGAGCCATTGATTCTTGCGATCCACTAATTTGCCTGGGAACATATTTATGGCTTTGATATAGATAGATCAAGGACTCATCAAGTGGTTTTGCTGCTGAGCCCAATATTATGAATATTTTAATTAGTTTTTTAAAGGTTTTTAACCATCAAAGTTTTGTTTTAACTGTCAAAACTTCTTTGAACACACTTGATGATAACCTATTGATCCATATCTGATGGTCCACTTTTGATATTATCATTACTGGATACGCCATGACAGTAGAGGAATTGAATCATGAGTGTGTGTGTGTGTGTGTATGAATGAGGCGGGTTGACGAGCTTTTTTCACAGTAGGTTACACCAAAGTCCGTAGGATGGTGGAGCACCATATTGGGTATACCCCTAAAACCCTAACCCATCCTTATTTATATGATCCTATCATAGAGGCGTGGAAGATGTATCCCTAGATTTCTCCACCCCATGATACATGTGAGTGTGAGGAAAAATAGAGTATGAGAGAGGTGGAATACACTCCATCTTTTATTATCCTCATGTGTGGTCCACTTGTATGAATGGTATATGTCTTCCTTAACACTTACTAGAGTATTAGACGTTGGGCTATCTCGATCTTTCGGTGCTGGGATAAATCAGGGAGATATTCCTTAGTTTAGGAGATTAACATCGACAGATTGATATCACATGCATTTCTGTTGTGAACATCGCGTGCATGTATAATCTCCATTGTTTATATATTGTTATATTATAGATATTTGATGTTGTTGAAAATAGTGATTCTTGAGATGGGTCCCATGATAGAATTGTAATTTATATATTCTGTTACATTTGTATGCTAGGGACCCAACCCTTAGGAACTCAATTATAACTTAAATCTTGGATATCAGATTTTTATCAAGTGATTTCTTCGCAACGCTAAATACTAAAAAAGTATCAAAAGACTTTACAAATATTTTCAATCATTGATTTTGTTTTAAACACTAAAATAGTTTTAATCACTACTTTATTTCTCTCGTTCTTCATGCACATGTTTCACATATAGGGTTGTACATGAACCGAGTTAGCTCGGTTAGCTCGTTCAACTTGACTAAAAAAAGCTCTATTCGAAATTGAGTTCGAACCAAGTCAAGTTGATTTTTGAGCTTGAATTTTTTTTTGAATCGAGTTCGAGCTTGCCTGAGCTCGACTCGACTCGGATCGAACCCCAACTCGAATCGAACTCGGATCAAACCAGTTTGGTGACTCCGTTACTTTGATATCGATGTTATTCACCAAGTGTTTGATGAAATGACTCAACGAAGTGTTGGCTAGTGGCAAGGAAGGTATGTATATGAAACAAATACCCTTTTTCTTGATTTTGATGTTTCTTACAAGGTGTTTGAGGAAATACCTGTAAAACCGCTGCTGTTGTTTTACACACAGTGAGATTTTGAAGGTGCAGTTCATGTGTTTGTGAAAATATTGCACAGGCAAACTCAGTTTGATCTTGGCTTGAACTTGGCTCAAGCTGGCCTGAGTTGCTAATCGAATCGAGCTGAGCTGGCCAGTCAAGCTCGAGGACCGAGCTGAGTTGAGTTCAAGCTGGGGTCAACTAGTGGCCGAGCCGAGTTGAGCTGTGCCAAGCTCGACTCGATTTGACTCATGTACACCTCTACTCACATGTGTGAGGTTCATTGTGTGGATGGCTTTAATGTCTCCCCTAGTTTACTTCAACAGTTGACGTATGACTATAACCCTCTCACATATCCAGGATAGATCAAGAAGAGACCTATATTTGAAGAAATAACATCGACAAAATCAATAATTAAATGGTAACATTAATTAAGTTGTAGCTGCAGGACTTGAGTTTTTTTTTTCTCCCAAAAACTTGAGAATATTTAAACGGGCTCCATATAATTGTATGAAATTAAAATTTGAAAATTTTATAACTTTTATTAATTGTCATGTTTTTAAAATTCCAACACAAGCACTTATAAAACTATTCAAATTATAAACCTCACTTTAAATGGTCAATAACATGTTAATCCACTTATTTAAATCCATGCATATGATGGATAATTGGGTGGGGCATATGCTTAGTTGACTAATAATCTTATTTGATTCTATGATATATCACTGAAAAACTTTAGTTCTTTGAAAAAGCATGATGGTTCATAAACATGCACCCACTAGTTGCACACAGTTCATACACATTATTTATCTTTAACTTCTAAAGCTGCTTGTCTTGGTCTCACAGGTAGAAGGCCTGACCAGATTAGGGTTTATGGGTTATTTGGCAGCATGGATTTAACTGCATTTGAGTGAATTTGGAATCCAAAAGTTGTTTAACAATGTGAATTGTGAGGTATTTAGAATTGGAGGTATTTGAAATGAGAAATTTGCGACTGTACGACCCATTTATGGCCCAATTAGGAAACTAAGCCCACCTCATTTTCCTCTGCGAGAATACGCCCCAGCTGTACAGACGCCTTGCTAAAGGTCGAAAATGCCCCAGCCTTTTCCTTCAAGCGGGAAGACGAGCGCTAACGCTCCTTGAACTCCGAGTTGTACGAACGGTTCAAAAATGATCAACGTTACATGGGCCCCACAGTTATGTATTTATTATATCCACAACGTTCATCCATATTTCGAGATTATTTTGGACCATTATCTATAAAAAAGAAATCAGATCCAAAGATCAACTGGACCACACCACAAAGAACAGAAGAAAATTGATTTTCACCGTTAAAAATTTTGTAGGGCCCACCGTAACATTTATTTTCCATCCAATCTATTCATAAGGTCACAAAGACCAGGATGAAGAGGAAAAACAAGTTTCATAATGATCCAAAACTTCTGTGACCCCTAAAAGGGTTTCAATGGTAGACGTTCAATCATCCACAGCCTTTAACAGTGTGGTCCACTTGATAGCTAGATCTGTCTTATTTTTCGTCTCAAGCCTTAATACGAGTTCGCCAAAAATATGGACGGTTTGGATATAACACATACCTCATAATAGGATCCACAAAAAGCGGTGGGATTACAACAGTAAAAAAAAAAAATTTAAAAATAATAATAATAATAAATAATAATCCAAAAGTCTATTGAAATGTACTTCGATATATCGAAAATGGTCCAGAACTGACCAGTGAGTTTTCCTCAAAAATCCTACAATTTTCGATATATCGAAGGTCTTTCGATATATCGAAAAAGGTATTTTACCTTTAGCTACGGATTATAACCGTAGTCATAACTGTAGTCTGTGCTAGACTATGAAATTTTTTTTTTTTTTTTTTTTTATTTTATTTTTTACATGGAGAAATTTATTCTACCTAAAATTTTATTTAATACATATTTATAAAAATATGTATATATAAGCATATAAAAAAAATTATCCCTCTTTTTTTTTCATTTATTTCTTTATTCATTTAACAAGAATATCTTCTAAACCAAAATTAGTTACTTGACGTACCATATATGATTTTGGGGTAGGAGAAGCTACTTTAGCCAACTAACCTTGTTATTTTCCAAGATTCCATCAGGTTGATGGTCAAAAATCCATTTCATTCACTTCACAGATAATTTCAATAAGTTTGCAGTCAATTTCATTCCTTTCACGGTCCAATCGCTGCACTTCACGGTCATTCCCATGCATATCACGGTCATTCCCACCTATTCCATGTTGATTCACGGTCATTTCGATGCATTTTACGGTCATACCCCTTCACTTCACGGTCATTTCGACGCATTTCACGGTCAATTCGCTTCACTTCACGATCATTTTCATGCATATCACGGTCATTCCCACATATTCTGTGTTGATTCACGATCATTTCGACGCATTTCACGGTCATACCCCTTCACTTCACGGTCATTTTCGCGCATTTCACGGTCAATTTGCTTCACTTCACGATCATTTTCATGCATTTCACGGTCAATCCCACATATTCCGTGTTGATTCACGGTCATTTCGACGTATTTCACGGTCATACCCCTTCACTTCACGGTCATTTTTGCACATTTCACGGTTAATTCGCTTCATTTCACGATCATTTCCATGCATTTCACGGTCATTCTCACATATTCCGTGTTGATTCACGGTCATTTCGACGCATTTCATGGTCATACCCCTTCACTTCACGGCCATTTCGACGCATTTCCCGGTCAATTCGCTTCACTTCACGATCATTTCCATGCATTTCACGGTCATTTCCACATATTCTATGTTGATTCACGGTCATTTCGACGCATTTCACGGTCATACCCCTTCACTTCATGGCCATTTCGATGCATTTCACAGTCAATTCGCTTCACTTCATGATCATTTCCATGCATTTCACGGTCATTCCCACATATTCCGTGTTTATTCACGGTAATTTCGACGCATTTCATGGTCGCACTCCTTCACTTCACGGTCATTTCCGCGCATTTCACGGTCAATTCGCTTCACTTCACGATCATTTCCATGCATTTCACGGTCATTCCCGCATATTCCGTACTGATTCACGTCATTTCGACGCATTTCAAGGTCATACTCCTTCACTTCACTGTCATTTTCATGCATTTTACGGTCAATTCGCTTCATTTCACGATCATTTTCATGCATTTCACGGTCATTCCCACATATTCTGTGTTAATTTACGGTCATTTCGACGCACTTCACGGCCATACCCCTTCACTTCACGGCCATTTCGACGCATTCCACGGTCAATTCGCTTCACTTCACGATCATTTTCATGCATTTCACGGTCATTCCCACATATTCCGTGTTGATTCACGATCATTTTGACGTGTTTCACGGTCATACCCCTTCACTTCACGGTCATTTTGGCACATTTCACGGTCAATTCGCTTCACTTCACGATCATTTTCATGCATTTCACAGTCATTCCCGCATATTTCGTGTTAATTCACAGTCATTTCGACGCATTTCACGGTCATATCCCTTCACTTCACGGTCATTTCCGCGCATTTCACGGTCAATTCGCTTTATCTCACGATCATTTCCATGCATTTCACGGTCATTCCCACATATTCCGTGTTGATTCACGGTCATTTCGACGCATTTCATGGTCATACCCCTTCACTTCACGGTCATTTCGATGCATTTCATGGTCAATTCGCTTCACTTCACGTTCATTTCCATGCATTTCACGATCATTCCCACATATTCCGTGTTGATTCACGGTCATTTCGACGAATTTCACGGTCGCACCCCTTCACTTCACGATCATTTTCGCGCATTTCACGGTCAATTCGCTTCACTTCACGATCATTTCCATGCATTTCATGGTCATTCCCACATATTCCGTGTTAATTCACGGTCATTTCGATGCATTTCACGGTCATACCCCTTCACTTCATGACCATTTCGACGCATTTCATGGTCAATTCGCTTCACTTCACGATCATTTCCATGCATATCACGGTCATTCCCACATATTCTGTGTTGATTCACGATCATTTCGACGCATTTCACCATCATACCCCTTCACTTCACGGTCATTTTCACGCATTTCACGGTCAATTCGCTTCACTTCACGACCATTTCCATGCATTTCACGGTCAATCCCGCATATTCCGTGTTGATTCACGGTCATTTCGACACATTTCACGGTCATACCCCTTCACTTCACGGTCACTTTCGCGCATTTCACGGTCAATTCACTTCATTTCACGATCATTTTCATGCATTTCACGGTCATTCCCACATATTTCGTGTTGATTCACGGTTATTTCGACGCATTTCATGGTCATACTTCTTCACTTCACGGCCATTTTAACGCATTTCACGGTCAATTCGCTTCACTTCAATATCATTTCCATGCATTTCACGATCTTTCCCACATATTTTGTATTGATTCACGGTCATTTCGACGCATTTCACGGTCATACCCCTTCACTTTACGGTCATTTCCGCGCATTTCACGGTCAATTCGCTTCACTTCACGATCATTTTCATGCATCTCACGGTCATTCCCGCATATTCCGTGATGATTCACGTCATTTCGACACATTTCACGGTCATACCCCTTCACTTCACTGTCATTTTTGCGAATTTCACGGTCAATTCACTTCATTTCACGATCATTTTCATGCATTTCACGGTCATTCCCACATATTCTGTGTTAATTCAGGGTCATTTCGACGCATTTCACGGCCATACCCCTTCACTTCACGGCCATTTCGACACATTTCACGGTCAATTCGCTTCACTTTACGATCATTTCCATGCATTTCACAGTCATTCCCACATATTCCGTGTTGATTCACAATCATTTCGACGCATTTCACGATCATACCCCTTCACTTCACGGTCATTTCCTCGCATTTCACGGTCAATTCGCTTCACTTCACGATCATTTCCATGCATTTACGGTCATTCCTGCATATTCCGTGTTGATTCACGGTCATTTCAACGCATTTCACGGTCATACCCCTTCACTTCATGGTCATTTCCGCACATTTCACGGTCAATTCACTTCATTTCACGATCATTTCCATGCATTTCACAGTCATTCCCACATATTCCGTGTTGATTCACGGTCATTTCGACGCATTTCACGGTCATACCCCTTCACTTCACGGCCATTTCGATGCATTTCACGGTTAATTCGCTTCACTTCACGATCATTTCCATGCATTTCACGGTCATTCCCGCATATTCCGTGTTGATTCACGGTCATTTTGACGCATTTCAAGGTCATACCCCTTCACTTCACGGTCATTTTCGCACATTTCACATTCAATTCGCTTCACTTCACGATCATTTCCATGCATTTACGGTCATTCCTGCATATTCCGTGTTGATTCACGGTCATTTCGACGCATTTCACGGTCATACCCCTTCACTTCACGGTCATTTTTGCGCATTTCATGGTCAATTCGCTTAATTTCACGATCATTTCCATGCATTTCACGGTCATTCCCACATATTCCATGTTGATTCACAGTCATTTCGGCGCATTTCACGGTCATACCCCTTCACTTCACGGCCATTTTGACGCATTTCACGGTCAATTCGCTTCACTTCACGATCATTTCCATGCATTTCACGGTCATTCCCACATATTCCGTGTTAATTCACGGTCATTTCGATGCATTTTACGGCCATACCCCTTCGCTTCACGGTCATTTCCGCACATTTCACAGTCAATTCGCTTCACTTCATGATCATTTCCATGCATTTCACGGTCATTCTCGCATATTCCGTGTTGATTCACGGTCATTTCGACGCATTTCACGGTCATACCCCTTCACTTCACGGTTATTTCGATGCATTTCACGGTCAATTGGCTTCACTTCACGATCATTTGCATGCATATCATGTTCATTCCTGCATATTCCATGTTGATTCACGGTCATTTTGACGCATTTCACGGTCATACCCCTTCACTTCACAGTCATTTCTGTGCATTTCACGGTCAATTCGCTTCACTTCACGATCATTTCCATGCATTTCACGGTCAATCCCGCATATTCCATGTTGATTCACGGTCATTTCGACGCATTTCACGGTCATACCCCTTCACTTCATGGTCATTTTCGCACATTTCACGGTCAATTCGCTTCATTTCACGATCATTTCCATGTATTTTACGGTCATTCCCGCGTATTCCGTGTTAATTCACGATCTTTTCGACGCATTTCACGGTCATACCCCTTCACTTCACGGTCATTTCGCCTCACTTCACGGTCATTTCCATGTATATGACGGTCATTCTCGCCTATTCCGTGTTGATTCACGGTCATTTCGGCGCATTTCACGGTCAATTCCCTTCATTTCACGGTCATTTCCATGCATTTCACGATAAATTCGCTTCACTTCATGGTCATTTCCACACATATCACGGTCATTCCCACCTATTCCGTGTTGATTCACGGTCATTTCGGCGCATTTCACGGTCAATTCCCTTCATTTCACGGTCATTTCCATGCATTTCACGGCCAATTCGCTTCACTTCACGGTCATTTCCATGCATTTCACGATCATTCCCGCCTATTCCGTGTTGATTCACGGTCATTTCGCCGCATTTCACGATCAATTCCCTTCATTTCACGGTTCTTTCCATGCATTTCACGGCCAATTCGCTTCACTTCACGGTCATTTCCATGCATTTCACGATCATTCCCGCCTATTCCGTGTTGATTCACGGTCATTTCGCCGCATTTCACGGTCAATTCCCTTCATTTCACGGTTCTTTCCATGCATTTCACGGTCAATTCGCTTCACTTCACGGTCATTTCCATGCATTTCACGGTCATTCAACCTATTCCGTGTTGATTCACGGTCATTTCGGTGCATTTTATAGTCAATTCCCTTCATTTCAAGGTCATTTCCATGTATTTCACGGTCAATTCGCTTCACTTCACGGTCATTTCCTAATAAACCCTAAACCTAAAACTAAACCTATAACATTAACCTAAACCTTTAACCTAAACCTTTAACCTAAACTTATAACCTTAACCTAAACCTATTCTCAAATCCCAAAACCTAAACCTTTAACCTATAACCTAAACTTAAACCTTTAACCTATAACCTATAACTAAACCTATAACCCGTAACCTATAACCTAAACTTAAACCTTAACCTATTCTAAATTCCCTAAATCTATAACCTAAACCTAAACCTAAACCTTAGCCATTTCACGGTTAATTCGCTTCACTTCACGATCATTTCTATGCATATCACGGTCATTCTCACATATTCCGTGTTGATTCACGGTCATTTCGACACATTTCACGGTCATACCCCTTCACTTCACGGTCATTTCTGCGTATTTCACGGTCAATTCGCTTCACTTCACGATCATTTCCATGCATTTCACGGTCATTCCCACATATTTCGTGTTGATTCACGGTCATTTCGACGCATTTCATGGTCATACCCCTTCACTTCACGGTCATTTGACGCATTTCACGGTCAATTCGTTGAAATGACCGTGAATTAACACGGAATAGGCAAGAATGACCGTGAAATGCATGGAAATGACCGTGAAGTGAAGCGAATTGACCGTGAAATGCATGGAAATGACCGTAAAATGAAGGGGCATGACCATGTTGATTCAAGGTCATTTCGACGCATTTCACGGTCATGCCCCTTCACTTCACCCCCATTTCCCTAAACCTTAATATACACCCTAACCTAAACCTATTCTTATAACCTAAATATATTCTTAAATCTCAAAACCTATAATGTAAACCTAAACCTTAACATAAACCTATAACTTATAACTTAAACCGAAACCTATAACCTAAACCCAAACATAAACCCGAACCCGAACCCGAACCCGAATTCCTAAACTTAAATCTATACTTATAACCTAAACCTATTCTCAAATTCCAAAACCTATAACTACAACATAAACCTTAACCTAAACCTACAACCTATAACCTAAACATATAACCTAAACTCAATTCCTAAACCTTAACCTACAACCTAACCTAAACCTATTCTCAAATCTAAACCTACAACCTAAACCTAAAACTAAACCCATAACATTAACCTAAACCTTTAACCTAAACTTATAACCTTAACCTAAACTTATTCTTAAATCCCAAAACTTAAACCTTTAACCTTTAACCTATAACCTAAATGTATAACCTATAACCTAAACCCAAACCTAAACCTATAACCTGTAACCTATAACCTAAACATAAACCTTAACCTATTCTCAATTCCTTAAATCTATGACCTATAATCTATAACATAAACCTAAACTTAAACCTTAGCTTAAACCTAAACCTAAACCTTAACCTATAACCTATAATCTAAACCTATTCTTAAATCCCTAAACCTGAGATGCACAGAAATGACCGTGAAAAAAAATGGAATCGCCGGGATTGACCATGAAATGCATGGAAAAGACTGTGAAGTGAAGTGAATTGACCATGAAATGCATGGAAATGACCGTGAAGTGAAGGGAATTGACCGTGAAATGCATGGAAATAACTGTGAATCAAAATGGAATCGCCGGGATTGACCGTGATATGCATGGAATTGATCGCGAAGTAAATGAAATGAGCGAAATTGACCGCGAACTGATTAAAATTGACCGTGAAGTGAATGAAACGGATTTTCAACCATCGACCTGATGGAATCTTGAAAAATAACCAGGTTGGTTGGCTAAAGTAGCTTCTCCTACCCCAAAATCATATAGGGTACGTCAAGTAACTAATTTTGGTTTAGAAGATATTCTTGTTAAATGAATAAAGAAAGAAATGAAAAAATAAAAATAAAAAAAATTCATATGCTTTTATATACATATTTATATAAATATGTATTAGAGAAAATTGTAGGTAGAATGAAGTTCTCCATGTAAAAAAATAAAAATAAATAAATAAATAAATTCATAGGCTGGCACATACTATAGTTATGGCTACGGTTATAATCCGTATCTATAGCCTTCAATGCCATCGATGACATCGAACACTAATCGATGGCATCGAGCTTAAGTTGTCGATAACATCAAAGGTCTTTTAATATGTACTTTGATATATCGACTATCTTTCGATTAATCAAAAAAGGTCCAAAACTGTCCAGCGAGTTTGCCTCAAAAATCCTGCAATTTTCGGTTAATCGAATGTCTTTCGATTAATTGAAAAAGATTTTTTATCATTAGCTACGGATTATAACCGTAGCCATAACTGTAGTCTGTGCCACTCTATGAATTTTTATTTTTATTTTATTTTTTACATGGAGAACTTTATTCTACCTACAATTTTCTCAAGTACATATTTATATAAATATGTATATATAAGCATATAAAAAAAAATTTATCTCTTTTTTTCATTTCTTTCTTTATACATTAAAAAAAAATATCTTCTAAACCAAACTTAGTAACTTGATGTACCCTATATGATTTTGGGGTAGGAGAAGCTACTTCAGCCAACTAACCTACTTATTTTCCAAGATTCCCAACTAACCTTGTTATTTTCCAAGATTTCATCAGGTCGATGGTCGAAAATCCATGTCATTCACTTTGCGGTCAATTTCAATCAGTTCGCGGTTAATTTCATTCATTTAATTTACTTCACGGTCATTTTCAATCAGTTCGCAGTTTAGGTTTAGGCTAAGGTTTAGGTTTAGGTTTATGTTATAGATTATAGGTTATAGATTTAAGGAATTGAGAATAGGTTAAGGTTTAGGTTTAAGTTATAGGTTACAGGATTTATGTTATAGATTATAGGTTATAAATTTAAGGAATTGAGAATAGGTTAAGGTTTATGTTTGGGTTTAGGTTATAGGTTATACGTTTATGTTATAGATTAAAGGTTTAGGTTTAGGTTATAGGTTAAAGGTTTAGGTTAAGGTTATAAGTTTAGGTTAAAGGTTTAGGTTAATGTTATAGGTTGTAGTTATAGGTTTTGGTTATAGGTTTTGGTTATAGGTTTAGGTTAAGGTTTAGGTTGTAGTTATAGGTTTTGGAATTTGAGAATAGGTTTAGGTTATAAGTATAGATTTAGGTTTAGGAATTCGGGTTCGAGTTCGAGTTCGGGTTCGAGTTTATGTTCGGGTTTAAGTTATAGGATTCGGTTAAGTTATAGGTTATAGGTTTATGTTAAGGTTTAGGTTTAGGTTATAGGTTTTAGGATTTAAGAATAGGTTTAGGCTGTAAGAATAGGTTTAAGTTAGGGTGTAGATTAAGGTTTAGGGAAATGAGGGTGAAGTGAAGGGGCATGACCGTGAAATGCGTCGAAATGACCGTGAATCAACACGGAATAGGCGGGAGTGACCGTGATATGCATGGAAATGATTGTGAAGTGAGGCGATTGGACCGCGAAATGCGCGGAAGTGACCATGAAGTGAAGGGTCATGACCACGAAATGCGTCAAAATGACCATGAATCAACACGGAATAGGCGGGAGTGACCGTGATATGCATGGAAATGATTATGAAGTGAGGCGATTGGACCGCGAAATGCGGGGAAGTGACCATGAAGTGAAGAGTCATGACCGCGAAATGTGTCGAAATGACCGTGAATCAACATGGAATAGGTGGGAGTGACCGTGATATACATGGAAATGGGGGTGAAGTGAGGTGATTGGACAGCGAAATGCACGGAAGTGACCATGAAGTGAAGGGTCATGACCACGAAATGCGTCGAAATGACCGTGAATCAACACGGAATAGGCGGGAATGACCGTGATATGCATGGAAATAGGGGTGAAGTGAAGCGATTGGACCGCGAAATGCACGGAAGTGACCGTGAAGTGAAGACGTGGGACCGCGAAATGCGTCGAAATGACCATGAATCAACACGGAATATGCAGGAATGACCGTGATATGCATGGATATGTGGGTGAAGTGAAGCGATTGGACCGCGAAATGCGTGGAAGTCATCATGAAGTGAAGACGCAGGACCGCGAAATGCGTTGAAATGACTGTGAATCAACATAGAATATGCGGATATGATCGTAAAATGCATGGAAATGGCCGTGAGTGAGGAGATTTGACCGTGAAGTCCTTGGAAATGGTCGTGAAGTGAAGTGACTTGACCGTGAAGTGCATCAAAATGACCGTAAATGTAAACGGAATTGCTGGATATGATTGTGAAATGCATGGAAATGACCTTGAAGTGAAGAGAATTGACCGTGAAGTCCTTAGAAATGGCCATGAAGTGAAGTGAATTGACCGTGAAGAACGTTGAATTAACCGTGAATGAACACGGAATCGCCGGGAATGAACGTGAAATGCTTGGAAATGATGGTGAAGTGAAGTGAATTGACCGCGAAGTGCATGGAAATGGCCGTGAAGTGAAGTGAATTAACCTTGAAGTGCGTCGAATTGATCGTCAATGAACACGGAATCCCCGGGAATGACCGTGAAATGCATGGAAATGACGGTGAAGTGCGTGGAAATGGTCGTGAAATGAAGTGAATTGACCGTGAAGTGCGTCGAAATAACCGTGAACGTAAACGGAATTGCTGAATATGACCGTGAAATGCATGGAAATGGCCGTGAAGTGAAGAGAATTGACCATGAAATGCTTGGAAATGGCTGTGAAGTGAAGTGAATTGACCGTGAAGTACGTCGAAATGACAGTGAATCAACACGGAATAGGCAGGAATGACCGTGTAACGCATGGAAGTGATCGTGAAGTGAAGCGATTGGACCGCGAAATGTGGGGAAATGACCGTGAAGTGAAGGGGCATGACCGTGAATTGTGCTGAAATGACCGTGAATCAACACGGAATAGGCGGGAATGACCGTGATATGCATGAAAATGACTGTGAAGTGAGGCGAATTGACCATGAAATGCTCGAAAATGACCGTGAAGTGAAGGGGTATGACCGTGAAATGCGTCGAAATGACTGTGAATCAACATGGAATATGCGGGAATGACCGTGAAATGCATGGAAATGATCATGAACTGAAGTGAATTGACCATGAAATGCGTCGAAATGACCGTGAAGTGAAGGGGTATGATCTTGAAATGCGTCGAAATGACCGTGAATCAACACGGAATATGCGGGAATGACCATGAAATGCATGGAAATGATCGTGAAGTGAAGCGAATTGACCTTGAAATGCGCAGAAATGACCGTGAAGTGAAGGGGTATGACTGTGAAATGCGTCGAAATGACCGTGAATCAACACGAAATATGTGGGAATGACCGTGAAATGCATGGAAATGATCATGAAATGAAGCGAATTGACCGTGAAATGTGCAAAAATGACCGTGAAGTGAAGGGGTATGACTGTAAAATGCGTCGAAATGACCGTGAATCAACACGGAATATGCGGGAATGATCGTGAAATGCATGGAAATGATCGTGAAGTGAAACGAAATGATCGTGAAATGCGTCGAAAAAACCATGAAGTGAAGGGGTATGACCGTGAAATGCGTTGAAATGACCGTGAATCAACATGGAATAGGCGGGAATGACTGTGAAATGCATGGAAATGATCGTGAAGTGAGTCAAATTGACCGTGAAATGCGCGGAAATGAACGTAAAGTGAAGGGGTATGACCGTGAAATGCGTCGAAATGACCGTGAATCAACACGAAATATGCGGGAATGACCGTGAAATGCATGGAAATGATCGTGAAGTGAAGCGAATTGACCGTGAAATGCATCGAAATGACCGTGAAGTGAAGGGGTATGACCGTGAAATGCGTCAAAATGACCGTGAATCAACATGGAATATGCGGGAATGACCGTGAAATGTATGGAAATGATCGTGAAGTGAAGCGAATTGACCGTGAAATGTGTCGAATGACCGTGAATCAACACGGAATATGCGGGAATGACCGTGAAATGCATGGAAATGATCGTGAAGAGAAGCGAATTGACCGTGAAATGCGTCGAAAAGACCGTGAAGTGAAGGGGTATGACCGTGAAATGCATCGAAATGACTGTGAATCAACACGGAATATGCGGGAATGACTGTGAAATGCATGGAAATGATCGTGAAGTGAAGCGAATTGACCGTGAAATGCGCGGAAATGACTGCGAAGTGAAGGGGTATGACCATGAAATGCATCAAAATGACCGTGAATCAACACGGAATATGTGGGAATGACCGTGAAATGCATGGAAATGATCATGAAATGAAGTGAATTGACCGTGAAATGCGCGAAAATGACCGTGAAGTGAAGGGGTATGACCGTAAAATGCGTCGAAATGACCGTGAATCAACACGGAATATGCAGGAATGACCGTGAAATGCATGGAAATGATCGTGAAGTGAAGCGAATTGACTGTGAAATGCATGGAAGTGACCGTAAAGTAAAGTGAATTGACCGTGAAATGGATTTTTGACCATCGACCTGATGGAATCTTGGAAAATAACAAGGTTAGTTGGCTAAAGTAGCTTCTCCTACCCCAAAATCATATATGGTGTCAAGTAACTAATTTTCGTTTAGAAGATATTCTTGTTAAATGAATAAAGAAATAAATGAAAAAAAAAGAGGGAAATTTTTTTTTATATGCTTATATATACGTATTTTTATAAATATGTATTAAAGAAAATTGTAGGTAGAATAAATTTCTCCATGTAAAAAATAAAATAGAAATAAAAATAAATAAAAAATTTCATAGACTGGCACAGACTACAGTTATGGCTACGGTTATAATTTGTAGCTAAAGGTACAATACCTTTTTCGATATATCGAAAGACCTTCGATATATTGAAAATTGTAGGATTTTTGAGGAAAACTCACTGGACAGTTCTGGACCATTTTCGATATATCGAGGTACATTTCAATAGACTTTTGGATTTTTATTTATTATTATTATTATTTTAAAAAAAAACTTTTTGCTGTTGTAATCCCACCGCTTTTTGTGGGTCCTATTATGAGGTATGTGTTATATCCAAACCGTCCATATTTTTGGCGAACTCGTATTAAGGCTTGAGACGAAAAATAAGACAGATCTAGCTATCAAGTGGACCACACTGTTAAAGGCTGTGGATGATTGAACGTCTACCATTAAAACCCTTTTAGGGGTCACAGAAGTTTTGGATCATTATGAAACTTGTTTTTCCTCTTCATCCTGGTCTTTTGTGACCTTATGAATAGATTGGATGGAAAATAAATGTTACAGTGGGCCCTACAAAATTTTTAACGATGAAATCAATTTTCTGCTGTTCTTTGTGGTGTGGTCCAGTTGATCTTTGGATATGATTTTTTTATATATATATATAGATAATGGTTCGAAATGATCTCGAAATATGGATGAACGTTGTGGATATAATAAATACATAACTATGGGGCCCATGTAACGGTGATCACTTTTGAACCGTTCGTACAACTCGGAGTTCGAGGAGCGCGTCACAAGCGCTCGTCTTCCCGCCAAGGAAAAGGCGAGGGGCATTTTCGACCTTTGGCAAGGCGTCAGATACCGTATTCTCGCAAAGGAAAATGAGGTGGGCTTAGTTTCCTAATTTGGGCCATAAATGGGTCGTACAGTCGCAAATTTCCCTATTTGAAATACATAAATTTATTGTGTTTTGAAATTTCTCATTTTTATTGTGATTTGAAAGAACAAACCTGGTTTAGCTCCTTTTTAAAAGCATGAGAGTCACACATATGACAAAGGCGTTACTACCTTACTAATCTACTGTCCATGAGGCACGCTGATAATACCTTAAAATAATCAAATTATCAGTTACATCAGGAAAATTACATCAATAGAATGATCCAAGTCCAAATATTGCCTATGTAAATTGATGATTAAAATATCTTAGCAAGTAGCTCGTCTGTAGATCTTATACTTGTGGCCCACCTAAGGTTTAGAATTTCATTATTTTTTTTGTCAAAGTATATATTTCAATGGACTATAAACATTATGTTAAATATCACATATGTACACTAATCAAGGATTTTATAAATAATTTAATATTTAAATTCAAGTTTCTATAAATATATTACAAAATTTCAATGCATTTCATTATTTAGGTTCCAAAACATTTATTTTACAAGCAGACATTTTAAGATTGGAATCACTTTGGTTTGTGATTTGAAATCTAATGCATTTCAAATAAAAGCTCCCAAGCGAAACGGATTAGCTACTGCCCTGCCACTAGCCGGTGGCTAGTAGTAGGTGGTCTGCGGGCCTCACTATAAAGTATGTCTTTTATCCATTCGGTTCATCCGTTTTTACAGATCATTTTAGTGCTTGACCCCAAAAATTAGAGGGATATAAATCTCAGGTGGACCATGCCACAGGAAACACAATAGTGATTGGATACCCACCATTAAAATCCTCCTAAGGCCCACTGTATTGTTTATTTGACATCCAATCTTTTGAGTAGGTCATGCAGACATAAATGAAGGGAAAAATCAAAGATCAGCTTGATCAAAAACTTTTATGGCCCCTAAAAAGTTTTTAATGGTCGAAGTTCCATCAACACTGTTTCCTATAATGTGGTCCACTTGAGATTGGCATATATCTCATTTTTTTGTTCATACCATAAAATGATCTATAAAACTAGATGGATGGCATGGATGAAACACATACATCATGGTGGGACCCACAGAGCACTGACCAGGGGAAGTAGCCCATTCGTTCTTGCCATCGCGGCCCTTACGGCCCGTTTGGTCGGGTGGATTGGAAGGGATTGAATGGTATTAGGGTGGATGGCATGGATTTCAAGGTAATGATGGTGTTGTCAGTGGATTGTTTGAAGATCCATGGAATTGTCATATCCTGAGATTGCTAAATCGAGTCTGTTTGGCACGCCCAACCAATCCCGGGATTAAACCTTCGCATCCCTTCCAATCTCTCAGACCAAACACGTTTCAAGCAAATTTGAACGGATTAGGGTGGATTGGATTGAGATTTAAAGGTAGTGATGGTGTTGTCGGTGGATTGTCTTAAGATTTATGGGATTGCTATATCCTGGGATTAGATTACCTGGGCTGTTTGGCACGCCTGGCCAATCTCGGGATTTAACTTCCAATCTCTTCAAATACCATCCAATCCCTTCCAATCCGCCCGGCCAAACGGGCCCTTACTGGCAGTTAATTCTCTTTACAAGATGCACACTGCATAATGTAGTAACAAATCTCGTCGTGGGCAATTTCTCAGCTAAGAAACTTTTCCAGAGATTTTCAAATTTGATGTCTTCTCGCAATATTATCCAAAAAATAAAATATTTATTTTAAAATATTAAATAAATTTAAATTTTAAATACATTTATATAACAAATCCATACCGCTTTTATTATTTTTGGCCTGTAACAACGCGATATTTAAAATCTGCAGATTTTGAAAATATCACAGGAATACCATTATAATATTGCTTGTGTATTTATCGTGACATTATCGTGATATGTTCAAAATCTCGGCTATAATTGTCTATTTGCAACAGAGTGCGTTCGCACGTTTGTTAGACGGTGGCAGCTCATCCACCGTACACGTGATGTACCATGCAACAATCTAAAATATCTAAATCAACGCCATTACTTATTCCTTCTTGAACTCTGATTTCGCACATCAAATCATAATCTCTAATTGTTATCTTATCCCACCCGTCCGTTTGATGGCTACCAATAGACTGTTAGTCTTCCAATCAAGCTATTTTGTATTACCTCATCCATAAGGGACCCACAACTTGGACGTTCTCCATCGACGAAAAATGCACACCAAGGGCACAGCGTATGACTTCCCATTTAATAAAAATTATGGCAGACGCACACCATAGAATTATAGAGTTATTTGATACACTGGCCGCCTATAAAGCTCTATGCATGTATCTATAAATATATATACATGCATATATATAGCATGCATTAATTCAAACAAAACCGACTAATCTGTGGATATTTCTAAGTCACGGTCCCAAAATACATTTTCTTTGGTAATTCTAACCTATGATCCGTGGACGCCTGTACAGTGAAATCAAACCATTGGAAGTTTTTATTTGAACCGTCCAATCAAATGCCACCAATCCGTTTCTCAAATGACTAAATGATCTTAATTTTATTTTCAAGATATATTTAGGCTGGGATCCATAATTTAGAAAATTTAATATTTACCTAATTGAATCAAAATATGCAAATTTTAACTAAAGTGCATGCGTATCATCCATCACAATCTATTCGAGTATCAAAGTTTTCTCATTATTAATGATAGGATATGAGGGGTGCGTAGAGTTCTTAAACTTCACCCGTTTCTTCTATTCTTCTTTCCCACCAAAAAACGCCATGAACGTTACTGCTGGCTTTCTCAGTTCTTCTTCCTCTTCCTTCCTCTTCCAACCCTTCAAATCCCCAAAATCCAAAATCTTCAACCCAAACCCCAAAACGCTAACCCTAATCTGCCGATCCGAATCCAAACCCACCAGCAAGCAGAATCCAATGCAAGGCAGCAGCGGTAGGCCGACTCCCTCCAGAAACCCTAGGAAGAAGAACTCTTACGGGTCTTCTAGAAGGTCTGTTATCAAGAAGACATTCGCCCAGGAGCAGCTTATCTTCACCTCTCCAATCTCCGACAACCCGATCGTTGCCATTATCGGAGGTGGGATGTCTGGGATGCTCTGCGCCCTCGGTCTCGAGAAAAAGGGGATCCGGTCGACGGTTTTCGACACGGTCAGTCCATTGTCTTGATTTTCCGTGGATTTCATCTTCTTTCTTCTTTTGTGTTTGGTAGGCTGGAAAAGTTGAGAATTGAATTCGAGTTGGAATTCAATTCCAGCAAAAGGCCATTTTTGAATTCCTGTTGGGAGGGTGAGTGTTAAGAACCTAACCAATAAGTCAATAGCCCCAGGACTGATGAAACGTATCAAGCTAGGCTCTTTAAACCATTGGAATAGTAACATTCCACCAAACTGTGGCGGCCCACTCTGTGGCAGCACTCACTCTGGCCTTTTTTCCAGGTAGCCCTTTCTGGGGCATGGCGGCTGCACTTTGGTCATCTTGGCAGCTCTTTCCACTTGGTGGTTGCACTCTAGCTGTCCAGCTAGTCCTTTCCAGGCTGTGGCAGCTTTCACTCTGGTCCAGGTTGCCCTTTCCACAGGTTTGCCCTTCAGTGACTTGAACACAGGTCACAGGACGGGGCGTTGGCTCTGATACCAATTGTTAAGAACCTAACCAATATGCCAAAAGCCCAAGGCTGATGGAATGCCTCAAGCTAGGCTCTTTAAACCGTTGGGATTGTAACAATGCGTTTCAAATTCCTGGGAATTGAAACCATCCCAACCATCACATTCTTCAAAATCTCTATTTAAGAGAGAACTGCACACACCTCCCCCATTATCTCTCTCTATTGAATTCTTAATGCAATCTCGAAAGGGGATGCAAATAGGATAGCAAACCAATTGCCAAAGGAATTCCAAAGAACAAAACCAAAGAAGTTTTATTCAAATCAATATTATAATGCATTACAGACTATATGGACCTTATATAAATGGGCCATAACTCAACACAAATGGAGTTACAATTGTATGATCATGGGCTCGAAAGCTAACTCAATGGGATACCAAATGGAACCAATTTCGCATCATTTAGACATCATTTGGTACTCCAAAAGTGGACCACGAAAAAAGAAAAAATTTGTTAAATACTTAATCAAACCCTAATAACTAACTAAAATAAATAAATCCTAAAAATATAATGACCATTTGATTGCTCCTCCCAAACCCACAACGTAATCTAATCGTTAATCCCATCAAATTGATCATTTGACCACGAAGTTGGTCCAGATAATGAATTAAGTCAATTTGAACGGACGGATTCTTCAAATCTTGATCAATCAACTTGTGTAGCCATTTGGTTGCATCAATTCCACCGGGCTTTGAAAGAAACTCGTCCTTGAGTTTAAAGTGGTGATCATAACTTCTTGCGAGGATCCTCGTTTGTAGCGTGTCTTCTTCATCTTGGTTGGTAGTTGATGGTGGAGGCTTACATGCCTAATGGGCAATCTGTGCATTACATGACATTTAAATACTTGCCACCTTTTCTTTCGCTTCTTGGTGGTCCTCCATGTTCTAGACGTTGATAGTGGCCCCTTCGTCATGGCTGGCTTTCAATCTATAGGTCTTGATAGACTTTTATGTGGTGCTATGGTGATCGTGAAACTATCCCATCTCTTCAACCATTGAATTGTCCATACTTTATAATCCTTCAATCTCCTCTACCATGTCATTTGATGGTTGATCATCCATTGTCATCGGCGCTTTCTTTGATCGACCTATTGATCCATTAGTAGAGGTATCCAGGGATCCATTGAGAAAGCCGATAGTAGATTCCTCTTGAGTCTTCACACTTGCTTCAACCATGTCGTTCTTAGGAACTCCATAGATAATGGATTGAATTCCATAGAGCTTTTTTTTGTTCAATCGAGGGTTCGAAGCAACTTTTTATCGCCTCGTTGAATCACTTGAATTCTTTTGCAATATCTTCCTCAAACGCTCTAATCATCTTTTTGAGTTCCCACAGATTCTCCTACTTCATCTTTTGAACATTCTTAGCCGTTGTTGACATTTCTGTGCGATAGGATGCTTTTGAATAGCCGACTTATGGCTACCATCGGTCCATCGTTCATAACATTAAGAGGGGTGTTGAAAAGAATCTCCATAAGGCACATATGAAAATGGGTATGACTCAGGGTGATAAGAAGGATGATCTTGATCATCGAAGTAACTAGGATAAGAATAATGCGATGGACATGAACGGAGTCTGGTAGGGATCACTGTACTAGGCAGATGAACATCTTCCTATCCACGACATCTTTAAGACAGAATATGAAAGAATATATGTTGAACTTTAGGCATATGTTCTAGATCTAAGGGTTTTGGGATGGGTTGAAGGAGAAAAAAAAAAAAAAAAACAGCAAGGGAATTGATGGATTGCAATGGGATTAGGATTTGGTAGGGTTGGAAATGGGGTACGGTTAGGCTTTGATGTGTTTGATTTTTACTTTTTTTTTATTTATTTTATTTATATTATACTTGGTACGGTTAGAGTTTGGAAAGGAAAAGGGAAAAGGAAAAGAAAAGGAAATGGAAGATAAATGATTAAGGCAGAAGAGAAAGATGAAAGAGAAGGATTAAGATGGGAAAATTATCTTCTTTCAGTTTTCCAAGAGCTGAACTTGCTTTGGTACTAATTAATGAAAGGGGATGAAAATAAATCAAAGAAAAGAAGAAAGAGATCATGGAAAAGAACCCAACAATCCTGTAGTCAAATACTCAAGGTTGCAAAAAATCTCCTCTCCAAATCTCCTACCAAATAAAAAAAGCAAACCAAAGAAGTTCTATTCAAATCAATATAATAATGCATTGCACCTCCATAACATGGCTTTATATAGACTTCAGCTAAGTAGAGTAGCCCTAATAACAGAAAATTACTAAAATGCCCTTAAATCCCGTCACTACCATATGGACCTTATATAAATGGGTTATAGACTTATAGCTCACTCGAATACAAGGTATTCTGTATTGGTAATGGTGGCCGTAATGGTCACCACCATTACCGATACGGGTATCGGCTGTAATAGCCGATACGGGGGCATAATAGCCATTACGACCCCCGTAATAGTTGAAATTTTCTTTTGCTCGAAAACTTCTGAAAAAATATCTAGAAATTCCAGAATAATGTAAATATTTCAAATATGTATTCATTTTTTGTTTTGAACATGTTTATGATAGTGTAACGGTCCACTATTTGGTGAGAGTGTTGTATTGGGCTGTCTAGTCAATTTGTGAACATGATTAATATGTATCTAATGTTTACACATCACAATTAAGTATTATAACTAGAAAAAAAAATGTATAAATACTGCTTTTTCAATCTTTTAAAAGCCCCTCAGAGTTTCTATTCTCTCAAATCACTTCAATCTATAGTTTTAATATTAAAAATTATAGTAAGAGTGGTTGAAATCTGTTGTAAAATGATTTATAAGAGTTTTTGGAATGAGAAAGTGAAAAAAGAGAGAAGAAAAATGGATTTAAATAAGGAAAAAAGGTGTTGTTTTTCGACCGTTGTAGGGGTAACGGTTGTTTTGCCCCTGTTTCGAACAAGAAACAAATGCATTTGATTTGAGAAAATTATTTTATTCGAATGTAACAAAGAGAATATATAAAACAATCAGGACTTAGGAGGAATGTTGAATTGATCAGTCAATCTCTCTTTTGAGCTTGTCCTTTATGCAAAGGAGAGAGCTTGAAGTAATGAAGATTGAGCTTGAAAGCTTTCAGCAATTTCGGTAGCACTTCGGCCCCTATTTGGACCTGGCCACATAGTGACCTAGTTACGCAACCCGTGCAACTAGTTTGTTGGTTGTGCGGGTCGCGCAACTGATGAGTGGGTTGCGCGGCTCACGCAATTGACCCCTTTTTTTATCCTCACCTTCAGTCTTCTTTCAGAGTTATGCTCTTCTTCCAAAATTTCTCTCCCTTAAATGAGAGGGGGAGTGGGGTATTTATAGGCATATACACTTGCTAACCATCGATCTTTGTGCCATGGGGCCCACTTTGATAAGATCAGACCATTCATCTTGACCACTTTCTACTCTCAATTGTGCTACCCGAGAAACAACACAGTTGGTTGCACGATCCATGCAACTTGTAATTAGTTGCATGGCTTGCGTAAAGGATGAAACATGTTAAACAGTTCACGCCACTTGAGCAACTTCTTCAACTGGTTGCGCAGTCTATGCAACCATTACTTGTTGTGCGATCCGCGCAATTGCCAAACATGGTTTCTTAGTTCTTTCTCCTTTCTTCACTTAATGTCTGATTTATGATCTTCACCCTTTCTTGATGACTTTTTATGCTTCAACAGATGCCCCCTTGATCCATTTTTTATTCCCTTAAATCGAAGAATTATGATAAAAAAATCCCATATTCCTTTAGATCATTGCGCGACCCGTGCAACGAATGCCCGAGTCTGGTACTCGACCCAAACTTCTATAAATAGTTCACCAGACTTCACTTCTTCACCTTCTCAGTTTGCTGTCAAAACTCCATTTCTCTAATTATCCCCGCACAACCGACACCTGTTGAGCGACATGTGCAATGATTTCTTCGTCGCTCAAGGCTTCAAACCGTTATGCTATCCGCGTAATACTCAACTCGTTGCGTGATCTGTGCAACCGCATTTTTTGGCAATTTCCGGACTTAGCAAAATTTCAACTTTCCAACATGGACCGAACAAAAAGGACTTTCATCGTTGTTAATACTCCCACCCACTAACCTTCTCGTCAGGATTTACCAAATTCTGAACCCTCTGCAACACCTCAAGCTAAAGAATCCCCATCATCACCTGCTTAACCCTCGCGTAAGCAATTTAAGACGATAGCTAGGCATCCTGCCTACATAAAGGAACCAGTACTTCCCACATTCGACTTCACTCAATGCATTAAGACATTGTTATCTCCCATCCACAGGACCATCATCATGGGCGATCTTGAAAGGCCCCCAAAACATGGACGTGAGTATGACTGGGATGAATGGCTGAAAATGATGGCGCATTATCATAAGATCAGTCAGAGGCCGCTAGCTAAAGAAGATACTCCTGCCCCTTCCAGACCAAAGAAGACTCGAAGAAACAAAGCCCAGGAGTTTCAAGACAAGATTAAAAAACACAATAGGAAAAAATTCCATAACTCGTAGGAATCGGTCCGCGCAGTTTAGGGTGTTATAAAATTCGACAACCCCTATAAGCAAGGTATCATAGTGATTCCCATCAATATCCATCGCTATCACTCCATGCTGATCTGCGAGCCCAAGGATAATCTAACCACGAAGAGATTGTCTTACACAGAATCATGGTCGTTCAAAGAACCTAGAATATTAGCAGGTATCCTGCGGCCATCGAAACCAAGACAGCAGATTGGCAGCATTCACTCCATGATCTTTCTTGTCCCTTCTTATGACCTTCACAGCCTATATCTCACCGGCTTCTACGAAACACTCCAATAGCATTTCAACCATCGCCACCTTATCTAGAGCCCAGAGGAATTCAGAACAAGAGGTCTTCTGACTCCTTGTAATTACTATTCTGAATGGGCTACTGCATCCTGGCAAAATATGCAGACAGTTGTCAAAGATCAACATTTTCACTGCAATTGAAGCAATGTCGCAACCCTTTTATAAGGAACCTTCTTATTTTAAAGCTTTCCTCGACTATTGGTGCCCTTCCACCAATTCTTTTTATCTCCTTGAAGGTAAAATGAGCGTCACCCTTTGGAATATTCACAAGATTACTGGTTTGCCGATAACTGGAAAATTCTTTGATGAATTCGTCCCTACCAACGAGGAACTTGCTTTTGTCTCTTCACCTAATCGCATCCCCTCTATTTCAGAGTCGACCACCGAACTTTTTAGAGAAATGTTTAAATTCCTGAACATCCACAAGATTCAGCCTATGCAATGGCTAGCCCACTTCAGCAGAGCTCTCAAATAATTTTCCTTCTTCTTCAATCTCCTTCCACTGTAGCTTTATATATATATATATATATATATAATCTTGATTTCATTTACTTATCTCTTTTTCTTCTAGGTTTAATGACAACCATTCACGAGAGCTTAAAAGTCTTTAGAAGGGTATGAAAAATCATGCTGAGTATTCTGTCAATGGGGAGCTCGCAACATTTATTGCTTATTGGCTAAGCGTTGTGGGTCACCCAAGCTCGAAGTCACCGGATGCCATTCGCCAGTTGTTATTTGTAGTAGCAGGCGCTATGGCTGAGGGAGTCAAGTATTCTCTTACTCCTCCCGTTTTATGTTCGATCTATAGAGGCTTTAGAGAAATTGCTTCTCACGTGAAAAGCCCTTCTGTCGGTTCCTCTTCGACTTACATGCCATGGCCTTATTTTCTTGTTTGGCTCGGTATCTATTTCCCATGGACTTTCGAGGTGCCAAAAAAAGGCTTACGTTCATCCTTCGCAACTCCATCTCTGCTTCTTTCAGAAGAGATCTACGGCGAAGAGATCTTACGACTGGGCAAAAGATGCCATCTCTTCCGATGATAAGATAAATTACTTTCATTTTGGTTTATCTCACTATACCGTAGACACAGAGAAATTAGACACATCATTGCTCACTATGGTAGAGAGGGGATTCTTTCTATCAATCAGATCATGCAGTCTCCCATCAAGATAAGGGACGGAGTTCTGGCGAGAACCATATTATCCTAGCCGTTTTGCCTGTCAATTCGACTTTGATCAAGCAGTGCCAGAAGATTGTAGGCTGGTTACCCGAAGAATGCAGAGTTACGACACCGGTCCCTTTAATTGGGCAATGGTTTGGAAACAATTACTAGGCCAAGCTGATTCCTCCTTCATTATTCCAGGCTACGATCGTACTCCTAGGGCGTCATACAACCATATGAGGTGGTGGGTGCACTAATCATTTTTGGCTATAAAAGGTCTGCTAGTGGAGAGACCCATATGGCTCCCACCTCCCAGTCTTAAGGGTCGCATCATTGAAGCGGGAATCAGTTTCATCGCAGAAGCTAGTCATGCCCCTTCTACTGGTCATCACTATATCAAGATATCTGTGGACGAACCTATTCGCGAGATAAAGCCCGATAACACTCTTGAAGGCTGGATAGCATATGGCGATACTCATGAATTTGAACTAATTCCTCTCCATCGTCCACTGAGAGAAGGGGTTATATAAGACGCTCTCTCTCTCTCAGCCAGAGAATACCACTAATCCTTAGGATCAACCATCTTCTTCTCCCCATCTTCAGCAACAGTCAACTTCTTCTCCTGCTTTAAGGACTATTCAACCTCTACGACAACCAACTTCTTCTACGATGATAAGGACTATTCAGCCTCTATAGCAGCCGACTACTTCTCCAATGATAAGGACTGTCCAGCCTCTACAACAGCCGACTTCTTGTCCAATGACAAGGTCCCGAGCACGCGCCCAAACTTCCTCCCAGGAAAGGACCACTGCTACTGCTTCTCCGGTTTTGGCTACCACATATACTCAACCAAAGAGTCGTCAGTCTCTTTCCTCTAAAGGAAAACAAGTCGTTGTTGAAGAGTCGAGTGAAGGAAATTCGAGTAGTGGAAGCTCAACTTCTTCATCTGGACGTACTATTTCTGATGAAAGTGAAACAGAAGGAGAAGGTTAAGATAATGATTATGAGGAGGGAGAAGTTGATATCGGCAATGAAAATGATATAGCTACGGAAAATGCTCCTACTGATGAGGGACATATCCTCTCTACCTCTGAGGCTGTACCCGCAAAAGCCTCACCTATCGTAGGGGAAGAGGAAGAAGAACCCCTAGACTATGGGGAATACGGATATTCACCACATAAGAAAATCTTGCTGTCATTGTTTACTTTTTGTTCTTTTCTTCTTTCTTGTCTTACACTTTCTATTTCAGGCGATCATGCTGCAAATATAGAGGCAAATAATGCTTCTCCTCTGGATTTGGCCCCCGTTGCACCAACAGCCACACCGAGATCCTCATTAGCTCCGCGAGCAGTAGCACGCGAGATTGCTTTTCCAGTGGAGCCAACTAATTTACCCACTCCAACTATTGTTGCTTCGAATATTGAACGCGAAATAGCTTTTTTGGTAGAGCCAACTGATTTACCCACTCCCACCATTGTTGCTTCAAGTACTGAAAATAGGGCTCCATCTTTCGCTGAGATGGTGGAACTTGATCCTTCCCTTACCAGAGAGACAGCCGCTCACTGTTTCGATACTAGCGGAAGGTATATCCTTTTCCTTATTTACACTTTCCACATTAACTGCACACAAAACTTTTACTATAACTTTATATTTCTTGCTTCTTAATAGGGAATTTACCTCAGAGTGGTGTAGCAAGTTCTAGTTCTATTGGTACTTCATTGAATGTGCTGTCATTTGAGAGGGTCTTTGCGTACAAGCTGGCCCTGATTAGGAATTCCATACTGGCTATTGTTGAAATATTCAAAGATCTTGATCAATAGTCCAACTTAGCTGTCGCTTTAGATGTTTTGGATGGAGCTTCTCAGATGGGCAAAGTTGATGTTTCTTCCATACGCGATGCTCTTTCAAGATTCCATAACTCGATAACCGCTTTGTGATCGGCTGAAATTGTGACTGTTCCCCTCGAAATTTTGGAGTACAGGAAGTAGCTTGCGTACTCTAAGGGGAAAGTTTCTCAGATTTCTCCCATTGTCTCTCGCCATGATTGAGAACAATTATCTTTACGAGAGCAATTGAAGACTTTTGCTGATGACAAGGTAGCTATCCAAGATCTCATTACACTTCTAAAACAAGAAATTACACAGTTAGAGAAGCAAAGTTCAGAGGCAGATTTGAACATTGAAAGAGTCTAAGAAAAGATGTAGTGTAGCCTTCATTCTATAGACTCTAAAAGATCTGAATTGGTGAAGAATGAAGAACTAATTATTTCTTTTGAAGAAAAGCTAGCTGGTGCCCCAGATCTCTCTAGAATTATTTCAAATGCCAGATTGGAACATGCCGCTACTCAAGTTAATCTCCAAGACAATTTACAACAATACTTAGTAGCATTAGGCATTCCAAAAGAGCTATAAAATTTATGACTTTGATGTATTCTCTTTTCGCTACTTAAATGCTTCCAGAATTGCAAGTATCTTATGATATTTTGATAATGATGCTTTCGTCCTGTTCATGTGATGTTTTGATTGATGCATTATGATGCATTATACTTCTTTTATTTTATTTTATTATTATATTATGTACATATATATGTATATACCCTTTTATGCCTTGTAAGTAAGGGTTTCCTAGATGATCTTTATCTTAATTGGCGGTACTAGGTTTTAGTTTAGTCAGTCACACACAGTTTAAGCTCTTAAGTAGTGGAGCACACAGTTTTTTAGACTCTTCAGTAGTGGAGTTGGGTCTCACATGATGGTCTCTGTAACTCTTAGGAGTTCACTGGACTTCTCACAGCTTGGAGAGTTCACAAATAGCGATCCATCAGAGGGGCCCAGTGAGGCTACCGGGGCAGTGAACTCGGTTGGAATTACGCACGGGGTTGGCCATGGTAACTCTTTAGAGTTCACAGAGCTCACGAGGCGACCTTTGGGGTACCAAATTTAAGGTCGTCAGTCCGTCAATGAGTAGGTTTAAGCCCTTCATCATGAGTTAGTACTGAAATAAAACTAAAGATCTGGGGGGGTCTTACCCATGGTTGGCCTATCCATGGACATGGTCCAAAGAGCTCACACTGCGGCTCGCATTTTCTTCATCTGCAAAGTCGAGTCCATTCACGGGATGACATTTTCCTCCGTTCCCCGTGACGCTACCGAAAAGCTATACAGACGGCATTGGTCTTACGTGTGACTAGCCGTTGATGACTTTTTAGCCTTTTAGGCTTTTAGTCACTGGCTCCATCAGCTGCCCGCATAGGTATGCATATGATGGCCTTCATGGGCTTTTTAGGGCCATTGGCTTCTCATTGCTGCTCAAATGGTGAAAATGTTAGGTCATATGCGTAGCTGGCACTTTTAGGGCTTGGCTAGACTGCTTTAAAAATGTCTTAAAAGACAATAGAAGATGTGATCATCATTGCTACGAGAATGATAAACATCTCTTACTGAGATTGATACGTCACCACTTCTATTAATATCTTCAAGGGTATATGTCTGTGTTGTTCATAATATAACAACTTAGTGACGATACCAATTTCAACAGAATTTTGCAGAGCTCACTTGATGATGACGATGTTCACTTTCCTTTTGTAATACTTGTTGATACATAGTCTTGACATGCTAGCGAATTTCTTCTTTATTCATTCATCTGACGATGCATAGACGTGGTCTTGTTTATTCCTGCCCCCTTTTGATACAGAATCATTATGCTGATAATATTCTGGATCAAAATTAGTAGCATCTTCAAGGACGATATTGTTTGATGAAATGAGCATTAACCGGTATACTGATACCTTGCCCATCTTGATCCACGACTCTATATGCGCCATTGGAGTATACTTCTTTTATTATGTATAACTCATCCAATTTAGGCTCGAATTTACCCCCTGTTCGGTGGGTGACTACTATAGATCTTTTCAACATTAGCGCCATGTCCCCCTTTTTTGAAAGAGCAATATTTAACTCGTTTATCAAAGGCGGCCGATGTCCTTGCTTAATATGATTGTAATCGTTGTTGGGCTACAAACGCTTCTCATCAAGAAAATTTAGTTCTTTTAGCCTTATTTTTGCATTTTCATTATATGTTATGGACTGATGTACTGCCACCCTGAGTGACACTACTTGTATTTCGATCGAGATCACTGCTTCTACACCATAGACCAACAAATACGGTGTTGCTTTTGTCATTGTCCGGTGAGTGGTTCTGTATGCCTACAATGCTTCTTGTAACCTTTCATCCCAATAACGCTTGTTCCCGGTCACTGTCTTTTTCGATATTTTGACTATCGTCTTATTAAACGCCTCTACTAATCCATTAGCCGGTGGATAGTAAGGTGTTGAAAATGAATGATAATTACTAAATTTCTGACACACTTTTTCATGCCTCCGTTTTTGAAGGGAGTGTCGTTATCTATAACAATCTTCTTCGGAATTCCATAGCGGTATATTATTGCGTGCTGGATGAAATTAACCACATCCCTTTCTTTAACATTACGTAACGCCATTGCTTCTGTCCACTTGGAGAAATAATCAGTTGCTGCAAAAATATATTGCTTTCCTTTAGACGAAGGCAGATTTATAGGACCAATTACGTCAAGTGCCCAGGCAGAGAAGGGCCAAGAGGCGACTGATTGATGCAGGTCTTCTGGAGGAACATGTATAATATCTCCATGAATCTGACATTCATGACACCACTTCGCATAATCTATAGCTTCTTGGAACATGGTAGACCAATAATACCCCATTCGGTGTATTCTATGGAATAGATTTCGGCCAGCTTGATGTGTTCCACATTCTCCAGAGCATGCTTCTCTCGATGTCTGGCCTGCTTTTTGTTCGTCTAAGCAACGTAGCAACATTCCATTGTAAGATCTTCTGTACAATACTTTGCTACATATTATGAACCTGCTTGACCGCTGCTTGATTTGTTGTCTCTGTGCTGGATCTTCTTACAGGATGTTATATTTGAGATAATCGATGAATAACAGACGCCAATCATTTGTCGTTATCTCTAAACATGATATTGGAAGTGTTTCAATGAGTTCTTCGATGACCTCTGAAGACAGTAAAAATCATCTTTCTTCTATTATTATTTAGAGAGGGGTTCGATTCGGGCAGGACAGGGCTGCTGCCAGGCTGGCGAAAGCGTCTGCTCTTACATTTTCGGACCGCGATATATGCTTGATTTCTATGTGACAGAATTGTTCTAGCAATTGTTGTGTTTTCCAGCAGTATGTCAAAAGTTCTTACTTTCAAACCTCGAATTTATTCATTAATTGATTTATAATCAATTTAGAATCCCTAAAGATATGCAGTGCTTTTATTTCCATTTCTTGAGCCATTTCTATTCCAATAATGAGGGCTCTATACTCAGCCTCATTATTTGTGCATGTAACGCCCAACGTGAAGGAGTAAGGTAGTAAGTCACCTTGAGGAGTAATGAATATCACTCATGCCCCTGCTCTTGATGCTCAAGCGGCACCATCAAAATACATCTGCTATGGGCTTTGTGACTCAACCAACATAACTTGTTCATCCGAAAAGTCATCACTGGTGATTTCGTATTCTGCTACGGGGTGCACTGCAAGGAAGACCGCCACTACTTGTCCTTTTATTGCTTTTGCCGGCTCATACATAATAGTATATTCCGAAAGTAACAACATCCATTTGGCCAATCTTCCAAACAACATCGGCCTTATCATAAAAACTTTATAGGATCTACCCTTGAGATCAAAGTTATGTCATGAGAAAGACAATAATGTCTTAACTTCTTTACCACAAATATTAATGCCAGACACTCTTTCTCAATCGGAGAGTAGTTGCATCCTACATCCATCAGCATTTGGCTTAAATAACAAAGAGTAGTTTCTTTCCCGAATTCATTTACCTAAGCCAACAAAGTGCTTAACGAATTCTCAGTTGTAGATATGTACAGAATAAGTGACTTTCCTTTTATCGGAGCTGTTAATACCGACGGCTTTTTAAGCAATTCTTTTATTAAATCTAATGCGTTCTAACAGGCTTGGTTCCATACAAAGTCTGTATCTTTCTTCATCAATTGGGAGAATGGCTGACATCTCCCTGCTAAATTTGAAATGTAACAGTGAATGTACGCCAGCTTTCCTTGTAAACTCTTCAATTCTTTTAATGTTGTCAGTTGTGGCATATTTTGAATGGCTTTGACCTTCCCTGGATCAATCTCAATGCCCCTATGCCGGACAACAAAACCGAGAAACTTACCCGAAAATACCCCGAATGCAGATTTTGTTGGATTCATCTTTAAATGTTTCTTTCTAAGTCATCGAAACATATATGTCAAATGTTCACGATGGTCCTGATGATCTCCTGACCTGACCACCAAGTCATCGACATAGCACTTAACATGCTTATGAATCATGTCTTGGAAGATATTCTGCATCGCTCTTTGATATGTTGCCCCAACATTTTTAAGACCAAATGCCATAACTTTATAACAATAAATTTCCAGCGACATTCTGAATGTCGTTGGTTCTTCATGTTCAGGTGCCATTTGAATCTGGTTATATTCCGCACAACCATCTATGAAGGACATGATAACAAATTGAGTTGTACTGTTAATTAGTAATTCAGTAATTCATGTGCCACGTTATAGGGACAGGCCTCATTCAGATCCCTGAAGTTGACGCACACTTTGACTTGTCCATTTTTCTTCTTCATGGGGACAATGTTCGATATCCACTTGGGATACTTGACCTCCCTAATAAACCGGACCTTTATCAACTTATTCACTTCTTCTTCTATTAGGGGAACTAAATCCGGATGGAATTGCCTTTGCGCTTTTTTAACCGGCCTTTTCTCTCTTGAGATATTTAATCGGTGCATCGCTATGGAAGGCTCCAAACCTGGCATCTCCGCATACGTCCAAGCAAAGATGTTTTTATTTTCTTTGAGAAGTTGAGCGTATTCCTTAGACTCCTATTTAGGAAGACCGACACTGATGAATGTGTTCCTTGGCTCTTCTTCCACACCCAAATTTATCTCCTGCAAACTGTCTATTGTCGGCTGCCCCCCGTCTTTTATTTTCTTTAGAGCCATTTCAGGATGCTCAATCATTTTGGGATCCTCTTCCAATGACTGTGTGGCTATAACCATGTTTACTAATGATTCTGCTCCCATTCCTTGAAAATTTCTTTGCTTTTCCTGATCGACCCCAAGTGGAATTTGAATTCCTCTCCTATGATTCAACCTGGTGAGTTCTTCGTAATCAAAACACATATTTCTTATGATTTTCTTGCTCGTTGGACTATATTTTTCCAGATTTTACGACGTCAGCTTACCGTAGTATGCATTATTCTCAATCTCTTTTCTTGCCTTTGCTTCCACTGCGGCGTAAAATTCTATTAGTTCTGAGTGTTTTGCGATAGCCTTGACCTGAAATATTCCTAGAGCGGCACTGTATAATTAGACTGTAAAATTTTCAACTGCTCGGGTGATAACAGGGTTAGTGGTGGCTGCCCCGGTTGTCTCAGACGTTTAGGTACAAAATAGAATTTCTTCTTTGCTTCTGTAGTCCTTGATGATTCAACTCTTTCTTCTTTAATCTCATTTACTTGAATGTCCTTTAGGACCTTGCTTTCATCATTCTTTTTCTTCTTCTTCAGCGAATCCTTTATAGTAACTAACATTTGTAAAGAAAGACTCAGCCTCTGTATATGGCTTTGCATCGGCGATCACTTTATACTGTATTCCATCTTCACAGTATTTGAAGCATTGGTGCAGGGTAGAGGGTATAATGCTGTACTAATGTATCCATGGCCTTCCTAGGAGAAGATTATATGTTGTCATGGTATTTATAACATGGCATACAACATCATTAATCAATTCTCCTATTTCTAGCATCACTGTAATCTTGCTAAGTGCGCGTTGCCCATCTTGATTGAAGCCCTGTATCATCATTCCACTGGGGCGTTGATCTGAACGACGATAACCTAATTCACTTAACATTGAGAGTGGCAAAAGATTCTCCACAGATCCATTATCTATCATAATTTGCTTGACCTTCTTCCTGCGGATGTGGCCTTCTATCATCAGTGGCCTGTTGTGCTCTACCTCACAAATTAAATCATCGTTGGAGAAGGAAATGACTGGTAGGAAATTTTCTTTCTCGTCATGCTCTTCACGCTCTAGTTTTGCCAGCAAAGTTTCTCTAACATCATGATCGGTCAATGCTTGGACCAAGCTCTGTCGAAATTCTTCCGACAATTTAAGTGCATCATATATGCTTAATCGAGCCAGTATGCCCTTTAAATGACTTACTACATCATAAGTTACTTTTATCGTTTCACTCTTCTTTTCTTTATTGTCATCATCGTTTCGCCTTTTGATGATTCCTTTTCTTGTAATTCTAGCCTTCTATTTCGCACGACTTGTTGTCTGCTTTCCTGATCTTGATGTAATTACCGTTACCTTCTTTGTTGTCTTACGATCATCTTCCTCTTTCGTATCCTGAATCTTTTTTTGAATCATGAACATATCACCATTGCTCTCGTAATCCTTTTTCTTTACCAACTATTTCACCTTTATCTATCATTCGCTGTATTATACATTTCAATGTATAACAATTCTCTGTTGGATGCCCTACTAGGCGATGACAGCGGCAAAAATCTCTCTCCTTAGTTCTTGTCACATCTTCAGGGCGCTTAGGTTATGGTAATTCTATCGTGCCAGCTTTTAATAGTTGTTTCATCATAGGAATGACATCTTCTTTATCGAAAGCGAACCCTTCATGAACTCTCTAGTTGTTTCATGGTGAAATGCTGACATCTTACTAGTCATCAATTCCAAGGCATGAGCCTTGGTGACCAGGTCACGGAAAGTTCTGATATCGGCGCTGGTGAGTCCAAACGCGATTCCCGTTTCTATAGAATTCAGGCACATCTTAACCTTTTCCCTTTCTTCCGGCAACTGCCTACACGAGGCTCCCAATGTCTTCCATCTGTCTATAAACTTTTCTACCGGTTCTCCTTCTCTTTGCCCCCACAGAAGCCAATTCTGTAATACGAACATCACGCTCTGAAGAGAATAAGTTTGACATAAAGGCGTCTTGCATTTGTTCCTAAGCACGTATCGACCCTGGAGCTAAACTGGAATACCAGCGGAATACTTTGTGTGTCAGTGACGACCCGAACAATCGTAAGCAATACTGCGGTATCGTAGAAAAATTTCCCATGCTAGTGATGAAGTGCATTAAGTGTTCTTCTGGCGATCCTTCCCCATTAAACTTCTGAAAATCTGGATGCTTGAAGTTAGCTGGAAAGCGTATATCTTCTACCTCCCTTGGATACGATTTTCGGTACCTGAAACGGCCAGTATTTTCGCGCTCTCTTTCTATTCTGACAGCTTCTTCGATGACTTGTCTTACGTCATCTTGTGTTACGGTTCTCGCTGCTGGAACAGACCCTCCTGATCCTACTCCTTGTGGTTGAGAGCCTTCAGGTTGATTTTCTTGTCCATTCATTGTGCCCATCATCGGGGGAACTGCTATCTGAGCTACATTATGTGCAAGGGTCGCTAAGGCTTCTCTAAGGTGTCTGCATTCTTCCATTAATGCTCTTTGTGCTTCTGCCATCTCATCGATGCGATCTTCTATAGTCGGCCTACTTTCCTGGTTTGTCCCGGCCATACACACTGCAGCTTCTCCACTTTTTGACGAAGCTGTAGTTGGAGTGGGGCAGGAGTATGTCGATGTGACAGGGCTTACGAAGAGAGGAGAGGATGGAGTCTCATTTGACTTCTCTATACTTCCAGTGCTATTAATCGATTGAGGCGATACGGTCATTGGTGAGCTTGTTTGGGGTAATACGGATACAGTTTAACCTGCCATTAATGCTTTACCTTTTTGTTCTCTCGTCCATCTGACCCTTGGGACGATCAAAGCTGGAAAGTCGCGCGATGTTAACTGCGGAACTACTCGCTCAGGATAGATTGCAGGAGGAGCGAGTTCAGGATTTCTTTTAGCTGCATAGCGCGTTACAGGCCCTTTAACTCTTGGCGAAGATAGATTCATTTGAAGACTCTTTGCATTTTGTACTCTCGTCCTGCGAGACATCACGACGGTCCAACCCTTATCTCCTTCCGGCGATTTAGGCGAAGCAGATACAACCCCAGCAGTTGCTCGAGTCAGGTTGTTCTTGCTTGTAAGAAGTCGAGTCATGCATTCCAGGGGTTGGTTCGGCGCGTATTCTATCATGAACCCGGTTGGAGTGAAACTAAAGCTCACTTTTCTCATGGAAGTTGCCATTAGTTGTAATTTGTAGTTGGATTCAGAAACCTTCAGTTACAAAATGTAATTATAATTAGTATTTGGAAAGTGAATAACCTATCTTGGGGGGGGGGGGGGAGTGTCGGAAGACACCAAAATACCATGAAAATTCTATGATACTCGAGATGTTGTTATCGAAATAAAATAATAGCCCCCAGCAGAGTCGCCATTTTGTTTCGAACAAGAAACAAATGCATTTGATTTGGGGAAATTATTTTATTTGAATGTAATAAAGAGAATATATAAAACAATCATTGTATTATTAAATCTGAGTTTATCTACATCCCTTCCATAGCCCTTGATTCCATGATAGATCATTTGAAATAAACAAATTGTAATTAACAAAGCTTATATGTTGAATCTTAAATCCGGCAGCATTTCGACGGTTGCTTCAGTCATCTTCTAGGACTTAAGAGGAATGTTGAATTGATCAATCAATCTCTCTTTTGAGCTTGTCCTTTGTGCAAAGGAGAGAGCCTGAAGTAATGAAGATTGAACTTGAATGCTTTTAGCAATTCCGGCAGCACTTCGGCCCCTATTTAGAACTGGCCACAAAGTGACCTGGTTGCGCGACAACCGGTTGCGCGGTCAGCGCAACTGATGAGTGGTTGCGCGGCTCGCGCAACTGACCCCTTCTTCTGCTCCTCACCTTCAGTCTTCTTTTAGAGCTCTGCTCTTCTTCCAAAATTTTTGTCTCTCAAATGAGAGGAGTGGGGTATTTATAAGCCCCCACACGTGCCAACTCTCGATCTTTGTGCCATGGGGCCCACTTTGCATCAGATCGGACCGTTCATCATGATCTTTCTCTGCTCTCGATTGCGCTACTCGCGCAACAGAGAAGTCAGTTGCGCGATCCGCGCAACGTACAATCAGTTACGCGACCCACGTAAGGATGAAATTTGCTTTTTTATATGTTAAACTGTTTGCACCACTCGTGCAAGTGCTTCGACTGGTTGCGCGGTCTGCGCAACCATTACTTGTTGTGCGACCCGCATAACTGCCAAACAAGTTTTCTTAATTCTTTCTCCTTTCTTCACTTAATGTTTGATTTCTGATCTTCATCCTTTCTTGATGATTTTTTTATGCTTCAACAGCCCCGTAATGGCCTTTACGACCACCATAATGGCCGATACGGTCCCAAAAAGCCAACTGCCCTGTTTCACCCCCGTATCGCGCAATGGTCATGGTCGTTACCTATATGTATCGGCCTTTACGGGCGCATCGTAACGGATACGGAACACCTTGCTCAAATGGAGTTAGAATTGCCTGATATTGGGCCCGTTCGAAAGCTGATTCAATGACTTATCAAATAGGACCAATTTCATGTTATTCGTACATTATTTGGTACCCCAAAAGCAGCCCACAAAAAAGTGACAAAAATAAAAAGGATAAATTATTAGATACTTATTCAAACTCTAATAACTAACTACAACAAATAAATTCTAGAAATATAATTTGATTGCTCCGCCCAGCCCCACAATGTAATATAGCTGTTGATCCCATCCGATTAATCATCAGACCACGGGGTCTAGATCATCAATTAAGACAATTTGAACAGGTGGATTCTTCAAATCTTAATCAATTGAGTTTGTGTGGCCATTTGGTTGCATCAATTCCACCCGGCTTTGAAAGAAACTCGTCCTTGAGTTTAAATAGGTGGTCATAATTTCCTGCGAAGATCCTTGTTTGTAGTGTCTTTTTCGGCTTCATTGGTAGTTGCTGGTGGAGATTACATGCCTAATGGGCAGTTTGTGCACAACATGGGTGCTTTTTAACTGTGAAGATCCTCGTTTGTAGCACATCTTTTAATTATATTGATTTTCAAATTTCACTATGAGGTCTCAAGCAGCTTTGGGTGGAATTTTCACTAAATGGTTGCTTTGTCAAGCCTCCCATGTTGGTTTTGTGGAGCAAAAGGTTTCATGGATTTTTGGGTACACTGACTTTTGTTTCGATTTCATAGAGGTTTAGTAGCCATGGAATAATTTCGATGCTGATAGCAGTTCCATGCTTTTATTGAAGGCTTGCTAGCTCAAGTCATGGACCCTTTCCACACACTACATGCAGAACGCATGCCAACATGGCAGGTATTTGAGACATCTAAACCGTGAATAAATTGCCTGTTCTGAGGATGACATGGCACAAAAATTTGGCCAGTATAGTCATCAAATGGACACATGTATGTAGATTTAATGACTGGTTTGCAAGAAGAACTTGACAACAGTTCATTCAACATAAACATTTTGTAGCATCCAGGCAACACAAGCTGGCCCATTGAAGATCATTCTGATCAAGGTCCTGATCAAGGATCTGGACTGTCCAATGGTCCATATTGAAGATTTTGACCATTTTGAGGGTCCAGATTGATTTGATGGAAGATCAAAGGTCCTGGTGTGCAATGCTTGACCAAATCATCAGTCATTTAGTTAACAATTAGAGTGAGTTGAACCAGTTTTACTTCAGTATTTTCGCCACTGACCTAGTTGGTCACCTTTGGGTATGAAATGATGTTTCAATGGCGCGTAATTGGTTTTGTTTAAAGCCTATTGAGTTAGCTTTAAAACAAGCTCAAGATGTGCAACTCTTATATTGTTTGAGTAATAACAACATTTTTGGAAGGCATGTATGGTTGTGACGGGATTAAGGGATATTTTAGTCATTCTTTAAATTTTACTGAAATAGATGGTTAGGATTATAAGGAATGGATGGTTAGGGTGATATTAGGGTTTCTTTTACTTTGAAAAGAATTATACAAACATAAAAAGGCTCTTTCATGGATAGTTGATTACTTTGATTGAGTGATGTTTTAGATTCCCATGATTGGTTTCCAGTTCTTCTTCTTCTTCTTATTTAAATTGCTACTATTGGTGCTCTCTTTAGTGCTCTTTTAGTGTGATGCCATTGGGTTTGAATGGGGTGGGTATGTTTACTATCTTTTATTTGTTGTTTTATCATGATTGGTGATTCATGGAGTGATTAGAGATTAATCTGTGGCATGCTAACAAAGGGTTTGAATTTCAAATTGGCACACATTCACACCTATTCAAAAGTTGATATTCTTCTCCAATCTTGTGGCATTGCATTTGCCCGCTCGCTTGCTGAGTGGACTGGTCTACATTTGCCTCAATTCATTTGTGATCCACTTGATTTAACTTTTTTGGTGGAAGAATTAAAATGGTTCTTACTTCAAATAACCACTTGGTTAGGCTGTGAAATTCACCCATCGAGTTGATGCCATACTTTTCAAACCAACACTTGGCTTGGGACTCAGTCAGTCACTTACTCATGTTGACTTTGGAGTCAGTGTGTCAACCAGTTGGTTCGAGGTTGTTGTTCTTACGACTATGGCGATTGTACGGGTCCCCACTCTTCTTTGCATGTTTCTTTTTGCCATGTTTAGAGCTTACTTGCAGGATTCTCATACCAAGGTGCCACTCTCGCTTCGAACTCATGCTTCTGACTCTCTCTCTCTCTCTCTCTCTCTCTCTCTCTCATATATATATATATATATATATATATATATATCAGTGTTTTAAATAGCATGTAGCATATGCGTTTGGCCCTCTAATCCTTAATATTTTTAAATCAAATAATAAAACATATGATAAAATTTACAAAATGCATAATTTCTATAAGTTCTTAACTACGAATCCAGATCATCAACTATAGAGAATGTGTATGTGGTTAGTGGCCCTTTTAGTGTAAGTGCATGTGCACACTTCCCTCTTCTCCTGCAATGTACTATATGCTATATTATAATAAAATATTGTGTTAGGGCAAGCAAGCCTAAGTGCTTTACACAACATCTTTCCCAAACTCTCTTCCTTCTTCTTTTCTCTCAATCTTCTCCTCTTTTCTTCACATTATTATCATCAAATCATTCTCTGCTTGGTATCAAAGTATAGATCCAAGCATTTCGCATTCAACAGATTAAGAGGCGACACGTTACCTTGCTGACGTCAGTAGCCGTACGATTGACGTCAGCATTGTACAGACACATGGACTCCGTTTGAGCTAAAAGTTTAGGAGTTTGATAGATCTTGATTTTAAAAGATTTGTCATGATTTTTTCAGAATTTTATACCTCCTTTCATGGTATTTTGGGCGAAATAGAGAAATTCGAAATTGGGACCATCTTCCGTTTTTCTTTGATATACCTCAAATCGGTAAGCTTTTCTTTGGTTTCTTTGCTCAAGATAGATCGAAATCTTCCTCCCAAGCTACCCATGGAGGATTTTTTTACTTAAGATCAATGTTTGAGAGGTTTTTAACCTCAAACGGACATGCTGCTAGGCAGTTTTTCACTCAGTTGGGCCTTTTTTGACTAAGTTTCATGGGATTTTGGATGATTGCTATTTGTTTGAGGTTTATCTCTTATTATCTTGAAGGATTGAGTGAGATAGAGTTGTTTGAATCAATCCTTCTTAGCATAGGGCCTCTCTTGGCATAGGTTTATCTCTCTTGGACTTTCCTATGGCTGATAAAGGGCCCTCATCTCTTGACATAGGGTCTCTTGAATCCAACCCCTTGCAGATTACCTCCACTAACCACATACACATTCTCTATATCAGCAACTTATTTCCATACAAAATCCCTCTCTCTTTGCCTTTAGACATCTCGAAGTATGACTTCCTTTTTATTTATTGAAACATCACAAATTCATGATATAGACCACAATTTGAATGGTCCGGATTGATCTAAGTGCTCTATCTATAATATGGACCACAATTTGGATGGTCCGAATTAGTTTAATGTAGTGTCATGTGTCATAGGTATAAATCATCACCATTTTAAAATAGGTGTTTAACTAACATAGAGAAAACACTTGAAAAAATGAGATTTCAGGTTGCTTACGCTATCCACGCTACACACTACGCTACGCTACATGTATATGCTACGTAGCGTTTTTGCTACGCTTCATGCTACAACTTGCGCTTATATATATATATATATATATATATATATATATATATATATATATATATATATATATATATATATATAAAATCTCCATAGTCCCACTTCTTATCCTTTTATATTGCTAACATTTTGAACCAGACACTTTCCCTTTCTCTTGCCTGAATTCTTTCCTGCTTCCCCTTGCAGTTTGTGCAACTAAGGTTTTGAGAAAGACAATTCACTTAAGATGGAGCAACACTTGTTTTTGGAAATTTTATTTTTTATTTTTTTGCCTCTCCCATAGTTGTTTTCATCTTTGTTTTTGCTTGATAATGAAGTTTCATCATTTATCCAAGATAGGAGGTTCATATCTACGAACATAAGAATTTTTTTTTTCCGTTACTACTTTATCTTGTGAGTCTCTGATTTGTGTTTATACCAGTAGTTCTTTGTTGTCATTTGTGGCAGATTATGTGGTTTTGATGAGTTATTGGATCTGATGATTAAATAATTTGATGTTCCATGTTAATAAGAATAATCTAATATGGGTTCCTGATATATCTTTTAGGGGGTGCACGGGTTGGGAGGGAGAATGGGAACGAGAATTATTGATCCTCAATCGTTGGTCTTTGACCATGCTGCTCAGTTCTTCACAGTGAATGATTCTCACTTTCATGAGTTGGTTGATGGATGGAAGGAGAAGGAACTTGTTCGAGAATGGACAGGGCTGATTGGGGAGCTGGAAGTGGGTGGTCATTTTGTGCCGATTCCTTCCACGTCCTCTAGATACATTGGTGTGGAGGGAATGCGCCCCCTTGCAGATTCGATTATGTCTCAGGTAATTGCCATTTGATCCTTTTCTTTTTCTTTTATGTAGTGTTCATTATGAGGTTGACTGACTTAGCGATTTGACTTGGGACTTCCCCAGGTGGAACTGATTTTTGTGCCCCACTAATTTAATAATTTGTAGACTTGGTGGGGGTAGAAGCATTACATGAATCAAGTGAGTTTCCCTGGGTTTTTGGATGACTTGGACGAATCACTAAACCCAAGTGAGTCGTGTATTCTCATTACCTCCTCCTACCTTTCGCTTTCAGCACATAAACTAAGAAATTTTGCATGTGGCACACCGCACACAAATGAATTAAATCAAACCTTCCAAATTGTGTACACAACCTAGATGGACCTTAAAATAAGCATTGTACTGATTCTATTACCTAAATATCCGGTGGGTGGAAGTTTAATGGACGGCTGAAATTAAAAATATCCAATGGCCTGAATACAACAAACAAGTCTTCACAAATGAATAATTAGGATTGATCAACTGATCTGACTTTTCGAATATGATACATATACCATGCATTCCCTACCCTCCCCCCCCCACGCGCGCGCCCGGCTATTTTGAGTTAATATGGGGTATGCATACAATTGGTTGGTTGAGTAACAAAGATCATCCTTTGCTTGAGAACAAAACAAGTAGAGAGAGAGAGAGAGAGAGAGAGAGAGAGAGAGAGAGAGAGAGAGAGAGAGAGTTAACTCTCTATTTCTTCCAACAAAACCACCTGAGCTACGCTCAACTGGAAAAAGCAGGAACATGCAAAACTATTTTTTTTAAACAAAGAACATACGTCCTAAATTTAGCAAAATACAAAATAAAAAAAATATTTAAAAAAAAACTGGTGCATGAGCACTGCTCCCTTTTGTCCATTTCATCCTCCCATGGACTTTCCTCTATTTCTTCCAACTGACATCCTTTAAACAGAGTGGATTCAAAGCCCGGTAGATAAGTCTCCCTCTCACTCTATGGGAGATCATCTTCACCCTTTCTGCTTTGTTTTTAAAGCTTCTATCATTGCTGTCTTATCATATGGACCAAAAGGTCACTAGAATGGGCAAGTTCCATAAGAACACCTTTTTCTTCCTCATGCCCATCTCCAAATTTGCAACAATGAGGAGACTGATTCTGCGATAACCCATTACTTCCTACTATACTCCATGGCAATATTGCTTCGGTATAATAGATGAAGTTTGACACCTTTTACAGGATTGTTTGACGTTGACCATAAACCCATCAACCTATCCTATATTGCTTAGCGTGGGTTACTTATAAATTTATAAAGGGTGATGCTCTCTTCTATACTCCCATATCCTTAAGGGCAATCACTTTCGTTCTTTAGTGGAAGCATGGAATAGTTTTGTATTTGAAGTCCTCTTTTAGCTACTGAACACAAGATTTTTGCTCCAAGAAGATTGATTCTTGAAGAAGAGCTTTATCTAGGTTTTGATTTGCTAAGTCAATGTCAGTCTTTTCTTTGTCAGAAGTCAAAGACAGTTCTAGCTCAACTTGACGTTTAAGAAACTCATCCTCAACTTGCCTGATGTTTTGGGAAAAGTCACCAAAAACCTCCCTATTCCATGGGACGAGAGTGCCTTTTAAGCCTTTAAGCTTTTAGACCATCTCCTTGTCCACCGTGCCTTCTCCTGTGATATTTGGAGAAGGATTCCAGAACTCTTTGTATGCATTGGTGTTTGAAGCACTGGAGGCATCTACTACTTCCCAAGGAATTTGTCATGTACACGGACCGCTTGAAGGTTTCTTCAATTCCCCTGCCTTCTTTCATAGGATGCATACATTTGTGATGGTCATTCCCCTCTTTTGGAGTTGGTCGACAGTAAGGATTTTTCCTTTAGAAGCCAACCATATGAAAAGTATGGCTCTTGGTGGCCTTGGAAAATGCTAAATATGCACCATAGGATTAATCGGTCCTCCCCTTCCCCACATTTGATAGCCTTGTAATAGAACTTGACCGAGAAAGGACCATTCTTTTCGAAGTTCCACCTCCAGTCTTTGCCTCCCCTCAGTTACAGATTTACAGTTTCATTCTCTTTCTTGCAAATGAATGAAACGCCCAATCTCCTCACCACATAAGTTCTGCGGAATCATGGAGTCCATGCGCATCCGTTCCTTTCACTATCAAAGCAATAAGATATGAAAGTGCATTTGTCCATTGCTGTACTGAGCAGGCTTTCAAATTCTTCACTTAGTGGCCTCTGTCCATACCATGGGTTGCCCAAAATCTGACTTGAGCTCCGTTACCTACCACGAAAGATACCTCTTTCTGAAATTCCTAGATTTCTTCATCACCACCTTCCAAATTCCTGACTCCTAGTAAATTGATGATTCTTTTGTGAACGACTCCCCTTCTTGTTACAATATTTCTCCTCTATTACTTGCTTCCGTAGAGAATTATCTTTAATCCCAAATCTCCACAGCCATTTTTTTAGAAGTGCCCGATTCATGACTGACGGATTTTTTATACTCCTTTCTCTATTGGTTTCCGTACTTCATTTGACCAAAATATTTCTTCCTATTCTCCCTCCTTCCCACAGGAGATTCCTCTGGATTCTTTCGATTCAGCACATAACCCGGATTGGGCATTAAAATATAGACGTGAATATACCCAACATATTTGACAGCATCGCCTTAATTAAAATGGGGCAGCTACCCAAAGCTAAGTGCTTACTTTTCCACACTGATAGCATTCTTTTGATGCATTCTATCGCTGGATCCAATAGTCTCTTAGCCCCTTTGCCGATGCGTAGGGGTAGGCCAAGATCTGAAGCCAATGAAAACGCTGCCTTGCAACAAAAAATAGCCGCAAGCTCCTGCAGCCCTTCTTCATTCAATTGCTGCATTTCAATCTTTTGTAGATAAATCTTCTGACCTGGCACAATTTCGAACCATGAAGCTATTTTTTCATATTAGCAATCTGCTCCTCGCTGGTATCATAGAATAACAATATGTGATGGGGACAGCTCCTGCCCATGCACCTTCCCCCCGCACGCACGCAAGGAGGGCCCCACCATCAATCTGGATCGATGACGACATCCAGGGAAGACCCCCTAGTTAGAGGACTACGTTTTGGTTCCTTGGAGTGGACTTGATCGCCATGTGAATCCCACCATGGGTTCTCATGGTCGTGGCCCACTATTCCAAACGTTCTAGTACTTTGAGTTTTGCTTATTATTGTTATTAAGAATATCATGGATGGTTTAGATTGCTTTGATTAGTTGTTATTTTTTATTACTTCGTCTCCAAGTAATAGGGTGCGCACATGGCGTGAGTTTTGTGGTATAGGATTTTATTATAAATAGGCACCCCTTGTAGTCGTTTTTCTCATTGAAGATTGAATAAATTTTCTCCGTTTTCCTGCTCGTCTCTGAGTTGTAAAGCCTAATTGGATGCGGAACCCTCCCTTCTTCGAAGGGCTAACTATCGTGGTGCGAAGCCACATCCATCCCAAATCGCCCCCATCTCCTACCATCCATACTCCTCATCTCCTACAGTCATCCCCTCATCAAATTTACCCACGTTTGCAGCTAATATTTCCCTTACAGTAGATTTCCAGAATCTAGCCCTACAGGAGGGCTGAAACTTCGGCGAAGCACCGTGCACAAACTAGACATCCGATCGGCGTGAAACTTGGCGTGAAGGTGGACCTCCCTTGGCCGACCAGCACCTAGCTGACTGATTTCAGATTCGTGGGCCTCACACATGTGTAGGTAGGATCCCACTCACCTGTGTCAGGCCCGGCCGCCCGGGCCGCTGTCCACACATGTGGATCATTTTGGGTTCGTTTCTCTTTTCTATTTCACTCCTCTCTTGCCTTATTTCCCTAACCATAACCCTAAATAATCCTAAATCTCAAGTCCTATTCCACTTTTGCAAACCCTAGGTTTTCCCGATTTAAAACATGTGAATCCCTTGGATTGGGAAGTAATCCTTTGCATGTGTGTATGAATTTACTCTCCTTTGAGCATTGTTTAGTCTATAATTTTTAATTGATCCAGCCCTAACATGTGTAGGCTTGGACCCGCATAGATTCCCCTTGTTGAATGCTAACTTGTATGTGGGATGTGGAATTTTTTGTGATTGTTTTAAAATTAGTATGATCTAAAGCCTGAAATCTTGCATATCATATTTAATTTTCATGTCCTACATTAATATGTCATTTGTGTATTGAAGATGAGATATTTGCATGTTGCCCCTTCCAAACTCAAAGCCACTTATCAAACCCACAACCACTGCTTTCGACATTATTCTACTTGGTGCTTCTGCGATCACTGCAAGCCGCCGCTTTCGACATTATTCTACTTGGTGCTTCTGCGATCACTGCAAATAAGTTGACAGTGTGTCCCCTTGAGGGATACCTCTTGAGCTCCAAAAGAAACCTTTTGCACTTCCATTTATAAAAATTGAATGGTGTTCTAAGGAGACACGACTATCACCAGGACAGTCTGAATTTGCTCCATGGATGCACCGTCCTTGCCCAACCAGATTGGGCCATTGAATGGTTGTCATTTCAATAATCCATTTGACTTCCACCAGTTGGACATTTAGGGAAAAAAAAACTCCAATATGCATTTGTTAAATTTTTATTTTTTTTTTTTAAATGTGAATTTTAACTTCTAGTGCATCTAAATAGAGTGTCAAGATTTGGACAGTTTAATCTGTATGCCACATGTACAATTCTTTAATATTTCTCAAAAAGGGCCAAACTACAAGATATTCCAGTCTGGGGTATTTGTATGACCATCCCAACAATGCCCATCATATCAGTGGTATTGACAATTGACAAATTATATCAATGTTATAAATCACTGGAAAGGAAAAATGATCCCCAATTATGCAGAGCATGACTTGCCCGAGTCAAAAGTTTGGGGGTGGAATGAGTCAAGTCCAAGTCCGCCAACCTCGTTCTATTTTATGTGTAGGGAGATGCTCCCATGTGAATTGGTGGGCAGGGGAGACTCATGCGCACCAAATGTGGCCGATGGGGTGGGCCCATTGTGATGTGTTGTTGACATCCTCTCCAACTATCAGATGTGTCACATCATGTTAAGGTAAGGACCTAAAACTCAGGTTGAATCCTGATTCAGGTGGGGGTGTGGGGCCACATGAAGGAAACAATTGGTGGGAATGCCCGCTCTTGATTTCACCGTGGCCCACCTGATGTGCAAAATGGCCTATTCTTTTGCCTCGTCCTTATCCAGGGTAGATCAAGGATTGAACGGTCCAAATTCAACATAGAAAACATCCTTGGCCCATATGAAATCAAGGGGGGCATCTGCCCTACCAACTGTTTTCCTTGGTATGGACCACCTGAATTTTAGATCAATTTGATTTTTGGGCCCTGGACCTAACTTGATGACAAGGTATTCCGTATCAGTAACGGTGGCCATAACAATCACCACCATTACCGATACGGATATCGGCCGTAACGGTTGAAAATTTAGATTTGTCCAAAAAATTCTTTCAAAAATCTAGAAAATCCAGAATAATGTAAATATTCCAAATATGTATTCATTTTTTTTTTTTTTTATTATTATTATTTTTTGAACATGTTTATGGTAGTGTAACGGTTCACTCTTTGGTGAGAGTGTTGTATCGGGCTATCTAGTGAATTTGTGAACATGGTTATAAGTCTCTAATGTTTACACATCACAATCAAGCACTGGAACTAGAAATCAGAAAAAAGGCATAAATACTACTTTTTCAATTTTAAAAAAATGGCCCTTGGAGGTTCTATTCGCTCAAATCACTTGAATCTATGGTTTTAATATTAAAAACTATAGTAAGAGTGGTCGAAATCAGTTGTAAAATGACCTAGAAGAGTTTTCAGAATGAGAAAAGCAAAAAAGAATGAGAAATTTTTATTTAAATAGAAGAAAAAAAAAGTGATCGTTTTTCGACCTTTACGGGAGTTTTAGTCATTATGCCCCCGTAACAGCCCTTATGACCACTGTAACGGCTAATACGGTCTTAAAAAACCAACTGTCCCGTTTCACCCCTGTATCGCGTAACGGTCATGGCCGTTACCTATGCATATCGGCCTTTACGGGCATATCGTAATGGATATGAAACACCTTGCTTGATGGGCACATCTGATGGTTGGTTTGGATGTCGGCAACAAATCACGATGGTGCCCACCTCATTTGGGCCCAGTTCTCCTGGGATTACCATAGAACACACATGTTGATGCACAACAAAAGGATTTGCGTTGAATATGAATGAGAATAAGCACCCATTCTTATTTTCCTTTCTCAATTTCCTTAAGACCTTAATTATTTTTGTTGTAATTATGCTTGTTTCTGGATGGAGATGAAAATTGCTGGTTTGGAATATTCTGCAATTATTAGCAGTTCATTGTATTAGGGATTTAGGGTGTTTTTGGAACTTCTAAATGTTGGCATTGTATATGTATACTTGTCAGTAGAGGCGTTTATGATATTTCACACACAATTCAATTTTAGTATGTAAACAATGCCAACATGACGATCGGGCCATTGGACCACTTGGACCACAAGATCTTTAGACCTTATGGGTCCCTTTTTTATTTCTTAGTTATTATTTATTTTGGACATGATGGATACTTTCGATTGGTTTTATTTGGTTTGGATTGCTTATTTTAGAGCGGCCCACATTTTACTCGAGTGTAGTGGCAATTTTGTAATTAAAATTTCTGAAAGTATAAAAGCAATGGGATGTGCGTTCAAGGTTCCCATGCCTTATTTTGTGATTAAAAAAAAATAAAAAAATAAAAATAGGAGTTTTCTCTTCCTTGGCTTTGTGAGAAAGCTTGTTACATCTCCAGTAGTGGTTGGAGAAGGCTGCGAAACCCTCATGGAGTGATTCCACTTTATCCTTCTTCTCTTTTCCCTTCGTTCCAAGATAAGCATCTCTTCTTTCCCATTTCATGTCTTCTTCTTTCTTTATCATCACCTTTGTTTTCTTTCTTCTTCTTGCCAAACCCAACCCAATCCAATCTCTTCGGCCCTGTACCCACCACATCTAAGCTATCCCACACGCCCGCCCGCACTTGCCACATCTAAGCCAACTCACCCCCCCCCCCTTTTTTCCTTCTCTTTTCCTCATTTCTTCCATGAACCTTACTCTTTAAACCCCCTAAATCCCCTTTAAAATAAAAATTTTAAAAAAAAAAAAAAAAAAACTAAACTAAGGATTCCAATTTCCAATTTGCCAATTCCCCAAATTCCTCTAAATTCTTAATTTCTCATCTTCCAAATTCTTAACCCTTAGCTATCCAAAACCCTAATTCCCCAATTCTACACCAAAACCCCTAAATTTCCCAACCCTAATTTCGAACCCTAACCTTAAATGCCTAATCCCCCAATTCTAGCTTATCCAAACCTTAATGCCCTTCAATTTCGATCATCCTAATCATAGTTTTGAATTTATTAAAACATGAACTATTCCTCCCATCCAAAACAGCCCTGTTATTGTGGAACTCCTAATTTGCATGTAGGGTTTACATGTGAATCAAGTTATTGCCTACACTAGATGGGAGTTCTGATGTGGGACCGATGTATAAACCAAATAACATGTGAGATCAAGTAGTAGAATTAAGATAATTAACAAAAAAAAAAAAAAAAAACATTGCCATAGTTATCACGAATACCATGAAAACCAAAGAACATCATGCATAATCCTAGCCCAAGTTACCAATGTCGTCACACATGATCATTAAATAAAAGAAAACTAGGATCTAATGGATGTAGGGACATCCAATTAACATAAGGTATAGTCTATTTCAAAGTAGAAGGCCTAATACAACCTAGGGTAAAATTAGGATTATGGGAATTGGGGAAATATAGGAATTGGGGTTTATGGGATCAAATTGGGTGAAGGGAGGAAAGGGTTTTTAGGTTAGGATGTGGGAATTAGGGTTTTGGATAGAACGGTGTAGGGATTTTGTGTGAATTGAAGAATGGGAAAAGTTAGGATTTTAAGGTTTGGGATTTATAGATGGGCAAATGAAAGATGGATTTAAGAGAGGATGAAGGCTTATGATGGGAGAATCGAATAACTTGAAGAAAATACCTTGATGGAGGGGAAAATAGATGATGATGTGGGGATAAATGGAAACCTCGTACATCCGTTGATGAAGATTAGCCTCACACCAATCTCCCTTCCAAATCACATGAAAGTATTTTTAAATCTCATAAAGATGGAAGAAGAAAGTAAGAGCTTCTCTCTCTCTCTCTCTCTCTCTCTCTCTCTCTCTCTCTCTCTCTCTCTCTCTCTCTCTCTTTAAATCACAAAATCCAATGAAGGAGAGGGTCAGACACCCACCATCTTTTATAGCTCCAAAAAAGTTCAAAAATTACAATAAACACTCTGTTTTGAGAATTTTGACAAAAATAACCCTAGTCTAACTAAATCAACTAAAAACACTTATAATGATATCCAAATATAACATAAATAAAACGAAATCCTATAAGTTGATAAAATCTAAGAAAAACTAATGTGGATGATTCACCATCAATGGCCCGATCATGTGATCCAATAACATGATCGTTACGTCCCTCCAACCAATGGCCTAGATCACTCCATAAAGTAGCCCATGTGCATCTTCTCAATGTGGGGTCTTCCAGATGCTCGCACATGCATATGAGGTCTTCAGCACGATCATGGGTACTCGCCTAGCCACAGGAAAATCAGTGCGACCCGCTTCCTCCTCTGATACGTACGCAAGAGTATACTTGAAGTGATGTCCTCATCAACTCTCCGATACGTACGCAAGGGTGTACATGAAGTGATGTCCTCATCAACTCTCTTCGGCCCGTCGGGCCAAACCCTCGTATTGAATCAATTCATTTATCTCATAGCCCAAGCCCCACATCCTATAGTTTAGGACGTTGGCCGAACCCTCATCGTGGGCCCCACTTCACATGGGCCCGCCCACCTCGAGTGTGTCCCCGCATTAATCACCCCCGGTGAGGAGTCTCAAACACGAGACCTCCCTCTCTGATACCAATTTGATGTAGGACAATTAGCCACTTGCTCTAAAAGCTCGAACTGATAGAGAGTGGTGAATCAATTCCTTTATCTCATAGCCCAGGCCCCACATCCCACCGGTTAGGACGTCAGCTGAACCCTCATTGTGAGCCCCACTTCACATGGGCCCGCCTCACACCAGCCTCACACGGGCCGCCCGCCTTGAGTGTGTCCCTGCATCCCACAGGCTACCCCACTTGAACCCGGTGTGAAAATGCACCTGCATTAAGTTCCATCTCCCATAGGACCATTTTCCTCTTTATCTTATGTTCATCTCTTTGTGGGAACTTTTATGGTTTGAATTTCATGCTAGTTGTAAATATGAATTTTCTTAAATTGTGGAAGCAAAGCCTGATTTTAAGTTCTAATTACTTTAGTTAATTTGTTTGATGATCTCAATGCATTCATACTAGTTTAAGACTTTCGTCCTGCATCACACCCTATTGCCGTACATGGAAGAAATCCCCAATTGAACGCAACATCACCCATTCCACATTGAACAACTTGAAGAATTCTATCAAATCTCCAATGCAAAGGAATAATGCATGGATGAATGATCTATCATTTCTGTATTGATTAGGCAAAGAACGCAACCATTATGAATAATTGCATTTCTATTTCTCAAGCGGTCAATCATAGGAACTCTGTTTTTACCAACCAACCAACCAAAAACCACAATGAGGCCCTATATAATGGCTTTGCACACTATTATGTCAAGGGTTTGAGGAGTTGATGCCATCATTGCCAAAAAAACCCAAGAAAAAGCCAAGGAGGCCCCAGGAACTTCCATTTTTGATAAATGGAATTTGGGTTTCTAGAAAGAGGTGAGAAGATAATTAAATTGAAAGACTTGAAGGAGAACGGGCTCAACTTGCCCTAACTCCACAACCACCTATTATGGTCCAATAGTGTAACAACTGGACTGTATGACTTCTCCATAAGACCCATAAATTCAACAAATTTTACATCAATTAGATTTCTTCTAAAGCGAGTCTCCCAAACAACATTTCCCCAATTCGGAGGCATGTTGGCAGATGAGGACATCTCTTGAGTGACGAGCTAAAGAGACCAGGGTAGGCCAAGCTAAGCGTACTATCCCCAATGCATTTGTCTAACCAGAACCAAATCCTAGGAGGACCCGCCTCTTTAAAATAGTGGGTGCACTTTGAGCTCCACTTTCGAAAGGCTGGAAGCTTTTCAGTGCTAAATTGTGTTGCGCCTTAGTCGGCGCCTTAGTCGAATCAAGTTGGGACGAACTGTGCAAGCAATACTGGCATCTTAGCTGAATAGACTTGAGAGATTTGGGGGGGGGGGGGGGGCTTCTTGTGGCAAGGGGCGGAAGTAAGCAAAAGCTCCACCTCATAAATTGGGACGAGGTGTGCAAGTTGTGCCAGGAAGGGGGAGTGGGAGTTGGGAGTGTAGAGCTTATAAACTCCGCACTTATTGAGCTTATTGGGAAATGGATTTGGAGGTTTGTCTCAGAGGAAGAAATGTTGTGGTGGAAGGTTGCAAGTAAATATGGGGTTCAAGAAGGGGATTGATGAGTTTATGTGGTCTGCAATGTTTAGGGCGTCGGCATTGTGGAGAGGGGTGGCCAATTTGACTAATAAGTCAAGGAAGGTGTTCGCTTCTCATGTGCTGATGGCAAGAGAATCCGTTTTTGGTAAGATTTATGGTTCGGGGATCGTCCTCTTAGAAATGTTTTTCTGAGACTTGCCAACTTGGCCCTAGATTTGGGTGTCACCCTAAATCGGCGCTTCACCTATGTTGGTAATGCTATGGTTTGTGCTCCCCCTTGTAGAAGGAATTTGATGGATGATGAAGCTAATGAGTTTGTGCAAATGCTGGAGCATCTTCATGGTTTTTCCCCTATTCTAGGTGCAAGAGACGCAATGGTTTGATCATTGGATAAGTTGAGTCAGTTCTTGGTACAATTCTTCTAAGAATTGCTTGGTTCCTCCATGTCGGGTGCAAGGAAGCCTTCTTACGTTTTGTGTGGTTTTACGGGGCCCCTACCAAGATCACGGCGTTCCTGTGGTTGGTGGGAAGGAATTGTGTGTTAATGTTAGATAACCTTTAGAAGAGCACTATAGTGTTGCACAATTGTGTTGTTTTGGATGGATGCGATGACGGTGAATCATTTGTTTATTCACTGTCCTTTCTATTAGAAGGTGTGGAACAAAGTGTTTGCTTCCTTTGGAATAGCATGTGTGATGCCTTGTCAGGCATAAATGATGCAGTAATATAAAAAATGAGTTCATATCATTCAAATGTCACACCTTACAAGCAATAAAACACAAATAATACAACCAAATACTAAAAAGAACAAAAAATAAAGTTTGGCCTAAATCCACATGGAGTTACAAGGCAGCTCAAAGTTGTCGTCCTTTTCCAAACTGGGGCGGTTGTCAGACTGCTGCTCTACATTAATCAAGGTGTCCTGTATCGGTATCGGTTGGCATAACGGTGCCCTCCAAAACCGATACGGATACTGGCGTTAATGATATAGGGCGTAACGTGACCCGTAATGGCGCAAAAATTTTTTTTTGCCAAAAAATTATGAAAAAATATGGATTAAATCCGGAATATTCTAAGCATTCCAAATATGCATTCATTTATAAATTGGAACATGTTTATGGTGGTGTAACGGTCCACTCTTTGATGAGAAGTTGTATCGGACTGTCTGATGAATTTATAAACCAGATAACCTGAATTTGACTACAAAATTCATATATTTTGTTTTCTAACTATCTACTATCAATGATAGATATTATAGAATGAATGTAATATGAAAGTACCTTACATTTAGGTCTTTGCAATTATTTTTGAGGGCCAAAATTCATGTGTAAATAGAAAAAAATATTTTAAAAAAATATAAAATGACACCCCAAATATGTAAAATACACATTAACATGTTTTACTATGATTAACACATCATATGGCGTCATTAAAACAGCAAAAGAATCATTAAAAAATGATTTTTCGAATTTTCAAAAAAAGGGGGTCAAAATAAATGCGTAAATAGAAAAAATATAAATAAAATAAATAAAATGGCAACCCAAATATGTAAAATGCACATTAACATGTTCTACTATGATTAACACATCATATGGCATCATTAAAACAACAAAAGAATCATTAAAAAATGATTTTTCGAATTTTCAAAAAAAGGGCCAAAATAAATGCGTAAATAGAAAAAAATATATAAAAAATATAAAATGGCACCCCAAATCTGTAAAATGCACATTAACATGTTCTACTATGATTAACACATTGTATGGCATCATTAAAACAGCAAAACAACTATTAAAAATTGATTTTTCGAATTTTAAAAAAAGAGGCCAAAATTCATGCGTAAATAGAAAAAAATATTAAAAAAATATAAAATGGCACCCCAAATATGTAAAATGCACATTAACATGTTCTACTATGATTAACACATCATATGACATCATTAAAACAGCAAAAGAATCATTAAAAAATGATTTTTCGAATTTTCAAAAAAAGGGCCAAAATAAATGCGTAAATAGAAAAAAATATAAAAAAAATATAAAATGGCACCCCAAATTTGTAAAATGCACATTAACATGTTCTACTATGATGAACACATCATATGGCACGATTAAAACAGCAAAACAACTATTAAAAATTGATTTTTCGAATTTTAAAAAAAGGGGCCAAAATTCATGCGTAAATAGGAAAAAATATTAAAAAAATATAAAATGGTACCCCAAATCTGTAAAATGCACATTAACATGTTCTACTATGATTAACACATCATATGGCATGATTAAAACAGTGAAAGAATCATTAAAAATTGATTTTTCAAATTTTCAAAAAAAGGGCCAAAATAAATGCGTAAATAGAAAAAATATAAAAAAAATATAAAATGGCACCCCAAATCTGTAAAATGCACATTAACATGTTCTACTATGATTAACACATTATATGGCATGATTAATACAACAAAACAACAATTAAAAAAAAATTACATTATTCGGCCGATACGGGCCCGTAACGGCTGTAACGGCCGTTACGCCCCGTAACGGGCCCGTATCGGCCGATACGGGTACAAAAAAAGAACGGCCGATCGACCCGAATCGCGTATCGGCCATCCATCATCAGTTATCATTGTTATATCGGCCGATCTGCCGATACGTAACCGATTTGGCATTCCTTGACATTAATGTAGTAATGTGCCCAGCTCATGAGGTTAGGATGCCATGCTACATACTCTCTAACATATTGATGATACTGATTCTCCCCTACACTAGTATGCCTGTGGATAACTGGATGTTGAGCAGTCACTGTAATTGTTACTGTCACATCTAGTGGCACTGACTGTGGCTGGGTTTGTAGGTATGGCTGGAGTGTGGAGACCTTCATAGCCACATCCTCATCCTAGATATATTTGTCTATAGCCATTCCCCTATCCATATCTGTAAGTGTACTCACACAATGGCCTTAGCCAGATGATTGGGAAAGGGTATCGTAAACAAACTTCCCTCACCTTTGGGATTTTGGCCTGAACCCACTCTTGGATTGTGATACTCCAAATTAATGTTTTGAAGCGAAACAATTTGAATGGAATTGTTAAACCGCAACAAAAAACAAATTGCACCACAAAAAATTGGCCCAAAGATGCTTAAAATTTTTTCTTGATTTTTCCTCCAGGATTTCAAGCAATACACACTGTTATTGTCGACTCAATCGATATAGTGCAAGTTTAGCACATGGGGCCTTCTAATATTGTGATATATTGGTATATATCAACAATAACAACATTGATAGAAAGTATTTTTCGTATTCCCTTGAGATATTGTATCGCTGACCTGCGATATCGATGGTATCTGCCGATATATGTGCCAATATCATTGATACACAGAACATTGATTAGAGGATCCAATGATTAAATAAGCTTATTGAGTTGATTGATGTAGATTTTTTAATATGGCAAAGCTGTTCAACTCTTTCAGTGACATAGCCCATTACCTTTTGTTGTTATCTTTTGATTTTTCTGTTTCTTTCGCTGTGGCTAGCTATGGTAATGCACCTGCCGCATTGCTGAATAAAAGTTTGTTCATTGGTGCAGACTTGTATGGTTAATGTGGTGAGACCTTGCTGGATTAGTAAACTTGAGCCATTTAATGGGATGTGGCACTTGAGTGAGAATGGAAAACCGTGTGGCCAGTTTGATGCAGTTGTTATTGCACACAATGGTAACAATATTCCTCAGTTGCAGTTTAAAAAAAATAAAATAAAAATTTATATTCCTCAGCTTCCTTTTGGTTTTGAATATTTTCTTTTGCATAACTGTCATATGATTTTAACAAACTGAACCTATTTTCTTGAGTTATGCAGGTAAATTATAGAAGCTTGGCATTCTCTCACAATCGATGAGAGATGACTGTGGTGCATGAGTAATGTTTTTTGGACCACTGATAAAAGAATATGATTGGTGCAGTAACTTAAATATGGAGACAAATTATACCAAGACCCTCATGACTAAACATTAGATACAGATAGCAAATAAAGAAACATTAAATACAGAAATACAAGTAAACGGGCATAGGTTTATCTCTTATCATTCCTCTTTAAGTGTGGCTGTGAAAGAGATGGAACCCCTAACTCGTTTCACATGCACCGGTTGCTAATGTGCACCTCTTTTCATGGAGAAAAGAACAGAGGAGAGAAAATGGTAAACAGATTTTGATGGTTGGCAATATTTTGTAGGAGAAAAGAGGAGAAAGAGGGAAAGTATTTTCTTGATTGTTTTGTATGAGAAAAGGTAAGAGGAGAGGATTGAAAAGAAGCTCTCAATAGATGAGAAGAGGAATACTAGGAAGACAGACTAGGAGGAAGAAGACTGAGGAATGATAGGAATGGCTGATTGTGTACCTGAAGGAATCAGATGATTTCTAGCCTCAGAAATCGTGGTTGCTCTGATAGCATGTAGAGGTTTGTATTCTCTCACAAGTGAAGGGAGATGAGTGGATTGCACTAAAATAAAGAGATAAATTACACCAAGTGCCCCCAAGACTGTAGAAACAACTAATGCATGTATAGTGGGCAAAAAAGGAAACCGTAGATGCACAATACCAAAATAGACAGAAATAGGTTTATGTTTTATGAATTATGATAAATATCACCTCCTTGGGTATGAAAAGAAAATTTTCACTCGTTGTACAGAAGAAACATTTTGTAATTTTAATTTTTTGATTTTTTTTTTCTTTTAATAGAATACCATTTATTATGAGGTAAGGTTTGCACTGGAGTATATTTTAGCAAGGACAATTTTGGTGGTGTTTTAGCCTCAGATGAGTCGTGATGGTTTGTGATGGTTCAGTAATCAGTTCAATCCTAATAGCTGGGATTTTCAATATTTTTCTCCCTTCGAGAGTTCTCTATGGGTCATTTTGATTGGGGATATTTGAATGACCTGGATATTTTAATTTACCATGCATCTAATACCTAGGTATTGCCATTGCTATCAATTGTGATTTCTCTGTTCAGTTGACACGTTGTAGTAGGGCATTGTGAATCCTAGAAATTGGATTGTTTGCATCCCGGCTCGCTTATTAATTAAAATTACAATTAATACTATCTTCTTTTTTTTTTTTTCAAGAAGAATTCAAATTGAAGAATGAGTATGGCCACCATTTCACATGATTGAACTCAAATTGTAAATTGTGTGATCAAAATTATGAGCGGATTGGATGCAGTCCATGTGTGCAAAGTTTGTTCACATGTGATGCATGAGTACAAATGAATTGATAGAATGGTATGAATCACGGCGTCCAGATAGATGGGCATGAATTTATCTGATTGATAGGATATGAATTAGTGGCATCCACACGCAACCCATACATATATTGAATGATCAGTAGCCGACATATGAATATGAGATGATTATGATCAAGTGGCCACATGTGTATATTGGTTGGTCTACACATGTATATTGGTTTTTTCTGTCTTGCACGTGCATATAGTGGTTGGCCCATGCGTGATTAGGTAGCCCATGCATGATCAGGTAGATGATTTTTATCAGGTGGACCAGACCTGTTTACTAGTATTAGTCTGATTGGGTGGTCACACATGAATAGGGGTCGGATCACTGAACAATAGCATCCGTCAAATCAAATAGTTCGAATCGCTCATCCATGGACACATAGGATCCACATTGCATCCTTAGTCCCTGGATTTGTACAAGTCTGACACATGGTTCCTCTATAACATGTGTAGAATAAGCTTACTCTACAAGTACATGTGTAGTACCCATTGTGATTTTTGCATGAAATCTACTTTGTCCATCATGTCTGCCTCCTCATGTTCTCTTTGGAGGTTAAATATTGGGACGATCCAAAACTCAAGTGGCACATACCATGTAAAATCATGCCTCAAACCAATAAAATCATGTGGCATGGCCCATCTGTGTTTCGGAATGACCCCAATTTTCCATTCATCCTAAAGGGAAAAATGTTATGAATGTATTAGATGGCATATAAAAAACAAAGTGGGCCCCACATACAATGTAAAAGATTTTAATGTGGGTTGTCTCCATCCTAACTCTTCCCTATGGTTTACCCACCTGTTCTTTGGATCGGTCTGATTTTACAAATATAAAGTGAACTGGAAGGGGCACACCTGATTTATAGAGTGGATGAGCTCTATATCTTGGTGGACCCAGTCATATGGATCTAGAATAGGCTTATTGTACAAAGTTGTTGAAGCAATGACCTCTTCTGTGTGAGAGAAAATAGGGTGGGGGAAGAACCAAGATTTTTTTTCGTAGGGAGCTCATAGTACTTTTGTAGGGAGCCTGTGCATCAAGGAGCTCTGTGGGACCCACCATGACGTATGTGTGACATCCACTCCATCCATCCGTCTCTCCTTTTCATGTTAAGATATGCGTGCAAATATTTGGTATATCCAAAATTCAATTGGTCCACACCAGAGGAAACAATGGAGATGGGAACATCCACCATTGAAATCTTCTTGGGGTGACAAGAAGTTTTCATTTGGGCTCATAACTGTGTTTCCCTTCATCCTAGTGGGAATCACCTTCAGAATTGTTTGGATGTCTTATAAAAATGACGTTAAATACAGTGAAGGTTTCAGTGGTGGGTCCCTATTCCCACTGTTTGCTGTGATGTGGCCCACTTGAGTTCTGGACATGCATGAATCTGGGATTATGATTCATGGCCTAACATTATCCGTCATAATTGATGGACAGAGTGGATGTCACACAGACTCACTGATGGGCCTCCCAAAGTTTTTGTTGCACAGTGGTGGTGTCCAATGGGCAAGATGAGTTATGCAAATCACATGGAGAGATTCAGGGAAACGATGTGGAAATCGGGGTGAAATTCCACCTTTCTGGAAAACAAAACTGGCACATGATGAATACTGTAATGCCCAACAGTAATTTAAATTACTGGTTATTACAATTCCCCACATCCCCCAAACATCAAAATCCTTAAGATAGTGGGTATCTCAATTGTCGGTAATTCACATAACCTCAATCCAAATGACCCCTATACGTTATGTCTTCGAACTTGGATCTATCTCTGTCTATCATTGCTTTTGTCCAACTACTTTTTACTCCTGTCAGAAATCCAATGTCGAGCATCTCAGTGCACCTTTAAGCTTGGTCTGGTCTCTGAGGTGCTCAGATCTGGAATCTTGGTTTCATCAGTTTGCAGTCTTGAGCTTGGTTTGGTAAGATGGGAGTAAATTAATCATCCTTCCTCTGTAATATGCTTGTTTTCTTTTCTCATAGTGTATATTTTCTTGATCGGTGCCTTTTCTCACACATCAATCTATCCTGGAGGGCTTATTGTTAGTTTGCAGTGATCAATTAACTGATTGCTGTACCTTTTGTCCCCAACAGGAAAATGCGCAAATCGGTTGCTTGCATCATCTGGTTTACCTCTGATTGCTAGACAGATGAAGGTATATCCCAAACCTTTCAAGCTTGCTATGATTTGATGAAATTTAATCGACCCTCTACTTTATTTGGCTTCCACCATCTAAGGTTTAGCTTTGAACGGTTTCTTGCTTCATCTTGTTTCTTTGTGTTTGCAGAGGCTGGAACTGAGTTCTATCTGGGCACTTCTTGCAGCATTTGAAGATCCTCTTCCTATTTCCGTCAGCACAGATACAACTCCTTTTGAAGGAGCTTTTGTAAAAGGGGTCGATGCTGTTTCATGGATGGCAAACAACACAAAGAAACTATTTCCTTTCCAGAGCAAGGGCCCTCATTGCTGGACCTTTTTCAGCACTGCTGCTTACGGGAAAAGAAACAAAGTTCCACAGGTTAGCTACCTATAAACTGCAACATGATTTCATCATGTTGGAGAGATGGGCATCTATATATAGTGTTGTCAAAATCCTCCGATATACAATTTGAGTTGAATCTTAAGCAAAACATTTGAATGCCACCTTTGAATCCCTTTTTATATGAATCTTACGATTTTATGATTTGAATCCTAAGATTTACGATTCAAATCCCGATTTACAAATCAAACTATACTTGTTCTCTTCATTTTAAGCTTCACGTGGCTTTCATTTTATGATTTTGAATTGGTGGGGGCTTTAAGAATCATTTAGAAAATAACCTTTCAATAAAATAATAATAATAATAATAATAATAACAGAATCATTGAGAAAAGGTATATTACTTTATTTTGTTCTTTATAAGAAATTAAATGTTATATATTCTCTTAAACGTTAAATTGTAGAGCTCCTTGTTGTTTTAATGATTTCTTACTTCTTAACTAGTCAAAACACCAAATTGATGACTTATCTAGAATGGTTTTATGGATGGTTACAATCATGTTGACTTATATGTATTGTGGAATGATGGTTTGAAACCAAAATATCTTTTTTCACGAGTCTACGGAATCAAATGCAGCTTTTCCAACGTGTTTCTACATTTGAGAAAGTTAACAAGAACATAATTATTCAAGGATCCTTGCATGTTTTAAGGAAAAATTCTCGAAAGACTTAAAGATAAGAATACTTTAACACTATCATGACGTGGTATTGCTTGGTGCATATTGATGGCAAATGGATGATTGCTGAGTTTTTTTTTTTTTTTTCCTGATTTATTTATATTTTTAAGAAGACCATAAAAAATATTATGATTTACAATATGATTTGCGATCCAATACGATTCAACACCTATTATGATTTGCAATACAATAACGATTTTGAAAACATTGTGACTATATATAATTTCAATTTTACATATTAATAAGAAGAATCCACCATTCGTTAGCTGTAGTTTTTTTTTTTTTTTTCCCTTGGGTCACCTGTTAGTTTTCAGGCCTATGAATATGATGCTTGTATGTGGTTAGCCATTTTCAAAAAAGAAAAAAGAGAAGGCATTTATACTTTATATTAATAAAACATGTGGGAGATAAGGGGATTAATGTAGCACGGAGGATGAAATCAAACTAGAAGCATATAAGATTTTATTACACATTACTATTGACAATTGAGCCCAATCAACTCAAAGAGCATGTGGTGTGAGGCAAGGCATTCCATGACGGTGATGGTGGCCATAACTGCCACCACCATTACCTTTATGATACGGGTTGTAACGGTTGTTACGGCCCCCGTAACGGCCGTTATTGTCTCTTTATTATCGAAAGAAAAAAAAAAAAAATCAAAAAACCCGTATCTACCTCGTAACATTGAAAAAAATCCGAAAAACTTGTATTAGCCCTATAACAGAACATTACGGGGCTATTACGGCCTCTATAGGGGGTGTAACGGGCCGTTAACAGTAGTTATAGGTCATTTTCTCCCATAATGGCTGTTTCGAGCATTACGACCCTGTAACATGTAACGGTTGCCACCATTACATTTACATAACGGCCTTTACGGCACACCATGGTGCTTGGGGTGGGGCTTGGGTTTAAATTTCTAAGCCCGTGGGCCAGGGTGAGGGATGGACCTAACTTTCAGGCCCAAAATTTTAATAGGATGGCCTGACCTGAGTCCCACTTGTTGACAGCCTTAGATGTTTCCATAGAACATGGTACAGCTAGAGTATGTGGCCGTTGACCGCTGTGTCACTGCCCCTCGGATACTTTGGCCAAATAGGAGTATCATGCTTGATGATGACAGATTGACGTGGCTAGGTTTTGTAAGAAATGAATGATTAATTTAGTGGTATTTCATCAGGAAAATATTCCAAATGTCACAGCAGAGAAGGTGAAGGAAGGCATGCTTGGAGGTGTTGAGATGGCTCTGGGGCTTTCAAAGGGATCACTTCAGCCTTTCTATACAAGAGTCCAATTATGGTGTGCAAGCACTCTTCATTGATATTGTCGATTGCCTCTTGGATATGGTTATAATGAACTTGTTGTTTCCTATGCTCTGGGAACGCACAGGGGTGCAGCTCGTCCAACTAATACTCCAAACATTCCATGCATCTTTGACCCTCATGGGCGTGCTGGAATATGTGGGGATTGGCTGCTGGGGTCAAGTTTAGAGGCTGCAGCCTTGAGCGGCATGGCTCTTGCCAATCATGTAAGTGTCGTACGCACTATATTTGCCTCTGCATAATATATTTTTGATATTTTTGTTATTTACTGCTATGAATAGAAAAGGGTTTTGAGGTGTGGATAGGCTTGCTCTTTGTTAAGGTCTTACATCTTTTCTAGCATACTATATAAGGGTGAATTATTGAAGGTGACCCTAGCAACATCAGAATTGTGCTTCCTTGGTCAGTTCCAGCTCAGTGTTTCTTCATTTGTGTTGAAGTTTGGCATTTGGCTTTGTGTTGAACATTTCCTTGTTCTCATGTTCGTAGGGATGCTAATGATCTTGCATGCGTACTTGTGTGATGGGGCACATTAGAAACTTTGATGGTCTGCTATCATCCCTCAAGAGGGTGAATAAGGATGACATTTGCACTGTCTGGTTGATAGACCACCTCTTCTTCGTATTATAGCTCACAAAGGGCACTGATTTGAAGTCCATCTACTGAGATTTTGGAGCATCCGATTGGTATGAACTTTGGACTCTCTTATCCAAGCAGCCATCATGTGTTAGACAGTCTAAATGGATGAAAAGAACTTTAACAAAGTTCACCAATGTAGGGGATGTTAGAGACACCCTTATTATATGCTTGTGTGAGTAGATTGGTGGGTGTATGACTGTATATACATACACAGAGGCATATATATATATATATATATATATATATATATATATATATATATATATATATATATATATATATATATATATATATATATATATATATATATAAGTGTTCCAAATATCACTGATATTTTTGATAATATCAGTAATATTATCAAGATTAGTAATATTTTGAGGAAGGATCCCTTATAAAAGGTCCCTATATAGACGTCGATGATATCCTTGATAATGGTTATAATATCTCCAAATGGTAAAACATTCGTAAATAGGTGAAAATTAATAGAAATTTGGGAATTTTTCCCAAATTCCAAAAGATCTTCATTTTCTTGGTTTTTTTTTTTTTTTTTTGTTCCTTAGGTGTGTGATTTCGATCACTCATAATTTTTATTAAATCAAAGTTTGATATGGGGAGAAATCTCAACTCAAAACAAAGATGGGCTAGAACTCGAAGTGACAAAAAATTATTAGAAACTTCTTCTTCTTTTCCAAATATTAACATGGATTGCAATGGATTTGTGGCGAAAATTTAATAAGCGAAAAATGGGGGAAATTGGTGAAATCTTAATTTTCCATTTTTATATTGGAAAATATGTGTTTTTCATTGTTTATTGATGTGGAAGTTTTATATATGAATGTTGGCCGATCTATTGATAGGCTACAAATTTTATAATTTTATTTTATTTTGTTTTTTTTCGACAACAAATGGTTCGACCCTTGTAAAATGGAAACTTAATATGCATAGTGTTTTTTTTTTTTTTTTTTTTTGCAATAGTTTGATTCCTACATATGTAAACATGTCTTTCAACATCTCTTGAAGTTTCATTGAAAGATTCAACCTTTTTCATAATGTTTCCCCAATGTTTGTATCAGACAGCGATAATATCAATGAAGCTGATACATGTTTCCGTATCTCCAGTCATCGATACATGTACTGATGCCGATACTCTGAACATTGTTTATGTATATGTATGAATGAGACCTCAATACTGAGACATGCCACACCTACTTTTCTGCTACAGCCTCAAACCTCTATATATGGATTTCTATACTTCATAGTGGAAGGACGCTAGTAATAAGAATGTACCACTAACAACTGCATACTTATTGCTACGGAAGCCAAAAAGAAAGATGCACTATGGCTGTGCATGTAGTCTGGTGGGGTGGTGGTTTTAGGAATTGTCCAAGGCAAGAAACGCATTGGATGATTTCCTAGGAAAAGGAAGTTGAGAATTTATCTTGTAGAAGTCATGTTAATATATGCGACAGACACTAGATGCAGTGACGGAATGTAGAAACTTCTGAAAAATTCTGGGTTAATTTTTGGCGGTTCATGAAATGAAAATTATTTGGCTCATTATTGGCAACATTATAGTTATGAATTTTGTTCTGTTTTGGGAAAAAGCCGAAACATTTCACACTGATACAGGTAGCTGAATGTACCATTCTTGGCTAGAATGCTTTTTTTATTTTACACATGCACGCACACCCCCACACACTCACGCCGTAGTGGGATTTCACCACCTATGGATACTCGAACCCTTGACCGTGTGTTGAAACTCTTGAGAGTCTACCACCGGAGCAAGGGTAAGGATCCTCTTGGCTAGAATGCTTTCACTGCAATGTTTCTTTTTTAACATGTTTTCTATTGTCAGCAATTGGTCTATATTTTCCAGTGCATTTGTAGGTTTTTTAGGTTACATACCTCTTTTGAGTTGCAAGGGAATGGTTGTTTTAGAAAGTATGACGTTCTCTATTTTAGGAAAAAGAGGTTTTCCTATTGTTTTCATTTTAAAATTGTTTATGAATTTCCTGAAACTTCTGCTAAAATGGAATTGGCAATCAGGTTGACAGGGTATTTATTGTGACTTCTTGAATTTGTCATGACATCCTTAGTAAGGTTAAAGAAGGGAAAAGCAATGCTTATAAAATAAACAGTATATTTGACTAACAAAGGGCAAAGGTAAATACCTCTGATGAGGTTAAACATAGCTCTAGTAATTGTAATTTCCAAACTGAAATCAACCTGTAGGAATCTGTTGTTTTATAAGTTTAAAGATTCACAGATTGACAACAAAATCATGTACATTTAAAATGCATGCACTGCTGTTCAGATAATGTTAGATTTTTGCAAAGAAATTATGTGAAATAAATGAATATAGAAGATAATATGGAAGTCTTCTTTTTTTTTTTTTTTTTCTTGAGCATAAAAACATCTTTCAGAATTGAGTCGTATTGGTCAGTTGCAGTTTGCAGGACCCTTTATAATCTATCATCAGTTCTCATTAAAGTGGCAATCTTGGCTCATTTACGATCTGTTGTTATGATTTTGATGAATATCTGAAGTTTCCCTTTGTTTTATGTCTTCAATGTTTTGATCTCTATGTATTGACATAATCGATGTTGACCTTCGAATCTCTTCTTTACTTCAATATTTCAAAGAAGGGAGATTGATGTGAGGGTCTTGCATATTCCCCATGATTGCACTCTTCAAACTACTGACTGGATTTGAAAGCAGATTGCAGATTATCTGCAGAGTGGTGGATTGCGGCCAGATGAATTTGCTATTGGTCTACAGAATGAGTTTCAACCAATTGATGGGCATGATATTGGGCAGTTTCCAGGATTGGAGCCTAAAGAACAAATAACTGAAGCCCAAATATGTAAAGCATACTCATGAATTTGGGCCACATGAAGAAAAGATTTGCCATCTACCGTAGGTGCATAAAAATCTTTGATCTTAAGATAGCTGCTCATCCACAATTTCCTTCTGGGGTTGAATAAGTTTTCCCATCCTTGCAGGATCTCCATCTAGATTGGATATAATTAGAATTTTCTGGTTTCCAATTTCCTGGGAAATTTCTTATTTGTGATGTTGCATAACTGGACAGGCTGGTGAAAGGAGCCCTGGAAACCTATTTTTGTTGCAGAGTTTCAAATTTCCAGTTTTTGACGGAATCAGTAGAGGAAGATGCACAGGGTTCAGGCTTCTGTTGAGGCCATGTTGAAGAAACTCCAATTATAAATGTCGGCTGTTAGTGATCCTCTTTGCCCTATGGAGCTGTGAAAGGTACAGTTTACTTTTCTCACCAGAAAATCTTGAATACGATCTGTGAACAATTTCCACCATGGCAATGCATCTGCTTAAAGTTTCCAATGCGTTGAAATGTTTAACCTAGTTCAAAATTCACATTCTTCCGTGATGGATATTTGTACCTTCTTTTACTCTTGATCTCTAAAATTCATTGATTATTGAAAGAAGCTCGTGTTTTTAAAAGTGGAGCTGCTTCATTAGAGTTATTTTATTATTATTATTATTTTTTTTGGGTCTTTTTGTGGTTGGGCCCACATGGGGTCCCCAGAGAATAGGTGTCCATAACCTGCTACAAGTTCCGGCAGGAGACCCTTGACCAGACTCTAACCCGGTCTTTCCCTGGCAGAGTAGGCATCATAACCAGCTGATTTAGCTAGAAAGATAAATTTTGATTTTCATTAATTCAATTGGAGAGGGTAGAAAAAATAAAATAAAATTGGAGAGGATAGAACAGTATGCCAATTTATATACACTTGGAAGTGTTCAAAACTGTATGAATTCTTTGTGGGCCTCTTTGTGCTTTAGTTCAAAGAATTTCTTTTACAGGAGGTCCTTGCCATTTTTTTTTTCTCCTCTTGGAATTGTTCCATTTCTAAAGAAATACCTTTTTTTTTTTTTTTTTTTCACATTTTGGAATTTTAAAGAAATATCTCTGTAAGCTTTTCTTTAGTTTCTTCAATTGTTTATGGTAGTTCCATAATTATCTGTTGTTTGGTAATGGTATCTTCCTTAATAAATTAACATTTTAAAAGAAAAAGAAATGAATATTATAATAATTTAGCAAAAGAAGCAACTCATCACTAGATAATTCCATTGGCTTGTCAGTTATGCATAAAATCTGTACATAAAATGTAAATAATTACACCAGGCTTTGATTAGATTAAGAATCAAATGAATACTTTTCATGTTGCTCAAAAACTGTGTACCTCTCATTTCTAGGACTCGATGCGTATGCTTTATTGGGAGTGCAACTGATTGAATTGCTAAACGTTCAGTCTAATTACCGGGAAATGGTAAAACGATGATATTTCCTAGCTTTCATAGTGACAAAGTAGCCCTCAAAACTGTAGTTACGTGTCTTTCGAGTACAACTTGAAAGTAGAATAATTGCAACCCAGACCACCAATATGAATGCTAAAGAAGAATGCTACAATTTTCTCATTTTCCCTACATTGAACTAATAATTGTGGTTCGAGTTGCCTGTCATGGTTTGAGCAGACAGCTTGGGTTGTGGTTTTGCTCCCCACAGATACGAGTTCGATTCCCCTACCTGTGGATTACCCGATGCACATGGTTGGCAGGTGATTGTGTGCATCCACAAGGAATAGTCTCGCCTTAAAAGGGGGGCAGGGACACCCTATTGTCATTTTAAAAAAAATTGTACTTCGAGTTGATAGTGCATCCAAACACTCCCTTACTGCATTAGAAATTGTTGATTTTTTCCCCCCAATATCATAGCTGTGTCTAGTTTGAATTTCCTTGGCTATTAATTTCTTACAATTAAATAACAGGTGGTGATTCTTGTGGACCTTGGCAGATTTTCGAAGTATAACAACATCACCTGACACTTTATCAAGTCGTCATATGTAGAATTTAGACACGTTCGTGGCTTTCCATCTTCCACTGGAAGGATCTAGTACAAATCATGATGCAAAAGGTTTCACCCTTGGTAAGCTTTTCTCTAAGAATTCTGACAGAGACGTGATTTAACTGCCGCTATAATGCATGAACTATTATGATTGAGAATTGTATCATTATCATTATTGTGTCATCCTTAGACGGGTTTAACTCTGCTGTCGTCGTCCTTGCTGTTTTCTTTAAGGTTTGGATTGTCATAGGTGTGGAGGCTGACTCATGAACCTTCTCTCTCTCTGTTTTCTTTAAGGTTTGGATTGTCATAGGTGTGGAGGCTGACTCATGAACCTTCTCTCTCTCTCTCTCTCTCTCTCTCTCTCTCTCTCTCTCTCTCTCTCTCTCTCTCACGCAGAGAATTATAGAGAAGATTAGATCATGTGAAGTTCCTAGAGCTCTTTAGTCATCATTGGGAGCCAGACTTGTGCAGAATCATTTGGGGAATTTCTAAAATATTCCCAACCATTGGATGAATGCTACATGTGTTTATCCTAACCATTGATGTACTGTAGCTAGAAAACTAGACACTGGGGGAGAACCTCAGGAAACCTCAGAAAGTGGCAAGCGAGCTTGTGAGTAATATAAGTCTTCTTCACTAGAAAAATATACAATAGAAAGTTGTGAGCAGGATGATCAGATCCTCTTAAACCATACAAAAATATGGATTTCTTACGTCCTTCACAGCCGTGGCTGAAGAAAAGTTGGTTGACCCAATGTGTAATCCATCCAAAACAAAGTACCAATATGTGTCATTTTGGCCCACATTGTTAAATTGTCCAAAGACATGATATGTGTGTATTTGTGGGGAATACTAATTTCCGACCATCATGGGGATTTTTGCAATATCCCAGAGCCTTAAATGACACATGGGTGGCCCATAAATCCGGACCGTCCACTCATTTTGTACCATTACTGGCCATTTATGATGCAAAAATCACACCAATTGAATGATTCTAACCATTGATTAAATAGGATGAAAGCAGGCAGTCGAGATCAAGCAGAGAAAATTTTTGCTCAAGTCATAATCTCAGAGAATCCATTCAATAAGCTCATAACCGTTGATTGAAGTCCACCGTGGACTGAGGATGCCCCAAAAATCTCCTAGATTGGAAGATTCCAACAACCTTTGATGAGATCTTTTTCAGCTGAATGTGGATCATTGTTGCAACTTTTCTTGACCTGCTATTTGTAGGTCACAAATGGAGGGTTTAAGATTCTCCTCCAGAGGAGAAATCTAATGTGCAGTCCTTCCATGGTGGGAGGCAATAGACCAATGGTCTTGATGGAACGATGGACCCCACTTGTTAGAATCGAAAACACATGTTTCCTTGGACGGTAATTTCGTACATCACCATTCGGGTTCATTTTGTAGTAGCACCCATCGTTCTACATTCAAAGCATTGGTATTATGGACCTGTTCTTGGTGGTCCACGCAGCAACAATTAAAAAATAAAATAAAATAAAAATCTAACAGTTGAAAATTCCTATCCTTTAAATAAGTAGCCCAATGAATAGGCATTCAACCATGAAAGGCCAAATATAATATAGCTTAGATTTTTCAATTCGGACATTCTCAGTGCATGGACTATCAGGCCCATCATATGAATTATTTCAGAACACTTAAATCATGGGTTCCTCTTGTACTACAACTGAAACCTCAATGATTCTGTGCAAACACTCCAGAGCATTGGTTATACATCCAGATTTAACCAATAGGAATGCCCTACAATGAGATTTTAGGATATGGTCCATCCATAATTGGCCCGACGTACAAACGGTTTGGATTGCTTAGTCATGGGCATCATATGCCTAAAGGACTACTGATAGGTTCGTGCATTGGGTGCTTTCTAGGCATTGATCATATACGGCCTTTAGAAAAAAAAAAAAAAACGTGATTCCGAAATGTAAACCACTGGAAAGGAAGGCCCATCTTGAAGATCGCTGAGAGCAAATATCTGGCAAATCCGTTCATCAGGTGGGGTTATCGTGTATATTGAGGAAATCACCCATTGACCATCCATTATTTTAAGTTGATGTATGTGTTAACCTGATTTTGCCCCAATAATCTTCAAGTGGAGCCTATCTTTTCAATACCTTAGATTTTGTACACTTGGATGATTATAATAATCTATTTGTTGGGCATGCCTCGTGAAGCTCACTTGTGGGCGATCATTAGTGAGTGGGTTCCACGCAATTATCCCTCCAACCACTTTCGAGATATATATATATATTCAACTTTCTTGTTTCGGAATTTATATATAAGGCGGGGAGTTCAGATGCGATGCAGATAAGCCTTAACATATCCAAATTTCTCATGATCTTTTCGATTTCTCATTTTATGAAAGGGAGACATTCCCTCACTAAAGGCATCCATATGAGAGATTCCTTAGAGAGACAATTGACAAAGAGATGACGATAATATCTGTTGTTTATTTGACCCATATGGGCCTCTCAAAATGATTTTTAAATGGCTATGATGGATCTATAATTTGCATTTGCTTGGATGGATCGACATTGAGATGACCACCAAAGCTTTAGTCATTGAGCAAATTTTTTTCAGACAAACACTCACCCCCACACACTTCTTATGGGTTTTCGAATCCATGATCTCAATGTTGAAATACAGTGTTTACCACTGAGCCATGAATAGACCCCAGTCCATTAGCAACTTTAAGGTTAAAAGTTTGATAGTAACAACTACGACGACTAGTCCTGTACCAGGAGAATCCTCTCAGATGGGGATGACATATCATATACTTTCAATATGGCATATCTAAATTCCTCTTAATAGTCTTTGTTCCTCCCTCTATAAAAGCAGAGGGGATTCATCAGAGAGAAAATTGAAAGAGGAATAACAAGATAATACCATTGCTCATTAGGAAGCTGATCGTGTCAAGTAGCCATCATAACCTTGGAATAGAAGGGTGATTAGATCATTTTCTGCTCCCGATAGTAGTTAGGTAGATCGTTGGACATGGGTCCTCCATCTTCAGCTTTGTGCTTAGCTTCCTAAGATCATGTAAATACCATTAGATCATGTAGGCCCACTCATCTGCACCTTTAACTATTGACCCCCACCTTTCACTCTCAAGAGAGGAATGACAAGATAATGCCATTGTACATTAGGCAGCTTCTGGATGATGTAAATTGTTGATCTAGTCAAGTAGCCATCATAACCTTAGGGGTTGTTTGACACCATGGATTTTGGGGGATTTCAAATCCCCTGGTTGTTTGGCACCATAAAGTAATCGGTGGTTTCAAATTGAAATCCATGGTGAAAGCTTGGATTACATCTAAAATCCTTCCAAGAGTTTGCATGTGTAACATGTGTCACTAGACTATTAATCTATTGGACACATGACCCACTAATGATACCCAAAATAATTGATTATCAATTGCATCACTATAATTACTTTAATAGCATTATGATCATTGGACCCTATCTAAACATTGTTCATGTAAATCAATTATTAAAAATCGTTGTGATGTAACTTTGTTGGATGTGATCTTTATGCTTGTAGCCCATACCTTTTAGACTTGAATTTCATCATTTTCGTCCTGTATTTCACTTATTACAACCTTTCAAACATTACATACATTTCGTTTCCATTAGAGATATTAAAGTTGTTTAGTAATTAAATTCAAACCCCTGTAAAGATATTATGCATAGCTACTTTTGGATTAAAGTTGATTCTCAATCCAGGGTGCCAAACACAATGGTAGGATTTCAAATCCACGGGTTCGAATCCAGGGAGTTCCAAATCTACACTCCCAAACAGGCCCTTATGACTAGAAGGGTGATTAGATCATTTTTCGCTCCATAATAGTTAGGTAGATCGTCCTCCATCTTTAACTTTGTGCTTAGCTTCCTAAGATCATGTAGATACCATTAGATCATGTAGGCCCACTCATCTGCACCTTTCACTATTGACCGTTGATCGCCTACGGTTAAAATTTCACCTCAATTGGATGATGTCAAGATGATATGTTGAAAAGAGTATATGGTCTCAAATCTTGTCTATGTTTAAGCACACACCCTCACACTCACACACACCATATGGATATTTGAACCCATGACCTCTATGTTGAAACCCACAAAGTCTACCACCCAACCATGAGTAGGGACCCATTTGAATTGGATAATCTTATACATATGATAAAGGGCTTACAAAATCGGCCATAACCTTGGACTCCCTGTGGATCATTTATCTAGACTAAATGATGCTTTGAAAAGTTGTGGCCCACCATAGATTATTTATGATTAAAATTTCATCTCAATTGAATGATCATGCAAGAACCATCATTCATTTTCAAGAATCACAAATATATCGTAGCAAATCTTCATTGTCTTTCATGTGCAGCATGTCCATCAAACCAAAAGAACACTACATGTGCCACACATGCCACTAAACATTTCCAAACTCTACACAAGCCCACAAGTATCGAGTATTCAAGTGCATATCATATATCTGCCAAATGATCATTTCTTATTCTAAGTGCTTAACAAACACAGTATGATTAGTCTAGGACAACATAGCCTTGAAAGCCGACATCAGGACAAGGCCAACCTAGACAGGTTGTTAGGACTAAATGTTTTTTGCTATCACACGGCCTTAATGGGCCGTTTAGATTCAAGTAAAGCTCTATATACTAGTGTCTTTTAAAAATAAAATTTTAAAAAAAAAAAAAAAAAGAAGAAGAAGAAGAAGAAGAAGAAAAGATTAGAATAAAGATGAGGAAAGGTCATCCCTCTTTTAATTCGCTCTAGAATATAGTGTTTTATGACACTTCGATAGATAAACAAACCCTATTATTTACATTTAAGACATCAACCAATCTATGTTCTACATTTTTTTTTCTTTTCTTTTTTTTTAAAGATAAAATAAAGAATAAAGTGAAAAAGGTTATTCCTCTTCTAGTTCCCGCAAGAACAATGTTTTTTTTTTAAATTTATTTAGCCAATGTTACACACACAACCCCACCATCTATGTTCTTTAAATTATTAAAAAAAAAAAAACCCTTGACCAAAAAAAAACTCCGGGAAAGGTTATCCATCTTGTAGTTCTCTCAAAAACATACTGTTTTATTCACGTGTGACATAGTCAAATGTGCTGCATGTGCATCCATCTATGTTCTTTAAAAAAAAAAAAAAAGGCCAGGAAAGGTTATCCCTCGTCTAATCTTCATGCTACAAGAACAGTGTATCAATATGTGTCATATGCTAAATGTACTATATGTGTCAATTTATCTTAAGTTCAAGCATCCAATGGCTACATTTATTATAATTTATCTTCACTTCTATGACAAATAACGAATATAATAGCTAGTATAAGACAACATTACCCGGACAATTCATACAAAAAGAAAAAACTCTACCTACATCTAAACTAGCCCTAAGCTTATGTTTTAGCCCCCAAAATGATAAAATGACTAGCCAGCCATCCCAAGTCAATGTGTTGCTCGAATGGTTAGGGTTGTGTGTTTAATGTGATTTTTGGGTTATGTTTGGGGCCTATAATTTGTATGGTTTTGCTACATTGAGAATACATGCCCGCGAATAACCAAAATTTAGATAATGGTAGCAAACTCGTAATAGATTTCTTAAAGAAATGGTTTGAGACTAGAGATTTGAGAGAGAGAGAGAGAGAGAGAGAGAGAGAACCTAGCACTGAGGAAATATGCATTGCACCAAACACGAGCAGAGCTAACACATGCTACTAGCTGTTACCTCATCTGGCGTTAGGTGGGAATTTTAGTGTGGACCCAAGTTGGTTCGCCTTTAATAAAGATCATCTCATTGGTGGGTCCACTGTAAATTTTTTCGTGGATGACTTAACCAGAACCATACAAATAAACGCATGAACAGTGTTAATTAAATGAAATATATGGAAGATTCCTTTAGAGGTCAGGTTTGATAAATGTGACTTTAGGACTAATACAAAGCTAGGTGGGGCCCACCGTGATGTTTGTGAGAAATCTGCCCTTTTTTTTTTTTACACACACACACATACCCCCACACACTCATGCCGTGGTGAAATTTCACCACCTATGGGTACTCAAACCCTTGACCAGGTGTTGAAACTCCTAAGAGTCTGCCACCGGAGTAAGAGTAAGCACCCGAGTGAGAAATCCACCCTATCTGCTCTTCCAAAGCATGTTAAGAAGTGGGCCCAAAAACGAAGCAAATCTGGAACTCAAGTGGGTCACACTACAGGAAGCAATGGGGATTGCAGATCCATCATTGAAATATTCGTGGGGATACTGAAGTTTTGGATCAGGCTAATTTTTTGTGTGCTTTCAGTTCATCCCAATACCTTACGAATGGTATAGATGGCATATAAACATCATGGTGGACCCTAGGGAGGTTTCAACCATAGCCATTTCCCTACCCACTTTTTCCTATTATGCAGCCTGCTTGAGTTTTGAATCTGTCTCATTTTTTGGCCCATGTCCTAAAATGATATGAAAAAAACGGATGAATATGAATATGTTGGATTTCTCACAAACATAACAGTGGGCCCCACCCCAGGCAATATACGTCCCTCAGACAATGGTTCTACAAATGGGTCAGGTTAATTTGAGTTAATACATACCATTTATTAATTCCCGAGCCCTTGTGCATCAAGCATGGCATCCTACCAGAGTATCAAAAGAACTTCCTCCATAAAATAAACTCTCCCTATTTGTAGCCGTACCTATTCCCTGTTCTATATTTTATTTTTCTCTCTCCCCTTCCCCACACTACCTTCTAGGAGTTGGTACTTAGAAAATGTAGGCTGCATGAAACATGAGTAGAACCACCACATATATAGTACTGGTTTTTCTTGCCTTATTAAATGTTCGGTGGGAATTTTAATGCGGGCCCAAGTTAGTGCACTGATCCATAAAATCATTTGATAGGTAGGTCTACATAAATTGTATGTGATCAAAAAATAATTATATGACTGTACCATATAGATACGGCGTGAAAATGGATGGTTAAAAATTAAATGTATCCAACATTCCTACCAAGGTTAGGTTCGATCAACCAATCTGGTTTTGTGGCTGTGACTCGGGCAGTAATGGGCCCCACAAATTGGTTTGTTTAATTTGAGTTGATACATGCCATGATATCCTACTAGAGTATCAATAACCACCTCTATAAAGGGATGCGTTCTTGCTATCGGAAGTTAGGTGGAGCCCACCAAGATGTTTATGAGAAATACATGATTTTTTTTTTTGTTCTTTTTTTTTTTACACACATTCACACACGCCGTAGTGTGATTTCACCACTTACGGGTTTGAGAAATACATGAGTTGAACATCCACCATTGAAACATTCCTGCCGCCATTGAAGTTTTAGATCAAGCTGGCATATAAACACATCATGGTAGACCAGAGAGCTTTCAACATTAGGCATTTACTCACTTTTTCCTATCATTCAGCCCACTTGAGTTTCGGATCTGACTCATTTTTTAGCTCATATTCCAACATGAGTTGGAAAAACACATGAATTGAACATCCACCATTGAAACATTCACGTGGCCATTGAAGTTTTGGATCTGGCTAATATTTTTGTTTTCAGTTCATCCGGCCAGTAGGAATGACCTTATTAACAATACAGATGGCATATAAACACATCATGGAAGACCCAGGAAGCTTTCAACGGTAGGCATTTACTCACTTTTTCATATCATTCAGCCCACTTGAGTTTTGAATCTACCTCATTTTTGGGCTCATATTCTAACACGAGCTAGAAAAACAAATGATTTTGGTAGATTTCTCACAAACGTTAGAGTGGGCCGTACCTAGATTCTGATCGCAACAATTAAATAATATGTATTCCTTGTAAAACATCTCTTTTTGCCTGTAGCCACATTCTTTCCCTTTGTTTTCTTTTTTCTCTCCAACACTTCCTTACACCACCCACCAGGAGGAAATATACACTGATGGAAATACGAGTAGACCCACCAGGCTGTACTAGTCTTTCATACCCTATTAGGTTTCAGTTGGGAATTTTAATGTGGTCCAAACCGGTACACCTTTATCAAAATAACAATAATAATTGATGGTTAGTAAACTCTATAAGGCCCACCAAAATGAATGTATCTATCCATGTTGTCCAACTGTTTTTCCATATCATTTTAGGGCATGAGTCCAAAATTGAAATATATCCAAAGCTCAAGTGGACTACATATGAAATTGTTTGGATAGGAAGCCTACTATTGAACGTTTTTAGGGTTTACCGTTTAGGGTTTAAAATCTACAGATATTTTGGACGAAGTTTATATTTGTGTTATATATATATGGGAAATGGTTCTATGCTGAGGTTGAGCTGTGTGGGCCCCACTGTGATGCGTGTCGAACATCAACACCGTGCATTTGATGGGTCCCCTTTAAATTATGGGATATCACAAAAATCAACCGTATATGGAACTCAGGTGCGCCATACCATCTAAAATCATATGAAGACATGCCTAAAACATATAAAAGCACTTGGTGGGGTCCACCTAAAATTTGGATGCATCTGAAACTTGGTACAACCCCTCATCCAAGTGGGACACACATAATGGATGGGCTGGATTTGTGAAACACATCTCGGTGGGCCCAACAAATGATTATGAATGTTTTAATGGGAGGATAATGCCTCTCAACTTTTGTATGTGGTGTGGCCCACACAAGTCATGGATTGGCTTGGATTTTAAGCCCGAGTCCCACCATGGAATGGTACATCTGACTGATGGGGTAGATGTTAGACACACATCACAGTGGCCCACACAGCTCGACCTCATGGAAAATTCCCATATATATATATATATATATATATATATATATATATATATATATATATATATATATATATATATATATATATAGATATTAATTACATTAGAAGAGGTTTGATGACAAATAAACATGTCTGTGAGGCCTAGGAAGGTTTCAACAGTCAACATCATTATCCCCACTGTCTCCTATGATGTGGTCCACTTGAACTTTGATTGTGCTTCAATTTCTAGACAGTGCCCTAAAATGATATGGTAAAATGGATGGACTGTGTGGATAAGACACATACGTCCACAATGGGCCCCACAGAGTTTACTCACTTCTCGGTACGTAATCCACTTCCTCTCTCTCTCTCTTGCAGCATTCGTTCCGTCTCTTAGCCATAACTGTTAAGGAAATATAGGCAGCAGGAAACATAAGCATAGCCACCGCATAGTACTATTTTATTCATATTTTTATAAGTGTTAGGTATGAATTTTGAGGTTGATGTATGGATTTTATCTACACTGTCCATTCATTTTGCCAAATCATTTTAGGGGAGAAGATAAAAAAAAGTAAGGTAAATGTAAAGCTCAAGTGGACCATACCATAGTCAGCCGTGGTGATAATGACACCACCGTTGAAACCTTCCTATGACCCACCATGATGTTTATTTGCCATCCAACTTGTTCATAAGGCTATATACACCTGGATGAAGGGAAAACACAAATATCAACTTGATACAAAACTTATGTAGCTCCCAAGAAGTTCTTAATGGTGGGCATTCAATCTCCATTGTGGGTCCACTTGAGCCTTGGATCTGCCTGGTTTTTGGGCTTACTCCTTAAAATAAGGAGGTGGAATGGATGGATAGGGTAGATAAAACCCATACACCACGGTACCCCCTCAAAGGCCATGTCCTTTCCTAGCCAGGGATGGGTCGGCTCGCACCCAATCCGCGTCCGAGGTGGTTCGGTGGATCCATGGAAATGGATTGGCTACTCACCCAGCCACTAGCCAATGGCTAGTGGTCGGTAGGGCTGTACACGAACCGAGTTAGCTTGGTTAGCTCGCTCGATTCGACTCAGTTTGAAAATGAGTTCAAGCCGAGTCGAGTTGACATTTCGAGCTCGAAAAAATTTCAAACTGAGTTCGAGCTCGACCGAGCTCAACTCGATTCAAATTGAACCCTAACTTGAATCGAACTCGGATCGAACCAATTCGGTGACTCGATTACTTCGATATTGATATTGCTCACCGAGTGTTAATGAAATGCCTCAAGGAAGTGTCGGCTGGTGACAATGAAGGTCTATATATGAAACAAATACTTTTTTTTTTTTTTTTGATTTTGATGTTGCCTATAAGGCATTTGATGAAATACCTGTAAAACCACTACTGCTATTTTACATAAAATGAGAATTTGAAGATGCAATCTATGTATTTGTTAAAATGCTGCACAAGTGAACTCGGCTCAAACTGGCCCAAGAGCTGTTGACCGAGCCGAGCGGAGCTAGCCAGTCAGTCTCGAGGACCAAGCCGAGTCAAGTTCGGGCAGGGGTCAGCTAGTGGTTGAGCCAAGTCGAGCTCTGCCAAAGCTCAACTCGGTTCGACTAGCGTACACCTCTAGCGGCGGGTGCTCTATGGGCCCCAACATGATGTATGTGTCACATCCATGCCATCCATCCATTTTTCCAGATAATTTCACGCTATCAACCCAAAACTGAGGTAGATCAAAATCTCAAGTGGGCCACACAGTGCTGATTGATGTCTTACCATTAAAAACATCTTGGGACTACAAAAGTTTTGGATCAAGCTGATATTTGTTTTTTACCTTCATCAAGGTCGGTATGACCTAATATATCGGTTGGATGTCAAATAAACATTACAATAGGCTCTAGGAAACTTTTAATGGTAGAAATTTAATCGCTACTGTTTTCCCATGGTGTGGTCCACCTGAGATTTTGATCTGCCTAATTTGTGAGAGAAAGTATTAAAATGATGTTTTAAAATGAATAGACCGTGTGGATAAAACACATAGATCATGGCGTGGCCCACAAAGCACCAACCACTAGCCACCTGGCAGCGTCACTAGCCAAACAGCGTCCGGGATCCGCCAGTTGATGTATCCCCGCAATCAGGGATTCACCGCCACCACCGCCACCACATACATCTAGATTAGGATGATTGCATTCCACAATGGCCTTTTTTCAATTGTATAGGGTTCTGCAAGTGATATGTAACTCACTCATGTTGCACTTGTCAAACATGGTAATGACTGGCACTGTTGATCTGGTGGGCCACCACAAAATAAGTTGTGGTACCCATCCCATCATGGCCCCACAAGGAGCAAATAGAGCAACGTCAGTCAATCAGCAAAACTCACAACACATTGTTTAAAAGAGTGACTTAAAAAAACACTTATTTTAGTATAATCAAATAGGGATAGTTAGGATTGCTTAATCACCAGCTATTTGGGCTATTCCACCTAATTATAGGACTGGCAACAGGTGGGCCTAGGTTGGTTTATGCCTAGATTTTCAATTAGTCAAGCAAGCTTATCAGGCTTGTGTCTATTCGAAATATTGATTTTTTTTTTTTCTTGACCTTTGAATAGCTCATTGCAGGCCCTAATTAACTAGTGCCCCCACAAGTTCAATATTACCAATCGCCAATCTCCTGTAAGTGTAACATTAATATGGTCCAATGAAAAAGCATCATGTGAGAGTTGAGAGATATGTGTCTGCAACAAGAATAATAGAAGCATCAGTTATATGAGAAGAATTTTTTTCACTTAAAGGAATTTTTGTTTTTCATTGTAGGTCCCACTTTTGACACGTGTACATTGTCTGTGAGATACTGTACAACTCACCCTTCCTATTATACAGATTTTAGTGTCTATTATACTATGTATAATGTGTATTTATACCTCTCTCTATCAATGAAGAAGCTTTTGGGTTCTTGGCTTTCACATGGTATTAGAGCCATCCAATTGCTTTCAATCAATTTATTAGAGGTTTCACTAGGGGTGTACACGGGTCGGGCCGAGTCGAACTCGCCTTAGCCCGTCCAGGCCCGTTCAACAGCCACACAAGGCCCGAACCCAACCGAGCTTGGTCACGTCTATTCAACATCTCTGTCCGAACTTGGCCTTTGAAGTTCGGGCCATTGCGGCCCTTCGAACTAGTTCGCCCCCACACGAGTTCGGGCCGCTTAACCTTACAACAAGTTCATGGGAAGGACTTTGACAAGTAATTCACGTCCCATTACAAGGCCCTCGATCAACAGTTTAGATAGTAGAACTATAGACTCCACAAAAAATCTAACTAGTCAGGATATTTACATACATTTACATACATTTGACAAAGCATAAAATAAAACATTTTATACAAATTAAATATAGTCATACATTGTAGGTCCTACTTTTGGCCGGGTCGGGTCGAGCCGAGGCGGATTGGATTTCGGACCGAGTCGGGCCGAACTGAGGTATCCGAACTCACCTTCCTATTAACTTTCGGGCCTAGAAAATTATACTATCCCCGACCCGAACTCGTTATCGGGCTCTCTAGTCGGACTTTTCGAAGCTGGGTTCGAAGAGCTAACATGGTATTAGAGTCATCCATTTGCTGTAATCACCCCTGAGGTTTCACACATACTATGCTTTTTCACTGCACAACGTCAGAACTTTCAGGAGATTCCTGTAACCCTGGTGGACAATTCATGTCCAATGAAAAATGGTGTTGAGAGATGATGACAGCCTGCACCTACCCCTCTACAGCAATCAGGTGCCCATCAAACACAAAATTTTGAATAGGTCCAACCCAACCACAACCACAATCTTAAATGGTTCAAATTCCAAGCTCGACATAGACCCACCGACAACCCTATATATAAAAATAAATAAACAAATTAGGGTGATTGGTGTTTGGTGGTGACCGTGGATTAGGTCAATGTCAGCTCGATCCTCGCACATTAATAAAAGGGAAAAGGGCCTCTTTGGTAGGGTAGATGCTGAAAACTGACATCATCACATTTTAGTTAATTAGAATTATATATTTGGTTGCAATTAACTAACATAAGATGAAATCATGTTCTATGTCTACTAAAATGGCCCTAAACATTTTGGATCGAAGCTAAGCCAATAAGGGTGTGTTGGGTGCCAATGAGAATGAATGAGTTGGTCGGGGGTGGATTGCATGGTTTGCCACGAGCCATCGACCTCGGTGGTGTGTTGATGTCACCAAGTTTTATGGGCTCTACCATAGTTTATGTGTTATATCCATACCGCCCATCCATTTTGTGAGTTTATTTTAGACATGCGCCCAAAATCGAGGTAGATCCAAAGCTCAAGTGAACCACACCACAGAAAGTAGTTGAGATTGAACACCTACCATCGAAATCGAAACCTTTCGAGAGCTCACCATTATGTTTATTTGACATCTAACATGTCCATAAGGATACACGACCTGAATGAAGGGAAAACACAAATATCAGCTTGATCTAAAACTTTTGTAGCCCCATGATTTTTTTTTAATAGTAGGTGTTCAATTTCCACTTACTTTTTGTGGTGTGATACAATTGAGCTTTGGATTTGCCTCATTTTTGGGCCATGCCCTAAAATGATCTCACAAAATGTACAGACAATGTGGATATAATACATACACCATGGTGGGGCCCATGGAACTTGTTGACATCAACATAATTGAAGTGATGCATGGCACACCATGCAATGGCCTCCATTTTCTAGGAAGCGGATTGCATGGTGTGGACAATATCAACCTCCATGGTGCATTGACATCACCAAGTTTTGTGAGCCTCATCATGATGTATCTATTATATCCACACCGTCCATCCATTTTGTAAGATCATTTTAGGGCGTGAGTCTAAAAATGAGGCATATCCATGACTCAAGTGGACCACGCATACCTTTAAAAGTTTTTTGGGGTGGAAGTTTTGGATCAATATGACATTTGCGTTTTCACTTCATGGAGGTCAGTGTGAACTTATGAACATGGTTGGATGGCAAATAAATATCATGGTGGGCTCTAGGAAGGTTTCAACGGTGGGTGTCATTGTCCCCAATACTTTCTGTGGTGTGGTCCACTTGAGTTGTGGATATGCCTCATTTTTTAGCCCATGCCTTAAAATGATATCCCAAAATGGATGACACAGAGATTATGATGGAGCCCACAGAACTTGGTAACATCAACACACAATCAAGGTGGGTGGTGTGCGGCACACCATGCAGCCGCTTCCATTTTTCTCAAGAATAAAGCTAAAACCTTAGTCGAATAGATTTTGCATAAAGTCAAGTTCGATAAACGGTTTGGATTAATCAAAAGGCCCAAGCCTAACCCATTTAAGAAGTTAGCATCAGTCACCACGCGTCACACTGGTTGACCCTTGGGCCAATCTGGTCCATTGCTAGTCCATGGTTAGAAATTCAGTAGTTAGACCAAAGTTGTTCAATCATGAGTCGAGTTATGACTCACCCAACTCAAGGGCAACTTGTATTATCAAACTAGATTGGATCCAAGTCCCGGTGGACTCGGACGAGTCACATCAGACTCGATTGAGTCTTAAAACCATGATTGTCATTCTTGACTGGGTGTGCAATTGGCACGTGCATAGGCTAGTGGACTTGCTTCCACACGTGTCAATATGAGAAACCCATATCCCTCTGATTGGGTGGACATATCCTTGCCGATTGACCTAGCTGATAATATGAGGTCGTTCTACTTAGTGGTAGGTTGGGCTTATTTGTAATGTGAAATCTAAACTATACATCTGTTGCGCCTCCTCATGGTCATTGTGCATGGAAAGAATTATCATGATCTGAAACTGAGGTGGGACACGCATGAATTTTCAATCACCGTTAAAAACTATATATATATATATATTCACATCGTGTGGCTCACCTGAGCTTTTAAATTGTCTGAGTTTTGTTGTGTCTCTCTATCCTAATGAGGCACACGTGATAGATGGCTTGGATGGCACATATACAATACTCTGGACCCCATATTCCATCTAGAAGTTTTTAAGGTAGGCATCATTTTCCCCACTATCCCCTGTGGTGGGCCCACCTGAGTTATTGATCAGGCTGGATTTTGGGATCTACGCATGAAATGAGGGGATGCATCTAATGTACGAGTTGGATGACACTCACATGGTAGAGTTATTGTATGTTTGTATGTGATTATTCAACGGTTTCTTCTTTTATACATGTGGGCCAACACATGATTTAACCGATATAATATTTGACCCAAATTTTCTTGATAGTGTGGCCACCTGATTGAGCCGTTAAGATGTCATCATTCACACAGGTAGTGCCTGGTCCTCAAGGGAGATGTACTGTGGAGCCTGTACTACTAGTAAAACAAACTCTTCATGTGAAGGTAATGAATTAATTAGGTTCATCCATCTAATTACCCTTACTTTAGATGGATAGTTTTTCCAAAATAACGAACATCATATGATTGTATCTATTTGAAAGGTGGCATTCAACATCACGCTGTGAGATAAAAATTATTAGTGGACAAGAGCGACTAATTAATGTGATTCTACGAAACATCACCCATCCATGATGAGCCCACTAGATGGATGGACCCGATGGATACATCTCTATGCCACATCTACCTTGGAAAGATGGCTCTACCATATATTTTCTTGATGTGGCAAAATCATTGGCTTTTCTTTTTTGAATAATTGTAAAGTCTTACATTTGGTTGATGACAATTGAAAACATATCATCTATGGTTTGGATAATGTCAACTAGCTCCCCTCTCATGGATAAGTGATTTAAGCAATGTAATATTTTAGAAATTAACTCTTTTACCCCTAGTTCAAAATAATTAGTGGAAGATGTGTGGGCCTATACAATAGTTATATGTCACTATGATTATTCAACCATAAAGATGGAAAAACTCAATTATCAGGCTAATTTAACCATCAGGTGGTCCTACAACATAGATTTATTTTTTGGTGGTTGTGACTCACTCCATGATGGTATTAGCTTATTTATTCTGTTGTCCAATGTTCACAGTGGTGGGATCCTAAAGGGTTGTTTGATAGTGTGTATTTGATATGTGTTGGCATCATGAAATCCATGTGAATTGAAATTATTAGTTGTGCTTGGCTGCCTATAATTGGAATCTACTAGAATCAATGTTGGACCAACTTGTGAATTAGTAATAGATAATAACATGAATCCATGTGAAATTGAGTTTTTTTTGTTTTTTTTTTAAGCTTTTGTTATATTTGATGTCATTGGTTATATTTGATGTCATTCCAATTTACATCAAATATACTCTCCCAAACGTACCAATTATTACATATTCATACCAATTGCTATCAATTACAGGTTCCTGAACAACTTTGATGGACAATTGAGTAATCATTTATATATAATGGCCCCATAATAAGCAAACCAAACTCTTCTAAAAATGATATATTTTTATCATTTCGTATAACTTTTTCAAATCTCTAAGTTCATTTGGATCTTAAGTTACATCACATAAGTTACTTATACTTTAAGTAGCTTAAATTGATTTCTATTTATTCAGCAAATAAGTATGCTTGGTAAACAACATACTTATCATCCAAAAAATAGAAAAGTATGTTTGGTTTTCAACATCACATAAGAGGTTGCTTAGTAGTGTGGATTTGAGTGTATTTAAAGCCCAAAAGTCAGTTGGCAATGTAAATTTGAGCACATTCAAAATTTAAAATATTGGAGATATTATAGGTATTTGAAATACATAGTTTTATTATATTTTAAAATCATTCACATTTGCTATGATTTTGAATCAAATGTTGCTTTTGGATCTTTTAAAAGCAGAATAATTATGAGTGTTACAAAAGTGTTGCCAATCTACTAATTTATTATGCACATGGCACTCTGATGATACCATAAAACAATTAAATTATCAGTAGATCACTAAAATTACATTAATAAAATGATACGAAAATCTAAACATTGGCCATATAAACCGATGGTTAAAAAATATTGGTGAGTCACTTGTTTGTAATCCTATGCTTGTGGCACATCCAATACTCGAAATTTCATCTATTTTAGGCAAAGTATATATCACAAACATTTTATGAAATATTACATTTGTACACTAAATATGAATATTAAAGTTGATTTAGTTATCAAGTTTAAATTTCTATAAATATACTAAAGAATTTAAACGTATTCCTATTTTTGGATATTAGAACATTCTAATTATCTGCTGTCAAATATAATTGATAGTGTGAAATTACATTGATTTGTGATTTGGAATTTATTGTATTGTAAATATAAGCTCACAAGTAGGCCCTAAATACTTGTTCCTCAATTTTGTTTGGCTTATCTTGGTCATATCTTCAAGGGTGCTTATCTAACTAATTTAATTTTAAAAAGTATTTTTTTTATATCGAAAGTAAAATTAAAGTTACTTATATTCAAATAGAGAGAAAATATTTTATAATAAGTGTGTTTGTTTTATAAAATTCAAGTGTGAACATAAGTAAATCAGTAATAATCATTTCATATAATCGTTTGAGAATACATATGTTTGAAATGTCATTCGAGTTGGCTTATAAAGAAAAACTTGTTAACAAAATTCCTCCATTTCTCAAACATTTCACTTGAGATGATTTATGTCATTGAGAAGTCTGCTCCTACTTGTAGTATTCCACCAATGCATATGCTACTTAATCTTATAATCATATATTATTCTATATCTCAGCATAGTTATTGCATATACTGATCATTGATAACTACTTATCTTCTATATCCATTGTGAATGATTATGTTTTCTATTAGAAACTTGAGCTCCTACCTCCTCTAAAGCGACAGTTACCTTTCTTGTTGGCTACTACGTACATCATTAGAATCTTAATGATAAGTCCTTTTAAGTGTGATGTTACAAAATTATCATCAATGAAATTGGTAAAAAATTTCGAATGAACCTCACTACAATGAATGTAGTAAATTAAACAAGGACACTAAAGAAAATTATACCACAGTGTGGGATATATTAAGCGTGAGTTGTTTTGGTTCGCACGATGGCTTGCAGATTGTGATTACTACAAATGAAGTGTGAGAAACATACATTAAGATATATAATATTAAATATTTTTACATGAACTATCCATTTCTTATAAGAAAAAGTATATATGGACAACACCGAGTATATCTTCAGTGCCTAACACATTCATGAAGTCATATCCCTGTGGTGAGCATATTCATGAGAAGCAAAATAATTGATATAATGTCATGGTTTCATATTTAGCAACGAGTAGGTTATTGAATGCTATATTCAGACGAAAAATATTCACCATATAATTGGGGCCAGACAATGTAAGCATTTATATAACTCTCAATTAGATTCGTTAAAACATATAGAGGAGACTGTCCAACTTTCATTAGAAAACTATATGGACAACAGACCATAGTTTGATTAGTCATTTTATAGTCGTAATGACTAAAACGAGTTGTACAGGAGTGCAGCACATGACATTAACGATTCTAAAAATACCTATAACACTATCAACTTTTAAAATAAATCTAAAATAAGATGTCCATGTGGTGTCATAAGTGATTCAATTAATAACATAGTTAAAGTAATAAAAAAAACTTAGATTTTAATTTGATCAAGGAAAAAGAATACTTTAAAATGTCTAAAGTTATATTTACATTGGAGCGAGCCAATGTACTGAGCAGCAATGATTTTCTATATTTAAACAATATTTTGTCCAAAGATGAGTACTATGTTGCATTGTTTTCTAATTTATCTGATAATAGGAAAATGAATTGGTTGGAAATGTTAGTTCAAGCTCATCATGCCCACTCAGTATGATTGTCATGACACCATGACATTAGAAATTGTTTCAACGTGAAATATGTTTTTTGTTAAAGTGAATGGTTGAAGATAATATATATATCTTTTTTTTTGCTAAGTACCACATATACCTAATTTCGTAAAACCATATGGTTGCAAATAGAATACATCAATTCGAACATTAATAGTGCTTATTTTTCAAAAGAGGCAATGTTTACCGCCCATCATAATTGTGCTCACTATATGTCATATTTTGTGTTTGTGGATGTTTTGCAATTAATTATAATAGACCGACATTGTTTAGTATTTTCGATATTGTAAGCTTGAAGATTGAATATCAATTATAATGTGTGGCATGTAATGATTTATATGTCATAGGCTAATATATGATCGAAAATGATGGCATATCTGTGTGCTTCACTTCTCAACAATGTTTATATCTTTGAACATTTTAAATTTGTGTTATATAAATATACAAATGATTATTTTTGTTGTAAGTTTCACTATATATTTTGTCTCTTATTCCTTTTGAAATATATTATGTTTTTTGTATTTTTCCTATATATACGGTCAGTAGCATACCTGTAGTTATCATATGCCTTTATGTATAGCAAATCAAGCATGTAGGCTTCAAAGCATACAAATTGAGGGCTTTTAAAGTATGTTGTAACATTAGATGCTACACTGCACAATCTATGTTATATATAAATAACGTAATTATTTGTTTGTTTCATATCCTGTCTTTGTCTTCGATCATTTTCTCTAGAATAATGTACTGTGAATCATCATTTTCAAGATGTTGACATATCTTATATATGCATAGATACATGGGTTAAGTGTATGTTATATTCATTAGTAGAAATTTTGATACTTATGAAAATTAGGAGTTATGCCTTGCATAAGTTGAAAGATTTAGTAGCTGTTGCTTTCATTTGTACAGTGAGGCCATACTACTGTGGTCAGTTTTTAATGACTAACATTTTATTATATAGGGAAATCTTGATCTATTAGATAAAGATGATAACATGATCGAAGAGATGGGAACGGGTAATGTGATAGAAAATGCAGGTAGACACCGAAGTCTACCTAGGTGATATGCACACATTACTTTCATGTTACTTGAAATAGTTGGTCTTACATTCTCATGCTTTATTATCCTATATGGCATTTTGTAATCATTCCAACTCAGCAGGGTGTGCTTTATGTTTAATTTTTTATGTCGTTATGTCTATTTTATTTTGAAAAAAAAAATATTAGTTTAAGTATATCGTTTTACAAGCACTTGGTATTCGATCAGACCAAAGGTCGCTTTATTGCATGATTGATGATTTATAATCCATATCTATAACAATGTTTATGTTTACTTGGTATTGAATGTTGGATACATATAGTATATATAAATATTTTTAATTACAATTGGGTCTAACATTATAAAGTTAGACATTAACAATTTCTAAAAGTAATTTAATTTATAAATATATAAATTACATTTATCGATTACAATTTTGAGGTTTGGTGATGATTATGATAACTTTCATGTAATTATAGGCAATGTTCGAAATATTGGTATCGTGTTACGTATCGTATCCTTGGAATATAGATATATATCGGTTATTGCATATGATATATCATTTGTATGGACGGAGATTGTGTACTAAGTAACTTAATTTATAAATATATAACCATGATTTACATATTTTATCCACTCTGTCCATCTATTTTAAAAGATAATTTGAGAGTTCTAAACCAAAAACGAAGTATATCCAAATCTCAAATGGACCTCACCACGGGAAACAGTGTGAATTGAAATTATACCGTTGAAAATTTCTTGAGGGTCACAGAAGTTTTGAATCAATCTGTTATTTGTGTTTTCCTTTCATCCACGTCTATGTGATCTTATGAACAGGTTGGATGACAAATAAACATCACTATGCGGCCTACCAAGGTTTCAGCGGTGGAAGTCATTATTCCCACTGTTTCCTGTGGTGTGGTCCACTTAAGCTTTGGGCATGCTTTTTGAATCACTAAAATTAGTTGAAAAAATGGATGTACTGGGGAAATCTACATTCAAAAGATGATAAAAGTGTACTGAGTAACTCAGTATGCAATCCGATTTTCATTTGTATTAAGTAATTTATCACACTTTTTGAAAAATATGGGGAAACATTGAAAAAAATGTTGAATTTTTCAATGAAACTTTAAGAATTATTAAAAAAGACATTAATATAAACTCTTAATTCTTAACATCTTAAAAAAGAAGTGCGTATAATAGATTTCCTTTGCATAGGATCTTAAGTTATTCACTATCTGATTGAATTAATGCAACTATATTGAAATTGAATGCATAACATTTACAATATATATAATGATTATTTCATCAAACACTCATAATACTTCGTCATTAGTCTCAATTGACAGCTAGTTGAAGGTAAATTTCAAAAAATATATATTTTAATAATTTTTAATTAAAAATAATATTTATTTTTTAAAAAAATTGACAAGGATTTAATAAATTAGTAGATCAACCCTTATACATGCTTGATTTTACGTTTAGAGTGTGACATTGCAAGCAATTTGGGAGAACTTGAGAAAATTTTATATTTTTTCCAATTTCCTCCAAATTGGATCACTTACACTCAAATTTTCAAATTAGACTGTTTGTGATGATCATTTCATTAAATACTCCTAAATACTTTAAAATTAGTTTCAGTCGATATTTGGTTAAACAAAATTTTCTAAAGAAATGGACAACATGAAAAACGAATAGGTATCGAAATCAAAGCTCTAACTTCATGATTTTTCATGCAAAACATGAAGAACCAATGGATGTATAACCATTTGGCACTGATCTACATATTTTTTTTAAAAAAAGGATTGGAAATTTAAAATGCTTACCGGATCGAACACGTGAGAAATATCGACATTACTTGTACGTTTTCTATAGCACAGGTGGTATACAAGATATATCATGTGATATATTGGCTAACATCGTTGATATATTAAAACATTGGCTATAGGAGCACTAATAATACTCATTTGATATTTACAATTGAAGTTTACTCCTATAGGTGACCATCAGGCACCTTTATTCAATTGCCATTAGACTTGATGTTATAGTAAAACATGACGATGGAGAACTCGCATAATGACTCAAATATTTTGCTCCATTGTGATGCATAGGGCACGCCACTTATAGATCATCATTATAGGTCCATAATATTGTAATTAAAATGAGACCTTCCTTTGTATTGGCTTAGGTGGGCCACATTGATCATTGGGCATGCAATATAGTTAATATGCCTCTCAAGGATGTTTATATGTTTATGTTATGCACCGTTGAAAAAGTACATCACTAAAGTTATAGCATTATTTGGATGTCTAAATGGTGGTAGTATTTTATTGTAAGTAGGTTGATATACAAGTGTAATTAGAATTGATCTTTTTCTATTATTTTTTTTCAAGTAGGTTGATATACAAGTGTTATCTGAATGTTAGATTTGTTTAGTTACCGTTGAAAGGCTATATTTTTCTTTATTAGTCAAACGTTAAATTTGGAAGTTAATATATTTCGACAATAAAAGACAAAAATTATAAAATGCAACCATTATCTACTTATATTACGTTATGATTGGAATGATAAAACAAACCATCTTCGAAAAAAAAAAAACTTCGATGCTTTAGCAGAGTATAATAGATGATGCATAAACACTAAGAAATTAGTTAAAAATTACATAATAGCATATGAGTAGTTAAATTAAATTGTCCAAATTATCGTATCAATTGCAGGTATATTGAAAATTAAGCTTATTTGGTTATCTTACCATCAAATTGGTGTAAATTATAGAACAATTAGCAAAAAAAAAATCCAACGATCATATTTCCATAAACAAGTATGTAAGATTTAGAAATTAAAATTCTTCAACCAATCTGATATTGTAACTTGGAGATAATGTACTGCACAATCTAGACAATTTTATTTGAATGTATGTACCTGTTATGTGTATAATTTTTAAGTGCATGTGTATGAAGAATCATATGCAACTAGAGTATCATATTAACCTATTGTAATAATCCAAACCAGACGGGGCGTATTTACAATTGTTAAAAAGCAGAAGCCGTTTGCAATTAACCCTCTCTTTTTCTGGAAAAGTCCACGTCAGATATTTTGCGGAGATTTTCTCTCCCTCCGTCTTTCTTCCTCGCCGAGTCTCTGATTCAGGCGCCGAACCTCGTCGTTCTCTCTCTCTCTCTCTCTCTCTCCCTCTCTCTCCTCTCTCTCCCTCTCTCTCTCTTCTCGAGATATCCATGTGGTTCGATTGCCAATTCCATTCATAGGATTTATATATATATATTCATCATATATATTGAAAAAGAGGAAAAAAATGGAAGAAATTTATGGCGATCTCATGCAATTCATGAGAAAGCCGGCGATCTTTGAAGCATTTGTCGACATCTTGCTTTGTGCAGTCCCGATCTGGGTCGCCGTCATGATCGGTCTCGTCATCGGGTGGTCTTGGCGCCCTCGCTGGACCGGTCTCATCTTTTTGGGCCTCCGGAGCCGGTTCCGGTTCATCTGGACCGCCCCGCCTGGCCTCGGAGCCCGTCGTCTCTGGCTTGCATTCACTGCCCTTTCCGCATTCTCCGTCTGCCGGAAGCTCTGGTCGAATTTTAAAGATAAGGGCGAGGAGGCATCGCCGGCTGCTGAGTCGGCAGCAACGGGGATTGTGCAGTCGGGGGAATCGTGTGCCGGTGTCAGGTGTTGCCTTGTGAATTATAATTCTTTGTTTAGGTTTTGCTGGTTAGATTCTGCAGATTGTTATTTACGGTTTTAATTTATATGTTTGGTGATTGGACGTTGGAATTTGTGAGGAGAAATGCCAAGGAGATTCGCTTGTGGAGATATTGGACGGTGAATTGGGGGGAACATGCTGATGTTACACAAGGGTGCAAGATCCTGGCCAGTCATCAGGTGGGATGAACATGCCTTGGATTATAAACCTGTGGCTGTGGTCCACTCATTAGGTTGCATGCTGGTTTCTGAGTAGAATGGATGGTGGAAAAATAGGGCAATGAATGGTCCATAGTTAATGTACACGTATGGTCCGCCTGATGAGTAGACCAGTTTGGTTTTTTGCCCAGGGGATGTTCATGTTGGGCTCTGTCTGATGAATGGCCTGTACCTTTCAAACAGCCTTAGAGGAACGGATGGATGAGCAATTATTAGCAGTGTTGTCAAAATCCTACTATCTACGATTTATGATTTGAGTTGAATTTTAAGTAAAACAATTTGAATCTCACCTTGTATCCCATTTTATATAAATCCTACAATTCTATGATTTGAATCCTATGATCTATGATTCAAATCCTGATTTACAATTCAAATTATGCTTGGTCTCTTCTATTTAAGCTTCCCTCGGCTTTCATATTATGTTTTTAAATTGGTGGGGGCTTTAAGAATCATTTAGAAAAGGTAAATTATTTTATTGTGCTCTTTATAAGAGATTAAATGCTATATATTTTCTTCAACATTAAATCATGGAGCTGTCTCTCTCTCTCTCTCTCTGTCTGTGTCTCTCTCTCTCTCTCACTCACTCTTTTTAAGATCTCTTACTTCTTAACTAGTTGAAACTCCAAATTAATGTATGACTTATCCGGAATGTTTTCATGGGTGCTTACGATCATGTGGACTTATCTGTATTGTGGAATAGTGGTTAGAAATCAAAATATCTTTTTCTGTTGGTCTACATAATCAAATGCTGCTTTTCCAACGTGATTCTAATTCATGAAATGTCACAAGAACGTAAATTATAAAAGGATCCTTGTATGTTTTTTAAAGGAAATTTCTTGAATGATAAATAATAATAATAAAGGAAAGATAAGAATCCTTTATCAGTATCATAACATGGTATTACTTGGCGCATATTGATGGCAAAAGGATGATTGATGAGTTTTTAATTTTTTTGCTCATTTATATTTTTCACTTTTGTAGAAAATCATAAAAATCTTACAATTTGCAATATGATTTTCAATTCGATACGATTCAACCCCTATTATGATTTGCAATACAATAATGATTTTGACAACATCGATTATTTGTTCCAAACTTCCAATGCAACATGGAATTAGCTCTCCCACTTTCCATCGGAAAGGCCTCCTTGAGATGCACCTCTTTTGGTGAACCCACAAGATTTCGAAAGTTCTCTACTTGCGTTTAGGCCATATCGACTAAAACCCTGCTAGCTAAGTTAGCCTTCACCAGACCATTCTTTCTAGGCCTTGGCAACCTCCGTGCCATACTTGAAAGAAGGGCCCAATCATCTGAGGCATCACCAAAATTGTCTTGAAAAATCGGAGAATCTCCACTATAGGGCCCTCACAAAGTCGTAGTGCATCAATACATGATCTACCTAGTGGGGATTATGAAGGCAAATGATTCAAATCTTTGTCTTTCTGCTCTTCAGGTGATCTTGCTTGAACACCTTACTTCTCCAAACCAGCCATCGGAAAGCTTGACACACTCATATAAGATCATATCTTCTTTGTTGGAGCTTCTTCCCTCTGCTAGAAAGGCCAGAACTATAGTAGAAAGAATTCACAAAGAAGAGCCCCAATCTTTCCGGCTTTTGAATCCACTTGTCCCTCTCACCAATCAATGCTTTCCATTAATAGTGGCTCTAAGAACCCATCCCACAAATTCTTCAATTTTCCCTATGTTGAATCCCTTCAAATTAGTGGAGACCATGCAATTTGATTTCCTTGAGGAATAAACACTCGGATACTGTGACTCCTTTTTCATGTGCACCAAATACAGACTTGGGAAGACAAGGCTGAGTGGTCTAGCAATGCACCAGACATCCTCCCAAAACTGTGCCTGCATTGCATCCCAATTACTGTGAACAGTCTCCTTTCTAGAAAGGTTTTTCACTTTAAGTACCACTTTCCAAACGCCCCAATGCTTGTACTGGGGTGAAGCTTCAGTAAACCATCCACTGGCACTTTCAATATATTTACATGTATTCGCTTACTTCCAAAGACATTCTTCCTCCACCCTGAACCTCTGTAACCATTTTCCCAAGAGCGCTTTGTTAAAAAATCCAGCAGTTAGGTCTCTTGGGGAGCTCTTGTTTCGAGTTGTGTATAGTTCTCAGTTTTGTTTCTTGAGTTGTTTACTTGCTCTTCTTAGTTTTGTTTTTCGAGCTGTATGGCTGGTTCCTTGTTTTTATTTTCTGTTTTGTTTGGTTTTTCTGTATTTGTTTTGTGCTTGTTCTTTTGGGTTACTTTAGAAAAGGGTGCATGCATTTGTTGGTGTAATGTTCTTTTTACCTGCTTGTTGCTTCATGTTATGTTGGGTTAGCTTGGAAAATTACATGGTCAAGTTGTATATTTTGACAATTGTGGCCTGTTGGATGTCAGAAGTGATGTCTTGCATCATTTTGCATTGGATTGGATGCTTTGTATCCTAGAAATGAAGTGTCAAAGGGGTTGCGTGGGTGATGCCCACTTCAGTTGATGGTCTGCTATGTTCTTGGCATGAGGATCTTGGAGGAGTGATTGGGAGAAAGAAGTGGAGAATCCTTCTCCTGGCTGTTCTTTAGACTATGTAGGCAGAAATGAAAAATCATTTTCCAGAATCCGAGCGTCTCTTCAGCTGGGGTGTTTAACAGGGTTTTATTATTCTTCTGAGATTCGGTGCCTTTAGCTCCTAGGACCTTTTAGGTTTGGGTTTCCTCCGTCTTGGGACTGGTATTGTTGTATTTTATTTTATGCTTTTTTCCTTTTTGCTATTTCCTGCTTGCTGGTTTGCAGCTATGCCTATTGCTTCATCTTTCAAAAAAGAAAAAGAAAAAAAAAGGAAAAAAGAAATGAAGTGTCAAAGGTATGCAAACTTCACAATTTTTTCATTAAGCATTTTGTAAGAAAATCTTTTTGTTAGCTAAGCAGTTGGTTGGAAGGAGGAAGAAAGGACATGGTCCAAAGAGGTACAAAACAGAAGATTTTTTCTCAAGGAGTTACATGATATTGTGAGACTAGAAGACATGTTTTGGAGGTGAAATTCCTGTGCTATGTAGCTCAAGGAGGGGTGACAAGGACACTAGCTTCCTGTCACCATGTTGTAAATGCTATTGAGGGTGAATTTAATAAAGAAGATAAAGAATGGGGGATGCGCTAAAGGAGTGCTTTGAGTTCTTAGGGGTGTGTCGGTGTGGAATTAATTGTTTGGTAGTTCAAGGCATAACAAACAAAGATATGTGAAGTATTGTTGATGGTGTTGATTGATGTGTTTTTCTTTATGAGTATAGATGAGAAGAGGATGTGGAAGTGCACAATTCTCAGCTAGATCATTCTTCCACGCTTTGAAATCTAGGGCCTGTTTGGGTTGTGGGAAAAGAAAAGAAAACTTGATGGTTTTCCATTATTTGGACCTTTTTTGTTGTTTGGATAGCAAAGGAAATGGTGAGATTGGAAGCGATTGTTAGCCTTTCCATAGTCAAATTTTCATGCACAATATAGAACGTGAAAATTGTGAGAGGAATGTGAGATTTCCACTTTCTATCCAAACAAGATCCTCAAGAAATAGAATCCATGGGAATCCATGTTTAAATAATGCTCATAGAATCTATGATTGGATAATCACTGTACTTTTCTTTTCTTTTCCCAGTCCAAACAGGCTCCTAGTGATGAATTTTCCCATTCATATAAGGGAATTGAGTGTGCCTAGGATGGAGGCACTTGCCCGGAAAGAAACAACCAATAAAATTCTCACCCTAAATCGCCTGTAACGTGGCATCATTTACTTGAAACTTGCATCATGTTCCAAGAAGCATTGATGGATCACTTATACATTCTTAGAAGGCAAGCAAGGTTCGAAGTTGTTTCTCCAGTTATTCAGGGTCCCGTGGTGTTCCTAGAGAGGCTAGCCAAGATAGTAAACTCCGTTAAAGATTCAGAACCATGCGATTTTCCTTTGTGTTTGACAATGGTCATGATCTAGCTTCTAAGGTAAACATCTCTTTTGCTTGTGTAGGTTGAGAGCTTAACGAGTTCACCTGTAGAAAGGGTTGGCAAGATTGAATCTTTGCATCAGGGATGTGTTTCTCCTTTTATAGCATATCTGATATTTTTTTTTACAATAAATCTTTGTTATCAAAATCAACAAAAGAAGAAAACATTTCATATTGGAACAACACAAGGTTGTTGATATTGATTTTGGAGGATAAAATGATATAAGGGCAGCAATGTTACTGTTCAAAAAACAAAGATTACCGATGTCATGATAATTTCATACAATCATCTTATGTGAAATTCGAAAATCCTTCAATAATTTTTGTAGAGATATCTATCTCCATTTGAGTTGGGATCTAATTCCAGGGGTCTTGGATCATGTGCCTATTTGACTTTTCTATCTTTCATCAGATTCAAAACAGCATGTTTGATTTCGTTCTTCATTATCTACTATTTTATGGATTTGGAGTTTGTTGTTGAGTTTATAATGGTTACAAGCAGCCTTCACTTGCGTTCATCTCTAACTCTTCTTATTATAGTTCCATCACGAGATGAGAGGTTGGTGCACCAGCCAGATTGACAGTGCTTGTTAGTGGACTAGTGCCATGCTAAAGAAATGGCCCTTAGTGCGGGATATAGCTATCATTTCATGTTGTTTATAACTGCACAATAAATTTTGATTCAGTTTTGTTGTTTCATCATCATCATCTAAGCCTTAACCCAATTAATTGGGGTCGGCTTCATGAATCTTGTTCCACCATTCCACTCGATCGAGGGCTAGACCTTTAGTTAGACCATTGGTCATCAAGTCTTTTCTTACTACCTTCATTCACGTCCTTTTGGGCCATCCCCTTGCCCTTTTAAAGCCTTCATCTTGTACCGATTCACTCCTAACTGGCGCATTCTTAGTCTCTGTTGCAAATGACCAAACTGTCTAAGTCTACTTTTCTCATCTTGTTACCTATTGGTGCTACTCTTAAGTTCCCTCGAATGCATTCATCCTATGAACATGTTGTTCTTCAACTGCCCAATATTTTGTCCCATAAAGCATGGTTGTTCTTATAACTATCCTATAAAATTTCCTGTTTGGTTTGAGTGGTACACAACGATCACATAAAACTCCAGAGGCACATCTTCATTTCTTCCACCCAGCTTGAATTCTATGGGCAACATCGATCTTTCCGCTTATGAATTATGGACCCAAGGTATTGAAAGTGGTCATTTTGGGAAACTTCTTGGTCAAACAATCTTAACTACTTTCTTGTTTTCACTCCTATTATTACTAACGTTGTGCTCCATATACTCTGTTTTAGTCCGACTAATTTTAAATCCTTAGATTCTAAAGCATCCCTCCATAAATCTAGCTTTGTCTTTACGCCCCATGTCATCTTGTCAATCAAAACTATGATATCTGCAAACAACATACATCATTGAATCTCCTCTTGCAAATGCCTTGCCAACTTGTCCATAACCAATGCAAAAAGGCACGGGCTCAATGCCGATCCTTGGTGCAAACCTGAAGTTGTTGGGAACTCGCTTGTCTCTCCACTAGTGGTCCTCACATTTGTTACTGCTCCACGTACATATCCTTGACAATGTCAATATATCCTCAGGAGATTCCTTCCTTTCCCAACACCCACCCGAGTAACTCTCCACGGATCCTATCACATGCTTTCTCAAAGTCAATAAAGACCTGGTGGAGATACTTCCTTCGCTCCCTATATTTCTCCATCACTTGTCTAAGTAGGAAAATAGCTTTAGTGGTAGACCTCCCAGGCATGAAACCAAACTGATTTTCTGATACAGTTGTCTCGTGCCTTAGTCTTTGCTCAATCACTCTCTCCCAAAGTTTCATAGCATGGCTGATAAGTTTAATCCCACGATAGTTAGTGCAACTTTGTGTCTCCTTTGTTCTTATAAATAGTTACCATGGCACTTCATTTGTCTGGCATTTTCTTCGATCTTACAGTCTTGTTGAACAACATTGCCAACCAAGATAATCTGGTGTCCTCCATAAACTACCAAACATCTACTGGTGTACCATCTGGTTCAGGGGCCTTTCCTACTTTGTTCTTTCTCAAGCTTCTTTCACTCTAGAGATCCCAATTCTATGAAAGTACCTATGGCATCGAACGTCGTTTGAGTTTATGGTTCCTTCTATCCCGATGCTCTCAGAGTAGTTGTCATTTAACATGTTCTGAAAATAGCTTCTTCACCTTTCTCATTATGAAAATAACTCTTTGTAATTGTGGCTTGATTGTAGATTTTGAGTAATGAAATTGTTTAGTGGACCATTTCTGCATCAGAGATGTTTAGACAAGCTCGTATTCTCCTGAACATCAAAGAAAAATGTTATCTTATAGTTGGATGATCTTTATTACTCAAAAGCCTTTTTGAATTCAGCTAGTGTGTAAACGGTTGTGCCACCTTCATGTGATATTTGAAAACATTTGGATCTTCAATACTCTGCGATAAGTCTTTTCTCATTGATCCGAATTCCTGGAGACATCGATAAACCTCTGATTGGAATCATATTACACTTTCTCGGTTCCAGTTTGTGAAGTTTTAGCAGCTGTGTGGCAGAGGAATAAGTTTCTGCTATCTGCATATTTTCTGCAGCACAACTAGTGAAGCTGCAGCTAGCGAGCAAGATATGGTCACACAGAAAGACTTGGAACATCTACTGCATCTCCTAGATGGTAAAGTTGGAGAATCGACATGGCAAAATTTGATGGAACGCTCCACCCCTAACATGTTATACCAAGCTTGGCGTCATGAACCTGAGGTACATGTGTTTTGTCTGGACTTGCATTTTTCTTTTGTTACAGTCAGTGAATTTGGGCACTTTTTTTTTTTTTTTTTAAACACCCGATTTGATGGCCACTGTTTCAAAGTTAGGATAATTTGTTCATTATAATTTCTTTACCATGAGCTATCTATGATGGGAACCACTATTTGAATGGTTCTGATTCAGGCACACGAATGCCGTGTTCGGCGATCACCTGCATGCAATTGGAGTATTGGACAGTCATAGTCCGCCAAAGTATCAAATAACTTCTCATTTTGGAGAAGTGTTCTGGGATCTTCTATAATCAGGGTAATATGCTCTTGTTAGCAAGACATCCAATCATCGCACATGGTGGACCCCACCATGGCCATGACCTGACCCAGTCATCATAGAAAACTCTTGAATATTGTTTTCTTCTTCTTCTCCAATGTGCATCGCGTGTGCCACATCCTACTTTTGTAATGTTAAAACTGCACACAGTTATAGAGTTGTTATAGAATGTAAAAACATATCAGCATGTGGTTCCATACACACTCTCGAGAGCAACTTGGCGTAAGGAGGGGGATAGCAACACCAAATTCTTCCACTGGTTAGCTAGTGCAAGAGCCAGAGTTGATAGAATATAGAGTGTGGTGGTGGATGGGGGGAGGACAAAACCGAGGTTTGCAAAGCCATTATGGGATTCTATAGGGACTTACTCACAAGCAATGTTTTAAATATTGACGACAGTGGCCAATATATCCCACGATATATCTTGTATCCCACCTATGCTATACGAAATGCACAGGTAGTGCCGATATATCCCATATGTTTGATCCAGTGAGCATTTTCGATTTTCGATCCTTTTTTTTTTTGTTGAAATTATGTTAAATCGGTGTCAAATGGTTACAAATCCATTGGTTTTTCATGTTTTGTATGACAAATCATGGACTTGGAGTTTTGATGTCGATATCCATTGGTTCTTCATGTTCTCTATTTATTTATTTATTTATTTATTTAAATTTTCCTTCAACCAGCTATCAATTGAGACTAATTTCGAAGTATTTGATGAAATGATCATCACATGCACACTAAGTTTGAAATTTGATGTAGGTGGTCCGATTTGAGAAAAATTGGGGAAAATTTGAAAGTTCCCCAATTTTTCCCAAATTACTTGCAATGTTGCACTCCAAACATGAAATCAAGCATGTATTGATTTGTTAAGTCCTTGTCAATATATATATATATATATATATATATATATATATATATATATATATATATATATATATATATATGAAAATTTCCTTTAACCAATTGTCAATTGAGTCTAATTTCGAAGTCTTTAGGAGTGTTTGATGAAATGATCTTCACATACACTCTAAATGTTATGCATTCAATTTGAATATAGTTGATAAGTTTAGTTAGACAACATAACTTAGGGCCCTACACAAAGGAAACCTATTATGTGCACTTCTTTTTTGAGATGTTATGATTTAAAAGTATGTATTAAGGTCTTTTTTTTTAAAAACAATCCCTGAAGTTTCATTGAATAATTCAACAATTTTCACAAATTTCCCCATGTTTCCCAAAAAAGTGCGATAAATTATCCGATACAAACGATATATCCCATGTGATAACCGATACATATCTGTATACTAAGGATGTGATACCAATATTTTGAACACTGTTTTCAAAACCAGTATTTACTAGACTAAGGTCAGAGGAGGCTGCTTCACTAGAAAGAGCAATTACAAAGGAGGAGGTTAAGTCAGCAATCCAGGGAGGACAAAGGAAAGAAGAGAATGAAGTGGTGAAAAAACAGGAATTTGAAAATGGAAATTGAGCGTAGGAATCTTCGAGAGGAGATGTTCAGTTAGCAGCTACAGGGTTGCAACAGGTGGAGAAAGGAATGAAAGTAGTATCAGATTGTGAGATAGAAGTGGAAGCAAGGGAAGAAGGGGCCGAGGGGGCTAGACGGTAGGTCGCACAAGAGAGATGATGCCAGGAAAAAGTTGGTGATGCCCACGAAGGAGCTACCAGAGTTTCCGACCTTGTTTGTGGTTGGTTTCCTTGAAGGGTGGCTTCCGATCAACTTCAAGAGAGTCTTCGGAAGAGCTGGCAAGGTGATGGAGCTCACGAGAGTTTGCACACAGGGGATGTTTTCATCCCTTGGCTTCAAATGTTCGAATTCCCTCCGGATCAATCTATCGTGGTTTTGCTTTTATCCGGATGAGCCATAGGAAAAGGAGGTGGAGAGGACAGTTGTAATCTTGCATGAAAAAATTCGGAAAAACACTAGCGAAAATGGTGGATTTTTTCGACACTTCCAGTGACGTCTAAATACATTGGCGTATTTACATATTCAAGGGGTAAGAAACTTAAAATTCAGCGAGCTTGTTTTGGTCCAGACATCAAAAATAGAAGAGGAGAAAAACAGAAGGAAAATAGGAAGGAAGATAGCAAAGAAAGAAGAATGGTGAAAAGGCAATGTCCGAGACAAGAAAAGAGAAGAGGGTTGTTGGAAAAGTTAGGGAGAGAGATCCAACTCCTTCATAGTCACGACTGAACAGGGGCCATCGGCCGGGAGATCATTTAGAGAGGTGGCTGCAGATATTCCAAGCCATGGGATAAAAGGAGCTCCCTGAGAGTTTGCACAAGGGTATGGGTTTGTAGAAGAGGCAGGATGAATGGGTTTGGAAGGTATTGAGGATGGGCCAGAGGTAAGAATCCATTAAGAAATCCTGGAATGTCTTATGGTGGGCCCCATCTAGAGTTTACTCAAAGTGGGGCCAAAGTACTTGTTTATTGTAGTCAATGTATAGTGGTCATGGTCAAAAAATGATATGTGTCTCATCCATGCTCCATTTATTTTTTCCGGATAAGTTTATAGCTTCAGTCCGCCTTGGCATCATTGAGGACGAAGTGGGAGAGTGGCTATGTCACAATTGCAACCTCGAAGAAGATTGGGTGGTGAAATGTTCGAAGTTTGAATGATATGGTTGTGTGGATATCCCTCACTCAGACCAATCTGGATCAATTTCTAATAGCAGTTAACCTTTTTCGAGACGATAGGGTTAGGGGTAACCAGAGATGGAATAATGGTCAATGTTTGACTGGGAGGAAATATGTTTTCAAATCTGGGATCTCCCTTCGGAGTTTTGGATTAACGAGGTGTTTATGGAGATTGGGGCTTGTATTGGATCGGTGGTGATGATAGACTTGCTGTCGGAAGGTTATGAGTTTTTACGGTATGCCACAGTTTTGATTGAAAAGAAGAAACTATGTTTTCGATTTATCACTCCCCGATTCTTTCCTATAGAAGTTTTTTTCAATGGAAAATAGGATTTTTTAAATTTTTTTGGGGTTTATTCTTACCTCTTGAGCAACGATTTTGAACAACGAAAAAAGCAGTATTTTCTTTTCTGGTTTTTGTTTTTTCTTGGATTTCGACGAAAAATTCGACTTATCGGAAGAAGGGTGGTAGTTGGTGGGAACAACGAGATTTTGTAGAAAATATCGAAAAAACGATATTATCGGCGATATTTCGGCGATATCCAGCAGAAAAAAGAAAAAATGGGTTATCTGTTTCGATTACCTAGCGATACCGATATTGTCGGTGACAATTCGATATTGTCGCCGATAATTTAAACACTGGGGGTAACCCGAGAGAGATGGAAAATAGGATTTTTTAAATTTTTTTGGGGGTTTATATCTTGAGCAAAAAAATGAAAAATGATTGAATTTGTGAAAATATACGAATGTCGGTGACAATTCGATATTGTCGCCGATAATTTAAACAAGGGGTAACCGGAAGATGGAATGATCTCCCTTCGGAGTTTTGGATTAACGAGGTGTTTATGGAGATTGGGGCTTGTATTGGATCGGTGGTGATGATAGACTTGCTGTCGGAAGGTTATGAGTTTTTACGGTATGCCACAGTTTTGATTGAAAAGAAGAAACTCGATTTATCACTAGAGGAGATTGAAATGAAAGTAGGGGATTTTAATTTCTTGGTGAAGGTGGTTAGAGAAGAGCAAGAGTGAAGAAACGGTGATGCAAGAGCGAGCTTGAAGATCCTGTCAACGGCGGATGGGGCTCTTAGGGATGAAGGTGTATCATTAGCTTGTTCTAGCAGAATACCAGATAAAGAAGGGGAAGTGCGGAGACCTCTCATTGGTCAGCAAGAGCTTGGTGGGGGTGGAAACGTCGTACGTGCGACACATGTTGAAGATGTTAGCGATATTAATGTAAGGCTGGCAATGTCGGGTCATCTGGTGCTCGAGGAGGGGGTTGGTGGCAGGTGAACGAAGCAATGTGGACGTATGGAAGTTAGCGAAGTGATTGGTAAGGAGAGAGTTGGCTACGTGGATGCATGAGGTCAGCGGGACTTTTAGCTCCCGGCATGTGTTCAGTCACACTCTTGAAACGATCCATCTTCCTCAGCATGCACTCAGGAGGGGGGAGCACATGTGAGCCTTAGCTTTATTTGCTCACATGTGGAGGGTGTTGCTAAAGGAATCTCGTGTGTGGGTTTCTCTTATAAAGATTATGAAGGTTCCTTTTCCATTTTATTTTTTGAATCCCCACAGTGTCCTAGCGGGAGTTCTTGTTTTAGAAATTGACGAAGCACGAAGCCGCATAAGGATGGCAAGAGCAATGTTTAGGTAAGAAACAATACAATCGAACTCACACAAGAAGTCTCATTATGCAGTGCGTTAGGGGCAAAGGTAACACAACAAGAAGGGAATTATGCAATTTCTATAGAGCTATCCTCAGAATTGATGGAAGTGCATGAAATAGATCCCGTGTCAATGGAAAATCAGACCGATGCAATAGGAAATGGGGCGATAGCCTGGGCTCTCTCTTGGACAACTTTAAATTAGGATTCCAATCCATATCAAGTAAAGGTACGTAGAGTATCTATGGCCCAAGTGATGAAACAAATAAAGGAGATAATGGGCCAAATAACACGATTAGTGGGTGTATCCTTTAGAGATAGGCCAGATGATTATGTTCCCTTGTTTCATTTTGTGGAGCATTACAGAAGAAGACGACATCTTCAACTACAATTAAATAGTCAAAATTCCAGTGAGCCTAAAGATCGTACAGAGCTACCCAGACTGAAATATGGTGTCCCAATAAAGGGGAAACAGGTCAGTGCATTGTCCTAATGAAGATACTTAGTCAGAATGTGAGAGGCTTGGGGTGTTTGTAAAAGAGAGGCCATGTAAGGGATATGTGCAAAAGATATAAAGCTCAACTGGTAACTTTTCAGGAAACAAAATTACAGGTAGTAGATAAGAGAATAGTCAATTCTTTTAGGAATGGGAAATCTAACGAATGGGTTGTATTAGATGTGGCAGATTTGGCAGGGGAAATTTTAGTAATTTGGCATTCAGGAATCTGGGCTAAGGAGGACAAATAGACTGATATGTTTTCAGTGCAACTAAGAGAAGTTTCGTTAGGATGTCGTTGGGTTTTCATTGCAGTATATGGATCATGTGGTCCAAGATGTAGATTACAATTCTGGCCGAGCTGGACGTATGTAGCAATAGATGGAATTTGCCTTGGTGTGTGGGAGGGGATTCTAGTGTTGTGAGATTTTCATTCGAAAAATCAAATGGGGGTCACTTAACTCAAAGCATGAAAAACTTTTCAGAATGGATAGATTGGAACGAAATGTTTGATTTATCGGCGGGAGAAATGAGATTCACGTTCTCCAACGAGCAAGCAGAGGCGATCATGCCGAAGATGGATAAATTTTTGGTTTTCCTCGGATTGTATAGAGAAATATCCGCTAGCTCTACTAAGAGGCTTGTTGAGGCCATTATCTGATCATTGTTCAATTATTTTAGAGGTGGAAGAGGAGGATTTGGGTCCTCGTCCTTTTAGCTTTGAGCTTGCATGGTTAAAGGTGGAGGGATTTGTGGACAAGGTGAAAGAGTGGTGGTCTTTCTTGGTTCATGGCCTTGCGGATTTCACTCTATTCCAAAAATTAGAACTCCAAGGGAAGATCAATGTGTGGAAAAAGGAAGTGTTGGGGAACCGCAAAGTGGAAATGTCAAAAATTTGCAAGAAATACAGGCGTTAGTATCAAAGAAGAGGAAGGGGTGCTTTCGGAAGAAGAGAGTGCTTAGAGGGAAATTAATAGCACTAAGCACAATGCTTATATATATATATATATATATATAAGAAGGTGGGCAATTACCACCAGAAATTCATTGCTGAAGGAGAATTTACAATCATTCGGGCGGAACCACGATGGACAAAAAGATAAATCGGGTCCTGAGTATCATACCCAAACCAAAAACCAAACAAATAGAAGAAAGAAAAGGGGGGCAGGAGGGAAGAAAGAAAGCAGCAGGGGCTACCCGTGCAAGGAGGGGGAGCCCGCCTGGATGGAGGCAGGCGCGAACCCAGGGGGCAGGGCGAGAGGTTACCCCACTCCTTTCTTTGCCCAACCCTGCTCTGTCAAGAAGCAAAGATCCTCTGATGTGACGGGGGAGGTTGGAGGGGAGAAGGAACCTCGAATATGGGGCACTGCTGCTGGCCAAATTGGCTGAGGCATTAGCGACGGAGTTACCTTCGCGGAAGACGTGGGAGAAGCGAACATTGAGGGTCCTCGAAAGTTGATGAATAGAATGCAAGTGATACCAGAGTTTCCACCCACAAGAAGCGGTAGGGCTGGAGGCCGCATCAAAGAGAGCTCGAGAGTCCGTCTCCACAATGATGGACGAAAGGCCCTTATCTTTGCAAATGAGGAGGCCATCAATGCTAGGTTGAGAGAGGAGGATATTAAATGGAGGCTGAGATCTAGGGTAATTTGGTTGAAAGGAGATAAGACATGGGTTTTTTTCATTCTATGGCAAGTACTCAACAAGAACAAATAAAATTCAAAGTATAATGGTAAAAGGGGATAGAGTTGAAGGTCAGTCTAAGGTGTGTGCGGCAATTGTTAATTTCAATATGGGTCATTTAAAAAGGGTAGAATGGGAGAGGCCTAGACTAGATAATCTTCTTTTTGCATCATTGTCAAATTGTGCGGCGGCCTCCTTAGAGAAAAAATTTTCAGAGGAGGAAATTAAGACGAAAATTTCTGAATTTGGAAGTGATAAAGCTCCCGGTCCGGATAGATTCCCGATTACGTTCTATTAATTTTTTTGCAAGATAGTTAAATCTGATGTGGTAAAGTTTATGAATGAATTTTTCGGTAAGGGTTGTCTTACATTAGAACTAGGTGCGGCATTTATATTTCTAATCCCTAAGAAAGATGCGGAAAGTTTGCGAGATTTTAGGCCAATCAGTTTATTGAGGGGTCCGTATAAGATCTTGGCAAAAATTTTGGCATCTAGATTTCAAGTGGTTCTAAGCAAAGTGATATCATCATCTCAAGGGGCTTTTGTGGAAGGAAGGTAGATTGTGGATAATGCATTAAAACTCACAAATGTGTTGATTCTTACAATAGGAAAGCAAAGAGGGGCGTTATATGTACACTTTGATATTGAAAAGGCCTACGATTGCGTGAATTGTGATTTTCTCGACTATATCTTGGGGTGGTTGGGGTGCATGGAAAAATGGCAGGCGTAGATCTGAGTTTGCATCGGTTCGGCAAAATATTCAGTTTTAGTTAATGGTTCACCAAAGGGGTATTTTTCAGCTTTTAGAAGATTGAGGCAAGGGGATCCATTATCTCCATATTTGTTTGTAGCGGTGATGGAGGCCCTAGGCATGATGGTAAATAGAAGAGTAAAGGTGGGTTTGGTGGAGGGATTTCATCTTGATAATTCAGAGTTTCAAATCTCACATTTCCAGTATACGGATGACACATTACTTCTATGTGAGGCAGATGAATCGAAAGTGGACAATCTAGGAAAGATAATAACATGTTTTGAGCTAGTTTCGGGGTTACAGGTCAACTTAAGCAAGATTGAGTTATTGGGGTGGGGTCTTTTAAAGGTGGTACTTGGTGATTTTGTGAGGCTATTCGGATGTAAGGCGGGCTATTTTCCTTCAATATACCTTTGCCTCCCCCTATGCATAAGTAAATTGGCTAAGGGTCAAGGTGGTGCCAATTTAAGAAGTTTAGAGTTAATGAATTCGACTTTGTTAGGAAAGTGGATTTTGAAGTGTGGAGCGGAAGAGGATAGTCTTTGGAGAGAAGTGATGGGTAGGAAGTACGTGGTAGAGGAAGGAGGTAGATGGACAAAATCTTCATCAATGTATAGGGCTTCTTCACTTTGGAAATTTGTGGCCTTGCTAAAAAGCATGCTTTGGGAAGGAGTGGGTTTCTCTTTGGGAGATGCAAGGAATATTAGGTTTCGGGAGGATGTCTGGTTCTGTAATCAAAAGTTGAGTTATGTATTCCCCTGACTAAATGGAATCTTCGTAGAGACAAATATATCAATTGTCCAATGTTTCTCTTCACATGGGGAGGAAACTATTTGGGTTCCTCCTTGCAAAAGAAATTTGAATGATGAAGAGGTGGAAGAATTGATTAGGCTATTAGATATGCCGAGCAAGGTGCATCCATTAAGTCTAGTATAAGATTCGTCGGTATATTAAAAGAAAAGTTAGGCAAATTTTTGATAAAATCATTATGCTCAGTGGGGAATCTTCGGTGCATGGTGTGTGCCATACAGCTCACATGTGGAGCGTTGGTGCTCCTACAAGGGTGGCAACTTTTGCTTGGCTAGTGGGTAGGAACAAGGTTCTTTCGATGGATAAATTGTGCAAGTGAAAAATGGTCATTCCAAATGTGTGCTTGATGTGCTATAAGGATGAGGGATCTATTGACCATCTTTTTATTCATTTCCTTTTGCCAAAAATTGTGGGAGTGCTTCCTCAATTTATTTGAAATAGCAGGTATCCTCGGATGCTATTGAGCAGTTTTTCTTTACTTGGCATGGCAGGGGCACTAGGAAAAGTGGGAAGAGAGTTTGGCGTCTTTGCCTATTAGCTTGGATTCGGTTCATTTGGTTAGAGGAACAATTGGTGTTTCAGGAATTGGAAGTGTCAAATATTGGAGGTCTTCAATATGGTGAAACTGAATGTTATGGAGTGTGCTAGAATACCTTCCAAAGATATTGTCCTTTTCCCTAAATATGGTTTAGTTGTATACGGTTTTCGTTTTTTTTTTTTTTTTTTTTTTTTTTTGTTTTTATTTCTAATTTTTTTCGGCTTTGGCATGCATTCAATAAAGGTATCATCGTTTAAAAAAGGGGGGCGGTTTTCCCTTTGCATTTTTTTTCCATATATATATATATATTTTGGGATTTGGTGAAAGATGTGATGGGCTTCATTTGAGAATTTTGTAAAAATAGTATGCTCTTAGCAGAGTTAGGAGCATCCTTCAATGCGTTGATCCTGAAGAAGGGGTATATTGTCTAAAAGATTATTTTTCGGTAAGCTTGATATGTGCTCCTCACAAAATACTTGTTAAGGTCCTAGCATCCAGGTTTCTGGCTATTCTTAGGCATAACATATCCATGGTGCAGGGTGCATTCGTGGAAGGAAGGCAAATTTTAGATAGCTCTTTGGTGCCCCACAAACTTATAAACTCGTAACACAAGGAAGGCAAAAGCAGCATAGTGTGCAAGTTAGATATGGAAAAAGTATATGATCATGTAGATTGGCCATTTATGGATTATATTTTGAGTTGGATAGGATGTGGGGAGAAATGGAGAAAATGGATACAAGAATGCGTCAACTCGGTCAAGTTCTCAATTCTAGTTAATGGATCATCCAAGGGGTTCTTCAGGTCATTTAGGGGACTCAGGCAAGGGGACCTGCTATCTCCTTTTCTTTTTGTGGTGGTGGTAGAAACCCTGAATAGGATGTTAGATAAGGGGGTTGTGGAAGATCTACTTGGTAGCTTTAAGGTGGACAAAGGGGATTTTAAAGTGTCCAGACATCACAGTAGCTCGGTGCTTCTCATCCCAAGGGGCCAGGGGGGATTGAACACCTCAATGTTGAAGAAACCTACAAGATGACGAATTTGAGGAACTCGTGGCCCTATTGAAACAATTATCATGGGTGATTCTATCAGCAAAGGCCAACACCTTGCATTGGAGGGAGGACAAGTCAGGTAAATTCTTGGTGAAATCTCTGCACAAAATGCTAAGCGGTGCTTCTCATGATACTGACAAGGTGCATACCTCATTTCCTTGATCCTACGGTGCTCCTTCAAAGGTGGTTGGCTGCCTTCGCTTGGCTAGTGGGCTATAATAGGGTGCTAACGGTTGACACTGTGAAGAAGAGGGGTTTTATACATCATCAATGCTTTGCATTATGTTGGCGCAGGAAGGAGATGGCCAAATATCTTGTCATGCACTATCCATTTGCAAGGGAGGTGTGGGAAAACTTCTTCAGGATTTTTGGAGTGTCATAGGTGTTGCCAAGTACACTCGAGGGGTTTTTTAGGCAATGACATGGAGCGGGTAATGGTAAGAAGGGTAGAGGAGCGTGGAAGATGGCATTGCTAGCTGGGCTATGGGCGGGCGGGCGGCAGGGTTTCAGGGCGTGCTCGGAAAGCCAAGGGGGGTATTTTATAGGGCAGAATTCAATAAATTTGAATTGCCATCAGTGTCCGCCAGTGTTTTCAGTAGCGTTGTAGCGTAGCGTAGTGAAAACGCTACGTAGCGTACACATGTTGCGTAATTCCCTGAGCATAAGCTACAGGGTATGTAGCGTAGCGTGCATAGTGTAAGCTACCTGAAATCGCATTTTTTCAAGTGTTTTTTCTATGGTAGTTAAACACCTATTTTAAAATGGTGATGACTTATACCTATATGACACATGGCACTACATTGAACTAATGGTCCATATTGTAGATAGAGCACTTAGATCAATCCGGACCATCCAAATTGTGGTCTATATTATGAATTTGTGATGTTTCAATAAATAAAAAAGAAGTCATACTTGGAGATGTCTAAAGGCAAAGAGAGGGATTTTGCATGGAAATTAGTGGTTGATGATCCAGATTCATAGTCAAGAACTCATAGAAATTATGCATTTTGTAGATCTTATCATATGTTCTATTATTTTAATTAAAAGTATTAAGGATTGTGTAGCTTACGCTACACGCTATAAAGGGCCAAATGCCATGCTATACGCTACGCTATTTAAAACACTAGTGTCCGCATAAACTATGCAGATATATCTTAGCTGGACAGGATTGGGGAGCATTGTATTTTTTTGTAATTCTGTGTTGTGCCCCCCCCCCCCCCCCAAAAAAAAAAAAAAAAAAAAAAAAAAAAAAGAAAAGAAAAAGAAAAGAGTCAGTGAACACGAGCAATTGCTTTCTTATCTATGAAACAGTGAGGCACATGTATCCAGTAGGGGCTTAATCTCTATCGTAGGTTTGAAATACATTTTGGAAGCACGATCTGTGTGTGTGTTTTCAACTTAAAAGTGTTTTCTTCACAAATTGATCTGCACTTAATGCAAAACCAACGGGTATGCTAGCAAGATCATAATCTTTCCTGGGTTCTTCTATCTAATTTTTACTCATTCTCATCGGAAGTTATATTACTGCGATGTCTGAATATCGATTGAAGCATCCTTTTCATTTCATTCTCAAGGATCTGTCAAGTATCATATTCATTTATTCATTCAAACTCTGAATCTGTTTCTTTGAAGTTTTTTGTTGATAATCTGCTTAGTGTTCTCAGGATGCTTCTTATTTTTCAGGTGGGCCCTACAATATACCGCAGCAGAACCATTTTCGAGGATGCAACTCCAGAGTTGGTTAGAGATTTCTTCTGGGATGATGATTTTCGAGCCAAATGGGATCACATGCTTTCGTACTTTAAACTTTTGGAGGAATGCCCTCTTATAGGGATGACAATTGTTCACTGGATAAAGAAGGTGAGTCTAAATTATCATCTACATCATTAGACTTCCACACTCTTATTCATATTTTGGGTCTCTGGAGTTTTCTGTTTTGGTCCTTGATTTATGTGTCTGCCATTTCCAGTTCCCTTTTTTCTGCAGTGATCGAGAATATATCATTGGTCGACGAATATGGGAATCTGGGAAGACATTTTACTGTGTGACAAAGGTATGGGTTGAGACATAATATTCCTCTAAACAAATCTTTCTTCAAGTTGTTCATCACTTGCACTCCAGATTTATGGATTATGCCCTTTGTATTGGTTATTTTAACCCCTTCTATAAATACACACCTGGACCATGTTCCCTTTTCTTGTTGATGGTACTTTTCTGCTCATGGATTGAAAGAATATCAGTTTGATCAGTGACATGGGAGATGTGCTTTATTAGAAATGAGAAATGCATTTAAAGGAAATGGAAGGGGGCAAAGACCCCACAGCCTCCTTTTCTAATTCTAACAAGAAAGGTGGTCAGTCAACTTCTGGATCATAACGAACAAGGTGTAAGGCCTCGGGTACCAGTGGTGTTAGGGATATATGGAGCCTGTCTCAAATATCCAAGTACCAAGTGCCGATATCTACATTATAAGGGAACAGTGATTCTGCCCACTGAGAATAGTTAAGGGTGGTTTAATGACTCGGCAATGGTGGCAAACAGCTACATTCGATCTGATATGACATTCTAAGTTCTTCTAGGTCCATTTTATTTAAGAATTACAAAAAAAATCATGTAAACAGAGAAAATACGAAAATGAGAACTAAATAGTAAAAGAGAATGTTACCACCTCTTCATGTACTTTCAATAAATTCACCCAAAATGCCATTGATTTCTGTGAATGTGCTTTGTTTTCCAATCTTTCCACTCACGAGTGTTTTCTTTTGAAGAGCTTTGCGTGTGTGTGTGTGTGTGTGTGTGGGCGTCCAACTACTTGGCACATGGGGCTCACCATGGTGTTCCCACCGTGAAAACTGTGAAAATGGGATGCTCCAAAAATAAGGTCAATCCAACTATTAGGTGGGGCACATCATTGAAAACTATGAACAACCACCCAAAATAACTTACATTCATGTTAGACCGGCAAGATGTCATACAAACACCATCTCTCAGGGATGTCCAACAAGTAACTTGCAAGCATCTCTGTGTGTGTGTGTGTGCGTGCATGTACAAAGGAAGAAAGAGAGCCAAGGCACCCAAAACAAAACAGCCACAGACCTCTCCACTCATGAATTATCGACCCAAAATATCGAAAGTGGTCATTTTGGGAAACTTCTTGGTCAACAATCTTAACTAATTCCTTGTTTCCACTCCTTTTGTTACTAAAGTTCTACTCCATATTCCATATACTTTGTTCTAATCTAACTAAATTTAAATCCTTTAGATTCTAAAGCACCCCTCCATAAATCAATCTTTGTGTTTATGCCCTCCCTCGTCTTGTTAATCAAAACTATCTCATCTGCGAACAACATATACAATGGGATCTCTTCTTGCAAATGCCTCTTTATTCGTCCATAACCAATGGGAAAAGGTATGGGCTCAACGCCGACCCCTAGTGTAAGCCTATAGTAATTGGGAACTCACTTGTCTCTCCACCAGTGGTCCTCACATTTGTTACACTCCCTCATACATATCCTTAATCATGTCAATGTTATCCTCTTGAAACTCCTTTCTTTCCAAACACTCACTGGATTAACTCTCTAAGGACCCTATCGTAAACTTTCTTTAAGTCAATAAAGACCATATGGAGATCCTTCCTCCTCTCCCTATATTTCTCTGTCAATTGTCTAGATAGAAAATAGCTTCAATGCTACACCCTCTCTAGCATGAAACCAAAGTGATTTTCTGATACTTTTGTCTCATGCCTAGGTCTTTGCTCAATAACTCTTTCTGAACGTTTCATAGTATGGTTCATAAGTTTAATCCCATGATAGTTAGTGCTGAAACCCAAGAAGGCTACATACCTTACTCTAAACACTACATACTTTACTCTAAATTGAGGAAGAAAATTGGTAACGTAATAGAATATGCTTAACAGATTCTTCAGCCCTCAAGCGCTAGTAACAACCATTCATCAATATTCTGTTACGGTGCCAGAGAAGATCGATGGTTAGGATCTTGTCCTTGCCCTCAACCCAGCAAAAAGCCACAACAGCATACAGGCATTTAGCTTTCCCAATAACTGAAACAGAAGAATTATTTGGATCCCAACCACACATCACATCATAAAATCGTTTCACCGTAAATCTTCCCAGATCTGATGATTGCGAACCCAGATTGCTTTTTCCAAACCTGATCTTGGAATGAACATCTCTTTAAACCAAGCTAGCAGATCAGTGTAGTGATGATTTCTTCATCCCTGAGATGCCTTCTGAGCTGGATATTCCACACAAAATGTCCACTAGATCTTAACAAGCAGCTTGCCATGGAGGCACAGCCAATTCGTATAAAGCCTAAAACCAAGAGAAGCCTGTCCCAACATATAACGCCCTGAAAATCGGGGGTCGAGTAGCAACTCAACACCCGAGTTCCATAACATCACTTATGCAACATAAATGCTTATGATTGAATGTTGTTTGTGTTAGTGCAATAATCATGAGTGGGATTATATCAAAACAGTAATTCGTACTCCAGTTCAAGTTATGAAATGCAAGCGGAAGACTGAAAGATGTATACAAATATATATAAAGCCAGAAATGTCACAATCGGTCTCCAGAGTATGAACACCTTACTGGGTCACCATATACATGTATTTGTTTTAAAAATCAAAATGTCAAAAATGGTACAACTAGAATGGTACACCCTGTAGCCCCGTCATCTGAATGGCCTAAGCATAGCCTTCAGAGAACTGCATATAGGGGAACTCATCCTGATCATCATAATAATCAGGCTCAGCCTCCAGCGTCTCGTCAATACCTGCATCTAAGACAAAGTCTGGTGGGTGTCCAGAACACCGTCCCGTAACGTGGGAGTGAGTAGCTAACTCAGTGGAACAATAAAGCACAGGTTAACATGTCATCAATTCAGTCAAGGAGTAATGATAAAGCAGTACAATCAAACACTCCTAAATACTTTTATTAATGCAAGTATGGAATGCAGTCATGATGCATGCCCTCGCCAATACTCCCTCGTGCGACATCTTATGTCCGCGGCATGCGTTCATCCCTCAGTGCTCCACATCTTCCAGGCACATGCAGTGCTATGTTATGAGCGTGATTACCAAGTTATTATTAGTCCTTTTCATACAACAGTATTGGAAAACTAAGGTACCTTCCTTATATCATTCCCAAACAATGATCCATTCTAGGGTCGTCAATCCTAGATAATATCATAAGATGATACGGTTCTAGGTTACTGTAAAGGGCTGTCAGGGCTTTACATGCACTTGTTGCTCCGCTCCCCCATCACCTTATCAATACAGGCCTAGTTTATACTCTGTTACTACGGGAAGGCTCGTCGCCTCTCCGCAGATTCAAAGTATACTCGGGGTCACCACAAAAGGCTCGTCACCAATCAGTGTAGACCGACAGCTCGAATACATTGTCCCATACCACCGTATTCGGCTCACGAGTCTAGTTGCTCACTGGCTACTACGGGGAGGCTCGTGGCCCCAGCGTAGGCCGACAGCTCGACCACGGTGTCCCATACCACCATGCTTGGCTCATAAGTCTTAGTGGATCGAGGTACCAAGGTTAACGGGGTTACACTAGTAAGTTTGGTACCCTCGGTTCAAGCAGTAGCGTCCAAACATGGCGAACATACATTAGACAGATCGGATTACTTGACGAGCTCGACTAGCACGAGTGCACGACCAGCTGAACGACATGAAGTGCATAAGCACCTCGCGTGGCCTAACCACTGTCGCCAACCGAAGTACGACTCGGGTTCGTCAAACACATCCTACGTGGTGAAATGAATCTCAGCCACGTTTTCAGCCTGTTACCGATTGTCTGGACTATCACATAGCCCCAATCACATTCAAGTAGTAACCGGAAAGCATGTATGATAGTCAAAGTAGAATTAACAAAGTAATTCAGACATGTTATTAACAAAGTAATTCAGACATGTTATAAACAGGAAATACAACACATGCATTTCATAAGTAAGCGATTAACTTAAGCAACTTACATGAAGGAAATCATACACTTCACTAAGGTAGTTGAGAATCCTATCTCAACACCTACCTAAAGCACAATCATCTAAGTACTCACTCTTACAAACATTTTCACAAACACTTAGAATACACTCTTTTAACATACATAGCGTATACTAGCAAAAACATGCATTAGGGCGAATCCTTTCGCCGAGTAAGTATTATACATATATATAGCATGTTCATACAGTGATTAATCATGGCTAACATACTTTCAAAATTTGTACATATACGGTATTTTCTACAATCATACAGAATACACAATATACCATAATTTGTATACGCAATCGAAAGGCAAAACGAACATCGGTTTGTGCATGTACAATCACACTCAGATCATGAATCTATCATTATCTGACATTGAAAGCGTTGAAAACCATAACCTATACGTCTAAAGTTCGCACCTTACGCCGATAAACGCGTAACGGAGTCAGTTCGTTCACCCTCGCTTTGTCTTAGGCACAACGGCAACCTATTCCATGAAATAGGTTAGCTATTTCATCACTTGCAACAAATATAACCCTAGAACGGATTAGGTTTAGGGTTTCTTACCTAAGAACGAAGACGGAATTGCCGGAAAAGCGATTAGATCGTGGTGGTTAGGTGTGTATAGCACCAGGGTAGAATAGAAGGAAGATTCTCCCACTACTCTCACATTTTCTCTCTCTTTCTTCTCTTCTCTCTCCTAGGGTTTTCTCAAATTCGTATGGTGAGAATGAGAGAGGGTTTAAGGTCCTTATATAGGCCTAAAACACTCCAAATTAGACTCAGGACCAAGGTATACTTAGGTTATGTCCAAAACGGGTTTGTTCCGTCTCAACGGAGCACTTCTGGAGTCCCCCCTTGAGCCAAAGGTCGGACTGAAGCTCATGGACTATGGATCTAGGTCGAGTTAAGTTTTCATTCCAATCGGGTTTCTAGATCGCACGTGGCGGACCAGTTTCAGTTCAACGGTCACAGAAACTCGATCGGGGTTACAAGTACACAGACATGTATGGGAAATGTTTCCTGATCCGAGGGTGTATTTGGGTCAGATTCCGACGGTCTGATTGCTTATATTTTGCCCGCAAACATCAAGTCTCAGATTACTTAAATTTAATTTAATTTCTAAAGAAAACCAGATTTTCTCACACTCTTCACTCCGGGCTCAAGCGAATAGCCCCGGAATACTATCTGAATTTAATTTCCGAGAGGGTTATCAAGCCCAGCAACGCGGTCCTAATTATATAATTTCATAGTAATCGGACTTTCGACGTGCGGTCCAGATCCGATACGGAATTTCAATGTGCTCCCTAGAGCAGTCGGGTAATGAGTTTGATCCCAGATTTTAGGGTAACCTAGTGTCAGTGATTCTACAAGTTTTGGGTCTTGCAGATCGTATTTAAAGCGATTCAAGTGGATTTCATGACTAATCTAGTTTAGCACTTAGTTAACTTTGTCTAATTTCTAAAGGATTTGATCCTAAGTGATTTCTGCCTGAGGTGGTACTCGGGTCTTTGTATGGAAATTTCCGAGACGTTACACAACACCAAACGTCAGACGAGAACGAAACTCTGTTCCCACTGCCCAAATGATTCTTGATTCCAGCGCTAAGTACATGCTTCATCTGATGGATAGACCTCCACACAGCTGATACATGATTATGCGGTCTGTCGGGAATGTCCCAACCATTTGTCTCATCCATACTTCTCCACAAGGAGTTGATTCTGCTGATTATTACCCTCTGTGGACACTTTCGAAGCCATTTTCCTAGGAGAGCATTGTTTAATTTTTTTGAGGCTTCTAATGTCTAGGCCCTCCAATCTTTTAGGTTTGCAAACCTCTTTCCATTGAACCAGGTGATACTTGCCCTTTTCTTCTCTTTCTTTCCACAGAAAGTCCCTTCGAATATTTTCTATATGCTTGACTACACTTATTGGACATTAGAGACATAAGTACACAGGCATATTTTCCCTGGCTACTTTGATCAGGGTGATTCTCCCACCAAAGGAGAGAGATTTGCTTTCCGAGCTGACAGCCTGCACTAGATACGCTTAATTACAGGATCCCACAGCTTCTTTGACGGTCGATAAATTAGCGGAAGCCCCAGGCTTTAGATGGTAAAGATCCAGCTTTGCATCCAAGAATACCTGCAATAAGGGAGACAACAGTATCATTTAGCCTCACCACCATAACTTCCGATTTCGCCCAATTAATTATTTATCCAGAGATAACTTGGTACCAGCAAGGATGATTTTCAAGGTTTTTTTTTTTTTTTTTTTTTGAAAGATGAAGGATGATTTTCAAGTTGCCAATGTATTCTTCCTTCGGATCACACAGAAGCAAAGTATCATCTGCAAACTGCAAATGAGAAGCTTGAAGACCATTCTCCCCAATTTTGAATCCCTTAATCAGTCTCACCTCAACACCTTTAGACAACATTCCACTCAAAGTTTCAGCTACAATGATAAACGGGATTGGATAGAGTATTTCCTTGAAGGAGGCCCCTTGATCCCTGGAAGAAACCTTTTGGGGATCCATTAGCGAGTACCGAAAAAGATGACGAAGCAACCCATTCTCTAATCTAAGCGCTCCATCTGATGCCGTCTTCTCAACACGTGGTGCAAAAAATCCCAATCAACTCTATCATATGCTTTCTCCAAATCAAGCTTGATTGCACACCTTCTCTTCCTGATTTATACTTAGAATCCAGACACCTGTGGGTTGCTAAAGCTCCATCCAGAATCTGACAGCCAGACAAAAAAATCTCCTTGAGATTCTGAAATCACCTTTAGGAGAACATGGGCCATTCAAGCTAGAATTTTATATGGACCTCTGCCTGTCTTACCTCCTCTTCCGAAATGGCTGATTCCAGCAATTCTGTTTTCTTCAGAGTTCATATCAAGTTGGAGATTATATTGTTTAGGTCTATTGCCCACATCAATGATATATAAAGACAAAAACAAATCAACCAACTGACCGCAAATTTCCTGGCGGTTTCTCCACCTTCCCTCAACCACAACAGACTGGATGAAGTTGTTTCTTCTACAGGCAGAAGCAATCCTATGGGGGGGAAAAGACTTATGTTTCCTATCCCCCACATCAATAGCCCGAGCCCACTGTCTCCATTTTATCTCTTCTTCGGTCACCTTCCTTTTAAAGTCATCTTTCAGAGAGCGATGAAGAGCAGACTCTTCCTCCAAAAGGTTTTCTATTTATGGTACCGATCTCTTTTGTCATTCTTCTTGTAATCTGGCTGCCTCCTCTTCTCCCCCAATGCACAGTGGCAAATTCAACCTACGACCCTCTGCATCCAACTGCCTCCTCTTCTCTCCCAATGCACAGTAGAAAATTCAACCTACGACCCTCTGCATCCAACTCCTTCCAGAAGCACGATCTCAGAGCAGACGCATTCGACCAATAAACTGAGCAAAGGATCCACCTGAAACCATCCTGCTGCGAGATGAATTGAATGGAGACTGAGAATTCTCCAATCCAACTGTCGACTTTATGGAATCTAGAGCTGTCCCAGATTATTAAAATACTTCCATAGGCTCCCTGAGAATCTGAACTCACCCATTCATGTCATGAACCACTAGCCATACCGTCACACTGATCTGATAATAGAATTAGATAAATCTGCCATCCTTGTCTCCTGAATCATTGCTAACTAGACTTTAAGATTCTGGATTGTCTGCTTTATTAGAGCTCTTTTCATGGAGAAGCTCATGCCCCTCACATTCCAAGAAACAATCTTCATGGAGCACTCCGATTCCCCCTTTCCTGTCCCCTTTGTCTTGGACTGCCCGCTCTTTCCTCTTTGCTAATCAGCCCCTTATCGTAATTGATAAACGACGAAAAATTTTGGATTTCTTTTTTACCCCTCAATGTCTCCTTTGCAGATGTTGCAAGGTTTGCCTCTGATTCACAATTTGGTACCTCCAGATTGCAATGGATATTTTGGAGATTACCTTCAACAGAGTACACAACCACCCCTACCGTGTGACCTATGTTGATGACCATTTGATTGATCCATGGCGTGTTTCCCTCCCAAGAACTTTTACGAGACCAAGGATCCAATTCATCCGTCTCCTCTGACTCATCAATCCATCTGATCCTTCTAGATGTTTTGTCCTCCTCTCCTTGCATCACAGCTTCCTCCAGTGGCTTGGCTTCTCTCCTGAGGCAAGAGAGCCTTCTGATTGGGTCTCTGCAGCTCCACCAGTCTCAGGAACAAGTGAGGGGGAGAGTTAAACCCTTTAGAAATGAGAACAGGCTACCTTGGTGATGCTGATGGATTAAAGACAATGGAGATGGAGAGCTATTTGAATTTATAAAATTACCCTCCCCACATACCTCAGGAGACACGAGGGCTGAGCTCTACACAAACCTCCACCAGCTTCCATTCCTAGAGAGTGTGGTTGACTTACCCTCCGCATTAATAATCCTGACGCCATCAGTTGGTGTGTCTTCTGACAGGTAAACACACCTATCGATCTCAACATGAATCTCTGGTGATGAACTGCCATCCCATGATGGTTCACCTCTGCCTCATTATATGCCTTTGGTTTGAACCTGACCCCAGGCTTAGATCTACACCCAGGGCTATCCTTAGCATCTCTCCCTTGCCATCCTTTCTTCCACATCACCAATAGCTAGGGCTGATCCATCCCCCTGCCTCCTCTCCTCCAAGTGACTTGAGGCAAGTTGGCTCCTCTGCACCAAGGAGTTCCTCTTCCCCTTCCAGGGCCTACTGGCAAGGACTTCCGCCAGTGATCGCTGTGCAGATCTGAGAGGTTTGGTTTAGCAGCAACCTCCACATCAAAGAAATTATCTGCAAGCCATATTTGTATAGATTTCATATCTTCCCATTCACTAGCATCTCGAACCTGAACCCTTGCAAATTCCTGATGGTCCGAATCAAGGGATGCCTTATCCACTTCTAATACCTGCCAAAGCACTAGCCCAGCGCTTTAATTGTATCCTCTGTACAGGTAGTAAGAGGGATGTGGAAGCTGGGGAACCACTGAGATCTATCTTTGAGATTTTCTTCTGACCACCATGGATCAGTCAAATGGATTGGATTCTTTCCCCTTCTTCTGACCACCCACCATTCTCCCATGTTTAAACCATAGTTTAGATTGTGTAGGATAAATATCAGCAGCACAATGCCTAGATAGCAAGTTGGAAGAAGTTGATTGGTGCAACGAGCAAAAAACCATGGGGTTGATGATCTCCGGAGATGTTGTATATATGGCTACTTCATTGGTGGCTGTGTTAGCCGAGTCAAATGGAGTGCAGATTTTATAAAATAGTTCATCTTTTGCTATTTTCTTGACTCTCCCTACTTGGTATGTTTATCAGATGGTTTGCGATTTAGTGCGCATCCATTACCATTTAATAAATGGCATCACTTAGGGCCTATTTATGGGAAAAGAAAAAGAAAAAATATGTAATTATTGTCCAATGATGATTTCCCAAGATTTTTATGAGTGGGTCTTGTTTGGATAGCAATTGGAAATCTCATAAAGCTCTCACAATGGTTACCTTGTATGTTGTGCGTGAGATTTTAACCATGGTGTTTAGATAATGTTCTAAACATTTGATTTTTGAAATCCAATATTTTCTTTTCTATCCTCTAATGTAGTAAAATGCCCCATCGTGGGAAAAATTATCCATTTTCATTTCATTTCATTTCTTTTTCCAATATCCAAATAGGGCCCCATAGATAATAATAATAATAACAATAATAATAAAGAAAGGGAAGTCGTGTTATCCAATTAGTCAATAATTCGGGTGGCTGAACCAAAAAGGCCCATTTCAGTACTTTCTTGGAGGGTGTAGTCTTTCCCCTCTGTCTTTAGCTTCATCACTTGGGAGGTCCCAGAATTTCACAATACGTTCTCAAAACCCTCATATGTATTTACACTTCGAGGTAGCAGTGAAAACCTTTGAGAAGTAATATTTTCAAATTGCTATGCTCATTTGTAGTCTGTCGTTCTGAAATTGTAGCCATGAATAGTGCTCCTTTTCAATCTATACTTGCTCTATGAAGAAACAAAATATTTTTTCTACCAGAGTTGGCTGGGAGTTGGTTCAGGAGCTGAAATATTACTGTGCATCCGAGTTTAGAAGGTATTCTAAGCAGTGTAGCTTGCACACAGACGCTTGTGTCAGTGTTGGACATGGATATGTGGTATTAGACATTGTGCTTCTAGAAGACAGATTCCTCTATGGATATGGGTTTTTAGAAGACATTACGTAACTTGGACATGGACATGTGTCAACGTCATATGTTGGTTACAGGATGTCAAACACATCCTACATGGCTTTTAAAAGTCAGTTTTGTTGACATGTGTGTACACATGTTTAAAACATAAACTATTATATTTAATAGTGTATTGTAATTATTTATAGAGGTTTTCATTATACAATGTTTGGGCCAAGAGTTTGTACAGTACTATTTGGGTTTTCAGTTCGTGTAAATTGGACCAGACCTGTGGTGCAGAAATCCAAACTGCTGATATTGTGTGCCATGCTACGAATGGTCCGTGCACCAAAAACCTTCCAGATGGAAAAGCACTTAACCCTTAAGTAGGTGGCTAGCAAATAGATGATTAAGAAAGAAAATTCATACAACCAAAACAAATGGAGAAGAATAAAAAGTCAAATAATATTCTGTAGTTTGGATCATTGAACCATGGGCTCAATTGTAAAAGCTGAAAGACTTCTTTAATAAAATATCATTAATTTAAAAAAGAAAAAAGAAAAAAGAAAAAAAGAGAGAGTAAAAACTGAAAGCTCTGACATACCCCACAAACCCTTGATCCAAGCATTGTATAATTCCTTAGGGGGCGTTTGGCGCAGGTTATTAGAATTTAGATGGGATTAGGTGGGATAGAATTGCATTTGGTCCCGTGCAATTCCATCTAGCATTTGGAGAGGATGGGAAAGGTTGGGATTAGGTGGGATGGAATTGCATTTGGTCCATGTAGGATTTCCGTGGATTTTGAAATCCACTACACATGTGGGCCCCACATTGATGCATGCATTTATCCATGCCGTCCATTCATATACACTGTTTACATGTGACATTTTGGTTATATATGTGTACAAGTGAATGACATCTATTTTGATATTGGTCCGTTGATTACAATTCCATGGTCCACCAAACATGATTTTGCTTAACCCGGTGTTTTCGCGCAGCAAAATTTTTATCCCAAACATGAGATCGGATTACTACAATACCATGGTATTTCCAAACATGCAATCATTGTGCAATAATGATGTTAATCCCATCCAATACAATTCAATACCATTCAATTCCACGAACCAAACACGTCCATGCTACCAAACAACTATGGGATTTGAAACCCCCTCGAATCCTCCCAAATCCATGGTGCCAAACGACCCCTTATTGGTTATGGTAAAGATGGCCATCATTTCTATGTTACCACTTGTTGATTTGTAAGAGTATCTCAAATAATAATAATAATAATAAGCATAAACTAATGGCAGAAAAAGGTGGAGAAGGATTCATATAGCTGACCCCAAGTAGTTGGGACAAGGCTTAGGTGATGATGAGGAAACATAAAATAACGATGCCACTTATTTGTTAGTGTCATGTGTAAGAGAGATGAGAAATTAGTCAATCATCTCCTTAGTAGGTTGTTAGATCCATTTGGAATTATTCTCTGAAGCACTTTGGTACTTCAGAGTCAGATGGGTGTTGGAGAGTGCCTCTTTGACGTTATTGCAGGATCGACTGCAGGCCCTTTTTTTGTTGTGGGGTAGGTACGCAGGGGAATTGTTCCCATATGCCATTCTCTAGGGGATTTGGAGAGAGAGGAATGCAAGATTATTTGAAGAAAAGGCTTCATTTATGGTATCCCTGGCTTTCTCAATTGTTTCCATGGTGCTGGTCTGGGCTCTTATGCCTCGTGAATTCTTAGGGACCTCTTTTGTGTCTTTTGATGGATGCAGTTGTTTTTTGGGTAATCTGGCCAATGGGTGGGGCCTGATACTTTCTTGCTTTTTCTCCTTTTGTTCTTCTGTTTGGTTGCTTGTGTTTTTTTCCTGCCTTGGTCCTGTGGAGATGGGTCACCTTCCACTGCTGCTTGTTTTGCTTTTGTATTTTATTTCAATGAAATCATCGCCTTCAAACTAATGATAAACCTAAAAATTAATTGCTTATATATGTATGTATGTAACAGAATCCAAAATAAAAGATAACAATTTTTTTTTCAAAAAATGTTTTTCTGTATGAACCATATCTAGGAATCTTTGACATGGACATGTGTTGACACAGAATTTCCAAAAAGTGCCTTGCCTATGTTACATTTATTTAGCCATCAACTGGCATAACCTTCGTCACTCTCTGCGGAGGGTGAGCATCATATAAGTTAGATGAGCTAATCCTGATCCCATGGATGAAATTAGCCCAGGATATCATGAAAATCAGTTTACACAACCACTTCTGACACCCCCTTCTCTCTGTCATGAAATTGTTCTCTGGTATTTAAACTGACCCAACATTCACTTATTACAACTTCAAACTTTTTCAGGGGGTTCCATATCCAGCATTACAAAAGCGTGACAAGCCAAGGCGTGTGGAACTTTATTTCTCGAGCTGGCGCATCAGGGCCAGTATGAATTTTCTCTTGCCTATCAATTGTGATAATTTTATGGACTGTTGTTAGGTGAACATTTGCATTTTCTTATTTAGTTTGTATTCGAACATATGTCAGTGGAATCTCGTAAAGGGGACGGACAGTTATCTGCATGCGAGGTGTCCTTCGTCCATTATGAAGACATGGGAATCCCAAAAGATGTAGCAAAGGTCGGCGTCCGTCATGGGATGTGGGGGACCGTTAAGAAATTACAGTCTGGCATGAGAGCTTACCAACTTGCGAGAAAGTCAGAAGCCTCACTATCTCCAAGCGCGCTGTCGGCAAGGATAACCACTAGGATTTCTGTTGATGATGGCATCGATTCTCCAGACCCGGCATCCGGGATGGAAGGAAAAGGTCAAGCATTGGATTTGCACAGGGAAGATCAAGGTGTCCAGTGGAAATGGGTGGTTATAGGTGGGACGGTTGCTCTCGTCTGTGGACTTCAAACAGGTATCATCGGTAGAGCCTTGTTGCTTGGTGCAGCACAGAGGATAGCACGAAGGTAGGCAAGTTTTTGTTATCTTTCAGTCCATGGGAGTCATGGATCTCTGATCATAACATCTTCAATGCAATTATTGTTGTGAATGGGAGATAAGCCTGCATACATAAATCTATATTTACATATAATTCTTTTCAAGTGAGATTTGGATCACCAAGTCATGGCCCTCTGTTTGTGAACCAACCGAACTTGTTTGTCATGTTTAGCATCCTACCTTATTAACATGGTGTGTATGCACATGCCCGCCATCCATTTTCATAGAAGTGGTGGGAAGTTCCATAATGTTTTCTATGAGCATTTTCCAGATGAACTGGTATGGATTAGACACTAAAGGGTCTGATAGGTGCATATTCTAGATGCTAACTTCTCTTCTTTTTATATGATTTCCTTCTCAGTTCCCTTTTCCCTTGGGCTTATTTGGCCTCAGGGAAATGAGAATATGAATTTGGTAAATCCATGAAGTTGTCAAATTCATTGATTTGGAATTAATTGGATTTGGCAAATCCCAAAGTCCATTTTTTGGTGATCAAAGCCAGAAATTGATGGGGTTGGGAAGCATTCATAGTAGCAGGAGCATTATTGCAAGGAAACAAGTTTTATAGCTTCTGAGCAAGTTTCTCATTTTGAGCACATCACTTCGGTTTCTTGCCAAGGAAGTCTTAACACTGAAGCTATTTTCCTACTTAGACAACTGATAGACAAATCTAAGGGGAGGAGGATCTCCATCTACAATGTGCTACAATGTGGACAGTTTTTATTTATTTTGTACGTTTATGCCATATATATGATGTGCCTCACCACCATCAATAAAATGAACTATCAACTTAATCCTGCCCATGTCTCAAGCAGGATAGGCACCGTGATAATCTTACTATTTTAACAATTTGGTGACACATCAGCCGTACACATGTCGTACATGTCCAGCAACATCGACTGTCCAAATAGTGGGCCACCCGTTAGGAATGGAGTAGGTTGAAAGACTCAGTGATAACCCATTTGGTTTCACCTGTTGGTTCTGGTCCATTGGCTACAATCAGACTGGTTACATAATGGTATGGATTAGTTTTTGAAAGCTTGTAGGATTGACAATTCTTCTATAATTGATGATTTGTCTTTAAACTTTTTAAAAATTTATACTGGGGCCAGTTATGTGGATTTTGGGCACTTGATGCTCTTAATATGCCTGGTGTTTACAAGGGCCCGTTGCAGCTAGATTCGATGAATAGAATGTCACCATGTGTTGGCACACTACGGAAGGTACTCATAGAGCGTGAAGAGAGATCATGAGGATCCCAAACATTTATATCTGGAAGTCGTGTGTCATGTTTAGAAAGGCTATGATATTCAGAGATATAGGCAGTACCGAAACCTTGGGGTCGTCATCCTCTCTACGACATGTGGCAAGCAATTATAATCTACACATGGAAAACACTAAGTGCATGTAAGACTAAGGCGGTGATATACAGTGATATATGGCCGGATCTAATTGGCCAGACACAACTCTAGATTCTTAAGTGGTGCACTAAAAGGGAAAAGTAGTCTGAAAATGGAAATACGACCATACCCGTCATCGTAATGGTTAGCTAGTTCTGTCTCGTAATAGAAGCATATTGTGCTAAGGCTGCAACCCGATCGGAACGTCGATCCCGAAAGTTAAGGAACCATGTGCAAGGTCGCTACTTCACTCAAGTTTATAAAAACAACACGGAACAAAGAGCTTCGAGCCCTTGGCTAATTCAATCTAACACAACTAAGTTTAACTCAACGCTGCCTATCAATCTTTCATTCCTCACGAACGCTTAGCCTAGCCTAGCTTAGCTTAATTTTAACGTATCCACTTGTCCAGCACCATCCTGCAACAAATCTAAATTGATTAGTTTTGAGTTTAACTCTCCACTTGTATCCAGCGCATTGCTACACAAGTCAGATTTAGTTTAGTTAAATATTTACGATCCCATTGTCGGATTCCCCAAATCCCTAAGTCCATAGTAATTCCTAAGGCATATCTTATTGACCAAACTACGACCGTCTCACAGTTATCCAGGTTTTCATGACAGTCTCATGACTATCTAGGTCTAAAAGATCATTTAGTTCACAATCGTTTTACAAGCTTATATTGCCATTGACAATTTACTCTGTTTACTTTTACTTTTGTCTGCCAATTGTACTGCATTTACGTTCAGATTAATAAAATCAGCATTCAGTCTTTATTCCCTATTTTTTCTTTATGTTTTTTTTGTCAACGAATGCGACCAAACTATCGCATTCGTTGACTAACTAGTCAACGAATGACTAAGTAGTCAGGTCAATTTTCACAGATTTGGTCCTAATTCGGCTATTTTAGCGACTGGGGTCATAAGGCATTCGGTTTCATTCAAGTTGAATACAACTTTGGCATACCTGACACATAACATACTCTCACATGGATAATCCAAATTGTGTTGTTTACTATACATGTGGCCATATGTCCGAATTGAATACCAACACTGTTTTCTGGCTTGCCCGATGAGACTCGGTGTACTAGTTGCAATTTATATACAAAAGCAATATGGGTAATAAACAACGAGCTAGGCTCAATAATCCTCCTGTCGTTACTAAAGACCCACAAGATAAGCAGGCTCAGTCTAAGCCCATTGAGGTGGATGCAGGATCTTCTTCCCAAAGAAGCACCACTTTAGGTGAATCACGGAAACCTTGTATGACATGCCAGCTACTTTGCAACAACTTTTTTTTAAATGGAAGGACACAAGCAGAAGCCTTCAACCAGTTTATGGAAATGTTCTTTGAAAAATTCTTAGCACTTAGAATTGCCAACCTAGTCGATCGAAACTTAAAGGTCGCCTCACACCACCTTATTTCAAGGAGGAACGTCCAAAACAGCCAACCATACGACCCCCACACCGCATATCCAGAGGGACAATCTATGTCAGTGTCGACCAGCTCAGGGGGCGACCTCCTCTGCCATCAGTGCCACAACCATACTATATAAGTGTCCAGCGACCCGAAGGATAACCTTATGTGCTGCTGGCGCCTCCTTAAAATTATGCAAGGGTTGATCCGCTTAGGGGGCAACCTCCAATCTTTTAGGTAGACAAGTCGTTAATCTCATGGTATATATAAATATAACATCCAATCCCACCACCATGACCTTTAGGCCATGAGAATGTCATAAACATCATCAAAGGAGTAGGTGGCTACCCTTACATCCGCAGGGTCGTCAAACCCGAATATTGTAAACCTTATCATTGAATTTAACATTTTCTCAAGAGGAGGACTCATCAACAACAGAGCATGCCAATCGCTTCACCATGCAATGTGGCCAAGTATCAGCCGATGATTGTTTGAAACTCAAGTTATTCGGTAATTCCCTAATAGGGGCAGGCTTCACATGGTATATAAACTTACCCCCGACTCGATACACTCTTGGCTCAAGATGGAGGAAATGTTTCATATCTAGTTTCATCGAATTGAGCCTGAGGTTTCTATAACTGATCTCCTGTCTAAGATACTTGTTGGGGCTAAGAGATACATTGCCCGCTTCAAGAAAGCGAGGAATCGTTGTTCGGTAGCCCTACAGGAGGCCGAGCTCATAAAATTGGGCCTGGATGATATGGACATCAAGCTCTAAAAGAAGTTTGAAGTCATGGTGTTTGAAGATCTTTTTGAGCTCTCTGCCCATGCTAACAAATATGAGTGAATTCTCTATGAGGAGAATCAAAGAAGGAATGCATTGTAAGAGGCATATTATCAGGACCCCAATTACAAACTGGTCGTTGCTGAGGTGGTAGCCAAGAGGCCGCTTGTTTATCCGACCTTAACAAGAAAAGACGTTTAAACCCTACAGGAATGAATCCTATGAAGAATACCTCTAAGTTTAACAAGCAGTGTTCTTTTGATATTACTAACACTAACAAAAATTTTGACCATATTCTAAAAGCTAAATTTATTAAGCTCCTAGATTTTTTTTAAAATTCCATCGGCCAAATATTTAAAGTGCTGTGCGGATGCCTTGGATTTTGCACAGTTTGGGAGATGAAGCAGGGCTCTATCGACTAGACCGAACTAGGTGTCGGTCTAACCTACAGAATGCAGGAATTATTAGGAGTAGAACAGAAGCAAAGCAGGACTCTATCGGTCCGACTGAAGGTGAGTTCAGTCTGACTGATAGATACCGACTCTATTATGTGTTTTTGTGTAAGTTGGTGCGTTTAAGTCCAGTTTTGATTATGACTTTTAATATACGAGTGTTTTCTCTAATAGGGCAATGGTTTTGCAGGGTGAAAGGGTTTTCTACACCTGTAAAGGCTTGAGAATGAATTTTTCTCAAGGTCTAGGGTTTTTCCTAGGGTGTGCATTGCAAGGGGAGATTGTGTTGCTTCTGTAATTTAAGAAGGTAAGTAAGGTTTCAATTATAGTGGAGAGCTTTGTCGCTTTGTGTCATGGTTTTTTCTTGCAAGGGTTTTCCATGTAAATTGGTGTTTATGATTGGATATTGGTTGTTTTCTATTTTTATTGTTCTAACTTCATTGGACGTACTTATGCAAAGCACGGGATTAACAGTGGTATTAAATTTGAATTTTTAATATCTATGGTTGATATGGGTTTATTGTGGGTTGGGAATTACAATAAAGGGGTATCAGAGCGTCAAGTTAAGGACGTTTGGAAAGTCAACGAAGATGTCAAGGTCGAAGTTTGATATACAAAAATTTGATGAGAATAATAATTTCAATTTGTGGCAGCGAAAGGTTAAGTATATTTTTGCGTCGCAAGAGTTGAGCAAGGCGTTATTGGAGACTAAACTGGAGAAGATGTTGGAAGACGACTTGAGTGAACTAGGGGAGAAGGCTATGAGCGTCTTCCGTCTGTGTTTATCAGATGAAGTCATGTATAACGTTTTAGACGAGGAATCAACCCTAGGTATGTGAAAGAAACTAAAAAGTCTATATATAGCAAAGTCTCTTACTAATAAGTTGTTTGTAAAGAAATAACTTTACTGGCTACAGATGAAGGAATGATCCAATCTTCTAGAGCATATGAACTTGTTTATGAAGATATGTAGCGAGCTATTAAGGCTCGGAGAGATAAACAAGGATGAAGATAAAGCATTACTAATTCTAGTATTACTTCCCACATCATACTACCATCTCGTTACTACACTACTATATGAAAAGAGTATTCCGAAAATGGAGAAAGTCATCATGGCTCTTGTGTTTAACGAGAAGAGAAAGAAAACAAGCGATGAAGATTCTTAGGCGGAGGGATTAGATGTGAAAGGGGGTCAAGGACATAAGAGATCCGCAGAGCGATCTCGGTCTAATAAGAAGACGTCTATATTGAAATCAAAGGCTAAGGATGGATGCATTTATTGTGGTGTGAAGGGGTACTTCAAAAGATACTGCCAGAAACGGAAGGATGACCTAGAAAGAAAGAATAAAAAGAATATGGACAAATCAGCTAGAGTAGCGCAAGAGAGCTCAGAAGAAGACCTCCTCTCGGTCTCCTTAGGTACGAGTCATCTTACAATACGTGCATACTCAATTCAGAATGTTCGTATCATATGTGCTCAAATATGACTTGGTTCAACACCTATAAGTCCTATGATGGTGAGAGTGTTTTGATGGGGAATGACATTGCATGTAAGGCCATCAGAATATGGACAATCAAGGTAAGGATGTTCCATGGGGTCGTATAGACTCTAAGTGATGTCAGGCATGTCCCGGATCTGAAAAAGAACTTGATATCCTTAGGTTTTCTAGATACAAATGGATGCACATTCACCGCATCTGGCGGTGTAATCAAAGTCACAGGCGCAATGGTGTTAATGAAGGGTCATAAAACGACGAATCTTTATAAGTTGGTTGGGAGCACGGTTATAGGTGAGGCTGCTACCATCACTCTACTTGCAAAATCCAAAACAGATTATACAAATCTGTGGTATATAATGCATATAAGTGAGAGAGGTATGATGGAACTCCATAAACGAAATTATTAAAGGGAATTAAGGCGTGCAAGGCGAATTTCTGCGGACATTGCATCTATGGAAAGCAGTGCAAGGTAAAGTTCAAGCCAACTAGACATACTAGCGGCAGTGTGCTCAATTACATACATTTCAATGTCTAAGGGCCAGTGATTGCATCGTCTAAGGGAGGAGCACGATTCTTTGTGGGCTTTATAGATGATTACTCGATGAAGGTTTGGGTCTACTTCTTAAAGCGCAAGTCTGAAGTGTTTGCTAAGTTCAAGGAATGAAAGACAAAAGTAGAGAAATAAACTGGGATATATATTAAGTGTCTTAGGTCAGATAATGGTACAGACTATAGAGAGGCAAAATTCATACAATTGTGCAATGAACTGGGTATAACAAGGCACTTCTCAACTCCAAGGACCCCACGTAAGCACAGGGTAGTAAAAAGAATGAACAAGACTTGAATGGAGAAGGTGAGAAGTATACAGTTGCATGCGGGGCTGCCTAAAAACCTCTGGGTAGAAGCGACTAACATGACATGCTTTATTGTGAATCGGTCCATTTACAACGTTAGACTTTAAAGTTGTAGGGAAGTCTGGACAGGCAAGGACATTGATTACTTAGGATTGAGCATCTTTGGGTGTCCAGCATATGTCTATGTGCAAAGTGGACAAAGGATGAAGTTGGATCTCAAATCTAGAAAGTGCATCATTATTGGGTATGACAAAGATCTTAAGGGTTACAAGCTTTAGTATACAGCTTCTCAAAAGGTGGTCATTAGCAGAGATGTCATACTCGATGAGGCATTTATGTTGAAGGCCAACAAAGATGCTGCAGAGAAGTCGAAAACTCATGTTAAGGCAGAGAGATTGTCGATGCGAGTGGAGCTAGTTGAGCCGGTTATTGAAGGTGAAATTCAGCAAGAGAAAGAAACTGACCAAAACAATTGGTAGGATACCAATGATAATTTAGCCAGGAACAGTGAGAGATTAACCATTAGAGCCCTTATTTTATATGGATTCGAAGACAATTTTTCACATTATTCACAGGGAGTGGAGATCCCTCCACCTCTCAAGAGGCTAGCTAAGTCTGAAATGGACGGAGACAAGTGGATGTCAGTCATAGCAAAGGAGATGAAATCTCTACACAGGAATTAGACATGGGAGTTGGTGGAACTTTTAAAAGGACAGAGGACTATAAGGTGCAAGTGGGTGTTCAGAAAGAACGAAACACTGACAGAAAAATAGGATGAAAAGTTAAAGGTGCGACTTGTAGCAAAAGAGTACTCGTAGAGGGAATGAGTAGACTATAGTGAAGTTTTCCCTCCTATTATGAAACATACGTCAATTAGGGTGCTACTGGGTATGGTAGCGGAATCTAATTTAGAATTGGAGTAGCTTGATGTGAAGACAACATTCTTTCATGAGAATTTGGAAGAAGCTATTTACATGAAATAACTAGAAGGATTCGATGAGCTTAGTATGGAAGATCATGTGTAGATTGAAGAAGTCATTGTATAGGCTGAAGCAGTCTCTGAGGTAGTGGTACAAGCAGTTCTATTCCTTCATGGTGCATATTGGTTATATTAGATGTGAGTACGATTTCTACGTATATTACAGGGTACTTGAGGATGGGTCCTATATTCCACTGATGTTATATGTTGATGACATGTTGATTGCTGCGAAGGACAAGAATGAGATACTATTACTTAAGTCTCTGATAAATAAGGAGTTTAATATGAAGGATCTAAGCATTGTGAAGGAGATCCTAGGTATAGAGATTCACAGAGACCGAGAGTCTGGAAAGTTGTGGATGTCTTAGAAGGGATATATGTAGAAGGTGCTAGAGAGGTTCTACATGGAATGTGCTAAACCAGTTAGCACGCCTCTAGCATGTCACTTCAAGTTGTTAGCCAAGTTATGTCCGAGCATAGAAGAGGAGATTTCGGACATGTCTACACGAGTGCAGTGGAGCGCCTCATTTATGAGATGGTTTGCATGAGGCCATATATCTTATAGGCAGTTAGCGTGGTCAGCAAATATATGGTGAATCTGAGAATGGATCATTGGAATGTGGTTAAGTGGATTCTTAAGTATCTCAGGGACACAAATGACATTGGAATAATGTTTAGGGGATATAGAGCTTCAGGTGGAGTTGTAGGCCATGTGAATGCGAATTATGCAGGAGATCTGGACAACAGGAGGTCCACTACAGGATATGTTTTCACATTAGCAGGTGAACCGATATTTTGGAGATTTATGCCACAGTTTACGATGTCGTTGTCTATAACTGAGGCGGAATATATGGTTGTAATAGAGGCGTCAAAGGAAGCATTATAGTTGAAGGGTCTGATCAGAGAACTCGAGTTGAAGCAAGAAGCGATTTATTTGCATTCCGATAGTCAGAGCGTTGTTCATCTAGCGTTGAAACAAGTGTATCATACGAGAACCAAGCACATTGACGTGATGTTTCACAAGATACATGAGTTGTTTGCTTTAGGAGAGATTATGCTTTAGAAGACTCATATTGACAAGAATAACGCAGACATGTTGAAGAAGTCGGTGACGACATACAAGTTCAAGCACTACTTGGGCTTGATTAATCCCACCAGCCATTAATGAGATTGGGCACCATTGAATAGGGGTACTAACGGAGCTACGTTCCAGGTGGAGGATGTAGAGAGCGGTCTACGCTCAAGGTGGAGACTAGCATAGGAGATCTTCAGGGTGACTTTACATAATACAAGTCAAGGTGAAGATTATTGTGAGGATGCCTTGGATTCTGCACAGTTTGGGAGGTGAAGCAAGGCCCTTTCAGTCATATTGAACTAGGTGTCAATCTGACCTACAAAATGCAGGATTTCTTAGGAGCAAAGCAAGACTCTGTCAGTCCAACCAAAGGTGAGTTCCGTCCAACCGACGGATACTGGCTCTATTACATGATTTTGCGTAAGTTGGGTTATTTATGTCCAGTTTCGATTAGGGCTTTTAAGATACAAGTGTTTCTCTCATGTGGCAAGGATTTTGCAAGGTGAGAGAGTTTTCTACACTTGTTAAGGCTTAGGAATGAGTTTTTCTCAAGGTCTAGGTTTTTCGTGGGGTATACATTATAATGGGAGGCCGGATTGCTTCTATAATCAATTATAGTGAATATCTTTGTCGCTTTGTGCCGTGGTTTTTTTTCTAACAAGGGTTTTCCATGTAAATTTGTGTGTTTGTGATTGCTTGATTGGTTATTTTCTATTTTGATTATTCTATCTTCGTTGAACGTACTTCTGCAAAGTGCATGATTGACAGTGGTATTAGATTCGAATTTCTAATATCTAGGGTTGATCCGAGTTTGTTGTGGGCTCGGAATTGCAACATGAAGACATGGAAATTCTGTATATGGCATAGAACTAAAATGCATTTGAGTAACAATTATGTCATTTTCAGGAACATAATACAAGAAAACATCGACAAAGCCCTTCTCAAGTTCCCAGAGAAATAGAAGGAGGCCATGGGAAACTACACATCTGCTTTGATTCAAAATTTCGAATCAAGCAACCCCAAAAGACGAGTATTTGATGTCAATTGTAGATCAGCTGGTAGATAGGTACGTCGAACATAAAATTATATAATTCATGGATGGCCATTCAGGGTATAATCAGAACTATGTTGTCTTAAAAGACATCCATAAGACGACACCTTATTGTTCTAAGGCAATATAGATTTATTGTTGGGTCCTCATGGCTTTCGGGTTGAAGAATGCTGATGCTACGTACTAAAGAGCCATGAATACCATTTTCCATGATGTGATTGATAAATTCATGAAGGTCTACATAAATGACGTGGTAATTAAGTCATTTGATTTCAGTGATTACAACGCACATTTGAAGAGCTCGTTCGAGCGGATGAGATCTCATAAGTTGGAGATGAACCATCTTATGAGCACATTTCAGGTCTCTACCGAAAATTTCTTAGGATTCCTGGTACACCAAAGAGGAATCCAAATCGATTAGAATAAAGTTAAAGCAACTCTTGAAGTACAACCATTAAAAATAAGAAAGAGTTGTAAAGATTTATTAGCCAAATTAACTTTCTTCACTGATTTATCTCAAATTCAGCTGGCAAGATCAATGCTTTCTCTCCATTATTTAAATTAAAAGCAAAGAGAATTCAAATGGTAGGAGGAACATTAGGCAACTTTCAAATAAATCAAAGGGAATATGACAAGGCTGTCGGTGCTCAGCACTGCCATAAAAAGACTCCGTTTTGATTATATGTTTCAATCGCCAAAGAATCGAATAGTGCATTGCTCACCCAAGAGAATGATGATCACAAGGATCAAGCAATGTATTACCTTTCTAGAACTCTCTATTGCATTGAATGACGGTATTCTCTTATTGAAAAATTATGTTTATCTTTATATCTTGTTGCTATTAAACTCAAGCATTATTTCCTAACCAGAACTGTGCACATCATTGCATTAATCGACCTCATAAATTATATGTTGTATTATATTGTACAGTTGTAAATATTTTATTATAGGATTTTCCTGTATCAGAGATAACTTTCCTTTGCTTATTTTCTGTCGATTTTTTTTGTGCTTCGTAGAAGTGCAAAAATCTGGTGTTCCTCTTTCAGATTAGTCCTAAATGGCTACTTCATCGGCTACTTCACCTGACCCCAAATCCAATTCCACCAATGTTTAAGCAATTCATGATTCTTCCAATCCACTGCACCTTCACTATTCTGATCAACCAGGTATTACACTTGTTTCCCAACAACTCAATGGTGACAATTATGCCACTTGGAGTCGCGCCATGATCGTTGCATTAAGTGCCAAGAACAAGCTCTGTTTTATTGATGGATCTTATCCACAACCATCCATCTCCTCTCTTGACTTTGCATCCTGGACTCGTTGCAACAATATGGTCCTCTCTTGGATCCTCAATGCCCTCACAAAGGAATTGTCCAATTCGGTCGTCTACACGGAATATGCTCATGACGTGTGGACAGATCTGCGAGATCATTTTTCTCAAAGCAACGGCCCCCGCCTCTTTCAGCTGCAACAATCCATTTGCTCCCACACACAAGGAAAGACTTCCCTTGCAGTCTATTTTTCTGGATTGAAGACATATTGGGATGAACTATCTTTTTTTACTACTCTTTCCGTGTGCACTTGTAGCGCTGCCAAGGATATCATTCCTCATCAAAATCAAGAGCGCCTTATGCAGTTCCTCAAGGGACTCAATGAAAGCTATTCAGCAATCCGAGGTCAGTTACTTTTAATGAATCCTCTCCCTACTGTCAACAAGGCATACTCCCTTCTTCTTCAAGAGGAAAAACAACGTGAGATCTGCTCTCCCATCCAATCATCTGATGATGCAACAACACTAGTTGCTCCATCCATGGGCCTCTCTCGCAACTCTGGACAAAGCTCTTCTAAGGACACTCGTGGTCGGCGCTGATCTCCCCTCGTTTGTGCCCATTGCAGATGGGTTGGTCATACAAAAGATAGGTGTCATGCACTCCATGGTTATCCTCCAGGTCATCGTCTCCATGGCACTACTCCGACAAGACCCCCTAAAACATCCACTCCTGACAATCCAGGCTCTTCCAACCACGCCGTGTTTCCCCCCACTTTTACTCCCGATCAGTACCGCCAAATCTTGAATCTACTCGATAAAGGTATTACACAGCCTACGGCCAACCTTGCAGGTATATCCTCTTCCTCTACCATTTCTTCTTCTCCTTCTTCATGGGTCATTGACACCGGGGCAACCACTCATATGTCTCCTTCATCCTCTCCATTTCCCACTCTCCCAAAGTCTCTTCAGTCACCTTACCCACCGGCCAACTTGCACCTGTTTCCCATATGGGCATTGTCCATCTCACACCATCTATCTCTCTTTAAAATGTTTTATTTGTTCCCTCCTTTCGTTTCAACCTTTTATCTGTTAGCCAATTAACCCGCTCTTTAAACTGCTCTGTCACATTTTATCCTAACTTTTGGATATTTCAGGACCTACTTACGAAGACGACGATTGGACTAGGTAAAGAGCAATGCGGCCTTTTATCACTTTCTACCACAAGCCCCTGTCGCCTTCACTGCTTTACGTTATTCTTCGGCCTCTTCAACCCTTTGGCATCAACGTCTTGGACATCCCTCAAATGCTCGTCTTCACCATCTATCAAATACTTTTTCTAGTATTTTATTTTGCAATAAATTTTATCGTAATGTTTGTCCTTTAGCCAAAGGAACTCGTTTACCATTTTCTTTAAGTTCTATTACTACAAATGATCTTTTTGATTTAATCCATGTTGACATTTGGGGACCCTATTCAGTCCCTGCTCATTCTGGTGCACGTTATTTTTTAACAATTGTCAATGATTTTTCATGTGCAACTTGGACCTTTCTCATGCATCACAAATCTTCCACCAATTCCCTTCTTCGCTCTTTTTTTGCTATGGTTGTCACACAATTTCACAAGAAAAACAGATTTGTACGGACAATGGTATGGAATTCTTTTCACATAACTTTCAATCACTCCTCAAGGAACTTGGTATTATCCATCAACATTCATGCCTCACCACCCCACAACAGAATTTGAAAGAAAACACAGACATATCCTTAAGGTTGCACGTGCCTTACGATTTCATGCACATCTTCCTCTCGCTTTTTGGGGCGATTGTATTCTTACAGCTACATATCTCATTAACCGCCTTCCCACCCCCCTTCTTTCAGGAGTAACCGCAATCCAAAAACTAACTTGTATACCTCTGCACTACTCTCATCTTCGTGTTTTTGATTGTTTATGTTACGCTTCTACCTTATCTCAACATCATGATAAATTCCAACCCCATTCCCGTAAATGCATCTTTGTGGGCTACCCATATGCACAAAAAGGTTACCGCGTTTTTAATATTTCCTCTCGTGAAACTTTCATTTCAAGAGATGTTGTATTTCATGAAGATATTTTTCCTTGTGTCAATCTTTCCACTCCTGACATGCATGTTTTCCCTCTTCCTTCTGTAGAAGCAGATGACTCCAACATCCCTGCCCCTACCCTCTCTACCGAATCCCCTACTATTCCCCCTCCTGTATCCTCCCCACCTCCATCCCCTACTCCTCCCTCCCCCACGTCCACCCGTCGTACTACTCGTCCCCGCCATCCACCAGTTTGGCTGCGTGATTTTGAGTGTTTAAATGCCGCCATGCCTTTTTCCCCAGCATCGTCCACTTCAGGTAAGGTTCTTTCCTTCCCAATTTCCCGATTTCTTTCATATTCTCATTTCTCACCACCTCATCAAGCTTTTCTCGCCAATATCTCTTCCCTTGCCGAACCTACTAGTTACTCTCAAGCTGTAAAAGCTCGATGTTGGCGTGATGCAATGGCAAAAGAAATCAAGGCCCTTGAACAAAACAATACCTGGACGCTCACTCTACCTCCCGGTAAAACTGCGATTGGATGTAAATGGGTCTATAAGCTTAAATTCTGATGGCACTCTTGAACAGCACAAAGCTCGTCTTAATGCTAAAGGATACACCTAACAAGGTCTTGATTATCACGAGACCTTCGCCCCTGTTGCCAAGATGGTCACAATCCGCTGCTTACTCGAGATTGCTGTTATCCGCAAATGGCCGCTATATCAACTTGATGTCAACAATGCCTTCTTACATGGTGATTTGGACGAAGAGGTTTACATGTCTCTTCCACCAGGCTTTTCTAGCAAGGGGGAGACTCGGGTCTGTCGTCTTCTCAAATCTCTCGACGGCCTCAAACAAGCCTCTCGCCAATGGTTTGCCAAGTTTTCCACAGCCCTACTCTCTGCAGGCTATACTCAATCCAAAGCTGACTATTCTCTTTTCACCAAATGTCATGGTGACTCCTTCACTGCTCTATTGGTCTACGTTGACGACATTAACGTGACTGGCAATGATACTTCCGTCATTATCTCCTTAAAGACATTCCTTCATCGTCATTTTGAAATTAAAGACTTAGGCCCACTCAAATACTTCTTGGGAATTGAGGTGGCCCGTTCTAAACATGACATTTACATCAGTCAACGAAAATATACTCTTGGCATTCTCTCTGATGCTGGCTTACTTGGTTCTCGGCCCACTAATTTACCAATGGATGTCAACACCAAGCTCTCCAATGAAAACGGCGATATTCTTTCTGACCCCACTCCATTCCGCCGTCTAGTTGGACGCCTCATTTATCTCACCATCACTAGGCCCGATATTGTGTACTCTGTTCACACTCTTAGTCAGTTCATGAGTCAACCACGTCGACCCCGCTGGGATGTTGCCCTTCGCATCCTTCGCTATCTCAAAGGCACACCAGGATAAGGTTTGCTCATGTCTTCTTCCAGCTCCCTCACCTTGAAAGGGTATTGTGACTCTGATTGGGCCAGTTGTCCTATGACACGCCGTTCCTTAACAGGCTACTGTACCTTTCTTGGTGACTCTTCATTATCCTGAAAATCAAAGAAACAGTCTACTGTATCTCGTTCGTCAGCCGAAGCCGAATATCGCTCTATGGCCACTGTAACTTGTGAGCTCACTTGGCTATTTTATCTTCTTCACGATCTTAATGTCCGCAACATTGGACCCGCTTTGCTATTTTGTGACAATCAAGCTGCCCTCCACATCGCAGCTAACCATGTCTTCCATGAACGTACCAAGCATATAGAATTGGACTGTCACCTCGTTCGTGACGAGATTCAATCCGAGACCATTAAGACTTCATATGTTCCCTCTCACCTATAAATTGCGGACTTATTCACCAAAGCGTTGGGCAAAGATTCTTTCCATCGTTTGAGCTCCAAGTTGGGAGTTTTTAATGCTCACTCTCCAACTTGAGGGGGAGTATTAGATTGTACAGCTGTAAATATTTTATTATAGGATTTTCCTTATTAGATTGAATAGTTGTCAAATCTCTTATTATAGATTTTTCTTTATTAGATACAACTAGCAATAGGTTGTACTATGCCTATAAGAAAGGCTCCTCTCCTTCGTATGATATATTGAGAAATAAAATTGATTTATTCTCACCTTACATGCTGACACAACCAATGCTTAAAGGAAGGATCGGAAAGTGGATCCTAGCACTCTCCGAGATTTGTTTAAGCATATACCAAAAAGGTCGTTAAAAGTCAGGTGTTGGCAAATTTTCTGGCTGACCATCTGTTAAGTATCATGTTCAAATCCTGCTAGATATTGTCAAGATATACACGATTCAATTGATCGCGTAGAGATTAATATTCGATGGATCATGAATTGATCGGTCACCAAGAGCTGGCATTGCCATAATTTCCCCATATGAGAAAAGAGAAGAACACGCTTTTCAGGTATAATTTGAGTGTACAACTAATTAAATAAATCATATGAGCCCTTGATTATCGGACTCAAAATACTGAGGGAGTTTGGAGCAAGGACTGTCGAGATAATTAGAAATTCCCAATTGGTAATCAACCAATTAACAGTTGGGCGTTAATGCCATATTATGGAGTAACAGTCCGATTGGTATCAGAACTCTATGATGTAATCCTAAAATATGTTCCTCAGGATTTAAATGATGATGCAAATGGAATGACGCAAATAGTTGCAAGGCTTTGGCTATCTAAAGTAATGACGAAAAGATTACTCACGGTCTAGAAAAGATCACTCTCATTAGTCCAGCAAAGAAACATGACCATGGAAATCTCTCCTCTTAAAGTTTCCCAAGACAATTGGAGGTTCCCCAATCATTCAATACCTGATCATGCCGATCAGTAGACCAAACCGATCTATTAGAAAGATTACTCGATATTATTTTTTCCTTCACGACAACCATTATCGCAAAAGCGTCGACAGTCTTTTTCTAAAATATTTAGAAACAGATAGCAATGATCATAATGGGTTAAGTTCACAAAGGCATTTGCAGAGCTCACCAAGCAGGGCAAAAAATGCAATGGCTTATTTGCTGACATAGCTATTATTGGTCATTGATATTGAAAATTGCATGAAATATGCTATACGATGTCAAGCCCGGCACATCGTAGTTGTGGAACACCACCATATTGTCAAACCATGGCCTTTTCAATGATGGACCATTAACCTGATTGGCAAAATATTCCCTCTTTCATCTGATTAGCATAGCTTTATAATCGTCGTAACCTACTACTTTAACAAATGGGTCGAAGCTAGACCAGTGAAAGGGGTAGGCCAGAAGGATGTAATCAACTTTATATAAGAAATACATTATTCACATATTCAAAATTCCAAAAAAAATTACAGTTGACAAGGGAGACACATGTTTGGGGAGCCAAGTAAAAACATTCGCAGAAGCCTATAAATTCAAGTTCCTTATTCTACTCCATGCCATGCTCAAGTTAATGGTTAAGCTGAGTCAGCCGAGTCGACAAATAACTTTATGAAAACTATGTTGAAACGCACGATAGTAGATAACCATCGGTCATGGAACAAGACTTTTTTAGAAGTTCTATGAGCTTATCGAATGTCTCAGAGGACTGTTACAGAGATAAGTCCATTTACATATGAGCATGATGTCGTTTGGCCCGTGAAAGTAAACATACTATCTCTCCAATTAGCTTTTCAGCATTAGCTTAACCCCATAAGAATTTATCAAATCAATGATGATTGAATTAGAAGAATTGGATCAGGCCAAGACAAAGGCTTTGGATTCATTAAAATTTCACAAGACCAAAGTAGCCGAGGCTTATACAAAGAAAGTGAAAGAAAATTTATTCGACGAGGGAGCAACTATATGAAAAACTAACATTACTATTGGTACTAAGAGCCCCATATAGAAAGTGGTCACCAACTTAGGAATGAGCATTTATGGTATGGGAAGTATTATGCTGCGGATTTTATTTGTTATAGAGGGTAATTTGTTATTAACGACTGTTATTTAAGAAGATACGTCCCTAATTTGTGGGAATCTATGCAAAGACAAACCAGAACAGCTGAAACATTGGCCAAATAAACATGTAAAAGAAGGTTCATCAATAACTAGAGGCTCGAGTGTAAAAATATCTCTCATTCAAATTGACGAGATAAGCTTCATTACAACCGCCATATACTCAAAAGAGAGAGCCGTTAGAAACAATAAACTATCACTATCGCCTAACCCACTAAAATTACAAAACAAGTAGTTATACCAAAAGCGGGCAAAAGTCCTTGCTGGGGATAGAAGAAAGTAAGGGTGAGACATTTTTCTTTGGCCGATCATCCAAGTTTCGGCTAGCTTAAAAGAACAGAAGCCCATGATAGTTGGTGGGACAAGTGACAAGCGATCCTTTAAGCTTTGACCTTCACCCGTAAAAAGTGTTGTTCTTCCACAACATCATTTTACAGCCAATTTAAGACGTCATTGAGAACGTACAGTAGGCAGGACCTTCGGTAAGAAACAACGAAAGATAAAGTTTAGAGAGGCAAGTAGGAGTTTTTGCCAACGAAGTCCTTATAGTAGTTGTTGTCGATTCTTACACTTGCAATTAATGAGAGAAATCTTGACAGGCAATTTCTAATGCAGAAAGCTGCGCACGACTATTGTAAATTGATAGGGTGCTACCACGTAGCATCTGACAATGCCAGTCGAAATCCTTATGACAAAATGTCTCTTCCTATTCTTTGAATACAAAGGGACATGGGGGCATTGTTCACACCTGATGTCTCATAGTCAGATTCAATGAGTAGGATGTCGCCACGTGTTGGCACGCTCATATAGAAGGCAAAAGAAAGGTACTCATGGAGCATGAAGAGAGAACATGGGGATCACAAACACTTGTCTCCGGAAGATGCGTGTCACGCTAAGATATTTAGAGACGCATGTACGACTGAAACCCTAGAGGTGGTCATTCTCTCGGCGACACATGGTAATCAAGTTAGAGTTGGGCACGAGATGACTCGACTTGGCAGACTCTACTTGTCCGACTCGTCTAGACCCGACTCGACCCGAACCAAGTAGGTGAGTCGATCTAAATCGAGTAGACTTTGTCCAATCCGAACTCAAACCAAATCAAGTTCAAGTAACCCAGTAACTCGACTCAACTCAATCCGAAATCCAACTCAAAACTAACTCGACTCGATCCAAAACCCAACTTGTGTGTGTGTGTGTAGAGAGAGAGAGAGAGAGAGAGAGAGAGAGAGAGAGTAATGGTCTCCTGCGAACCATCCCGCACGCTACTTGGTGTGGTCTAATTCCCAACGCAAAGAGGAAATCGGATTGCGTTTTGAGTCAACTCTGTTGGGCCCAGTGTGAATGGATGTGGTCTACCCACGTCGTCCATCTGTTTTTCAAGCGCATTTTAACGGTTGAGACAAAAATTGAATCATTTCAAATGCTCAAGTGGACCATAGAACGGGAAACATTGGGAATAATAATTTCCACCGTTGAAACCTTTTTAGGGTCTATAGTGATGTTTATTTGTCATCCGACCTGTTCGTGAGATCACACAGATATAGATGAAAGGAAAACACAAATATCAGATTGATCCAAAACTTGTGGACCCCAAGAAAAATTTCAACGGTTGACATTTAATTCACATTGTTTCCTGTGGTGTGGCCCACTCAAGATTTGGATATAATTCATTTTTGGGCTTAAGCCTTAAAATTATTTGTTAAAATGGATGCAAGGAGTGGATGGAATATATAAATCACGGAGGGCCCCACAGGGTTTACTCAGTACACAGTCTGCTTCCCCGCGAGAGACCTGGGCGCGGATTGGCTATTGACAGGCTAAGAAGTGACGTCACTAAATTTTGTGGCCCCACCATGATATATGGTTTGTATCCACATCGTCCATCCATCTGGAGAGATCATTTTAGGCTAATATCCAAAGAATGAGTCACATCCAAAGATCCAGTGGATCCCACCACAGAAAACAATGGCGAGAGTGACGCCACCATTAAAATTTTCTAAAGGCCACGAAAGTTTTTGATCAAGCTTATATTTGTATTTTCCCTTCTTTAATGTCTTTGTTAACTTTTGAACGGGTTGGATTTCGAAAAAACATCATGGTGGGCCTTAGAAAGGTTTCAACGGTGGGCATCAATCTTCCCACTGTTTTCTGTGGTGGGGTCCACTAAAGCTTTGGATCTGCCTCATTCTCTGGCTAATGGCTTAAAATAATATCTCCAAATGGATGGATGTTGTAGATACAACACATACATCATAGTAGGGTCCACAGAACTTGGTGGCCTGCAGTGGGAATTGGACCGCACCAAGGTAGTCTGCGTATGGTTCGCAGGAGACCATGACTCTCTCTCTCTCTCTCTCTCTCTATATATATATATATATATATATATATATATCTCAGATTTGACATTTTAGATCTGAGATGCCTTGTAGTTGATGGAGAGGTTGTCGTTCCCGTAGGTGCACCTAGGTTATGAGCTGTGATTTCAGCTCTCGGATAGCCGCTGCACCCGACTCAACTCGGTGCTGAATCGACCAGACTCGGTACTTGTGACCGGGTCAAACTTGGTCTAGGTTAGTCTAGGCTAGACCGAGACTCGGATCGGGTTAGTCATCCTGGACTCGGTACCGAGTCCGGTCGAGTTTAGGTCTATTTCAAAACCGAGTCAAGTCAGGTTAACCCTGACTCGGTTCGACTCGACTCGATGCCCAGCTATAAAACAAGTACAAGCTACATATACACAAAACACTTAGAGAGCATGCGTAACCTAGTATAAGACTAAGGCGGTAATACACAGTGACACATGGACAAATCTATTTGGCCATACATAACTATATATTCATAAGTGGTAGGCTAAGAGAAGAAAGCAATTTGAAAATGGAAATACGATGATACATGTCATTGTAATAGTTAGTTGGTCTCGTCTCATAAATGCATGCATATCAAGCTAAGGCCGCTAACCGATCAAAATGTTGATCCCGAAAGCTAAGGAACCATGTGCAAGGCCACCGCCTCACCGAAGTCTATAAACCAGCATAGAGCTCCAGGCCCTCGCCAATTCAATCAAACACAACCTTTTTCAGCTCAACATTGCATATCAACCTTTCATCCCTCATGGAAGCTTATCTTAGCTTAGCATAGTTTTATCCTCTCCACTTCTATCCAGCACCATGCTCTAGTAAGTTCGAATCGATTAGTGCAGCTTAGTTCTCCACTTCTGTCCAATGCATTATTATAGCAAGTTGGATTGAGTTTAGTTAAATGTCCACAATCCCATCATTGGATCCCCCAAATCCCTAAATCATTAATGATTCCTAGGTCATGTCTTGCTGACCAAACCACTACTGTCTCACAACCATCCAAGTTTCCATTGAAATTGCAGTTTTTGTGCTGTTATGCATGAAGTGCGGAAGCTTGGTGAAGCTAGAAAATGAAGACTAAGTCTTAGAGGAGGGGTGATTAGGATCAATTTAAAAATTATACCTATTTAAAATTCAGATTGCCTAACTTAAAAGTAATTTAACAATTAAACTAAGCAAGGCAATATAACTCTAAGGCTACAAATGATTTGTAATTAAAGCAACTAGTCTATAAAATGATAGTGAACATGTGTGTGGGGGATGTGCTAACTATCAACTTAAGCATTCATCTAATCATGCATACATAATTAAGCATTCAAACATATTAGCATAATTAAACAAGTGCACAAATAATATTCACAAACACAAGCATGTATAGTGGGTCGACTACTTGCCTACTTCACTCCCGATGGACGCACTCAACCCATGAGTGTACCAAATTTCACTATCGGAGGTTTTAAATCAAGTTCACCTCTAACCTTGAGAGCCCTACACAAGGACTCTAACTTTATACCTTACACAAAAGCAAGGGTCCTACCGAAGAACCCAAGGCTTTAGGCCCTACCCAAGAGCCAAGGTCCCACACAAGAACCTGAAATTTAGACTCCACACTAGAATCAAGGTCCTACACAAGAACCCAATACGTATTCTCCCGCCAGCCACAAGAGACTTCAGTTGGTTTTTCCTTAAGCTAACCAACAACCTTGGTCCTACATAAGAATCACGGATTTAGGCACTACAAAAAAGCCAATGTCCTACACAAGAACTTAGGATGAGTTTGTGATACAAACTCTTTCACTCCAACCTACATAAGGAGTACAAACTTGGACTCTTACACATGTCACTTGTCGGATTGAGTCCCCTTTGATGCTCCTCTTGGGTTGCTTGATCACCGCTCTCTCGTGCTTAAATCAGTTCCCCGATACTCCGATCATACTGCCACTGTTTTGCTAAGGCTTCAGCTCCACGATCAATCGCCTTGCATTTGATGCTCCTCCGAGGTGAATAAGGTGATGGGAAGGTAGTTGAATTTCTTACAACTAGTGGGAAGTTATTTTTCCTATGGGATTCATCTAGATGGGTCTTCTAGATGATTTATACAATGGTTTACCAAGATTGCTTAAGTCCAATCTTCTAGGAAATGAAAGAGTTCAAGCACATCTTCAATATAGAGGTTGAAATCCTCATATGAGTGAAAATCTTAAGGAAGATTGCTTAGAACATCATGGAATAGAAGCTAGGGATGAGTAATATGAATATGAAATCACCCTACCTTTTATTACTCCAAAAACCCATCATCAAGTCCAAGAACCAAATACCCTTTATAAACAGTTTGAGCTCCAACAATAAAAATTAAAGGGGGGGGGGCAGAAAACGGCTCTGTCGATGTCATCAAAGGTCCTTCAATGTTGTCATCGAAGGGTTCCTCGATGCCATCGAACAATTCAGACAATATATGGAATTTTCTTATTGGACAATTTTGAACCATCTTCGATGTCATCAAAGTAGCTTCGATGCCATCGAGAAAATCAAGAAAAATCTAAAACTTGTTGGACAAATCTGGCTCTCAATCGATGTCATCGAAGAAACCTTGATGCCATCGAGAATTTCAAACCCAAATCCAGTTTGGTTGCTACACATTCCCAACTCTCGATCGATGTCATCAAAGACTGTTCGATAGCAACTCAATACCATCGAACATCATTTGAAATCTGCTGTTTTGGGCTAACTTTTACACAACAGATTTGCACCTCTTCTAACCTTATTTATCATGTTTTTCTTGGTCTCCTAAGGCTAAGGGATAATCAATTAGGTATTCATATTAGGTCAAGATCATCTAGAAGTCTATGGGTTGTTTTGGGTCAAGGGTTAGGGTCACAAAGGCACCTCATTTACCCGTTGTTGCTTCCTTGATGCTCTGGCTTCGCTTGTGTCTTCGGTCTTCACTTTCAACAGACTCAACTGACTTCTTGACACAACAACTCACGTGATTGACAAACGGGGTGCAAAAACCAGTGCACTGACATCCATGACCATCTCATGACCATCCAAGTATAAAAGATCGTCTAGTCCACGATCGTTCAACCTTTGTTTCATCTTTTCTTTCTTTAAGTTATTTTTGTCGACAAACGCAAGGAAGCTATTATCATGTGATAAAAGTCTGTCTTTAATGAAAAAAGAATTCATCTGAAGAACTAACCTTCCCCCTTCATAAATCGTTTGATCTTTTTGTCAATTGGTGGTTTAATAGTCAAGTCAATCTTCACATATATGGTCCTAATCCGGCTATTTCCACACGCAGGGTCACAAGGTGTTCAATTCGATTCGAGTCGAATATGACTTTGGCACACCTGACACATACATACTCGCACATGCATAATTAAAATCAGGTCATTCACCATGTGGGTCCTTCCTCTTACTCCAGTGGTAGACTCTCAGGAGTTTCAACACCTGGTTGAGGGTTCAAGTACCCATAGGTGGTGAAATCCCACTACGGCGTGAGTGTGTGGTGGTGTGTGTGCGTGTAAATAAAAAATTTTAAAAAAAAGGTCATTCACCATGTGCGTTAAAATCAAGTCATTCACTATACACGTAACAACGTGTCCGAATTAAATACCAACACTTGGTCCTTTTGGACATGTGGGTTATCCCCATTTACTAAGAGCCAAAATGGAAATTCACATTTACCATAGGGACAGCCATTTGATCAATTATATAAATGGATAATTGTAACCAAACGTCCAATAATAAATATGAATAGTTAGTCTAAAGTCCATTTTGAATGAACATAAAAGTAGCCCAATGGCCATGAAGTTAGCAAACTCCAATCAACATTAGTTTTTCATGGATGCTTATGAAAAGTGGTGACTCCATGGATAGTACAGAATAATAATTCGATCATCCACATCATGTGCCCAAGGGCATATTATAATATGATTGTACTTATATGATTAATATAAATAGTATGAATTTGAAGATGGATTGCCCCTCCTTGCAATCGATCAAGAGATTAACAATCTGGCAATTTCAACCCCTAGGGTCACAAGGTATTCGATTCGAGTCAAATATAACTTTAGCACACCTGACATATACATACTCACACATGCATAATTAAAATTAGGTCATTCACTATACATGTGGCCACGTGTCTGAATTAAATACCAACACCCGGTCCTTTTGGACGTGTATTATCCCCATTTTCTAAGAGCCAAGATGGAAATTCACATTTACCAGAGGGACTTAGCCATTTGATCAATGTATATAAATGGATAGTTTTAACCAAAGGTCCCATAATAAATATTAATAGTTAGTCTATTGAAAGTCCATTTTGAATGAACATAAAAAGTAGGCCAATGCCCATGAAGTTCGCAAATTCCAATCAACATTAGTTTTTCAAGTTTTTCATGGATGCTTATGAAAAGCGGAGACTTTACGGATAGTACATATTAATAATTCAATCATCCACAACATGTGCCCAAGGGCAGATTATAATATGACTGTACTTAAGATAACTAGTCTAAATTTGAAGATGGATCGCCGCTCCTTGAAGTCAAGCAAAAGATTAATAAACTGAGTATTTCAACACCTAGGGTCATAAGGTATTCGGTTCGATTCGAGTTATATCTTTGGCACATGCACACCTAACACATACATACTTGCACATGCATAATTAAAATTAGGTCATTCACTATACATGTGGCCACATGTCCAAATTGAATACCAGCACCTGATCCTTTTGGACATGGATTATCCCCATTTTCTAGAGCCAAGATGGAAATTCACATTTACCATAGGGACTTAACCATTTGATCAATGTATATATAACTGGATAGTTTTAACCAAAGGTCCCATAATAAATATGAATAGTTAGTCTATTGAAAGTCCATTTAGAATTAACATGAAAAGTAGGCCAATGCCCATGAAGTTAGCAAACTCCAATCAACATTAATTTTTCATGGATGCTTATGAAAAGTGGTGACTTTATGGATGGTACAAATTAATAATTCAATCATCCACATCATGTGCCCAAGGGCATAATATAATATTTAAATTAAATTACACATGCACACACACACACCCCCACACACTCACGCCATGGTGGGATTTCACCACCTATGGATACTCGAACCCTTGACCGGGTGTTGAAACTCCCGAGAGTCTACCACCCCAGCAAGGGCATATTATAATATGATCGTACTTAAGATAACTAGTCTAAATTTGAGGATGGATCGCCCCTCCTTGCAGTCAACCAAAAGATTAATAATCTAGCTATTTCGGCACCTAGGGTCACAAGGTATTTGGTTCGATTCAAGTTATAACTTTTGCACACCCGACAGATACATACTTGCACATGAATAATTAAAATCAAGCCATTCGCTATACAAGTGGTCGCATGTCCAAATTGAATACCAACACTTGGCCCTTTGGACATGGATTATCCCGATTTTCTAAGAGCCAAGATGGAAATTCACATTTACTCGAGAGACTTGGCCATTTGAACAATGTATATAAATGGATTGTTTTAACCAAAGGTCCAATAATAAATATGAACAGTTAGTCTATTGAAAGTCCATTTTGAATGAACATAAAAAGTAGGCCAATGCCTATGAAGTTAGCAAACTCCAATCAACATTAGTTTTTCATGGATGCTTATGAAAAGAGGCGGCTCCATGGATACTCATCAAAAATGGTGACTTTATGATAGTATAGATTAATACTTCAATCATCCACATCATGTGACCAAGGGAAGACTATAATATGATTGTACGTGGATGATTAAAATAACTCATCTAAATTTGAGGATGGATCGCCCCTCCATGCAATCAAGCAAAATATTTTTGGGAAAAAATAGAATTTTTTCCATTAATGGCTGAGAATTACATAAAAATTTGTGAAATTTTGAAATTTAAAATTTACACTCAAGGTTAATCCACTCTCCCTACAATTACGGCCAACTACTCCCTTAATTGTTGGACTATTATTTCGAACTAAAATTCAAAGATGATTGTTGAACTATTATTTCAAATTCAGAATTTAAATTGAAATTTAAAGATAATAATACATCTTAAGTGAAGTTGCTAGGCCCACTCTACTTACCCGAACGATTTGACCGAGTGCAAATCTGAAGATAGACCACCCTTCTTTGCAATCAAGCAAAAGATTGTTATCTCCTTTTCATTAATTGCATTCCACACAATTAAAATTTAAATTCAGATTCAAGCTTTGATTGTTGGACTATTATTTCAAATTTAGAATTCGAATTAAAGTTCAGAGATAACCATAGATCTTAAGTGGAGTTACTATGCCCACTCTGCTGCCCAAATGATTTGGCCCACCAGTTGACGCATAAAATAGACCCACTTAACTAACCTAAATGGTTCGGTCCACCGGTAAAGCCATGGACCATAACAGAGTAAAACATCAATGTGCCTAAGGCCACATGCGCTTCCTCCTAGTTTGCTTGTAGCACGAACCCACACCAATCTACAGACAGCTAACAGCAGAGACCACTGTATGAGAAAGATATTGTAAGTGCATACCACTGCAAGCAAGAACATTGGCCATCAAAGATAAGAGATTTTGATTCCATTTAGAGATTTATGAGTTACATCTTCATTAATAAAAGATCGGAAGACATTACTTACTCTGACAAGGGTTGTAGATAATACACACGCACTTAGAAAATTGCATATGAGAAAGTTAAATTAACCTATTCCAATTAAGGTTCAAAGCATAGATGTATTATGAACCAAAATTCACACTTAATTGATTATCTGACTAACTACTTAGCAGACTTCTGTTGGACAGCTCAAAATTAAAAACATCCAATGGTCAAGTTCCAACAATTGTCCAAGAGTCAGAAGTTTGAATTGATCGACCAAGCTGATTCTGGGAAGGTGGATTCCACAATTTACTGGATTTAATTTGAGTTAATACATGACATGTTATAAAGCATGAGTATCTGCATATGGAGCATCATGGGCTGGTTGAGCATGATATAAACCTCCAAAAATTAAAATGAGAAATTTATATTTTCAACATTTTCAAATTTTAAAAAGGGCATAAATGGCTTTTTTGAAAACCTCAATATTCTTTATTTTCGTGATAATGCTTTGACACAGGAAAATCTCACCCCACATTACGTTGGCACCCAAAATGCTAGACTCCACTATAATATATTTAGAAAAATAGATAAAGGACATTTGGTCATTTTTACAAGTCTGATTGCCACTAAGATGTTTTTTCTCAATAAACCCCCCAATGTTTTCTGTCTGTTTGGTTCCACCATATTTCATGAAATATAATTAAAATTGCAAATTAGATTGGTAAATGGAGACACTTCATGATATTTCGTGCAACCAAACTCACCCTTAATGAGCCCATTTTCTTGAAAATGCCAAATTTACAAGGTTTTTGTTAGTGTCATTGATTTATTGCATGTTTCATTACAATGTAAAAAAATAGACTGATATAGAAAGGACCACAGGCAAAATCTACAGGGCCCACTCAATGATTGAATCCACAGGTGACCCAATCTGCCTTTTCATGCTAGAATAGAATAGAAGTACATGAGAAATCCTTAATAAGATATACTAGCTAATGGAAAAATAATAATAATTTTAACCTTGCAATCCACACCTCTTAGTCCCCTAATGAACGGCTAAGACAGGGTTACTTTTGGGCCATGCTCAAATGGATGGCTGAGGTCAGTGTGACCTTGGATCAAGCTCATAGTCGTCGGACCCACAAAACCAGTAAAATTTTCTTTAACATGGATGCCATGTGGTATGTAATGAAATCAAGGTAAGAAACATGCTCCATTAGCTCACAAATCACAATAAGAAACATCTTCAAGGCAAGAAATAAATAGTAATTCCATATGGATTTTGTGACCTTTTGATGCAAACTGTCATCTGCATTTGTTGAAGGATTCCATCTCCCTGAAAAACTAACCTTTCATATCCACAAAGTGAGGGCATATATATGTAAAGAACTTTGAATTGATAATTGCAATACAGACTGTTCGAAGCAATGAAATATTCTGTTGCAAAAACAATGGAAACGTCAAGGCAGGGGCAACATTCCCCTTACAAAGATTCACCCAACACCCTTCACCTAAGGGTATGTTTGGATACGTGGTTTCCATTTGGATTCCATGATCACTGTTGGAATAGGATGACAAAAATGAGGTGCCCATTTGGATAGCAACCAGAAAGTAGAATCCTCAAATTCATTAGACAACGGTCAGAGAATAGAAAGTGGATTCCATGATCACCTTATTTCTTGTGCCAAAGAATTCCATTTCCATAGGGATTCCCAGTATCCAAACACACTCTATAAGTGTCGGCCCAATACATTTCCCTTTGTTCTCACATGGAAGAAAAAATTAGATCGAAGATAGAAAATGCCACGAATTTTGCCAAATACAAAAGAAAACCTCCACAATTCACAGAAGAAACTGGACAGATTGTGCTCCTAGAATATGACCCTTCTTTGCACAATTAATAACATGTATCCGAAAATCAAGCAAAAAAAAACAGTTACAGGATCATGTCTCCGATAATGAATTTAAAAATCCGGCGTTACAACCAAAAATAATACATAATGTCATAACGACAACTGTGAGGCTCCATTGCAAAAAGGAAAAGCATCAAAGGGCCTATTTGGTTTTCCAATTAAATGGTGAATGGCTGTAAATGGGTAATGATTTCTTGTAATTGTGGAGTGACATCACTTACATTTGACTGCAATGATGATTTTGCTACATTGTTTGTTTCACCCATTCCATGAAATCAAAATGAGGTGCCCATTTGGATAGCAACCAGAAAGTAGAATCTGTAAAAATGGAAATTTTATAATGTGAAAATGTAATGATTACAATTTCCTTTACGTATCTCCTTTTTATGAGTTGTAATTCTTTATTAAAAAAACAATTGGAAATGATAATGATGGCTCATTTACTTTGCATTACATAGGAAATTGGAAAACCAAACAGCCCCAAGCTACGAAAATGGAAATATATATATACCTTCTAAGAGACCCTATGCTTAAAATGTATAGAATGTGTAGCTGCTCACATGGGTACGACAAACCCACAATAGAGAATGTTTATGATCTGCATGTGGCCCACATATGAGTTTTCATCTCAACTTTGTACCTACGGCTTCGAGCATGAATAACGGCACATAGATATTTCATTTTGATTCTCAATATTCAGTGAGATGATGGATCTAAGAAATCTCACCAATTGCAATAACCTTCAACACACCGATGGATGCTCTTTGCAAAGAAGGGTGGGTGAACAGAGAAGGACAAATTAATATCAGTGATGGTTAATCATGTATGGTTATATTAATAAATTGATACAAACAAGGGAAAATGAATGGTGCAATAGAATTCTTTGATTCCATTGCGGCTAGTGGGGGCCCGATCTCAAGTGCAACAAAGTGAATAACACCCATCTTGGAATGGCTCAACTTGGCAATATATCTAGACATTCTTGTTCATATTATGCGAGCCAGTTAAATAAAACAGGAAGTGCATGCACCCGTCTAAACATTTCTCGGCCATTATCAGGAGAATTTATAGGTCAACCCAGTAGCCATTTTGCCCCATGTGTGAGAAATGCATGTCTTCTAAAACAGGCTTAATTTACTAAGACGTTGATCAACATACATAAAAATCACAATGGTGGTACTAGGCAGATGTGGGGCCCACTTTATGTATTCACACTATCCAACCTATATGTGAATGTGATGTATTCACACTATCCAACCCACCTATCAGATTCATCACCTCCAAAAACCCATAGCATCTAAAACTCAGCCCAATCCAAAACTAAGGTTGGCTGCAAAAGACAGAACAGGCTGGAAGGGGGGCACTCAGCCTAGAATTTCTAAAACAGCTCAAATCTTGGCCTGACCCTTTATATGGACAGTTTGAAGGGTCTGAATGTCCTTGATTATATATACACAACATGATGTGTCCCCCATGTTATTCAATGGTGGAGATTCCCCATCAATATGCTACCTAAAGTGGCCCATGTGAGTTTTGGATAAGGCTGATTTTTCAGCTGTGGATGTTTTATGAGGTGAAGCATCTATGAACAGATTGGATCCCTTGAACACATCTTCCCAGTAGTACTCTAAGCTTAAGGTGGTACAGTTACCACTGATGCGAACCTCAATCTGTGAGAGCTCACGTCCCATTAATGGTGCCAGTAACGGCTGTGCTCACCAATGAGTGGATACCAATAAGTAACAAATGAGTAGCAAGACTCTTAGCCACTATAGAATCAGAACATCTTGTGGATTTTCTATTTGCATTGATAGCCGTATCAATCCCTAAATATATTGTAGGTGTTTATTAAAACATCATCTGTGATAATTTTATACGCTTCCTTGACGATCCCTTCTTTTGCAAAAGCATCCATCAATACATTGGAGTTACTGCAGTTGGTGAGAGTTCCCAACCGCCATCTCATCTAAAAACATACAACTCCAGCATTTCCATTCACCTGCATCGCATACATAAAAACATGTGAGCGGAAAAATCTGGTGAAATCAATTTACAAACTCTTGCAAAATCAGCAAAACTCTGGACTAAATGATTTTTAACATTGAAAATAAACGTTTAGAGTAGAAAATCCAATTCATTCTTTTATATATATATATAAAGGAGAGTGATTGAAATGGAGCTACAATTTGTGATAAAGGGTCGTCTAGTATACAACAATCCCACTCAGCCCATATGAACATAGAAATGTGTGACTACAGACATAACATGGATCAGATGCAGTTTGAACCAGATGGTACTGACCACCAACATGCATGAATGAATGTATAGAATTATAGTAGAGAGGGAACTCTACCTTCTATGTGAATCACTGGAATTTCCACATAAACAAGGACTACCAACAAAAATATATAAGCCAATCTACACATCCACAACAATGACACTTAGGAGATGAAATAAAGATAAAAGAGCAAGAGAAGAACATACTAATTTACATGGAAAATCCTCTCAGCCACCAATGAACTCTATTATGCAAGAATGGGATTTCAAGCTTTCTTCTCAAACCAACACTTGCTTGAGGATCGCCTTAAGCTTGTTAGTTGAGCTGGTAGAAACGTGTGTGGTGTGAGAGTGATCCAGGGTTCGTCCCCTGGTTGTCTTACCATTGTAAACCTTACTATCTTGGAAGTATCCAAGGCTACCAAAAACAGAACAAAAACACTTGTTTGAGGATTGCCTTATCATGCATACAAGAAACCCCCTCTTTCATTCAAGAAGAGAAAACAAGATCTCTCACTTCCTATGAGGAACTCTCTAGCTGGCATTTAGGTTCTTTGCCTTCTCTACTCCTCTCTCTACAACATCTCATTCGATCTCTTGTAAAAGTGGGGAAAATAAAGGATATATAAGAGACATGCACTCACTCCCACACACATGTAGAGACAAGCATGTGTGAACACTACTCAAGACCAAGGTGTTCCAACATGGTAACGGTGGCCATAACGGCCACCACCGTTACTGTTATGATATGGGCCGTAATGGCCGTCATGGCCCTTTTTTATTTTTTGAAAAAACTGTTACAAGGCCGTTGCAGGGCCGTTACGGGGCCTTTACGGCCTATTTTTTCCGTAATGGCCGTTACGGCCATTTCAACCCGTAATGCGTAGCCATAACCAATTTTGAATACCTTGCTCAAGACACCACTCTACACAATAAAGTAGGCCACACACATGAGGATAGACCACATTTCAAATAAATTCAAAGGTCCCCATTGAACCCTACGTTAGTATCATTTTTTGTCCAGCATGATTGTTGGACCTTGGCCCATCCACAATAGCATTGTGAGATTAATGGTTATAACCGTCCATCCATTTATACATGTTATTCCCATGAGCTCCAACAAAACCAAAAAAAAAAAAAAAACAAAAATCCTGGATGTTTGCGTTGGAAGCATTGGATCTAAAAAAAAACACAAGTGAAATTATCACATACAGCAGCTCTATGTAAACCTTCACATACAACCATAATTTTCCACGCGAACATGTCATGTCAGTAGAATATCACATCCATGCTAAAAGTGGGCCACACCATAATGGTCACCTGTTATAAACTTATATCAAGAACAGATCATCTACATGCAAGGTACCACAACTTGTGATACCATAGAATCATTCCCCCAAATATGCTTCTTTGTAAGCCATCGATACCATGAAAATGGTGGGCCCAATAACAAAGATCACCTGGCACAAAATCAACCTGTTCCAATCATCAGGTGAGAAGTGACTGCTGGAGTCAATGGACAGCCACAGTCAGATTCTGCATACAGGTGTGGCCCACCTAGTTGCATCTTCATGGTGATAATCTTATTAAAAAAATGAGGCTGATCTGCCCATTTGGTGGGCCACACCCGTAAACTGAGTCATACTATCTCCCTAACAAGTGACTTGTACAAAATATCCTATCTGTGTCCATTAATTTCTAAGTCGTGTCCTAGTACACGAGTGCACCAGCTTGATTTTCATAGCAGGTGATCCTCGGATGCAGATTGCCTTCGACAGCCTGTCACAGGAACTCCCATCGACAGTAAGCTAGGTGGGGCTCACCTTCATGTTTGTGAGAAATCCATACCGTCCATTCGTTTCGCCAGATCATGTTAACATATGGGCCCAAAAATGAGGCAGATGGTAAACTTCAAGTGGTCCGCACAAAAGGAAAAAGTAGGCAGGGAAATGCCTACGATTCAAAACTTCCTTGGGTCCATGTGATGTTTATATGTCATCCATACCGTTCATAACATCATTCCTACTGTGATGAACTGAAAACACAAAAATATTAGCCTGATCCAAAACTTCTAAGGCAAGACGAATGTTTCAACAGTGGATGATCCATCCTCACTGGAAATGATATATGTAAAAAAGATCAAGTACAGCCTCTGTATGTGACTATTTTTAACGTTAAAAATAAAATAAAATAAAATAATCTAGACCAATGATAATTGTCACATATCTACACGAATCTTTCATAAAGTGACGAATTAGATTATCTACATAAACTGACGAATTAGATTCAAACTTCAACATAACACAGGACTGATTCTTCACCAAAAATAAAAATAAAAATCATTTTGTAAGTACAAGAATCAGATCAAAGCAAAAAAGAAACGAAATGAGGAGGAAAATAATATATACCCTTTAAGGGGAAGAATCAGATCTGAAAAGCAAAGACTCTTTCCTCTTTGAGGACGATGGTACAACGCAATGACCTAATCACCTAAATTCGTATCCCTGTATGCTATATATATATATATATATATATATATATATATACGTATGTATATCATGTAAGTTACGTCTAGCACGAAACTCTGTGAGGCCAACCGCGATATCCGTGTGACATCCACTCCGTTCATCAGTTTCTCTGGCTAGTCTAAAAATGAGGTAGATTTAAAACTGACGTAGCAACACCACACGAAACGGTGGGGTTGAACGCGTACCATTGAAACTTTTTTGAGATCCGAAGCATTAAATCTATATTATTCCTTGTGGTGTGGCCCACCTGAGTGTCCCGTCTGTCTCGTTTTGGGGGTCACATTCTAACAGGAGACGTATGGAAGGTGTGGATTTCACACTGAGATTTTTGTGCTACACGGGCTAAGCGGATTGTAGCTCACACCAGCTATACAGCTGCTGTAGGAGTGGATTTCACACTGAGATTTCACACTGGATTTCACACTGAGATTTTTGTCCTAACGAGCACTGACGCTCCTCGAGCTCGAGTTGTACGAACGGTTCAAAGGAGATTAAAGTTACATGGCCCTACAGTGATGTATTTATTATATCTAAACCGTTTATATATTTTTAGACATCATTTTAGAGCATTATCCAAAAAAAAGACAAAAAGAATCACATCCAAAGATCATCTGGACCACACCACAAATAACAGTGGAGATAGCGATTTTCACCATTAAACAATTTGTAGGGCCCACCATAATGTTTATTTTCCATCCAATTTGTTCACGAGGTCACAAAGACCTGAATTAAGAGAAAAAACAAATTTTATATTGATCCAAAACTTTCATGAACCCAAAAAGGGTTTCAATGGTAAACGTTTAATCCCCCACTGCTTTTTGCAGTGTGGTCCACTTGATAGTTTGATCTGTCTTATTTTTTGTTTAAAGCCTTAAAACGAACTCACCAAATGTATGGACAGTTCGGATATAACACATACCTCGTGAACAGACCGACAGAACTTACTGACCTAAATACAGCAGATATGGTGTGAGTTACACGAGCAATTCGCTTCCAATGTACCCGAAGGGAATTGCGGGATGTGCGGTTAACGTCACCAGTTCCGTCACCCACCATGATCCAGATCCGATCCAAAACAAACAGTAGACATATCCCAACCTCAGGTACACCGTGAGAATCAATGGAGATTTAACATTTATCATTGAAAACTTCTTCACATGAAATTTGTATCAATATGATATTTATGTTTTTTAATTCATCACAGCTGTTTAATAGATTAGATTGCAAATAAACATCATGGTATGGTGGAAATCAATATCCCCACTGCTTTCTTTAATATGGTTCATTTGAACTATGAATCGACTTCATTTTTTGACTCAAGCCCTAAAACGGGTTGACAAATTGATGGACAGTTTTCGATATAACACATACATTATAGTGGGACGTTGACAAATTGATGGACAGTTTTCGATATAACATATACAATATAGTGGGATGCAGATTTCCTGCAAAAGCATTTAGAAGGAAGTTTAGGCACGGGAAACCTTGGTGGGCCCACTGTAATGTTTATAAAGAATCACCCCATGTTTTAAGTTCATCTCAATAGTAATCATGATAGTAACATGGATGGCATGTAAACATATGTCTACACTGGAGGGAGGTTTTAACTATAGTAATTTCACTAATCACTTTTCTTTTAGTGCAGCCCACTTGAGTCTTATATCATGCCCATTTTTTTTTCTCAAGTCTTAAAATGAGCTCGCAAAACAGATGGATAGGATAAATTATGGTGGGCCTCACTACTAAGGTTTCCACCTTGGGAACTTCATGTCGTATCCTAAGCCTTTCCAAAGAAGTTCCTGTACGAGATGTTGGGTGGGGCCCACCGCCATTCATCCGTTTTGTGAGATTATTTTAGGGCATACAACCAAAATCCAAGTGGATCCAAAATTCAAGTGGGCCACACTAGAGGAAATAACGGGAATTTAGTGTAACGCCCTGAAAATCGGGGGTCGAGCAGAAGCTCGGCTCCCGAGTTCCAACGCATCACTTATGCAACGTAAAAAATGATGATTGAATGTTGTCCATATTAGTGCATTAAACATGAATAGGATTATACCAAAACAAAGATATCATACTCAGAGGCAGACTTAAATTTAAGCGAAAAGACCATGATAGATATATAAAATACATAAACTGTTGTAAGTCTAAAGAGTGTGAACATGTTACCAGGTTAAATATATCAATGTATATTCTAAAAAAAGAACAAAATGAATATACAAGGGTGTTCCAAAAGTGCAAAATAAAGTGTAATGGCATCTAATCAACAACTCTATAACCCCGTCGGTCAGAACATGGTTTACATAGACCCACCTGATAGCTACATATAAGAAAAACCCTCCTCATCATCATAAAAGTTCAGTTCCGCTTCGTAAACATCGTCATCATCTGAAACCAAAACAGGGTCTGATAAGTGTTTAAAACACCGTCCCATAACGTGGGAGTGAGTGATCAACTCAGTGAAATCATGAAGCAAGGGTTAACATGTTATCAATTCAGTCAAGCAGTAATGATAACGCAATACAGCAATCATGTCCTAAGTACTCTTGTTAATGTAAGAATGATATGAAATAATGATACATGCCCTCGCCTACGCTCCCTTAACGACTTCATCTCACGATCGCGGCATGCAACCCTTCCTTAGTGCTTGACTTGCTATGCCAAAGGCACACGTAATACGGTGCATGAACGTGATTACCGAATTCTTATTAGACCTTTTTCATACAGCATGATTGAGAAGCTAAGGTACCTCTCTTATATCAATTTCTAAACAATGATCCATTATAGGGTCGTCAATCCTAGAAAATCTCATACGATGTTGCGGTTCTAGGTCACTAAAAAGGTCTCGTCACCTGATCAGTGTAGGCCTAGTTTATACCCTAGTTGTTACGGAAAGGCTCGTCGCCTCAACACAGTCTCAGAGTACGCTTGAGGTCACTACAAAGGGCTCGTTATCTAATCAGTGTAGGCCGACAGCTCGAATATAGTGTCCCATACCACTGTATTTGGCTCACGAGGTGGTGTTGCTCACTGGTCATTACGGGGAGGCTCGTCGCCCCAGCGTAGGCCGACAGCTTGACCACGGTGTCCCATACCACCATGTCCGGCTCATGAGTCTTAGCGGATCGAGGTACCAAGGTTAAACAGGCTTTCCACTAGTGAGTTTGGTACCTTAGATTCAAGCAGTAGCGTCCATACAAGGTGAACATACATTGGGTCAATCAGGTTATTTGACAAGTTCGATTGGTACAAGTATACGCTGAATTAGTCGACATGGAGCGCTAACCACTGTCGACAATCATCGTACGACTCGGATTCACTGAACGCATCAATTTGTGGCAGGACTAGCTCGTCCACTCAAACAGGAATTGTTACCGATTGCCTGAACTATGTCGTAGTCCCACTCATACTTCAAATATAATAGGCATTCATATGCACTAGTCAAAACAGTATGTAGCAACCATTTCAAACATAAATCTCATATAAGCATTTTATCGAACACAGTGCACATGTTAACATACATAGGTAGTTCATCCATAAATCACGTAATAACAAGATAGATTACATGAAGGAAACTGTAACTATAGATAAGGTAATTGAGAATCCTATCTCAAAGCCCTCATTAAATATATCTCAACAAGCATTTTCTCATTCAGACATTTTATCAAACACTTAGGCTACGCATTTCAACATACATATAATAAATTAGTTATAACATATATTGTAGCAAATCCTTTCACAAGGAGTTGCCACAAGTATAACAATCATGTACTCTCACTCAAGTAATCATAGCAAGCACAAATCCTAATTCCATATTCATCTAAACATTTCAACAAACACATGAAATGCATTATATTCAATATAGTTCACATATATAGGTAATAAACTGCAATCATTGCATCTAAGCACATGTGACAGCAATCAAGTCAGTCATAAATCATTACTGATATTGAAAGCCTTGAAAACCATAACCTAAACATTCATAATCTACACCTTTCGTCGGTAGACTCGTAATGAACTTAGTTTAAAAGTCTTTGTCTACGGGACAACGGTCGCCTATAGCTTGAAATAGATTAGCTATTTCATCACTTACACTATTGAAAACCTTAAAACAGATTAGGGTTAGGTTTTCTTACCTACGAACGGAGTCGGAATCACCGGAATAGCGATGCAGAAGTGGTAGCTAAGCCCATGGAGCGATGGGATCGAATCCCAGGAACTCTCTCCCACTTGCTCTCTCACTTTCTCTCTCTCTCTCCTTCTCTCTTTGCTCTCTTCTCTCTCCTAGGTTTTCCAAATTCGTATGGAATGAGAGAGGGAGGGTTTAAGGTTCTTATATAGACTCAGAAGTGATGGAAATGGCCCCAAGGCCATTGTATACTTAGGTTATAATCAAATAGGGATTGTTCCGATCCAACAGAGCATTTCTAGAGGCCCCTATTTTGTATGCGGTCAAACTTAAGCTCCCTGACATTGGATCTAGGTTGAGTTAAGTTTTCAGTCCGGTTAGATTTATAGATCGACCGTGGCGGACCAGTTTCAGTTCAACGGTCACCGGTGCTCGATTAGGGCCACAAGTGCACTGACATGTGTTGAAAATTTTTTCTGATTCAAGAGTGTAATTGAGTAAGATTCTGACGGTCTGAAAGCTTAAATTTGGCCTACAAGCGAACCGACTCAATTCACTTAAGTTTTAGTTCATTTCCTAAAGATATTCGCGTTTCTCACACACTTCGCTCCGGGCTCAAGTTGTGCGTTTATGTATACTATCTAGATTTGATTTCCAAGATGGCTGTCAAACCCAGTAAGGTGATTATAATTGTTTAGTTTCGAGGTAAGCAGACTTTCGACGCGTGGTCCAGATTCGATACAGAGTTTCAAGGTGCTCCCAAGAGCAACTGGGTTTTGAAATTGATCCTAGGTTTCTAGGTAACGTAGCGTTAGCAATTCTACTAGTTTTGGGTCTTTCAGTTCGTATTTAAAGTGGTTCAAGCTAATTCTACTGATTATTCAGTTTAGTACTTAACTAAATTATGCCCTAATTACGACAGAATATGGTCCTAGGGCAGTTCTATGCTCCTCTTTGACACTTTTAATTAGTATATTCTTTTAATTATTTTTCTAGTATTTCATTATCAAGTTTACTTCGCCTCCACCAAATTTCATGAGATTTCATGTTGTAGAAAAATTCTAAAAATTCCAGAAGCAGCAGCTGTCCAACTAACGATTTTTGGATAGTTGTTACAACGACCTATTTTGAACTATATTGAATATTTTATTATATTTTTACTTATTTTTATATGAAACTAGACTTATTAAGCTTCAATCTGGCTTTTGAATCACCTAAATCGGAGTTATAACGAGGGAGATATGACTTTTTTAAGTCGGACGATAAGTATAGAAAAACCACAAAGACCGGCGAGGCCTTGTCGATCCGGCGATGGCATCGCCGGTCTCTGGACGTTCTGGTGAGCCCTTGCCCCCTGGGCGATGGCATCCCCCCCAGGGTGCCAAAAAAGTACGAGACCCACCTCGGGTCCCCCTCGATTTGCGTCGTTTGGCCCCCCGAGTCTGTTTGATGTGGTTTCGCCACCTGATATTTGAAATGGGTGTATCTTTCAATCTGGAATGAGTTACGTGACATGCAATAAATGATTTTGGGCAGGAGAATATGCTCTATCCAAATAGCCTACTTATTTCGTGAAATTTCCAAAGGTTAATGGTCAAAAAACCCATTGTATAATATTTACCGTAAGTTTTAGTTTAAGTATTGTTCTACATCATTTAAACTTTAGGATTAGTGTCTAATGTGAAAGTACTTAGAAAAATTTGAAAAATAAGAAGAAAATGGGTTGAAAGGAGATTTGAGGCTTTAAGACTGAGTTTTGAGAGGTTAATAAGGTATCAGGATCGACCCATTGCCTAAGTACGTCTAACTCCAAGTTAGCAAAAATCCAGGGTATTACATTTAGTGAGAATCGTTGAAACATTTTTATGGCTATAAAGTTTTGTATCATGCTAATATATATATATATATATATATATATATATATATATATAGTATTTTCACTTCATCCTAATGTTAATGACATTATTAATGGTTTGAATGACATATAAACATCAAGGTGGAGCCAAAGAAGGTTTCAACGGTGGGAATTGTTATATTTTATTTTAAAATAATATTAAAAATTTGAATTTTTAAATTTTCGGTAATTTCCCTCCACATTTGAAAAGTGTTGGTACTTTTGTGTTGTGGGTTTTGTCCCACATCGAATTTGACAAAGTAAACTATCTTGTATATAAGATAGTATTTTTACCTAGGGCTTGTGCCCCTTTCAGGGGGCATGTAAATTTGGTCCTGTGGGGGGGCTATGCCAATAGCTTTAATCTATGTCATTGACCACACACGCGCGCACGCCGAGCCGAGCCGAGTCCGAATCCGAGTCCGTGTGCGTGTACGCGACGGGCCGGGCCGGGCCGGGCTGGGCTGGGCTGGGCGTGGGAGTAGGTGTGGGTGCTGGTGTGGTGTGAGTGTACTCGCGTGAGTGTGTGTGTATGGGTATTCGCGGGACTTTATTTGCGAGAGTGTACTCGCACTTGCGCCTTTTCGTTTTAAACCAGAGAGGTGCATCCCTTCCGGTTAGTCGCACCTGTTGGGTTTAAACCCAATGGACCTAACCTTTTGTAAAGGGTGTTTATACACTACTTCGGAGTCTATATAAAGACTACTGATTCTAGTTTTAAAATACGAAAATACTCTCTCTTATAAAACTCTCTCTGATACGGTTTTCATTTTCATTACTGAGTTCATCGCTGAGCCAACTCAGCACTTTCGGATTAAACTGCAAGTGGTTCGAGCCTGCGTATAATGAGTGCACCTCTGGGACCGGGTCATAGTCATTATATCCTTGAGGTCGATTGCTCTGGAAACCTGTTGCACTTGGGACGCTGTCCAAGGGGAGCAAATTCGATTTCAAGCCGAGTGACTCAGTCACGCCTCGACTCAATTCAATAAGTTCTTCTTTCTCAAAATCTTATTTTCTTTTTTGGTTCTCGATTTTTATAGTCTATTTAATTCAACCAAATATTCCAACAATCTTGAAATCGAATTATTGAATTATATAGACTATGGCTACAGTAACAGTAAATGCTTCTACTGAGTTAGCCAAAATCGAACCGTTTGCTGGACAATGCTTTAAACGGTGGAAACAAAAACTGATGTTCGCTTTGACCACCTTGAAAGTTTCATACATTTTATCTGAACCATTTACTATAGATCCAGCAAATCAAACTGAAGTAACAGATGAAAATAATTGTAAAAACTATATTCTAAATTCTTTATTCAACGAATTATATGATGTATATGCTTCTTACGCGTCCGCTAAAGACATATGGACTGCTTTGAAAAAGAGATACATATTATAAGATGCAGGCGCTAAGAAACATGCAATTGCTAATTTCCTTCATTATGAAATGACGGACGATAAACCTGTCACAAATCAAATTCATGATTTTCAAAGTCTAGTTCACGAACTATCGATAGAAGGAATTAAGTTGGATGAAGTATTTCTGTCAAGAGCACTAATAGAAAAACTACCACCCTCCTGGAAAGAATATAAAAATAAAATGAAACATAAAAAGAACGGTGTTTCTTTGGAAACCGCTATCGTACGTATACGAATAGAGGAGGCCAATAGAATTAGGGACCAAAAAGAAAATGGAAATGAGATAGATTCAAAGGCGAATCTTGTGGAATCGAGTCGGGCAAAGGGCAACTGTCACAACTGTGGTAAACCTGGACATTACGCAAATGAATGCAGGCTCAAAAAGAAGAATGCAAATAATCAATTCAAGAAAAAGGGAAACTGCTACAACTGTGGAAAACTTGGACATCATATTAAAACCTGCAGGCTTAAGAAAAACAAAGATAAGCCGCAGGCTAATCTTACAGAAACAGACAATGAATCTGACATGGTAGTAGCTGTGGTGTCAGAAGTCTTCCTGATAAACAACTTAGAGTGGGTACTAGACACTGGTGCAACTAGGCACGTGTGCAAGGATCGTAGCATGTTTACCTCCTACGAAGTATCAGGAGATGATGAACAGGTGTCATGGGTAATGCTAGAACGCCTCCAGTTGTAGGAAAAGGGAAAGTACTTCTGAAACTTACTTCTGGAAAGATTCTGATGTTGAATGATGTCCTACATGTGCCCGACATTAGACGAAACTTGGTCTCTGGTTCGCTCCTCAATAAGGCTGGTGTTAAGTTAGTATTTGATTCAAATAAGCTTGTAATGACCAAGAATGAAACTTTTGTTGGTAAAGGATACTGTTGTGATGGTTTATTCATTGTAAATGTATCCAATGATAATAATAAGAAGGCATCTAATTTTATTTATATTGTTGAACCTTTTTATCTATGGCATAGTAGATTAGGTCATGTGAATAAAGTATCTTTGAAGAAAATGAAAAGATTAGGTTTATTACCTAATATATCTAATAAAGAATTCGAAAAATGTGAAACATGTGTAGAATCAAAATTTATTAGAAAACCTTTTAAACGAATAGAAAGATCATCTGTTCTATTAGGGTTAATACACAGTAACTTAGGTGATTTTAGAAATCACATGTCTAGAGATGGAAAAAGATATTATATAACTTTTGTAGATGATTACTCTAGGTTCACTAGAGTCTATCTATTAAGAAACAAAGATGAAGCTTTAGATGCTTTCTCTAAATACAAAATTGAAGTTAAAAATTAGTTAAATATAAAAATTAAAAGACTTAGAATAGATAGAGGAGGAGAATATAAATCTTTTCAATTTAGAGAATTATGTGAAAAGAATGGAATAATTCACGAAACTACAGCTCCTTATACACCAGAACAGAATGGAATAGCAGAACGTAAGAATAGAACCCTAAAAGAGATGATGAATGTCATGTTAAACAGTTCGGGCTTACCCTCAAATATGTGGGGAGAAGCAATTCTATCTGCTTGTTATATCCTAAATAGGATTCCTTCTAAATCTTCTGAACAAACACCTTATGAACTTTGGAAGAATCATGTTCCTAGTTACAAATATATTAAAGTGTGGGGGTATCTTGCTAAAGTAGGATTGCCTGAAACTAAGAAAAGAAAATTATGTCCTAAAACGACTGACTGTGTATTTATAGGTTATATACAAAATAGTGCAGCCTACAGGTTTCTAGTTTTAAAAACTAAGGACAATATTCTAGATCCTAATACAATTATAGAAGCTAGGGATGCAGAGTTCTTTGAGAACGTATTCCCTATGAAATCTAAATCTATAGGAATAGAGGAAGTCAATGAATTAGATATTGTGTCTACTAGTAAAAATGTTTACGAGAAAGTAGTAGAAGAGATACAACCAAGAAAAAGTACTAGGGTTAGAAGAGAAACTAACATAGGAGATGGTTTTTTCACATTCTTAGTAGAAGATGATCCTACAACCTATACAGAAGCTATTAATTCTCCAGATGCAACCTTTTGAAAGGAAGCAATAAATGATGACTTGGAATCTATAATATGTAACGATCCGAAAATTTCCGTACATTGGGTCGAGTACCACCTCGACCAGAAATCACGTAGGATTAAATACTTTAAAATTTTAACAAAGTTAACTAAGTACTAAACTCGATTAGTCATGAAATCCGATAGGATCGCTTTAAATATGATCTGCAAGACCTAAAAGTTGCAGAATCATTGACGCTAGGTTACCCTAAAGTTTAGAACCAAACTCATTTCCGTCTTGCTCTAGAATGAAACGAAACTTCAGATTAGGTATAGATCGCACATCGGAGTCCGATTAACCCGAAGCTAAGGAACTAGGACCGCCCCACTGGGCTTAACAATCATCTCAAAAATCACCTCCATCCGATGTTCCACGGCCATTCGTTTCAATTCGGAGCGAGGGAGTGTGAAAAACACTATTCCCATGCCAAAATAAATATCTGGAATAGTGATCTGGCATCATTCGTTGATGCGTCAGTATTAAGCAACCTGACCGTAAGAATCAGACCAAATTACACCCTCGGATTGAGAAAAATTTCAGGAACATTTACATGTACTTAGAATTTCTGATCGTGGCCCACTGACCGTCGAACTGAAAGTGGTCCGCCACGTGCGATCTGGGAATCCAATCGAGTCAAAAACGTAATCCCACGTAGATCCCTAGATGGTGAGCTTAAGTCTGACGTTTGGTTCAAGGAGGGCCACCAACCTCCCTTTTGAAATTTGAAAAGTGACGAATATCCTATATTAGCGGTACCCTTGAACCCGAGTCTAATTTCGGAATGTTTTTGGCTATATAAAGGGCTTAGAACAGCCCCTCTCACAGCCATACGAATTTTGGAGAAAACCCTAGAGGGAGAGAGAAAAAGAGAGAAGAGCTTGGGTTTTGTTGCTTAGATCTTCTTCCTCTTGCATTGGATAGTTACACGGCCTACACCGCCCTTTTCTAGGCGCTTTCCGGCGGTATCCATCCCATTTGAAGGTAAGAAACCCTAACCCTAGGTCTGAATTTTGGTAGGATCGTTGTAGGCTATGTGACAACTAACCGATTCCGCTCTTTAGGTTAGAAATCTCCCGTATACGGAAGTTCTTCTACCCTTGCTGATTCGTTGAGTTTCAAAAGGCAAAGGTGAGGACTTTAAGTGTATAAGTTACGGTTTTCAACGCTTTCAATGTCAGATAATGGTAGATTCATGATCTGCTTGTAAATGCACATGTACAAAGTGCTTTCCGTTTCCTGTTTCGATTAACGTTGTAGAAATTGGAATTTCACATACTCTAGGTATACGTAGAAATACCGTATACGTAATTTTTTTGGAAAAACGTTTGACATGTTTATTTAATGTATTATTATATGTTATATGGATAAAATACTAATTTGGTGAAAGGAATTGCTGAAATACATGTTCATGTGTAAATGCTACGTATGTTGAAATTGTATATTCTAGAAATACTGTATATGTATTTTTTCGGGAAAATGTAAGACATGTTTATTTAATGTATGATTATACAATATATGTATAAAATACTAGTTTGGCGAAAGGAATCGCCAAAATACATGTTCCCTTGTAAATGTCAAGTATGTTGAAATTGCGTATTCTAGAAATACCGCATATGTGTAAAATTTGGAAATGTAATTGTCATGATTATTTGTTGTATGATTATGATATACGCGGGTAAATTCACCGCTTGGCAAAAGAATAGCCCTAATACGCAATTGCTAACATACGTTATGTCTGTTGGAATCACGCACTCTAAGTGTTTGGTGTACATGCTTGTGTGCGTAGAAGCTTGGGTGTTAGTGCCTTAGATAGGCGCTGATATGGAATTCCCGACTCCCTTAGAGACATGTAGGGTCCCCTCTATGCGGTGGTTCGCTATAACCACTCACTTGTGATGCGTATGTAATTGTATCCCTATGTGTATAGTGCTTTATAACATGCTTTACAACATGCTTTATAACATGCTTTACTTCATGCTTTACTTCATGCTTTATAATATGCCTGCTAACATGCTTTACTTCATGCTTTACTTCATATTTTACAACTGTTTGAGTTTGGGACTATGCCTATAGTCCAAACATTCGGTACCAGACTTGCGGTTGTGGCGGAGATTCATATCGCCACAACGGACGTGTCTGGCGAACCCGAGTCGTACTTCGGTTGGCGATAGTGGTTGGCCACACGGAGTGCTTTTGCGCTCCATATCGCTCAACTTGTGGTGTGCTCGAGCTAGTCAGGCTCGTCAAGTAAACCGAAATGTATTGTGTGTTCACCATGTTTGGTCGCTACTGCTTGAACCTAGGGTACCAAACTTACCAGTGGCGATCCCGTTAACCATGGTACCTCGATCCGCTAAGACGCATGAGCCGGGCATGGTGGTATGAGACACTGTGGTCGAGCTGTCGGCCTACGCTGGGGTCATGTGCCTCCCCGTAGTGACCATTGCGCAACTAAACTCGTGAGCCGATTATGGTGGTATGGGACACTATATTCGAGCTGTCGATACTTACGGCGAGAGCCGAGTCGGTGAGACCATGCTCGTGCCGACGGCGACGAGTCCTCCGTAGTATCTTCGAGTATACTCCAAGTGTCTGTGATTGGCGACAAGTCTTTCACAGTAACTAGAGTATGAGTCGAGCCGAGTACGGTGAGACCATCGTACTCGAGCCGACGGCTAGTGATTGAGCCAAGTACGGTGAGATATGTACTTGAGCCGACGGCCGCAATTGAGCCGCATACGGTGAGATCTCAGATCCGCGCCGACGGTGACGAGCCCTTTGCGATGCCTTCACTACGCTTCTCAAACCATAATATCGTATGAGATTAGCTAGGATTGACGACCCTAGAATGGATCATGTTTGGGAATGATACAAGGGAGGTACCTTAGTTTCCTAATATTGCTGGTTGAAATGGATTAATAAAAACTTGGTAATCATGAGCATCATCGCACCGCATGTGCTTTGTAGATGTGGCGCACTGAAGGAGTTAGCATTCGCGAACGTAAGATGATGTCGCTTGAGGGTGGTTTGGCAAGGGCATACAGCATCATGTCATATCATTTTTACATTTAACAAGAGTAGTTAGAAATGTTTGAATTGTACTGTGTTATCATTACTGCTTGATTGATTTGATAACATGTTAACCTATGCTTTATTGTTCCACTGAGTTAGCTACTCACTCCCACGTTACGGGGCGGTGTTTGCAACACCAACCAGACTCTGTCGCGGTGTAGATGGCGCCTCTCGTTCGGAGCCGGAGCTCGACTTCGAGGAGGATCAGGGAGGAGTTCTCCTTTATGCGACTCGACGGCTATGCTTAAGCCGATCGCATCGCGGGGATTCCAGGCTTATCTACGAGTTATCTTTTGATTTTTGACTTAGAAACAATACATGTATATTGGTACTCGCTTAGTACTCATACTCTGGAGTTCACAAAATTTTGATACTCTACATATTTTAAATATAAAATTTCGGTCTTCCGCTTGCCTTTATACAATTGAACCGAGTATGAATTACTTGTTTTGGTATAATCTCATTCATGTTTATTGCGCTAACTCAGACAACATTTAACCATCATTGTGTATGTTGCATAAGTGATGCGTTGGAACTCGGGAGTTGAGTTCATACTCGACCCCCCGATTTTCAGGGCGTTACATAATATCTAATAATACTTGGGAACTTATAGATCTACCACTTGGAAACAAACCAATAGGCTATAAATGAGTATTTAGAAAGAAACTAAAACCAGATGGAACTATTGATAAGTTTAAGGCTAGGTTGGTAGCAAAAGGCTTTAAACAAAAGGAATGAATAGATTACTTTGATACATATTCCCCTGTAACTAAAATTACATCAATCAAGGTTTTAATAGCGATAGCCTCCATATATAAACTGGTGGTACACCAGATGGATGTTAAGACGGTTTTCCTAAATGGAGACCTAGAAGAAGAAATATATATGGAGCAACCTGAGGGTTATAAGATATCAGGTAAAGAAAATAAAGTATGTAGACTAATTAAATCACTATATGGTTTAAAACAAGCTCATAAACAATGACATGAAAAGTTTGATGGTGTTTTAAAATCAAATGGTTATTATATTAATGATGTAGATAGATGTGTATATAGTAAAAGTTCTGAAAATAATTATGTTATTATATGCCTTTATGTTGATGACATGCTTATTTTTGGAACTAATATTAAATTAGTTAATGCAACTAAGAAATTCTTATCATCTAAGTTTGACATGAAAGACTTAGGAGAGGCTAGTGTAATCTTGGGTATTGAAGTAACCGGGAAAAATGATGTTATTATATTATCACAATCTCATTACATTGAGAAGATATTGAAAAAGTTTAACCATTTTGACTGTTTACCTGTCAGTACTCCTTATGATTATAGTGTGACTCTTATGAAGAATACAGAAAATAGTGTGTCTCAATTGGATTATTCCAAAATAATTGGTAGTCTTATGTATCTAACAAACTGCACTAGACCAGACATAGCTTTTGCAGTAGGAAGGCTAAGTAGATATACACATAATCCTGGAAAAAGAACATTGGAATGCCTTATTTAGGATTTTAAGATACCTAAAAAGCAGCATAGCCTATGGTTTATATTATAATGGTTATCCTGCTGTATTAGAAGGATATAGTGATGCTAATTGGATCAGTGATTCAGATGAGACAAAATCTACAAGTGGATATGTCTTCACTTTAGGTGGAGGAGCGGTCTCTTGGAAGTCTACCAAGCAGACATGTATCGCTCGGTCTACTATAAAATCTGAGTTTATTACCTTAGAAAAGGCTGGATCAGAAGCCGAGTGGCTTAGAAATCTCTTAGCTGATATACCATTGTGGCCAAAGCCTATATCGGCCGTATCTATTCATTGGACTGTCAAGCAGCTATAGCGAAAGCAAAAAGTAAAATATATAATGGAAAGAGCAGGCATATTAGACTCAGACACAATATGGTGAAACACATGTTGCGTGATGGAGTCATATCTATTGACTTTGTGAGGTCAGAAAAGAATCTAGTAGATCCTCTAACTAAAGGACTATCTAAAATGTTAGTCAATGATACATCGAAGGGAATAGAGCTGAGTCTAATATATGAGCTGCCAGTGTCGGCAACCCAACCTATACAAGTGGAGATCCCATGAGATAGGTTCAATGGGTAAACAACAAGATATGAGGTAGACGATTGCACTGAGTTGTATGAGCCCCTTCTATGGTGTACAGTGCGAGCAGCAACGAAGAAGGATGAGTTGTTAGAACTCTTAATGAATTTATAGCCATATATTTGGTGGTGTATACAGTTACTGCATACACTTGATGGAATTCACCTATATGGGTATGGAGGTGGAGACCGCTTCCTATGAGAATCTGGGCGAATTCTCTACAGTACTCATGAAATCCAGATAATGGTGTATGGCCGAAACGCACCGAACCGCAGAATCACTTGCAGAGGAAGAGTTGTGTGAGTGGCATGTACTTACGATCTATATTAAAAGGATTCAGGTTCAAGACTATGGTGTCACCTGATTCCTGTAGACATGTCTTGCTTACTCTAATGTCGGTTCAAGTCTATGGTGATACTGGCACCATTGCACAACTATTACGTATTAATCCGAAAGAGTTTTATTTTAAAATATGTGGGGGATTGTTATATTTTGTTTTAAAATAATATTAAAAATTTAAAATTTTAAATTTTCGGTAATTTCCTTCAACATTTGAAAAGTGTTGGTACTTTTGTGTTGTGGGTTTTGTCCCACATCGGATTTGACAAAATAAACTATCTTGTATATAAGATAGTATTTTTGCCTAGGGCTTGTGCCCCTTTCAGGGGGCATGTGAATTTGGTCCTATGGGGGGGCTATGCCAATAGCTCTAATCTATGCCATTGACCACACACACGCGCGCGTGCGCCGAGCAGAGCCGTGCCATGCCATGCCGAGCTGAGCCGAGTTCGTGTCCGTGTCCGTGTGCGGGTGCGCGTGCACGAAGCAACGCGACGGGCCGGGCCGGGCTGGGCTGGGCTGGGCGTGGGCGCAGGTGCGGGTGCAGGTGCGGTGTGAGTGTACTCGCGTGAGTGTGTGTGTATGGGTACTCGCGGGACTTTATTTGCGAGAGTATACTCGCACTTGCGCCTTTTCGTTTTAAACTAGAGAGATGTATCCCTTCCGGTTGATCGCACCTGTTGGGTTTAAACCCAACGGACCTAACCTTTTGTAAAGGGTGTTTATACACCACTTCGGAGTCTATATAAGACTACTGATTCTAGTTTTAAAATACGAAAATACTCTCTCTTATAAAACTCTCTCTGATACGGTTTTCATTTTCATTACTGAGTTCATCGCTGAGTCAACTCAGCACTTTCGGATGAAACTGCAAGTGGTTCGAGCCCGCGTACAGTGAGTGCATCGCTGGAACCGGGTCATAGTCATTGTATCCTGGAGGTCAATTGCTCTGGAAACCTGTTGCAATTGGGACGCTGTCCAAGGAGAGCAAATTCGATTTCAAGCCGAGTGACTCAGTCACGCCTCGACTCAATTCAATAAGTTCTTCTTTCTCAAAATCTTATTTTCTTTTTTGGTTCTCGATTTTTATAGTCTATTTAATTCAACCAAATATTCCAACAGGAATTTCTTTCTCCTATTTTCCCTATCGATGTGACCCACTTGATTTTTGAATCCACTTAATTATTTATCTCATATCCTAAAATGAGTTTGCAAAATGGATGAACAAAGTAGATTTCTCGCAAACATCACGGTGGGCCCAAACTAGCATTCTTAGGCAAGAGCTTCCCACCAAAGGCTTTGTAAGGAAATCCGCCTCCCTGTATATCTCTTTTTCCAAATTATTTAAGAGCACTATCCAAAAATAAAATAGATAGAATTCTCAGATGTACCATGCTAAAATAGATGCAATTGTCAGTTGGATAATACTATAAGAAAGAATGGAGATTGACCATTAACGGGCCATGTGTTCTTAGTTTGGATGGATACTAAAAATTACATAAACATGACGATGGGCCCTAGGAATTTTTTAATGATAGGGCACTCAATCACTACTGTTTCGTTTTTCTTCTTATCTTGAGCTCATGCAATAAAAGGATATGTAAAATGGCATGGATAATATATATATATATATATATATATATATATATATATATATATATATATATATATATATATATATAAACATACATCATCGTGGCCCCCACAGTAAGTGATGCACTATCTTGGGTGAGGCCACTACACCGCCTAATGTTTATATGCCACCTGATCCTATAAACAGTGGGCACGATATAATCGTGATACAAAGCTTATATGACCCACAAAGTTTCTAACAGGGAGTCGTGTAGTATGGCATAAGGCATTGAATTTGCATTAATTTTTTGAACTGCTTTAATATTGTGATCTCCATAAATGGATGGGGTGGATTTATCACAACTAATTCTGTGGGCCCACATAACTTCCAACCACCCAAGTGAGTAGTAGACCGAGTAAGTCTGTACAATAAACTCTGCTGGGCCTACCTTGAATATATTTGGCTCATCGACACCTTACATCCAATTTTTTCAGTTCCTTTTATGAGTTGAGTCCAAAATTCCAGTACACCCCATATTCACCACACCACAGGAAATAGCAAGGATAATGACGTTTATTTGTCAGCCAACCCACAATCCAACCTGTTCGTAACGACACACAGACATAGATGAGGGAAAACATGAATATCAATTTGATCCACATCTTTTGTGGCTCATGAGAAGATTTCAATGGTTGGTGTTCAATTCACATTGCTTCTTTTAGTGTGGTCCACTCGAGTTTTAAATATGCTTCAATCTTCGAGTCATATTGTTAAAATAAGCAGTAAGATGGATGGAAAACATGGATAAAACATGAAAACTATGGTAAATTACGGTGTAACGCAACTCCAGCCACGAGAACTTCCTGCAAGTGGGAAGCGGATTGGCTGGTGTACCTCACACCAGCTATATAGCTGGGCATTGACGTCAGCAAGTTTTGTGGGTCAAATCATGAGGTATGTGTTATATCCAAACCGTTCATCTATTTTGCAAGCTTATATTAATGCAGATATAAAGATCAAGTGGACCATGCTACAAAAAAGGTGGGTGATTGAATGTCTACCATTAAAATAACTCTTTTAGGGGTCACCTAAGTTTCAAATCAGTACGAATTTTTTTACCTCTTCGTCCAGGTATTTTTGACCTTATGAATAGATTGGATGGAAAATAAACATCATGGCGGGCCCTACTAATTTTTTAACAGTGAAAATTACCCGCCTGCTACTAATTTTTTAACAGTGAAAATTATCCCCCTGTTATTTTAGGTGTGGTCCACTTGAGCTTTGGATATGATTTATTTTTTGGATACTAATTTAAAATGATCTAAAAAACTGGATGAACGGTGTGGATATAATAAATACATCATCGTCGGGCCATGTAACTTTAATCTCCTTTGAACCGTTCGTACAACTAGAGCTCGAGGAGCGTCGGCGGTCGTCTTCGCACGACACGTATCTACACCAGCCAATCCGCTTCCCTGCGAGTGGTGGGGTCCACCTGAAATTTTTATCTGTGTCATGTTTGGGACCATACTCCACAATATAGTTACAAAACATATGGACGGCGTGGATATACAATACATACATCGAAGTGGGTCCAACAGTCAGGGTCGCACCCACATCAATGGTTCCGGTGTGGCAGCCGCACTCCACAGTACCACAACAACTACCATCCCCTCTTCTCTTCTCTGATCAGGAGTCGTTTCTACATAATCTTCGATTTCGTAAAATGGCGTCGAGAAGAGCTGCCGCTGCGGCTGCTCAAAAGTGTAAAACTCTCTCCTCTCCAGCTTCTATTGAAATTACCATTTCTGCCCTTGATTCTAAAATCATAGAGAACAAGATCCCTACTCCCGTCAAATTCAACCATTTGGTGAATGATCTATCCAATTCGATTCGAGCCGGTGCTTTTGTGAGGTTAGAGGATGCAGTGGGCCTCTTCAATCGTATGGTCCGCACGCAGCCGCTGCCTTCAATCCAGACATTTAGTAACCTGTTAGCTACGATTGCCAGAATGCGACACTATTCAACTGTGATTTCTATGCATCGAGAAATGATTCGGTTAGGGATCCCATCCAATATCTATACTTGGAGCATTCTTCTCAATTGTTTCTGCCGCTTGAATGGCGTCCGTTTCGGTTTTGCTGTTCTCAGCAACATCCTGAAACGTGGCCATGAGCCAGATGCTGCGACTCTGGCTACTTTTATTAAGGGGTTTTGTATGGAAGGGCGGATTGGGGAAGCGAGTAGTTTCTTTCTGAAGACAGTAGAAATGGGATATCCTTATAATGTGGTGTCGTTCGGGACACTAATGGACGGTCTTTGCAAGTCGGGGAACAATGCAATGGCTCTTGGGTTGCTTCGGAAAATGGAGAAGGGAGCGGGTAAATGTAGTCCTAACCTTACTGTTTATACCACAATCATCGACAGTCTAAGCAAAGATGGGCTCACAAAGGAGGCCCTTAACCTCTTCTCAGAAATGGTTGGTAAAGGGATTTGGCCGAATGTTTTTACTTACAGTTCTTTAATTCGTGGACTATGCAATTTAGGGCAGTGGAAAGAAGTAATGAGTCTGTTCGAGGAAATGTCAAATCGAGGAATCTCGCCTGATGTCACAACTTTCACCATACTGGTGAATGCTCTTTGCAAAGAAGGAATGGTTAAAGAAGCCCATGGATTACTAGAATTGATGACTCAGAAAGGTGTGGAGCCTGACGTAATCTTATATAGTGCATTGATGAATGGCTACTGTTTTATTGGCCAAATGGATGACGCCTTAAAGATATTTGATTACATGGTGTGTAAAGGTCATAAGCCTAGTGTCGTGACTTATGCCATGTTAATCAACGGCTATTGCAAGAAGCAGATGGTAGACGAGGCTATGTGGCTTTTCCGAGAAATGTCTTGCAAGGGATTGAGGCCCGATGTTGTTACTTACAACACTCTGATAGGTGGGCTGTACCGGGTACGGAGAATTTTGGCTGCACAAGAGCTCTTCAATGAGATGCAAGCTCATGGACAATGTCCGGATCTCTTCACATATGCCATTTTGATGGATGGGCTGTGTAAAAGTGAGCGTCTTATCGAGGCAATGAAACTACTTAATGAGATGCAAATTAGAGGAATTCAACCAAATAATAATGTTATTGGTGTCCTTATCAATGGGATGTGTGAAGCTAGGGAACTTAAATATGCGAAAGAGCTTTTCAGTTGGGCCTCCACCAAGGGCTTGGGGAATAATGTTAGGACATATAACACACTAATCAATGGCCTCTGTAAAGAAGGGCTTTTGGAGGAAGCTAATGGATTGTTCTTGCAAATGGAAGAGAAGGGTTTCCAACCAAACAGTGTCACCTTCAATGCTTTAATTAGGGGCTTTCTACAAAAGAATGAGACCCTCAAGGCAATGCAACTTCTCGGGGAAGTGGCTAAAAGACATTTTTTTGTGGATGCATCCACTGCAACTATGTTAGTGGACTTGCTCACAGAGGACGAAAAAGGTCAAGAATACTTGGGAATGCTTCGTGAATTTGTGCCCTATGGAGAAGGTGAGGCGATTTGGTGAACATCGATTCAACATCGACTCTCTCTCTCTCTCTCTCTCTCTCTTTCCGACTCTCTCTCTCTCTCTCTCTTCATAACAGCCCATACCATAATTTCAATAATAGTATCTGTTATGACTATTGTTACCGTTGGGGAATACCTTGCTTGTAAGAGGTTGATACACATTCAACTCCTCCCGTGTCCCTTTGAGTTTGTAGTAATATTCACCTAGCGATTTATCTCCTTGTTGGAAAGTAAAAAAACCTCTTCAAATAATTGGTGTGGATTGAGTGATGTTTTTATTTTTATGAATCCATCTCTCATGGATAGAGATGTACACGAGTCGAGTTAGCTCGGTCAGCTCGCTTCACTCGACTCGGAAAAGCTCGACTCGCCTCGACTAGAAATTGGATTCGGACCGAGTCAAGCTGGTTTTTGGAGCTCGAAAAAATTTCAAGCTGAGTTCGAGCTTGCCCGAGCTCAACTCGACTCGGATCGAACCATCGAACCTCAACTCGAATCGACTCGGATCGATTAAGCTTGATGACTCAGTTATTTTGATATTGATGCTGCTCGCCGAGTGTTTGATGAAATGACTCAACAAAGTGTTGTTTTAGGTGCATACATTCTCCGCGGGATTAGCTGGTGGCGAGGAAGGAATGGATACGAAACAAATCATAAAAAAAAAAAACTTTACATTATAAGATTGCCCTCATATCTTGATTTTGATGTTGCTTGCCGAGTGTTTGATGAAATACCTGTAAAGTGTTGTTACTGTTTTGCATTATGTGTGAATTTGAAGATGCACTCTATGTGTTTAAGAAAATGTCGCACAGGCTCGAACCTGCACTATTGACCAAATCGAGCTGAGCCGCTATCGAGCTTAAGAACCGAGCCGAGTTTTTGAGTCAAGTTAGCTACTTGGCGGAGCCGAGCCGAAGTAAGCCGTGCCAAGCTCGACTCGGTTTGACTCATGTACAACTCTACTCATGGAGAATTCTAAACCTTATTTGCCATATCTAGAAACATCTCTAACAACATTTCCATACTATTCTACAAGCACGTTACAATCTGAGCATTGTCCTAAATCCATTCATCATATTTACTTCTTTTCATCCCATTTCTCCTATTGTTCCCCTTGGCTGTTAAGACTAGTATAGATTTAGAATACTGGCCATTTAACTTGATAGTGGATATTTGAACCCTAAAAAAGTTAGATGGATTTATGAACTTGATTTTTGCGTAGCCTTCATCTCCATTACAAATAGAGGTAATAAAACCAGAAGAAATGGATGTACAATGCTTATAGAAGTAAGGGCTAATGCTTCTAGAAACTTGAATGCTTCAGCCACACAATCCAACACAATGCATACACAATACAGGATGCACCAATCAGCCCATACACCTTAACCAAATACTAGAAAGAACTACGATCATGTACACATCACCAACACCATTCACACATAGGCCATTGAAGAGGCAAGTGCACTAGAAATAACCCTAAGTTTCTTAAAAAGCTATGAACACAAGAGAACATGAAAGAAAGAAAGAGAATGTTTTTGATAGGTAAGGGAAAAGAAAGTGATTGAAACTTGATCGATTACCGCTCTAATACCATCTAATTTGATGTAAGAGAGAAGAGAAAGTGGAAAAGAGACGAGAGAAAGAAAGGGGAAGGAAGAGAGAGTTAGTGTTGGACGCCCCCTCCACCCTCTTGCTTATATTTACTCAAATCATAAAACAATGTTTGGATCCAAATTTGGGACCTCCCTTTGGAATTTTGGATAAACAAAGTGTTCACAGAAATCGAGCTTGTATTGAAATGGTAGTGGAGATTGATCTACTGTTCGAATATTGTGAGAAAATTCGTTTTGCTAGGATTTAAATAAGGAAGAAAAAACTGCAAATGGTGTCAAAAATATTCGAATTAGAGTCGAAAATGATAGCATTTTTGTAAAGTTGTAGAAGGAATCTCAGGAGTTTGTTATAGTTGTAGAGGAAGATAGCTCGAGCTCGTCGTTGATGGCGAATCAGGATGTCAAAGATGATGGAATGATAAATCATTGTGCTGTAATTCCCTCATTGATGGGCAGAAAGGTAGGGGGAATAAAAGAGAAGAGGTGTTGATGCGTGGCAGTAATCAGGGTTGTACATGAACCGAGTTAGCTCGGTTAGCTCGCTCAACTCGACTCGAAAAAGCTTGATTTGAAACTGAGTTCAACCCGAGTCGAGTTGATTTTTTAGCTCAAAAAAATTTCGAACCGAGTTCAAGCTTGCCCGAGCTCGACTCGACTCGGATTGAACCCCAACTCGAATTGAACTCAGATCGAACCGGTTAGATGACTCGGTTACTTTAATATTGATGTTGCTCACCAAGTGTTTGATGAAACGACTCAATAAAGTGTCGGCTGGTGGCAAGGAAGGTATGTATGTGAAACAAATACCATTTTTTCTTGATTTTGATGTTGCCTATAAGGTGTTTGATGAAATACCTGTAAACAGCTGTTGTTGTTTTACATATAGTAAGAAATTGAAAGTGCACTCCATGTGTTTGTGAAAATGCCGCATAGGCTCGAACTGGCCCGAGCTGCTGACCGAACTGAGCCGAGTTGGCCAGTCAGGCTTGAGGATTGAGCCGAGTCGAGTTGTGCCAAGCTCGACTCGGTTCGACTTGTGTACACCTTTAGTAGTAATAATACCAATGTCAGTCGCGGCCGAAGCTTTCAACGGGTGTAGGTCTCTTTTTAAAGGGGGGGGGGGGATATGAAGATGCTTTAAAAGAGGGGATGTAAGCTTACTTTTCTTGTTTTAATGAAGGAGAAGAGAATGGTGACATCATAGAAAAAAAAAAAAAAAAACGCTTTTTCAGTGTAGTGAAGTTTCAAAAGGAACTTTTAATGTGGGCCTCTCATTGCATGTGGAAGGTGTCTTACGAGTGATTCTGTTAACACAACTGGGAGCCACACGCCTGGTTTGCTTCACATAGATGGGGGAAAGTTTAAGTGATGGCATGTGCTTGAAATTAATATATAACGATATGGTGGTTTGTCTCTTTCTATTCTTTTTCGACTTCAGATTGCTAAGAGAAAGAGAATATCTTCAGGAGCAATCGAACGTTTCCATCTCGAAATTATTGGAGGATTAGATAGAGTTTGGAGAGTGCAATGGGGTCTACATTGAGCATCAGTCAGTTAAAAGTTTTGACCAAGCGATGATGATTCGTAAAGGTATAGTGTCGTCAGTGTTAGATCTACAGAGGCAAGAGGAAGATGAAGAGGCATTGACAGGGTGTTTGGCAAGGGTTGATCTAACAGTTTCTCATGAGGTCAAGAAGAAAGAGAGGAGCTCAACAAAGAGAAGGGCAAGCGTAGTTCCTCTATCAAGATAATAAGTTGGAACGTGCATCTTCTGGGGTGTCCATAAAAGAGGGTACAAATTAGGAATAATTGTAAATGATACAAGGCTCAGATAGTAGCTTCTAGGCAAGGTATTTCGTATAGGTAATGGTGGTTGTAATGGTCACCACCATTACCAATATGGGCATAGGCCTTAATGGCCGATACTAGGGGCATAATGACCGTTACGACCCCCGTAACGGTTGAATTTTTTTTTATTTTTTTTCCTGAAAAGTTATGGAATAATATTTAAACAATTTATAATAATATAAACATTTCAATTATGTATTCATTTTTTAAAACATTTTTATGATAGCATAACGGTCTACTCTTTAGTGAGAGTGTTGTATCTGGTTGTTTGGCGAAATTATGAGCATGGTTACGTGTATCTAATATTTACTCCTCATAATCAAGCATTAGAACTAGAAATCGAAAAAAGGCATAAATACAAATTTATTTATTTTTTGAAAAAAATGACCCTCGGAGCTTCTATTCACCTAAATCGCTTCAATCTATGATTTTAATCCTAAAAAATATAGTAAGAGTGGTGGAAATCTGTTGTTGAATAATATAAGATTTGAAAGAAAGTTATGAAGTTAGAAGAGAAGGCACTTATGTTTGGGAGGAGGGTTAATGCTAATTAAGGCGGCGATGTCTAACCTACAAGTCTACTACATGCCCTTATTTAAGTATCCGAAAGTGGTGGTGGAGAAGCTTGAAAAAATTAGGCGGGATTTCTTGTGAAAGGGGGCAAAACAAAAGCATAAGTTTCATCTTATGAAGTGGGATGAAGTGTGTTAGCTATGGGGTCAAGGAGGAGCCGGTCTTAGGCTCTTGGGAGAGATGAATTTAGTGATATTGGGTAAGTGGGTGTGGAGGTTTGGTATCAAAGATGATAGTTTATGGAGAGAAGTGGTGAGAAGAAAGTATGGGTTTCAAAAAGGTTCTTGGTGGATTAAGGGATCATTGTTGTATCAGGCATTGTTTCTTTGGAAAGCGGTGGCCTCACTAAAAAATTAGGTTTGGGAAGGAGTGGGGGTTTCTTTGGGTAATGGTGAGGGGTTCAGATTTTGGGAGGATGTTTGGCTACATGATAAAAAATTGAGGGAGTTGCTCCCCCTTTTAGCAGGGATTTTGCAAGAGGTTAACTTGTGAGTGGCAAGGTGCTATTCTTTCCAAGGAGATGAAGTTATTTGGGCTCCTCCTTGTAGGAGAAACTTAAATGAGGAACTGGTAAAGGAGTTGTTGAGATTGTTGGAAATGTTGTGCTAGGCGTGCCCTTTGGTCTTACAAAGAGATTTGATGTGGTGATTAGAAGAAAAGTCCAGCAAATTTTCAGTTAAATCTATCTACCAAATGATCAGTTGCAGGTTAAATGTCAACGGGGTTAGTCACACAGCTTAATCTTTGGAGATATGGCACTCCGCTGAAGATGGCTGCTAGCTTGGCTAGTGTGAACTGTGAAGTAACAAAGTGCCTACAGTCGACAATTTGTGCAGTAGAAAAATGATTCTTCTAAATGTGTTTTATGTGTTACCAGGATGAGGAATCAGTGAATCATCTTTTCATTTATTGCATAGTTGTAAAGAAAGTATGGGAGGGATTTCTTGGCATGTTTGGTTCTCGGTGGGTCATGCCGTGTTCCATAGACTCTTTCTTTTTGTCTTGGCATGGTGGGGGTAAAGGGTAGATCAACATGGCTAAAGAGCTTATCATGGAATGGGCGATCAAACCAAAGGCTATTGTGGCATATCAGTTTCCTTAAAATTGGGCAGATTTTTGTAGTGTCTTTTTCTTCTTTTTAAAAATTAAAAAAAAAAAAAACTTTTTCTTGTAATTCTTTAGGCTTTGGCCTCTTTGCAATAAAATCATCAAAGTTCATGAAAAAAAAAGAAGAAGATAAGAGAAGAAAGAGAAATAAATACCTCCCACCTATTGCAATTTAACATGTACATTGTAAGTGTTCCAAATATGACTAGGTGGGCCGTACAACTTCACGGTCCTTATTACTATCATCCAGGTGGGTATACGATTGTATGCTCGCATTCATCAACATTAACATAATTGATGCATGTGGGTTTCTTCTTCTTCTGTTTGCAGTAATTTTTGTTTGTTTTAATTAGTTTATGCATGTTTAATCTCCTTCAATGTGACAAACAATTGATTTTCATGTTTAGTTCGAAGTTACAATCTGGTGGTAGTAATCGGTCACTCCGATCTTTCCCTCTCCATCTTTGTTTTGGTGATTCTCTCTTTGTTGAGCTAGAATTTATCTCTCCTTTTAATGTTTTTTAATACCTTTTTCTATTGAATGTGATGTCCATGATTTTGATTATGATGATGGTAGTGGTGAATATGGTTATGATTATAATATTGGACTATGATGAAGAACGTAGCATTGGGATGTGCATATTGGGCAACAAGGAGGGGGATGATGTGGGCCTTCTCCACCCCACACCGTGCTCTCTCTCTCTCTCCTCGTTTCCAAATGTGGTAGTGATCAATTGTTGGAACTGTATATAGTAGCTGGAATTTATCATTTATTGTTTATCTCTACTGCTATTATTTTTCAGATTCATGATGAAAGTCAGGCCCTTGATTGAGTGGAATGGCTGAACATTATCCATTTAGCCATGGGAGAGGGCGTAGATGATGACGACGACGACGACGACGATCTCTGCTGCTATTGGATTTTCTGCTTAAGTTCTGAAAATGTGTTAGTCATGAGTTTTGGTGTTGATGAAGATAGAATGTGGCTTTTGGTTTAAGGCTCCATATTTGATTTGCAGCGTCTTGTTTTGACAATTAAAGAGCTTTAATTGCCTTTTTCAAGAATTCGCACTTCTATTCTTCATATGCCTAGTTGGTTTGCTGTTCGCTGTGGGCTTCTATCCTTCAATCCTTCAGCTCATGGGAGTGAATTTGGTGGTGCTATGCTTGCCATGAGCGGTGGGGTTTTGCTGGGCAGTATCTTATCAAATTCCATGGTTTTAAGTTGCGGTTCAGAATTGCAGGCCAGTAACATCCCCAAGGATCTGTTCTAATTTTGATTGATTCATAGAGTTTGGTTGTTATCATCAAATGGAATTGCCCCATGTGTTATTTGTATGGGCTGCTCAGATGTCAGACACTGTTTTGGTGATTCATGCCTTGCAACATCTTTTGGTTTTCGAATTGATGCAGTTGGAGCCGGTTTCTTTCTTTCTTTCTTTTCTTCTCTTTTTTTATTAGCTGAGTGCAGATGATGTCCAATGTTAACGGTCAATCTACGCATTAGTGGCTAGTTGTTGCCGTCTGCTCAGGATAGTTTATTTTGCAGTGGATTCATTGATGGAGACTAGGTGCAGGCGCAGGCCAGTGGCAGCTTGATTTTTCTCCAATTTTCGGTGCATCCATGGCCTTCTGATGTTGTTATGGCGATGTCTTAGATATGGGCATTTTGTCTAACTTTCGAGTAGTCAAAAGCAGGTCACTTGTTTATGCATTGTCAATTTGCAAACTTAATGTGAGAAGCTTTTCCAATTTCCTTGGTATAGGTTTATATCCAGGGCTAGCAGCATGTGGAATTAGGTGCCAGCATGGGGACGGAAATGTTCATTCCCACCGTTATGATAATTTTGCTATTAAACTCAACTACTGTGGCTTCCAGTGACCAACTCCTAATAATAACAAGTCATAGGTAGTAGTGAACGATTCAAAACAACTCTATCTCACATCTGTTTGCTCTGCCTGTCTGATTTTTATAGGAAAACTCTGCATGTCCCACTTCCATGGTGATTGGAGTAGATTGATCTGGAAGAGATCCTGACTACTCAAGGAGCTGTTTGAGTCCAATCACGAACTGTTTATGATGAATATATACAGCTTTGTTACTCAGTTCAGTTCACATCAAAGCAAGCTTTCTATTCCTTTCATTATTCCTACATTCCTTGACTGTTGCTCGTTTGCTGATTTTATACAGAGAGAAATTTAAATCAATACAGAAGTTATTATTTTCAAACCAGAGATGTTTCTGATTCAAGTACAAGCATACATTTGCGTGCATTTGACAGAATTCATGCAGCCTAGTAGAAAATTTCCAAGAAGGCTGCATGCATGTAACATCCAGTTTCTCTGACTACCTCAATCAAGAAATAGTTCAGAATTCTCAGATGTACTGAAGAACATGAAAGAATTCAGGTGATCGATGGTTTTTTTTTTTTTGTTGAAGGAAACAAGATGATAACTCTCTCAACCTGTCAAAATTAGTAATGAAAAACTCAAAAGTAGAACCTCTCCAATGTATTTGTCTGAATAATTTCCGACCATAGTTCTAAAACTTGTTGACTTGACTTGAAACTTGTGAGATTTTTGCAGGAAACTGGAATTTGCCAGTGACTCGGCCCAGTTACATGGAAACTTGTTGAGTTGACCCACTAATTCGGTCAACTCGACTCACCCTGACTCAATCTGCGTCAATCATATAGTCAGAAGTATATCAACTTGATACAAAACTTTCGTGGCCCACAAAAGGTTTTTAATAGTCAATAACTATTGTTTCATGTGGTGAGGTCTACCTGAAAATTTTATCTTCTTCATACTTAACAAAACATATAGATGGCGTGGATATACAATTCATACACGAGGTGGGCCCTAATGGACGGCAATATAAAATTTCATCTATGCCATTCATCTATTTTTCCAGAACATTTTATGGTATGATACCGAAAATGAGCTACATCCTAATCTCAAGTGGACCACATTACAGGAAACAGTGTTGAATGAGCATCGACCATAAAAAACCTTTTGGGGGCCATAGAAGTTTTGAATCAAGCTGATATTTGTTTTTTCCCTTCATCTGGGCCTGAATGACTTAATAAACAGATTGGATGTCAAATAAACAGTACAGTGGGCCTTAGGAGGATTTTAATGGTGGATATCCAATCACTATTGTTTTACTATGGTGTGGTCCACCTGAGATGTATATCCCTCTCAATTTTGGTATCAACCCTAAAATGATCTTTAAAAATGGATTAACAGAATGGATGAAACACATACATCATGGTGGGGCCCACAGAGCACCGATCATCAACCACCGGGCTGGTGGCAGGGGAGTAGCCAATCCGTTTCCCATCCATCCCCTCGTCTCTCAGGGGTCGTTTGGTACCCCCACAAAATCTTGGATTTTGCAAAATGGCGTCAAGAAGAGCTGCCTCTGCTTAAAAAGGTAAAACTCTCTCCCCTCCATTTTCTATTGAAAGTACTATTTCTGCCCCTGCTTCTAAAATCATAGAGAACAAGATCCCCACTCCAACCCAATTCAAACATTTGGTGAATGATCTATCCAATTCGATCCGAGCCGGTGCTTTTGTGGGCCTCTTCAATCGTATGGTCCGTACGTAGCCGCTGCCTTCGATCCAGACCTTTAGTCACCTGTTAGCTACGATTGCCAGAATGAGACACTATTCAACTGTAATTTCTTTGCATCGAGACATGAATCGGTTAGGGATCTCATCCAATATCTATACTTGGAACATTCTTCTCAATTGTTTCTGCCACTTGAATGGCATCCGTTTCGGTTTCGCTGTTCTCGGCGACATCTTGAAAAGTGGCCATGAGATGGATGCTGGGACTCTGGCCACTTTTATTAAGGGGTTTTGTATGGAAGGGCGGATTGGGGAAACAAGTAGTTTCTTTCTGAAGACGGTAGAAATGGGATATCCTTATAATGTGGTGTCGTTCGGGATACTAATCGATGGTCTTTGCAAGTCGGGGAACAATGCAATGGCTCTTGGGTTGCTTTGGAAAATGGAGAAGGGTGCAGGTAAATGTAGTCCTCACCTTATGGTTTGTACCTCAATCATCGACAGTCTGTGCAAAGATGGGCTCACAAAGGAGGCCCTTAACCTCTTCTCAGAAATGGTTGGTAAAGGGATTCAGCCGGATGTTTTCACTTACAGTTCTTTAATTCATGGATTATACAATTTAGGGCAGTGGAAAGAGTCTGTTCGAGGAAATTTTGGTTGGAGGAATCTCTCCGAATGTGACAACCTTCAGCATACTGGTGAATGCTCTTTGCAAAGAAGGAATGATTAAAGAAGCCCATGGATTACTAGAATGGATGACCCAGAGAGGTGAGGAGCCTAATGTAATCACATACAATGCATTGATGAATGTCTACTGTTTTATTGGACAAATGAATGCTGCCTTAAAGATATTTGATTACATGGTGTGTAAAGGGCATAAGCCTAGTTTTGTGACTTATTTCATGTTAATCAACGACTATTGCAAGAAGCAGATAGTAGACAAGGCTATGCGGTTTTTCCGAGAAATGCCTTGCAAGGGATTGAAGCTCAATGTTGTTACTTATAACACTCTTATATGTGGGTTGTACCGGGTACGGAGAATTGTGGCTGCACAAAAGCTCTTCAATTAGATGCAAGCTCATGGACAATGTCCGAATGTCTTCGCATACACCATTTTGATGGATGGGCTGTGTAAAAGCGAGCATCTTGTCGAGGCAATGAAACTACTTAATGAGATGCAAATTAGAGGATGTGCGAAGCTAGGGAACTTAAATATGCGAAGGAGCTTTTCAGTTGGGCCTCCACCAAAGGCTTGGGGAATAATGTTAGGACATATAACATGTTAATTAATGGGCTTTGTAAAGAAGGGCTTTTGGAGGAAGCTAATGGATTGTTCTTGCAAATGGAAGAGAAGGGTTTCCAACCAGACAATGTCACCTTCAATGCTTTAATTAGGGGCTTTCTACAAAAGAATGAGACCCTAAAGGCAATGCAACTTCTCAGGGAAATGGTTAAAAGACATTTATCTGTGGATGCATCCACCGCAACTATGTTAGTGGGCTTGCTCACAGAGGACGAAAAAGGTCAAGAATACCTGGGAATGCTTCATAAATTTGTGCCCTAGGGCGAAGGAGAGGTGATTTGGTGAACATCGATTCAACATCGACTCTCTCTCTCTCTCAAGCTGTAATGGCCCATACCATAATTGTAACAATAGTATTTGTTCTGACCACTATTACCGTTAGGGAATACCTTACTTGTAAGAGGTTGATACACATTCAACTCCTCCCATGTTCCTTTGAGTTTCCTGTAATATTCACCTAGAAATTTATCTCCTTGTTGGAAAGAAAAAAACCTCTTCAAATAATTGGTGTGCATTGAATGATGTTTTTATTTTTATTTTATTTTTTATGAATACGTCTCTCATGGATAGAGCTGTATACGAATCGAGTTAGCTCAGTCATCTCGCTCGAATCGACTTGGAAAAGCTCGAAATTGGATTCGGACCGAGTCAAGTTGGTTTTTAGAGCTCGAAAAAATTTCAAGTTGAGTTTGAGCTTGCCCGAGCTCGACCCGACTCAGATTGAACCTCAACTCGAATCGACTCGGATCGAATTGGCTCGATGACTCGGTTATTTTGATATTGATGCTACTTGCCGAGTGTTTGATGAAATGACTCAACGAAGTTTTGTTTCAGGTGCATACATTCTCTGTAGGATCGGCTGGTGGCGAGGAAGGAATGGATTCGAAACTAATCACTACAAAAAAAAAAAAAAAGAACTTTACATTGTAAGACTGCCCTCATATCTTGATTTTGATGTTGCTCACTGAGTGTTTGATGAATACCTGTAAAGTGTTGTCACTGTTTTACATTCTGTTTGAAATTGAAGATGCACTCTATGTGTTTGAGAAAATGTCGCACAGGCTCGAACTTGTCTCGAACTTGTCTGAGTTGTTGATTGAATCAAGCTGAGCTGGCCAGTTAGGCTCAAGAAATGAGCCGATCCGAGTTTGTTTGTTTGGCAATTTCTTCGATCTTACTGCCTTGTTGAACAACTTTGTCAACCAAGATAATCTGGTGTCCTCCATAAACTACCAAACATCTACTGGTGTACCATCTGGTTCAGGGGCCTTTCCTACTTTATTCTTTCTCAAGCTTCTTTCACTCTAGATATCCCAATCCTATGAAAGTACCTATGGCATCCAACGTTGTTTGAGTTTATGGTTCCTTCTATCCCCATGCTCTCAGAGTGGTTGTCATTTAACATGTTCTGAAAATAGCTTCTTCACCTTTCTCATTATGAAAATAACTCTTTGTAATTGTGGCTTGATTGTAGATTTTGAGTAATGAAATTGTTTAGTGGACCATTTCTACATCAGAGATGTTTAGACAAGCTTGTATTCTCCTGAACATCAAAGAAAAATATGCTATCTCATAGTTGGATGATCTTCATGACTCAAAAGCCTTTTTGAATTCAGCTAGTGCGTAAACAGTTATGCCACCTTCATGTGATATTTGAAAACATTTGGATCTTCAATACTCTGCGATAAGTCTTTTCTCATTGATCCGAATTCCTGGAGACATCGATAAACCTCTGATTGGAATCATATTACACTTTCTCGGTTCCAGTTTGTGAAGTTTTAGCAGCTGTGTGGCAGAGGAATAAGTTTCTGCTATCTGCATATTTTCTGCAGCACAACTAGTGAAGCTACAGCTAGCGAGCAAGATATGGTCAAACAGAAAGACTTGGAGCATCTACTGCATCTCCTAGATGGTAAAGTTGGAGAATCGACATGGCAAAATTTGATGGAACGCTCCACCCCTAACATGTTATACCAAGCTTGGCATCATGAACCTGAGGTACATGTGTTTTGTCTGGACTTGCATTTTTCTTTATTACAGTCAGTGAATTTGGGCACTTTTTTTTTTTTTTAAAACATCCAATTTGATGGCCACTGTTTCAAAGTTAGGATAATTTGTTCATTATAATTTGTTTACCATGAGCCATCTATGATGGGAACCACTCTTTGAATGGTTCTGATTCAGGCACATGAATGCCCTGTGTTTGGTGGTCACCTGCATGCAATTGGAGTATTGGACAGTCATAGTCCGCCAAAGTATCAAATAACTCCTCATTTTGGAGAAGTGTTCTTGGATCTTCTATAATCAGGGTAATATGCTCTTGTTAGCAAGACATCCAATCATTGCACAGGGTGGACCCCACCATGGCCATGACATGACCCAGTCATCATAGAAAACTCTTGAATATTGTTTTCTTCTTCTTCTCCAATGCGCATCGCGTGTGCCACATCCTACTTTCATAATGTTAAAACTGCACACAGTTATAGAGTTGTTATAGAATGTAAAAACATAGCAGCATGTGGTTCCATACACACTCTCGAGAGCAACCTGGCTTAAGGAGGGGAATAGCAACACCAAATTCTTCCACTGGTTAGCTAGTGCAAGAGCCAAGAGTTGATAGAATATAGAGTGGGGGTGGGGGACAAAACTGAGGTTTGCGAAGCCATTATGGGATTCTATAGGGACTTACTCACAAGCAATGTTTTAAATATCGACGATAGCGGCCAATATATCCCACGATATATCTTGTATCCCACCTATGCTATACGAGATGCACAGGTAGTGCCGATATATCCCACATGTTTGATCTAGTGAGCATTTTTGATTTTCGATCCTTTTTTTTTTTGTTGAAATTATGTTAAATCAGTGTCAAATGGTTATAAACCCATTGGTTCTTCATGTTTCGTATGAAAAATCATGTACTTGGGAGTTTTTATTTCGATATCCATTGGTTCTTCATGTTCTCTATGTTTTTTTTTTTTTTCCAAAATTTTCCTTCTACCAGTTGTCAATTGAGACTAATTTCGAAGTATTTACGAGTATTTGATGAAATGATCATCATATGAACTCTAAGTTTGAAATTTGATGTAGGTGGTCCGATTCGAGAAAAATTGAAGAAAATTTGAAAATTTGAAAGTCCCCCAAAATTTCCCCCAAAATTTCCCAATTTGCTTGCATTGTTGCACTCCAAACATGAAATCAAGCATGTATGAGGGTTGATCTATTGATTTGTTAAGTCCTTGTTAATTTTTAGAAAATTATATATATATATATATATATATATATATATATATATATATATGAAAATTTCCTTCAACCAGTTGTCAATTGAGTCTAATTTCGAAGTCTTTAGGAGTGTTTGATGAAATGATCTTCACATATACTCTAAATGTTATGCATTCAATTTGAATATAGTTGATTAGTTTAGTCAGACAACATAGCTTAGGACCCTACACAAAGGAAAACTATTATGTGCACTTCTTTTTTGAGATGTTATGATTTAAAAGCATGTATTAAGGTCTTTTTTTTTTTATTATTTTAAACAATCCTTGAAGTTTCATTGAATAATTCAACAATTTTCGCAAATTTCCTCATGTTTCCCAAAAAAGTGCAATAAATTATCCGATACAAACGATATATCCCATGTGATAACCAATACATATCTGTATACTAAGGATGTGATACCAATATTTTGAACACTGCTCATAGAACCAGGATTTACTAGACTAAGGTCAGAGGAGGCTGCTTCACTAGAAAGAGAAATTAGAGAGGAGGAGGAGGTTAAGTCAGCAATCCAGGGATAAGGGAGGGACAAAGGAAAGAAATGAATGGAGTGGTGAAAAAACAGGAATTTGAAAATGGAAATCGAGCATAGGAATCTTCGAGAGGAGATGTTCGGTTAGCAGCTACAGGGTTGCAACAGGTGGAGAAAGGAATGAAAGTAGTATCAGATTGTGAGATAGAAGTGGAAGCAAGGGAAGAAGGGGCTGAGGGGGCTGGACAATAGGTTGCACAAGAAAGACTAGAGAAGGGAAGAATGGGAGAGGCCTAGACTAGATAATCTTCCTTTTGCTTCATTGTCAAATTGTGCGGCAGCCTCGTTAGAGAAAAAAATTTCAGAGGAGGAAATTAAGACGAAAGTTTCAAAATTTGGAAGTGATAAAGCTCCTGGTCCGGATGGATTCCCGATTATGTTCTATTAATTGTTTTGCGTGATAGTTAAATTAGATGCGGTAAAGTTTATGAATGAATTTTTCGGTAAGGGTTGTCTTGCATTAGAACTAGGTGCAGCATTTATTGTTCTAATCCCCAAGAAAGATGCAGAAAGTTTGCGAGATTTTAGGCCAATCAGTTTATTGATGGGTCCGTATAAGATCTTGGCAAAAATTTTGGCATCTAGATTTCAAGTGGTTCTAAGCAAAGTGATATCATCATCTCAAGGGGCTTTTGTGGAAGGAAGGTAGATTGTGGATAATGCATTAATAGCTCACAAATGTATTGATTCTTACAATAGGAAAGCAAAGAGGAGCGTTATATGTAAACTTTGATATTGAAAAGGCCTACGATCACTTGAATTGCGATTTTCTCGACCATATGTTGGGGCGGTTGGGGTGCATGGAAAAATGGCGGGCATAGATTTGAGTTTGCATCGGTTTGGCAAAATATTCAGTTTTAGTTAACGGTTCACCAAAGGGGTATTTTTCAGCTTTTAGAGGATTGACGCAAGGGGATCCATTATCTCCATATCTGTTTGTAGCGGTGATGGAGGCCCTAGGCAGGATGGTAAATAGAGGAGTAGAGGTGGGTTTGGTGGAGGGATTTCAGCTTGATAATTCAGAGTTTTAAATCTCACATTTCCAGTATACAGATGACACATTGCTTCTATGTGAGGCAGATGAATCGAAAGTGGACAATCTGGGAAAGATAATAACATGTTTTGAGGTAGTTTCGGGGCTAAAGGTCAACTTAAGCAAGATTGAGTTATTGGGGGTGGGTCTTTTAAAGGAGGTAGTTGGTGATTTTGTGAGGCTATTCGGATGTAAGGTGGGCTATTTTCCTTCAGTATACCTTTGCCTCCCCCTATGCATAAGTAAATTGGCTAAGGGTCAAGGTGGTGCAAGTTTAAGAAGTTTAGAGTTAAGGAATTCAACTCTGTTAGGAAAGTGGATTTTGAAGTGTGGAGTGGAAGAGGATAGTCTTTGGAGAGAAGTGATGGGTAGGAAGTATGTGGTAGAGGAAGGGGGTAGATGGACAAAATCTTCATCAATGTATAGGGCTTCTTCACTTTGGAAATTTGTGGCCTTGCTAAAAAGCAAGCTTTGGGAAGGAGTGGGTTTCTCTTTGGGAGATGAAAGGAATATCAGGTTGGTTTTGGGAGGATGTCTGGTTCTATAATCAAAAGTTTCATGTATTCCCCTGACTAGAAGGAATCTTCATAGAGGCAAATATATCAGTTGCCCAATGTTTCTCTTCACATGGGGAGGAAACTATTTGGGTTCCTCCTTGCAAAAGAAATTTGAATGATGAAGAGGTGGAAGAATTGATTAGGCTATTAGATATTCCGAGCAAGGTGCATCCATTAAATCTAGTATAAGATTCGTTGGTATGTTAAAAGAAAAGTTAGGCAAATTTACGATAAAATCATTATGCTCAGTGGAGAATCTTCAATGCATGGTGTGTGCCATACAGCTCACATGTGGAGTGTTGGTGCTCCTACAAGGGTGGCAACTTTTGCTTGGCTAGTGGGTAGGAACAAGGTTCTTACGATGGATAAATTGTGCAAGTGAAAAATGGTCATTCCAAATGTGTGCTTGATGTGCTATAAGGATGAGGGATCTATTGACCATCTTTTTATTCATTTCCTTTTGCCAAAAATTGTGGGAGTGCTTCCTCAATTTGTTTGAAACAGCGGGTTTCCTCGGGTGCTATAGAGCAGTTTTACTTTACTTGGCATGGCAGGGGCACTAGGAAAAGTGGGAAGAGAGTTTGGCGTCTTTGCCTATTAGCTTGGATTCGGTTCATTTGGTTAGAGGAACAATTGGTGTTTCGGGAATTGGAAGTGTCAAATATTGGAGGTCTTCAATAGGGTGAAACTGAATGTTATGGAGTGTGCTAGAATACCTTCCAAAGATATTGTCCTTTTCCCTAAATATGGTTTAGTAGTAAATGGTTTTCGTTTTTTTTTTTTTTTTTTCTTTTTTGTTATTTATATATATATTCTTTACTTGGCATGGCAGGGGCACTAGGAAAAGTGGGAAGAGAGTTTGGCGTCTTTGCCTATTAGCTTGGATTCGGTTCATTTGGTTAGAGGAACAATTGGTGTTTCAGGAATTGGAAGTGTCAAATATTGGAGGTCTTCAATATGGTGAAACTGAATGTTATGGAGTGTGCTAGAATACCTTCCAAAGATATTGTCCTTTTCCCTAAATATGGTTTAGTAGTAAACGGTTTTCGTTTTTTTTTTTTTTTTTTCCTTTTTGTTTTTATTTATATATATATATATATATTATTTTTTATTCGCTTTGGCATGCATTCAATAAAGGTATCATCGTTTAAAAATGGGGGGCGGTTTTCCCTCTGCATTTTTTTCCATATATATATATAGTGATTTGGTGAAAGATGTGATGGGCTTCATTTGAGAATTTTGTAAAAATAGTATGCTCTTAGCAGAGTTAGGAGCATCCTTCATTGTGTTGATCCTGAAGAAGGGGTATATTGTCTAAAAGATTATTGGTCGGTAAGCTTGATATGTGCTCTTCACAAAATACTTGTTAAGGTCCTAGCATCCAGGTTTCCGGCTATTCTTAGGCATAACATGTCCATGGTGCAGGGTGCATTTGTGGAAGGAAGGCAAATTTTGGATAGCTCTTTGGTGGCCCACAAACTTATAAACTTGCAACACAAGGAAAAAGTGCATAGTGTGCAAGTTAGATATGGAAAAAATATATGATCATGTAGATTGGCCATTTATGGATTATATTTTGAGTTGGATAGGTTGTGGGGAGAAATGGAGAAAATGGATACAAGAATGCGTCAACTCGGTCAAGTTCTCAATCCTAGTTAATGGATCATCCCAGGGGTTCTTCAGGTCATTTAGGGGATTCAGGCAAGGGGACCTGCTATCTCCTTTTCTTTTTGTGGTGGTGGTAGAAACCCTTAGTAGGATGTTAGATAAGGGGGTTGTGGAAGATCTACTTTGTAGCTTTAAGGTGGACAATGGGGATTTTTAAGTGTCCAGACATCACAGTAGCTCAGTGCTTCTCATCCCAAGGGGCCAAGGGGGATTGGACACCTCTATGTTGAAGAAACCTACAAGATGACGAATTTGAGGAACTCGTGGCCCTATTGAAACAATTATCATGGGTGATCCTATCAGCAAAGGCCAACACCTTGCATTGGAGGGAGGACAAGTCAGGTAAATTCTTGGTGAAATCTCTCTACAAAATGCTAAGCGGTGCTTCTAATGATATTGACAAGGTGCATACCTCATTTCCTTGATCCTACGGTGCTCCTTCATGCTGCCTTCGCTTGGCTAGTTGGCTGGAACAGGGTGCTAACGGTTGACACTGTGAAGAAGAGGGGTTTTATACATCACCAATGCTTGCATTATGTTGGCGCAGGAAGGAGACGGCCAAATATCTCATTATGCACTGTCCATTTGCAAGGGAGGTGTGGGAAAACTTCTTTAGGATTTTTGGAGTGTCATGGGTGTTGCCAAGGACACTCGAGGGGTTTTTTAGGCAATGGCATGGAGGGGGTAATGGTAAGAAGGGTAGAGGAGTGTGGAAGATGGCATTGCTAGCTGGGCTATGGTCAACTTTAGGGGTGGGGGGTGGTTTCCGGGGTGTGTCTGGAAAGCCATGGAGGGTATATGCAGATATATCTTAGCTGGACAGGATTGGGGAGCATTGTATTTTTTTTGTAACCCCCCCCCCCCAAATAAAAAAAAAAAAAAAAAAAGAGAGTCAGTGAACACGAGCAATTGCTTTCTTATCTATAAAACAGTGAGGCACATGTATCCAGTAGGGGCTTAATCTCTATCGTAGGTTTGAAATACATTTTGGAAGCATGATCTGTGTGTTTGTTTTCAACTTAAAAGTGTTTTCTTCACAATTTGATCTGCACTTAACGCAAAACTAACGGGTATGCTAGCAAGATCATAAGCTTTCCTGGGTTCTTCTATCTAATTTTTACTCATTCTCATCGGAAGTTATATTACTGCGATGTCTGAATATCAATTGAAGCATCCTCTTCATTTCATTCTCAAGGATCTGTCAAGTATCATATTCATTCAAACTCTGAATATGTTTCTTTGAAGTTTTTTTTATTGATAATCTGCTTAGTGTTCTCAGGATGCTTCTTATTTTTCAGGTGGGCCCCACAATATACCGCAGCAGAACCATTTTCGAGGATGCAACTCCAAAGTTGGTTAGAGATTTCTTCTAGGATGACGATTTTCGAGCCAAATGGGATCACATGCTTGCGTACTTTAAACTTTTGGAGGAATGCCCTCTTATAGGGATGGCAATTGTTCACTGGATAAAGAAGGTGAGTCTAAATTATCATCTTATATCATTAGACTTCTGCATTCTTATTCATGTTTTGGGTCTCTGGAGTTTTCTGTTTTGGTCCTTGATTTATGTGTCTGCCATTTCCAGTTCCCTTTTTTCTGCAGTGATCGAGAATATATCATTGGTCAATGAATATGGGAATCTGGGAAGACATTTTACTTTGTGACAAAGGTATGGGTTGAGACATAATATTCCTCTAAACAAATCTTTCTTCAAGTTGTTCATCACTTGTACTCCAGATTTATGGATTATGCCCTTTGTATTGGTTATTTTAACCCCTTATATAAATACACACCTAGACCATGTTCCCTTTTCTTGTTGATGGTACTTTTCTGCTCATGGATTGAAAGAATATTAGTTTGATCAGTGACATGGGAGATGTGCTTTATTAGAATGAGAAATGCATTTAAAGGAAATGGAAGGGGGCAAAGACCCCACAGCCTCCTTTTATAATTCTTACAAGAAAGGTGGTCAGTCAACTTCTGGATCATAATGAACAAGGTGTAAGGCCTTGGGTACCAGTGGTGTTAGGGATATATGGAGCCTGTCTCAAATATCCAAGTACCTAAGTGCCAATATCTACATTATAAGGGTACAGTGATTCTGCCCACTGAGACTAGTTAAGGGTGGTTTAACGACTTGGCAATGGTGGCCGACAGCTACATTCAATCTGATATGACATTCTAAGTTCTTCTAGGTCCATTCTATTTAAGAATTACAAAAAAAATCATGTAAACAGAGAAAATACAAAAATGAGAACTTTATAGTAAAAGAGAATGTTACCACCTATTCATGTACCAATTATTTCAATAAATTCACCCAAAATGCCATTGATTTCTGTGAATGAGCTTTGTTTTCCAATCTTTCCACTCATGAGTTTTTTTTTTTTTTTTGAAGAGCTTTGTGTGTGTGTGTGTGTGTGTGTGTGTGCGCGCGTCCAACTACTTGGCATGTGGGGCCCACCATGGTCTTCCCACCGTGAAAACCATGAAAATGGGATGCTCCAAAAATAAGGTTAATCCAACTATTAGGTGGGTCACATCATTGAAAACTATGAACAACAACCCAAAATAACTTACATTCATGTTAGACCGGCAAGATGTCATACAAACAACATCTCTCAGGGATGTCCAACAAGTAATGTGCAAGCATCTCTGTGTGTGTGTGCGTGCGTGTACAAAGGAAGAAAGAGAGCCAAGGCAACCCAAAACAAAACAGCAACAAACCTCTCCACTCCTAAGTTATTGACCCAAAATATCGAAAGTGGTCATTTTGGGAAACTTCTTGGTCATCAATCTTAACTAATTCCTTGTTTCCACTCCTTTTGTTACTAAAATTCTACTCCATATTCCATATACTTTGTTCTAATCTAACTAAATTTAAACCCTTTAGATTCTAAGCACCCCTCCATAAATCTATCTTTGTGTTTATGCCCTCCCTTGTCTTGTCAATCAAAACTATCTCGTCTGCAAACAACATATACAATGGGATCTCTTCTTGCAAATGCCTCTTTATTCGTCCATAACCAATGGGAAAAGGTATGGGCTCAATGCTGACCCCTAGTGTAAGCCTATAGTAATTGGGAACTCACTTGTCTCTCCACCAGTGGTCCTCACATTTGTTACACTCCCTCATACATATCCTTAATCATGTCAATGTTATCCTCTTGAAACTCCTTTCTTTCCAAACACTCACCGGATTAACTCTCCAAGGACCCTATCTTAAACTTTCTCTAAATCAATAAAGACCATATGGATATCCTTCCTCCTCTCCCTATATTTCTCTATCAATTGTCTAGGTAGAAAATAGCTTCAATGCTACACCCTCTCTAGCATGAAACCAAACTGATTTTCTGATACTTTTGTCTCATGCCTAGGTCTCTGCTCAATCACTCTTTCTGAAAGTTTCATAGTATGGTTCATAAGTTTAATCCCATGATAGTTAGTGCTGAAACCCAAGAAGGCTACATACCTTACTCTAAACTGAGGAAGAAAATTGGTAATGTAATAGAATACGCTTAACGGATTCTTCAGCCCTCAAGCGCGAGTAACAACCATTCATCAATATTCTGTTACGGTGCTAGAGATGATCAATGGTTAGGATCTTGTCCTTGCCCTCAACCCAGCAAAAAGCCACAACAGCATACAGGCATTTAGCTTTCCCAATAACTGAAACAGAAGAATTATTTGGATCCCAACCACACATCACATCATAAAATCATTTCACCATAAATCCTCCCAGATCCGATGATTGCAAACCCAGATTGCTTTTTCCAAACCTGATCTCGGAATGAACAGCTCTTCAAACCAAGCTAGCAGATCAGTGTAGTGATGATTTCTTCATCCCTGAGATGCCTTCTGAGCTGGATATTCCACATGAAATGTCCACTAGATCTTAACAAGCAGCTTGCCATGGAGGCACAGCCAATTCGTATAAAGCCTAAAACTGGGCCAAGAGAAGCCTGTCCCAACACCAAATGTCAGAACAGAAAGAAACTCTGTTCCCACTGCCCAATTGATTCCTGATTCCAGTGCTAAGTACATGCTTCATCTGATGGATAGACCTCCACACAGCTGATACATGATTATGTGGTCTGTCGGGAATGTCCCAACCATTTGTCTCATCCATACTTCTCCACAAGGAGTTAATTCCGTAGATTATTACCCTCTGTGGACACTTTCGAAGCCATTTTCCTACGAGAGCATTGTTTAATTTTTGAGGCTTCTGATGTCTAGGCCCTCCAATTAGGGGTGCACACAGGTCGATTCGGTTCGGTTTTGGGGTGAAACAAGAACCGAACCGTTCCTAACGGTTCTGCAACTATTGGAACCGGAACTGGACCGTTAGCACCCTAGAACCGAACCGGAACCGGACCGTGAAGAACGGTTTGGTTCCGGATCGGTTCCATGGTTCTGGGCTTTTAAAAAATCCAGCCCAGTTAGTTGATTTGGAAAAAAAAAAAAAAAGATGAAGAAAGAGAAGAAAAAGAACAATCTGCTCCAATCATCACAAAAAGGTTACAAGAGATCAAGGTCCAATGAACAGTTACAACCCAAGGTGCTGCCATCCATCGTAACGAATTCTGGGACCCATGGTGCATCCACCATCACCCTGGAAATCCCAGAAGAAGCTGGTTCAGCGACCATCCACCATGCATTTTTTTTGGTTTATGCCCATCCGAATGTGGGTCCCACTACACAGTAAGAACAAGAGCATGGAAAAAAAAAAGAGGAAAAAGAGAAATGGTACCTTGGTAGCTCGCAGGCGTTTGGCTTCCATCTGTAATTCAAGTATAGCTTATTAGGTCTACTGTATCGTTGGCAATCGAATTCGGGATTGATGTAGGGGCAGCTTGACGAATCATAAAGAGGATACGAAGCGTCGAAGACCCAACTCCCTTGATACAAATTACAACTGCCCCATTGCATCCTAGCCCTTAATTTGGCAAGGTCATTGATATGTCTTCCTTTTGCTGCCTGGATAAACACATGAGAGAGAGAGCAAGAGAGACTGAGAGAGAGAGAGAGAGGGCAGAGGGAGGGTGGTGAGAGAGAGGGCAGGGCACTCAAAAAGGGTAGGGTAGGGCGAGAGGGCAAGCGCTGAAGGAGTTAGCGACTTAGGGGTCGTTTGGCACCTTGGATTGGAGGGGATTGGAGGGGATTAGAGGGGGTTTCAAATCCCCTTGGTTGTTTGGCAGCATAAAGCAACTGGGGATTGCCAATCCAGGGGGTTCCCAATCCCCTCTTTGAGGGGGTTTGTAATCCACGGTGAGAGCTTGGATTACACCTAAAATCATTTCAATAGTTGCAGGTATAAATGTACGTCACTGTACACTATCATTCTACTGGGCACATGGCCCACTAACGATGATTAGCACCGTCCAAACATTGTTCATGTAGATCAGCACCGTCCAAATATTGTCCAGCACTGTCCAAACATTGTCCATATTAATCAACGATTAAAAATCGTTGGTTAGTCACTCAAACATGATCTTGTGCTTGCGGTCCATCTGAGACTTGGAATTTCATCGTTTTTAGGCAAAGCATATATTTTAGCGGGCTTATCACAACCATAGTGTCAAAAGTTATATATCTCACTAATTGGAGATATTAAAGTTGACTTAGTAATTAAATTCAAACCCTTGTAAATATGCCATGTATAGGTATTTTTGAATTAAAGTTGATTCACACTCCAGGGTGCCAAACACACCGAGAGGATTGCCAATCCAGGGGTTTCCAATCCTGGGGGTTGCGAATCCAGGGGGTTCCAAATCCACGCTCCCAAACAGGCCCTTAAGATCCATGGGATTGCTAGATCTGGGGATTGCTATATTGAGTCTGTTTGGCACGCCCGGCCAATCCCTGGATTAAACCTTCTCATCCCTTCCAATCCCTCGAACCAAACACATCCCAGGCAAGTTTGAACGGATTAGGGTGGATTTGATGGGATTTAAAGGTAATGATGGTGTTGTCAGTGGATTGTCTTAAGATCCATGGGATTGCTATATCCCGGGATCAAATCACCCAGTTTGTTTGGCACGCCCGGCCAATCCCGGGATTTAACTTCCAATCCCTTCCAATACCATCCAATCCCTTCCAATCCGCCTGGCCAAACGGGCCCTTAGGGTTTTATTTTTTGGTTTTAAACTAACTCGGATCCACGGTTCCTGTCACAGTTTGGATCAACGGTTTGGTTCAGTTCTATAGGACCCTAAACCAGAACCGATCCGTAATCAATGGTTCAAAAAATTTAGGAACCGGAACTGGTCTGTTAGCACCCTAGAACCGGACCAAACCGGACCAATCCAACGGTTCCGGTTCGATTCGGTTACACGGTTCCAACGGTTAGTTTTGCACCCCTACCTCCAATCTTTTAGGCTTGCAAACCTCTTTACATTGAACCAGGTGATACTTGCCCTTTTCTTCCCTTTCTTTCCACAGAAAGTCCCTTCGAATATTTTCTATATGCTTGACTACACTTATTGGACATTAGAGTAGTGACATAAGTACACGGGCATATTTTCCATGGCTACTTTGATCAGGGTGATTCTCCCACCAAAGGAGAGATATTTTCTTTCTGAGCTGACAGCCTGCACTAGATATGCTTAATTACAAGATCCCACAGCTTCTTTGACGATCGATCAATTAGCGGAAGCCCCAGGCTTTAGATTGTAAAGATCCAGCTTTGCATCGAAGAATACCTGCAATAAGGGAGACAACACTATCATTTAGCCTCACCACCATAACTTCCGATTTCGCCCAATTAATTATTTAGCCAGAGATAACTTGGTACCAGCAAGGATGATTTTCAAGGGTTTTTTTTTTTTGAAAGATGAAGGATGATTTTCAAGTTGCCAATGTATTCTTCCTTTGGATCACACAGAAGCAAAGTATCATCTGCAAACTGCAAATGAGAAGCTTGAAGACCATTCTCCCCAATTTTGAATCCCTTAATCAGTCTCACCTCAACACCTTTAGGCAACATTCTACACAAAGTTTCAACTACAATGATAAACAGGATCGGATAGGGTATTTCCTTGAAGGAGGCCCCTTGATCCCTGCAAGAAACCTTTTGGGGTTCATTAGCGAGTACCGAAAAAGATGACGAAGCAACCCATTCTCTAATCTAAGCGCTCCATCTGATGCCGTCTTCTCAACACATGGTGGAAAAAATCCCAATCAACTCTATCATATGCTTTCTCCAAATCAAGCTTGATTGCACACCTTCTTTTCCTGATTTATACTTAGAATCCAGACACCTGTGGGTTGCTAAAGCTCCATCCAGAATCTGACAACCAGACAAAAAAAATCTCCTTGAGATTCTGAAATCACCTTTAGGAGAACATGGGCCATTCTCGAAGCTAGAATGGTAGCTAGAATTTTATATGGCCCTTTGCCTGTCTTGCCTCCTCTTTCGAAATGGCTGATTCCAGCAATTCTATTTTCTTCAGAGTTCATATCAAGTTCGAGATTATATTGTTTAGGTCTATTTTCCACATCAATAATATATAAAGACAAAAACAAATCAACCAACTGACCGCAAATTTCCTGGCGGTTTCTCCACCTTTCTTCCCTCAACCACAACAGATTGGGTGAAGTTGTTTCTTCTACAGGCAGAAGCAATCCTATGGGGGGAAAAAGACTTATGTTTTCTATCCCCCACGTCAATAGCCCGTGCCCACTGTCTCCATTTTATCTCTTCTTCGGTCACCTTCCTTTCAAAGTCATCTTTCAGAGAGCGATGAAGAGCAGACTCTTCCTCCAGAAGGTTTTCTATTTATGGTACTGATATCTTTTGTCATGCTTCTTGTAATCTGGCTGCCTCCTCTTCTCCCCCAATGCACAGTGGCAAATTCAACCTACGACCCTCTACATCTAACTACCTCCTCTTCTGATGAGGACATCGTGCACACGAATGCCCGCACGCCGTCCATGTGCACGCACACCCCCCCTACGCACGTATGTACAAAGGAGGTCCCCACCGTCGATCTGGCTCAATGACGACGCCCAGGGAGGGCCTCCTAGGTAGAAGGCGATGTTTTGATTCAAAAGAGTGGACCCGATAGTCAGGCAAAGCCCATCATGAGATCTCATGATCATAGCCCACTAGTCGGATTGATTTCATATTTTAGGTTTTGCTTATTCATGTTATTTAGAACATCGTGAACGCTTTAGATTTATTTGTTTGGTTTTTATTTTAGTTTACTTCATCGCCAAGTAATAGGTTGCGCACATGGCGCGAGTTTTGGAGTATAGGGTTTTCCCTATAAATAGACATCTCTTGTGGTTCTTTTGATTCATTCAAGCTTAATAAAAATTCCTGCTTTATTTTTTTACTCTTATAGTAAGTTATGGAAGAATTCAAAAGTGTGTGCGAAGCCCTCCCTTTTCAAAGGGCTAACTACCGTGGTGCAAAGCTACATCGATTCCGATTCACGCCCATCCTCCATCATCTCTCTTCTTTCATCTTCTACCACCATCCGTGCTTTAAATTCATCCTTTGTTGCAATAGTTTTCTTCTTTACAGCAGAATTCCAGATTTTGGCCCTGCAGGAGGGCTGAAGCTTCGACGGAGAACCACGCACTAGCCGTAGCTCGGATCGACCCGAAACTTCGGAGTTTTGGAGCATACCCCTAGCCGACCAGGGCCAAGGAGAGCTTTTCCGCAATCGACACCCCCTCGCACGTGCGGCCAGGTACCTGCACACGTGGTAACGTCCCAGGCCTGCTGTCCACACGCGGGAACAGTCTTTTGGATAAGGTTTTCGTCTTCTTTTACCCTCTCATACCTGTTTTTCATAAACCCTAGAGTGCCCCTTTTCTCACCCTAGGGTTCCTTGAATTGAAATTGGGGAATCCCTTGGATTAGGGACTGATTTTTATGCATGTGTGGTTAATTTCTATTTACCTTTGAGCATTGTTTGGTTCATAATTTTTATTGATTTAGTCTTAGTCCGTGTAGGCTTGGACCTGTACAAATTCCCCTTTGCTTGAATGTTTGGACTTTTGTGTAGGATGTGGAATTTTATGTTATTGTTTCTGAATTAGTATGATCTAAGCCTGACATCTTGCATATCATATTCCAATTTCATGTCATGCATCATCTTCTCCCCCAATGAACAGTAGAAAATTCAACCTATGACGCTCTACATCCAACTCCTTCTAGAAGCACGATCTCAAAGCAAAGCAATGGATCCACCTGAAACCATCCTGTTGCGAGATGAATTGAATGGAGACTAAGAATTCTCCAATCCAACTGTTAACTCTATGGAATCTAGAGCTGTTCCAGATTATTAAAATACTTCCATAGGCTCCCTGAGAATCTGAACTCACCCATTCATGTCATGAACCACTAACCATACCGTCACATTGATCTAATAATGGAATCGGATAAATCTTCCAACCTTGTCTCCTGAATCATTGCTAATTGGACTTTAAGATTCTGGATTGTCTGCTTTATTAGAGCTCTTTTCATGGAGAAGCTTATGCCCCTCACATTCCAAGAAACAATCTTCATGGAGCACTCCAATTCCCCCTTTCCTGTCCCCTTTCTGTCTTGGACTACCCGCTTTTACCTCTTTGCTAATCAGCCCCTTATCGTAATTGATAAACGACGAAAGATTTTGGATTTCTTTTTTATCCCTCAATGTCTTCTTTGCAGATGTTGCAAGGTTTGCATCTGATTCACGATTTTGTACCTCCAGATTGCGAAGGATATTTTGGAGATTACCTTCAACTGAGTACACAACGACCCCTACCGTGTGACCTATGTTGATGACTATTTGATTGATCCATGGCGTGTCTCCCTCCCAAGAACTTTTACGAGACCAAGGATCCAATTCATCCGTCTACTCTGACTCATCAATCCATCTGATCCTTCTAGATGTTTTGTCCTCCTCTCCTTGCATCACAGCTTCCTCCAGTGGCTTGGCTTCTCTCCCGAGGCAAGAGAGGCTTCTAATTGGGTCTCTGCAACTCCACCAGTCTTAAGAACAAGTGAGGGGGAGAGTTCAACCCTTTAGAAACGAGAACAGGATACCTTGGTGATGCTGATGGATTAAAGACAATGGAGATGGAGAGCTATTTGAATTTAGAAAATTACCCTCTCCACATACCTTAGGAGACACGAGGGCTGAGCTCTACACAAACCTCCACCAGCTTCCATTCCTAGAGAGTATGTGGTTGACTTACCCTCCGCATTAATAATCGTGACGCCATCAGTTGGTGTGTCTTCTGACAGGTAAACACACCTATCGATCTCAACATGAATCTCTGGTGATGAACTGCCATCCCATGACGGTTCACCTCTGCCTCATTATATGCCTTTGGTTTAAACCTGACCCCAGACTTAGATCTACACCCAGGGCTATCCTTAGCATCTCTCCCTTGCCATCCTTTCTTCCACATCACCAATAGCTAGGGCTGATCCATTCCCTTGCCTCCTCTCCTCTAGGTGACTCGAGGCAAGTTGGCTCCTCTACACTAAGGAGTTCCTCTCACTACAAAAAATATAGTCATTAGGGGCGTTTTCATCACAGGCGGCCATAGAAAACCGCCACTGTTGATGAAATGTGGGGCGTTTTTAAGTGGCTGCCCATGTATAAAACGGGCCACCGCTGCTGGTTTCAAAAAAAAAAAAAAAAAAAAAAAACCTAAAAGCCCTGTCCCCGAATCTAAAAACCCTCGAGCGTCCTATCCCCAAATCTCCAAAACGCCCGCGCGCCTAATACCCAAATCCATTGCCCCTTCTTCTCCCACCTCTTTTCTACCAAAACCCTTCTCCCCTCTTCTCTCCTCCCCTACAATAACCTACCAAAAGTCTCTCTCTCTCTTTCCCTCTCTCTTTCCCTCTCCAACGTCTTTCGATCTCCATTTTCCACTCCAGCCTCTCTTGATCTGCCTTCTGGTTGAAGACGTTGATCTCTCGGCCGTTGTCGTCCTTCTCACCGGAACATGCTAGAGTCCGAGAAGGCCCGCAAGAGGAAGTACGCTGATCTCTCGGCTGTGCCCTCCTCGTCGTAACACGCCCCTCTCTCTCTCTCTTTATCGCCTAATCCATGGAAGCCATAGCTGCTGTTGTCTCAACCATTGTAGCTATCAACAGAGTACCGGTACGTTGCTCTATTTTTTTTTTTTTTTAATTTTAATTTTTAAAATTTTTTTCCACCATTTGATCCGTATCTATGCTTTGGAATATATGGATAGGATTTCTTCTTCTACTTCTTTTATTTATTTGATGGGTCCTTTGAATTGTTTTCTTGACAATTCAAGTGCTGCCGGTTATGATAATGGGAGCCTTCTCTCTCTCGCCTCTGGGTTTTGCATTTTCAAGTTCTCTGTTGTCTTGAAAAAAGAAGAAAAGGGTGAAAAGCTTTGATCATTTACACTCTGCTGGATCAAACACGGCATGACGAAATCCGCATTATTGGTTGCCAGACTCTTTTTGTCTTTGTAAATAGTCAGGTAGGCACTGTCTTATTCTTTGGGGCTTCATGTTTCTTACTCTGGAAGTCGGATCTAATCTCGAGAAATTAGGCACTGGGATCACTTGTGTGTGGTCTGATTGGTCATAGATCGTACACGCTTGCTAGTAACTTTCTTTGAGAGAGTTTAGATTCATGTCATATTTCTTATTGTAACAGATGGATGGTACTTACATGTTCAACATAGAAGGCTTGATTCCCAAGCTCTGTCAGCTAGCCCAAGAAATGGGAGAGGATGAAAGGGCATGCCACTGCGTTCAGCAGGGCTACTGAGCCCTTTCATCAATGGTATCTTCTCTCTCATGGCCATCTGATTGTATATTCAATATCATTTCCATAGAATGTGTCTTATACTAGCTATATATTTTGTAAAAAATCATTTATTTCTTGTAAATAGATTCTGTTCCTTTCCTGAACTAAGTTAGAAAATGTTCTCTTGATGGTTATGGGAAAGAAGTTTGGCAGTGTATGATGCTCTCTTATCGTTCATGTCACCTGAGATAATGAAATTCCTATAAAATGCAATTTCCTTTTACCCTTTCGTTTCACTATTTATTAAATTGCATTCAGGATTACTCACACGCAAATGAGAGCACTGAGGTTACTTTAATGTGATTTAGAGGGCCCAAGGGTCATCTTTTCTTTCTTTTTTCTTCTTCCCACATGAACACCAAGCTAGAAAGAGCCCAAAAAGTTCAGTAGAAAAATTCACTTGCAGTCCACAATATATTCCACAACATATCTAACTGAGATGGGTTAATTCTTGTGCCAGAACTTTCATTGGTCTATTCGGAATGTGCTTCAACAATTATTTTTAAAGCTTTTCCTAGTGAATCCCATTATTGTCTTCAATAAAAAGTTATTATTTCAGTTGGGTTATTTTGTTGTTTCTTGGTTTTACAAATTTCATTTTCTATAGTCAGATATTTCTCTAAGCTAAAAATATCTTCATTATCATTGTCATCATTGTCATCATCATCATCACATCAATGTCCCTACTATTTGGGTTAGGCTCTTCGAATCTTTTACTCTGGTAGATATGTTGACTTGTAATATATTATCATTGCCATCATCATCATCATCTTAGCCTTTCTATGAACACATTGGGGTTGGCTTTTAAATGGTAGATTGGCAGAAGTTTTAGGATCGGTTGCCACGTGGTATGAACCTTCCTATTTTACTCGGGCTCTTAAAATCAGCCATGGCAGAGTATCACACGCACAAACACATTTACAAGTTTAGAACAATATTAAAGTCATATGTTTCTTACTTTCACACAAAATACATATGATTCATGCATTGACTGATTTACAAACTACTAAGTACCTTGAAACTCTTGAAAATAAAGTAATATGGTCAATGAATAAATCAAAACTTCACATTAAAGATTGAAAATACTAGCTGTGACAGGCCATGCCACAGTCTAGACCCTTACATGCTTAAAAACACAATGTAATCATGAAATGAGTGTTAAATAAGTATTGTCTAATTTACTTATCTCATATTTTCAGGTTTTTTATTTTATTTTTATTTTTATAACTTGAAAAGGTTCATGCGTATTCAGCTGATACAGTCATTGGTACCACCAATATGCACTGATACATATTGGTTTTTGGCTGACTGATATGGCTACAGAGTACAGATACCTATATCTTGAACCTTGTCATTAAGTGAACAAGCCTTCACATTAGGTATTTTCCTCATCCTTTTTCTAGGTCCTTTCAACGGTCATCAAAGCTGCCCTCATACTCAGCCTGTCTCCAGTTTTTTAGCACATGACCGAACCATCTCAATATGCTTCTATCATTTATCTCCCATTGGGGCTACTCTTAGCTAGTTAGATTACTAAGGAGGACCTCATTCTTGATTCTATCCTTCCTAGTCTTCTTCCCACACATCCATGGCAACATCCTTGTGTCTACAGCACTCTCACTCATTTCATGTTGCCTCCCAATTGCAAAGCACTTATCCTCATATGGTATTGTCAGTTGAATAATGACCTATAGTTTCATTGGCACGCGGCGATCACACAACAATGTGAGGCACATCTCCACTTCATCCACCCATCTCTAGTTATATTGGAAACATCATTATAAATTTCTGAAAGTTCAAATGCTTACTGATGAATATTCCAACAAATTCATTTCATCGATGAATCCTGAATGCTTTTTATGGTGCTAGTGCCCTGATGACGTAGCACCACTTACATAGGTTTGACGACGTAGCACCACTTACATTAGGGCTTTCCAACAATATGCTTCTATCATTATAAATTTCTGGTTTTTGGTTGATTTCATATGAATGCATGGTGGAATGGGCATTCTCATTCCTTTGCTTCTTAGTATACTTTTCACACTATTTTGATAGTGGATTGTTGTTCTTTCAATCTATTCACATGTTTTTGTTTTTATTTTTTATTGAATGGCAGGGAAAATTTCATTCTAGACAAAGTTTGTCTTTTAGCTGAAGTTACTGCAAGGTCCATTCGTTGACTAATTTCTTTTTTAAATGATTTTTGCTGAAGCTGTTGATAGATTGCATAGGCCTGGTATTGACAGCAGTTCTATTCAGAAAATAATTACCGCCACCAAATGAAGTCCCCAATCATTTGTGGATTGTTCACATTCCATATCATATCTCTACCATCTCAAAGATTTCAGGTAAGACCTGCACTCATTTGCTGTTGCTATCATTCTGCTGTATCATTTTGATGTTGGACTACATTTCATGGTATGGAATCCCCACGTAGCCCCCATTCAAACTTTAGAAGATTGAATGGGGGCTACATTTCATGGTATGGAATCCCCACTAATTTCTTTTTTAAATGATTTTTGCTGAAGCTGTTGATAGATTGCATAGGCCTGGTATTGACAGCAGTTCTATTCAGAAAATAATTACCGCCACCAAATGAAGTCCCCAATCATTTGTGGATTGTTCACATTCCATATCATATCTCTACCATCTCAAAGATTTCAGGTAAGACCTGCACTCATTTGCTGTTGCTATCATTCTGCTGTATCATTTTGATGTTGGACTACATTTCATGGTATGGAATCCCCACGTAGCCCCCATTCAAACTTTGGAAGATTTGTCATCCTTGCACAAGTTCGGATCTATACTCGTACGGGTTTGATTGAAGGAAACAGAACAGAGGCCTTATATGTGGAAATGAAGTGACTTTTCTTTTTTGCCCTCTTCCTTATACTGCCTTCAATGGGATGATTAGAGGTGAACATAGTCATATTTCTTTGATGGAACTTTAATTGTCATATTTCTTTAATGAAACTTTAATTCAGTGATCATGAAGTGATTTAATATTCATGGCTTGTTTCTGAAGCATTTGCATTTTTCGATTTGGTTGGCTTTTGGGATGGCTTATAATTTGAGATCATCTTATCTTAAGGAGAAAGAAACAATTAAGCTTCCTGTTTCAGCTACAAGTGGCTAGAAAGTATGTCTATAAGCTTAAAACTGAAGCTGCAGATACCAACTTTTGTATTATATTTGTATTAACGAACAATATTGTTGGGGTTGTATTATATTTCTCATTGTCAGAGGCACCTTTGTCCTTTAGTTCTTTGAATAAATCATTCTATTTCAGTGCTAATCTGCTATATGACTATAATTGATATCCTGGAATGAGAAGTATAAAAATCATTAGTTGTTCAGATCTTTCATTTCTCAATGTTTCATGAAAATTTGTATTCTTCTCTCTCTCTCTCGGGTCAGGAGGAAGATGTCTGAATGCTCTCATGCTCATAGGTATTGCTTTATTCCTGGATATAGACATTTATTAAGCTGGTAGATTCGCTATATCTGTAGGCTTTCTAGGCTATAAAAACATGGTGAAGGTTCTCTTCAAGGTAAAAAATTAAATATAGAATTCAGCACAAGATGGCCATTTTTTTGCAGTGCGCAGAGCAAGGCAAGGATAGGCTTTGCATTGAGAAGAATTTGGGCTGAGCGCTTGAAATTGGAAAGGTTACAGGAAAAGTGCTATTTGTAATGGGCCAAAAGCATTGCAGAAGAAGCCAAGAAAGGTGGCTTGGATCAACAAGAACTAGATTGGGACAGCTATGAGAAGATGAAAGCAGAAATAGTTTGCCAACAGCTTCAGTGGGTAGCTGATAAGGCAAAGGCCAGAGAATTTAAGAAAAAGGCTGAAAAGAAATCAGAGGAAGAGAAAGATGACTTGGCTATTTTTAAGGTTTTAAAACTCAAAGCGAAATTAACCAAGGTAAAACCATCAAAATCTCATGCCATCTGTGCATATCACATACCATTGCAGCCCAAAATGGGAATCACATATCTCTAAAACTTCAATGTTTTGATTCTCCCTTGTCTTGCAGACATGTTCATCTCCATGTTTTGGCAATGTTCCAGAGGGAACTTTCTATGTTTCATTTCTCTATATGTAGCCATGTTTTCATATTTCATACAGCAACAGTCTGGCAAGTGGGAGCTGCAGATACTAGAAGACCTTGTGGTGAGGCAATCTCACAGGTGGCCTATTGGGTTTGTCACGACAGGATTTGTTCGTGGAAGGTCTGCATTTCCTTTTGTGACATCTACATTATTGAATTGAATTATTGTAACTAAATAGGTTTTCTCTACACTTTATTCTTGTTTGAACTAACATGGTACGATACGATCATTGAGCTTTCTAATGCCACTATGATTAGCTCTTAAAGAGTATTGACACTCTAATTATTATTATATTTTCTATCATTATTGTTGTTGCTTCTTGGCACAAACATGCAATACTCTCTCCGTCTCTTTTGATAAGCATATTCTTGTTTATCGCTGTCTTATTTCTCTCTTCCATGTTTAACACACTAATAGCATACTGCTTGGCATTGTGTTCAGGTTAAGGGACTGGTAGATATTTTCTGAACTAAAATTGTAGACATTTCAGAGCATTCACTCACTAATGCTTGGTTTTGTCTTCAGGTTAAGGGACTGGTGGATATTTTCAGAGCTAAAATTGTAGATATTTCAGAACATTCACTAACTATTGAAGTAACCCTAGTCTTATTATTATTTTTTTTCTGGCTTGATCGAATCTTATGTAAATGCGGGTTGATCAATCATGATCCCTGCTCTCTTTTCTAAATCCTTTCATAATGCTAAAATGTTCATTTCTGTAATTCTAACCATTCAAGTAACTGGGGATCCTGGGAAGATGGTTGCAGTCCAGAGAAATCTAACCAAATTTGGAATTAAGGAAATTGCCAGAACTGGAAAGGTTGACTTAATTATCTTTTTGCAGGAATGCAACTTTTAGCTGGAAGCACCGAACATAATTTCCCTTCATGTGCCAAACTGGCAGGTGTGCAAGATCTTGACTTTTTATTTGATAGGCCCCAGAGGGGAAGTGACCTGGCCTAAAGTTGGGCTGGTCCACTCATCAGTAGGGCTATAGGTGTATATTGAATGTGGACCATTGGTTTTTTAACCTAACATTTTCTTGTATGCATGTTGCCTACCTGACAAGTGGAGCTGCCTGATTTTTGGGTGTGGACATTCACTGAGGGCCCGTCTGATTAACAGCTAGATCTCGCACATGAGCGCTTGTGTTTGGCTCATACATATGCATGACTCATTGCCTCATCACTTAATGTTTATGTAAAAACATTTTATTTTAATTATATATATTCAAAGCTAAAACAAACACACCACATCATGATTGAAATATGAAAATAAAATTTGCATGATTAAAGCATTCTAGAGGCACAAGACCTTTGGAATTTTAGTTTTTTATTTGATTTTTCATCCACACAGCGACCTTTGGAATTCATATCGATTTTGTTGCTTCTTTCTTGATTGGTGGAAACAAAACAATCTCATTTCTCGAGGTTGCTTATTCCACTTGCAGGCACACATGTGCCGATATGGAATGCGTGTGAGAGAAATGTCTGGATCAATGTTTAAAGTATTGTCCGAAGCTGGTATGTATTGTTCAATATGTATGGCTTTTCATGATCTTGAAGTTCAGTCACCAAAGTTCAATATGTATGTATGTCTTGTTGTTCTATGCTTAATATGTTTAGTGTTGAACATGGGTAGGTCTGGATGACGTGTTATATATCATGGTGGTATTAGTATGGGTGTTGGAAGATTTGAGCTTCAAGAGTCCAAAGGAAGAGTAATGTATTTTTTGAATAATGTGGATATGATGAAGTTGTTGTTTTTTGTTAGCACTACATCGAGGTTCTGTTTTAAGAGAATTCCTTGCCAGTATTTACATATCAATCGGTCCAGCCAGATCACCCCACGAGTGAGAATGGGAAAACTCAAAATTATGTGATCTAATCATTAGGTGAGTCAATTTTTGAATTTGATGTTTTTGGAGGTTATTCATTGTTTTCTAATGTGTGGCCCATCTGATGCTTGGATTGGCTTGATTTTTGTGTTGCCCCATTTTAATGGTAGGTGAGCCTGCTGGATGATTGGTTTCCATACAAACAGCATGATGGGCCCCATATGTAGCTAGTTGGAAGAAATTTTCTATGATTGTTGTAGAGGAACCAGCCTCCGAACTTTGATTGAACATAATAGGCTACTTCCTCATTTGAATGCTAGTAATCATCACTAATCTTCATTCTTCCTCCTGATTAGATGGGACACATCGAGTTTGCAATTCAGTTAACTTGTGCATTTAGATGCATCGTTGCAGACTGTAAATGATCTTGATTCTAATCCGATTGAGAGACAGACACAACTAGAATTTCTTAATCCTTAAGACTCTAGATTCCCACAATTATAAATGACTAGAGCTGGCCTGATTATGGAAAATTTGAAAACTACCCTTATGGAACCAAACATCATTTAAGTCCCATTTGGCAGACCCAAAATCTAGTTCTAGTTTGTTTTTGTGTTTTTTGTTTTTCGTTTTTGTTGTTTTTTTTTGTTTTTTGTTTTTTTTTTTCCAGCACAACCAATCCACCTTGTAAGCAGAATCTAAATCACAGCTAAGGAATGGAAATGAGCCCTTCTTGTCTTGCCAACGATTTGAATGTGCCGAGTTTACTTGAAAATAGCACTACTAGTATAGGATTTCAATGTAGAACTCTTGTGTAAGCTATAGGTATGCTAGGAGCCTCATGCACAATCAGAATTTCAGCTTAGGTCCATTTACCATGCTCCATCCCCCCTTTTTGTTCAATATAAAACTGGTTATCCCCAGTTGGGTCAGTTGCCAGGGACCCAAGCTTCCATGAACTACAGGCCCTCGAATACGATCATGAACCCCTTCTGTACCGTTGGATCGAACCAACCTCCAAGGGATCCTGTCTATCTTCATTGGCCGAGCCCTGCTATGATGTACGCACAATCCTGTGAGCATTTCGCAAAGTCGCTTTTTTTCGGTGCCCTTCTATCGAGAACCCTTAAGCTTTGATTATTCCCGGCAGATCGCTAGGGAGAAACGAGAAAAAAATGTTGCAGAATGGTTGATGTCATTTTAGGTTCCATGGAGTTAAGTAAATACATTATTGAGATTTGTCAGATTGTTGTGTTTCAGTTTCAGGTTCCGTTTTGTAGTCTGTTAGGGAGTAAAGGTACGAATATGACCCGATTTCTAAATGTTTTGGTAAACTAGATGTTTTTGCTGGTAGCAAAAAAAAAAAAAAAAAAAAAAAAAAAAAAAAAAAAACACTTCCTAAACTGTTAAAGAAGTTCATCATGCCGCACATGAAAATTTTGGTGCTTGATATAGGGAAAAGATATAATCAGTCCATTTATTTGCAAAATGATCTGTTATGGGCACAATCACTAAGCAGCTGGTGGATAGTTATATTTGTTGCTTTTCTCAATGATGTCCATTAAATGTTGCAAGTAGTTTTCGATCACCGGATTTTTAGCGGAAAGGACTCTTCTCCATATATGCGAAGCCTTGTAATACGAAGAATCTTGCGGCCACCATCCACCATGAGATGAACCATATTTCTCTTTAACAATCGAGGTCCATAACGCGTCTTTCTCTGTCGCAAATCTCCAAGCCCATTTCCCAAGAAATGCGGAATTCATAAGTTTCAAATTTTTGACGTTAGCACCTCCCTCCCTGAACACTCTGCAAACTTCATTCCACTCCAACAGATGGAACTTCCTCTGATTTTCCTTGCCAAACCAAAGAAAATCCCTTCTAATTTTTTCAATCGCCTTTAAAACCGTGGCTAGACATCTGAATAGAGACATAAAATAGAGGGGAAGGCTAGAAAGGGCTGACTTGATCAAAGTCAAACGACCGCCCAGCGATAAAATCGACATTTTCACGAAGCCAGGTTTTTGTGAAACTTGTTGATAACTCTGTCCCATATAAACTTCGGCGAGGGTCCTACAGCAAGGGGAGGCCGACAAAAGACATTGGGAAGGAATCAACCTGGCACCCGAGCATAGTTGTAAAGGATTGAATCATTGGAGAGGGCACGTTAACTCATAGAATCTTCGATTTACTCATGTTGATCCTGAGACTAGAAACCGCTTCAAAACAGCGCAATTTGATAAGGAGATTCTTGATGCAGTCCGACGATGCGCCAGAAAAGATGAGGGTATCGTCAGCAAACTGAATATGGGTAATGGGATCCGCCAGGCCAGGCATCACAATTCCATGAAGAAGGCCTTGCACTTGCCCTTTGATCAACATTTGAGACAATGCCTCACCAACAATTAGGAAAAGAAGGGGGGAGAGAGGGTCCCCCTAGCGCAACCCTCTCGAACTTTTAAAGAAGCCCTTTAGAGATCCATTAAGGATAACAGAGAAGTTGGCAGAACCGATGCAAGCCTTAATCCACCTTCTTCATCTAATCCCGAAGCCCATACGAGAAAGCATGTACATGAGAAAATCCCAATCGACATGGTCGTAAGCTTTTGCAACATCCAACTTGCAGAAAATCCCTTTCGACTTAGACTTATGACAAGAGTGAAGAACTTCATTAGCACTGAGGGCTCCATCCAGAATCTGTCTGCCTTTTATAAACGCATTCTGATGAGTAGATATGAGTCTTCCGATGACCTTGGAGAGATGAGTATATAAAATTTTCGCAAGGATTTTGTATGGACTCCCTATCAGATTGATCAGTCAGAATTGAGAAAAAGAGTCGACCCCTGCCACCTTCGAGATAAGAGAGATAAAGGAAGCACCGAGACCTTTCGAAAGTCTTCCTTTGGCATGAAATTGCTGAACAAATGATAGGACATCATGGCGGACCGACTCCCAAAAGATCTGGTAGAAACTCATTGGGAACCCATCTGGCCTTGTGGACTTGTCTCCACCTAAGGCATCAACGGTAGCTTTCACCTCATCTTCTGAGAATTGGGCCCCTAATAAGTTAGCATCTGCCCTCTCCAAAGTGTTAAAAGAAATATTATCTAGGCGCGGCCTTATCCACTTTTCATTTGTTAGGAGCTGTTTGAAATGAGAGATGGCAATACCTTCAATCTCCGATTTGTCCTCAATTTTGTTCCCATTATCAGAAATACTGAAGATAGCCTTAGACCAGGCTTGCATCTTACCCATGTAATGAAAAAACTTTGTATTTTTTGTCACCATCAGCGATCCATCTAATTCTGGATTTGATCCTCCAAGAAGCTTCATCTTCAAGAGCTATATTTGACAGGTCCTGAATTATGCTAATTCGCCTGGATAGGGATTCAACTGAGAGCAAGGCTGCTTCAGACTCTTAAGTCTATTTTTTGAAGGTTGGAAAGAAGGGCTGCAACTTTGGCCTCTCTTTTAGACTACCTGATAGTGCCATTCCTTGATCTTGGACTTGAGAAGTCCGAGTTTACAGAGCAGCTTATGGCCCGCATAACCGTCTACCTTGAAGCTGGACCACCATTCGACTATGTTTTGATGGAGACCCTCTGATTGAAGCCAAGAGGAATTAAACTTGAAAGGCTTCAGACCTCTGTTGTTGTCCTCCACAGTTAGAAGGATCGGACAGTGATCGGACGTGGTTCTCGGTAGAGCTATTTACTAAAGATGAGGGAAGACCTCCATCCATTCGGGAGAAACGAGGAATCTGTCTAAACGTGTCTGAATAGGAGCTGCCCGGCCGTTAGTCCAGGTGAATCTGGCTCCTAATAGAGGTAAATCAATGAGCTGTTGATGTTGAATCCACTCTGAAAAATGAAACATAGCAGAAGATGGTCTTCTCTTTCTGGAATGATCTTCAGCAAATCGAGTAATATTGAAGTCACCGACCATGCAGGACGGACCTATAAAGGATTGTCTGACCTGGGTTAGCTCATCCCAGAAATCATCCCTGACTGAATCATCGTTAGGCCCATAAACAACAGATAAAAGACATTGGAAAGGAGAGGACTTATCTTGAAGTTTAACCGACACCGACCAAACGCCACGGGAGGAAGAGAGGAGATCCCACTTGGACGATTTCCAGGCAACAAGAATACCTCCCGATGTACCGACTACATCCAATGCTACCCACTTAGCATCGTTTGCCCTCCACAAGGTAGCAAGCAGACTGTCCTTGAAAAGAGGAGCTTTAGTCTCCTGGAGACGCCACATCCGGATTACACCTAGTAATAGAAGCTTTAATCAGACTCCTCTTGTGTTTGGAGCCAACCCCACTTGACATTCTAAGAAATTATCTTCATTGGCTAACTACACTTCCCCGGTTACCCTGTCTCCTGGGTTTATAAGATGAAGCTGAAATAAACCCAGGACTGGTTTGCAGACGCTGCAATTCGCGACTGGTGGAAATTTTAGCTAATTGTTTTCCTGCAGATCTGCGCTTTTCAATGGGTCTCCCTCTATTCTCAATACACTGAAACAGAGCTATATAGTCTTCCAGTCGGTCTCCAAAAGACAAACCGAGGGATCTCCCAACCTTCCCAATGACATCTCTAATCCATCTCTTGTTCTGAATCTTAGCCAATAGATCGACCCTATTCATTTTCGATGATTCTTTCTCAACCTGTGCGTCCGCAATCATTTGCAGAGGTTCCGCCATTAGAACGTCACTAAAGAGGTTGTCTTGAAATAACGTAATCAGGCCCAGCTCCGATGTGTTAACCGATGGAGGGGAGGAGAAGGATGGAGAGGATGGATGTGATTGATATTCTGAAAGGCTGTCTCTCCCAGCAGAGTCAATTTCAGGATCGAAAGACGGACTTGGATTTGAAGAGCAAATCGGAGTAAGGAGGTTGGGGGTTTTCCAGCCGAGTGCGGGAGAATCGGGTTGATTTGGGTATACTAGAATAGTGGGGGGTTGAGTGGGGCTAGAGGAAATAGATGTTGACGGGTGGTGGATAATTGATAATGAGGAATCCGGATTTGGATCCAGGCCTGAGTAAGAGGACCCGCTCGGATATGTAACATTGGAAAGAGGGGCTTGAATATCTGACGCCCGTCCCCATGCAGGGCCTGGGAGAGAAGCAGAAGGAGACATGTGTCCCATAGAGCGTGAAGAGAAGGGAGAGTGTGACAGAGCAATAAGTGCTTCTGGCGACGATTGATGACATGAATTAGTAACTGGTGTGTATTTGGAAGACTCCCCCGGATAAACGGCTGCCTACGCTTTCTCCAAAGCTGACATGTCAGCTATCGCTCCATGCATCAACGGGTCCTTTGACGTTAATGAATACACGGACGGGCGAGATGGATTTGGTACAAGAGAAGTCGGTCAAAGCGATAGAAAGGCACCACGTGTCTCCCGAAGAGCGAGTGTACGATCCTCTCCGCTGTAGGCGTCAGATAGACTGGCAGGCTTATGTGATGGTGATTAGAGTTGTACACGAGTCGAGCCGAGCCGAGTATTGCCCAGCTCATGCTCGGCTCGCACTGCCCGAGTCCTACTTGTACTTGGCTCTACTCGGGCATCGAGCATGGATTCCCTACTCGTGCTCTACTTGTCTGAGTACGAGCAGAAATCGAGCAGAGTCGAGTCCGAGTTTTTGAGTCCGAGTCTGAATTTGAGCCTAATTCGAGCAGGGTTTTCGAGCAACAAATTTAACATATATTAGCTGTATTAACATATATTAACAATTTTAACATATATTAGCTATATTAACATATATTAACATATTAACAATTTCTATATTAACATATATTAGGTATATTAACATATATTAACAATTTCTGACATATATTAGCAATATATGATATCAATTTCTGAAATATATTAACAATTTATACAAAAAAAACTAATAATAATAAATCAACACCACACAGTACGAGTCGAGTATGAGTCGAGCACCCGAGTCGAGTACCGAGTTGAGTATTGCCCAGCTCGTACTCTACTCATAATCAAAACGAGTATCAAACTCATGCTCGTGCTCGACTCAAACTCATGCTGAGTCGAGTCGAGTCAAGTAATTCTGAGTCGAGTCGAGCGAGTAATCGAGCTTACTCTGCTCATGTATAGCTCTAATGGTGATCTACAGGAGTAGCGACCTTGTACACCTTCTGGTGTAAGCTGGTGGTTCTCTGTCGGCGCCGGCGGAGGCCCTTCTCCGATGCGCCATAGGTCACCCCACCGAGGGAGCGGATCATCCTGAGCTTCTTTGATGACCGGAAATTCTAGAGAGCGATCGTCAACCAACACTTTAATAGACGAAGGCGGCAAAACTCCCTTCTTCCTCCTAACTCTCACCCTGATGACGCCGACCTCCTCCCCGAGTTTCGTCTTAGAGTCCAGTTCAAGATATGATCCCAAGAAGGCAACGACAGAAATGAAGAACTCATCGAACCACAATTCCAATGGAATTCCCCATATTTGGAACCAAACATTTTCCATGCCAAAGATGGAAAAGTCTTCCCACTTCATGACTTTGGCCACCGGACTGCCAAAATGTAGATGACCTGCCATCAACAGCATATCTGAATTAATTCCCGGGCACACCTTCACCCAGAGTTTGTTATATCCCAACGGTTTTATCTTGTAGTTGCCCGGCCGGAAGCTCGTAGTTTCAGCGATCCAGTCTTTCACTTGAGATATGGAGGCACCTTCCTTACACAGAATGACAATCGTATCCTTTAGGTCGTCTCTAGCCCTTTGAAAGTTTACTATATTGACTGAAATGGGAACATCCTCCTTAAGATGAGGAGAGCCGGGGTTGATGGTAGGAGTAGGCATGGCTTCCGACAGAGGGGAGATACTATGAGGAGAAGTGGGTGCATTGTTCAGGAGAGCCTCCTTGAAAGAGACAGGCACCGAGGTGGTAGGAAGAGGAGAGGGGAAAGTGGGGGGTTAATGGGCTTGGGACGATACACCTTCGTGGCGGCAAGGGGAGGCTTGAGATTTGGGCCGAATCTCGCCCTTTGAACCAGCAATGGACATCCCGCGAACTTAACACCGTGCAGCATATACACGGCTCTAGCGAGCTCAGCTTTAGACGACATACGAACCAGTGCAAAGCCTCTATAAGCTCCAGTATTCCGGTCTCTAGGCATCACCACGTCCATAACCGCACTCGCATGACCAAATATCCTCTCGATATTGAGTGGAAACCATCCCCTCAAAAACCCTTTCACAAACAAGGTAGGATACGCTACTCGATTCCTGGCGGAGGGACCCACAGTTCTAGACTTCCGACCAGGAACAGTCTGCCAAACCTTCTCCCTCTGTCATGCTGCTTCAGTTCCAGGCAAAGTAGGAGCCTTATTCTCTGTAGTATTCAAAGCTCTTGAATCCGACGAGTTCCCACTCGACTTCCCGAAGTTGATAGTGGAGCAGTCTTCCCATCTTCGTGGAATGGTGTCGCTCGGCTTCGTCATCTTCATGGAATGGGTTTTGCTATTTTTAGTTCTTTAAAAGGGTGATGATGCTTCTGAATGTCTGCCTCCTATGCTTGAAGGACGAGGAGTCAGTGGACCTAAAAATCATCTCCTTCCAAAAAACTAATGATAAACCTAAAAATTAATTGCTTATATATGTATGTAACAGAATCCAAAAATAAAAGATAACAATTTAAAAAAAAAAAGATGTTTTTCTGTATGAACCATATCTAGGAATCTTTGACATGGACATGTGTTGACATAGAATTTCCAAAAAGTGCTTTGCCTATGTTACATTTATTTAGCCATCAACTAGCATAACCTTCGTCACTCTCTGCGGAGGGTGAGCATCATATAAATTAGATAAGCTAATCCTGATCCCATGGATGAAATTAGCCCAGGATGTCATGAAAATCAGTTTACACAACCACTTCTGACACCCCCTTCTCTCTGTCATGAAATTGTTCTCTGGTATTTAAATTGACCCAACATTCACTTATTACAACTTCAAACTTTTTCAGGGGGTTCCATATCCAGCATTACAAAAGCGTGACAAGCCAAGGTGTGTGGAACTTTATTTCTCGAGCTGGCACATCAGGGCCGGTATGAATTTTCTCTTGCCTATCAATTGTGATAATTTTATGGACCATTGTTAGGTGAACATTTGCATTTTCTTATTTAGTTTGTATTCGAACATATGTTAGTGGAATCTCGTAAAGGGGACGAACAGTTATTCGCATGCGAGGTGTCCCTCGTCCATTATGAAGACATGGGAATCCCTAAAGATGTAGCAAAGGTTGGCGTCCGTCATAGGATGTGGGGGGCCGTTAAGAAATTACAGTCTGGCATGAGAGCTTGCCAACTTGAGAGAAAGTCAGAAGCCTCACTATCTCCAAGCGCGCTGTTGGCAAGGATAACCACTAACATTTCTGTTGATGATGGCAGCATCCAGCAAGGATAACCACTAAGATTTATTGACATGATCAAGTGATCAAGCATGCATAGCAGTAATAAATGTGAAGAGTACTAATGGAGAAAGGAGCTCAATCACTCTAGGCTTGCACTAGAAGCTGGCGGTGAGTCTGTCTTTTTACATAGGATAGCTATAAGACTCAAAATGCAGAGTAGTTAAGGAACAACTTGTTCATAGGAAGAGTATAGCTTAAATGAGGATGTTGATATGAATGAGTGATAAGATAGATAAAATTAGAAATGAATGCATCGGAAGGAATTGTGTAGCACAAATAGGTAATAAGATTATGAGAAGTAGACTTAGATGCTTTGGTCATGTGCAAAGAGAAGACGTGATGACCTATGGTCCAACTGACGTTATGACCCTTGATAGAGTGAAATGGCGAAAAAGGATTCATTTAGCCAACCCAATTAGTTGAGATAAGGCTTAGATGATGACAAAGACAACAGATTTGGCAAATCTCCACCAAAAAACAAACATAAAATTTGAATTTCCCAAATCCCTCACCCAAATAGCCTGTTAGAGAAGTAACTACTTTTTTGGGGCTAGACGCTAAGGGATTAAGGCAATTTCAAAATGGGCACACTCATCCACCATAGATGGCCATACATGCATGGCTTCATTAGATCTTGACTGTTGGATTTGGGCCTCTGAGAGCTTACGACTAATTAGATGGTTAGGTCCATTTGATGAATTTGATTTTCTTTTTCAGCCTAATTCTCCATCTACAATGTGCTACAATGTGGACAGTTTTTATTTATTTTGTACATTTATGCCATATATATATGATGTGCCTCACCACTATCAATAAAATGAACTATCACCTTAATCCTGTCCATGTCTCACGCGGGATAGGCACTCTGATAGTCACATCAGCCGTACACATGTCGTACATGTCCAGCAAGATCGACTGTCCAAATAGTGGGCCGCCCGTTAGGGATGGAGTAGGTTGAAAGACTCAGTGATAACCCATTTGGTTTCACCTATTGATTCTGGTCCATTGGCTCCAATCAGGCCGGTTACATAACGGTATCGATTAGTTTTTGAAAGCTTGTAGGATTATACCATTCTTCTATAATTGATGATTTGTCTTTAAACTTTTTAATAATTTATGCAGGGACCAGTTATGTGGATCTTGGGCATTCGATGCTATTAATATGCATGGTTTCTATAGCAGACCTTTCCAGTCTAAGATAGTTGTTGGGGCTGAAAGATACATTACCCTCTTCAAGAAAGCGAGGAATTGTTGTTCAGTAGCTCTACAAGAGGTCGAGTTCGTAAAGTTGGCCCTGGATGGTGTAGACATCGAGCTCTGAAAAAAGTTTGAAGCCATGAAGTTTGAATATCTTTTTGAGCTCTCTACCCATGTTAACAAATATGTGTGGATTCTTTACGAGGGTAATTAAAGGAATGCATTGCAAAGGACCTATTATCAGGACCTTAATTACGATTTAGTTATTGTTGAGGTAGCGGCTAAGAGATTGTTTATTTATCCGACCTAAACAAGAAAAGACGTTTAAACCCTACACGAATGGATCTTAGGAAGAATACCTTTAAGTTTAACAAGGAGTGTTCTTTAGATATTACTAATGGCAGTGAAATTTGTGACCATCTTCTGGAAGATAAATTTATTAACCTCTTGGATTTTAAAAAAATTCCATCAGCTGAATATTTGAAGTGTTGTGCGGATGCCTTGGATTCTGCACAGTCTGGGAGATGAAGCAGGGCTCTATCGATTGGACCGAACTAGGCTTCGGTCTAACCTATAGAATGTAAGATTTATCAAGAGTAGAGCATGACTCTATCTGTCCGACCAAAGGTGAGTTTGGTCCGACTGACAGATACCGAATCTATTACACATTTTTGTGTAAGTTAGGGTATTTAAGTCTAGTTTTGACAAGAGCTTTTAAGATACAAGTATTTTCTGGGTGAAAGAGTTTTATACACTTGTAAAGGCGTGGGAATGGATTTTTCTCAAGGTCTAGGATTTTTCCTAGGGTGTGCATTACAAGGGGAGATCGTATTGCTTCTGTAATTTGAGAAGGTGAGTGGTGTAACTCTAAGGTTTCAATTATATTGGAGATCTTTGTCACTTTGTGCCATGGTTTTTTCTCGAAATGGTTTTCCACGTAAATTTGTGTATTTGTGATTGTTTGATTGATTATTTTCTATTTTGATTGTTCTATCTTTGTTGAATGTGCTTTTGCAAAGCGCAAGATTGACAATAGTATTAGATTCGAATTTTTAATATCTAGGGTTGATCCGGGTTTATTGTGGGTTCGAAATTATAACAAAGTGGTATCAAAGCGTTAAGTTAAGGACATTTGGAAATTCAGCGAAGATATCAAGGTTGAAGTTTGATATAAAAAAAATCGATGAGAATAACAATTTCAGTTTATAGCGTTAAGTTAAGGACGTTTGGAAATTCACCTTAATCCTGTCCATGTCTCACGCGGGATAGGCACTCTGATAGTCACATCAGCCGTACACATGTCGTACATGTCCAGCAAGATCGACTGTCCAAATAGTGGGCCGCCCGTTAGGGATGGAGTAGGTTGAAAGACTCAGTGATAACCCATTTGGTTTCACCTGTTGATTCTGGTCCATTGGCTCCAATCAGGCCGGTTACATAACAGTATCGATTAGTTTTTGAAAGCTTGTAGGACATACCATTCTTCTAGAATTGATGATTTATGTCTTTAAACTTTTTAATAATTTATGCAGGGACCAGTTATGTGGATCTTGGGCATTCGATGCTATTAATATACATGGTTTCTGAAAGATACATTACCCTCTTCAAGAAAGCGAGGAATCATTGTTCGGTAACCCTACAAGAGGCCGAGTTCGTAAAGTTGGCCCTAGACGGTATGGACATCGAGCTCTGAAAAAAGTTTAAAGCCATGAAGTTTGAATATATTTTTGAACTCTCAACCCATGCTAACAAATATGAGTGGATTCTTTACGAGCATAATTAAAGGAATGCATTACGAAGGACCTATTATCAGGATCTTAATTACGATTTAGCTGTTGTTGAGGTAGCGACGATGTCACGACCGTAAATCTAGTGTTGGTCATCCATGATTACTAGAGTTAGCAACGGTAGTTTTTGCCCTTAAAGTATGGAGGCATTACTTGTATGGGGTTAGATTCGAACTCTTTTCGGATCATAAGAGCTTGAAATACCTCTTTTCCCATGCCGAATTGAATATAAGGCAAAGACGTTGGATGGAATTGATGAAAGACTATGATTTTGACCTTCAGTACCACCCAGGAAAAGCTAATGTGGTGGCGGATGCTTTAAGTTGTCAGCCACAGGCCCAAGTGGCACAATTGATGATGCCAGAGTGGAAAATGGTAGAAGATATAGCTGAATTTGATTTTGAGATGACTCTACAGCCTCGGTTGTACAATTAGCAAACTTGACGATTCAACCCTCTTTGATATCCCAAGTTATAGAAGCCTAACAGTTTGATCAATGGACGTTGTTTTGTAAAGATGTGATAATAGGAAAAAGTCAATTGGAGTGGCAGATAGGTTTGGATGGTGAACTTCGGTTTCAGGACAGGTTATATGTTTCAGATATCTCAGAATTGAAGACGGCCATTATGGATGAGGCACATCGCACTCAATTTACTATCCACCCAAGATCTACGAAGATGTATAAGGGCATGAAAAGACAATTTTGGTGGACTAGAATGAAACGTGAAGTTGCTAGGCATGTGTCAGAGTGTGACATTTGCAAACGAGTAAAGGCAGAGCACTAAAAGCCCGCAGGGGAATTGCAACATTTGGAGATACCAGTATGGAAGTGGGAACATGTAACTATGGATTTCATTGTGGGTTTACCAAGAACCTTACGTCGACATGATGCTATATGGGTTATTATAAACCGTTTGACAAAAATAGCCCACTTTCTTCCTATTTGTATTTCTTGGTCTAAAGATCGGCTCGCAACTTTGTTTATAAACGAAAATGTTAGATTACATGGTGTACCTGTTTTGATTATATCTGACCGAGATCCGAGGTTTACATAAAAGTTCTGGAAGAGTTTTCAAAAAATAATGGGGACGGCTTTAAGATTTATCATAGCATATCATCCACAAACAGATGGGCAGTCCGAAAGAGTTAACCAGATTCTCGAAGACACGCTCAGATCATGTGACTTAGATTTCTCTGGTAGTTGGGACGACCACTTGCCGTTAGCAGAATTTGCATATAATAATAGTTTTCAGGCTACTATTGGCATGACACCCTATGAGGCGTTATATGGTAGACCTTGTAGATCTCCAAGTTGTTGGACTGAGATTAGTGAATGATGTCTTTTAGGCCCTGAAGTTGTCCGAAAAACGTCTGAAAAGATTGATCTTATTCGACAACGTATGCTTACAGCTCAAAGTCGGCAGAAGAGTTTTGCAGATCGCTGGCGTAGACCCTTAGAGTTTGTCGAGGGAGACTGTATATCTCCGAGTTTCACCAGTGAAAGGTGTAGTACGATTTGGTGTTAAGGGAAAGTTAGCCCCGAGGTTTATAGGGCCCTTCGATATTGTTGAACGAGTTGACACCGTAGCTTATCGTCTCGCTTTGTCATCCCAATTATCTGGAGTTCATAATGTTTTTCGTGTCTCGATGCTTCGTAAATGTGATCCGAAGATAATAACACCTGTTATTGACTGGCAATCCTTAGCAGTTCGGGAAGATGCATCCTATATCGAGTAGCCAATTTGTATTGTGGATAGAAAAGAACAGGTTCTTCGTACTAAAGTCATTCCCTTAGTGAAAGTCCAATGGAGTTATCATTCAGTAGAAGAAGCAACCTGGGAATGGGAAGCAGAGATACGTAGTCGTTACCCTCATCTATTTGATTCCTAAGTACGTATAAATATGATATGGTTATTGTTGTATTGTACTGTTATAACTGGATATGTTTTGAAATTTCGAGGACGAATTTTTTTTTAAGGAGGGAAGAGTTGTAAGACCCGTGATCCCGAAATCTGGTTTGTAAACTGGATACCCATTGACTATAGGTCCATTAGCCTCGAGAATGTTTTGACTTGATCATAATGTTGTTCTGTTATCAAGCTGCAAGCTGTATTTCAACCTGATATTCGAATTTTAAGATATGGACTTAAAATTAAATAATCTAAGAAATGACAATTATGTCCTTATTTTATCTGGCTCAGCTTCATCATCAAGTTTTCAAAATCCGTTAGGTCCGAGAGCTTAACTGTTGTAACCGTAGTTGAGTTACGGAGTTAACGGCGAAAACGACATGTCAATGAGACACCCAGACTGTAAGTTATGCATAGGGATGCACATGTATATTTTGAGAAAATATACTCAAATGACCTTGATGTTTTAAAAATCTTTGGAATAGGTTAGTTCAAATCACTTAAATAACCTTTTGTTTATTGCTACAATAAGTTTAAACTTCTCAAAATCAACACAAAACATCCCATACCCTCATTTTTAGACAAAAGCCTATTTAAGACCCTTTTTAAGTCCATAAATAGGAAAAACCTCTTTCAACCATTCCATTTCCAGCACTCTAGTTGAGGAAAAGAAGAAGAAGAAAAGGAAATAGAAGTTGAGGTTGAGATCCAATCCTCTGCTAGTTACAGGTGAGCGCATAGATTAGGAGCACACATATGTGTACGCTGAGGTTTCCTTCAAAACCCTTTTGCTGATTTTTCATTTAGGGTTAGAAAATTGATGATTTTTCTGTTTTAGGGGGTTAATAGATTTTCATAGGTATTTGCTGGAATTAGGTATTGCTGGAATTATGTATTGCTGGAATTAGGTATTGCAGGAATTAGGTATTGCAGGAATTAGGTATTGCTGGAATTATGTATTGCTGGAATTAGGTATTGCTGGAATTATGTATTGTTGGAAGTAGGTATTGCTGGAAGTAGGTATAAATATAAGGGTAAAAGATAAGATTTCTATTTTGATAAACTGATGGATTTTCATTTATGGTTAGTCAATTTTCTTGAAAGCCAAGATAGCCCTATAAAAGATAATTTGTTGCTGGATTTTCTTTTAAAGCCCTAAGCAGACTAATTTTTCTGATTTCAATTCGTTAGGTTATTGCTGGATTTTCTTACGGGTATGGTTGAATTTGCTGAGTTAGTTGATTAGGTCATTAATGGAAGATTAGATGATAGATATGATTTAGTTTTGTTTAAGGTTATACGTCTTTCTAATGGTTTCTCTCCATCCCTTACAATATCCGCCCGCTACTTGTTTGACAAATTATTTCAAAGAAATATCCTTCATCCTTTTAATGTAGTTATTTCTTGAGCAAAATATGCTTGTAGCATAAAGTCTCATAGTAGAATAAATCCCAGATTGGAGTTAGATTAGGCTACGTCATGTGCATATCATATGCATGATTCATAGTTATTGTATCATTGTATGCTTGAGAGTGAATGATTCATATCATGATATGGTGATCATGAGAAATTTAAATGTGGAACTTAAATGTATGAGGAGACCACATGAGGATGGTTGTCCTATGCTTGCTTTGAAAACCCTGACATATTGTGCTTATATGTGGACTTATGCATATGAACATACTTTGTTATAACTCGAGTTGGACACCACACTGGAAATGTGTAATTCGATAGGACATGATTAGAAGGTCCGTGGGTGAAATTGGGAGCAACCAATGCTTAGACCGGGTGGAAGAACAGAGCGTTGGAATGCTAAAATACCAAAGTAGGCAGCGACTCCCACCGACATGTGTCGATTGGTTGAGAGGTTTGACCTGACCTGCTTATGGGCAAGCAAAGATAGGTTGTGTGTGACGAGCTCATAAATTGTTTGCTATCGTTTTGTCAGGCGACTTGTTACTTCTCGTCATTAGGAAGATAGTGAGGTTTAACACAAGTGGGTTAGATTAGTTCAGCCCGTGAACTATGTAGTCCCACCTCTGTAGTTGACCATGATGGAAAAGTCTACACAAGTGGGTAATAATGAGTCTCACTTCTGTTTTAGACCCTGGCGATCCAATTGAGAAATGTGAAAAGTTGTGGAAACGTTGAAAGAGTATATATTGTATCTTTATTTTATTGTTATCGAGCCAGAAAGCCTGTGTATTATAGGAGCATGACATGAAACATGCATTTTCACTGCATACACGCACTCACTGGGCTTAGTAGCTCAAGTTTTCCTTTCTATTTTTTTTACAGGTGAGAGTAAGGAGCTGAAAGTGTAGAGGCTACAGACTCCAGTTGTCCTTTTTGTTTTGTACATATATATATATATATATATATATATATATATATATATATATATAGGAAAACGCTCACCTGCGAACCAGTTCGTACGTAGTACGTACGAACTTTTTTGAGAACCCATCACACGTGATGAATCTCGCAAATCTGAACCGTCCACATGAAGCAGAACCTCATGAAACCCCATAGTATAAAAAAAATTTTTGAACCGAAACTTTGGTGGACCGTGAAAAATGTAAACAGTTTATTTCCTTGATTTGAATTTCCCTTTGCTATGGACAGTATGGAGAAAAGTTTTCGATAAAAGTAAAACTTGGTCTTAGGGGGTTTCACTAGGTGCTGCTTCACATGAACGGTCCAGATTTGCGAGATTCATCACGTATGATGGGTTCTCAAAAAAGTTCGTACGTACTACGTACGAACTGGTTCGCAGGTGAGTGCTTCTCTCTCTCTCTCTCTCTCTATATATATATATATATATTGATAATACCCTGAATATGTATATCAAGTATAGTAAATATGACATGGTTTATGTTTTGGTTTTGCCTTGACGTGCTCAGTTGTACCCAGTAATATATGTTGAATATGATGAAATTTTGAGAAATGATACATGTTTGTTGTTTTTACTTTCAGAAATCCTCCTTGTGGAGCCTCGCTTATGGGACTTAGGCTGTGATAGTTGGAAGTCCCAAAATCGGAGTTCTACGGAGGCTGTTAACCAAAATTTGGTGTCTATTAATCATGGATACCAACACTAGATTTAGGGTCGTGGCAGAAAATGGTATCAAAGCATGATCTAGGAAATCTATGCATAAATCATAATGTATTTATTATATGTTGTTATGTTAGAGTTGTTAGGTTCATGCTTATCTTGTATAGGGTTACTTGTTCTTTTTAGGCTAATTCGGTGTTTTATCTATAGGATACCGCCTAGAAAGAAATTTGTTCAGACTCCTCCAGTGCAACCCAAGTCTAAGTCAAAATCTACGTCAAAATCTGTTCCAGATCCAATTATATTTGTTCTTGCAACACAACTTCAACAGCTGTTGCAGACTATGTCAACTATAACGGCTAATTAAAAGCAACGATCTAGTTATACTCCTGAGACATCAGCACAGGAGCGGGCCAGTGCTCTTTTTTTGGAATTTAGACGTCTAGATCCACCTTGTTTTTCAAGCAAGCCAGATCCTATGGCAGCCAAGCTATGAAAGTCAGAAATAGAGAAACTGTTTCAAGTTATGGGTTGTACTTCCAAGGAATGTGTTACCTTAGCGACTTATCAATTGCAAGGGGAGCCAGACCAATGGTGGAAGCTAGTTGTTTGTTTTATAGATCCAAAATTTGTGTGGACATGGGAAGCATTTAAAGACCAGTTCGATCGTAAGTTTTTCCCCGTAGCTGTTCGTTGTCAGAAAGCACATGAATTTGATTCTTTGGTTCAGGGTGAGATGTCTGTTGCTGACTATGCAGGCTCGTTTTATAGAATTATCTCGTTTTGCTCCACATTTAGTAGCTACTGATGATTTGAAGGCGAGGAAATTTGAGGATGGTTTGTGACCTAGTTTGCGATCTCGAGTTAGAGGGTTTGAGTTGTCGACGCTTGCGGGAGTAGTAGCGAAGGCACAGATTTTTGAGTCTGATTGGAACCAACAACAAAGTACGCATCCATCTACTTCTAATCAACAAAGGAAGAGGAGATTTATGTCAGAGAGTGGTAGTAGTTTTCAACCCTTTTCATCCCCAAAGAGGCCTACGGTTACATATGATAATGCAGCCAGACCTGATGTAAGATCCTTGGTATCACCATCTATTCCTCAACGATAGTTTTTAGCCCAACCTGATGTCAGATCCCCAGTATCACCGTCTGTTCCTCAGCGACAGTTTTTCGGATCCTGTTATAATTGTGGTGGTGTAGGGCACCGTAAAAAGGATTGTCCCAATCCGCATAAACAACAACCATATCAACCACCTAGACATTAGCAGCCCCAGCAGCAAAGGCCACCATATAGAACACAATATATGGGCAGTCCGAAAGAGTTAACCAGATTCTCGAGGACATGCTCAGATCATGTGCCTTAGATTTCTCTGGTAGTTGGGATGACCACTTGCCGTTAGCAGAATTTGCGTATAATAATAGTTTTCAGCTACTATTGACATGACACCCTATGAGGCATTATATGGTAGACCTTGTAGATCCCCAAGTTGTTGGACTGAGATTAGTGAACTATGTCTTTTAGGCCCTGAAGTTGTCTGGAAAACGTCTGTAAAGATTGATCTTATTCGACAACGTATGCTTACAGCTCAAAGTCGGCAGAAGAGTTTTGCAGATCGTCGGCGTAGACCCTTAGAGTTTGTCGAGGGAGACCACGCATATCTCCAAGTTTCACCAGTGAAAGTTGTAGCACGATTTGGTGTTAAGGGAAAGTTAGCCCCTAGATTTATAGGGTCCTTTGATATTGTTGAACAAGTTAGCACCGTAGCTTATCGTCTCGCTTTGTCACCACAATTATCTGGAGTTCATAATGTTTTTCACGTTTCGATGCTTTGTAAATGTGATCTGATGATAATAGCACCTGTTATTGACTGGCAATCGTTAGCAGTTCGGGAAGATGCATCCTATATCGAGCAGCCAATTTGTATCGTGGATAAAAAAGAACAGGTTCTTCGTACTAAAGTCATTCCCTTAGTTAAAGTCTAATGGGGTTATCATTCTGTAGAAGAAGCAACTTGGGAACTGGAAACAGAGATACGCAGTCGTTACCCTCATTTATTTGATTCCTAGGTACGTATAAATATGATATGGTTATTATTGTATTGTATTGTTATAACCGGATATGTTTTGAAATTTCGTGGACAAAATTTTTTTAAGAAGGAAAGAGTTGTAAGACTGAGGCCCCGAAATCTGGTTTGTACACTGGATAGTCGTTGACTGTAGGTCCATTGGCCTCGAAAATGTTTTGACTTGATCATAATGTTATTCTGTTATCAAGCCGCAAGCTGTATTTCAACTTGATGTTCGAATTTTAAGATATGGACTTAAAATTAAACAATCTGAGAAATGACAATTATGTCATTATTTTATCTGGTGGAGCCCCACCATCGAATTTTCAAAATCTGTTAGGTCCGAGAGCCTAACTGTTGTAATCGTAGTCGAGTTACGGAGTTAATGGCGAAAACGGCATGTCAATAGGACACCCGAATTGTAAGTTGTGAATAGATATGTACATGTATATTTTAATAAAATAACTCAAATGACCTCGATATTTTTTTAAATCTTTGGAATGCTTTCTTTTAAATCACTTAAATAACCTCTTATTTATTGCTACCATAAGTTTAAACTTCTCAAAATCATCACAAAACATCCCATAACCCTCCTTTTTAGCCAAAAGCCAATTTAAAACCATTTACAAGTCTATATATGTGAAAAACCTCTTTCAACAATTCATTTCCAGCACTCTAGTTGAGAAGAAGAAGAAGAAGAAGAAGAAAAGGAAATAAAAGTTGAGGTTGAGATCCAATCTTCTCCTAGTTACAGGTGAGTGCATAGATTAGGAACACGCATATGTGTACGTTGGGGTTTCCTTGAAAACCCTATCGCTGGATTTTTATTTAGGGTTAGAAAATTGCTGATTTTTCTGTTTTAGGGTTAGGTTAATGCTGAATTTTCATTTAAGGTTAGGCAATTGCTGGATTTTCTGTTTTAAGGTTTGATTATGGTTGGATTTTCTGTTTTAAGGTTAGGTTATCGCTGAATTTTCATTTAGGGCTCGATTATGGCTGGAATTTCTGTTTAGGTTAGGTTCTCGTTGGATTTCTATTTAGGGTTAGGTGATTGCTGAGTTTACTAATCTAAGGTTCGGTTATTGCCGGATTTTCTAAAGGTTTTTGCTGGATTTTCCTGCTTTAGTTAGTGAGATTATTAAGGGAAGGTTGGATGATAAAGATGAGTTAGTTTTGTTTAAATTCATACGAATTGCTATCGGTTTTTCGCTGTCCCTTACAAAGTCCGCCCACTACCTGTTTGACAAAACGTTTAAAAGAATTATCCTTCCTCCTTTTGATGTAGTGAATTCTTAAGAAAAAGCATGCTTGTGGCATGAAGTCTTATAGCAGAATGAATTCCGGATTGGAGTTAGATTGGCTAAGTCATGTGCAAATCATATGCATGGTTCATAGTTGATGTGTCATTGTATGATTGTGAATGATTCATATCATGGTATGGAGATCATAGTGGGTTGTGTTGCGACAGACGATGTGTCTATGAATAGTATGTGAACTGTCTAGATATAGGATGCATTACATAAGACCCTCAGGAGAAACTTACAATTCATGAGGAGACTACATGAGGACGGTTATCCTATGCTTGCCTTGAAAACCCTGACATATTGTGCTTGTATGTAGACTTATGCATATGAACATACTTTGTTATAACTCAAGTTGGACACCACACCGGAAATGTGTAATTCGACAGGACATGATTAGAGGGTCTGTGGGTGAAAGTCCCTAAACCCCGATTAGTACCATTGGGAGCAACCAATGCCTAGACCGGGTGGAAGAACAAAGCACTGGAATGCCGAAATGCCAAAGTAGGCAGCGACTCCCACCGACGCGTGTCGATTGGTTGAGAAGTTTGACCTGACCTGCTTATGGGCAAACAAAGATAGGTTGTGTGTGACGAGCTCGTAAATTGTTCGCTATCGTTTTGCTAGGTGACTTGTTACTTCTCGCCGTTAGGCAGATAGTGAGGTTTAACACAAGTGGGTTAGACTAGTTTAGCCCGTGAATTATGTAGTCCCACCTCTGTAGTTGACCACGGTGAAAAAGTCTATACAAGTGGGTAATAATGAGTCCCACTTCTGTTTTAGACCCTGGTAATCCAATTGAGAAATGTGGAAAGTTGTGGAAACGTTGAAAGAGTATGCATTGTATCTTTATTTTATTATTATCGAGCCAGAAAACCTGTGCATTATAGGAGCATGACATGAAACATGCATTTTCACTGCACACACACACTCACTGGGCTTAGTAACTCAAGCTTTCCTTTCTATTTTTTTTTTACAGGTGAGAGTAAGGAGCTGCAAGTGTAGGGGCTACAGACTCCAGTTGTCCTTTTTGTTTTGTACATCTCAGTGTATATATTTTTTGGTAATACCCTAAATATGTACATCAGGTATAATAAATATGACATGATTTATATTTTGGTTTTGCCTTAATGTGCTCAGTTGTACACCAGTAATATATGTTGAATATGATGAAAGTTTGAGAAATGATACATGTTTGTTCTGTTTGGGTTAGGTTGTCGTTGGGTTTTCTTTTAGGGTTATTACTGGATTTTCTGGTTGGGTTAGGTTGTCGTTGGATTTTTATTTAGGTTAGCCCATCTGTTTGTGATACATGGGACTTAGGATGTGCCACTTGGACCCATAATTACGATAATAGGTCCTTTAACAGCCTCCGTAGAACTCCCATTTTAGGACTTCCAACTATCACATCCTAAGTCCCATGTATCATTTACGGCAAACATGTATCATTTACGAGCTCGTCACATACAACTTATCTTTGCTTGCCCATAAGCAGGTAAGGTCAAACCTCTCAACCAATCGACACACGTCGGTGGGAGTCACTGCCTACTTTGGTATTTCAGCATCCAGCGCTCTGTTCTTTCACCCGGTCTAAGCATTGGTCGCTCCCAATGGTACTAATCGGGGTTTAGGGACTTTCACCCACGGACCCTCTAATAATGTCCTGTCGAATTACACATTTCCGGTGTAGTGTCTAACTCGAGTTATAACAAAGTATGTTCATATGCATAAGTCGACATACAAGCACAATATGTCAGGGTTTTCAAGATAAGCATAGGACAACCGTCCTCATATGGTCTCTTCATACATTTAAGTTCCTCATGATCACCATATCATGATATGAATCATTCACTCTCAAGCATACAATGATATAACAACTATGAATCATGCATATGATATGCACATGACGTAGCCCAATCTAATTCCAATTTGGGATTTATTCTACTATAAGACTTTATACTACAAGCATGCTTTTTCTCAAGAAGTAACTACATTAAAAGGATGAAGGATATTTCTTTGAAACAATTTGTCAAACAGGTAGCGGGCAGCTATTGTAAGATACAAAGAGAGAAACCGTTAGAAAGACGTATAACCTTAAACAAAACTAAATCATATCTATCATCTAATCTTCTATTAATGACCTAATCAACTAACTCAGCAAATCCAGCCATACCCGTAATAAAATCCAGTAATAACCTAACGAATTGAAATCAGAAAAATTAGTCTGCTTAGGGCTTTAAAAGAAAATTCAGCAACAAATTATCTTTTATAAGGCTGTTTTGGCTTTCAAGAAAATTGACTAACCGTAAATGAAAATCCATCAGTTTATCGAAACAGAAATCTTATCTTTTACCCCTATATTTATACCTACTTCCAACAATACCTACTTCCAACAATACCTACTTCTAGCAATACATAATTCCAACAATACCTAATTCCAGCAATACATAATTCTAGCAATACATAATTCCAACAATACCTAATTCCAGCAAATACCTATGAAAATCTATTAACCCCCTAAAACAGAAAAATCAACAATTTTCTAACCCTAAATGAAAATTCAGCAAAAAGGTTTTGAAAGAAACCCCAATGTACACATATGTGTGCTCCTAATCTATGCACTCACCTATAACTAGCAGAGGATTGGATCTCAACCTCAACTTATATTTCCTTTTCTTCTTCTTCTTCTTCTTCTTTTCCTCAATAGAGTGTTGAAAATGGAATGGTTGAAAGAGGTTTTTCCTATTTATGGACTTAAAAAGGGTCTTAAATAGGCTTTTGTCTAAAAAGGAGGGTTATGGGATGTTTTGTGTTGATTTTGAGAAGTTTAAACTTATGGTAGTAATAAACAAAAAGGTTATTTAAGTGATTTGAACTAACGTATTCCAAAGATTTTTAAAACATCAAGGTCATTTGAGTATTTTTTCTCAAAATATACATGTGCATCCCTATGCATAACTTACAATCCGGGTGTCCTATTGACATGTCGTTTTCGCCATTAACTCCGTAACTCAACTACGGTTACAACGGTTAAGCTCTCAGACCTAACGGATTTTGAAAACTCGATGATGGGGCTGAGCCAGATAAAATAAGGACATAATTGTCATTTATCAGATTGTTTAATTTTAAGTCCATATCTTAAAATTCGGACATCAGGTTGAAATACGGCTTGCGGCTTGATAACAGAACAACATTATGATCAAGTCAAAACATTCTCGAGGCCAATGGACCTATAATCAATGGCTATCCAGTGTACAAAGCAGATTTCGGGATCACAGGTCTTACAACTCTTCCCTCCTTAAAAAATTTCGTCCTCGAAATTTCAAAACATATCCGGTTATAACAGTACAATACAACAATAACCATATCATATTTATACGTACCTAGGAATCAAATAGATGAGGGTAACGACTGCGTATCTCTACTTCCCGTTCCCAGGTTGCTTCTTCTACTGAATGATAACTCCATTGGACTTTCACTAAGGGAATGACTTTAGTACGAAGAATCTGTTCTTTTCTATCCACAATACAAATTGGCTACTCGATATAGGATGCACCTTCCTGAACTGCAAGGATTGCTAGTCAATAACATGTGTTATTATCTTTGGATCACATTTACGAAGCATCGAGATACGAAAAACATTATGAACTCTAGATAATTGGGGTGGCAAAGCGAGACGATAAGCTATGGTGCCAACTCGTTCAACAATATCAAAGGGCCCTATAAACCTTGGGGCTAACTTTCCCTTAACATTAAATCGTACTATACCTTTCACTGGTGAAATTCGGAGATATATACGGTCTCCCTCGACAAACTCTAAGGGTCTACGCCGGCGATCTACAAAACTCTTCTGCCGACTTTGAGCTGTAAGCATATGTTGTCGAATAAGATCAATCTTTTCAGACGTCTTTCGGACAACTTCAGGGCCTAAAAGACATTGTTTACCAATCTCAGTCCAATAACTTGGGATCTACAAGGTCTACCATATAATGCTTCATAGGGTGCCATGCCAATAGTAGTCTGAAAACTATTATTATATGCAAATTCTGCTAACGACAAGTGGTCGTCCCAACTACCAGAGAAATCTAAGGCACATGATCTGAGCATGTCCTCGAGAATCTGGTTAACTCTTTCGGACTGCCCATTTGTTTGTGGATGATATGTTGTGCTAAATCTTAAAGCCGTCCCCATTGCTTTTTGAAAACTCTTCCAGAACTTTGATGTAAACCTCGGATCTCGGTCAGATACAATCAAAACAGGTACACCATGTAATCTAACAATTTCATTTATAAACAAAGTTGCGAGCCGATCTTTAGACCAAGAAATACAAATAGGAAGAAAGTGGGCTGTCTTTGTCAAACGGTCTACAATAACCCATATAGCATCATGTCGACGTAAGGTTCTTGGTAAACCCACAATGAAATCCATAGTTACATGTTCCCACTTTCATACTGGTATCTCCAAAGGTTGCAATTCCCCTTCTGGCTTTTGGTGCTTTGCCTTTACTCGTTTGCAAACGTCACACTCTGACATATGGCTAGCAACTTCACATTTCATTCTAGTCCACCAAAATTGTCTTTTCATATCCTTATACATCTTCATAGATCCTGGGTGGATAGTAAATTGAGTGCAATGTGCCTCATCCATAATGGCTGTCTTCAATTCTGAGATATCTGGAACATATAACCTGCCTTGAAACCGAAGTCCACCATCCAAACCTATCTGTCACTCCGGTTGACTTTTTCCTATTATCACATCTTTACAAAACAACGCCCATTGATCAAACTGTTGGGCTTCTATAACTTGTGATATCAAAGAGGGCTGAATCATCAAGTTTGCTAATTGTACAACTAAGGACTGTAGAGTCATCTCAAAATCGAATTTAGTTATATCTTCTACCATTTTCCACTCTGGCATCATTAATTGTGCCACTTGGGCCTGTGGCTAACGACTTAAAGGATCCGCCACGACATTAGCTTTCCCTGGGTGGTACTGAAGATCAAAATCATAGTCGTTCATCAATTCCATCCAACGTCTTTGCCTCATATTCAATTCGGCTTAGGAAAAGAGGTATTTCATGCTCTTATGATCCAAAAAAAGTTCGAATCTAACCCCATATAAGTAATGCCTCCATACTTTGAGGGTAAAAACTACTGCTGCTAACTCTAGGTCGTGTGCAAGATAATTCTGCTCATGGGGCCTAAGTTGGCGAGATGCATATGCTACTACCTTACCCTATTGCATTAGGACACACCTCAAACCTATAAGCGAGACATCTGTATAAACGATGAATCCCTCACTCCCAGATGGAAGAGTGAGAATCGGTGCCGTCGTAAGACGAGTTTTTAGTTCCACGAATGCCCGCTCACAGGCTCCACTCCAAACAAACATTGCATCCTTTCGAGTCAATCGAGTCAGTGGGGCAGCTATACGAGAAAATCCTTTAACAAAACGTCTGTAATACCCTGCTAGACCTAAGAAACTCCGAATCTCAGATGCATTCTTCAGCTGTTTCCATTGCAAAACCGCTTCAACCTTAGCTGGATCAACTGAAACTCCATTCTTTGAAACTGTGTGCCCCAAAAATTTCACTTCTTCCTGCCAAAACTCACATTTTTCCAGTTTAGCATATAGCTGGTGGGCACGAAGGGTTTGCAACGTCATCTCTAAGTGACACTCATGATCTTCCCTTGTCTTTGAATATATTAAAATATCATCAATAAAAACAATAATAAACTGGTCCAAATAAGGACGGAATACCTCATTCATCAACTGCATAAATACTGCAGGTGCATTAGTCAGACCAAATGACATGACCTAAAAATTAAATTGTCCATAACGAGTCACAAAAGCTGTCTTCTAGATATCCTCCTCCCGAACTCGAATCTGATGATACCTAGACCGTAAATCTATCTTCGAGAAATACTGCGCACCACTCAACTGATCGAATAAATCATCTATTATTGGGAGCGGATACTTGTTTCTAATTGTAACCTTATTAAGTGCTCTATAATCAACACACAACCGTAACGAACCATCCTTCTTTTGACAAAAAGCACAGGCGCTCCCCAAGGTAAAGTACTCGGGCGAATAAACTCCAAATGACGTAATTCATCTATCCGTCTTTGCAACTCACGCAACTCTAACGGTGTCATACGATAAGGGGCTCTGGATATAAGGGCAGTGCTAAGGATAAGATTTATTCGAAATCTATACATCTAACGGGTGGTAAACCTGGAATTTTCTGAAAAACATCTTGAAAATCACGTACTACCAGCCACTGTTCAATACATACACCTTTGGACTCTTTATGAATACAGGACATCAAATTCTCCATAAACTTATCTTTAGGATCAGCCACAAACTGAAATCGAGGCTGGTAAGGTATAGAAAAGGTAATTGTCTTAGCTTTACAGTCCAACACTGCATGGTACTTGGATAACTAGTCCATTCCCAAAATCACATCATACTCTAACAACTCCAAAATATAACAATTGATTGGAAGGACATACTCTACTATGTAAACAGGACAGTCCTGGCATATAGCACTCAACACCATTCTTTTCCCTAAAGGAGTCAAGAGCTCTAATCCCTTGGTCATCGATGTTCTCGGCAATTCCAACGACTGACAAAAACTATCTGCTATAAATGAATGTGATGCGCCAGAATAAAAAAGGACACATGTAAAAAGGGATGATACTACCAATATACCTTCTATGACTCCTCCCTTAATTTGAGAATCTTTTTTCTGGATTGCATAAACACGAGGTTGCGTCTGAAGGGGTAAGGGTTGTCTACCTTGCAGTCGTTATGACTGCTGTTGAGATTGTTGTTGTTGGGGCCTATATTATATCCTATATGGTGGCCTTTGCTGCTGGGGCTGCTAATGTCTAGGTGGTTGATATGGTTGTTGTTTCTGCGGATTGGGACAATCCTTTTTACGGTGCCCTACACCACCACAATTATAATAGGCTCCGAAAAACTGTCGCTGAGGAACAGACCATGATATTGAGGATCTGACATCAGGTCTGGCTAAAAACTATCGTTGAGGAGCAGATGGTGATACTGGGGGGTCTTACATCAGGTCTGGCTGCATTATCATATCTAACTGTAGCCTCTTTGGGGATGAAAAGGGTTGAAAATTACTACCACTTTCTGACATAAATCTTCTCTTCCTTTGTTGATTAGAAGTAGATGGATGCGTACTTTGTTGTTGGTTCCAATCAGACTAAAAAATCTGTGCCTTCGCTACTACTCCCGCAAGCGTCGACAACTCAAACCCTCTAACTCGAGATCGCAAACTCGGTCGTAAACCATCCTCAAATTTTCTTGCCTTCAAATCATCAGTAGCTATTAAATGTGGAGCAAAACGAGATAAATCTATAAAACGAGCCTCATAGTCAGCAACAGACAGCTCACCTTGAATCAAATAATCAAATTCATATGCTTTCTGATGACGAACAGCTATGGGGAAAAACTTACGATCGAACTGGTCTTTAAATGATTCCCATGTCCACATAAATTTTGGATCTACTGAACGAACAACTGACTTCCACCATTTGTCTGCCTCCCATTGCAATTGATAAGTTGCTAAGGTAACACATTGCTTGGAAGTACAACCCATAACTTGAAACAGTTTCTCTATTTCTGACGTCCATAACTCGGCTGCCATAGGATCTGGCTTGTCAGAAAAATAAGGTGGATCTATACATCTAAATTCCAAAAAAAGAGCACTGGCCCGATCCTGCACTGATGTCTCAGGAGTATAATTAGATCGCTGCTTTTGATTAGCTGTTATAGTTGACATAGTCTGTAACAGTTGTTGAAGTTGTGTTGTAGGAACAAGTATAATTGGATCTGAAACAGATTTTGACGTAGATTTTGACTTAGACTTGGGTTGCACTGGAGGAGTCTGAACAGATTTCTTTCTAGGCGGCATCCTATAGATAAAACACCGAATTAGCCTAAAAAGAACAAGTAAACCTATACAAGATAAGCATAAACTTAACAACTCTAACACAACAACATATAGTAAATACATTATGATTTATGCATAGATTTCCCAGATCATGCTCTGATACCATTTTCTGTCACGACCCTAAATCTAGTGTTGGTCATCCATGATTACTAGATTTTGGTTTTGGTTGACAGCCTCCGTAAAACTCCGATTTTGGGACTTCCAACTATCACATCCTAAGTCCTATAAGCAGGGCTCCACAAGGAGGATTTTTGAAAGTAAAGACAACAAACATGTATCATTTCTCAAAATTTCATCATATTCAACATATATTACTGGGTACAACTGAGCACGTCAAGGCAAAACCAAAACATAAACCATGTCATATTTACTATACCTGATGTACATATTCAGGGTATTACCAAAAAATATATATATACACTGATATGTACAAAACAAAAAGGACAACTGGAGTCTGTAGCCTCTACACTTGTAGCTCCTTACTCTCACTTGTAAAAAAAATAGAAAGAAAAGCTTGAACTATTAAGCCCAGTGAGTGCATGTGTGCAATGAAAATGCATGTTTCATGTCATGCTCTTATAATGCACAGGTTTTCTGGCTCGATAATAATAAAATAAAGATACAATGCATACTCTTTCAACGTTTCCACAACTTTCCACATTTCTCAATTGGATCGCCAGGGTCTAAAACAAAAGTGGGACTCATTATTACCCACTTGTGTAGACTTTTCCACCGTGATCAACTATAGAGGTGGGACTTCATAGTTCACAGGCTGAACTAGTCTAAACCACTTGTGTTAAACCTCACTATCTGCCTAATGGCGAGAAGTAACAAGTCACCTGGCAAAACGTTAGCGGACAATTTATGAGCTCGTCACACACAACCTATCTTTGCTTGCCCATAAGCAAGTCAAGTCAAACCTCTCAACCAATCGACACACGTCGGTGGGAGTCGCTGCCTACTTTAGTATTTCAGCATTCCGGCGCTATGTTCTTCCACCCGGTCTAAGCATTGGTTGCTCCCAATGGTACCAATCGGGGTTTAGGGAATTTCACCCACAGACCCTCTAATCATGTCCTATCGAATTACACATTTTCAGTGTGGTGTCCAACTTGAGTTATAACAAAGTATGTTCATATGCATAAGTCCACATATAAGCACAATATGTCAGGGTTTTTAAGGCAAGCATAGGACAACCGTCCTCATGTGGTCTCCTCATGCATTTAAGTTCCTCATGATCACCATATCATGATATGAATCATTCACTCTCAAGCATACAATGATACAACAACTATGAATCATGCATATGATATGCACATGATGTAGCCCAATCTAACTCCAATCCGGGATTTATTCTACTATAAGACTTTATGCTACAAGCATGCTTTTTCTCAAGAAGTAACTACATTAAAAGGATGAAGGATATTTCTTTGAAACAATTTGTCAAACAGGTAGCGGGCGGATATTGTAAGGGACAAAGAGAGAAACCGTTAGAAAGACGTATAACCTTAAACAAAACTAAATCATATCTATCATCTAATCTTCCATTAATGACCTAATCAACTAACTCAGCAAATCCAACCGTACCCGTAAGAAAATCCAGCAATAACTTAACGAATTGAAATCAGAAAAATTAGTCTGCTTAGGGCTTTAAAAGAAAATCCAGCAACAAATTATCTTTTATAGGGTTGTCTTGGCTTTCAAGAAAATTGACTAACCGTAAATGAAAATCCATCATTTTTTCAAAACAAAAATCTTATCTTTTACCCCTATATTTATACTTACTTCCAGCAATACCTACTTCTAGCAATACATAATTCCAACAATACCTAATTCCAGCAATACATAATTCCAGCAATACCTAATTCCAGCAATACATAATTCCAGCAATACCTAATTCCAGCAAATACCTATGAAAATTTATTAACCCCCTAAAACAAAAAAATCAGCAATTTTCCAACCCTAAATGAAAATCCAGCAAAAGGATTTTGAAGGAAATCCCAACGTACACATATGCGTGTTCCTAATCTATGCACTCACCTGTAACTAGCAGAGGATTGGATCTTAACCTCAACTTTTATTTCCTTTTCTTCTTCTTCTTCTTCTTTTCCTTAACTAGAGTGCTGGAAATGGAATGGTTGAAAGAGGTTTTTCCTATTTATGGACTTAAAAAGGGTCTTAAATAGGCTTTTGTCTAAAAAGGAGGGTTATGGGATGTTTTGTGTTGATTTTGAGAAGTTTAAACTTATGGTAGTAATAAACAAAAGGTTATTTAAATGATTTGAACTAACGTATTCCAAAGATTTAAAAAACATCAAGGTCATTTGAGTATATTTTCTCAAAATATACATGTGCATCCTATGCATAACTTACAATCCGGGTGTCCTATTGACATGTCGTTTTCGCCATTAACTCCGTAACATGACTACGGTTATAACGGTTAAGCTCTCGGATCTAACGGATTTTGAAAACTCAATGGTGGGGCTGAGCCAGATAAAATAAGGACATAATTGTCATTTCTCAGATTGTTTAATTTTAAGTCCATATCTTAAAATTCAGACATTAGGTTGAAATACGGCTTGCGGCTTAGCAACATTATGATCAAGTCAAAACATTCTCGAGGCCAATGGACCTATAGTCAATGGCTATCCAGTGTGCAAACCAGATTTTGGGATCACGGGTTTTACAGGCTAAGAGACCGTTTATTTATCTGACCTAAACAAGAAAACACGTTTAAACCCTACCGGAATGGATCCTAGGAAGAATACCTCTTAAGTTTAACATAGAGTGTTCTTTAGATATTACTAATGGCAATGAAATTTGTGACCATCTTCTGGAAGCTAAAGTTTTTAACCTCCTAGATTTTAAAAAAATTCCATCAGCTGAATATTTGAAGTGTTGTGCGAATGCCTTAGATTCTGCACAGTCTGGGAGATGAAGCAGGGCTTTATCGATTGGACCGAACTGGGTTTCGGTCTAACCTCCAGAATGTAAGATTTATCAGCAGTAGAGCATGATTTTATCGGTCCGACCAAAGGTGAGTTTGGTCCGACTGACTGATACCGAATCTATTACACATTTTTTTGTAAGTTAGGGTATTTAAGTCTAGTTTTGATTAGAGCTTTTAAGATACAAGTATTTTCTGGGTGAAAGAGTTTTATACACTTGTAAAGGTGTGGGAATGGATTTTTCTCAAGGTCTAGGATTTTTCCTAAGGTGTGCATTACAAGGGGAGATCGTATTGCTTCTGTTATTTGAGAAGGTGAGTGGTGTAGTGAGGTTTCAATTATGTTGGAGATCTTTGTCGCTTTGTGCCATTATTTTTTCTCACAATGGTTTTCCACATAAATTTGTGTATTTGTGATTGTTTGATTGATTATTTTTTATTTTGATTGTTCTATCTTTGTTGAATATGCTTTTGCAAAGTGCAGGATTGACAATAGTATTTGTAAGACCCGTATCCTATACCGTACCGTTCCGTAGGCTTCCGCGGTCGAATTCCGGCAACCTTCGACCTTTATCTGACGTTCACACGCGATCTTAAGCCGAGTCCTGCAAACCTGAGTCTACTCAAACCGGGACTTATACTCTTGTGACCACGCCGTCGCCGAGGTTTCGATGCCGCGTTTCAAACGCCGAGGTGATACCCAGGCCAGGAGATGTGGGCCAGCGATCAGTTCGAGAAAACGCCGCGCATTTGCAATCCGAAAAGAATCTTTACAACATGTCAAATTAATGCCATCAATCAATCCCATCAATCACTTCTCATGTCAAGTACAAACCCCATCCCCAAGCAACCCCAAAGTCAAAGCAACCCATCCCTCACATGTCAAAGTATACATCACCCATCACTCACCTTTTCACCCATCACACCCATCTCTCTCTCTTACAACCTCTCCCTCTCTCTCATCTCTCGCTCTCCCATTCTCCCAAGTAAGAGAGAACAATCGTCCATGGCTTCCCAAGGGAGAGGAGAGAAGCTAGTGTAGCTCACCTTCCTACCTCCCATCTCTACCATCCAATGATCAACTCCACCATTGAAAGGCATCCCTTGGAGCTTTAAGATGCGTTGAAGGAAGAAGAGGTCCAAGAAGATTAAAGGTGAGTGCTTCTATAGGCCTAGATTTCATTTTTTGATGAAGGGACAAGTGAGGCCTACCGATAGATGGTATGAATCTCACTTTGAACCCTAGGTGTGGCCGATGGCCCACCTTGATTCTCATAATCATTCCATGATGGGGTCAACTCCATGGACCCCATCATGATGTTTACTTTCTAGCTTGAATGAGGTCATCTAGACCTTCTATTTCTCCACCATTGAATCTTGATTTGGTGGGCCCACATGTATTGGGACCCACTTAATGTATGATTGATTGCAAGGGAGGACTCATAGTGGCGGAGCCCTCCATCATCATGTGTCCCTCTCTCTTTCTCTCTCTCTCCCTCTCTTTTATTTATTTATTTTTTAGTGTGATGATGTGGCCGTGTGACCCACTCGGATGGACCACACCTTGATGTATGTCTTATCCACACCATCCAACCATTGGTGGCCCACCTAGGCAACCATCTGTAGGTGGGGCCCACCTTATAAATGTATTACCCAAACCGTCCAGCATCCAGGGACGCTGGACGTGGACGTGCAGTGAAGTGTGCGTTGGCCGTGTAGTGTACTAACGGCCAAGACAAATATATATATATATATATATATATATATATATATATATATATATATCAGTTTGATTTAGAAACTTGGGTGGGTCACTTGTGTAGGCCCCACCTTGATATAAGAACCCAATCCACGCCGTCCATTCCATTTCCCAGCTCATTTTAGACGTTGAGCTGAAAAATAAACCTAATCCAATTTTCTGGTGGGCCATAGCATAGAAAATATTGATTTATACCGTTAAAATCGATTTGGACCCACCTTGAGCCAAAACACATTGAATATTGGGCTCATTTGGACCGTCTTGAGCCGTAGAATGTAATGGTTGGGCTGGATTCACCCGACACGGGTCCACATACGAAAATCTTCAGAAAAACTTCTTTTAAAAAAAAAATCCAAGGCAGCAAGCGCTGCTGACATTGCAGCAATGTCTTGCTACGTTTGACGCTGGACGGGCAGGGACCACGGGTCCCAATCATGGCCTCACGTGATGTGTGTGGGACATCAACACCGTGCATTTTGTGGCCCCCTTTTTGGGCAGTGGCCCCTCCAAAAATCAGCCGTATATACATCTCAGGTGTCCCACATGGCAGGGAACAGTGGTGGAATGAACATCTGCCATTGGGACCCTTTTTGTGGTCTAGAAGTTTTGGATCAATATGAAATTGTTTTTACTCTTCATTCAGGTCCGTGTGACCTTATTATCAGATTGGATGTAAGATAAACGTTATGGTGGACCCCATGTGGGACCACACATTGATGTATATGTTTGGTCCACACCGTCCAGATGGCTGGACGGTGGGCTGTACCATGAAGTATGTGTTTCATCTGCGCCTAACCCCCCGTACGTGTGCTGCGTCCGTGCAGCAAGGGACCACCTGATGTATTTGTTATATCCACACCGTCCAGACCTTGGACGGTGGGACCCACCATGGTGCATGCGTTGTATCTATACCGTCCAACCATTTTGAGGTATCATTTTATGGCATGAGTTAAAGAATGAGTCAGATCTAAAGTTCAAATGGACCCCACCATATATATGTTGTATGTGCAGGCCGTCCATCAATGGGACGGTGAGACCCATTAGACGTGTTTCACTATGACCGTCCAGATTTAATAGGACCTGCCATGATATATGTGTTGTTACCACACCGTTTAGCCATGGTTGGTGGGCCTACCTGTCGTGCAAATGCAGGGCCCACTTACTGTTGACCTGGGCCTACCTGAATTGTTCAGGCTCACCATGATGTGTATATTGTCTCCATGCCGTCCAGCTAAGGCCCATTGTGCAGGGCTACCCTGATGAATATATGTGTTGCCCATCCGTTTTGGCTGGACCATGGGTTGCCCCATCGGGTCCATTGTTGTTTGTGAGGCCCACCTGTTGTGTATGAGGCCCATTATGATGTATGAGAGGCCCGTTGTTGTGGCCCACCTGGATGTGTATAAGACTCGTTGTTGAGGCCCACCTTGATATATATATGAAGCCCATGTGATGCGGCTCATTGTGATGTATTAGGACCCGTGGGTTATGGCACATTGCAATGTATGTAAGGCCCAATTGGTGCGGCCTATTCGATATATATATGAGGCTCATGTGATTAGGCCCATCTTGATGTATTTGTGGCCCGTCCATTGAGACTCACCTGTTGTATATATTTGAGGCCCATGTGTAGGGCCCACCTATTGTGTATTTAAAGCCCATGGATTGTGGCCCATAGTGATGTATATTAGGACCATGTGATGTAGCCCATAGTGATGTGTATTATGCCCAGGTATGTGACCCACCTGTGAAGTATATTTGAGGCCCACTTGCGATGTATTTGAGGCCCAATGTGATGTATTCGAGGTCCAGGGGTAAGGCCTGATGTGATGTATATATGGCTCATTGAGATCGTATGAGGCCCATGAGACGTGACCCATTATGATGTATGCAAGGCCCATGGGCGCGGCCCATCGAGATGAATCTGAGGCCCATGGGCATAGCCCATTGTGATATGTTTGAGGCCCTTGTAGGAAGCCCAACGCGATATATAAGAGGCACATGAATGAGGCCCAGTGTGATGTATGTGTGGCCGTTACATTGGGTATGAATCCCTTATGTAGGCCACTCCTTGGGAGCAATGTTAGTTAGATGTCCACATTAATGTGCAATGATAGTTACATGTCCTCATTGTGACCTTCCCGTAGGCTTTGTTAGGCCCATTCGCACCATTCTCTAAGTGGGTTAACCCAAATAAGTGAGCCCCATTCGCTATAGACGGATGGCTCCGTGCCATCAAATTTGATATAACCACGGTCGTGGGCCGATCTTTATATTATGGTTGGTCAGTTGTCCATCTATGGACCTCGCCTTGTTTATATGCTGATTTTCGATACCGATTATCGGTGCTGATTATCGGTGCCAATTGTCGAGGCCGATTGTTAAAGCCGATTCCGATTGCTGAGGCCCATTGTGATGTATTTGAGGCACATAGGCAAGACCCGTTGCAACGTATTTGAGGCCCATGGGCAAGGCTTATTATGATGTATTCATGGCTCATGGGCATGGCCCATTGTGATGTATTCGTGACATATGGGCAAGGCTCATTGTGATATGTATTAGGCCCATGATGTATGACCCATATGATGTATTCGAGACCCATATGTAGAGCCCACATGTCATGTATTTGAGGCCCATGAGTAGGGCCCACCTGTTGTGTATATGTGGCCCTTGAGCAAGGCCCATTATGTTGTATATTAGGCCTTTGTGTGAGGCCGTGGGCCCATTATATATTTGGCTCTATGTGGGTCATTCCTTGGGGGCAATGTTGGTTAAATGTCCATATTGTCAAAACCGACTGTTGATGTCGGTTATTGATACCGATTATGAGTATGAGACTGCATAACATTATGATACATGCCCATACGCATCATCTGCATGTTTGTTATGAGATGTAATTGACCATTGCATGTGTCATTGGACAGGTTATTATGAGACTCCCTGATAGGCGGAGGTTATCTCACATGAGCGCACGGTATGCGCAGGATTGATGCATGACTAGATTATATGACTCATGTATCTTGCATTGTGTGTTGTGATTACTGTATGCCCTAGCGACATCAGGGCCGTAACCTCCACAGGTATATCGTGGGTGGCCAGATGGGACATCGAAAATATTTGGTTCAAGCATTGGGCTACCATAGATGGCCATGGGTGAAAATCCCTAAAACCCTCTTGGTACCAGAGGACGCCCCAACGTCGAGACCGAGTGGATATATATGAGCGCCCGAGTGCCGAATACCAGGAGGCTACATCTCCTATTGTGTCGTGGTCGGTTGGGAGGGGGTGTGGCCTTACCTGCCCGAGGGAGTAGGCATAGCTAGGCTGAGTTTGGCCAGCTCGAGGAATGGGTCCGTTATCAACGAGCAGGGTAGGTATTGACAGACTACTGGCCAGGCGGATAGTGAGGTCTCTTCCACTTACCCAGTTGTACGCTTGATAGGGCGGCAGGTAATGTTGAGTGTACTAGATCCCGATGATGATCCCAGAGATGAACAGTACTGATATGTGGACTTATTGGGCGGGAGTTGCATATTCATTCATTCATTCATTCACTACCCACTCGAGCTGGTGGTGCGCAACTATTTGTTACGTGTGCCTTCGCGATGGCCAGAATTTCGGTTGGGGCGCGTGACTAACCTGAGATCAGGAGTTTACTACATTGAGTCTGACTATCCAAATGTATGCATGGGATTAGTTTGGATAGAAGTCTCTTGTGATGGACCCCATAGCCTGCGATACCACGTACTATCATCCCGACTTCACACTCCACTTGATTTACCCATTCCGTCTGCCCATCCGTCTGTGGGTGGAACGCAGTGGTGAACTTTGACTTCACACCCATCGCTTCCTGGATACGAGTCCAGAAGACAGATGTGAATCGCGTGTCTCGGTCCGACACGATCTCTATAGGAACTCCATGTAGACACTATCTCCCTAATGTATAATCTAGCCAAGTCGTCTGCCGAGTTCAAAACTCTAATAGGGAGGAAATGGGCCGATTTCGTTAACTGGTCCACAATCACCCAAATGGAATCATGTTCCTTCCTCGTCTTTGGTAGCCCTGAGATGAAATCCATAGAAATGAAGTCTCATTTCCATTATGCTATGGGCATGAGCTAAAGCAGTCCAGGAGGTCGACGATGCTCTGCCTTGAGCTGTTGGCATGTGAGACAACGAGACACATAATCTGCTATGTGGGCCTTCATGTTGTCCCACTAGTACGAGCGCCTCATGTCTCGATACATCTTCGTACTGCCAGGATGCATCGCTATCTTCGAATTGTGAGTAGCCTCGAGTACTTCTCTCTTTAAGTCATAGAGATTTGGGAAGCATAGGCGGCCACGATAATGTAAGCCCCCATCTGTACCAACCCTCCATTTGGAGTCTTCACTGTAGCTCACCTGCTCCCTCATCTTAGCCAATCTCTTATCATCCTTCTGAGCCGCTATGATCCTGTCATCAATAAGTGGCCACACCCTAACATGGGTGATGCTCTCATACGACTCCTCTACCATGAGCTTCAGCTCAAAATCTCGCACGAACTCTACCATGTCCCACTTTGCTATCATCAGCGGAGCTATAAATGCTATAGTCTTCTTGCGGTTCAACGCTTCTGCCACAAGGTTGGTATAACGTCTCGGAAAAATCCGTACAAAGACCCGAGTATCACCTCAGGCAGAAATCATTAAGGACCAAATCCTTTAGAAATTAGGCAAAATTAACTAAGTGCTAAACTAGATTAACTGAAAAATTCGCTTGAACCACTTTAAATACGAACTGCAAGACCCGAAACTTATAGAATCCTTAACGTTACATTACCCTAAAACCTAAGATCAATCTCAAAACCCAGTTGCTTTTGAAAGCACCTTGAAACTCCGTATTGAACCTGGAGCACGCGTCGAAAGTCCGATTACCACGAAACTAAACGATTATGACCGCCTTGCTGGGCTTGACAACTATCTCCGGAATCAAATCCAGATAGTGTCCAGAAACGCACAACTTGAGCTTAGAGCGAAGTATGTGAGAAACGCGAATATTTTTAGGAAATAAACTAAAACTTAAGTGAATTGAGTCGGTTCGCTTGCAGGCCAAATCTAAAGATTCAGATCGTCAGAATCTGACCCAATTACACCCTCATATCAAAGGAAATTTCCAACACATGTCAGTGTACTTGTGGCCCTGATCGAATACCGGTGACCGTTGAACTGAAACTGGTCCGCCACGGTCGATCTGTAAATCCGATTGGACTGAAAACTTAACTCGACCTAGATCTAATGCCAGGGAGCTTAAGTCCGACCGCACGCAGAAAAAGGGGCCTCCAGAAGTGCTCCGTTGGATTGAAATAGCCCTCATTTGGCTATAACCTAAGCATACCATGGCTCTAGGGCCATTCCAGTCAATTTTGGGCCTATTTAAGGGCCTTAAACCCTCTCACTCCCTTCACATACGAATTTGCAAACCCTAGAGAGAGGAGAGAAGAAAGAGAAGAAAAGAGAGAGAGTGGGAGGGAGTTGGCGTTTGCTTATAGGATTCTTCCCTGACACTCCACGTGCTTAACCACCACATCGGTATCACTTTTCCGGCGATTCCGACTCTATACTTGGGTAAGAAAAATTAAACCTAATCTGTTTTAGGGTTTTAAATAGTGTAAGGGATGAAATAGCTAACCTATTTCATACTATAAGTTGCCGTTGTGCCGTAGACGAAGGCAGAGTGTTCAAACTGAATCTGTTACGAGTTTACCGGCGAAAGGTGTGGATTATAAACGTTTAGGTTATAGTTTTCAAAGCTTTAAATGCCGGTTAATGATTTATAATTGACGTGGGTGCCATTTCAAATGCTAAATGCGATGCCTGATTCGCTTTACGGTTATATATGAACTATGTTGAATATAGGCTATTCCATGTGTAGGTTGAAATGACTGGATATGTCGGAAATTTGGTTTTGTGCTTGTCATGATTATTCACCGTGAACATGTGATTGTTGAATACGTGACAACTCCTTATGAAAGGATTTGCCCTAATATAGCTTATAACTGAGTTGTATCGTGTAGGTTGAAATGTGTAGTCTAAGTGTTTGTGAAAATGATTGAATGAGTATGAAATTTGAATCCCTGCTTGCCATGATTATTCGTTGTGAATATATGCCTGTTGTATTCGTGACAACTCCTTAGTGAAAGGATTTGCCCTAATACATGTTGTGATCAACATACGTCATGTATGTTGATATGTGTAGTCTAAGTGTTTGTGAAAATGTCTGGATTAGTAAATATTTAGTAAAGTGTATGTTATATAGGTGTTAAGATGAGATTATCAACTACCTTAGCTATGTGTATATATCTCTTCATGTAACTTAGATTAAATTTGTGTGATTTAGCATGAAATGCATTTGTGCAAATTATGTTTACAATGTATTTTGTGAAATGTTCAATTGGTTACGTTACTTGAATTAATTGTTTAACTTTGATATTCCTACCACATGTGTTATCTTGTTATATTTACATGTGTTTGAGACTACTACATAGTCCAGGCTATCGATAACGGTTTCCGAACGAGTGGCTGAGTTAGCTTCGCCACAACAGATGAGTTCGAGGAATCCGAGTCTTAGGGAGATTGCTGACAGTGGTTAGGCCACGCGGAGTGCTTACGCCCTCTATGTCGATCAATTCAACGTACACTCGTACCAATCGAGCTTGTCAAGTAACTCGATTCGCCTATTGTGTGTTTACCATGTGTGGACGCAACTGCTTGAATCTGGGGTACCAAACTCACTAGTGAAAAGCCCGTTTAACCATGGTACCTCGATCCACTTAGACTCATAAGCCAGACATGGTGGTATGGGACACCGTGGTCGAGTTGTCGGCTTACACTGGGGCAACGAGCCTCCCCGTAGTGACCAGTGAGCAACACTGCCTCGTGAGCCGAATACGGTGGTATGGGACACTATATTCGAGCTGTCAGCCTACACTAATCAGGTGACGAGCCCTCTGTAGTGACCTCGAGCATACTCTGAGACTGCGTTGAGGCGACGAGCCTTTCCGTAGCAATTACAGTATAAACTAGGCCTACACTGATCAGGTGATGAGCCCTTTGTAGTGACCTAGAACTGCAACGTCGTATGAGAATTACTAGGACTGACAACCCTAAAACGGATCATTGTTTGGGAATTGATATAAGGGAGGTACCTTAACTTCCCAAAACTACTGTATGAAGAAATCTAATAAAGTATTGGTTAACATGAGCATGCATCGCATTGCATGTGCTTTGGCGAGGAAGAGCACTTTCGGGTGGTTGCCATGCGCGTTGTAAGATGAAGACGCTGAGGGAGTGTAGGCGAGGGCATGCATCATTATCGCATATCATTCTTGCATTAACAAGAGTATTTATGACATGATTATTGTACTGCTTTATCATTACTGCATGACTGAATTGATAAATAGCTCCACTGAGTTGATCACTCACTCTCACGTTCTGGGACGGTGTTTTAAAACACCATCCAGACTCTATCTTAGCCACAGATGATGCAGCGGCATATGAGGTTGAACCCGACTTCTGCGACGACAAGGAGTTCTCCTACATTCAGTACTCTGGCGGGTTCATGTAGGCTGTGCCTGATCGTTGGGGCTATGGGACTTCGTGATGTAGTGGGACTTACACATTTTGATATTCATGTTCCTTTTTGAAACAATACTTGTAATTATCTGACCTAGACCATGATTGTACTCTAGAGACACACCACATCTTATATGTTTTAAATATATCTATCATAGACTTCCACTTGCGTAATTTAACTGTCTCTAGATTATGATATGTTGTTTGGCTTAATCTCATTCATGTTTAAAGCACTGATGGACAACATTTAATCATCACCATCCATGTTGCATAAGTGATGCGTTGGAACTCGGGAGTTAGACTTCTGCTCGACCCCCAATTTTCAAGGCATTACAGTTGGCCTTGCTAGGATGGTAGGAGACCTTGAACTTGAAGTCCTTCAAGATTTTCATCCATCAGCACTGCCTCATATTCAAGTCCCTCTGAGTGAATATGCACCTAAGGCTCTTGTGGTCGCAAAAGAGCTTGAACTCCTCTCCATAAAGGTAATGTCTCCAGAGCTTCAGTGCAAAGATGACGACCGCTAACTCCAAGTCATGCGTAGGGTAATTTTTCTTGTGCTTCCTCAACTGTCGCGAAGCGTAGGCAATCACCCTGTCCTTCTGCATAAGGACGCAACCTAAACCAACATGAGACGCGTCGGTGTAAATCGTATACTTGATCCCTTGCTCTGGCAATACTAGCACAGGGGCGGACGTCAACTTGTCCTTTAGCTCACGAAAAGCTGCTTCTGCCTTCTCATTCCAGGCAAACTTTAGATCCTTCCGAGTCAGCTGAGACAATGGTCTGGCTATCTTGGAGAAATCTCTAATGAATCAACGATAATAGCCTGCCATGCCAAGAAAACTCCTCAATTCAGTAACCGAACCAGACTGCTCCGAGTCCGGAACTGCGGTTACCTTAGCAAGGTCCACAACTATGCCTTCCTTGGACACCACGTGTCCCAGGAACTTCACTTCTTCCTTCCAGAAGTCGTACTTGTTGTATTTCACGAACAACTGGTTCTTCCTGAGTGCATCGAAGACTGTTCGCAGGTGTTCCTCGTGATCTTCCCGACTCTTGGAGTATATCAGGATGTCATCTATAAACACAATGACGAATCGAAATAGAAACGGCCGAAACACCCTGTTCATCAAGTCCGTGAACACGGCCGGTGCGTTTGTGAGTCCAAACGACATCACAAGGAACTCATAGTGCTCAAAACTGGTCCTGAAAGCCGTCTTCTGCCCGTCCTCATCCCTGATGCGCAACTGGTGATACCCTGACGGTAAGTCAATCTTCGAGAAGTACTGCACCCCCTTCAACTGATCGAACAGATCATCTATCCTTGGCAAAGGATACTTGTTCTTCACCGTCACTTGGTTAAACCTGCGATAATCAATACATAATCGCAGAGACTCATCCTTCTTCTTCACAAATAACACAGGTGCTCCCCAAGGAGACACACTCGGTCATATGAAGCCCGACTCCAGCAAATCATCGATCTGTCTCCTCAGTTCCTCCATCTCACAGGGAGACATGTGATACGTCGGTAATGAAATGGGTGTCGCACCTGGCACAAGATCAATGGTAAAATCGATCTCGCGCTGAGGAGGTAGTCCAGGAATCGTCCTAAACACATCCTAATAATCCTGAACTACTGGGGTGTCCCCAAGTGTCGGACCATCAATACTCTCCAATAGAGAAGCATAACAACTCAAACGGGAAGGGTGATTGACCTGAACAGGGAAAGTAAAAGTCGTGCCCTTAGGTCCATGGGTTGTCACCAGTCTAGCCTCATAATTGATCTCTGCTCTCATCTTAGTGAGCCAATCCATACCGAGGATAATGTCGTAATGATATAAGGGGACAACAATCAGGTCAATTAGCACCGTCCTGCTTCCTAAATCTATCGAGCAACCTTCGCAAATTCTGGTAACGTCAGAAAAAGTCCCAGTGGCGGTAAGGATCCTCACTCCCTTCGTAGGAGTTATACCCAATGCTAGTCGCTTGAGTGTTGTGCATGATATGATGGAGGTAGTGGACTCAGTGTCCACCAATAGGAAGACTGGAGTACCTTGAACGTGAGCTGTGACTTCGAAAGCCATAGGTGTTGTAGGTGCTGTCTCGGAGGCCTCAGCTGCAAGTGAGTGCACACGAGCTTGTTGCTGACAGTTCGGTTGCGGTACCATAGGCCATTGTGGCGGCCTGAATCGAGGTGCAGGCGGCCGAAAAGATGGATGTGCTGGTGCTGACCATAGGGGTGGAGTCGAGAGAGGTGGTGACATCTAACGGTTGACCCTCTGAGGGGGCGTAAAGTCGTTGTCCCTCATCCTGGTGAAGTAATAAGTATCTGCATGACCTGCACGCTTGCAATATGTGCACCACAAGTCTGGTCGTCTCATAGGGGCTGGTGGAGCCGCGATCCTGCACGGGCCTCTTGCCGAGGAACGACCTACTCGGCAACTAGGGTCGTGGCCTAGGAACCATAGGCCCATGAGTGCGGGATAATCTATCCCCGTCCTGCTCCACTCACAAAGACATGCTCACTAACTCAGCATAGCTGAGTATGCTAGCGTAGCACATCTTTGAGCGGATCTTGGGTCGCAGACCCTCAGAGAAGTGCCATATCTTCGTCGGCTCATTCGCCAATATCAACAGAACATACCTACTCATCTCTGTGAATTTGTTCTCGTACTCTTCTACTATCATCCCTCCCTGACGAAGGCGAAGAAACTCACTTTCCTTCTCATGCCGATAAGTGAGGGGATAATACTTCTCATGGAAGCGAGTCTCAAAAGCTGCCAATGGCAATAGTCCGAAGGACACTGTCCCACCATAGGTTGGCCTCCTTCTCAAACATGAAGGTGACTAGCTCAACATGCTCTGCCTCAGTGTAGTGCAGTGCAGCGGCTTCAGCATCTTAGAGATGCGGTCAAGCTAATACTCGGCCTCCTCGGGTCGGTGAGTACCCGCAAAAGTAGGAGGCCGTAAGCGTTGGAATCGCTCGAAATGGCCGCTAATACCTGCATTCCCAGTAGGGGGAACAAATGGAGCAGGCGGAGCCACACCCATGCTCTGGGCGAAAACCCCTGCGATGGTGGCCAGAAACCGCTGTGCTTCTACATGCTTTGTCTGCTGTATATCTTCTTCTTCTTCATGTCTACCGCCGTCTTTGCATCAACAACATCATCTGCTCCAGCCTATCAGGAGGTGGAGCGAACTGTGGTATCTGAGGCGTCGAGGTAGATGCACAATTCTGCTCAGGAACTGACGGTGTAATAGGTGGTACCACAGGAGGTGTCATAGGTGGTGTCATAGGTGTCGGCCCAGCAGTGGGGCTAGGGGCCGGCTGAGAATCCGGCATGGTGTCGTAAACCGGACCCAATCTGAGGTCCGTATGGCTATCGCTTAGGGGAGGTGCCCCGTCAAACGATTCACCCAGCGAGAGACGTGTCGAGCTCCGCGTGCTCTTAGGTGGCATTCCCTATATACAACATAGAGTGCAACCCGAGTCAGATTTTTGGCGTAAACACACATTCATCCACACATCATTAACATTACAACTCAAGGAAACATCATGTCACGACCCTAAATCTAGTGTTGGTAATCCATGATTACTAAACACCACATTTTTGGTTGACAGCCTCCGTAGAACTCCGCATTTTGGGCTTTTATGTAGCACATACTAAGTCCCATAAGCGAGGCTCCACAAGGAGGATTTCGGAAAGTAAAACCAACAAACACGTTGCATTTCTCAAAATTTCATCATATTCAACATATCTTACTGTGTACAACTGAACACATCAGGGTAAAACCAAAACATAAATCACGTCATATTTACGATACCTGATGTACATATGCAAGGTATTACAAAAAAAAATATACACACTGATATGTACAAAGCAAAAAGGACAACTGGAGTTTGTAGCCTCTACTCCTACAGCTCCCTACTCTCACCTGAAAAAATAGAAAGGAAAGCTTGAGCTACTAAGCCCAGTGAGTGCATGTGTGCCGTGAAAATGCATGTTTCATGTCATGCTCATTTAATGAACATGAATGTACAGGCTTCCAAATCATTTTTATATACAGAGGTGGGACTTCTGCTCACTTGTAACATACACACGCTTTCAACATTTCCACAACTTTCCATATTTCCCAATTGGATCACCTAAGTCTAAAATAGAGGTGGGACTTCTACCCACTTGTATAGACTTTTCCACCGTGGTCAATTACAGAGGTGAGACTACATAGTTCATAGGCCGAACTAGTCTAACCCACTTGTTTTGAACCTCACTATCTGCCTAACAGCGAGAAGTCATAAGTCGCCTAGCAAAACGATAGCGGATAATTTATGAGCTCGTTACACAGAACCTATCTTTGCTTGCCCTTAAGCAGGTCAGGTCAAACCTCTCAACCAATCAACACGCGTCAGTGGGAGTCGCTGCCTACTTAGGTATTTCGGCATTTCAGCGCTCTGTTCTTCCACCCGGTCTAAGCATTGGTCGCTCCCAATGGTACTAATCGGGATTTAGGGACTTTCACCCACGGACCCTCTAATCATGTCCTGTTGAATTACACATTTCCGGTGTGGTGTCCAACTCAAGTTGTAACAAAGTATGTTTCATCGCATTTACAATCACCGTATGTATGTATGCATGAGCCTACACACAAGTATAAAAGATCATTTCATTTTTGTTTTAAAGGCAAACAGAGGACGACCTTCCTCATGAGGTCCCCTCATATCTTTAAGTTCCCCATAGGGGTCTCCTGTAATGCATCTTGTATCTAGACGATTCACAGACAGTTTATAGACTACACATCGTTTGTCGCAACACAACCCACTAAGATCACCATACCATGGTATGAATCATTCATGCTCAATCATATAATGATACATCAACTATGAACCATGCATTTGATATGCACATAACTTAGCCAATCTAACTCCAATCTAAAAATTCATTCTGCTATAAGATGTCATGCCACAAGCATGCTTTTTTTTGCAGGAAGTAACTACCTTACAAGGATGAAAGATCTTTCTTTGAAATATTTTGTCAAACAGGTAGTGGGCGGACTTTGTAGGACTTTGTAAGGGACAGCTAAACAAAACTAACTCATCTCTATCATCCAACCTTCCATTAATAATCTCACTAATTAAATCAGGAAAATCCAGCAATAACCTTCAAAAAAATCCAACGAGAACATAACCCAAACGAACATCCAGCAATATGCGAACCTAAATCCAATGAGAACATAACTCAAACGAAAATCCAGTAATATGCGAACCTAAATTCAATGAGAACATAACCCAAACGAAAATCTAGCAATATTCGAACCTAAATTCAGCAATTCCAGCAATTAATCCAGTAAGAATCTAACCCTAAATGAAATTCAGCTATAACCTAACCCTAATACAAAGAATTCCACCATACCTAACACTAATACAAGAATTCCAATACCTAACCCTAATATAGCAATACCTACTTTCAAAGAATACAATCCCTAATTTCAATACCAATTCCAACAATCCCTAATTCCTATTCTAACCTTCATAACAATTCCAAAGAATACCTAACCCTAATACAAAGAATACCTACTTCCAAAGAATACAATCCCTAATTCTCACACAATAAAATCAGCAAGTTTCTAACCCTACATGAAACTCCAGCAAAAAGGGTTTTGAAGGCAACCCCAACGTACACATGCGTGCTCCTAATCTATGCACTCACCTGAAAGTATCAGAGGTTTGGCTCTCAACCTTAGCTTCTCTTTCTTTTTCTTCTTCTTTTCCTCTTCTTCTTCTTCTTTTCCCCTACTAGAGCTAGAGTGCTGGAAATGAAATGTGTGAAAGTGGGTTTTGTCTATTTATGGGCTTAAAAAGGGTCTAAAGTGGCTTTTAGCTAAAAAAGGTTCATGGGATGGTTTAGGAAAATTTTGAGAAGGTTAAACATATGGTAGCAATAAACAAAATGTTATATAAGTGATTTGACAAAAAGTATTCGAAGGATTAAAAAAAAAAATCGAGGTCATTTGAGTTATTTTATTAAACTATACATGTACATATCGATGCGTAACTTACAATCCGGGTGTCCTATTGAGATGTCGTTTTCGCCAGTAATTCCGTAACTTGACTACGACCACAACGGTTAGGCTCTCCAACCTAACGGATTTGAAAACTCGATGTTGGTGGAGCCCCACCTAAAATAAGGACATAATGGTCATTTCTCATATTGTTTAATTTTAAGTCCGTATCTTAACATTCGGACATCGGGTTGACATACGGCTTGCGGCTCAATAATAAAACAACATTATGATCAAGTCAAAATATTCTCAGGGCCAATGGACCTACAACCAACGGCTATCCAGTGTACAAACCAGATTTCTGGGGTATCGGGTCTTACACATCATGCATTCCATTCACCAAAATTTGTCACAGTACACAATCTATAAATTCACATGAGTCATGACAGAGGATGCATGTGAGCTAACATAAACAAGCTTAATCACTAAACATACTATCTACCAAACAAGTCTACTAAGGCTAGTACAAGGGAAGACTAACAACTAAACAAACTAAAAGACGACCACACATGTAACTAGTCGTCTGAATCTGGTGATGGAGGTGGCACACCCTTGTTCTGCAGACAACACAGGATAGCCTTCAAGGTATGAGACACCTTACCAAACTTCCGTTTTGCGAAGGCCTAACGCTCTTTAACCTTGGCTCGGGTCGCTGTGACCTCCTGTCGCAGGGCAGCCTGACCCTCCTCGATCTGAGCCAAATGGGCTTCTAAAGCAGCCCAATCACCAGAGCGCTCCTGTGTAGCAGGAGGAGAGCCATCATCAGTGTCATAGGCTTCCTCTTCTTCTTCCTACTCTCCTTCTTCCCTTATCTCATATCCTTCTTCATCACTCTCCTCTTCTTCGCTCTCCGTCTCATCCTTACTCTCGTCGAGTCGTGCTTGATGCTGTCGTGGCCCAATCTCGATGGTCGATTTTTGGTTAATTTCGTCGATTGGTGAAACTGGGAATCGTATGCCTGTTCCTACGTTTTATCGCATCCTCCTAGGTCAAAGTACGTCAGTGTGCGTCGTGTGACCATAACCCAGGTCCAGTTTAATCCAAATCATGCTTTGATACCAACTTGTAACGCCCTGAAAATCGAGGGTCGAGTAGGAGCTCAACTCCCGAGTTCCAACGCATCACTTATGCAACATAGATAATGATGATTAAATGTTGTCTGTATTAGCACATTAAACATGAATGAGATTAAGTCAAAACAACATATCATACTCTAGAGATAATTAATTTAAGTAAGCGGAAGACTGTGATAAATATATAAAACGTATAAGTAATCGTAGGTCTCCTGAGTATGATCATGTTACCAGGTCAACAATTACATGTAAATTCTCAAAATATACAAATAGTAATGTGTAATGTCATCTAGTCCAAAAGCCTGTAGCCCCGTCAGCGCAACTCTAGGTCTACATAAACCCGCTAGAGAGTTGCATATAGGAGAACTCCTCATCATCATCATAATAGTCCGGCTCTGCTTCATAAGCATCGCCATCACCTGCAGCTAAGACAGAGTCTGGTTGGTTTTTAAAATACCGTCCTAGAACGTGGGAGTGAGTGATCAACTCAGTGGAGCTATAAAGTAAAGGTTAACATGTTATCAATTCAGTCAAGCAGTAATGATAAAGCAATACAATCAAGCATCCTTAAGTACTCTGGTTAATGCAAAAATGATATGTATTAATGATACATGCCCTCGCCTGCACTCCCTCTGCGATCTTTCTCTTACGGTCGCGGCATGCACCCCTTACTCTGTGCTTAACACCAACGCCAAAGGTACATGCAATGCGGTGCATGAGCGTGATTACTGAGTTCTTATTAGACCATTTCATACAGCAGGATTGGGAAGTTAATGTACCTCCCTTATATCATTTTCCAAACAATGATCCATTTTAGGGTCGTCAGCCCCAGCTAGTCTCATTCGATGTTGCAGTTCCAAGTCGCTACAAAGGGATCATCACTGCAATGCAGGCCTAGATTATACTTTAGTTTCTATGGAAAGGCTCGTTGCCTCAGCGCAGTCTCAGAGTATGCTCGAGGTCACTACGAATTGCTCATCACCTAGTCGTAGGCCGACAGCTCGAATACAGCGTCCCATACCACCGTATTCGGCTCACGAGCTTAAGTTGCTCACTGGTCACTATGTGTGGACTCGTCGCCCTGGGTAGGCCGACAGCTTGACCGCGGTGTCCCATACCACCATGTCCGACTCATGAGTCTTAACGGATCGAGGTACCAAGGTTAACGGGATTTTCATTAACAAGTTGGTACTTTAGATTCAAGCAGTAGCGTCCATACATGGTGAACATACATTAGATTAATCGGGTTACTTGACAAGCTCGACTAGTACGAGCGTATGTTGAATTGATCGATATGGAGCGTGTAAGCACTCCGCGTGGCCTAACCACTGTAGGCAATCTCCGTACGACTCGGATTCCTCAAACATATCCGTTGTGGTGAGGCTAACTCAACCACTCGTTCGAGAGCTATTACCGATAACCTGGACTTTGTAGTAGTCCCAAACACATTTAAACAAAATAGGATAACATGTGTGATAGGCATTTCAACATTAAACAATTGATTCGAAGAACGTAACCATTTGAGCATTTCACAAAATACAAAGTAAGCATGTTTCGCACATTTCATTTCATACTAAATCACACAGTTTTAAATCTAAGTTGCATGAAGGGATTTATACACATAGCTAAGGAAATTGAGAATCTCACCTCAATACCTTCATAAAGTACAAGTTTCTGAATACTTACTCGTTCGGACATTTTTACAAACACTTAGCCTACACACTTCAACATACATGGCGTATGTTGGCCATAACACGTATTAGGGCAATTCCTTTCACCAAGGAGTTGTCACACGTGCAACCATCATGTATCCACGACGGATAATCATGGCAAGCATGAATCCCGGTTCCATACTCATTCAGACATTTTCACAAACACTTAGATTACACATTTCAACATATATGACGTACGTTTGCCATAGCATGTATTAGGGTAATTCCTTTCACCAAGGAGTTGTCACACGTGCAACCATCATGTATCCACGATGAATAATCATGGCAAGTACGAATCCCAGTTCTCTACTCATTCAGACATTTTCACAAACACTTAGACTACATATTTCAACATACATGACGTATGTTGGCCATAACATGTATTAGGGCAATTCCTTTCACCAAGGAGTTGTCACACGTGCAACCATCATGTATCCACGACAGATAATCATGGCAAGCACGAATCCCAGTTCCATATTCAAACACTTAGAGTACACATTTCAACATAAATGACGTATGTTGGCCATAACATGTATTAGGGCAATTCCTTTCACCAAGGAGTTGTCACACGTGCAACCATCATGTATCCACGACAGATAATCATGGCAAGCATGAATCCTAGTTCCATACTCATTCAGACATTTTCACAAACACTTAGACTACATATTTCAATATGCATGACGTATGTTGGCCATAACATGTATTAGGGAAATTCCTTTCACCAAGGAGTAGTCACACATGCAACCATCATGTATCCACGACGGATAATCATGGCAAGCACGAATCCAAATTCTAAACTCATTCAAACATTTCAACAAACACATGGAATGCACTATACTTAACGTAGTTCATATATATCTATAAATCGAGGGAAATATCGCATTTAACATGTGAAATGGCACCCAAGTCAGTTATAAATCATTAACCGATATTGAAAGCCTTGAAAACCATAGCCTATACGTTTATAATCCGCACCTTTCGCCGATAAACAAGTATCGAACTCAGTTTGTATACCGTGTCTTTGTCTATGACACAACGGCAACCTACAGTATAAAATAGGTTAGCTATTTCATCCTTTACACTATTTGAAATCCTAAAACAGATTAAGGTTAAGTTTTCTTACCTAAGAACGGGATCGGAATTGCCGGAATAGCGATACGGTAACGGTGTTTCGCTACGTAGAGTGGTAGGGAATGATTTCTGTAGTAAAACCCTAACTTCCCTCACACTTTCTCTCTCTTTCCTTCTCTTTCTTTTCTCTTCTCTCACCTAGGTTAGCAAATTCGTATGGAGTGAGAGAGAAGGGGTCTTAAGCCTTTATATAGGCCCAGGACTGATGGAAATGGCCCCAGGGCCAAGGTATACTTAGGGTATATCCAAAGGGCGTCTGTTTCAGTCCAACGGAGCACTTCTAGTGGCCCATTTTCTGCACGCGGTTAGACTTAAGCTCCCTGGCATTGGATCTAGGTCGAGTTAAGTTTTTGGTCCGATCAGATTTACAGATCGACCGCGGCGGACTAGTTTTAGTTCAACGGTCACCGATACTTGATCAGGGCCACAAGTACACTGACATGTGTATGAAAATCTCCCTGATCCGAGGGTGTAATTGGGTTAGATTCTGACAGTCTGAAACCTTAAATTTGGCCTGTAAGCGAACGACCCAAATCACTTGAATCTGAGTTCATTTTCCAAAGATATTCGCGTTCCTCACACATTTCGCTCCGGGCTCAAGTTGTGCATTTCTGGGTATTATTAGGACTTGATTTCTGAGATGGTCGTTAAGCCCAGTAAGGCGGTCATAAGCGTATAGTTTCGTGGTCATCGGACTTTCGACATGCGGTTCAGGTCCGATACGAAGTTTCAATGTGCTCTCGAGAGCAACTGGGTTTAGAGATTGATCCCAGATTTTAGGGTAATGTAGTGTTAATGATTCTACAAGGTTTGGGTCTTGCGGTTCGTATTTAAAATGATTAGTACTAATTTCACAGGTAATCTCGTTTAACACTTAGTTAATTTCGTCTAATTTCTAAAGGATTTGGTCCGAGTTATTTCTTCCCGAGGTGGTACTAGGGTCTTTGTACGGATTTTTTCGAGACGTTACATTAACAATTTCAGTTTATAGCAGTAAAAGGTTAAGGATATTCTAGTGTCATAAGGGTTGAGCAAGACATTATTAGAGACTAAATCGGAGAAAATGTCGAAAGACGACTTTAGCGAACTCAGGGAGAAGGCTATGAGCATCGTTTGTCTATGTCTATCGAATGAAGTTATATAAAACATTTTGGACAAGGAATCAGCCTGAGTATGTGGAAGAAACTAGAAGTCTTTTACTAATAAGTTGTTTGTGAAGAAATAACTTTACGAGCTACGGATGAAGGAATGATCCAATTTTCTAGAGTATATGAATTCGTTTATGAAGATATGTGACGAGTTGTTAAGGCTCGGAAAGATGATCAAGGATGAAGATAAAGCGTTACTACTTCTAGTATCGCTTCCTACATCATACAACCATCTCGTTATTACTCTACTATATGGAAAGAGTACATTGAAAATAGAGAAAGTCATCGCGGCTCTCATGTCTAACGAGGTGAGGAAGATAACAAACAATGAGGATTCTCGGGTGGAGGGGTTAGTTGCGAAATGTGGTCAAGGACGTGGGAGATCCGTGGAACTATCTCCATCTAACAAGAAGTCTAGATCGAAATTGAATGCTAATGATGGATGCTTTTAGTATGGTGTGAATGGGCACTTCAAGAGAAACTACTAGAAATGGAAGGATGACCTAGAAAGAAAGAATAAAAAGAACATGAGCAAATCGTCTAGCGTAGCGCAAGAGAGCTCAAAAGGAGACATGTCGGTCTCCTCAGGTACGAGTCATCTTGCAGATATGTGGATACTCAATTCGGAATGTCGTATCATATGTGCCCAAATAGGACTTGGTTCGTTACCCACAAGTCCTATGATGGTGAGAGTATTTTGATGAAGAATGACACTGCTCGTAAAGCTAATGGAATAGGGACCATTAATGTAAGGATGTTTGATGGAATTGTACAAACTCTAAGTGATGTCAGGCATGTCCCATATCTGAAAAAGAACTTGATATCCTGGGGTGTTCTAGATAAAAATGGATACACATTCACCGCATTTGGCGATGTAATTAAGGTCACTAGATGTACAATGGTGTTAATGAAGAGACATAAAACGATGAATCTGCATAAGTTAGTTGGGAGCACAGTTATAAGCGATGTTGCTACCACCCCACTCACAGAATCCAGCAAAGATGACACAAATCTATAACATATGCGATTAGGGCATATAAGCGAAAGGGGTATGGTGGAACTCTATAAACGGAAACTATTAAATGGAGTTAAGGTGGATTTCTACGCTCATTACATTTATGAGAAGCGGTACAAGGTAAGGTTCAAGACTGCTACACATACTAGAGCAGTGTGCTCAATTACATAATTTCAATGTCTAGGGGCCAGTGATTGTACCATCTATGAGAGGAGCACATGATTCTTTGTGAGCTTTATAGATGATTACTCGAGGAAGGTTTGGCTCTACTTCTTAAAGTACAAGTCTAAGGTGATCGCCAAGTTCAAGGAATGGAAGGAGGAACTAGAGAAGCAAACGAGAGACATGTTAAGTGTCCCAGATAAGATAATGGTACAGATTATAAAGAAGGAGAACTCATGCAATTCCGGAAGGAATGGGGCATCACAATGCACTTCTCAACTCTAGGGACCCCACATAAGAATAGGATGGTAGAGAGAATGAACAAAACTCTATCGAAGAAGACGAGAAGTATGCAATTACATACAGGGCTGTCTAAAAGTTTTTGGGTGGAAGCGGTTAACATGACATGCTTTATTGTGAATCAGTCACCATCTATAACGCTAGACTTCGAAGTTGCAGAGGAAATCTGGACAGGTAAGGACGTTGATTACTTATGATTGAGAATCTTCGAGTGTCCAGAATATGACCACGCACAAAGTGGACAAAGGATGAAGTTGGATCCCAAATCTAAAAAGTGTATCTTTATCAGGTATGAGAAAGATGATAAGTGTAACGTCCTAGATTTTCACTATTTTGGATTTTCAAAAATCCTTGAAAATTTCTCGTTATAATTAGCTCATGTTGTCACTAACTGACCCTTAATACTCGAGGTGAGCCTATACATTGGTGGTACCAGATAAGGATTTATGATATAACGTCGGTATCTTAGCTTCGCCAATATGTTGTATGAATTGAAAATTAATAATCACTTGGCTAATCATGCACATCAATTGCATTGCATTAGATAGGATGTTGTGATTTGGCATTAGAGTCACTTGAGAGGGAGTGTTGGCATTTGTAAAATAGGTATTAAAGTCACTTGTGAGAGAGTATTGGATTGTAAGGTGCATGCACCATTCCATAATCTCATTCGTGCATTTAACATGAGTATTTAGGAAATGCTTGATTTCTTGTTTATTATTAATTGTGTCGATTGAGTTGATAACATGTATAACTTAGGACTAATGAAACCACTGAGTTAGCTACTCACTCCCACATGGGACGGTGTTTTAAAACACCAACTAGACGATGTTGTTGATGTAGGTGTTATCGAGATTTCCAGTGGGTGTACTTTATGTGTTGATTTTGGGTATGTATATTGCGGCTTGTATAATCCTCATTTGGGCGAATACTACTTTTTCTATTGTATTTTGACAGTTAGCCATATATTCATTAATCTTTGTTATCTCTACCTTGCTTTGGATCCGCTAATTTGAATTGTGCTATTCTAATCGCTCGTGTGCGAAATGAATGTGAATTTGATGAGGTCACATGTACATTTTCATTTGGCTCACACTCGGGAACTCGAGACCAGAGTCTCTGTACTCGGGTGCCGATTTTTGGAGCGTTACAAGGTATAATAATCCTATGATGTAATCCTAAAATATGTTCCTTAGGATTTAAATGAGGATGCGAATGGAATGACGCAAATAGCTGCAAGCCTTCGGCTATCTGAAGTAATGACAAAAAGTTACTCATGATCCAGAAAAGATCACTCTTATTAGTCCAACAAAGAAACATGACCATGGAAATCTCCTCTTAAAGTTTTCCAAGACAATTGGAGGTTCCCCAATCATTCAATACCTGATCAGGCCGAGTAGTAGACCTAACCAATCTATTAGAAGGATTATCCGATATTATTTTTTCCTTGACGACAACCTTTATTATAAAAGCGTCAACAATCTTTTTCTAAAATATTTAGAAACAGATGAAGCAATGATCATAATGGGTTAAGTTCATGAATGCTTTTGCAGAGGTCACCAAGTAGGGTAAAAAATGTAGTGGCTTATTTGCTGACATAGCTATTATTGGTCGTTGATATTGAAAGATTGCATGAAATATGCAATAGGATGTCAAGCCTGATAAAAGCATAGGTCACTCTGGGACATCCTAGTTGTAGAACACCATCATATTGTCAAACCATGGCCTTTTCAAATGATGGACCATTAACTTGTTTGGCAAAATATTCCACCTTTCATCTAATCAGCATAGATTTATAATCGTTGTACCTGACTACCTCAACAAATGCATTGAAGCTAGACTGGTGAAAGGGGTAGGCTAGGAGGATGTCATCGACTTTATATAAGAAATACATTATTCACATATTTGGAATTCCAAAATGATTACAGTTGACAAGGGAGCCACATTTTCGGAGAGCTAGGTAAAAGCATTCGTAGAAGCCTGTAAATTCAAGTTCCTTATTCTACTCTATGTTATGCTCAACTTAATGGTCAGGCCGTGTCAGATCAATAAAATTCTGAAAACTATGTTGAAATGCATTATGGTAGTTAACCCTCGGTCATGGAACAAGACTTTTTTAGAAGTTCACATACTATCTCTCCAATTAGGTTTTTAGCATTAGCTTACCCCACAAGAATTTATCAAATTAATGATGATTGAATTAGAAGAATTGGATCTGGTTAAGACACGGAGTTTGGATTCATTAAAAATTTAAAAGTTCAAAAGACCATGACAGTCGAGGATTATATAAAAAAAAGTGAAAGAAAAATCATTCGATGAAGGAACACTTATATGGAAAACTATCATTCCTATTGGTACTAAGAGCCTCATATAAAAAGTGGTCTCCAACTTAAGAATGACCATTTATGGTAAAGGAAGTATTACACGGAGGTTTTTATTTGTTACAAGACCTTGACAGCTAAGAAGGTAGTGATGTTATTAACCACCGTTGTTTTAAAAAGGTACGTCCTTAATTTGTGGGACTCTATGCAAAGACAAACCAAAACAACTGAAACACCAGCAAAATAAACATGCAACAGAAGGTTCATCAATAACAATAGGCTCGAGTGTAAAAATATCTCTCATTCAAATTGATGAGATAAGCTTCATTACATCCACTATATACTCAAAAGAGAGAGCCTTTGTAAACAATAAACTACCACCATCACCTAACCCACTAAAATGACAAAACTAGTGGTTACACCAAAAGCTAGCAAAAGTCCTTGCTAGGGACAGAAGAAAGTAAGGGTGAGGTATTTTTCTTCAGCGAATTATCCAAATTTCGGCTGGCTCAAAAGAAGGGAAGCCCATGATAATTGGCGGGACAAGTGACAAGCAATCTTTTAAGCTTTGACCTTTGCACATAAAAGGTGCTGTTCTTCCACAACATCATTTTATGGCCAATTGAATGTGTCATTCATAACATACAACATACAGTAGGCAAGACCTTCGGTGAGAAACAATAAAAGATAAAGTTTAGAGAGGCAAGTATGATCTTTTGCCAACGAAGTCCAACTTGTAGTAGTTGTCGATTCTTACACTTGCAAGTAATGATAGAAATCATGACAAGCGATTTCCAACACAGAAGGTTGTGCACGACTATTGTAGATCGATAGGGTGCCACATGTTGCACACTCGTACATAAGGCAAAAGAAAGGTGCTCACGAAGCATGAAGAGAACGTGGCGGATCAAAAACACTTGTATCCAAAAGATGTGTGTCACACTAGGATATTTAGAGATGTATGTACAACCGAAACTCTAGAGGTAGTCATACTCTCTGCGACACATGGTAAACAAGTTAGAGTTGGGCACTGGACGACTCGAGTTGTTCAACTTGTTTAGATCTGACTTAACCCGAACCGAGTGGGTGAGTCGATCCGAACCGAGTAGACTTCGTCCAATCCGAACTCAAAACAAATCGAGTTTGGGTCACCTAGTAAATCGACTCAACTCAATCTGAAATCTGACTCGGTACTAACTTGAATCGATCTGAAACCCGACTAGTACATATATATATATATATATATATATATATATATATATATATATATATATATATAACCTAGATTTGGCGTTTCAGATCTGAGATGTTGTGTAGTTGATGGAGAGGCTATCATTCCGGCACGTGCACCTAGTTTTTGAGCTATGATTTCAACCTGCGGATACTCGTCGCACCCGACCCGACTCGATGCTGACTCGACCTGACTTGGTACCTGTGACTGGGTCAGACTCGGCCCGGGTTAGTTAAGGCCAAACCCGGACTCGAATCAGGTCAGGCATGCTGGACTCAGTATCGACTCAGGTCAAGTTCGGGTCAAGTGTATTTCAAAATCGAGTCGAGTCGGTCGTTAGCATCTGGACTCAGTCGACTCGATGTCGACTCGACTTGATGCCAAGCTTTAAAACAAGTACATAAAACACTCAGAGTGCATGCGTAACCTAGTATAAGACTAAGGCATCATACATAGCGACACATGGCCAGATCTAATTGGCCATGTGTAACTATATATTCATAAGCGATAGGCTAAGAGAAGAAAGCCATTTAAAAATGGAAATACGACGATACACATCATCGTAATGGTTAGTTGGTCCCATCTCATAATACAATCATATCAAGCTAAGGTTGTTAATTGATCATAACATCAATCCCGATAGCTAAGGAACCGTGTGCAAGGCCACCATCTCACCCAAGTCCATAAACTAGCATATAACAAAGAGCTCCAGGCCGTTGCCAATTCAATCAAACACAACTATTTTCAGCTCATTTTATGGTATGTGAACAAAAATGAGGTACATAAAAATCTCAACTGGACCACATTACAGGAAACTGTGTTGAATGAAGGTCGATCATTAAAAACTTTTTGGGGGCCATAAAAGTTTTAGATCAAGCTGATCTTTGGTTTTTCCCTTCATCTGAGTTTGTATGACCTAATCAACAGGTTGGATGTCAAATAAACAATACAGTGGTCCTTAGGAGGATTTTAATGGTGGATCTCCAATCACTATTGTTTTCATGTGGTGTGGTCCACCTGAGATTTATATCCCTCTCATTTTTCGTATCATTCCCTAAAATGATCTGTAAAAATGGATGAACAGAATGGATGAAACACATACATCATGGTGGGGCCCACAGAGCACTGACCACTAGCCACCGGGCTGATGGCAAGGGGAGTAACCAATCCGTTTTCCCTCTCTAGGCACCACTGTGATTTATGTATTTTATCCACACCGTCCATCCATTTTCAAAGATCATTTTAGGGCTTCGTGCTAAAAATGAGGCAGATCTCAATTTCACATGGAACACACCGAAAATAGTAGCAATTGAATGTCCACCATTTAATACCTCCTATGTCCGATTGTAGTGTTTATTTGACAATTTGACATCCAACCTGTTGATTAGGTCATAAGAACCAGGATGAAGGGAAATAATAAATATCAACTTGATACAAAAATTTTGTGGCCTCTCAGAAGTTTTTAATGGCGTGAGTTCAATCAACATTGTATGGTCCACTTGAGATTTTGATCTACCTTATTTTCGCGCCATATATGATATGAAAAAAATGGATGAAGGGCATGGATGAAACACATACATCACGGTTGGACCCAAAGAACAGAGATTAGTGGCAGGGTCACAGCTCAGCCGATCCGTTTCCTCTCATGTCGTCCTACGCAGCTGTATTGGGAAGCGGACACCATCGATATAGCTTGTACTAGTCGCACGAAGCTCCGAGCTACATTAACGGTTAAGATGAAATCAAAGTTACGTGCCCCTGAAATGATGTATTTATTATATCTAAACCTTTCATCCATTTTTTGATATCATTTTAGTGCATGAGCCAAAAAAATAAATCATATCTAAGTCTTAACCTAACCACCTCAAATAGCAGCAGATAATAATGTTCATTGTTAAAACATTCGTACGGCATCTAATCTGTTCATAAGATCACAAAGACCTGGATGAAGAGAAAATCAATTATCATATTGATCCAAAACTTCTGTGACCCCAAAAAGGATATCAATGGTAGACGTTGGATCCCCTACTTCTTTCTACTTTATCTTTAGATCTCTTATTTTTCTTTTCAAACTTTACCATGAGCTTTCTAAATGGATGAACCGTTTGGATATAACACATACCTCATGATGGGACCTATAGAACTTGATTACGTCAACACACCAGCTAGATCGCTTGTGTGTGGTACACCAGCTAATCCACTGCCAAAGTATTGGAAGCGGATCGCGGGATGTGCGGTTAACGTCACAAGTTCCGTGAGCCACCATGATCCAAATCCTACGTCCATTTGATAGGATCGTTTTACAGCTTGATCCCAAAAAAAAAAAACATATCTAAACCTCAAGTACACCACACCACAAAAATCAATGGAGATTTAACATTTGTCTTTGAAAACTTCTTCCCATAAAATTTGTATCAATCTGATATTTATATTTTTCTTTCATCATGGCTGTCTAATAGGTTAGATTGCAAATAAACATCATGGTATGGTGGAAATTATTATCCCTACTGCTTTCTTTAGTATGGATCATTTGAACTATGAATCTAATTCATTTTTTTGACTCAAGCCCTAAAACGGTTTGACAAATTGTTGGACAGTTTTGGATATAAGACATACATTATAGTGGGACGCAGATTTCCTGCATAAGCCTTTAGAAGGAAGTTTAGGCACCGGAAACCTTGTGGGTCGACTGTAATGTTTATAAGAAATCACCCCATGTTTTAAGTTCATCTCAATAATAATGATGTTAATAACATGGATGGCATGTAAACATATGTCGATGCCGGAGGGAGGTTTTAACTGCAATAATTTCACTGATTACTTTTCCTTTAGTGTAGCCCACTTGAGTCTTAGATATGGCTGAAAGTTGGGCGGGTTCAACCCGACCGTCTCATGACCAACTCGTTATTCGGTTGGGCTCGGGTAGGATATATCGGGTCTGATCTCAAGCTTGGGCTATGCAAACACCAACCCAATAAAACTTGGGTTGGGCTCGGGTTGAGGTCTCGGGTTGCCCGACCCAACCCGAACCCGATCAATATATTAGTTATTTATAAATTACAATTGAGTGTGGATCGTTTGTGTCGAAGGCACACTAGTGATGTCGGGTCTCATTTGTCCATGTCATTTTCAAGGACTCAAGCTAACAAGATATGCCGGATTTCTCTCTCCCAAATAGAATGTGTACTATGCTACATGACTCTTAGGGCCTGTTTGGATACGCGTTTTGGGATGTATTGTATCATATTAGAAGTTATGATTTGGCGTTTACCGTGTTTGGATTGGAGTGAATAGGAGTTGAATCCCATGCGTGCGAATACAAACTCCAGCGAAATTTTCGAACCGACGATAGAGTATTGTCAGTGGGTTTTGTTGCCGTCAATACTTCGTATTCATTGCACTGTATTCGGCAACGGATGAAAGTTTGAAATTTGTACGATTACAAGATATCTGGAACCTATGCAGTGTAAGATCGGGACCGTTCATTTGGTACATTTCAACATGAAAATCATCTGGGCTAGAAAATCAAAAAGTTCCATATGTCAAACAGGTCACCCGACCCAATTAAGATTGTACAATACGCAGACATAATACATCCTATCCAAACATTGATTTGTATAATGTATTGTATACTATGTCAAACAATACCTCATATCTAAACATTGATTAGTATCTGATTGATTTAGATGTATTCTGAAAACCGTCCAATGTATACATGTATAGTATCTAAATACATACAATACAATACTATACAAGAATCCAAACAGGCCCTTAAAGGAGTAGTTGTCCTATATTTTAGCTTGTTTTTTTAAAGAAAAAAATGAAGTTCTTTATGATGAATAATCACATATATAATTAATAAAATCATAGATACAAAAAATAAGTCATATATTGAAATATAATAAACTAATATAATAATGAAAATGTTAGCTCGTATACACCTGACTGACCCGATCAACCCGACCGAGCCTGCTTGGGTTGGACTTGGGTTGAGAATTCCCAACCCGAGATCAGGTTGGGTTTGGTTAGGGTTGAGCACCAACCCAACCCGCCCGACTTTCAGCCCTAGTCTTAGATCATGTTCATTTTTTGTCTCAAGTCCTAAAATGAGCTCACAAAACAAATGGATAGGATAAATTTGTCACAAACATTACGGTGGGCCTCACTAAGGTTTCCGCCTTAGGAACTTCGCGTCATATCTTAAGCCTTTCCAAGGAAGTTCCTGCACGAGATGTTGGGTGGGGCCCACCGCCATGTTTGTATGAAATTTACCCCGTTCATTAGTTTTGTGAGATTATTTTAGGGCATACAACCAAAATTGAAGTAGATCCAAAATTCAAGTGGGCCACACTAGAGCAAACAATGGGGATTTAGTGAGAACTGTTGAAACGTTTTTGTGGCTATAAAGTTTTGTATCATGGTAAATTTTATTTTTTTTTTGGGTATTTTCACTTCATCCTAATGTTAATGACGTTATTAATGGTTTGGATGGCATATAAACATCAAGGTGGAGCCAAAGAAGGCTTCAATGGTAGGAATTTCTTTCCCCTATTTTCCCTATCAATGTGACCCACTTGATTTTTGAATTCACTTAGTTATTTATCTTATATCCTAAAATGAGTTTGCAAAACATAGGAACGAGGTAGATTTCTCACAAACATCACGGTGAGCCCAAACTAGCATTCTTAGGCAGGAGCTTCCTGCTCAAGGCTTTGGCAGGAAATCCGCCTCCCTGTATATCTGTTTTTCCAAATGATTTCAGAGCACTATCCAGAAATAAAATAGATTGATTTCTCAGATGGACCATGCTAAAATAGATGCAATTCTCAGTTGGACAATACTATAAGAAAAAATGGAGATTGACAATTAATGGGCCATGTAACTTTTGGATCAGGCTGATCATATTTGTCTTTTCCATTCATCTAGGTTTATGTGACCTTATCAACGGTTTGGATGGATACTAAAAATTACATAAACATGACGATGGGCCATAGGAAGTTTTTAATGATAGGGCACTCAATCACTACTGTTTTGATCTTCTTCTTTTTTGGGCTCATGCAATAAAATGATATGTAAAATGGCATGGATTAAAAAAAAAAAAAAAACAATACATCATCGTGGCCCCCCCACAGTAAGTGATGCACTATCTTGGGTGAGGCCACACCGCCGTAACTAATCCGCTCCCTAATTTGCAGTGACGGTTGGCCCTTGTTACAATGAGGTCCATCAGATGCATCTCAATCCACCTGAACTAGATGACCCCTCATCTTCACATTCCATAGTTGAAAATTGTTTCTTTCAGTGAACTTTTCTGTTTCACACTGCACGTTCGAACCTTTCAATAACATGCTTCAAATTCAAACTCGAAACATAACATTAGCTCTGATACCACTTGATAGGAAATTACGAAAGCAAATCCCGAATTCGAATCACACATAATTGAGATAAACGTAAACAAGCACCACAAAGAACACATGACTTTTACATTGAAAAACCTTGCGTGAAAAAACTACAACACAAGGTGACAATCAAATCTACTATGATAAACAAATCACAAGATATGAATGCACTTACACAGATGAGAATCCCTTGAAAAAAACATCTTAAGAACCCTAAATTTCTTTCTAGAACTCCCTAATGATGTCTTTAGAATACCCTGATTTGATTACAACCATATATATAGTGTTCCAATCAAAATAGAAAAGAAATTGCACAATTACGTAAAACTGTGTGCGCCTCCGATTTAAGTATCGATCAAGTAGTCCTCGATCGATTTCAGTCTCACATGTTCGATCGCTCGAACATACTCAAAAGTATCCAGAGAGTTTTCAAATATTTTTAAATTTTTTCGATCTATCGATTTGAAAGTTTGATCAATCGAGATGGTTCAAAACTGTCTAAAGACCAATATATATAATTTGGGGTGCTCTCGATTAATCAATAATCGATCAATCAAACCCCTGTTACATGTACATATTGAAGACATCTGACTACACATCTCACTTGAGTTTTGAATCAGCCTCATTTTTTAGCTAACATGGGCTGGCCGAATGTATAAATAAAGTAGATTTCTAGTAAACATACAGTGGATCTGCATAGGTATTATCATTGGCTCTGGCAGGAAATCCCCTCCATAACTAGTAGTACACTTGTCTGTGACCCCACTGCATGAAGTTTTTGTGGTCCGAGATATGTGGGGCTCATAGAGATGTCAGTGTCCATCACTTTTGCAAGACAACAATAAGACAGTTTAAAAAATTACTTAGGTGGACCACACCACATGAAATAGTGAAAATGGAAACATCCATAGCTGAAAACCTGCCAGGAGCAGACCATGATGTTTATATGCTACCTAATCCTATAAACTGTAGGCACAATATCATCGTGATACAGAACTTATATAACCCCACGAAGTTTCTAACAGGGAGTCGTGTAGTATGGCCTAAGGCATTGAATTTGCATTAATTTTTTAGACTCCTTTAATATAGTGATCTCCATAAATAGATGGGGTTGGATTTATCACAACTACTTTTGTGGGCCCACATAACTTCCAAACACCCAAGCTAATAGTGGACCGAGTAAGTTTGTACAATAAACTCCATTGGGCCTACCTTGAATATATTTGGCTTATCCACACCTTACATCCAATTTTTTCAGCTCATTTTCGGAGTTAGGTCCAAAAATCAAGTGTACCACATATTCAAGTGGACCACACCATAGGAAACAGTAGGGTGCTTATTTGTCAGCCAACCCACAATCAACTTATTCATAATGACACATGGACATGAATGAAGGGAAAACACAAATATCAGCTTGATCCACATCTTTTGTGGCTCCTGAGAAGATTTCAATGGTTGGTGTTCAATTCATATTGTTTCTTTTAGTGTGGTCCACTTGAGTTTTAAATATGCTTCAATTTTGAACTTATATTGTTAAAATAAGCAGTAAAATGGATAAAATTACGTAAATTACGGTGTAACGCAACGGCTTACTCTGGTCACGAGAACTTGCTGCAAATGGGAAGTGGATTGGCTGCTGTACCACACACGAGCTATGGACGCGGATTGCGTCCTACCCCCGCCCAGACGGTAATCCGTCCGGGCAGGGCTCTTTGGGGCCCACTGTGATGTAAGTTTTTTATCCACGCCGTTAATCTTTTCTCTCAGATCATTTTAAGGTATGAGATCAAAAATAAAGTAGGTTCAAAGTTCCAGTGGACCACACCAAAGGAAGCTGCAGTGATATGACACTCACCGTTGAAACATTTCTAAGGGCCACTGTGATGGTTTTTTACTATACAACCTATTCATAAGGTCATGTAGACGTGGATGAAGCGAAAACATAAATATCAGCTTGATCCGAGACTTCTCCAGCTCGTAAGAAGTTTTTAATGGTCAACGTTTAATCCTCAATTTGTGATCCATTGAAGCCTTTTGTGTGGCTATTGTTTTTGTGTCATAGCTTAAAATGATTTGAGAAAAATTCTCAACGGTGTGGATAAAAAACTTACAGTGGGTCTCAGGGAGCCCTGCCCAGACAGATTATTAGGAGGCAATCTGCGTCCTACTAGCTAGCCGGTGTATTGACATTAGTAAATTCTGTGGGTCAAATCACATAGCTTGGTGTATTGACATTAGTAAATTCTGTGGGTCAAATCATGAGGTATGTGGGTCATATTAAAGCTTGAGACTAAGAATAAGGCAGATCTAAAGATCAAGTGGATTAGGCTTAAAAAAGTGGTGGGGATTGAATGTCTACCATTGAAACTCTTTTAGGAGTAACAGAAGTTTAAGACCAAAACGAAAATTTTTTTCCTCTTCATCTACTTATTTTTGACCTTATGAATAGATTGGATGGAAAATAAATGTTATGGCGGCCCTACTATTTTGTTAACGGTGAAAATCATTATACCCGCTGCTATTTTAGGTGTGGTCAGCTTTGGATACGATTATTTTTTGGATAGTGCTTTAAAATGATCTAAAAAAAATAGATGAACCGTGTGGATATAATAAATACATCATTGTGGGTGGGCCATGTAACTTTAATCTCCTTTGAACCGTTCGTACAACTCGGAGCTCGAGGAGCGTCGGCGGTCGTCTTCGCACGACATGTATCTACACCAGCCAATCCGCTTCCCTGCGAGTGGTGGGGTCCACCTGAAATTTTTATCTGTGTCATGTTTGGGACCATGCTCCACAATATAGTTACAAAACATATGGACGGCGTGGATATACAATACATACATCGAAGTGGGTCCTACAGTCAGGGTCGCACCCACATCAATGGTTCCGGGGTGGCAGCCGCACTCCACAGGACCACAACAACTACCATCCCCTCTTCTCTTCTCTCGTCAGGAGTCGTTTGGCACCCACATAATCTTCGATTTCGTAAAATGTCGTCGAGAAGAGCTGCCGCTGCCGCTGCCGCTGCTCAAAAGGGTAAAACTCTCTCCTCTCCAGCTTCTATCGAAATTACCATTTCTGCCCTTGATTCTAAAATCATAGAGAACAAGATCCCTACTCCCGTCAAATTCAACCATTTGGTGAATGATCTATCCAATTCGATTCGAGCCGGTGCTTTTGTGAGGTTAGAGGATGCAGTGGGCCTCTTCAATCGTATGGTCCGCACGCAGCCGCTGCCTTCAATCCCGACATTTAGTAACCTGTTAGCTACGATTGCCAGAATGCGACACTATTCAACTGTAATTTCTATGCATCGAGAAATGATTCGGTTAGGGATCCCATCCAATATCTATACTTGGAGCATTCTTCTCAATTGTTTCTGCCGCTTGAATGGCGTCCGTTTCGGTTTCGCTGTTCTCAGCAACATCCTGAAACGTGGCCATGAGCCAGATGCTGCGACTCTGGCTACTTTTATTTAGGGGTTTTGCATGGAAGGGCGGATTGGGGAAGCGAGTAGTTTCTTTCTGAAGACAGTAGAAATGGGATATCCTTATGATGTGGTGTCGTTCGGGATACTAATCAACGGTCTTTGCAAGTTGGGGAACAATGCAATGGCTCTTGGGTTGCTTCGGAAAATGGAGAAGGGAGCGGGTAAATGTAGTCCTGACCTTACTGTTTATAACACACTCATCAACAGTCTAAGCAAAGATGGGCTCACAAAGGAGGCCCTTAACCTCTTCTCAAAAATGGTCGGTAAAGGGATTTGGCCGGATGTTTTTACTTACAATTCTTTAATTCATGGACTATGCAATTTAGGGCAGTGGAAAGAAGTAATGAGTCTGTTCGAGGAAATGTCAAATCGAGGAATCTCGCCTGATGTCACAACTTTCACCATACTGGTGAATGCTCTTTGCAAAGAAGGAATGGTTAAAGAAGCCCATGGATTGCTAGAATTGATGACCCAGAGAGGTGTGAAGCCTAGTGTAATCACATATAATGCATTGATGAATGGCTACTGTTTTATTGGCCAAATGGATGCCGCCTTAAAGATATTTTATTACATGGTGTGTAAAGGTCATAAGCCTACTGTCGTGACTTATAACATGTTAATCAACAGCTATTGCAAGAAGCAGATGGTAGACAAGGCTATGCAACTTTTTCGAGAAATGCCTTGCAAGGGATTGAAGCCCGATGTTGTTACTTACAACACTCTTATAGATGGGCTATACCAGGTACGGAGAATTGTGGCTGCACAAGAGCTCTTCAATGAGATGCAAGCTCATGGACAATGTCCGAATCTCTTCACATACACCATTTTGATGGATGGGCTGTGTAAAAGTGAGTGTCCTGTCGAGGCAATGAAACTACTTAATGAGATGCAAATTAGAGGAATTCAACTAGATAATAAAGTTATTGATGTCCTTATCAATGGGATGTGCAAAGCTAGGGAACTTAAATATGCGAAGGAGCTTTTCAGTTGGGCCTCCACCACGGGCTTGGGGAATAATGTTAGGACATATAACATGTTAATCAATGGGCTCTGTAAAGAAGGGCTTTTGGAGGAAGCTAATGGATTGTTCTTGCAAATGGAAGAGAAGGGTTTCCAACCAGACAGTGTCACCTACAATGCTTTAATTAGGAGCTTTCTACAAAAGAATGAGACCCTCAAGGCAATGCAACTTCTCGGGGAAGTGGCTAAAAGACATTTTTCTGTGGATGCATCCACCGCAACTATGTTAGAGGGCTTGCTCACAGAGGACGAATAAGGTCAAGAATACTTGGGAATGCTTCATAAATTTGTGCCCTATGGAGAAGGTGAGGCGATTTGGTGAACATTGACTCTCTCTCTCTCTCTCTCTCTCTCTCTCTCTCTCTCTCTCTCTCTCTCTCCATAACGGCCCATACCATAATTTTAACAATAGTATCTTTTATGACCATTGTTACCGTTAGGGAATACCTTGCTTGTAAGAGGTTGATACACATTCAACTCCTCCCATGTTCCTTTGAGTTTCTAGTAATATTCACCTAGCGATTTATCTCCTTGTTGGAAAGTAAAAAACCTCTTCAAATAATTGGTGTGGATGGAGTGATGTTTTTATTTTTATGAATCCATCTCTCATGGATAGAGATGTACATGAGTCGAGTTAGCTCGGTCAGCTCTCTTGACTCGACTCGGATAAGCTAGACTCGCCTTGGCAAGAAATTGGATTCGGACCGAGTCCAGTTGGTTTTTGGAGCTCGAAAAAATTTCAAGCTGAGTTCGAGCTTGCCCGAGCTCGACTCGACTTGGATCGAACCTCAACTCGAATCGACTCGGATCAATTCAACTCGATGACTCAGTTATTTTGATATTAATGCTGCTCGCCGAGTGGTTGATGAAATGACTCAACGAAGTGTTGTTTCGGGCGCATACATTCTCCGGTGGATCGCCTGGTGGCGAGGAAGGAATGGAATCAAAACAAATCACTACAAAAAAAAACTTTACATTGTAAGACTGCCCTCATATCTTGATTTTGATGTTTCTCACTCACTGTCTGATGAAATACCTGTAAAGTGCTGTCATTGTTTTACATTTTGTTTGAAATTGAAGATGCACTCTATGTGTTTGAGAAAATGTCGCACAGGCTCGAACTTGTCTGAGTTGTTGATTGAATTAAGCCGAGCTGGCCAGTTAGGCTCAAGAAAAGAGCCGAGCCGGGTTCGAGCTGGGGTTAGCTACTGGTTGAGCCGAGCCGAGCTATGCTAAGCTCGTCTCGGTTACTCATTTACAACTCTACTCATGGAGAATCGTAAACTTTATTTGCCATATCTAAAAACATCTCTAACAGACATTTCCATTCAATTCCATAAGCACGTCATGATCTGAGCATTGTCCTAAATCCATTCATCATATTTACTTCTTTTCATCCAATTTCTCCTTTTGTTCCCCTTGGCTGTTAAGACTTGTATGAATTTAGAATACTAGCCATTTAACTTGATAGTGGATATTTGAACCCTCAAAAAGTCATATGGATTTACGAACCTGATTTTTGCTTACCCTTCATATACATTGCCAATAGAGGCAATAAAAACCAGAAGAAATGGATGTACAATGCTTATAGAAGTAAGGGCTAATGCTTCTGGAAGCTTGAATGCTTTAGCCACACAATCCAACACAATGCGTACACAAAACAGGATGCACCAATCAACCCATACACCTTAACCAAATACTAGAAAGAACTGCGATCACGTACACATCACCAACACCATTCACATATAGGCCATTGAAGAGGACAATGCACTAGAAATGACCCTAAGTTTCTTAAAAAGCTATGAGCACAAGAGTAAATGAAGGAAAGGAAGAGAAGGTTTTTGATAGGTAAGGGAAAAGAAAGTGATTGGAACTTGATCGATTACCGCTCTAATACCATCTAGTTTGATGTAAGAGAGAAGAAAAAGTGGAAAAGGGAATGGAGAGAATGGGAAAGGAAGAGAGAGTTACTGTTGGCCGTCCCCCACCCTCTTGCTTATATTTACTCTAAATCATAAAACAAAGTCTGTATCCAAATTTGGAACCTCCCTTTCGAATTTTGGATAAACAAAGTGTTCACGGAAATCAGGGCTTGTATCAAAATTGTAGTAGATATTGATTTGTTGTTTGAATATTGTGAGCAAATTCGTTGTGCTAGAATCTAAATACAGAAGAAAAAACTGCAAATGGTGCCGAAAAATATTTGAATAGATTAAAAAAGGATAGCATTTTCATAAAGCTGCAGAAGGAATCTCAGGAGTTGGTTATAGGTATAGAGACAGATAGCTCGAGCTCGTTGTTGATAGCAAATCAGGACGTCGAAGATGATGGAATACCATATCAAGCAATGGATGATACCAATGTGTAGTAATGAATAAAAGAGAAGAGGTATTGATGCATGGTAGTAATGATACCAATGTCAGTCATGGCCGAAGCTTTCAATGGGTGTGGGTCTCTTTAGGGGGGTCAAGATGCTTCGAACGAGAAGTCGAGCAATAAGCGTAGGGTACTTTTCTTGTTTTAATGAAGGAGAAGAGAATGGTGACATGTGGTGGTGATGTCACAAAAAAAATGCTTTTTAGCGTAACGATGTTTTGAATGGAACTTTTAATGTGGGCCTCACATTGCGTGTGGAAGGTGTCTCGCGAGTGGTTTTGTTAACACAAATGGGAACCACACTTCTTCTTCTTCTTGGAAAGTAGTGAAGGCAGTGCTTGATTAATATAACAATATGGTGGTTCTTCTTCTTCTTCTTCTTCTTCTTCTTTTGACTTCGGACGTTAAAAGAGAATATCAATCGAACGTTTCCATTTTGAATTAAGTTCTGGAGGATTTGATAGAGTTTGGAGAGTGCAATGGGGTCTACGTTAAGCATCAATCAGTTGAAAGTTTCGACCAAGTGATGATGATTCATAAAGGTGCACTGTCGTCATTGTTAGGTCTCCATCGACAGAGAGTTTGGCAATGGTTGATCTGATAGTTTCTCACGAGGTGTAGAAGAAAGAGAGGAGCTCAAAGAAAGAGAAGGGCAAGCATAATTTCATGAAGATAATAAGTTGGAATTTCTCTTATTAGGAATAATTGTAAACAATACAAGGCTTAAATAGTAGCTTTCCGGGAAGTGTATATATATATATATATATATATATATATATAATTTTTTTTTCCTCGAACAAATATGTTTATTTATTTTTATAGAAAAACATGTTTATGGTAGCGTAACAATCTACTCTTTTGGCAAGAGTGTTGTATTTGGTTGTTTGGTGAATTTATAAACATGGTTACATGTCTCTAATATTTACACATCAATATTTAGCAATAGAACTAGAAAATGAAAAAAAGGCATAAATAACATGTTTTTTGAAGGAAAAAAAAGACCCTCGAAGCTTCTATTCGCCTAAATTGCTTCGATCTATGGTTTTAATCCTAAAAAAATATAGTAAATCTGCTATAGAATAATCTAAGAAAGTTCTTAGAATGAGAAAAGTGAATGAATGAATTTAAATAGAAAAAAGTTGTCATTTTTAGACCGTTATGGGGGTAATGGTTGTTATGCCCAATAATGGTCGTAATAACCCCAAAAAAGCCAATTGCACCGTTTCATCCCCGTATCGTGTAATGGTCATTGCCATTAAGTATACGTATCGGCCTTTATGGCCATATCAGAATAAATACAGAACACTTTACTTCCAGGAATCAAAGCAGCAATCATATGATCAGAGGATAGTGGACTTGTTGTGTAGGGGAAAATTCAAAGGCTGGGTGGCGTAAAACACAAATTGTTCAATAGGTAGAATTTTAACTATCTAGAACTCAAAGTTGTGGTCAAAGCAGAACTGTTGGGAGGGACATTTCTCCCTATTTTTGCTAGAAAAAGAGGTTTTATCAGGTTTTAAGTGGGTTTTTACAGTTGTCTACGAGCCAAATAGACTAAGCTCATGATAATTATTCTGAGCTGAATTGGATTCATGCCAGAGTAAACAATAGTCGCCATGAGTGGTGGGTGGAGACTTCAATGTTGTGAGATTCTCTTTTCAAGAATCAAGTGGCAACCATATAACCAGAAGCATGGGGAATTTCTCAAAATGGATAGTCTATAACGACATGGTAGATTTACCCATGGGCAAAGTAAAGTTCACGTGATCTAATGGTCAGACTAGGGCAGTTAAGTTGAAGCTGGATTGATTTTTGCTCTCAACAGATTGGGTTGAAAAGTTTCCTTAAGTTTTTCAAAGAGTTCTGTTTAGGCCAATATTCGATCACTGCCCGATCTTTTAGAGATGAAAGATGAGGATTGGGGCTTGCATGTTCGAGCTCTTCTTAGTGGTGTAGGGTTTCTTGGATAAGGTGAAAGTATGTGGGTCTTCTTTCTCAGTTTGGGGTGGGGCCGGTCTCTCTTTTCCAGAAATTAAATTTGCTTAAGGGAAGGATAATTTTTTTTTTTTTTTTTTTTTTGGAAAAAGAGGTTTTGGAGAACTAGGAGGAGGAATCCTTGAAGAAACTCAGATGCTTAACGTAAAGGAAGAGGGAGGCGAACATTCAGTTGATGAAATGGCATGGCGAAAAATTCGTAGGGCGAAGTTCAATGCGAGCTTAGGAAGGAAGAAATCAAATGGGGACAATATTCTAGGACTGTTTAGTTAAAAGTGGGAAGCAAAAACGTGAAATTCTTTCACACAATGGCTAGTGTGCGAGCTCGGAACAACAAAATTAAAAGTGTGGTGGTTGAGGGGGAAAGGGTTGAAGGGAAAGCAAGGGTATATGCATTGATAGTAAAACTTTACAAGGAGCTTTTGTCTAGGGAAGATTGGGAAAGACCAACATTTGATAATCTTCCTTTGGGTTCTATTTTGCGGGAGACAGCAGAGTCTCTAGAGGAAGCTTTCACAGTTAAGGAAATAGAGGCAACCATTTCGGATTTGGTGAGTCAAAAGCCCCTGGTCTTGACGGCTATCCAATTGTAATTTATCAAAGTTTTGGGATCTATTAAAGGCGGATGTGATTGATTTTGTTAAGGTTTTTTTTATTATTTTTTATTTTTTATAAAGGAGTACTAGTGGTGGAATTAGGGACCACTTTTGTTGCACTAATCTAAAAAACACAAGGGTTGGAAAGCTTGAGGAAGGTTCATTTCCAACTACGTATCTTGGGTATCAATCTGTATAGGGAAGTTGGCCAAACACCTATAGGATAAAGTAATCGAGAGATTTGAAAGAAAGTTATGAGGTTCGAAGAGAAGGCACTTGTGTTTGGGAGGAGGGTTAATGCTAATTAAGGTGGAGATGTCTAACTTACAAGTCTACTACATGTCCTTATTTAAGTATCCGAAAGCGGTGGTGGAGAAGCTCTAAAAAATTATGCGGGATTTCTTTTGGAAGGGGGCAAAACAAAAGCATAAGTTTCATCTTTTGAAGTGGGAGGAAGTATGTTAACCATGGGATCAAGGAGGAGCCGATCTTAGGGTCTTGGGAGAGATGAATTTAGCATTATCGGGTAAGTGGGTGTGGAGGTTTGGTGTCGAAGATGATAGTTTATGGAGAGAAGTGGTGGGAAGAAAGTATGGATTTCAAGATGCTTCTTGGTGGATTAAGGCATCATCATTATATGGGGCATTGTTTCTTTGGAAAGCGGTGGCCTCGCTAAAAAATTAGGTTTGGGAAGGAGTGGGGGTTTCTTTGGGTAATGGTGAGGGGTGTACATTTTGAGAGAATGTTCGGCTAATGATAAAAAATTTGAGGGAGTTTCTCCCCCTTTTAGCAGGGCTTTTGCAAGAGGTTAACTTGTCCGTGGCAAGGTGTTATTCTTTCCAAGGAGCCTAGGCGAAACTTAAATGAGGAAGCGGTAGAGGAGTTGTTGAGATTGTTGGAAATGTTGAGCAAGGCATACCCTTTGGTCTTACAAAGAAATTTGATGTGGTGGTTAGAAGAAAAGTCCGGCAAGTTTTCAATTAAATCTCTCCACCAAATGATCAGTTGCAGGTTAAATGTCAACAGGGTTAGTCACATAGCTTAATCTTTGGAGATATGACACTCCTCTGAAGGTGGCTGCTCTAGCTTGGCTAGTGGGAAGTAACAAAGTGCCTACAATCAACAATTTGTTCAAGAGAAAAATGATTCTTCTAATTGTGTCTTATGTGTTACTAGGATGAGGAATCAATGAATCATCTTTTCCTTCATCGTGTAGTTGTAAAGAAAGTATGGGAGGGGTTTCTTGGCATGTTTGGTTCTCGGTAGGTCATGCTGTGTTCCATAGACTCTTTCTTTTTGTCTTGGCATGGTGGGGGTAAAGGGTAGATCAACATGGAATGGGTGATCAAACCAAAGGCTATTGTCGTAGATCAATTTCCTTAAAATTGGGCTGATTTTTGTAGTTTCTTTTCTTTTTTCTTTTTTCTTTTTTAAAAGAAAAACTTTTTCTTGTAATTCTTTAGGCTTTGGCCTCTTTGCAATAAAATCATCAAAGTTCAAGGAAAAAAAAGAAGAAGAAAAAAGAGACATAAATACCTCCCACGTATTGCAATTTAACATGTGCATTGTAAGTGTACCAAATATGACTAGAGGCTACATGATAAATAAAGAGATTAGGTGGGCCGTACAACTTTATGATCCTTATTACTATTATCTAGGTGTGCTATACGATTGTACACCCACATTCGTCAACATTAACATAATTGATGCATGCAGGTATCTTCTCCTTCTGTTTGCTGTAATTTTTGTTTGTTTTAATTAGTTTATGCATGGTTAATCTCCTTCAATCTGACAAACAATTGATTTGCATGTTTAGTTTGAAGTTACAATCTGGTGGTAGTAATCGGTCACTCTGATATTTCCCTCTCTTTGTTTCAGTGATTCTCAATCCAGACCTTTAATTGCCTGTTAACTAGTATTGCTAAAATGAAACAGTATTCGACCGTGATTTCTATGCATCGGGAGATGAATTGGTTAGGGATCCCATCTGATATCTATACATGGAGCATTCTTCTCAATTGTTCTTGCTGCTTGAATGGGATCGGTTCTGGTTTCATTGTTCTCGGCAACATCCTGAAATGTGGCCATGAGCCGGATGCTGCGACTCTGACTACTTTTATTAAGGGGTTTTACATGGAAGGGCGGATTGGGGAAGCAAGTAGTTTCTTTCTGAAGACAGTAGAAATGGGATATCCTTATGATGTGTTGTCATTCGGGATATTAATCAACGGTCTTTGCAAGTTGGGGAACAATGCAATGGCTCTTGGGTTGCTTCGGAAAATGGAGAAGGGAGCAGGTAAATGTAGTCCTGACCTTACTGTTTATACCACAATCATCGACAGTCTATGCAAAGATGGGCTCACAAAGGAGGCCCTTGACCTCTTCTCAGAAATGGTTGGTAAAGGGATTCGGCCGGATGTTTTCACTTACAGTTCTTTAATTCATGGTCTATGCAATTAGGGCAGTGGAAAGAAGCAATGAGTTTGTTCGAGGAAATGTTGGATAGAGGAATCTCTCCTAATGTGACAACCTTCAGCATATTGGTGAATGCTCCTTGCAAAGAAGGAATGATTAAAGAAGCCCATGGATTACTAGAATGGATGACCCAGTGAGGTGAGGAGCCTAATGTAATCACATACAGTGCATTGATGAATGGCTACTGTTTTATTGGCCAAATGGATGCTACCTTAAAGAGATTTGATTACATGGTGTGTAATGGTCATAAGCCTAGTGTCGTGACTTATGCCATGTTAATCAACGGCTATTGCAAGAAGCAGATGGTAGATGAGGCTATGTGGCTTTTTCGAGAAATGCCTTGTAAGGGATTGAAGCCCGATGTTGTTACTTATAACACTCTTATAGGTGGGTCATCTTACTTAGGGTTAGAATTGTGGCTGCACAAGAGCTCTTCAATGAGATGCAAGCTCATGGACAATGTCCGAATCTCATCACATACACCATTTTGATGGATGGGCTGTGTAAAAGTGATTGTCCTGTCGAGGCAATGAAACTACTTAATGAGATGCAAATTAGAGGAATTCAACCAGATAATAAAGTTATTGGTGTCCTTATCAATGGGATGTGCGAAGTTAGGGAACTTAAATATGCGAAGGAGCTTTTCAGTTGGGCCTCTGCCAAGGGCTTGGGGAATAATGTTAGGACATATAACACGTTAATCAATGGGCTCTGTAAAGAAGGGCTTTTGGAGGAAGCTAATGGATTGTTCTTGCAAATGGAAGAGAAGGGTTCCCAACCAGACAGTGTCACCTTCAATGCTTTAATTAGGGGCTTTCTACAAAAGAATGAGGCCCTCAAGGCAATGCAACTTCTCAGAGAAATGGCTAAAAGACATTTTTCTGTGGATGCATCCACCGCAACTATGTTAGTGGGCTTACTTACAGAGGATGAAAAAGGTCAAAAATACTTGGGAATGCTTCATAAATTTGTGGCCTAGGGCGAAGGAGAGGTGATTTAGTGAACATCGATTCAACATCAACTCTCTCTCTCTCAAGCTGTAACGGCCCATACCATAATTGTAACAATAGTATTTGTTCTGACCACTATTACCGTTAGGGAATACCTTACTTGCAAGAGGTTGATACACATTCAACTCCTTCCATGTTCTTTTGAGTTTCTAGTAATATTCACCTAGCAATTTATCTCCTTCTCGGAAACTAAAAAACCTCTTCAAATAATTGGTGTGGATTGAGTGATGTTTTTATTTTTATGAATCCATCTCTCATGCATAGAGATGTACACGAGTCGAGTTAGCTCGGTCAGCTCGCTTGACTCGACTCGGAAAAGCTTGACTCGCCTCGGCTAGAAATTGGATTTGGACTGAGTTGAGTTGGTTTTTGGAGCTTGAAAAAATTTCAAGTTGAGTTTGAGCTTGCCCGAGCTCGACTCGACTCGGATCGAACCTCAACTCAAATCGATTCAGCTCGATGACTCAGTTATTTTGATATTGATGTTTCTCGCTGCGTGTTTGATGAAATGACTCAACAAAGTGTTGTTTCGGGTGCATACATTCTCCGCGGGATCAGTTGGTGGCGAGGAAGGAATGGATACGAAACAAATCACTAAAAAAAAACTTTACATTATAAGATTGCCCTCGTATCTTGATTTTGATGTTGTTCGCCGAGTGTTTGATGAAATACTTGTAAAGTGTTGTTACTGTTTTGCATTATGTGTGAAATTGAAGATGCACCCTATGTGTTTGAGAAAATGTCGCACAGGCTCGAACTGGCCTGAGCTATTGACGAAATTGAGCCGAGCTGGCCAGTTAGGCTCAAGGACCGAGCCGAGTTTGAGCTGGGGTTAGCTATTGTCGGAACCGAGCTGAGCTGAGCTGTGCCAAGCTTGACTCGGTTTAACTCATGTACAACTCTGCTCATGGAGAATCCTAAGCCTTATTTGCCACATCTAGAAACATCTCTAACAACATTTCCATACTATTCTACAAGCACGTCACAATCTGAGCATTGTCCTAAATCCATTCATCATATTTACTTCTTTTCATCCAATTTTTCCTATTGTTCCCCTTGGCTATTAAGACAGACTTGTATAGATTTAGAATACTGGCATAAAGTTAGATGGATTTATGAACTGATTTTTGCTTAGCCTTCATCTCCATTACAAATAGAGGGAATAAAAACCAGAAGAAATGGATGTACAATGCTTATAGAAGTAAGGGCTAATGCTTCTAGAAACTTGAATGCTTCAGCCACACAATCCAACACAATGCATACACAATATAGGATGCACCAATCAGCCCATATACCTTAACCAAATACTAGAAAGAACTACGATCACGTACACATCACCAACACCATTCACACATAGGCCATTGAAGAGGCAAGTGCACTAGAAATAACCCTAAGTTTCTTAAAAAGTTATGAACACGAGAACATGAAGGAAAGGAAGAGAAGGTTTTTGATAGGTAAGGGAAAAGAAAGTGATTGGAACTTGATCAATTATCGCTCTAATACCATCTAGTTTGATGTAAGAGAGAAGAGAAAGTGGAAAAGAGAGGAGAGAAAGAAAGGGGAAGGAAGAGAGAGTTAGTGTTGGACACCCCCCACCCTCTTGCTTATAGTTACTCAAATCATAAAACAATGTTTGGATCCAAATTTGGCACCTCCCTTTGGAATTTTGAATAAACAAAGTGTTCACGGAAATCGAGGCTTCTATTGAAATGGTAGTGGAGATTGATCTACTGTTCGAATATTGTGAGAAAATTCGTTTTGCTAGAATCTAAATAAGGAAGAAAAAACTGCAAATGGTGTCGAAAAATATTCGAATTAGAGTCGAAAATGATAGCATTTTTGTAAAGTTGCAGAAGGAATCTCAGGAATTTGTTATGGGTGTAGAGGTAGATAGCTCGAGCTCGTCGTTGATGGCAAATCAAGATGTCGAAGATGATGGAATGATAAATCATTATGCTGTAAGTCCCTCATTGGTGGGCAGAAAGGTGGGAGGAATAAAAGAGGAGGTGTCGATGCGTGGTAGTAATCAGGGCTGTACACGAACCGAGTTAGCTCGGTTAGCTCACTCGACTTGCCTCGGCTCGAAAAAGCTCGATTCAACTAGGCTCGAAACTGAGTTCGAGCTGATTAGAGCTGATTTTTTTAGCTCGAAAAAATTTCGAACCGAGTTCGAGCTTGCCCGAGCTCGACTCGACTCGACTTGGATCGAACCCCAACTCGAATAAAACTCGGATCGAACCAGTTCGGTGACTCGGTTACTTTGATATTGATGTTGCTCACTAAGTGTTTGATGAAATGACTCAACGAAGTGTTGGCTAGTAGCAAGGAAGGTATGTATATGAAGCAAATACTATTTTTTTCTTGATTTTGATTTTGCCTAGAAGGTGTTTGATGAAATACCTGTAAACAGCTGCTGCCTGTTTTACATACAGTAAGAAATTGTAAGTGCACTCCATTTATTTGTGAAAATGCTGCACAGGCTCGATCTTGGCTCGAACTCGGCTTGAACTGGCCTGAGCTGTTGACTGAACCGAGCCGAGCTGGCAGTCAAGCTCGAGGACCGAGCTGAGCCGCGTCGAGCTGTGCCAAGCTCGACTCGGTTCAACTCATGTACACCTCTAGCGGTAATGATACCAATGTCAGTCGCGACCAAAGCTTTCAACGGGTGTGGGTCTCTTTTAAGGGGGATGTGAAGATGCTTTGAATGAGAGGTCGAGCAGTAAGCTTACTTTTTTTGTTTTAATGAAGGAGAAGAAAATGGTGACGTGTGATGGTGACAACTTAGAAAAAAAATGCTTTTTCAGCGTAGCGAAGTTTCAAAAGGAACTTTTAATGTGGGCCTCTCGTCGCATGTGGAAGGTGTCTTGCGAGTGGTTCTGTTAACACAACTGGGAGCCACACGCGTGGTTTGCTTCACATAGATGGGGGAAAGTTTAAGTGATGTTACGTGTTTGAAATTAATATATAATGATATGGTGGTTTGTCTCTTTCTATTTGTTTTTCGACTTCAGATTGCTAAGAGTAAGAGAATATCTTCAGGAGCAATCGAACGTTTCCATCTCGAAATTATTGGAAGATTAGATAGAGTTTGGAGAGTGCAATGGGGTCTACATTGAGCAGCAGTCAGTTGAAAGTTTCGACCAAGCGATGATGATTCGTAAAGATATAGTGTCGTCAGTGTCACATCTACAGAGGCAAGAGGAAGATGAAGAGGCATTGACAGGGAGTTTGGCAAGGGTTGATCCAACAGTTTCTCATGAGATGAAGAAAGAGAGGAGCTCAGCAAAGAGAAGGGCAAGCGTAGTTTCTCTATCAAGATAATAAGTTGGAACACGCATCATCTGGGGTGTCCATAAAAGTGGGCACAAATTAGGGATAATTGTAAATAATACGAGGCTCAGATAGTAGCTTCCAGGCAAGGTATTTCGTATAGGTAATGGTGGCTGTAACGGTCACCACGGTTACCAATATGGGCTTAGACCTTAATGGCCAATATTGGGGGCATAACGACCATTACGACCCCCGTAACAGTTGAATTTTTTTTTTATTTTTTATTTCCTGAAAAGTTTTGGAATAATATTTAGACAATTTAAAATAATATAAATATTCCAAATATGTAATCATTTTTTAAACATGTTTATGATAGCAAAACGGTCTACTCTTTGGTGAGAGTGTTGTGTTTGGTTGTTTGGTGAATTTATGAACATGGTTATGTGTATCTAATATTTACACATCATAATCAAGCATTTGAACTAGAAAACGAAAAAAGGCATAAATACAAATTTATTTATTTTTTGAAAAAAAATGACCCTCGGAGCTTCTATTCACCTAAATCGTTCAATCGATGATTTTTATCCTAAAAAATATAGTAAGAGTGGTGGAAATCTGTTGTTGAATAATATAAGATTTTAAAGAAAGTTACGAAGTTAGAAGAGAAGGCACTTGTGTTTGGGAGGAGGGTTAATGCTAATTAAGGCGGCGATGTCTAACCTACAAGTCTACTACATGCCCTTATTTAAGTATCCGAAAGCGGTGGTGGAGAAGCTTGAAAAAATTAGGTGGGATTTCTTGTGGAAGGGGGCAAAACAAAAGCATAAGTTTCATCTTATGAAGTGTGTTAGCTATGGGATCAAGGAGGAGCTGGTCTTAGGGTCTTGGGAGATGAATTTAGCGTTATTGGGTAAGTGGGTGTGGAGGTTTGGTATCGAAGATGATAGTTTATGGAGAGAAGTGGTGGAAAGAAAGTATGGGTTTCAAGAAGGTTCTTGGTGGATTAAGGGATCATCATTGTATCGGGCAAGGTTTCTTTGGAAAGCGGTGGCCTTGCTAAAAAATTAGGTTTGGGAAGGAGTAGGGGTTTCTTTGGGTAATGGTGAGGGGTTTAGATTTTGGGAGGATGTTTGGCTACATGATAAAAAATTGAGGGAGTTGCTCCCCCTTTTAGCAGGGATTTTGCAAGAGGTTAACTTGTGAGTGGCAATGTCCTATTCTTTCCAAGGAGATGAAGTTATTTGGGCTCCTCCTTGTAGGAGAAACTTAAATGAGGAAGCGGTATAGGAGTTGTTGAGATTGTTGGAAATGTTGAGCAAGGCGTGCCCTTTGGTCTTACTAAGAGATTTGATGTGGTGATTAGAAGAAAAATCCGGCAAGTTTTCAGTTAAATCTCTCTACCAAATGATCAGTTGGAGGTTAAATGTCAACGGGATTAGTCACACAGCTTAATCTTTGGAGATACGGCACTCCTCGGAAGGTGGCTGCTCTAGCTTGGCTAGTGGGAAGTAACAAAGTGCCTATAGTCGACAATTTACGCAAGAGAAAAATGATTCTTCTAAATGCGTTTTATGTGTTACCAGGATGAGGAATCAGTGAATCATCTTTTCATTCATTGCATAGTTGTAAAGAAAGTATGGGCGGGATTCCTTGGCATGTTTGGTTCTCGGTGGGTCATGCCATGTTCCATAGACTCTTTGTTTTTGTCTTGGCATGGTGGAGGTAAAGGGTAGATCAACATGGCTAAAGAGCTTATCATGGAATGGGTGATCAAACCAAAGGCTATTGTGGTAGATCAGTTTCCTTAAAATTGGGCAGATTTTTGTAGTGTCTTTTTTTTTTAAAAAACTTTTTCTTGTAATTCTTTAGGCTTTGGCCTCTTTGCAATAAAATCATCGAAGTTCAAGAAAAAAAAGAAAGAAATAAATACCTCCCACCTATTCCAATTTAACATGTACATTGTAGGTGTACCAAATATGGCTAGAGGCTACATGATAAATAAAGAGACTAGGTGGACCGTACAACTTTACAGTCCTTATTACTATAATCTAGGTGGCCTATACGATTGTACACCTACATTCATCAACATTAACATAATTGATGCATGCAGGTTTCTTCTTCTTCTGTTTGCTGTAATTTTTGTTTGTTTTAATTAGTTTATGCATGTTTAATCTCCTTCAAACTGACAAACAATTGATTTTCATGTTTAGTTCGAAGTTACAATCTGGTGGTAGTAATTGGTCACTCCGATCTTTCCCTCTCCATCTTTGTTTCAGTGATTCTCTATTTGCTGAGCTAAAATTTATCTCCCTTTTTTATGTGTTTTAATACCCTTTTTCTATTAAACGTGATGTCCATGATGTTGATTATGATGATGGTGGTGGTGAATATGGGTATGATGTTAATATTGGACTATGATGAAGAATGTAGCATTAGGATGTGCATGTTGGGCAACAAGGACAGAGAACTGGGATGTGCATGTTGGGCAACAAGGAGGGGGATGATGTGGGCCTTCCCCACCCCACCCCCTGCTCTCTCTCTCTCTCTCTCTCTCTCTCTCTCTCTCTCTTGTTTCCAAATGTGGTAATGTTGAGTGTGATCAATTGTTGGATTTGTATATAGTGGCTGGAATTTATCATTTATTGTTTATCTCTACTGCTATTAATTTTCAGATTGATGATGAAAGCCAGGCCCTTGATTGAGTGGAATGGCTGAACAGTATCCATGTAGCCATGGGAGAGGGCTTAGATGACGATGATCTCTGCTGCTATTGGATTTTCTGCTTAAGTTCTGAAAATATGTTAATCATGAGTTTTGGTGTTGATGAAGATAGAATGTGGCTTTTGGTTTAAGGCTCCATATTTGATTTGCAGCTTCTTGTTTTGACAATTAAAGAGCTTTAATTGCCCTTTTCAAGAATTTGCACTTCTATTCTTCATATGCCTAGTTGGTTTGCTGTTCGCTGTGGGCTTCTATCCTTCAATCCTTCAGCTCATGGGAGTGAATTTGGTGGTGCTATGCTTGCCATGAGCAGTGGGGTTTTGCTGGGCAGTATCCTATCAAATTCCATGGTTTTAAGTTGTGTAGAATTGCAGGCCAGTAACATCCCCAAGGATCTGTTCTAATTTTGATTGATTCATAGAGTTTGGTTGTTATCATCAAATGGGATTGCCCCATGTGTTATTTGTATGGGCTGCTTAGATGTCAGACACTATTTTGGTGATTCATGCCTTGCAGCAACTTTTGGTTTTCGAATTGATGCAGTTGGAGCCTGTTTCTTTCTTTATTTCTTTATTTCTTTCTTTCTTCTTACTTGGTTTCTTTCTTTTCTTCTCTTTTTTTTTATTAGCTGAGTGCAGATGATGTCCAATGTTAATGGGCAATCTATGCATTAGTGGTTACTTGTTGCCGTCTGCTCGGGATAGTTTATTTTGCAGTGGATTCATTGATGGAGACTAGGTGCAGGTCAGTGGCAGCTTGATTTTTCTCCAATTTTCTATACATTCATGGCCTTCTGATGTTGGTATGGTGATGTCTTAGATTTGGGCAATTCGTCTAACTTTGAGTAATCAAAAGTAGGTCACTTGTTTATGCATTGTCAATTTGCAAACTTCATGTGAGAAGCTTTTCCGATCTCCTTGGTATAGGTTTATATCCAGGGCTAGCAGCATGTGGAATTAGGTGCCAGCATGGGGACGGAAATGCTCATTCCCACCCTTATGATCATTTTCCTATTAAACTCAACTACTATGGCTTCCATGTGACCAACCAACTCCTAATAATAACAAGTCATAGGTAGTAGTGGACGATTCAAAACAACTCTATCTCACATCTGTTTGGTCTGCCTGTCTGATTTTTATAGGAAAACTCTGCATGTCCCACTTCCATGGTGATTGGAGTAGATTGATCTGGAAGAGATCTTGACTACTCAAGGACCTGTTTGAGTCCAATCACGAACTGTTTATGATGAATATATACAGCTTTGTTACTTAGTTCAGCTCACATCAAAGCAAGCTCTCTATTCCTTTCATTATTCCTACATTCCTTGACTGTTGCTCGTTTGCTGATTTTATACAGAGAGAAATTTAAATCAATACGGAAGTTAGTATTTTCAAACCAGAGATGTTTCTGATTCAAGTACAAGTGTACATTTGCGTGCGTTTGACAGAATTCATGCAGCCTAGTAGAAAATTTCCAAGAAGGCTGCATGCATGTAACATCCAGTTTCTCTGACTACCTCAATCAAGAAATAGTTCAGAATTCTCAGATGTACTGAAGAACATGAAAGAATTCAGGTGATCGATGGTTTTTTTTTTTTGAAGGAAACAAGATGATAACTCTCTCAACCTGTCAAGATTAGTAATGAAAAACTCAAAAGTAGAACCTCTCCAATGTATTTGTCTGAATAACTTCCGACCATAGTTCTAAAACTTGTTGACTTGACTTGAAACTTGTGAGATTTCTGCAGGAAACTGGAATTTGCCGGTGACTCGGCCCAGTTACATGGAAACTTGTTGAGTTGACCCACTAATTCGGTCAACTCGACTCACCCTAACTCAGTCTGTGTCAATCCTCTAGTCAGAAGTATTTTTAATTAAAAGTAAAAAAAAGATTACTTATGCTAGATTCATACTTGCAACCTCTTTAACATGGACTTGGATGATTGGATAGTGACCCCTCGTGGATTGACCTAGGTATTGGCAAAGCTCTGTTGGCCCCACCATGATATATGTGTTTTATCCATGATGTCCATCCATTTTGCCATGACATGAGTTAAAAAATGAGCCATTTTGCCATCTCATTTTAGGACATGAGTTAAAAAATAAGGTAGATCCAAATCTCTGGGGGACCACACCACAGGAAACAATGGCAGTTGAATGCCCCCCATTAAAAACTTCATGGGGCGTAAAAGTTTTCGATCAAGCTGATATTTATGTCTTCCCTTCATCCAGTTCTGTCCCTTTAACATGTGAAGTTCTATTTATTTATTATTATTATTTTTTTATGGTGGGTGTCAATCACCACTGTTTCTGCAGTGTGGTCCACCTGAGATTTTTGGGCATGAGCTGGCAAAATAAATGGACGCCATGGATAAAATACATGCATCATGGCGGGGCCCACATAACACCGACTACTTCTGACCTTAGTACTGTTAAGGGTCACTACCAAATCCCACTCCTCCACAATCGGTGTCCATATCTACCAACGCGATGAATGCGGCTGGTATGTTGATGTGTTGCAAGCTGTGGTTTATATCCAGAGCCGACAAAATGAATGGACGCCATGGATAAAATACATGCATGATGGCGGGGCCCACATAACACCGACTACTACTGACCTTAGTACTGTTAAGGGTCACTACCAAATCCCACTCCCCCACAATCAGTGTCCATATCTACCAATGCGTTGAAGCGGCTGGTATGTTGATGTGTTGCAAGCTGTGGGGCCCAACATGATGTATGTGGTTTATATCCAGATGGTCCCACCGTTTTTCCGGTTCATTTCAGGGCCTGAACTCAAAATGAAACATACCCTTTCCAAAGCCCCGTTTGTCTTTTATCCAACTTCTTGATAAGGTTACTATGAAAGCCTCTTCCCATGCCCGCACGGCGGTGGCCTCACTTCCTTAGCTTTGGTATTGATTTCTTCGTATACCAAGATTATGTTATTGACTCGGATGTAAAAATGTATTTGATTTAGAGTCACCACTATCCAAATGCAGCTTAACATCTATGGCTGGCTAGAAACCGTAGAATTGCTTAGGGATCGAGGAATTACACGATTCATTAATTCAAGTGACTCTTACGATTGGTTTACGACCGTAAATTCTAAGTAAGGGGCTCAGTGATGAAAAAGTAGAGGTGGGCACGGGACGACTCAATCTGGCTAACTCGACTTGTCCTACTCGTTTAGATCCGACTTGACCTGAATCGAATGGGTGAGTTGGTCTGAACTGAGTAGGCTTCGCCCAATTCAAACTCAAACCGAGTCGAGTTCGAGTTACCTAGTAACTCGAACCGACTCAATCTGAAACTCGATTTGGTTAGAACCGACTCGATCTGAAACTCGTCTCTCTAACCCTACCCGCCGCACCCTAACTCGACCCGATCCTAAAATCTCTATCTCCCTCCCTCATCCTCCTCATCTTCCAAGCTCAACCTCTCTCTCTCTCTCTCTCTCTCTCTCTCTCTCTCTCTCACTCCCTCATCTTCCTCATCTTCCAAGCACGGCAACCACCCACCACCATCACCCTCCTCCTCCTCCTCATCCTCTCTCTCCTCTCCACTCTCTTGGTCTCTCCCTCATCTCTCAATCCGACTCGGTGCCAACACGACCCGACTTGGTACTTCTGACCGGATTGGACTCGGTCCAGATCAGTCCAGGCCAGTCCGGACTCGGTATCGAGTCGGATCGAGTTCGGGTCAGGCCTATTTCAAAACCGGATCGAGTCGAGCCAGCCCTAACTCGGTCCGACTCGACTCGATGCCCAGGTCTACAAAAAATGAAGGGATTAAGTATTTTTTTTGCCCGCACAATGTGCGGTCTCTACTTCACTAGATTTTGCAGTTTTTTTTTTTTTTTTATTTAACATAATTTTGACATTTTTATATTTGGTCGTACTTCGAATAACCCATAAGGGTCGGACAAGTGAAAATAAGAGAACTATCTAGCCTTACATCGCAGAGCTAAGTGGCCCTAGGTAAGTAAATAAACTAAAAATAGAGTGAGTAAAATGAAATGGCAACTGACATTTTTTCTCAGGATTTAAGATCTTAGCTAGACAAATGAAGTAAAAAAAAAAAAAAAAAAATAGAAGAGGGAGAATAATGCAGAATGTGATAGAAAAAGATGTGGATATAGTTGATGCACTTGGAATGTGTGGAGCGAAATGCGAATTAAATAGAGATGGACAAACTCTCAACTTCAATGACTTCTTTAATGACCGTTTTTGCCTCATATGTCGGACAACATGTTAGCATGTTGGAAATCTTCAAGATACCTCGAGCAGTACCTTCAGATGAACTCCAACACTCGGACCCTCTCTGTATTTTCCTCTCTATTTTTACTCGCTCACTTTCCTCGTTCCTCTTCGTATTTCCCTTCCTTCGTCCTTCGGGTTCCTTATATAAGAGTTGGTAGCTGCATTCTACGCAACAGCGGCAACTCATCGGGTTACATTGTGGTGCATTTCATAGTTCAAACCATAATATTATATATATATATATATATATATATATATATATATATATATATATATATATAAATAAAAGTAATGATGACTTTTATATATTTATTTTATAAAAAAAATTTATATATATTTATTTTTATAAAAGTAATCATTACTTTTTATTTTATATATATATATATATATATATTAAGAAAAGTAATGATTAGGTTTTATTTTTTTCTACAAATTGTTTAAATTCTTGTATTTGTTGTATATCCATTTTTGGTAATCTTAGTTTCATTAGAAAGATAATCAGATAAGCTTCTTAACAAGACTAAAATCACTTCGGTCGGATCTAGTTTGACGTATCGAAAGTACGACCGTTTAGTATATACAATCACTTGTTTACAATTTGACTGATAGTCTGTTTTTGATAATCTTAGGCTCATTGGAAATGTTGCTTGATAATCTTTTCAATGCAATTGAAATCACTTTAATCGGATCCCGTTTGACTAGTCTAAAGTCCAGTAAGAAATTTTATGGCTTTGGCTGCTTGGCAATGCGTGGTTTCGGTAAATGGGTCGGATCTTCCTCATCATAACTCGGATCGGAGGAAACTTAAGTTCGTTAGGAAGATCATTTGACTTCATTTTCAATGAACCATAAATTATCTTGATCAGTCAAAATTTGCTCTCAATAATACCATGGCCACTTTATGTACAAGGACGACCGTACTTTCATCAATTTTGAATATATGACCTCTCACACCTCAACACAACATTATTCGGGAAGACTAAGTGGTACAGAGAGTGATCATTGGGTAGAGAGAGGTCTTTTATTTCTTTTTCACATATCAGTTGTTATGTATAGAGAGTTTCCGGGGTTTTGGAATTCAGATGCACAGCTGTGACCAAATTGCTGCTGGATTTGACGCTACCCAATCGAGTCCATTGATAAATCACTGCTCATAGTTCGACCTGTTTGGATTTTCAATGATTTCTAAGTCAGTAAGAGATAATTTATTGAAGTAAAGCTGAAGCTCAAAGAGTGGCTTGTCCTTATTTTAGGTGTGGTGTCTACAATCATTCATACCCTTGTGAAGAACATACAAATATCAACCTTTTCGAAGTTTTTATTTTTAATGGTGGGCATTCGATCACTATTCTTTCCCATTGTGTGGTCCACTTGAGCCTCGGATCTGCTTCCTTTTTGAGTTCATGCCCAAAAATAAGGGGGCAAAACGGATGAACGGCTTAGATATAAAACACAAGCATCACATTATCACATTAGGTCCCACTGCACCCAACACGCTGACACTGCTTAATTTGGGTGGTGTTGCACAGGTGTCAGACCCGGATGGGAAGCGGATTGCGTACTCAGTAACGCAGTAGGATATATCGTACAGAGTAAACTTCGTGGGCCCACCATGGATGCATGTGTTTTATCATCGTGACAAAGAACTTATACGGCCCCACAAAGTTTTCAACAGGGAGTCGTGTGGGGTGGCCTACTGTAGCCTTGAATTTACCTTAATTTTTTGGACTCCTTTAATACTGTGATCTCCATAAATGGATGGGGTAGATTTATCACGAGTACCTCTGTGGCCCACATAGCTTCCAACCACCCAAGCGGATAGTGAGCTGTGTAACTCTGCACGATAAATGATAAACTCTCTTTGGGCTTACCTTGAATATATTTGGCTTATCCACACCTTACATCCATTTTTTCAGCTAATTTCAGGCAATGAGCCCAAAATTGAAGTATACGCCATACTTAAGAGGACCACACCACAGGAAACAGTGGGAATAATAGTGACCCGGATAACTCTAGCAAACACCACTGATCTCATGGCTAACCATTTGTCTTTGCCAACCCTATTCATAAGGACACATACACATAGATGAAGGGAAAACACATATCAGCTTGATCCACAGCTTTTGTGGCTCCCGAGAAGATTTCAATGGTAGGTGTTCAATTCACATTGTTTCCTTTGGTGTGGTCCACTTGAGTTTTGAATATGCTTCAATTTTGGGCTCATATTCTTATAATAAACAGTAATACCGATGGACAGCCTTGATAAGCTACATAAATTAGGTGCAATTCCCTTCCTCTGGCTATAGTACTTCCTACAGCAAAAGTAACTTCCTACCAGTGGTGTTGGTGTTATCTCTTTTTTTTTTATTTTTAGCTTGCTAGTACACCCACTGTCAGATCACACTTCACTGTTAGCTACCCCCACTAGGGAATCGATGCCAAGACCTCATTGTTGAAATGAGGTATCTTTCACTCAGTCTACCACTTGAGCTATGGATCTGGTGTTACCTGATCCTAGGCCCACTTCCATGTATACATTATATATCTACATCATCTTATTTTAGTGCATGCACAAAAAATGAAACAGACGGCTGTTGCGCAATCCGTGCAACAAGAGTAATCATTCTTAGAACTGGTTTGATTATTGAAGAAAAGGTTGATCCTTACCTTTGTTCTGTGGGGATTAAACAAAGGAAGGATCAAAGGGGGCATTTGTTGGAGTATAAAAAATGAAGAAACGATGAGAAGAAATCAGACAAAGAAAAAGATAAAATTTGAGATAGCAGGTAGGGGTGCACACGGGTCGGTTTGGTCCGGTTCTGGGGTGAAACCGGAACCGAACCGTTCCTAACGGTTCTAGGATATACGGAACCGGAACTAGACCGTTGGCACCCTAGAACCGAACGGTTAAAAACCGGTTCGGTTCTGGATCGGTTTCGCGGTTCTGGGCTTTTTATAATCCAGCCCAATTGCATGTTTAATTTTATTATCTAGCCCATGTCCATCCATGTTGTGGTCCATTTGATGAATGGTTTAGATATTGTATAAGGTGTGCAAAAATACATTTATGAAAATAATTAAATGGTGCATTATAAACTATAAATCATGAGTCAAATATGGAAACAATCAAAGGGTTCTTGGTTTGGTTCCAAGTTCGGTTCCAGGTTCGGTTCCACGGTTCGGTTCTATAGATCGGATCCACGGTTTGGTTCTACGGATCGGTTCACGGTTCGGTTCGGTTCTACATACCCCAAACCGAGAACCGAACCAATGTAACCAGTTCTTTGATTTTTGGAACCGGAATCGGAACCAGTGCACTCTAGAACCGGACCAAACCGGACCGTTTGGTCAGTTCCAGTCCGGATCCACGGTTCTACCGGTTCAATGTGCACCCCTAATAGCAGGTGTTGCACGTGACCGCGCAACGAAGAGTGGTTGCGCGGGTACGCACAAAACTATGAAAGAGGAAAAGTTGTTGTGCACCAGACAATGAGGGTATTGTGCAATGTGTCCCATGGCACAAAAATCAAGGCCTCGCGCATTTAAATGCCTATAAATACCCCATTACCCCCTTATTTGGAGGGACAAAAGAGAGATCAGGGCTCCTGAGAAGAAGATCTTTGAGTACCCCTGGCAAGTACTTGGATAAAAAAAGAAGGAAGAAGAGGCAACAGTGGGTTAAACCCATTGTGCTAGACCGCACAACAGGGTCTTGTTGTGCTGATTAAAACACAAAAAAAATCTTATTTTATTGAACGACCTTCCACCATAATTTTTAATGACCATCCAACCTGTTTATAAGAACATAAAGACATAGATAAAAGAGAAAAAACAAATATCAACTTGATCCAAAACCTTTTGTGGCCCACAAAAGGTTTTTAATAGTCAATAACTATTGTTTCATGTGGTGAGGTCTACCTGAAAATTTTATCTTCTTCATGTTTTGGAACATGCCCTACAATATACTTGCAAAACATATAGACGACGTGGATATACAATTCATACATGAGGTGGGCCTTAATGGACGGCAATATAAAATTCATTCACTAAGGTGGGCCCTATCGTTAGGGTCGCACCCACGTCGCTGGATCCCGGTTCACAGCCAAGTCGCGCTCCCTACTACTACCACCATCCGGAAACGGATTGGCTACTCCCCGTGCCACCAGCCAATGGCTAATGGTTGGTAATCTGTGGGCCCCACCATGATGTATGTATTTCATCTATGTTGTTCATCTATTTTTCCAGATCATTTTATGGTATAATACCAAAAATAAGCTACATCCTAATCTTAAGTGGACCACATTACAGGAAACAGTGTTGAATGAGCATCGACCATTAAAAACCTTTTGGGGGCCATAAAAGTTTTGGATCAAGCTGATATTTGTTTTTTCCCTTCATTTGGGCCTGAATGACTTAATAAACAGATTGGATGTCAAATAAACAGTACAGTGGGCCTTAGGAGGATTTTAATGATGGATATCCAATCACTATTGTTTTACTATTGTGTGGTCCACCTGAGATGTATGTCCCTCTCAATTTTGGTATCAAGCCCTAAAATGATCTTTAAAAATTGATTAACAGAATGGTTGAAACACATACATCATGGTGGGGCCCACAGAGCACCGATAATCAGCCACCGTGCTGGTGGCAGGGAAGTAGCCAATTCGTTTCCCATCCATCCCCTCGTCTCGCAGGGGTCGTTTGGCACCCCCCACAAAATCTTGGATTTCACAAAATGGCGTCGAGAAGAGCTGCCGCTGCTCAAAAAGGTAAAACTCTCTCCCCTCCATTTTCTATTGAAAGTACTATTTCTGCCCCTGATTCTAAAATCATAGAGAACAAGATCCCCACTCTAGCCCAATTCAAACATTTGGTGAATGATCTATCCAATTCGATCCGAGCCGGTGCTTTTGTGAGGTTAGAAGATGCAGTCGGCCTCTTCAATCGTATGGTCCGTACGCAACTGCTGCCTTCGATCCAGACCTTTAGTCACCTGTTAGCTACGATTGCTAGAATGAGACACTATTCAACTGTAATTTCTATGCATCGAGACATGAATCGGTTAGGGATCCCATCCAATATCTATACTTGGAACATTCTTCTCAATTGTTTCTGCCACTTGAATGGCGTCCGTTTTGGTTTCGCTGTTCTCGACGACATCCTGAAAAGTGGCCATGAGATGGATGCCACGACTCTGGCCACTTTTATTAAGGGGTTTTGTATGGAAGGCCAGATTGGGGAAGCGAGTAGTTTCTTTTTGAAGACGGTAGAAATGGGATATCCTTATAATGTGGTGTTGTTCGAGATACTAATCGACGATCTTTGCAAGTCGGGGAACAATGCTATGGCTCTTAGGTTGCTTAGGAAAATGGAGAAGGGTGCGGGTAAATGTAGTCCTCACCTTATGGTTTATACCTCAATCATCGACAGTCTATGCAAAGATGGGCTCACAAAGGAGGCCCTTGACCTCTTCTCAGAAATGGTTGGTAAAGGGATTCGGCCGGATGTTTTCACTTACAGTTCTTTAATTCATGGACTATGCAATTTAGGGCAGTGGAAAGAAGTAATGAGTCTATTCGAGGAAATGTTGGTTCGAGGAATCTCTCCGAATGTGACAACCATCAACATACTGGTGAATGCTCTTTGCAAAGAAGGAATGATTAAAGAAGCCCATGGATTACTAGAATGGATGACCCAGAGAGGTAAGGAGCCTAATGTAATCACATACAATGCATTGATGAATGGCTACTGTTTTATTGGACAAATGGATGCTGCCTTAAAGATATTTGATTACATGGTGTGTAAAGGCCATGAGCCTAGTTTTGTGCTTTATGCCATGTTAATCAACGGCTATTGCAAGAAGCAGATGGTAGACAAGGCTATATGGCTTTTCCGAGAAATGCCTTGCAAGGGATTGAAGCCCAATGTTGTTACTTATAACACTCTTATATGTGGGTTGTACTGGGTACGGAGAATTGTGGTTGCACAAGAGCTCTTCAATGAAATGCAAGCTCATGGACAATGTCCGAATGTCTTCACATACACCATTTTGATGGATGGGCTGTGTAAAAGCGAGCGTCCTATCGAGGCAATGAAACTACTTAATGAGATGCAAATTAGAGGAATTCAACCAAATAATAAAGTTATTGGTGTCCTTATCAATGGGATGTGTGAAGCTAGGGAGCTTAAATATGCGAAGGAGCTTTTCAGTTGGGCCTCCACCAAGGGCTTGAGGAATAATGTTTAGGACATATAACACGTTAATCAATGGGCTCTGTAAAGAAGGGCTTTTGGAGGAAGCTAATGGATTGTTCTTGCAAATGGAAGAGAAGGGTTTCCAACTAGACAGGTTCACCTTCAATGCTTTAATTAGGGGCTTTCTACAAAAGAATGAGACCCTCAAGGCAATGCAACTTCTCAGAGAAATGGCTAAAAGACATTTTTCTGTGGATGCATCCACCGCAATTATGTTAGTGGGCTTGCTCACAGAGGACGAAAAAGGTCAAGAATACCTGGGAATGCTTCATAAATTTGTGGCCTAGGGCGAAGGAGAGGTGATTTGGTGAACATCGATTCAACATCAACTCTCTCTCTCTCTCTCTCTCTCTCTCTCTCTCTCTCTCAAGCTGTAATGACCCATACCATAATTGTAACAATAGTATTTGTTCTGACCACTATTACCGTTAGGGAATACCTTGCTTGTAAGAGGTTGATACACATTCAACTCTTCCCATGTTCCTTTGAGTTTCCTGTAATATTCACCTAGCAATTTATCTCCTCCTTGTTGGAAAGAAAAAAAAACCTCTTCAAATAGTTGGTGTGGATTGAATGATGTTTTTTTTTAAAAAAAAAAAATTTTTAAAATTTTTTTTTTTTAATGAATACATCTCTCATGGATAGAGCTATATACGAATCGAGTTAGCTCAGTCATCTTGCTCGAATCGACTCGGAAAAGCTCTAAATTGGATTCAGACCGAGTAGAGTTGGTTTTTAGAGCTCGAAAAAATTTCAAGTTGAGTTTGAGCTTGCCCGAGCTTGACTCGACTCAGATCGAACCTCAACTCGAATCGGCTCGATGACTCGATTATTTTGATATTGATGCTGCTTGCCGAGTGTTTGATGAAATGACTCAACTAAGTCTTGTTTGAGCTGCATAGATTCTCTGCAGGATCGGCTGGTTACGAGGAAGGAATGGATTCGACACAAATCACTACAAAAAAAAAAAAAAAACTTTACGTTATAAGACTGCCCTCATATCTTGATTTTGATGTTGCTCACTGAGTGTTTGATGAATACCTGTAAAGTGTTGTCATTGTTTTACATTCTGTTTGAAATTAAAGATGCACTCTATGTGTTTGAGAAAATGTCGCATAGGTTTGAACTTGTCTCGAACTTGTCTGAGCTGTTGATTGAATCAAGCTGAGCTGGCCAGTTAGGCTCAAGAACCGAGCCGAGCCAAGTTCGTTTGTTTGGCATTTTCTTTGATCCTACTGTCTTGTTGAACAACTTTGTCAACCAAGATAATCTGGTGTCCTCCATAAACTACCAAACATCTACTAGTGTACCATCTAGTTCAGGGGCCTTTCCTACTTTGTTCTTTCTCAAGCTTCTTTCACTCTAGATTTCCCAATCCTATGAAAGTACCTATGGCATCCAACGTCGTTTGAGTTTATGGTTCCTTCTATCCCCATGCTCTTAGAGTGGTTGTCATTTAACATGTTCTGAAAATAGCTTCTTCACCTTTCTCATTATGAAAATAACTCTTTGTAATTGTGACTTGATTGTAGATTTTGAGTAATGAAATTGTTTAGTGGACCATTTCTGCATCAGAGATGTTTAGACAAGCTTGTATTCTCCTGAACATCAAAGAAAAATATGCTATCTCATAGTTGGATGATCTTTATTACTCAAAAGCCTTTTTGAATTCAGCTAGTGTGTAAATGGTTGTGCCACCTTCATGTGATATTTGAAAACATTTGGATCTTCAATACTCTGCGATAAGTCTTTTCTCATTGATCTGAATTCCTGGAGACATCAATAAACCTCTGATTGGAATCATATTACACTTTCTCAGTTCCAGTTTGTGAAGTTTTAGCAGCTGTGTGGCAGAGGAATAAGTTTCTGCTATCTGCATATTTTCTGCAGCACAACCAGTGAAGCTACAGCTAGTGAGCAAGATATGGTCACAGAGAAAGACCGCATCTACTGCATCTCCTAGATGGTAAAGTTGGAGAATCGACATGGCAAAATTTGATGGAACGCTCCACCCCTAACATGTTATACCAAGCTTGGCGTCATGAACCTGAGGTACATGTGTTTTGTCTGGACTTGCATTTTTCTTTATTAGAGTCAGTGAATTTGGGCACTTTTTTTTTTTAAACATCTAATTTGATGGCCACTGTTTCAAAGTTAGGATAATTTGTTCATTATAATTTCTTTACCATGAGCCATCTATGATGGGAACCACTATTTGAATGGTTCTGATTCAGGCACACAAATGCCCTGTGTTCGGCGGTCACCTGCATGCAATTGGAGTATTGGACAATCATAGTCCGCCAAAGTATCAAATAACTGCTCATTTTGGAGAAGTGTTCTTGGATCTTCTATAATCAGGGTAATAGGCTCTTGTTAGCAAGACATCCAATCATCGCAGAGGGTGGACCCCACCATGGCCATGACCTGACCCAGTCATCATAGAAAACTCTTGAATATTGTTTTCTTCTTCTTCTCCAATGTGCATCGCGTGTGCCACATCCTACTTTCGTAATGTTAAAACTGCACACAGTTATAGAGTTGTTATAGAATGTAAAAACATATCAGCATGTGGTTCCATACACACTCTCGAGAGCAACCTGGCTTAAGGAGGGGAATAGCAACACCAAATTCTTCCACTGGTTAGCTAGTGCAAGAGCCAGAGTTGATAGAATATAGAGTGTGGTGGTGGATGGGGGGAGGACAAAACCGAGGTTTGTGAAGCCATTATGGGATTCTATAGGGACTTACTCACAAGCAATGTTTTAAATATCGACGATGGCGGCCAATATATCTGACGATATATCTTGTATCCCACCTATGCTTATACGAAATGCACAGATAGTGCCGATATATCCCACATGTTTGATCTAGTGAGCATTTTCGATTTTCAATCCCTTTTTTTTTTTGTTGAAATTATGTTAAATTGGTGTCAAATGGTTATAAACTCATTGGTTCTTCATGTTTTGTATGAAAAATCATGGACTTGGGAGTTTTGATTTCGATATCCATTGGTTCTTCATGTTCTCTATGTTTTTTTTTTCCAAAATTTTCCTTCAACCAGCTGTCAATTGAGACTAATTTCAAAGTATTTAGGAGTATTTGATGAAATGATCATCACATGAACTCCAAGTTTGAAATTTGATGTAGGTGGTCCGATACGAGAAAAATTGAGGAAAATTTGAAAGTTCCCTATATTTTCCCAAATTGCTTGCATTGTTGCACTCCGAACATGAAATCAAGCATGTATGAGGGTTGATCTATTGATTTGTCAAGTCCTTGTCAATTTTTAGAAAATAATATATATATATATATATATATGAAAATTTCCTTCAACCAGTTGTCAATTGAGTCTAATTTCAAAGTCTTTAGGAGTGTTTGATGAAATGATCTTCACATACACTCTAAATGTTATGCATTCAATTTGAATATAGTTGATTAGTTTCGTCAGACAACATAGCTTAGGACCCTACACAAAGGAAACCTATTTTGTGCACTTCTTTTTTGAGATGTTTTGATTTAAAAGTATGTATTAAGGTATTTTTTAAAATTTTTTTTTTTATTTTTAACAATCCTTGAAGTTTCATTGAATAATTCAACAATTTTCGTAATTTTCCCCATGTTTCCCAAAAAAGTGCGATAAATTATCCGATACAAACGATATATCCCATGTGATAACTGATACATATCTGTATACTAAGGATGTGAGACCAATATTTTGAACATTGCTCATAGAACCAGGATTTACTAGACTAAGGTCAGAGGAGGCTGCTTCACTAGAAAGAGAAATTACAGAGGAGGAGGTTAAGTCAGCAATCCAGGGATAAAGGAGGGACAAAGGAAAGAAAAGAATGGAGTGGTGAAAAAACAGGAATTTGAAAATGGAAATTGAGCGTAGGAATCTTCGAGAGGAGATGTTCGGTTAGCAGCTACAGGGTTGCAACAGGTGGAGAAAGGATTGAAAGTAGTATCAGATTGTGAGATAGAAGTGGAAGCAAGGGGATGGTTTGAACCTGACCCCAGGCTTAGATCTACACCCTGGGCTATCCTTAGCATCTCTCCCTTGCCATCCTTTCTTCCACATCACCAATAGCTAGGGCTGATCCATCCCCTTGCCTCCTCTCCTCCAAGTGACTCGAGGCAAGTTGGCTCCTCTGCACCAAGGAGTTCCTCTTCCCCTTCCAGGGCCTACTGACAAGGACTTCCGCCAGTGATTGCAGATCTAAGAGGTTTGGTTTAGTAGCAACCTCCACATCAAAGAAATTATCTGCAAGCCAGATTTGTATAGATTTCATCTCTTCCCATTCACTAGCATCTCGAACCTGAACCCTTGCAAATTCCAGATGGTCCGAATCAAGGGATGCCTTATCCCCTTCTAATACCTGCCAAAGCACTAGCCCAGTGCTTTAATTGTATCCTCTGTACAGGTAGTAAGAGGGATGTGGAAGATGGGGAACTACTGAGATCTATCTTTGAGATTTTCTTCTGACCACCATGGATCAGTCCAGTGTTCGAAATATCGGTATCGTACAATGTATCGCACCCTTGGGATACAGATACGTATCAGTTATCGGATGGGATATATCGTTTGTATCGCATAATTTATCGCACTTTTGGGAAACATTAGGATAATTGTTGATTTTTTCAATGAAACTTCAAGGATTATTTAAAAAGACCCTAATATACACTTTTAAATCATAAAATCTCAAAAAGGAAATGGACATAATAGGTTTCCTTTGTATATTGTACTAAGATATGCGTTGTGCGATTGAACTATGACAACTATATTCAGTATCCACCCCATCCATCCATTTTTTCATATCATTTTAGGACATTATTAAAAAAAAATGAAGCAGATCCAATAATCAAGTGGACCATACCATAGGAAACAATGATGATTGACCATTAGTGAGCCACAAAAGGTTAGATCAAGCTGATAATTGTTTTTTCTCTTCATTCAAACTTATGCGAAATTATCAATAAATTAAGTGCCTAATAAAATATAGGGAAAATCAAGGTGCACCCTAAAAAGTTTTTAATGGTACCGTGTTCAACCACCATTGTTTCCTTGAGTATAGTCCACTTGAGACGAAAAATAAGATAGATCTAACGATCAAGTGGACCACACTGAAAAAAGTAGTGGGGGGATTAAACGTCTGCCATTGAAACCCTTTAGGGGTTCACGCAAGTTTTGGATCAATATAAAATTTGTTTTTCCTCTTAATTCATGTTTTTGTGACTTTATGAACAGATTGGATGGAAACTAAACATTATAGTGGGCCCTACAAAATGACTCTTGCATTTAATCCCACTGACATTTAATGCTTAGTGCATTTTAATGCAACCAAGCTTATTATTTGGTGTGGTCCACTTGAGCGTTGGATATGCCTCATTTTCGTATTCATACCTTAAAATAATATGAGAAAAGGGATTGACGATTTGGATGTACAGATACATCATGGTGGGCCCGACCATAGACCTGCTCGTTCGGAGCTAGGGACGGGCGGGGGTAGTACTCAATCCACGTCCTCGTGTGGTACACCAGCCAATCCGCTTCCTTTTGGACCAGATTTAAAGTTATATGGTCCCACAATAATATATTTATTATATCCACACCGTTCAACCATTTGGAGAGATCATTTTAGATCATGAGCCAAAAAATAATTAATATCCAAAGTTCAAGTGGACTACACCACAGATAGCAGTGGGACAGTGATTCTCACTATTAAAACATTCGTAGGGCCCACCATGACTTTTATTTTCCATCCAATCTGTTCACAAGGTCACAAAGACCTGGATGAAGAGGAAAAATAAATATCATATTTATCCAAAACTTCTGACCTCAAAAGGGTTTCAATGGTAGACGATCAATCTCCCACTGTTTTCTGTTGTTTGTAGTGTGGTCCACTTGTTCTCTGGATCTGTCTTAGTTTTCGGCTCAAGCCTTACGACGAGCTCGCCAAATGGAAGAACGGTTTGGATATAACGCATGCCTTATGATGGGACCCACAACACTTGATGACGTCAACATTCGGTGGTGTGCGGTACACCACCCAACCCAAAATCACTTACAGAGGGCTTGGACGTTCTTGTTTTTCGACGCAGAGAGGGTTCCGAAAGGCCGAAACCCTAAAATCTCGCCCAAATCCAGGAAATTTCAGATCTCACGATGATTTCTCGACATTTCAGAGAGGATTTCTCCGGATTTCGCTTGGATTTCTTCGGACGTCAACAGATTTCTCTCCTGTGACCGGAAATGTCGACCACGGCTGATTCCTCATGGAATCTCCAGAAAGGGGAAGTTGAAGAAAATTTGCGAAAATCCTACTTACCTGTCAGTGGCCCACCTCCGGCCAGTGCAGCTACGATTTCTTTCTTTCTTTTTTTTTTCTTTTTTTTTCTAATTCATTTTTTTTTTTTCTCCACAAGCTGGATCCGATTTTCTATCTATGCGTTTGTCTCCGACGATAATGGAGAGGAAATTTCGCCATATCGTCAATATATCGTGCGATATCGGCGATATATCGGCCGATATTGGGATTTTGAATTTTTTGGTATCTTCCGGTGGTTTTCGGGGGTGTATCGTCTCGCAGTGGTGCGATACCGATAATATCGGCCGATAGTATCGATATTTCGAACACTGGATTAGTCAAATGGATCAGATTCTTTCCCCTTCTTCTGACCACTCTCCATTCTCCCATGTTTAAGTCATAGTTTAGATTGTGTAGGGAAAATATTAGCAGCACAATGCCTAGATAGCAAGTTGGAAGAAGTTGATTGGTGCAACGAGCAAAAAACCATGGGGTTGATGATCTCCGGAGATGTTGTATATATGGCTACTTCATTGGTGGCTGTCTTAGCTGAGTCAAATGGAGTGCAAATTTTATAAAATAGTTCCATCTTTTGCTATTTTCTTGTCTCTCCCTACTTGGTATGTTTATCAGATGGTTTATGATTTAGTGCGCATCCATTACCATTTAATAAATGGCATCACTTAGGGCCTGTTTGGATAATGGGAAAAGAAAAAGAAAAAAAATGTAATTATTGTCCAATGATGATTTCCCAAGATTTTTATGAGTGGGTCTTGTTTGGATAGCAATTGGAAATCTCATAAAGCAATTGGATAGTAAAATGTCCCATTGTGGGAAAAATTATCCATTTTCATTTCATTTCATTCAATTTCTTTTTCCAATATCCAAATAGGGCCCTATAGATGATAATAATAACAATAAATAAATAAATAAAGGAAAGTTGTCTTATCCAATTAGTCAATAATTCAGGTGGCTGAACCAAAAAGGCCCATTTCAGTACTTTCTTGGAGGGTGTAGTCTTTCCCCTCTGTCTTTAGCTTCATCACTTGGGAGGTCCCAGAATTTCACAATACGTTCTCAAAACCCATCATATGTATTTACATTTCGAGGTAGCAATGAAAACCTTTGAGAAGTAATATTTTCAAATTGCTATGCTTGTTGGTAGTCTGTCGTTCTGAAATGGTAGCCATGAATAGTGCTCCTTTTCAATCTATACTTGCTCTATGAAGAAACAAAATATTTTTTCTACCTTTGAGTTGGCTGGGAGTTGGTTCAGGAGCTGAAAAATATCTGTGCATCCGAGTTTAGAAGATATTCTAAGCTGTGTAGCTTGCACACAGACACTTGTGTCAGTGTTGGACATGGATATGTGGTATTAGACATTGTGCTTCTGGAAGACAGATTCCTCTATGGATATGGGTTTTTAGAAGACATTACGTAACTTGGACATGGACATGTGTCAACGTCATATGTTGGTTACAGGGTGTCAACCACATCCTACATGGCTTTTAAAAGTCAGTTTTGTTGACATTTGTGTACGTATGTTTAAAACATAAACTATTATATTTAATAGTGTATTGTAATTATTTATAGAGGTTTTCATTATACAATGTTTGGGCCAAGAGTTTGTACAGTACTATTTGGGTTTTCAGTTCGTGTAAATTGGATCAGACCTGTGGTGCAGAAATCCTAACTGTTGATATTGTGTGCCATGCTACGAATGGTCCGTGCACCAAAAACCTTCCAGATGGAAAAACACTTAACCCTTAAGTAGGTGGCTAGCAAATAGATGATTAAGAAAGAAAATTCATACAACCAAAATAAATGAACAAGAATAAGAAGTCAAATAATATTCTGTAGTTTGGATCACTGAACCATGGGCTCAATCGTAAAAGCTGAAAGACTTATTTAATAAAATATCATTAATTAAAAAAAGAAAAAGAAAAAAAAGAGAGAGTAAAAACTGAAAGCTGTCACATACCCTACAAACCCTTGATCCAAGCATTGTATAATGCCTTAGGGGGCGTTTGGCACAGGGTATTAGATGGGATTACATGGGATAGAACTGCATTTGGTCCCGTGCAATTCCATCTAGCATTTGGAGAGGATGGGAAAGGTTGGGATCAGTGTTCGAAATATCGATACTATCGGCCGATATATCGGCCGATATTATCGGTATCGCATCACTGCGAGACGATATATCCCCGATAACCACCGGAAGATACCAAAAAATCAAAAATCCCAATATCGGCCGATATATCGTCGATACCACCCACAAACACCATAAAAATTCGATCCGGCTTGTGGAGAATGAGAAAAAAATTTGAATTAGAAAAAAAAAAAAAAGAAAAAGAAATCGGAGCGTACAGCGGTGATCGGAGGTGGGCCACTCCATTTTCTTCAACTTCCCTCTTTCTCGGAGATTCTGGCGAGGAATCAGGCCGGATCGACCAACCGTTACTTCCGGAATGAGATTTTGAGGGGACGAGAGCTTGCGTCCGTGAAAAGCTCGGATCGGACTACGTGGATGGCGGTGAAAATGGAGAGGGAAAGTGAAAGAGGGGCGTGGCGTAGATGTGGAAATCGGATTGCGTACTGAGTTACTCCGTGCTCTCTTATCGTATTGAGTAAACTCTGTAGGGCCCATTGTGGGATTTTTTTAGTTCATCCATGCTGTCCATCCGTTTTTCTAGATCATTTTAGGGGTTGAGCCCAAAAATAAAGCATATCAAATTTTCAAGTAGACCATACCAAAGGAAACAGTGGAAGTATTGATTTCCATCGTTGAAATATTTATAAGGCCCCAACGATGTTTATTTGTCATCCAAACTGTTCATAATATCACAAAGACATGGATGAATGGAAAAAACAAATATCATCTTGATCTAAAACTTCTGTGGGCCCTAAGAACTTTTCAACGGTTGACTTCAATTCAAATTGTTTTAGGAGGTGTGGTCCACTTGAGCTTTGGATATGATTAATTTTTCGTTTAAAGCCCTGAAACTATATGATAAAACGAATGGACAGATTTGATAAAATACGTGAATGACAGTGGGCCCCACAGTTTACTCTGTACACAGTTCCCAATCCACGTCCGCGGATGGCTTATCATGGTGCGTGGTGCGTTACTCAGTACGTTCTTATCATACTCGGTAAATTTACTTGGGCCCACCTTTAATGTATGTGGTCCATCCACACCATCCATACGTTTTCCTATCTCATTTAAGGTTTGATCCCAAATTTTATAAAATTCTAAGATCATACCACAGGAAACAGTGGTGATACTGATTTGCACCGTTGAAACCTTTCTCCATTGTTTTCTATGGTGGGGTCCACTCGAGCTCTGGATCTGACCTATTTTTTGGCTCATGCTATAAAATGATCTCTTAAAATGTATGGACAGTGTAGATAAAAAAAATACATCATGGTGGGACCCACGTAATTTGGTGACGTATCGTGCACAGTCTCATACGAGATTGCGTACGTACTTAGTACGCTCTTATCTCACAGAGTAACCTCTGTTGGGCCCACCGTGATTACACGTGGTTTATCCACGCCGTCCATCTGTTTTTAATGATCATTTTAGATGTTGAGCCCAAAATCGAACCATATCCACAACTCAAGTGGACCACATTACAGGAAACAGTGTTGAATGAATGTTGACCATTAAAAACATTGTGGGAGCCATAAAAGCTTTGGATCAACCTCATATTTATTTTTTCCCTTCATCTAGGTCTTTAGGACCCAATCAACAGATTGGATATCAAATAAACAGTACAGTGGGCCTTAGGAGGATTTTAATAGTGGATATCCAATCATTATTGTTTTCCTTTGGTGTGGTCCACTTGCGATTTATATCCCTATGATTTTTTGTATCAATCCCTAAAATGATCTGTAGAAATGGATGAACAGAATGAATGAAACAAATACATTATGGGGGGCCCACAGAGCACCGACCACCAGCCATGAGGCAGGTGTAAGGGGACGCGGATTGCGTCCTACCCCCGCTCGATCACTCACCGTTGAAACCTTTCAAAAGGGCCACCATGATGTTTTTTTTTTACCATCCCACGTATTAATAATATCATGCAGACGTGGATGAAGCGAAAACACAAATATCAGCGCGATCTGAAACTTCTCCAGCTTCCAAGAAGTTTTTAATGGTGGAGGTTAAATTCCCACTTTGTAGTCCACTTAAGCCATGGACCTGCCTCATTTCTTGTATCATAAATTAAAATGATGTGAAAAAAATTATGAACGGCGTGGATAAAACACTTACATCTCTTTGGGCCCCACAGAGGCCTGACCGGAAGGATTACCATCCGGGCAGGGGTAGGACGCAATCGGACGCGGATTTCCTGGGAAAGGCATTCGCAACAAGTTCCTGGAAACTTAGGTGGGGCCTACCGTGGTGTTTGTGAGAAATCCACCCCATTCATCCGTCTTTTGAGATCATTTTAGGACTTGAGAGAAAATTTGCGAAGGATCCAAGACTCAAGTGGGCCGCAATAAAGGAAAATGTGTACTGGGAAATTCTTGCTATTGAAACGTTTCGGGCGTAGACGGTGATGTTTATATGCCATCTATACCATTTATAACGTCATTCATACTGGAATGAAATGAAAACAAAAATATTATCCTGATTCAAAGCTTTTGTGGCCACACAAATATTTCAACTGTTGGCGTTCAATACTCACATTTTTGACCCATCTGAGTATCGGATACAGTTCATTTTTGTCCTTATGTCCTAAAATGAACTCACAAAACGGATGAATGGAGTGGATTTCTCACAAACATGATGGTATGCCCCACCACAACTAGTCATCTAGCCCCCATCATTGATATTTATATTTCTCAAAATTTACTTCTTCATGTCTTCTTTTGTTTTTCAATGAATTGGTCGTGTTTTCATACATGACTATGATATATTTATAAATATCATGCATTCAATTTAAATATAGTTGCGTTAGTTCAGTTAAACATCGCATAACTTAAGTCCCTATATAAAGGAAATTTATTATGTGGATCTTTTTTTTGAGATGTTATGATTTAAAAGTGTGTATTATGGGCCTTTTTAACAATCCCCAAAGTTTCATTAAAAAATTCAACCATTTTTCTAATGTTTCCCTATGTTTCCCAAAAAGTGCGATAAACTATGCGATACAAACGATATATCCCATGCGATAACCGATACGTATCTATATCCCAAGGGTGCGATACATTGTGCGATACCGATATTTTGAACACTGGTTGGGATTAGGTGGGATGGAATTGCATTTAGTCCCATGGAATTGCACTTGGTCCATGTAGGATTTCCGTGGATTTTGAAATCCACTACACATGCGGGCCCCACATTGATGCATGCGTTTATCCATGCCGTCCATTTACATTGTTTACACCTGACATTCTGGTTATATATGTGTACAAGTGAATGAGAACTATTTTGAATTTGGTCCGTTGATTACAATTCCATGTCCACCAAACATGATTTTGCTTAACCCGGTGTTTTCGCGCAGCAAAATTTTTATCCCAAACATGAGATTGGATTACTACAATACCATGGTATTTCCAGGCATGCAATCATTGTGCAATGATGATGTTAATCCCATCTAATACAATTCAATACCATTCAATTCCATGGACCAAACACGTCCATGCTACCAAACAACTATGGGATTTGAAACCCCCTCAAAGCCTCCCAAATCCATGGTGCCAAACGACCCCTTATTGGTTATGGTAAAGACAGCCAGTTAGTTGCTATGGCCATCATTTCTATGTTACCACTTGTTGATTTGTAAGAGTATCTCAAAAAATAATAAGCATAAAATAATGGCAGAAAAAGGTGGAGAAGGATTCATATGGCTGACCCCAAGTAGTTGGGATAAGGCGTAGGTGATGATGAGGAAACATAAAATAATGATGCCACTTATTTGTTAGTGTTATGTATAAGAGAGATGAGAAATTAGTCAATCATCTCCATAGTAGGTTGTTAGATCCATTTGGAATCATTCTCTGAAGCACTTTGGTACTTCAGAGTCAGATGGGTGTTGGAGAGTGCCTCTTTGACGTTATTGCAGGATCGACTGCAGGCCCTTTTTTTGTTGTGGGGTAGGTATGCAGGGGAATTGTTCCCATATGCCATTCTCTAGGGGATTTGGAGAGAGAGAGAGAGAGAGGAATGCAAGATTATTTGAAGAAAAGGCTTCATTTATGGTATCCCTGGCTTTCTCAATTGTTTCCATGGTGCTGGGCTGGGCTCTTATGCCTTGTGAATTCTCAGGGACCTCTTTTGTGTCTTTTGATGGATGCGCTTGTTTTTTTTGGGTAATGGCCAATGGGTGGGGCTTGATACTTTCTTGCTTTTTCTCCTTTTGTTCTTCTGTTTGGTTGCTTGTGTTTTTTCCTTCCTTGGTCTTGTGGAGATGGGTCACCTTCCACTCTGCTTGTTTTGCTTTTGTATTTTATTTCAATGAAATCATCGCCTTCCAAAAAACTAATGATAAACCTAAAAATTAATTGCTTATATATGTGTGTATGTAACAGAATCCAAAAATAAAAGATAACAATTTTAAAAAATGTTTTTCTGTATGAACCATATCTAGGAATCTTTGACATGGACATGTGTTGACACAGAATTTCCAAAAAGTGCCTTGCCTATGTTACATTTATTTAGCCATCAATTGGCATAACCTTCGTCACTCTCTGCGGAGGGTGAGCATCATATAAATTAGATAAGCTAATCCTGATCCCATGGATGAAATTAGCCCAAGTATGTTAAGAAAATCAGTTTACACAACCACTTCGACACCCCCTTCTCTCTGTCCTGAAATTGTTCTCTAGTATTTAAACTGACCCAACATTCACTTATTACAACTTCAAACTTTTTTAGGGGGTTCCATATCCAGCATTTCAAAAGCGTGACAAGCCAAGGCGTGTGGAACTTTATTTCTCGAGCTGGCGCATCAGGGCGGTATGAATTTTCTCTTGCCTATCAATTGTGATAATTTTATGGACCATTGTTAGGTGAACATTTGCATTTTCTTATTTAGTCTGCATGCGAGGTGTCCCTCGTCCATTATGAAGACATGGGAATCCCTAAAGATGTAGCAAAGGTTGGTGTCCGTCATGGAATGTGGGGGTTAAGAAATTACAGTCTGGCACGAGAGCTTACCAACTTGCGAGAAAGTCGAAGCCTCACTATCTCCAAGCGCTTACTGCCATCGGCAAGGATAACCACTAAGATTTTTGTTGATGATGGCATCGATTCTCCGCACTCCCGGCATCCGGGATGGAAGGAAAATGTCAAGCATTGGATTTTCACAGGGAAGATCAAGGTGTCCAGTGGAAATGGGTGGTTATAGGTGGGACGGTTGCTCTCGTCTGTGGACTTCAAACAGTATCATCGGTAGAGCCTTGTTGCTTCGTGTAGCACAGAGGATCGCACGAAGGTAGGCAAGTTTTTGTTATCTTTCAGTCCATGGGAGTCGTGGATCCCTGATCATAACATATTCAATGCATGGATTGTTGTGATTGGGAGATGAGCCTGCATACATAAATCTATATTTACATACAATTCTTTTTAAGTGAGATTTGAATCACTAAGTCATGGCCCTCTGTTTGTAAACCAACAGAACTTGTTTGTCGTGTTTAGCATCCTACCTTATTAACATGGTGTGTATGCACATTCCCACCATCCATTTTCATAGAAGTGGTGGGAAGTTCCATCTATGAGCATTTTCCAGATGAACTGGTATGGATTAGACACTAAAGGGTCTGATAGGTGCATAATCTAGATGCTAACTTCTCTTCTTTTTATATGATTTCCTTCTCAGTTCCCTTTTTCCTCAACCCTATTTGGCCTCAAGGCAATGAGAATATGAATTTGGTGAATCCATGAACGTGATCAAAGCTAGAAATTGATGGGGTTGGGAAGCATTCGCAGCTGGAGCATTATTGCATGGAAACTGTAAGACCCTATACCCCAGAAATCTGGTTTGTACACTGGATAGTCGTTGGTTGTAGGTCCATTGGCCCCGAGAATATTTTGACTTGATCATAATGTTGTTCCATTATCGAGCTGCAAGCCGTATGTCAACCCGATGTTCGAATGTTAAGATATGGACTTAAAATTAAACAATCTGAGAAATGACCATTATGTCCTTATTTTAGGTGGGGCTTCGCCAACATCGAGTTTTCAAATCCGTTAGGTCGGAGAGCCTAACTGTTGTAATCGTAGTCAAGTTACGGAGTTACTGACAAAAACGACATGTCAATATGACACTTGGATTGTAAGTTACGCATCGATATGTACATGTATAGTTTAATAAAATAACTCAAATGACCTCGTGTTTTTTTTTTTAAATCCTTGGAATACTTTTGTTAAATTACTTACATAACATTTTGTTTATTGCCACCATAAGTTTAAACTTCTAAAATATTATCACAAAACATCCCATAACCCCCTTTTTAGCTAAAAGCCATTTACAAGTCCATAAATAGGTTAAACCTCTTTCACACATTTCATTTCCAGCCCTTTAGTTGAGGAAAAGAAGAAGAAGAAGAGGAAAAGGAGCAGAAGAAGAAGAAGAAGAAGAGGTTGAGGTGAGTGCATATTTGTTTTAAGGGTGTACGTTGAGGTTTCTTTCAAAATCCTATCGCTGAAATTTCTGTTTAAGGGTTAGGGTTTTCTTTGGATTTTCATTTTAAGGGTAAAGAATTGCTGGATTTTGTTTAAGGGTTAGGGATTTGCTGGATTTTCGGTTTTAAGGTAAAAGAATTGCTGGATTTTGTTTAAGGGTTAGGGTTTATTTGGATTTTCGGTTAGGGTTTATTGGATTTTCAGTTAGGGTTAGACGATTGCTGAAATTGCTGTTTTAAGGGGAAATTAGTGCTGGCTTTTCTGTTTGAGGGTTCGGTTATTGCTGGATTTTCTGATGGAGTTGGTTAAGTTATTGCTAGATTTTCTAAGTTAGTTGACTAGGTTATTAATGGCTGAGTAGATGAAAGTCACAGGTTTCCTCTTTGTCCCTTACAACGTCCGCCCGCTACCTGTTTGACAAATTGTTTCAAAGAAATATCCTTCATCCTTTTAATGTAGTTACTTCTTGAGAAAAAGCATGCTTGTAGCATGAAATTTTATAGCAGAATAAATCCCGGATTGGAGTTAAATTGACTAAGTCATGTGCATATCATATGCATGAGTCATAGTTGTTGTATCCTTGTATGCTTGAGAGTGACTGAATCATATCATGATGTGGTGATCATAGTGGGTTGTGGTGCGACATACGATATGTCTATGATGAATATGTAAACTGTCTAGATACATGTGGTATTAAATGAGACCCTTATGAGGAACTTAAATGTAGAACACCCTTATAAGAAACTTAAATATGGAACTTAAATGTATGAGGAGACCACATGAGGAAGGTCGTCTTATGCTTGCCTTGAAAATCATGACATATTGTGCTTGTATGTGGGCTTATGCATATGAACATACGTTGTTATAACTTGAATTGGACACCACCCCGGAAATGTGTAATTCGACAAGACATGATTAGAGGGTCCGTGGGTGAAAGTCCCTAAACCCCGATTGGTACCATTGAGAGTGACCAATGCTTAGACCGGGTGGAAGAATAGAGCGCTGAAATGCTGAAATACCAAAGTAGGCAGCGACTCCTACCGACGTGTGTCGATTGGTTGAGAGGTTTGACCTGACCTGCTTATGGGCAAGCAAAGATAGGTTGTGTGTGACGAGCTCGTAAATTGTCCGCTATCGTTTTGCCAGGCGACTTATGACTTCTTGCTGCTAGGCAGATAGTGAGGTTCAACACAAGTGGGTTAGACTAGTTCGGCCCGTGAACTATGTAGTCCCACCTCTGTAGTTGACCACGGTGGAAAAGATTTTTTTGATCCAATTGGGAAATATAAAAAGTTGTGGAAATGTTGAAAGCGTGTGTATGTTACAAGTGGGTAGAAGTCCCACCTCTGTATATAAAAATGATTTGGAAGCCTGTGTATTCATGTGCATTAAATGAGCATGACATGAAACATGCATTTTCACGGCACACACGCACTCACTGGGCTTAGTAGTTCAAGCTTTCCTTTTTATTTTTTTTAGGTGAGAGTAAGGAGGCTGAGGTAGAGGCTACAGACTCAAGTTGTCCTTTTGCTTTGTACATATCAGTGTGTATTTTTTTGTAATACCCTGCATATGTACATCAGGTATAGTAAATATGACGTGGTTTATGTTTTGGTTTTGCCCTGATGTGCTCAGTTGTACACAGTGAATATGATGAAATTTTGAGAAATGCAACGTGTTTGTTGGTTTTACTTTCAGAAATCCTCCTTGTGGAGCCCCGCTTATGGGACTTAGTATGTGCTACTTGAAAGTCCCAAGAATCGGAGTTCTACGGAGGCTGTCAACCAAAATCTGGTGTTTAGTAATTGTAGATTACCAACACTAGATTTAGGGTCATGACAAAAAATGGTATCAGAGCATGATCTGGGAAATCTCTGTATAAATCATAATGTATTTACTATATGTTATTATGTTAGAGTTGTTAGGTTTATGTTTTGCGACGTAGATGAGTTGTATGGTTATGTATTAGTATGTATCTTGTATCGATTTACTTGTTCTGGTTATGTATTAGTATGTATGTTGTATAGATTTACTTGTTTGTTTTAGGCTAATTTGGTGTTTTATCTATAGGATGCCGCCTAGAAAGAAACCTGTTCAGACTCCTCCAGTGCAACCCAAGTATTAAGTCAAAATCTACGTCAAATTCTGTTCCAGATCCAATTATACCTATTCCTGCAACACAACTTCTACAACTGTTGCAGACTATGTCAACTATTACAGCTAATCAAAAGCAGCGATCTAGTTCTACTCCTGAGACATCAGCGCAGGAGCGGGCCAGTGCTCTTTTTATGGAGTTTAGATATCTAGATCCACCTTGTTTTTCTGGCAAGCCAGATCCTATGGCAGCCGAGTTATGGAAGTCAGAAATAGAGAAACTTTTTCAAGTTATGGGTTGTACTTCCAAGCAATGTGTTACCTTAGCAACTTATCAATTGCAAGGAGAGGCAGAACAATGGTGGAAGTCAGTTGTACGTTCAAATCCAAAAGTTGTGTGGACATGGGAAACGTTTAAAGACCAGTTCGATCGTAAGTTTTTCCTCGTAGCTGTTCGTCGTTAGAAAGCACATGAATTTGAGTCGTTAGTTCAGGGTGAGATGTCTGTTGCTGACTATGAGGCTCGTTTTATAGAATTATCTCATTTTGCTCCGCATTTAGTAGCCGATAATGATTTGAAGGCGAGGAAATTTGAGGATGGTTTATGTCCTAGTTTGCGATCTCGAGTGAGAGGGTTTGAGTTGTCAACTCTTGAGGGAGTAGTAGCTAAGGCATAGATTTTTGAGTTTGATTGGAACCAACAACAAAGTATGCATCCATCTACTTCTAATCAGCAAAGGAAGAGGAGATTTATGTCAGAAAGTGGTAGTTTTCAACCCTTTTTATTTCCAAAGAAGCCTACAGTGAGATATGATAATGCAGCCAGACCTGATGTAAGACCCCTAGTATCACCATCTGTTCCTCCACGACAGGTTTTAGCCAGACCTGATGTCAGACCCCCAGTATTACCGTCTGTTCCTCAGTGACAGTTTTTCGGAGCCTGTTATAATTGTGGTGGTATAGGGCACCGTAAAAATGATTGTCCCAATCTGCAGAAACAGCAGCCAGGTCCACCACTTAGACATCAGTAGCCCTAGCAGCAAAGGCCACCATATAGGACACATTATAGGCCTCAACAATAACAGTCTCAACAACAGTCACAGCGACAACAAGGTAAACAACCCTTACCCCTTCAGACGCAGCCTCGTGTTTATGCAATCCAGAAGAGAGATTCTCAGACTAAGGGAGGAGTCATAGAAGGTATTCTTGTAATATCATCCCTTTTTGCACGTGTCCTTTTTTATTCTGGCGCATCACATTCATTTATAACAGATAGTTTTTGTCAGTCGTTGGAATTGCCGAGAACATCGATGACCAATGGATTAGAGCTCTTGACTCCTTTAGGGAAACGAACAGTGTTGAGTTCTATATGTCAGGACTGTCATGTTTACATAGCAGAGTATGCCCTTCCAATCAATTTTATGTTTTGGAGTTGTTATAATATGATATGATTTTGGGAATGGATTGGTTATCCAAGTATCATGCAGTGTTGGACTGCACCGCTAAGACAGTCACCTTTTCTATACTTGACCATCCTCGATATCAGTTTGTGGCTGATCCTAAAGATAAGTTTATAGAGACTTTTATGTCCTGTGTTCATGACAAGTCTAAAGATGTATGTATTGAACAGTTGCTGGTAATACGTGATTTTTCAGATGTTTTTCAAGAAATTCCAGGTTTGCCATCCGTTAGGCGTACAAAATTTCAAATAGATCTTATCCTTGGCACTGCCCCTATAGCTAGAGCCCTTTATCGTATGGCACCATTAGAGTTGCGTGAGTTGCAAAGACAGATAGATAAATTACGTCGTTTGGAGTTTATTCACCCGAGTACTTCACCTTGGGGAGCGCCTGTGCTTTTTGTAAAGAAGAAGGATGGTTCTTTACGGTTGTGTGTCGATTATCGTGGACTTAACAAGGTTACGATTAGAAACAAGTATCCGCTCCCAAGAATAGATGATTTATTCGATCAGTTGAGTGGTGCGCAGTATTTCTCGAAGATAGATTTACGGTCTGGGTATCATCAGATTCGGGTTCGAGAGGAGGATATCCCGAAGATAGCTTTTGTGACTCGTTATGGACAATTTGAATTTCAGGTCATGTCATTTGGTCTGACTAATGCACCGGCAGTCTTTATGCAGTTGATGAATGAGGTCTTCCGTCCTTATTTGGACCAGTTTATTGTTGTTTTTATTGATGATATTTTAATCTATTCAAAGACAAGGGAAGATCATGAGTGTCACTTAGAGATGACGTTGCAAACCCTTCGTGCTCACCAACTATATGTTAAACTGGAAAAATGTAAGTTTTGGCAGGAAGAGGTAAAATTTTTGGGGCACACAGTGTCGAAGAATGGAGTTTCAGTTGATCCAACTAAGGTTGAAGCAGTTTTGCAATGGAAACAGCCAAAGAATGCATCTGAGATTCAGAGTTTCTTAGGGCTAGCAGGGTATTACAGACGTTTTGTTAAAGGATTCTCTCGTATAGCTGCCTCACTGACTCGATTGACTCGAAAGGATGTAATATTTGTTTGGAGTGGAGCCTGTGAGCAGGCATTCGTGGAACTAAAAACTCGTCTTACGACGACACCAGTTCTCACTCTTCCATCTGGGAGTGAGGGATTCGTTGTTTATATAGATGCCTCGCTTATAGGTTTGGGGTGTGTCCTAATGCAACAGGGAAAGGTAGTAGCATATGCATCTCGCCAGCTTAGGCCTCATGAGCAGAATTATCCCGCACATGACCTAGAGTTAGCAGCGGTAGTTTTTGCCCTCAAAGTATGGAGGCATTACTTGTATGGGGTTCGATTTGAACTTTTTTCAGATCATAGGAGCCTGAAATACCTCTTTTTCCAAGCCAAATTGAATATGAGGCAAAGACGTTGGATGGAATTGATGAAAGATTATGATTTTGATCTCCAGTACCACCCAGGAAAAGCTAATGTGGTGGCGGATGCGTTAAGTCGTCAGCCGTAGGCCCAAGTGGCACAATTGATGATGCGAGAGTGGAAAATGGTAGAAGATATAACTGAATTCGATTTTGAGATGACTTTACAGTCCTCAGTTGTACAATTAGCAAACTTGACGGTTCAGCCCTCTTTGATATCCCAAGTAATAGAAGCCCAACAGTTTGATCAATGGGCGTTGTTTTGTAAAGATGTGATAATAAGGAAAAGTCAACCGGAGTGGCAGATAGATTTGGATGGTGGACTTCGGTTTCAGGGCAGATTATATGTTCCAGATATCTCAGAATTGAAGAAGACCCTTATGGATGAGGCACATCGTACTCAGTTTACTATCCACCCAGGATCTACGAAGATGTATAAGGACATGAAAAGGCAATTTTGGTGGACTGGAATGAAACATGAAGTTGCTAGGCATGTGTCAGAGTGTGATGTATGCAAACGAGTAAATGCAGAGCATCAAAAGCCGGCAGGGGAATTGCAACCTTTGGAGATACCAGTATGGAAGTGGGAACATGTAACTATGGATTTCATTGTTGGTTTACTAAGAACCTTACGTCGACATGATGCTATATGGGTTATTGTAGACCGTTTGACAAAGACAGCCCACTTTCTTCCTATTTGTATTTCTTGGTCTACAGATCGACTCGCAACTTTATTTATAAATGAAATTGTTAGATTACATGGTGTACCTGTGTCGATTGTATCTAACCGAGATCCGAGGTTTCCATCAAAGTTTTGGAAGAGTTTTCATAAAGCAATGGGGACGACTTTAAAATTTAGCACAACATATCATCCACAAACAGATGGGCAGTCCGAAAGAGTTAACCAGATTCTCGAGGACATGCTTAGATCATGTGCCTTAGATTTCTCTGGTAGTTGGGACGACCACTTGCCGTTAGCAGAATTTGCGTATAATAATAGTTTTCAGGTTACTATTGACATGACACCCTATGAAGCGTTATATGGTAGACCTTGCAGGTCCCCAAGTTGTTGGACTGAGATTGGTGAGTGATGTCTTTTAGGTCCTGATATTGTCCGGCAAACGTCTGAAAAGATTGATCTTATTCGACAACGTATGCTTACAGCTCAAAGCCGACAGAAGAGTTTCGCAGATCGTCGGCGTAGACCCTTAGAGTTTGTCGAGGGAGACCGAGTATATCTTCGAGTTTCACCAGTAAAAGGTGTAGTACGATTTGGTGTTAAGGGAAAGTTAGCCTCGAGGTTTATAGGGCACTTAGATATTGTTGAACGAGTTGGCGCTGTAGCTTATCGTCTTGTTTTGCCACCCCAATTATCGGGAATTCATAATGTTTTTCACGTTTCGATGCTCCGTAAATGTGATCCGAAGATAATAGTACATGTTATTGACTGGCAATCCTTAGCAGTTCAAGAAGATGCATTCTATATCGAGCAGCCAATTTGTATCGTGGATAAAAAAGAACAAGTTCTTCGTACGAAAGTCATTCCCTTAGTTAAAGTCCAATGGGGTTATCATTATGTAGAAGAAGCAACCTGGGAACGGGAAGCAGAGATACGCAGTCGTTACCCTCATCTATTTAATTTCTAGGTATGTATAACTCTAATATAGTTATTGTTATATTGTACTGTTATGATATGTTTTGAAATAAATTTCGAGGACGAAATTGTTTTAAGGAAGGAAGAGTTGTAAAACCCTATACCCCAGAAATCTGGTTTGTACACTGGATAGCCGTTGGTTGTAGGTCCATTGGCCCCGAGAATATTTTGACTTGATCATAATGTTGTTCCATTATCGAGCCGCAAGCCGTATGTCAACCCGATGTTCGAATGTTAAGATACGGACTTAAAATTAAACAATCTGAGAAATGACCATTATGTCCTTATTTTAGGTGGGGCTCCGCCAACACCAAGTTTTCAAATCCGTTAGGTCGGAGAGCCTAACCGTTGTGGTCGTAGTCAAGTTACGGAGTTACTGACGAAAACGGCATGTCAATATGACACCTGGATTGTAAGTTACGCATCGATATGTACATATATAGTTTAATAAAATAACTCAAATGACCTCGGGTTTTTTTTTTTTTTTTTTTAAATCCTTGGAATACTTTTGTTAAATCACATACATAACATTTTGTTTATTGCCACCATAAGTTTAAACTTCTAAAATATTATCACAAAACATCTCATAACTCCCTTTTTAGTTAAAAGCCATTTACAAGTCCATAAATAGGTTAAACCTCTTTCACACATTTCATTTCCAGCCCTTTAGTTGAGGAAAAGAAGAAGAAGAAGAGGAAAAGGAGTAGAAGAAGAAGAAGAAGAAGAGGTTGAGGTGAGTGCATATCTGTTTTAAGGGTGTACGTTGAGGTTTCTTTCAAAACCCTATTGCTGAAATTTCTGTTTAAGGGTTAGGGTTTTGCTGGATTTTTAGTTTTAAGGGTAAAGAATTGTCTTTGGATTTACATTTAAGGGTTGGGGTTTTTTGGATTTTCGCTTTAAGGGTAAAGAATTGCTTGGATTTTGTTTAAGGGTTAGAGATTTGCTGGGTTTTCAGTTTTAAGGTAAAAGAATTGCTGGATTTTGTTTAAGGGTTAGGGTTTCGCTGGATTTTCGGTTAGGGTTTTGCTAGATTCTTTGGATTTTCGATTAGGGTTAGGCGATTCTTGAAATTGCTTGTTTTAAGGGAAATCGAGGTCTTGGCTTTTACTCGTTTGAGGGTTCGGTTATTGCTGGATTTTCTGATGGAGCTGGTTAAGTTATTACTGGATTTTCTAAGTTAGTTGACTAGGTTATTAATGGCTGAGTAGATGAAAGTCACAGGTTTCCTCTTTGTCCCTTACAACGTCCGTCCGCTACCTGTTTGACAAATTGTTTCAAAGAAATATCCTTCATCCTTTTAATGTAGTTACTTCTTGAGAAAAAGCATGCTTGTAGCATGAAGTTTTATAGCAGAATAAATCCCGGATTGGAGTTAGATTGACTAAGTCATGTGCATATCATATGCATGAATCATAGTTGTTGTATCCTTGTATGCTTGAGAGTGACTGAATCATATCATGATGTGGTGATCATAGTGGGTTGTGGTGCGACACACGATATGTCTATGATGAATATGTAAACTGTCTAGATACATGTGGTATTAAATGAGACCCTTATGAGGACCTTAAATGTGGAACTTAAATGTATGAGGAGACCACATGAGGAAGGTCGTCCTATGCTTGCCTTGAAAATCATGACATATTGTGCTTGTATGTGGGCTTATGCATATGAACATACGTTGTTATAACTTGAGTTGGACACCACACCGAAAATGTGTAATTTGACAGGACATGATTAGAGGGTCCGTGGGTGAAAGTCCCTAAACCCCGATTGGTACCATTGGAAACGACCAATGTTTAGACCAGGTGGAAGAACAAAACGCTGAAATGCTGAAATACCAAAGTAGGCAACGACTCCCACCGACGTGTATCGATTGGTTGAGGGGTTTGACCTAACCTGCTTATGGGCAAGCAAAGATAGGTTGTGTATGACGAGCTTGTAAATTGTCCGCTATCGTTTTGCCAGGCGACTTATGACTTCTCGCTGTTAGGCAGATAGTGAGGTTCAACACAAGTGGGTTAGACTAGTTCAGCCAGTGAACTATGTAGTCCCACCTCTGTAGTTGACCACGGTGGAAAAGACTTTGGTGATCCAATTGGAAAATATGAAAAGTTGTGGAAATGTTGAAAGCGTGTGTATGTTACAAGTGGGTAGAAGTCCCACCTCTGTATATAAAAATGATTTGGAAGCCTGTGTATTCATGTGCATTAAATGAGCATGACATGAAACATGCATTTTCGCGGCACACACGCACTCACTGGGCTTAGTAGCTCAAGTTTTCCTTTATATTTTTTTCAGGTGAGAGTAGGGAGCTGTAGGATTAGATGCTACAGACTCCAGTTGTCCTTTTTGCTTTGTACATATCAGTGTGTATTTTTTGGTAATACCCTGCATATGTACATCAGGTATAGTAAATATGACGTGGTTTATGTTTTGGTTTTGCCCTGATGTGCTCAGTTGTACACAGTGAATATGATGAAATTTTGAGAAATGCAACGTGTTTGTTGGTTTTACTTTCAAAAATCCTCCTTGTGGAGCCCCACTTATGGGACTTAGTATGTGCTACTTGAAAGTCCCAAGAATCGGAGTTCTACGGAGGCTGTCAACCAAAATCTGGTGTTTAGTAATCGTGGATTACCAACACTAGATTTAGGGTCGTGACAGAAACAACTTTTATAGCTTCTGAGCAAGTTTCTCATTTTGAGCAAATCACTTTGGTTTCTTGCTAAGGAAGTCTTAACACTGAAGCTATTTTCCTACTTGGACAACCGACAACTGATAGAGAAATCTAAGGGGAGGAGGATCTCCGCATGGTCTTTATTAACTCAGAGAAGGCTTATGATAAGGTCCCGAGAGAATTAATCCGGTTTGAGAAAGGAATTTTCAGAAGATTTATTGACATGATCAAGTGATCAAGCATGCATAACAATAATAAATGTGAAGACTAGTAATGGAGAAAGGAGCTCAATCACTCTAGGCTTGCACTAGAAGCTAGCGGTGAGTCCGTGTCTTTTTACATTGGTTACGAACGAGTTGCCGAGGAATTTGCATGAAGAGATCCCATAATGTGTGTTCATTATTATTATTATTTTGCAGATGCTATAGTTTTAATTGACAAGGGAGGGAATAAACACAAAGCTAAATTTATGGACCGGTACTTTAGAATTTAAAGGATTTAAAATTAGTCAAACTAGAGTATATGGAGTGAAATTTTAGTAACAATAGGAGTTGAAATAAGGAAGTTGGTTAGGATTGCTGACCAAGAAGTTTCCCAAAATAACTGCTTTCAATATATTTGGTCAATAATTCATGATAGTGTAGAGATTGAAAAGGATGTTGCCTATAGAATTCAGTGCGGTAGAAGAAATGGAGACATGCCTTTGGAATTCTATATGATTGTTGTGTACCACTCAAATTGAAAGGCAAAGTTTATAGGATAGCTATAAGACTCAGAATGTAGAGTAGTTAAGGAACAACATGTTCATAGGAAGAGTATAGCTTAAATGAGGATGTTGAGATGAATGAGTGATAAGATAGATAAAATTAGAAATGAATGCATCGGAAGGAATTGTGTAGCACAAATAGGTAATAAGATGATGAGAAGTAGACTTAGATGGTTTGGTCATGTGCAAAGAGAAGACTTGATGACCTATGGTCCAACTGACGTTATGACCCATGATAGAGTGAAATGGCGAAAAAGGATTCATGTAGCCAACCCAATTAGTTGAGATAAGGCTTAGATGAGGACAAAGACAAGAGATTTGGCAAATCTCCACCAAAAAACAAACATAAAATTTGAATTTCCCAAATCCCTCACCCAAACAGCCTGTTAGAGAAGTAACTACTTTTTTGGGGCTAGACGCTAAGGGATTTAGGCAATTTCAAAATGGGTACACTCATCCACCATAGATGGCCATACATGCATGGCTTCATTAGATATTGACTGTTGGATTTGGGCCTCTGAGAGCTTACGACTAATTAGATGGTTAGGTCCATTTGATGAATTTGATTTTCTTTTTCAGCCTAATTCTCCATCTACAATGTGCTACAATGTGGACAGTTTTTATTTATTTTGTACATTTATGCCATATATATATGATGTGCCTCACCACTATCAATAAAATGAACTATCACCTTAATCCTGTCCATGTCTCACGCGGGATAGGCACTCTGATAGTCACATCAGCCGTACACATGTAGCACATGTCCAGCAAGATCGACTGTCCAAATAGTGGGCCGCTCGTTAGGGATGGAGTAGGTTGAAAGACTCAGTGATAACCCATTTGGTTTCACCTGTTGATTCTGGTCCATTGGCTCCAATCAGGCTGGTTACATAACGGTATCGATTAGTTTTTGAAAGCTTGTAGGATTATACCATTCTTCTACAATTGATGATTTGTCTTTAAACTTTTTAATAATTTATGCAGGGGCCAGTTATGTGGATCTTGGGCATTCGATGCTATTAATATGCATGGTTTCTATAGCAGACCTTTCCCGTCTAAGATAGTTGTTGGGGCTGAAAGATACATTACCCTCTTCAAGAAAGCAAGGAATCGTTGTTCAGTAGCCCTACAAGAGGCCGAGTTCGTAAAGTTGGCCCTGGACGGTATAGACATCGAGCTCTAAAAAAAGTTTGCAGCCCTGAAGTTTGAATATCTTTTTGAGCTCTCTACCCATGTTAACAAATATGTGTGGATTCTTTACGAGGATAATTAAAGGAATGCATTGCAAAGGACCTATTATCAGGACCTTAATTACGATTTAGTTGTTGTTGAGGTAGCGGCTAAGAGACTGTTTATTTATCCGACCTAAACAAGAAAAGACGTTTAAACCCTACACGAATGGATCTTAGGAAGAATACCTTTAAGTTTAACAAGGAGTGTTCTTTAGATATTACTAATGGCAGTGAAATTTGTGACCATCTTCTGGAAGCTAAATTTATTAACCTCCTAGATTTAAAAAAAAATTCCATCAGCTGAATATTTGAAGTGTTGTGTGGATGCCTTGGATTCTGCAGTCTGGGAGATGAAGCATGGCTCTATCGATTGGACCGAACTGGGTTTCGGTCTAACCCATAGAATGTAAGATTTATCAGGAGTAGAGCATGACTCTATCGGTCCGACCAAAGGTGAGTTTGGTCCGACTGACAGATACCGAATCTATTACACATTTTTGTGTAAGTTAGGGTATTTAAGTCTAGTTTTGACTAGAGCTTCTAAGATACAAGTATTTTCTGGGTGAAAGAGTTTTATACACTTGTAAAGGCGTGGGAATGGATTTTTCTCAAGGTCTTGGATTTTTCCTAGGGTGTGCATTACAAGGGGAGATCGTATTGCTTCTGTAATTTGAGAAGGTGAGTGGTGTAACTCTTAAGGTTTCAATTATATTGGAGATCTTTTGTCGCTTTGTGCCAGGTTTTTTCTCGCAATGGTTTTCCATGTAAATTTGTGTATTTGTGATTGTTTGATTGATTATTTTCTATATTGATTGTTCTATCTTTGTTGAATGTGCTTTTGCAAAGCGTAGGATTGACAATAGTATTAGATTCGAATTTTTAATATCTAGGGTTGATGCGGGTTTATTGTGGGTTCGAAATTATAACAAAGTGGTATCAGAGTGTTAAGTTAAGGACGTTTGGAAATTCAGCGAAGATATCAAGGTTGAAGTTTGATATAAAGAAATTTGATGAGAATAACAATTTCAGTTTTTAGCAGGAAAAGGTTAAGAATATTCTAGTGTCATAAGGGTTGAGCAAGACATTATTGGAGACTAAATCGGAGAAAATGTCGAAAGACGACTTTAGCGAACTCGGGGAGAAGGCTATGAGCATCATCTGTCTATGTCTATCATGAAGTCATATACAACGTTTTGGACAAGGAATCAGCCCTGAGTATGTGGAAGAAACTAGAAGTCTCTTACTAACAAGTTGTTTGTGAAGAAACAACTTTAAGAGATACGGATGAAGGAATGATCCAATTTTCTAGAGTATATGAATTCGTTTATGAAGATATGTGACGAGTTGTTAAGGCTCGGAAAGATGATCAAGGATGAAGATAAAGCGTTACTACTTCTAGTATCGCTTCCTACATCATACAATCATCTCGTTATTACTCTACTATATGGAAAGAGTACATTGAAAACGGAGAAAGTCATCACGGCTCTCATGTCTAACAAGGTGAGGAAGAAAACAAACAATGAGGATTCTCAGGTAGAGGGGTTAGTTGCGAAATGGGGTCAAGGATGTGGGAGATCCGTGGAACAATCTCCATTTAACAAGAAGTCTAGATCGAAATTGAAGGCTAATGATGGATGCTTTTACTGTGGTGTGAACAGGCACTTCAAGAGAAACTGCTAGAAACGGAAGGTTGACCTAGAAAGAAAGAATATAAAGAACATGGATGAATCGTCTAGCGTAGCGCAAGACAGCTTAGAAGGAGACATCTTGATCTCCTCAGGTACGAGTCATCTAGCAGATATGTGGATACTCAATTCGGAATGTTCGTATCATATGTGCTCAAATAGGACTTGGTTCGATACCTACAAGTCCTTTGATGGTGAGAGTATTTTGATAAGGAATGACACTGCATGTAAGGCCAATGGAATAGGGACCATTAATGTAAGGATGTTTGATGGAGTTGTACAGACTCTAAGTGATATCAGACATGTCCTAGATTTGAAAAAGAACTTGATATCCTAGGGTGTTCTAGATAAAAATGGATGCACATTCACCGCATTTGGCGGTGTAATCGAGGTCACTAGATGTGTAATGATGTTAATGAAGGGACATAAAACGATGAATCTGCATAAGTTAGTTGGGAGCACAGTTATAAGCGATGTTGCTACCACCCCACTCGCAGTATTCGGCACAGATGACACAAATCTATGGCATATGCGATTAGGGCATATCAACGAAAGGGGTATGGTGGAACTCTATAAATGGAAACTATTAAATGGAGTTAAGGCGCGCAAGGTGGATTTCTGCGGGCATTGCATTTATGAGAAGCAATACAAGGTAAGGTTCAAGACTTCTACACATACTAGAGCAGTGTGCTCAATTACATAATTTCAATGTCTAAGGGCCAGTGATTGTACCATGTAAGGGAGGAGCACACGATTCTTTGTGAGCTTCATAGATGATTACTCGAGGAAGGTTTGGCTCTACTTCTTAAAGCACAAGTCTAAGGTGTTCACCAAGTTCAAGGAATGGAAGGAGGAGGTAGAGAAACAAACGAGAGACATGTTAAGTGTCTCAGATCGGATAACGGTACAAATTATAAAGAAGCAGAATTCATGCAATTCTGAAAGGAATGGGGCATCACAATGCACTTCTCAACTTTAAGGACCCCACATAAGAATAAGATGGTAGCGAGAATGAACAAAACTCTATTGAAAAAGGCGAGAAGTATGCAATTACACACGGGGCTGTCTAAAAGCTTTTGGGCAGAAGCGGTTAACATGACATGCTTTATCGTGAATCAATCACCATCTATAACACTGGACTTCGAAGTTACAGAGGAAATCTGGACAGGTAAGGACGTTGATTACTTATGATTGAGTATCTTCGGGTGTCCAGAATATGTCCACGCGCAAAGTGGACAAAGGATGAAGTTGGATCCCAAATCTAAAAAGTGCATCCTTATCGGGTATGAGAAAGATGATAAGTGTAACGTCCCAGATTTTCACTGTTTTGGATTTCCAAAAACCCTTGAAAATTTTTCGTTATAATTAGCTCACGTTGTCACTAATACTCGAGGTGAGCCTATACACTGGTGGTACCGGATAAGGACTTGTGATATAACATCGGTATCCTAGCTTCGCCAATATGTTGTATGAATTAAAACTTAATAATCACTTAACTAATCATACATATCAATTGCATTGCATTAGATAGGATGTTGCGATTTGACATTAGAGTCGCTTGAGAGGGAGTGTTGGAATTTGCGAAATAGGCATTGAAGTCGCTTGTGAGGGAGTGTTGGATTGGAAGGTGCATGCACCATTCCATAATCTCATTCGTGCATTTAACATGAGTATTTAGGAAATGCTTGATTTCTTATTTATCATTAATTGTGTTGATTGAGTTGATAACATGTGTAACTTATGACTAATGATACCACTGAGTTAGCTACTCATTCCCACATGGGACGGTGTTTCAAAACACCAACAAGACGATGTTGTTGATGTAGGTGCTATTGAGATCTCTAGTGGGTGTACTTTGTGTTGATTTTGAGTATGTATATTGCAACTTGTATAATTCTCATTTAGGCGAACACTACTTTTTCTATTGTATTTTGACAGTTAGCCCTATATTCATTAATTTTTGTTATCTCTACCTTGCTTTGGATCCGCTAATTTGAATTGCGCTACTCTGATCGCTCGTATACGAAATGAATGTGAATCTGAATGAGGTCACACGTACATTTTCATTTGGCTCACACTTGGGAACTTGAAACTAGAGTATTTGTATTCGGGTGCCAATTTTTAGGGCATTACAAGGTATCATAATCCTATGATGTAATCCTAAAATATGTTCCTTAGGATTTAAATGATGATGCGAATGGAATGATGCAAATAGCTGCAAGGCTTTGGCTATCTAAAGTAATGACAAAAAGATTACTCATGATCCAGAAAAGATCACTCTCATTAGTCCAACAAAGAAACATGACCATGGAAATCTCCTCTTAAAGTTTTCCAAGACAATTGGAGGTTCCCCAATCATTCAATACCTAATCAGGCCGAGTAGTAGACCTAACCAATTTATTAGAAGGATTATCCAATATTATTTTTTCCTTGACGACAACCTTTATTGTAAAAGCGTCAACGATCTTTTTCTAAAATATTAAGAAAGAGATGAAGCAATGCTCATAATGGGTTAAGTTCATGAATGCATTTGTAGAGCTTACCAGGCAGGATAAAAAATGCAGTGGCTTATTTGCTGACATAGCTATCATTGGTCGTTGATATTGAAAGATTGCATGAAATATGCAATAGGATGTCAAGCCTGATAGAAGCATAGGTCACTCTAAGACATCCTAGTTGTAGAACACCATCATATTGCCAAACCATGGCCTTTTCAAATGATGGACCATTAACTTGATTGGCAAAATATTCCCCCTTTCATCTAATCAGTATAGCTTTATAATTGTTGTACCTGACTACTTCAACAAATGCATTAAAGCTAGACTGGTGAAAGGGGTAGGCCAGGAGGATGTAATCGACTTTATATAAGAAATACATTATTCACATATTTGGAATTCCAAAATGATTACAGTTGACAAGGGAGCCACATTTTCGGAGAGCTAGGTAAAAACATTCGCAGAAGCCTGTAAATTCAAGTTCCTTATTCTACTCTATGTTATGCTCAAGTTAATGGTCAAGCCGAGTCGATCAATAAAATTCTGAAAGCTATGTTGAAATGCATTATGGTAGATAACCCTCGGTCATGGAAAAAGACTTTTTTAGAAGTTCACATACTATCTCTCCGATTAGGTTTTTAGCATTAGCTTACCCCACAAGAATTTATCAAATTAATGATGATCTAATTAGAAGAATTGGATCAGGTCAAGACACAGAGTTTGGATTCATTAAAAGTTCAGCGAAGACCATGATAGCCGAGGCTTATATAAAAAAAAGTGAAAGAAAAATCATTCGATGAAGGAACACTTATATGAAAAACTATCATTCCGATGAATGACCATTTATGGTAAAGGAAGTATTACACGGAGGTTTTTATTTGTTACAAGACCTCGATAGCTAAGAAGGTAGTGATGTTATTAACGACCGTTGTTTTTTTTAAAAAAAGGTACGTCCTTAATTTGTGGGAATCTATGCAAAGACAAACCAAAACAGCTGAAACACTGGCAAAATAAATATGCAAAAGAAGGTTCATCAATAACTATAGGCTCGAGTGTAAAAATATCTCTCATTCAAATTGACGAGATAAGCTTCATTACATCCACTATATACTCAAAAAAGAGAGCCTTTGTAAACAATAAACTACCACCATCACCTAACCCACTAAAATGACAAAACTAGCGGTTACACCAAAAGCTAGCAAAAGTCCTTGCTAGGGACAGAAGAAAGTAAGGGTGAGGTATTTTTCTTTGGTTGATTATCCAAAATTTCGACTGGCTCAAAAGAAGGGAAGCCCACGATAGTTGGTGTGACAAGTGACAAGCAATCCTTTAAGCTTTGACCTCTGCACATAAAAGGTGTTGTTCTTCCACAACGTCATTTTACGGCCAATTTAATGTGTCATTCAAAACATACAACATACAATAGGCAAGACCTTCGGTAAGAAACAATAAAAGATAAGTTTAGAGAGGCAAGTATGAGCTTTTGCCAACGAAGTCCAACTTGTAGTAGTTGTCGATTCTTACACTTGCAAATAATGACAGAAATCATGACAAGCGATTTCCAACACAGAAGGTTGTGCACGACTATTGTAGATCGATAGGGTGCCACGTGTTGCACGCTCGTACATAAGGCAAAAGAAAGGTGCTCACGAAGCATGAAGAGAACGTGGGGGATCAAAAACACTTGCCTCCAAAAGATGCATGTCACACTAGGATATTTAGAGATGTATGTACAACCGAAACTCTAGAGGTAGTCATACTCTCTGTGACACATGGTAAACAAGTTAGAGTTGGGCACTGGACGACTTGAGTTGTTCAACTTGTTTAGACCCGACTTAACCCGAACCAAGTGGGTGAGTCGATCCGAACCGAGTAGACTTCGTCCAATCCGAACTCAAAACGAATCGAGTTTGGGTCACCTAGTAAATCGACTCAACTCAATCTGAAATCTGACTCGGTACTAACTTGAATCGATCTGAAACCCGACTAGTACATATATATATATATATATATATATATAAAAAAAACCTAGATTTGGCGTTTCAGATCTGAGATGCTGTGTAGTTGATAGAGAGGCTATCATTCCGGCACGTGCACCTAGTTTTTGAGCTGTGATTTCAACCTGCGGATACTCGTCGCACCCGACCCGACTCGATGCTGACTCGACCTGACTTGGTACCTGTGACTGGGTCAGACTCGGCCCGGGTTAGTTAAGGCCAAACCCGGACTCGAATCAGGTCAGGCATGCTGGACTCAGTATCGACTCAGGTCGAGTTCGGGTCAGGTGTATTTCAAAATCGAGTCGAGTCAGGTTAGCCCTAACTCTGTCCGACTCAACTTGATGTCCAGCTTTAAAACAAGTACATAAAACACTCAGAGTGCATGCGTAACCTAGTATAAGACTAAGGCATCATACAAAGCGACACATGGCCAGATCTAATTGGCCATACGTAACTATATATTCATAAGCGATAGGCTAAGAGAAGAAAGCCATTTAAAAATGGAAATACGACGATACACATCATCGTAATGGTTAGTTGGTCCCATCTCATAATAGAATCATATCAAGCTAAGGTTGTTAATTGATCATAACATCAATCCCGAAAGCTAAGGAACCATGTGCAAGGCCACCATCTCACCCAAGTCCATAAACTAGCATATAACAAAGAGCTTCATGCCATTGCCAATTCAATCAAACACAACTATTTTCAGCTCATTTTATGGTATGTGAACAAAAATGAGGTACATAAAAATCTCAACTGGACCACATTACAGGAAACTGTGTGGAATGAAGGTCGATCATTAAAAACTTTTTGGGGGCCATAAAAGTTTTAGATCAAGCTGATCTTTGGTTTTTCCCTTCATCTGAGTTTGTATGACCTAATCAACAGGTTGGATGTCAAATAAACAGTACAGTGGTCCTTAGGAGGATTTTAATGGTGGATCTCCAATCACTATTGTTTTCCTGTGGTGTGGTCCACCTGAGATTTATATCCCTCTCATTTTTCGTATCATCACCTAAAATGATCTGTAAAAATGGATGAACAGAATGGATGAAACACATACATCATGGTGGGGCCCACAGAGCACCGACCACTAGCCACCGGGCTGATGGCAGGGGGAGTAGCCAATCTATTTTCCCTCTCTAGGCACCACTGTGATTTATGTATTTTATCCACACCGTCCATCCATTTTCAAAGATCATTTTAGGGCTTCGTGCTAAAAATGAGGCAGATCTCAATTTCACATGGAACACACGGAAAATAGTAGCAATTGAATGTCCACCATTTAAAACCTCCTATGTCCGATTGTAGTGTTTATTTGACAATTTGACATCCAACTTGTTGATTAGGTCATAAGAACCAGGATGAAGGGAAAAAATAAATATCAACTTGATACAAAAATTGTGGCCTCTCAGAAGTTTTTAATGGCGTGAGTTCAATCAACATTGTATGGTCTACTTGAGATTTTGATCTACCTTATTTTCGCGCCATATATGATATGAAAAAAAATGGATGAAGGGTATGGATGAAACACATACATCATGGTTGGACCCAAAGAACAGAGATTAGTGGCAGGTCACAGCTCAGCCGATCCGTTTCCTCTCATGTCGTCCTACGCAGCTGTATTGGGAAGCGGACACCATTGATATAGCTCGCACTAGTCGCGCAAAGCTCAGAGTTATATTACTGGCTAAGATGAAATCAAAGTTACGTGTCCCCGAAACGATGTATTTATTATATCTAAACCTTTCATCCATTTTTTGATATCATTTTAGAGCATGAGCCAAAAAAATAAATCATATATAAGTCTTAACCTAACCACACCTCAAATAGCGGCAGATAATAATGTTCATTGTTAAAACATTCATACAGCCCACCATAAAGTTTATTTTCCATCTAATCTGTTCATAAGATCACAAAGACCTGGATGAAGAGAAAATCAATTATCATATTGATCCAAAACTTCTGTGACCCCAAAAAGGATATCAATGGTAGACGTTGGATCCCTACTTCTTTCTACTTTATCTTTAGATCTCTTATTTTTCTTTTCAAACTTTACCATGAGCTTTCTAAATGGATGAACGGTTTGGATATAACACATACCTCATGATGGGACCTATAGAATTTGATTACGTCAACACATCAGCTAGATCGCTTGTGTTTGGTACACCAGCTAATCCACTGCCAAAGTATTGGAAGCGGATAGCGGGATGTGCGGTTAACGTCACAAGCTCCGTGAGCCACCATGATCCAAATCCTACGTCCATTTGATAGGATCGTTTTACAGCTTGATCCCAAAAAAAAAAAAAATAGGGATATCCAAACCTCAACTATACCGGACGCGGATTGCGTCCTACCCCCGCCCGGACGGTAATCCGTCCGGGCAGGGCTCTGTGGAGCCCACCGTGATGTAACTGTTTTATCCTGCCGTCCAACGATTTTTTCAGAAAATTTTAACACGTAAACCAAAAAAAGAGGCAGGTCCAAGGCTTGAGTGGACCACAAAGTGGGGATTGAATGTCCACCATTAAAAGCTTCTTAGGAGCTAGAGAAGTATCGGATCAAGCTGATATTTGTGTTTTCACTTCATCCACGTCTATGTGGCCTTATGAATAGGTTTTATGGTAAAAAAAAAAAAAATTCACGTGGGCCGTTGGAAGAGTTTCAACGGTGGGTGTCATATCAGTGCATGTTCCTTTGGTGTGGTCCACTCAAGCCTTGGACCTGCCTCATTTTTTGGATCACATATTAAAATTTTCTGAAAAAATCGTTGGACGGCAGGATAAAACAGTTACATCACGGTGGGCTCCACAGAGCCCTGCCCGGACGGATTACCGTCCGGGCTGGGGTAGGACGCAATCCGAGTCCCAAGTACACCACACCACAAAAATCAATGGAGATTTAACATTTATCATTGAAAACATCCATAAAATTTGTATCAATCTGATATTTATATTTTTCTTTCATCATGGCTGTCTAACAGGTTAGATTGCAAATAAACGTCATGGTACGGTGGAAATCATTATCCCTACTGCTTTCTTTAGTATGGATCATTTGAACTATGAATCTAATTCATTTTTTTTGACTCAAGCCCTAAAACGGTTTGACAAATTGTTGGACAGTTTTGGATATAAGACATACATTATAGTGGGACGCAGATTTCCTGCATAAGCCCTTAGAAGGAAGTTTAGGCACTGGAAACCTTGGTGGGTCCACTGTAATGTTTATAAGAAATCACCCCATGTTTTAAGTTCATCTCAATAATAATGATGTTAGTAACATGGATGGCATGTAAACATATGTCGACGCTGGAGGGAGGTTTTAACTGCAATAATTTCACTGATTACTTTTCCTTTAGTGTACCCCACTTGAGTCTTAGATAGGGCTGAAAGTTGGGCGGGTTCAACCCGACCGACCTGTGACCAACTCGATATTGGGTTGGGCTCGGGTAGGATATATCGGGTACGATCTCAAGCTTGGGCTATACAAACACCAACCCGATAAAACTTGGGTTGGGCTCGAGTTGAGGTCTCGGGTTGCCCGACCCAACCCGAACCTGATCAATATATTAGTTATTTATAAATTACAATTGAGTATGGATCGTTTGTGTCGAAGGCACACTAGTGATGTCAGGTCTCATTTGTCCACGTCATTTTCAAGGACTCAAGCTAACAAGATATGCCGGATTTCTCTCTCCCAATTAGAATGTGTGTTATGCTACATGACTCTTAGGGCTTGTTTGGATACGCGTATTGGGATGTATTGTATCGTATTAGAAGTTATGATTTGACATTTACCGTGTTTGGATTGTAGTGAATAGGAGTTGAATCCCATGCGTGTGAATACAAACTCCAGTCAAATTTTTGAACCAACGGTAGAGTATTGTCAGTGGGTTCTGTTGCCGTCAATACTTCGTATTCATTGCACTGTATTCGGCAACGGATGAAAGTTTGAAATTTGTACGATTACAAGATATCTGGAACCTATGCAGTGTAAGATCAGGACCGTTCATTTGGTACATTTCAACGTGAAAATCATCTAGGCTAGAAAATTAGAAAGTTCCATACGTCAAACAGGCCACCCAACCCAATTAAGATTGTACAATACGCAGACATGATGTCTTTAGAATACCCTGATTTGATTACAATCACATATATAGTGTTATAATCAAAATAGAAAACAAATTGCACAATTACGTAAAATTGTGTGCGCCACCGATTTAAGCATCGATCGATCGGCATTGATCGAGTAGTCCTCGATCGATTTCAGTCTCACATGTTCGATCGCTCGAACATACTCAAAAGTATCCAGAGAGTTTTCAAATATTTTAAAATTTTTTCGGTCTATCGATTTGAAAGATTGATCGATCGAGATGGTTCAAAACTGTCTAAAGACCAATATATATAATTTGGGGTGCTCTCGATTAATCAATAATCGATCGATCAAACCCCTGTTACATGTACATATTGAAGACATCTGACTACACTGGTGGGTTTTTTTAACCCATCTTCGACCGGTCGTGAGCCCTGCTCGACCGGTCGAAGGCTGGTGGTCGACCAGTCGAAGATTTGAGTCGTGACTTCGACTCAAAGTCCAGCGAGTAATTTTGTTGTTTTTTACTGTAGCTACGACTGGTCGAAGGGATGTCTCAACTAGTCGAAAGGGTCCTACAACTAGTCGAAGACTAGGTTCGACTAGTCGAAGGTTACACAGTTTGTTCTGCAATTTTGCACGAAACTGCGGATTTGAGTCCTTTCGCAACAGGGATGCGGAAAGGAGTTTCCTAAACTATAAAAGGGGTTGCCTAGGATTTTTCTAGGTACAGCAAGAGGGTTTCCTAAAGCTTTACAAGGGATTTGCTAAAGGGTTTAGGGCTATCAAAGGTGAGAGAGAGGGAGAAAGAGAGAGAGGAAGCTTATAGAAGGGAGGTTCTGCTCGTGGAGGTTTTCTACTGTGCAATCTATATCTCAGCGCTTCTATGTCCTCGTAATTGGTTAGATCTCTCCGTTTTCTCTATTTCTCTTATTGTTTATCCACTCCTGCATGAGTGAAGAAGATTGTAACGTTCTACTTCATAGTGGATTGTTGATCTGGACGAGGTCCTGTGGTTTTTACTTCTTTGAGGGTTTTCCACGTAAAAATCTCTTGTGTGGTGTGTGATTGATGCTTTGATTTATTTCATTGTTTTATTATCCATAATTCTGGTTTGTTTCGGGAGGCTAGATCCTAAGGTTTGTGCAAGGCATCCCAACAAAGTGGTATTAGAGCCAAGTTCATTGAACGGGTAGGATCGGTTTGGAATTATGGAAGGTGGCTCATCAAGGATGACCAGCCTCAATGGTTCTAACTGGACCATATGGAAGGCTAAGATGGAGGATTTGCTTTATTACAAGGACCTATATTCTCCAATCTTAGGCATATCAGCAAAATCCAAGGATATGACTGATGATGATTGGAAGAAGATGGACCGAAAGGCGGTGGGGTTTATTAGACAATGGTTGGATGATTCTGTGTTTCCACCATGTGTCTATGGAAACCTCACACCAAGCTATGGCTAAAATTACAAGGGTTGTATGAGAGGAAGACAGCCGGTAATAAGATATTTCTGATAAGGCGACTTGTGAATCTCAAGTTCAAGGATGGTGGTTCTGTAGCCGAGTATATGAATGAGGTCAGCAATATAGTGAACCAACTAACCTCTATGAAGATGGTCCTGGATGATGAATTGCAGGCTTTACTATTGCTTAGTTCATTGCCTGACAGTTGGGAGACATTGGTGGTGTCTCCAAGTAACTCCGCGCCAGACGGAAAGATATCCATGGAACAGGTAACCAGTTGTCTCTTCAATGAGGAGACAAGGAGGAAGTCTCAGGGGTCTACTTAGCAAGAGGCTCTTGTGACGCAGGAATGGGGGAGAGGAAAGAACAGGAAGGGCGGGAAGACCCGAGATAAATCAACAGGCAAGTAGAGTAACAGAAAAGATGTTGAATGCTGGAATTGTGGCAAGAAGGGCCACTACAAGCATGAATGTCGTGGTAATAAAAACGACAAGAAAGGAAAAGGGAAGGAAGATGAATCAGATTCCACTGCGGTCGCTTCAGATTGTGACATGGTAGTTATTCTTTCTACAGATCATGACGTATGTCTCACGACTACGAGTCAGGACACCGACTGGGTGATAAACTCGGGATCTTCTTTTTATGCGACTCCATACAGGGACTCCTTCACAAGCTACAAGTCAGGTGACTATGGGACTGTGAAGATGGAAAATTCTGGCATATCAAAGATCGTGGGAGTCGGTGATATTTGTGTGAAGACCGATGTGGGCTGCACATTAGTTCTCAGGGATGTGAGGCATATCCCAGACCTTCGCCTCAACTTGATGTCGACGGGAAGGTTGGATGATGATGGCTATGAAAGCCGGTTTGCTGGTGGACGATGGAAGCTCATCAAGGGTTCGTTGATCGTGGCCAGAGGAAAGAAGTGTTGCACCCTTTACAAGGCAAGTGTCAGTATGTGCAAGGGTGGATTGAATGCAGCGGAAGATTCAGCTATTGACATGTGGCACAGGCGTCTAGGCCACATGAGTGAAAAAGGGCTTCAGCTACTAGCGAGGAAGCGGCTCCTTCCAGACGTGACAGGTATACCTCTCAAAACCTATCTTGATTGTTTATTAGGGAAACAACATAGAGTTTCATTCATTAAAACTGCTTCTCATGTTAATAAAGAGCATGCATTAGATTTGGTTTATTCTGATGTTCGTGGTCCTATGAGGACAAAAACCTTGGGTGGGGCATTGTATTTTGTTACTTTTATAGATGATGCATCTAGGAGGGTTTGGGTTTATGCTTTAAAATCTAAGGACGAGGTCTTTGGTGTGTTTAAATTGTTTCATGCTATGGTCGAGAGAGAGACAGGTAGACCATTGAAGTGCATCGACACTGACAATGGTGGTGAATACATTGGCGACTTTCATGAGTACTGCAAGTCCCTGGGTATACGGCATGAACAGACGGTTCCCAAGGACCCCCAGCATAATGGTATAGCTGAGCGAATAAATTGCACCATTGTTGAGAGAATCAGATGCATGTTATCCCATGTGAAATTACCCAAGATGTTCTGGGGAGAAGCAATGCACATGGTGGTGTATTTGATAAACAAATCTTCATCAGCTCCATTGAATGGAGAAGTACCTAAGAAGGTGTGGACTGGACATGATCCATCGTACAGTCATCTCAGGGTGTTTGGATGCAGAGCATCCGTTTACGTACCAAAAGATGAGAGGTCCAAGCTCGATATGAAGATCAGGTAGTGTGTGTTCTTAGGGTATGGTGATGAAAAATTCGGTTATAAATTATGGGATCTGACCGAGAGGAAGCTCGTCAGGCGTAGAGATGTGATTTTCTTTGAAGATCAGTATATAGAAGACATTGGTAAGCCAGAGAAGAATTAGCCTAGTTCAGGTGAGCTAGAGGATATAGATCCGATTATTCCTTCCGTGGTGCCTGATGACGGGGGAGTACAGCAAGGTGTAGAGGACGAGAGAGTTCCTTCAGAAGATGGACCAGGGGAGCAGCCCCCACTTGATCCACCTGTTGAGCCACAGGTGAGGAGGTCATCTAGGGACAGACAGCCGTCCAAGAGGTACTCGCCGCACGAGTACATTATGCTAACCGATGGGGGAGAGCCAAAAGATTATTCTGAGGCCCTAGCCGATGAGCATAAGGGGGAGTGGTTGAAAGCTATGCAAGAGGAGATGAAATCCTTGCATAAGACCACACCTATGATATGGTGAAACTGCCTAAGGGCAAGAAAGCTTTGAGCAACAAGTGGGTGTTCAGAAATAAGGTTGATCAGAAGAATTCACAGACGAGGTTCAAGGTCGGACTTGTGGTGAAAGGGTTTGGTCAGAGGAAAGGCATAGACTTCGAGGAGATATTCTCACCAGTGGTGAAGATGACATCCATACGGATGTTGGTTGGGTTGGCGGCTAGCATGGATTTGGAGATAGAGCAATTAAATGTTAAAACTGCCTTTTTCCAGGGTGACCTGGAAGAAGAGATCTACATGCACCAACTAGAGGGATTCAAAGTCAAAGGCAAAGAGCATATGATGTGTAGGCTGAGGAAGAGCTTGTATGGGCTGAAACAAGCTCCACGGCAATGGTTCAAGAAGTTCGACTTGTTTATGTTGAAACATGGGTATGACAGAACATAGTCAGACCACTGTGTGTTCACGCGCAAGTTCTCAGATGGTGATTTCTTAGTTCTGCTGTTATATGTTGATGACATGCTCATCATGGGAAAAGACATCAAGAAGATTGACAGGCTGAAACAGGAGTTGGGCAAGTCTTTTGCGATAAAAGACTTGGGCCCGGCTAGACAGATCCTAGGAATGGAGATAACCTGTGACAGAAGCAGCAGGAAGCTTTAGCTATCACAAGATCGGTATATTGAGAAAGTCCTAGAGCGGTTCAATATGAATGCAGCGAAGCCGGTCAGTACTCCACTGGATGGTCACTTCAAATTGAGTGACAGACAGTGTCCCAAGACGAAGGCAGAGGTGGAAGAGATGCAGAAAATACCCTATGCGTCAGCTGTAGGAAGTTTGATGTATGCTATGGTGTGTACATGCCCAGACATAGCATATGCGGTTGGTGTTGTCAGCCGGTACCTTCCCAATCCTGGCAAAGAGCATTGGGCAGCGGTGAAATAGATACTACGGTATCTAAGAGGCTCATTCAGGTTGAGCCTATGCTATGGTGACAGAAAACCTGTGTTAGAGGGCTACACAGATGCAGATATGGCAGGTGACATAGACTCTAGGAAGTCTACATCGGGGTTCATGTTCACGTTTGCAGGAGGAGCGGTTTCTTGGCAGAGAAAGTTGTAGAAGGTCGTAGCATTGTTGACGATAGAGGCCGAATACATTGCAGTCACAGAAGCATGTAAAGAGATGCTTTGGATGAAAAGGTTTCTACAGGAACTTAGCCTAAAGCAGGAGGAGCACGTGGTTTATTGTGATAGTCAGAGTGCTATACACTTGAGCAAGAATCCAAGTCCGCATTCCAAGTCGAAACACATTGAGATACGGTATCACTGGATCAGGGATACTTTAGAACAGAAGGTGTTACAGCTTGAGAAAGTCCACACGGACGATAATGGGTCAGACATGATGACCAAGGCTTTGCTCAAGGGCAAGTTTGAGGTTTGTAGAAACCTGGCTAGCTTGAAAAAGGTGGATCCCTCCTGGGTCAAAAAGGGGGAGATTTGATGGGTTTTTTTGACCCATCTTTGACCAGTCGTGAGCCTTGCTTGACCGGTCGAAGGCTGGTGGTCGACCAGTCGAAGATTTAAGTCGTGACTTCGACTCAAAGTCCAGCGAGTAATTTTACTGTTTTTTACTGTAACAGCCCGGATTTTTTCCAACCCGGAATAAGACGTCCTTAGGCAACGGGTCGATCCTAACACCTTATTAACCTGTCAGAACTCAAACCTAAAGTCTAAAGCCGCCTTTGAACCCATTTCCTTCACAAATCCCACCCTTCACCACCTTGATCTTTCAATTTTTCTAAGTACTTTCACCCTAGACACTATCTTAAACTAGCTAAGTAGTATAACTTGGATCACTTTATATACAAACTATAAAGGCCTAGGTACCACCTCAGACAGAAATCTTTTAGGACTAAATCCTTTAGAAATTCGACAAAGTTAACTAAGTGCTAAACTAGATTAGCTACGAAATCCACTTGATCGGCTTTAAATACGATCTGCAAGACCCAAAACTTGTAGAACCATTGACGCTAGGTTATCCTAAAATCTAGGATCAATCTCATTACCCGGCTGCTCTCGGGAGTATCTCGAAACTCCGTATCAGGTCTACACCGCACATCGTGAGTCCGAATAATATGAGGTTAAGGACTTAGAACCGCCTCGCTGGGCTTGACAACCATCTCGGAAATCAAATCCAGATAGTGTCCCACGGCTGTTCGCTTGAGTCCGGAGCGAGGAGTGTGAACTCGATTTTCTTTAAAAATAAATATCTTGAATAGTAATCTGAGACTCATCACTTACGGATCAGTATTAAGCAACCAGACCGTCAGAATCTGACCAAATTACACCCTCGGATCAGGAAAAATTTTATAAACATTTACATGTACTCGGAATCTCCGATCGAGACCCACTGACCGTCGAACTGAAACTGGTCTGCCACGCATGATCTGGAACTCTGACTAAAATGAAAACTTAACTAAACGTAGATCCAATGTCTGTGAGCTTAAGTCCGACCTTTGGCTCAAGGGGGGGCTCTAGAAGTCCTTCGTTGAGCTGAAACCAGCCCACCTTAGCTATAACCCAAGTATACCTTGACCTGGAGTCTATTTTGGAGACTTTTTAGACTATATAAGGACCTTAGAATCCTCTCTCTCACAGCCATACGAATTTGAGAGAAACCCTAGAGAGAGGAGAGAAAATAGGAGAAAGTGTGGGAGATGTGGGAGAATCTCCCTGCCATGTTTCCTTGCCGCTCCACGAGCTCCACCACTCCATTCTAATCGCTTTCCTGGCGATTCCAGCTCCATTTCTAGGTAAGAAACCCTAACCCTAATCTGTTTTGGGGTTGTATAGGTTGTAGGTTATGAAATAGCTAACCTATTTCGTTCTATAGGTTGCCAAACTGCCGAATACGGAAGCTTAGCAAACCTATCGACTCCATTACGATTCTACGACACAAGGTGCGGACTTTAGGTGTATAGGTTAAGGTTTTCAACGCTTTCAATGTCCGATAATGATAGATTCATAATCTGCATGCAATTGCACATGTACAAAGTGCTTTCTGTTTTCTATTTCGATTAAAGATGTAGATTATGGAATTTTACATATTCTAAGTATTCGTAGAAAATACCGCACATGTATAAATTTTGGAAATGTGTTTGACATGATTATTTGTTGTATGAATGTACGATATATGGATAAAATACTTATTTGGCAAAAGGATTCGCCCTAATACATGTTTTGCTAATATACACTATGTATGTAGAAAATACCGTATACGTATATATTTAGAGATGTGTTTGCCATGATTATTTGCTGTATAAATATATTATATATGCGTAAAATACTTGCTTGGCGAAAAGACTCGCCCTAATACATATTTTGCTAACATAACACTATGTATGTTGAAATTGTGTATTCTAAGTTTTTGTGAAAATGCTTGTGAGAGTAAGTGTTTGGATGATGGTGCCTTAGGTAGGTGTTGAGATGGGATTCTTAACTACCTTAGAGACCTGTATGATTTCCTCCATGTGGTTGTTCATTTTAACCACTTATGAAATATATGTGTTTGTATTCCTATTTATATAGTGCTTTATAACATGCTTTATAATATGCCTTATGATATGCTTGTTATCATGCTCAACTGATTGCATAATTTTATTTATGTAATGCGTATGTTTAAATTCATGTTTATGTTGTATGATCTGTCATGGGTGATGGGGGAGTGGAGCAACGAGTGCGTGCAACAGCCCTGGCAGCCCTAAACGGATAATACCAGACTTTGATTGTATGATTTGAATCTTGATCCACTACTGCCTTATCTATCTGCAATTGATTGTGTTTGGGGCTATGATTATAGTCAAGACAATCGGTACCAGAATTGAATTTGTGGCTGTGATTCATTTGTCACGTGAGATGTGTTCGACGAACTCGAGTCGTACTTCGGTTGGCGATAGTGGTTGGCCACGCGAAGTGCTTATGCACTTCATGTCGTTCAACTTGTTGTGCGCTCGAGCTAGCTGAGCTCGTCAAGTAACCCGATCGGTCTAATGTATGTTCACCATGTTTGGACGTTACTGCTTGAACCTAGGGTACTAAACTTACCAGTGAAATCCCTTTTAACCATGGTACCTCGATTCGCTAAGACTCATGAGCCAGGCATGGTGGTATGGGACACCGTGGTCGAGCTGTCGGCCTATGCTGGGGCCACGTGCCTCCCCGTAGTGACCATTGAGCAACCAAACTCGTAAGCCGAATACGATGGTATGGGACACTGCATTCGAGCTGTCGACACTTATGGCGAGAGCCGAGTACGGTGAGACCTGTATTCGTGCTGACGGGCGACGAGTCCTTTATAGTGTCTTCGAGTAGACTCTAAAGTCTGTGATTGGCGATGAGCCCTTCGCAGCAACTAGAGCATGAGTTGAGCCGAGTACGGTGAGACCTGTATTCGAGCTGATGGCCAGCGATCGAGCCGAGTATGGTGAGACCTGTATTCGAGCTAACGGCCAGCAATTGAGCCGCATACGGTGAGATCTGTATCCGTGCTGACGGGTGACGAGCCCTTTATGATGCCTTCGCGATGCCTCTCGAACCATAATATCGTATAAGATTAACTAGGATTGACGACCCTAGAATGGATCATGTTTGGGAATGATACAAGGGATGTACCTTAGTTTCCCAATACTGCTGTTTGAGATGGACTAATAATTACTCGGTAATCATGCTCATCATCGCACCGCATGTGCCTGGTAGATGTGGAGCACTAAGGGAAGTAAACATCCGCGAACGTAAGATGATGTCGCATGAGGGTGGTTTGGCAAAGGCATTCATCATGTCATTTCATACTTGCATTAATAAGAGTACTTAGAATTGTTTGATTGTACTGCTTTATCATTACTGCTTGACTGAGTTGATAACATGTTAACCTATGCCTTATTGTTCCACTGAGTTGATCACTCACTTCCACGTTACGGGACGGTGTTTGCAACACCAACCAGATTTGTTGAGTTTCAGGTGATGGCGATGCTTTTGAAGCAGAGCCGGACTACTATTATGATGTAAAGGAGGAGTTCTCCTACATATAACTCTCTGACAGGTCTATGAAGACCTGGTAATGTATTAACGGGGCTATGGTACTCGGGATAGAAGACATTACACATCCTCACATTTGGTAAATTTTAGAATTGTACTTGTAATTATTTAACCTGGTAACATTATCACACTCTGGAGACTCACCATAGTTTTTATATTTTATATGTCTATCACAGTCTTCCACTTGCAATTTAACTGTCTCTGGAGTATGATATGCTGTTTTGGCTTAATCTCACTCATGTTTAATGCACGAATACAGTCAACATTCAATCATCATTCATTTTGTTGCATAAGTGATGTTCTGGAACTCGGGAGTTGAGTTACTACTCGACCCCCCGATTTTCGGGATGTTACATTTACTGTAGCTATGACTGGTCGAAGGGATGTCTCGACTAGTTGAAGGGGTCCTACGACTAGTTGAAGACTAGGTTCGACTAGTCGAAGGTTACGCAGTTTGTTCTGCGATTTTGCGCGAAACTGCGGATTTGAGTCCTTTCGCAACAGGGATGCGGAAAGGAGTTTCCTAAACTATAAAAGGGGTTGCCTAGGGTTTTTCTAGGTACAGCAAGAGGGTTTCCTAAAGCTTTACAAGGGATTTGCTAAAGGGTTTAGGGCTATCAAAGGTGAGAGAGAGGGAAAAAGAGAGAGAGGAAGCTTATAGAAGGGAGGTTCTGCTCGTGGAGGTTTTCTACTGTGCAATCTATATCTCAGCGCTTCTATGTCCTCGTAATCGGTTAGATCTCTCCGTTTTCTCTATTTCTCTTATTGTTTATCCACTCCTGCGTGAGTGAAGAAGATTGTAACGTTCTACTTCATAGTGGATTGTTGATCTGGACGAGGTCCCGTGGTTTTTACCTCTTTGAGGGTTTTCCACGTAAAAATCTCTTGTGTGGTGTGTGATTGATGCTTTGATTTATTTCATTGCTTTATTATCCATAATTCTGGTTTGTTTCGGGAGGCTAGATCCTAAGGTTTGTGCAAGGCATCCCAACATACACATCTCACTTGAGTTTTGAATCGGCCTCATTTTTTTGCTAACATGGGCCGGCCGAATGTATAAATAAAGTAGATTTCTAGTAAACATACAGTGGATCTGCATAGGTATTATCATTGGCTCTAGCAGGAAATCCCCTCCATAACTAGTAGTACACTTGTCTGTGACCTCGCCGCATGAAGTTTTTGTGGTCCGATATATGTGGGGCTCATAGAGATGTCAGTGTCCATCACTTTTGCAAGACAACAATAAGACATAGTTTTAAAAATTACTTAAGTGGACCACACCACATGAAATAGTGAAAATAGAAACATCCATAGCGGAAAACCTGCCAGGAGCAGACCATGATGTTTATATGCCACCTAATCCTATAAATTGTAGGCACAATATCATCGTGATACAGAACTTATATAACCCCACAGAGTTTCTAACAGGGAGTTGTGTAGTATGGCCTAAGGCATTGAATTTGCATTAATTTTTTAGACTCCTTTAATATAGTGATCTCCATAAATGGATGGGGTTGGATTTATCACAACTACTTCTGTGGGCCCACATAACTTCCAACTACCCAAGCTAATAGTGGACCAAGTAAGTTTGTACAATAAACTCCGTTGGGCCTACCTTGAATATATTTGGCTTATCCACACCTTACATCCAATTTTTTCAGCTCATTTTCGGAGTTGGGTCCAAAAATCAAGTGTACCCCATATTCAAGTGGACCACACCATAGGAAACAGTAGGGATAATGGTGTTTATTTGTCAGCCAACCCACAATCAACTTGTTCATAATGACACATGGACATGAATGAAGGGAAAACACAAATATCAGCTTGATCCACATCTTTTGTGGCTCGTGAGAAGATTTCAATGGTTGGTGTTCAATTCACATTGTTTCTTTTAGTGTGGTCCACTTGAGTTTTAAATATGCTTCAATTTTGAACTCATATTGTTAAAATAAGCAGTAAAATGGATAGAAACATGGATAAAACTACGTAAATTACGGTGTAACGAATGGCTTAATCTGGCCACGACCCACGAGAACTTGCTGCAAATGGGAAGCAGATTGGTTGTTGTACCACACACGAGCTATGGACGCGGATTGCGTCCTACCCCCACCCAGACGGTAATCCGTCCGGGTAGGGCTCTCTGGGGCCCACTGTGATGTAAGTTTTTTGTCCATGCCGTTAATCTTTTCTCTCAGATCATTTTAGGGCCTGTTTGGATTCGTGTATAGTATTGTATTGTATTGTATTTGGGCACTGTTCATGTATACATTGGACGTTTTTCAGAATACATCCATATCAAGGAAATACTAATCAATGTTTGGATTGGAGGTATTGGTTGGCATAGTATACAATACCTTATACAGTTCAATGTTTGGATAGGAGGTATTAAACCTTAGTACTGTATGAAGAGACCAGGGCCAAACAGATGACCCACACTGGTCTTTCGCTCCCAGTATCACATAGTTTGAAGAGGGAGATTCATACCTGTAGGATCGCCATGTGAAACCACGATCAGGTTTGTGATTGCCTGATTGGCAAGTCGCAACGTCGGAAGCAGAGAATCCTGCCCACTGAACGGAGTAAACTGTGTGCGGAAGAAAAAATTTTCAACAGGAAAACAACATGCAGAAGATCGATGTAGCCAAAAGGGGATGATGGTGTAGAGATATCTCCTTCTCCTGTTGGAGAAGAGCGTTTGGAGTTTTGAAAAACTGGTCCGCAGCCGAATACAGCGCAATGAAAGTGCTGTACTGACGGACTGTAAACGTCTTGACAATACTCTACCGCCTTTCCGAAATTTTGGCTCGCAGCTGAATTCGCCCGCATGGGATTCAATTCATATTCACTCTTATCCAAACACGGTAAATGTCACATCATACTGCCTAATACGATACAATACAACCAAAAATGCGTATCCAAACAGGCCCTTAAGGTATGAGATCAAAAATAAAGTAGGTTCAAAGTTCCAGTGGACCACACCAAAGGAAGCTGCAGTGATATGACACTCATCGTTGAAACATTTCTAAGTGCCACCGTGATGTTTTTTTACTATACAACATATTCATAAGGTCACGTATGTGGATGAAGCGAAAACATAAATATCAGCTTGATCCGAGACTTCTCCAGCTCCTAAGAAGTTTTTAATGGTGAATGTTTAATCCTCAATTTGTGGTCCATTGAAGCCTTTTGTGTGGCTATTGTTTTTGTGTCATAGCTTAAAATGATTTGAGAGAAAATCTCAACTGTGTGGATAAAAAACTTACGGTGGGTCCCAGGAAGCCTTGCCTAGACAGATTATTCGGAGGCAATCCGCGTCCTACTAGCTATATAGCTGGCGTATTGACATTAGTAAATTCCGTGGGTCAAATCACGAGGTATGTGGGTCATATTAAAGCTTGAGACTAAGAACAAGGCAGATCTAAAGATCAAGTGGACCACGCTTAAAAAAGTGGTGGGGATTGAATGTCTACCATTGAAACTCTTTTAGGGGTCATAGAAGTTTAAGATCAAAACGAAATTTTTTTCCCTCTTCATCTGCTTATTTTTGACCTTATGAATAGATTGGATGGAAAATAAATGTTATGGCGGGCCCTACTATTTTTTTAACGGTGAAAATCATTATACCCGCTGCTATTTTAGGTGTGGTCCATTTGAGCTTTGGATATGATTTTTTTTGGAACGGTGTGGATATAATAAATACATCATTGTGGGCCGTGTAACTTTAATCTCCTTCGAACCGTTCGTACAACTAGGAGCTCGAGGAGCGTCGGCGGTCGTCTTCGCACGACACGTATCTACACCAGCCAATCCGCTTCCCTGCGAGTGGTGGGGTCCACCAGAAATTTTTATCCGTGTCATGTTTGGGACCATGCTCCACAATATAGTTACAAAACATATGGACGGCGTGGATATACAATACATACATGGAAGTGGGTCCTATAGTCAGGGTCGCACCCACGTCAATGATTCCGGGGTGGCAGCCGCACTCCACAGGACCACAACAACTACCATCCCCTCTTCTCTTCTCTCGTCAGGAGTCGTTTGGCACCCACATAATCTTCGATTTCGTAAAATGGCGTCGAGAAGAGCTGCCGCTGCCGCTGCTCAAAAGGGTAAAACTCTCTCCTCTCCAGCTTCTATTGAAATTACCATTTCTGCCCTTGATTCTAAAATCATAGAGAACAAGATCCCTACTCCCGTCAAATTCAACCATTTGGTGAATGATCTATCCAATTCGATTCGAGCCGGTGCTTTTGTGAGGTTAGAGGATGCAGTGGGCCTCTTCGATCGTATGGTCCGCACGCAGCCGCTGCCTTCAATCCCGACATTTAGTAACCTGTTAGCTACGATTGCCAGAATGCGACACTATTCAACTGTAATTTCTATGCATCGAGAAATGATTCGGTTAGGGATCCCATCCAATATCTATACTTGGAGCATTCTTCTCAATTGTTTCTGCCGCTTGAATGGCGTCCGTTTCGGTTTCGCTGTTCTCAGTAACATCCTGAAACGTGGCCATGAGCCAGATGCTGCGACTCTGGCTACTTTTATTAAGGGGTTTTGCATGGAAGGGCGGATTGGGGAAGCGAGTAGTTTCTTTCTGAAGACAGTAGAAATGGGATATCCTTATGATGTGGTGTCGTTCGGGATACTAATCAACGGTCTTTGCAAGTCGGGGAACAATGCAATGGCTCTTGGGTTGCTTCGGAAAATGGAGAAGGGAGCGGGTAAATGTAGTCCTAGCCTTACTGTTTATAGCACAATCATCGACAGTCTAAGCAAAGATGGGCTCACAAAGAAGGCCCTTAACCTCTTCGCAGAAATGGTTGGTAAAGGGATTTGGCCGAATGTTTTTACTTACAGTTCTTTAATTCATGGACTATGCAATTCAGGGCAGTGGAAAGAAGTAATGAGTCTGTTCGAGGAAATGTCAAATCGAGGAATCTCGCCTGATGTCACAACTTTCACCATACTGGTGAATGCTCTTTGCAAAGAAGGAATGGTTAAAGAAGCCCATGGATTGCTAGAATTGATGACCCAGAGAGGTGTGAAGCCTAGTGTAATCACATATAATGCATTGATGAATGGCTACTGTTTTATTGGCCAAATGGATGCCGCCTTAAAGATATTTGATTACATGGTGTGTAAAGGTCATAAGCCTTGTGTTGTGACTTATACCACGTTAATCAACAGCTATTGCAAGAAGCAGATGGTAGACAAGGCTATGCAGCTTTTCCAAGAAATGCCTTGCAAGGGATTGAAGCCCGATGTTGTTACTTACAATACTCTTATAGATGGGCTGTACCAGGCACGGAGAATTGTGGCTGCACAAGAGCTCTTCAATGAGATGCAAGCTCATGGACAATGTCCGAATCTCTTCACATACACCATTTTGATGGATGGGCTGTGTAAAAGTGAGCGTCCTATCGAGGCAATGAAACTACTTAATGAGATGCAAATTAAAGGAATTCAACCAGATAATAAAGTTATTGATGTCCTTATCAATGGGATGTGCAAAGCTAGGGAACTTCAATATGCGAAGGAGCTTTTCAGTTGGGCCTCCACCATGGGCTTGGGGAATAATGTTAGGACATATAACACGTTAATCAATGGGCTCTGTAAAGAAGGGCTTTTGGAGGAAGCTAATGGATTGTTCTTGCAAATGGAAGAGAAGGGTTTCCAACCAGACAGTGTCACCTACAATGCTTTAATTAGGGGCTTTTTACAAAAGAACGAGACCCTCAAGGCAATGCAACTTCTCGGGGAAGTGGCTAAAAGACATTTTTCTGTGGATGCATCCACCGCAACTATGTTAGAGGGCTTGCTCACAGAGGACGAATAAGGTTAAGAATACTTGGGAATGCTTCATAAATTTGTGCCCTATGGAGAAGGTGAGGCGATTTGGTGAACATTGACTCTCTCTCTCTCTCTCTCTCTCTCTCTCTCTTCCGAGCTCTCTCTCTCTCTCATAACGGCCCATACCATAATTTTAACAACAATAGTATCTTTATGACCATTGTTACCGTTAGGGAATACCTTGCTTGTAAGAGGTTGATACACATTCAACTCCTCCCATGTTCCTTTGAGTTTCTAGTAATATTCACCTAGCGATTTATCTCCTTGTTGGAAAGTAAAAAACCTCTTCAAATAATTGGTGTGGATGGAGTGATGTTTTTATTTTTATGAATCCATCTCTCATGGATAGAGATGTACACGAGTCGAGTTAGCTCGGTCAGCTCTCTTGACTCGACTCGGATAAGCTAGACTCGCCTTGGCTAGAAATTGGATTGGACCGAGTCGAGTTGGTTTTTGGAGCTCGAAAAAATTTCAAGCTGAGTTCGAGCTTGCCCGAGCTCGACTCGACTCAGATCGAACCTCAACTCGAATCGACTCGGATCGATTCAGCTCGATGACTCAGTTATTTTGATATTAATGCTACTCGCCGAGTGGTTGATGAAATGACTCAACGAAGTGTTGTTTCGGGTGCATACATTCTCTGGTGGATCGGCTGGTGGCGAGGAAGGAATGGAATTAAAACAAATCACTACAAAAAAAAACATTACATTGTAAGACTGCCCTCATATCTTGATTTTGATGTTTCTCACTCACTGTTTGATGAAATACCTGTAAAGTGCTGTCATTGTTTTACATTTTGTTTGAAATTGAAGATGCACTCTGTGTTTGAGAAAATTTCGCACAGGCTCGAACTTGTCTGAGTTGTTGATTGAATCAAGCCGAGCTGGCCAGTTAGGCTCAAGAAATGAGCCGAGCCGGGTTCGAGTTGGGGTTAGCTACTGGCTGAGCCGAGCCGAGCTGTGCTAAGCTCGTCTCGGTTACTCATTTACAACTCTACTCATGGAGAATCCTAAACTTTATTTGCCATATCTAGAAACATCTCTAGCGGACATTTCCATTCAATTCCACAAGCACGTCATGATCTGAGCATTGTCCTAAATCCATTCATCATATTTACTTCTTTTCTTCCAATTTCTCCTATTGTTCCCCTTGGCTGTTAAGACTTCTATGGATTTAGAATACTGGCCATTTAACTTGATAGTGGATATTTGAACCCTCAAAAAGTCATATGGATTTACGAACCTGATTTTTGCTTACCCTTCATATACATTGCCAATAGAGGCAATAAAAACCAGAAGAAATGAATGTACAATGCTTATAGAAGTAAGGGCAAATGCTTCTAGAAACTTGAATGCTTCAGCCACACAATCCAACACAATGCGTACACAATACAGGATGCACCAATCAACTCATACACCTTAACCAAATACTAGAAAGAACTGCGATCACGTACACATCGCCAACACCATTCACACAGGCCATTGAAGAGGACAGTGCACTAGAAATAACCCTAAGTTTCTTAAAAAGCTATGAGCACAAGAGTACATGAAGGAAAGGAAGAGAAGGTTTTTGATAGGTAAGGGAAAAGAAAGTGATTGGAACTTGATCGATTACCGCTCTAATACCATCTAGTTTGATGTAAGAGAGAAGAAAAAGTGGAAAAGGGAATGGAGAGAATGGGAAAGGAAGAGAGAGTTACTGTTGGCCGTCCCCCACCCTCTTGCTTATATTTACTCTAAATCATAAAACAAAGTCTGTATCCAAATTTGGAACCTCCCTTTCGAATTTTGGATAAACAAAGTGTTCACAGAAATCAGGGCTTGTATCAAAATTGTAGTAGAGATTGATTTGTTGTTTGAATATTGTGAGCAAATTCGTTGTGCTAGAATCTAAATACAGAAGAAAAAACTGCAAATGGTGCCGAAAAATATTTGAATAGATTAAAAAAGGATAGCATTTTCATAAAGTTGCAGAAGGAATCTCAGGAGTTGGTTATAGGTGTAGAGAAAGATAACTCGAGCTCGTTGTTGATAGCGAATCGGGACGTCGAAGATGATGGAACACCATATCAAGCAATGGATGATACCAATGTAGTAATGATAAAAGAGAAGAGGCATTGATGCATGGTAGTAATGATACCAATGTCAGTCATGGCCAAAGCTTTCAACGGGTGTAGGTCTCTTTAGGGGGTTCAAGACGCTTCGAACGAGAAGTCGAGCAATAAGCGTAGGGTACTTTTCTTGTTTTAATGAAGGAGAAGAGAATGGTGACATGTGGTGGTGATGTCACAAAAAAAAAAGCTTTTTAGTGTAACGAAGTTTTGAATGGAACTTTTAATGTGGGCCTCACATTGCATGTGGAAGGTGTCTCGCGAGTGGTTTTGTTAACACAAATGGGAACCACATGTGTGGTTTGCTTCACATAGATGGGGGAAAGTAGTGAAGGCATGTGCTTGAAATTAATATAACGATATGGTGGTTCTTCTTGAAATTAATATAACGATATTGTGGTTCTTCTTCTTCTTCTTCTTCTTCTTCTTCTTCTTCTTTTTTTGACTTCGGATTGCTAGGAGAAAGAGAATATCTTCTGGAGCAATCGAACGTTTCCATTTTGAAATTATTGGAGGATTAGATAGAGTTTGGAGAGTGCAATGGGGTCTACGTTAAGCATCAATCAGTTGAAAGTTCCGACCAAGTGATGATGATTCATAAAGGTGCACTGTCGTCATTGTTGGGTCTACAGAGGCAAGAGGAAGATGAGAGGCATCGACAGAGAGTTTGGCAATGGTTGATCTGATAGTTTCTCACGAGGTGTAGAAGAAAGAGAGGAGCTCAGCAAAGAGAAGGGCAAGCACAATTTCTCTATGAAGATAATAAGTTGGAATGCGTGTCATCCGGGGTGTCTGTAAAAGAGGGCACATATTAGGAATAATTGTAAACAATACAAGGCTTAAATAGTAGCTTTCCAGGCAAGGTATTTCGTATGGGTAACTATGGCTGTAACGGTCACCATCATTACCAGTATGGGCATCGGCCGTAACGGCCGATATGGGGGGCATAATAACCATTACGACCTCCGTAATGGTTGAATTTATTTTTTTCCCTGAAAAGTTTTGGAATAATGTAAATATTCCAAATATGTATTTTTTTTTTTGAAATTTATTTTTATAGAAAAACATGTTTATGGTAGCGTAACAATCTACTCTTTTGGCAAGAGTGTTGTATTTGGTTGTTTGGTGAATTTATGAACATGGTTACTATTTACACATCACAATTAAGCAATAGAACTAGAAAATGAAAAAAAGGCATAAATAACATGTTTTTTGAAGGAAAAAAAAGACCCTCGAAGCTTCTATTCGCCTAAATCGCTTCGATCTATGGTTTTAATCCTAAAAAAATATAGTAAATCTGCTACAGAATAATCTAAGAAAGTTCTTAGAATGAGAAAAGTGAATGAATGAATTTAAATAGAAAAAAGTTGTCATTTTTAGACCGTTATGGGGGTAATGGTTATTATGCCCAATAATGGTCGTAATAACCCCAAAAAAGCCAATTGCCCCGTTTCATCCCCGTATCGTGTAATGGTCATTGCCATAAGTATACGTATCGGCCTTTATGGCCATATCAGAATAAATTCAGAACACTTTACTTCCAGGAATCAAAGCAGCAATCATATGATCAGAGGATAGTGGACTTGTTGTGTAGGGGAAAATTCAAAGGCTGGGTGGCGTAAAACACAAATTGTTCAATAGGTAGAATTTTAACTATCTAGAACTCAAAGTTGTGGTCAAAGCAGAACTGTTGGGAGGGGCATTTCTCCCTATTTTTGCTAGAAAAAGAGGTTTTATCAGGTTTTAAGTGGGTTTTTACAGTTGTCTACGAGCCAAATAGACTGAGCTCATGACAATTATTCTGAGCTGAATTGGATTCATGCCAAAGTAAACAATAGTCGCCATGAGTGGTGGGTGGAGACTTCAATGTTGTGAGATTCTCTTTTCAAGAATCAAGTGGCAACCATATAACCAGAAGCATGGGGAATTTCTCAAAATGGATAGTCTATAACGACATGGTAGATTTACCCATGGGCAAAGTAAAGTTCACGTGATCTAATGGTCAGACTAGGGCAGTTAAGTTGAAGCTGGATTGATTTTTGCTCTCAACAGATTGGGTTGAAAAGTTTCCTTAAGTTTTTCAAAGAGTTCTGTTTAGGCCAATATCCGATCACTGCCCGATCTTTTTAGAGATGAAAGATGAGGATTGGGGCTTGCATCCTTAGTGGTGTAGGGTTTCTTGGATAAGGTGAAAGTATGTGGGTCTTCTTTCTCAGTTTGGGGTGGGGCCGGTCTCTCTTTTCCAGAAATTAAGTTTGCTTAAGGGAAAGATAAATTTTTTTTTTTGGAAAAAGAGGTTTTGGAGAACTAGGAGGAGGAATCCTTGAAGAAGCTCAGATGCTTAACGTAAAAGAAGAGGGAGGCGAACATTCAGTTGATGAAATGGCATGGCGAAAAATTCGTAGGGCGAAGTTCAATGTGAGCTTAGGAAGGAAGAAATCAAATGGGAACAATATTCTAGGACTCTTTGGTTAAAAGTGGGAGGCAAAAACGTGAAATTCTTTCACACAATGGCTAGTGTGCGAGCTCGGAACAACAAAATTAAAAGTGTGGTGGTTGAGGGGGAAAGGGTTGAAGGGAAAGCAAGGGTATAAGCATTGATAGTAAAACTTTACAAGGAGCTTTTGTCTAAGGAAGATTGGGAAAGACCAACATTTGATAATCTTCCTTTGGGTTCTATTTTGGGGGAGACAGCAGAGTCTCTAGAGGAAGCTTTCACAGTTAAGGAAATAGAGGCAACCATTTCGGATTTGGTGAGTCAAAAGCCCCTGGTCCTGACGGCTATCCAATTGTAATTTATCAAAGTTTTGGGATCTATTAAAGGTGGATGTGATTGATTTTGTTAAGGTTTTTTTTTTTAAAGGAGTACTAGTGGTGGAATTAGGGACCACTTTTGTTGCACTAATTTAAAAAACACAAGGGTTGGAAAGCTTGAGGGAATGTTCATTTCCAACTACATATCTTGGGTATCAATCTGTATAGGGAAGCTGGCCAAACACCTATAGGATAAAATAATCGAGAGATTTGAAAGAAAGTTATGAGGTTTGAAGAGAAGGCACTTGTGTTTGGGAGGAGGGTTAATGCTAATTAAGGTGGAGATGTCTAACTTACAAGTCTACTACATGTCCTTATTTAAGTATCCGAAAGTGGTGGTGGAGAAGCTCTAAAAAATTATGCGGGATTTCTTGTGGAAGGGGGCAAAACAAAAGCATAAGTTTCATCTTTTGAAGTGGGAGGAAGTATGTTAGCCATGGGATCAAGGAGGAGCCGATCTTAGGGTCTTGGGAGAGATGAATTTAGCATTATCGGGTAAGTGGGTGTGGAGGTTTGGTGTCGAAGATGATAGTTTATGGAGAGAAGTGGTGGGAAGAAAGTATGGATTTCAAGATGCATCTTGGTGGATTAAGGCATCATCATGATATAGGGCATTGTTTCTTTGGAAAGCGGTGGCCTCGCTAAAAAATTAGGTTTGGGAAGGAGTGGGGGTTTCTTTGGGTAACGGTGAGGGGTGTAGATTTTGAGAGGATGTTCGGCTACATGATAAAAAATTGAGGGAGTTTCTCCCCCTTTTAGCAGGGCTTTTGCAAGAGGTTAACTTGTCCGTGGCAAGGTGTTATTCTTTCCAAGGAGCCTAGGAGAAACTTAAATGAGGAAGCGGTAGAGGTGTTGTTGAGATTGTTGGAAATGTTGAGCAAGGCATGCCCTTTGGTCTTACAAAGAAATTTGATGTGGTGGTTAGAAGAAAAGTCCGGCGAGTTTTCAATTAAATCTCTCTTCCAAATGATCAGTTGCAGGTTAAATGTCAACGGGGTTAGTCACATAGCTTAATCTTTGGAGATATGGCACTCCTCTGAAGGTGGCTGCTCCAGCTTGGCTAGTGGGAAGTAACAAAGTGCCTACAGTCGACAATTTGTTCAAGAGAAAAATGATTCTTCTAATTGTGTCTTATGTGTTACTAGGATGAGGAATCAGTGAATCATCTTTTCCTTCATTGTGTAGTTGTAAAGAAAGTATTGGAGGGGTTTCTTGGCATGTTTGGTTCTCGGTGGGTCATGCTGTGTTCCATAGACTCTTTCTTTTTGTCTTGGCATGGTGGGGGTAAAGGGTAGATCAACATGGAATGGGTGATCAAACCAAAGGCTATTGTCGTAGATCAATTTCCTTAAAATTGGGCTGATTTTTGTAGTTTCTTTTCTTTTTTCTTTTTTTTTTTTTAAAAACTTTTTCTTGTAATTCATTAGGCTTTGGTCTCTTTGCAATAAAATCATCAAAGTTCAAGGAAAAAAAAAGAAGAAGAAAAAAGAGACATAAATACCTCCCACGTATTGCAATTTAACATGTGCATTGTAAGTGTACCAAATATGACTAGAGGCTACATGATAAATAAAGAGACTAGGTGGGCCGTACAACTTTATGATCCTTATTACTATTATCTAGGTGTGCTATACGATTGTACACCCACATTCGTCAACATTAACATAATTGATGCATGCAGGTATCTTCTCCTTCTGTTTGCTGTAATTTTTGTTTGTTTTAATTAGTTTATGCATGGTTAATCTCCTTCAATCTGACAAACAATTGATTTGCATGTTTAGCTTGAAGTTACAATCTGGTGGTAGTAATCGGTCACTCTGATCTTTCCCTCTCTATCTTTGTTTCAGTGATTCTCAATCTAGACCTTTAATCGTCTGTTAACTACTATTGCTAAAATGAAATAGTATTCGACCATGATTTCTTTGCATCGGGAGATGAATTGGTTAGGGATCCCATCTGATATCTATACATGGAGCATTCTTCTCAATTGTTCTTGCCGCTTGAATGGGATCGGTTCTGGTTTCATTGTTCTCGGCAACATCCTGAAACGTGGCCATGAGTTGGATGCTGCGACTCTGACTACTTTTATTAAGGGGTTTTACATGGAAGGGCGGATTGGGGAAGCGAGTAGTTTCTTTCTGAAGACAGTAGAAATGGGATATCCTTATGATGTGTTGTCGTTCGGGATATTAATCAACGGTCTTTGCAAGTTGGGGAACAATGCAATGGCTCTTGGGTTGCTTCGGAAAATGGAGAAGGGAGCGGGTAAATGTAGTCCTGACCTTACTGTTTATACCACAATCATCGACAGTCTATGCAAAGATGGGCTCACAAAGGAGGCCCTTGACCTCTTCTCATAAATGGTTGGTAAAGGGATTCGGCCGGATGTTTTCACTTACAGTTCTTTAATTCATGGACTATGCAATTTAGGGCAGTGGAAAGAAGCAATGAGTCTGTTCGAGGAAATGTTGGATGGAGGAATCTCTCCTAATGTGACAACCTTCAGCATATTGGTGAATGCTCTTTGCAAAGAAGGAATGGTTAAAGAAGCCCATGGATTACTAGAATGGATGACCCAGTGAGGTGAGGAGCCTAATGTAATCACATATAGTGCATTGATGAATGGCTACTGTTTCATTGGCCAAATGGATGCTGCCTTAAAGATATTTGATTACATGGTGTGTAATGGTCATAAGCCCAGTGTCGTGACTTATGCCATGTTAATCAACGGCTATTGCAAGAAGTAGATGGTAGACGAGGCTATGCGGCTTTTTCGAGAATTGCCTTGTAAGGGATTGAAGCCCGATGTTGTTACTTATAACACTCTTATAGGTGGGCTGTACCGGGTTAGGAGAATTGTGGCTACACAAGAGCTCTTCAATGAGATGCAAGCTCATGGACAATGTCCGAATGTCATCACATACACCATTTTGATGGATGGGCTGTGTAAAAGTGATCGTCCTGTCGAGGCAATGAAACTACTTAATGAGATGCAAATTAGAGGAATTCAACCAAATAATAAAGTTATTGGTGTCCTTATCAATGGGATGTGCGAAGTTAGGGAACTTAAATATGCGAAGGAGCTTTTCAGTTGGGCCTCTGCCAAGGGCTTGGGGAATAATGTTAGGACATATAACACGTTAATCAATGGGCTCTGTAAAGAAGGGCTTTTGGAGGAAGCTAATGGATTGTTCTTGTAAATGGAAGAGAAGGGTTCCCAACCAGACAGTGTCACCTTCAATGATTTAATTAGGGGCTTTCTACAAAAGAATGAGACCCTCAAGGCAATGCAACTTCTCAGAGAAATGGCTAAAAGACATTTTTCTGTGGATGCATCCACCGCAACTATGTTAGTGGGCTTGCTTACAGAGGACGAAAAAAGTCAAGAATACCTGGGAATGCTTCATAAATTTGTGCCCTAGGGCGAAGGAGAGGTGATTTAGTGAACATCGATTCAACATCAACTCTCTCTCTCTCTCTCTCTCTCTCTCAAGCTGTAACGGCCCATACCATAATTGTAACAATAGTATTTGTTCTGACCACTATTACCGTTAGGGGATACCTTACTTGTAAGAGGTTGATACACATTCAACTCCTCCCATGTTCTTTTGAGTTTCTAGTAATATTCACCTAGCAATTTATCTCCTTCTCGTAAAGTAAAAAACCTCTTCAAATAATTGGTGTGGATTGAGTGATGTTTTTATTTTTATGAATCCATCTCTCATGGATAGAGATGTACACGAGTCGAGTTAGCTCGGTCAGCTCACTTGACCCGATTCGGAAAAGCTCGACTCGCCTCGGCTAGAAATTGGATTCGGACTGAGTCGAGTTGGTTTTTGGAGCTTGAAAAAATTTCAAGTTGAGTTTGAGCTTGCCTGAGCTCGACTCGACTCGGATCAAACCTCAACTTGAATCGATTCAGCTCGATGACTCAGTTATTTTGATATTGATGTTGCTCGCTGCATGTTTGATGAAATGACTCAACAAAGTGTTGTTTCGGGTGCACACATTCTTCGTGGGATTAGCTGGTGGCGAGGAAGGAATGGATACGAAACAAACCACTAAAAAAAAACTTTACATTATAAGATTGCCCTCGTATCTTGATTTTGATGTTGTTCGCCGAGTGTTTGATGAAATACTTGTAAAGTGCTGTTACTGTTTTGCATTATGTGTGAAATTGAAGATGCACCCTCTGTGTTTGAGAAAATGTCACACAGGCTCGAACTGGCCTGAGCTATTGACGAAATTGAGCCGAGCTGGCCAGTTAGGCTCAAGGACTGAGCCGAGCTGAGTTTGAGCTGAGGTTAGCTACTGTCGGAACTGAGCCGAGCTGAGCTGTGCCAAGCTCGACTCGGTTTGACTCATGTACAACTCTGCTCATGGAAAATCCTAAACCTTATTTGCCATATCTAGAAACATCTCTAACAACATTTCCATGCTATTCTACAAGCACGTCACAATCTGAGCATTGTCCTAAATCCATTCATCATATTTACTTCTTTTCATCCAATTTCTCTTATTGTTCCCCTTGGCTATTAAGACTTGTATAGATTTAGAATACTGGCCATTTAACTTGATAGTGGATATTTGAACCCTCATAAAGTTAGATGGATTTATGAACTGATTTTTGCTTAGCCTTCGTCTCCATTACAAATAGAGGGAATAAAAACCAGATACAATGCTTATAGAAGTAAGGGCTAATGCTTTTAGAAACTTGAATGCTTCAGCCACACAATCCAACACAATGCATACACAATATAGGATGCACCAATCAGCCCATACACCTTAACCAAATACTAGAAAGAACTACGATCATGTACACATCACCAACACCATTCACACATAGGCCATTGAAGAGGCAAGTGCACTAGAAATAACCCTAAGTTTCTTAAAAAGTTATGAACACGAGAACATGAAGGAAAGTAAGAGAAGGTTTTTGATAGGTAAGGAAAAAGAAAGTGATTGGAACTTGATCAATTACCGCTCTAATACCATCTAGTTTGATGTAAGAGAGAAGAGAAAGTGGAAAAGAGAGGAGAGAAAGAAAGGGGAAGGAAGAGAGAGTTAGTGTTGGACACCCCCCACCCTCTTGCTTATATTTACTCAAATCATAAAACAATGTTTGGATCCAAATTTGGCACCTCCGTTTGGAATTTTGAATAAACAAAGTGTTCACGGAAATCGAGGCTTGTATTGAAATGGTAGTGGAGATTGATCTACTGTTCGAATATTGTGAGAAAATTCGTTTAGCTAGAATCTAAATAAGGAAGAAAAAACTGCAAATGGTGCCGAAAAATATTCAAATTAGAGTCGAAAATTATAGCATTTTTGTAAAGTTGTAGAAGGAATCTCAGAAATTTGTTATAGGTCTAGAGGTAGATAGCTCGAGCTCGTCGTTGATGGCGAATCAGGATGTCGAAGATGATGGAATGATAAATCATTATGCTGTAAGTCCCTCATTGGTGGGCAGAAAGGTGGGGGGAATAAAAGAGAAGAGGTGTTGATGCGTGGCAGTAATCAGGGCTGTACATGAACCGAGTTAGCTCGGTTAGCTCACTTGACTTGCCTCGACTTGAAAAAGCTCGATTCAACTAGGTTCGAAACTGAGTTCAAGCTGAGTAGAGCTGATTTTTTTAGCTCGAAAAAATTTCGAACCGAGTTCGAGCTTGCCCGAGCTCGACTCGACTCGACTTGGATCGAACCCCAACTCGAATCAAACTCGGATCAAACCAGTTCGGTGACTCAGTTACTTTGATATTGATGTTGCTCACCAAGTGTTTGATGAAATGACTCAACGAAGTGTCGGTTGGTGGCAAGGAAGGTATGTATATGAAGCAAATACCATTTTTTTCTTGATTTTGATTTTGCCTAGAAGGTGTTTGATGAAATACCTGTAAACAGCTGCTGCCTGTTTTACATACAGTAAGAAATTGTAAGTGCACTCCATTTATTTGTGAAAATGCTGCACAGGCTCGATCTTGGCTCAAACTCGGCTTGAACTAGCCCGAGCTGTTGACCGAACCGAGCCGAGCTGGCAGTCAAGCTCGAGGACCGAGCTGAGCCGCGTCAAGCTGTGCCAAGCTTGACTCGGTTCAACTCATGTACACCTCTAGCGGTAATGATACCAATGTCAGTCGCGACCAAAGCTTTCAACGGGTGTGGGTCTCTTTTAAGGGGGATGTCAAGATGCTTTGAATGAGAGGTCGAGCAGTGAACTTACTTTTCTTGTTTTAATGAAGGAGAAGAAAATGGTGACGTGTGATGGTGACAACTTAGAAAAAAAAATGCTTTTTCAGCGTAGCGAAGTTTCAAAAGGAACTTTTAATGTGGGCCTCTCATCGCATGTGGAAGGTGTCTTGCCAGTGGTTCTGTTAACACAACTGGGAGCCACACGCGTGGTTTGCTTCACATAGATGGGGGAAAGTTTAAGTGATGTTACGTGTTTGAAATTAATATATAATGATATGTTGGTTTGTCTCTTTGTATTTGTTTTTCGACTTCAGATTGCTAAGTGAAAGAGAATATCTTTAGGAGCAATCGAACGTTTCCATCTCGAAATTATTGGAGGATTAGATAGAGTTTGGAGAGTGCAATGGGGTCTACATCGAGCAGCAGTCAGTTGAAAGTTTCGACCAAGCGATGATGATTCGTAAAGATATAGTTTCGTCAGTGTCACATCTACAGAGGCAAGAGGAAGATGAAGAGGCATTGACAGGGAGTTTGGCAAGGGTTGATCCAACAGTTTCTCATGAGATGAAGAAGAAAGAGAGGAGCTCAGCAAAGAGAAGGGCAAGCGTAGTTTCTTTATCAAGATAATAAGTTGGAACACGCATCATCTGGGGTGTCCATAAAAGAGGGCACAAATTAGGGATAATTGTAAATAATACAAGGCTCAGATAGTAGCTTCCAGGCAAGGTATTTCGTATAGGTAATGGTGGCCGTAACGGTCACCACGGTTACCAATATGGGCTTAGACCTTAATGGCCAATATTGGGGGCATAACGACCATTATGACCCCCGTAACAGTTGAATTTTTTTTTTTATTTTTTTTCCTGAAAAGTTCTGGAATAATATTTAGACAATTTAGAATAATATAAATATTCCAAATATGTATTCATTTTTCTAACATGTTTATGATAGCATAATGGTCTACTCTTTGGTGAGAGTGTTGTATTTGGTTGTTTGGTGAATTTATGAACATGGTAATGTGTATCTAATATTTACACATCATAATCAAGCATTTGAACTAGAAATCGAAAAAAGGCATAAATACAAATTTATTTATTTTTTGAAAAAAATGACCCTCGAAGCTTCTATTCACCTAAATCGCTTCAATCTATGATTTTTATCCTAAAAAATATAGTAAGAGTGGTGGAAATCTGTTGCTGAATAATATAAGATTTTAAAGAAAGTTACGAAGTTAGAAGAGAAGGCACTTGTGTTTGGGAGGAGGGTTAATGCTAATTAAGGCGGCGATGTCTAACCTACAAGTGTACTACATGCCCTTATTTAAGTATCCGAAAGCGGTGGTGGAGAAGCTTGAAAAAATTAGGTGGGATTTCTTGTGGAAGGGGGCAAAACAAAAGCATAAATTTCATCTTATGAAGTGTGTTAGCTATGGGATCAAGGAGGAGCCGGTCTTAGGGTCTTGGGAGATGAATTTAGCCTTATTGGGTAAGTGGTGTGGAGGTTTGGTATCGAAGATGATAGTTTATGGAGAGAAGTGGTGGAAAGAAAGTATGGGTTTCAAGAAGGTTCTTGGTGGATTAAGGGATCATCATTGTATCGGGCAAGGTTTCTTTGGAAAGCGGTGGCCTCGCTAAAAAATTAGGTTTGGGAAGGAGTGGGGGTTTCTTTGGGTAATGGTGAGGGGTTTAGATTTTGGGAGGATGTTTGGCTACATGATAAAAAATTGAGGGAGTTGCTCCCCCTTTTAGCATGGATTTTGCAAAAGGTTAACTTGTGAGTGGCAAGGTCCTATCCTTTCCAAGGAGATGAAGTTATTTGGGCTCCTCCTTGTAGGAGAAACTTAAATGAGGAAGCGGTAGAGGAGTTGTTGAGATTGTTCGAAATGTTGAGCAAGGCGTGCCCTTTGGTCTTACTAAGAGATTTGATGTGGTGATTAGAAGAAAAATCCGGCAAGTTTTCGGTTAAATCTCTCTACCAAATGATCAGTTGGAGGTTAAATGTCAACGGGATTAGTCACACAGCTTAATCTTTGGAGATACGGCACTCCTTGGAAGGTTGCTGCTCTAGCTTGGCTAGTGGGAAGTAACAAAGTGCCTATCGTCGACAATTTACGCAAGAGAAAAATGATTCTTCTAAATGCGTTTTATATGATTAGTCACACAGCTTAATCTTTGGAGATACGGCACTTCTAAATGCCTATCGTCGACAATTTACGCAAGAGAAAAATGGTCTGCCTGTCTGATCTTTATAGGAAAACTCTGCATGTCCCACTTTCATGGTGATTGGAGTAGATTGATCTGGAAGAGATCCTGACTACTCAAGGACCTGTTTGAGTCCAATCATGAACTGTTTATGATGAATATATACAGCTTTGTTACTCAGTTCAGCTCACATCAAAGCAAGCTCTCTATTCCTTTCATTATTCCTACATTCCTTGACTGTTGCTCGTTTGCTGATTTTATACAGAGAGAAATTTAAATCAATACGGAAGTTAGTATTTTCAAACCAGAGATGTTTCTGATTCAAGTACAAGTGTACATTTGCGTGCGTTTGACAGAATTCGTGCAGCCTAGTAGAAAATTTCCAAGAAGGCTGCATGCATGTAACATCCAGTTTCTCTGACTACCTCAATCAAGAAATAGTTCAGAATTCTCAGATGTACTGAAGAACATGAAAGAATTCAGGTGATCGATGGTTTTTTTTTTTGAAGGAAACAAGATGATAACTCTCTCAACCTGTCAAGATTAGTATTGAAAAACTCAAAAGTAGAACCTCTCCAATGTATTTGTCTGAATAACTTCCGACCATAGTTCTAAAACTTGTTGACTTGACTTGAAACTTGTGAGATTTCTGCAGGAAACTGGAATTTGCCGGTGACTCGGCCCAGTTACATGGAAACTTGTTGAGTTGACCCACTAATTCGGTCAACTCGACTCACCCTGATTCAGTTTGTGTCAATCCTCTAGTCAGAAGTATTTTTAATTAAAAGTAAAAAAAAGATTACTTATGCTAGATTCAAACTTGCAACCTCTTTAACATGGACTTGGATGATTGGATAGTGACCCCTCGTGGATTGACCTAGGTACTGGCAAAGCTCTGTTAGCCCCACCATGATATATGTGTTTTATCCATGATGTCCATCCATTTTGCCATGACATGAGTTAAAAAATGAGCCATTTTGCCATCTCATTTTAGGACATGAGTTAAAAAATAAGGTAGATCCAAATCTCTGGTTGACCACACCACAGGAAACAATGGCAGTTGAATGCCCCCCATTAAAAACTTCATGGGGCGTAAAAGTTTTCGATCAAGCTGATATTTATGTTTTCCCTTCATCCAGTTCTGTCCCTTTAACATGTGAAGTTTTATTTATTTATTTATTATTATTTTTTTATGGTGGGTGTCAATCACCACTGTTTCTGCAGTGTGGTCCACCTGAGATTTTTGGGCATGAGCTGGCAAAATGAATGGACGCCATGGATAAAATATATGCATCATGGTGGGGCCCACATAACACTGACTACTACTGACCTTAGTACTGTTAAGGGTCACTACCAAATCCCACTCCCCCACAATCGGTGTCCATATCTACCAACGCGATGAATGCGGCTGGTATGTTGATGTGTTGCAAGCTGTGGTTTATATCCAGAGCCGGCAAAATGAATGGACGCCATGGATAAAATACATGCATGATGGCGGGGCCCACATAACACCGACTACTACTGACCTTAGTACTGTTAAGGGTCAGTACCAAATCCCACTCCCCCACAATCGGTGTCCATATCTACCAACGCGTTGAATGTGGCTGGTATGTTGATGTGTTGCAAGCTGTGGGGCCCAACATGATGTATGTGGTTTATATCCAGATGGTCCCACCGTTTTTCCGGTTCATTTCAGGGCCTGAACTCAAAATGAAACATACCCTTTCCAAAGCCCCGTTTGTCTTTTATCCAACTTCTTGATAAGGTTACTGTGAAAGCCTCTTCCCATGCCCGCATCGCGGTGGCCTCACTTCCTTAACTTTGGTATTGATTTATTCGTATACCAAGATTATGTTATTGACTCGGATGTAAAAATGTATTTGATTTGGAGTCGCTACTATCCAAATGTAGCTTAACATCTATGGCTGGCTAGAAACCGTAGAATTGCTTAGGGATTGAGGAATTACACGATTCATTAATTCAAGTGACTCTTACGATTGGTTTACGACCGTAAATTCTGAGTAAGGGCCTCAGTGATGAAAAAGTAGATGTGGGCACGGGACGACTCTATCTGGCTAACTCGACTCGTCCTACTCGTTTAGATCCGACTTGACCTAAATCGAATAGGTGAGTTGGTCTGAACCGAGTAGGCTTCGCCCAATTCAAACTCAAACCGAGTCGAGTTCGAGTTACCTAGTAACTCGAACCGACTCGATCTGAAACTCGTCTCTCTAACCCTACCCGCTGCACCCTAACTCGACCCGATCCCAAAATCTCTATCTCCCTCCCTCATCCTCCTCATCTTCCAAGCTCAACCTCTCTCTCTCTCTCACTCCCTCATCTTCCTCATCTTCCAAGCCTGACAACCACCCACCACCATCACCCTCCTCCTCTTCCTCATCCTCTCTCTCCTCTCCACTCTCTTGGTCTTCTCCCTCATCTCTCAATTCGACTTGGTGCCAACGCGGCCCAACTTGGTACTTCTGACCGGATTGGACTCGGTCCGGATTAGTCCAGGCCAGACCGGACTCGGTATCGAGTCGGATCGAGTTCGGGTCAGGCCTATTTCAAAACCGGATTGAGTCGAGCCAGCCCTAACTCGGTCCGACTCGACTTGATGCCCAAGTCTACAAAAAATGAAGGGATTAAGTATTTTTTCTGCCCGCACAATGTACTTCACAAGATTTTGCAGTTTTTTTTTTTTTTTTTTACAAATTATTTAACATAATTTTGACATTTTTATATTTGGTCGTACTTCGAATAACCCATAAGGGTCGGACAAGTGAAAATAAGAGAACTATCTAGCCTTACATCGCAGAGCTAAGTGGCCCTAGGTAAGTAAATAAAATAAAAATAGAGTGAGTAAAATGAAATGGCAACTGACATTTTTTCTCAGGATTCAAGATCTTAGCTAGACAAATGAAGTAAAAAAAAAATAAAATTAAAGAGGGAGAATAATGCAGAATGTGATAGAAAAAGATGTAGATATAGTTGATGCACTTGGAATGTGTGGAGCGAAATGCGAATTAAATAGAGATGGACAAACTCTTAACTTCAATGACTTCTTTAATGACCGTTTTTGCCTCATATGTCGGACAACATATTAGCATGTTTGGAAATCTTCAAGATACCTCGAGCAGCACCTTCAGATGAACTCCAACACTCGGACCCTCTCTGTATTTTCCTCTCTATTTTTACTCTCTCTCTCTCTCTCTCTCTCTCTCTCTCTCTCTCTTGCTCTTTCCTTCTCTGTCTCACTTTCCTCGTTCCTCTTCGTATTTCCCTTCCTTCGTCCTTCGGGTTCCTTATATAAGAGTTGGTAGCTGCATTCTACTGGCAACGGCCACAACTCATCGGGTTACATTGTGGGCGCCCATAGTTCAAACCATAATATTATATATATATATATATATATATATATATATACACACACACACACACACACACACACACACATATAAGTAATGATGACTTTTATATATTTATTTTATAAAAAAAATTTATATATATTTATTTTTATAAAAGTAATCATTACTTTTTATTTATATATATATATATATATATTAAGAAAAGTAATGATTAATTTTTATTTTTTTCTACAAATTGTTTAAATTCTTGTATTTGTTGTATATCCATTTTTGGTAATCTTAGTTACGTTAGAAAGATAATCAAATAAGCTTCTTAACAAGACTAAAATCACTTCAGTTAGATCTAGTTTGACGTATCGAAAGTACGACCGTTTAGTATATGCAATTGCTTGTTTACAATTTGACTGATAGTCTGTTTTCAATAATCTTAGGCTCATTGGAAATGTCGCTTGATAATCTTTTCAATGCAATTGAAATCACTTTAATCGGATCCCGTTTGACTAGTCTAAAGTCCAGTAAGAAATTTTATGGCTTTGGTTGCTCGACAATGCGTGGTTTCGGTAAATGGGTCGGATCTTCCTCATCATAACTTGGATCGGAGGAAACTTAAGTTCGTTAGGAAGATCATTTGACTTCATTTTCAATGAACCATAAATTATCTTGATCAGTCAAAATTTGCTCTCAATAATACCATGACCACTTTATGTACAAGGACGACCATACTTTCATCAATTTTGAATAAATGACCTCTCACACCTCAACACAACATTATTCGGGAAGACTAAGTGGTAAAGAGAGTGATCATTGGGTAGAGAGAGTTCTTTTTATTCTTTTTCACATATCAGTTGCTATGTATAGAGAGTTTCTGGGGTTTTGGAATTCAGATGCACAGTCGTGACCAAATTGCTGCTGGATTTGATGCTAGCCGATCGAGTCCATTGATAAATCACTGCTTATAGTTCGACCTGTTTGGATTTTCAATGATTTCTAAGTCAGTAAGAGATAATTTATTGAAGTAAAGTTGAAGCTCAAAGAGTGGCTTGTCCTCATTTTGGGTGTGGTGTCTACAATCATTCATACCCTTGTGAAGAACATACAAATATCAACCTTTTCGAAGTTTTTATTTTTAATGGTGGGCATTCGATCACTATTCTTTCCCATTGTGTGGTCCACTTGAGCCTCGGATCTGCTTCCTTTTTGAGTTCATGCCCAAAAATAAGGGGGCAAAACGGATGAACGGCTTAGATATAAAACACAAGCATCACATTAGGTCCCACTGCACCCAACACGCTGACACACTGGGGCTGGTGTTGCCTGGTGTCCGACCAGATGGGAAGCGGATTGCGTACTCAGTTACGCAGTAGGATATATCGTACAGAGTAAACTTCGTGGGCCCACCATGGATGCATGTGTTTTATCATCGTGACAAAGAACTTATATGGCCCCACAAAGTTTTCAACAGGGAGTCGGGTGGGGTGGCCTACTGTAGCCTTGAATTTACCTTAATTTTTTGGACTCCTTTAATACTGTGATCTCCATAAATGGATGGGGTGGATTTATCACGAGTACCTCGGTGGCCCACATAGCTTCCAACCACCCAAGCGGATAGTGAACTGAGTAACTCTGTACGATAAATGATAAACTCTCTTTGGGCTTACCTTGAATATATTTGGCTTATCCACACCTTACATCCATTTTTTCAGCTAATTTCAGGCAATGAGCCCAAAATTGAAGTATACCCCATACTTAAGAGGACCACACCACAGGAAACAGTGGGAATAATAGAGTGACCCGGATAACTCTAGCAAACACCACTGATCTCATGGCTAACCATTTGTCTTTGCCAACCCTATTCATAAGGACACATACACATAGATGAAGGGAAAACACATATCAGCTTGATCCACAGCTTTTTATGGCTCCCGAGAAGATTTCAATGGTAGGTGTTCAATTCACATTGTTTCCTTTGGTGTGGTCCACTTGAGTTTTGAATATGCTTCAATTTTGGGCTCATATTCTTATAATAAACAGTAATACCGATGGACAGCCTTGATAAGCTACATAAATTAGGTGCAATTCCCTTCCTCTGGCTATAGTACTTCCTACAGCAAAAGTAACTTCCTGCCAGTGGTGTTGGTGTTATCTCTTTTTTGGCTTTAGCTTGCTAGTACACCCACTGTCAGATCACACTTCACTGTTAGCCACCCCCACTAGGGAATCGATGCCAAGACCTCATTGTTGAAATGAGGTATCTTTCACTCAGTCTACCACTTGAGCTATGGATCTGGTGTTACCTGATCCTAGGCCCACTTCCATGTATACATTATATATCTACATCATCTTATTTTAGTGCATGCACAAAAAATGAAATGTGACGGCAGCTGCACATTCTTGCATCAGTGCAACAAGAGTAATCATTCTCAGAACTGGTTTGATTATTGAAGAAAAGGTTGATCCTTACCTTTGTTCTGTGGGGATTAAACAAAGGAAGGATCAAAGGGGGCATCTGTTGGAGTATAAAAAATGAAGAAACGATGAGAAGAAATCAGACAAAGAAGAAGATAAAATTTGAGATAGCAGGTAGGGGTGCACACGGGTCGGTTTGGTCTGGTTCTGGGGTGAAACCGGAACCGAACCGTTCCTAACGGTTCTAGGATATACGGAACCGGAACCAGACTGTTGGCACCCTAGAACCGAACCGAAACCGAACCGTTAAAAACCGGTTCGGTTCCGCGGTTCTGGGCTTTTTATAATCCAGCCCAATTGCATGTTTAATTTTATTATCTAGCCCATGTCCATCCATGTTGTGGTCCATTTGATGAATGGTTTAGATATTGTATAAGGTGTGCAAAAATACATTTATGAAAATAATTAAATGGTGCATTATAAACTATAAATCATGAGTCAAATATGGAAACAATCAAAGGGTTCTTGGTTTGGTTCCAAGTTCGGTTCCAGGTTCGGTTCCAGGTTCGGTTCTACAGATCGGATCCACAATTTGGTTCTACGGATCGGTTCACGGTTCGGTTCGGTTCTACATACCCCAAATCGAGAACCGAACCAATGTAACCGGTTCTTTGATTGTTGGAACCGGAACCGGAACCGGTGCACTCTAGAACCGGACCAAACTGGACCGTTTGGTCGGTTCTGGTCTGGATCCGCTGTTCTACTGGTTCAATGTGCACCCCTAATAGCAGGTGTTGCATGTGACCGCGCAACGAAGAGTGGTTGCGCGGGTACGCACAATACTATGAAAGAGGAAAAGTTGTTGTGCACCAGACAATGAGGGTATTGTGCAATGTGTCCCATGGCACAAAAATCAAGGCCTCGTGCATGTAAATGCCTATAAATACCCCATTACCCCCTTATTTGGAGGGACAAAAGAGAGATCAGAGCTCCTGAGAAGAAGATCTTTGAGTACCCCTGGCAAGTACTTGGATAAAAAAAGAAGGAAGAAGAGGCAATAGTGGGTTAAACCCATTGTGCTGGACCGCACAACAGGGTCTTGTTGTGCTGATTAGAACACAAAAAAAAATCTTATTTTATTGAACGACCTTCCACCATAATTTTTAATGACCATCCAACCTATTTATAAGAACATAAAGACAGATAAAAGGAAAAAACAAATATCATCTTGATCCAAAACTTTTGTGGCCCACAAAAGGTTTTTAATAGTCAATAACTATTGTTTCCGGTGGTGAGGTCTACCTAAAAATTTTATCTTCTTCATGTTTTGGAACATGCCCTACAATATACTTGCAAAACATATAGACGGCGCGGATATACAATTCATACACGAGGTGGGCCTTAATGGACGGCAATATAAAATTCATTCACTGAGGTGGGCCCTATCGTTAGGGTTGCACCCACATCGTTGGATCCCGGTTCACAGCCAAGTTGCGCTCCCTACTACTACCACCATCCGGAAACGGATTGGCTACTCCCCGTGCCACCAGCCAATGGCTGATGGTTGGTAATCTGTGGGCCCCACCATGATGTATGTATTTCATCTATGCTATTCATCTATTTTTCCAGATCATTTTATGGTATGATACCAAAAATAAGCTACATCCTAATCTCAAGTGGACCACATTACAGGAAACAGTGTTGAATGAGCGTCGACCATTAAAAACCTTTTGGGGGCCATAAAAGTTTTGGATCAAGCTGATATTTGTTTTTTCCCTTCATCTAGGCCTAAATGACTTAATAAACAGATTGGATGTCAAATAAACAGTACAGTGGGCCTTAGGAGGATTTTAATGGTGGATATCCAATCACTATTGTTTTACTATTGTGTGGTCCACCTGAGATGTATATCCCTCTCGATTTTGGTATAAAGCCCTAAAATGATCTTTAAAAATGGATTAACAGAATGGTTGAAACACATACATCATGGTGGGGCCCACAGAGCACCGATAATCAGCCACCGGGCTGGTGGCAGGGGAGTAGCCAATTCGTTTGCTATCCATCCCCTCGTCTCGCAGGGGTCGTTTGGCACCCCCCACAAAATCTTGGATTTCACAAAATGGCGTCGAGAAGAGCTGCCGCTGCTCAAAAAGGTAAAACTCTCTGCCCTCCATTTTCTATTGAAAGTACTATTTCTGCCCCTGATTCTAAAATCATAGAGAACAAGATCCCCACTCTAGCCCAATTCAAACATTTGGTGAATGATCTATCCAATTCGATCCGAGCCGGTGCTTTTGTGAGGTTAGAAGATGCAGTCGGCCTCTTCAATTGTATGGTTCGTACACAACCGCTGCCTTCGATCCAGACCTTTAGTCACCTGTTAGCTACGATTGCCAGAATTAGACTATTCAACTGTAATTTCTATGCATCGAGACATGAATCGGTTAGGGATCCCATCCAATATCTATACTTGGAACATTCTTCTCAATTGTTTTTGCCACTTGAATGGCGTCCGTTTTGGTTTCGCTGTTCTCGACGACATCCTGAAAAGTGGCCATGAGATGGATGCCGCGACTCTGGCCACTTTTATTAAGGGGCTTTGTATGGAAGGGTGGATTGGGGAAGCGAGTAGTTTCTTTCTGAAGACGGTAGAAATGGGATATCCTTATAATGTGGTGTCGTTCGAGATACTAATCGATGATCTTTGCAAGTCGGGGAACAATGCAATGGCTCTTAGGTTGCTTCGGAAAATGGAGAAGGGTGCGGGTAAATGTAGTCCTCACCTTATGGTTTATACCTCAATCATCGACAGTCTATGCAAAAATGGGCTCACAAAGGAGGCCCTTGACCTCTTCTCAGAAATGGTTGGTAAAGGGATTCGGCCGGATGTTTTCACTTACAGTTCTTTAATTCATGGACTATGCAATTTAGGGCAGTGGAAAGAAGTAATGAGTCTGTTCGAGGAAATGTTGGTTAGAGGAATCTCTCCGAATGTGACAACCTTCAACATACTGGTGAATGCTCTTTGCAAAGAAGGAATGATTAAAGAAGCCCATGGATTACTAGAATGGATGACCCAGAGAGGTGAGGAGCCTAATGTAATCACATACAATGCATTGATGAATGGCTACTGTTTTATTGGACAAATGGATGCTGCCTTAAAGATATTTGATTACATGGTGTGTAAAGGCCATAAGCCTAGTGTTGTGCTTTATGCCATGTTAATCAACGGCTATTGCAAGAAGCAGATGGTAGACAAGGCTATGTGGCTTTTCCGAGAAATGCCTTGCAAGGGATTGAAGCCCAATGTTGTTACTTATAACACTCTTATATGTGGGTTGTACTGGTACGGAGAATTGTGGCTGCACAAGAGCTCTTCAATGAAATGCAAGCTCATGGACAATGTCTGAATGTCTTCACATACACCATTTTCATGGATGGGCTGTGTAAAAGCGAGCGTCCTATTGAGGCAATGAAACTACTTTATGAGATGCAAATTAGAGGAATTCAACCAAATAATAAAGTTATTGGTGTCCTTATCAATGGGATGTACGAAGCTAGGGAGCTTAAATATGCGAAGGAGCTTTTCAGTTGGGCCTCCACCAAGGGCTTGGGGAATAATGTTAGGACATATAACATGTTAATCAATGGGCTCTGTAAAGAAGGGCTTTTGGAGGAAGCTAATGGATTGTTCTTGCAAATGGAAGAGAAGGGTTTCCAACCAGACAGTGTCACCTTCAATGCTTTAATTAGGGGCTTTCTACAAAAGAATGAGACCCTCAAGGCAATGCAACTTCTCAGAGAAATGGCTAAAAGACATTTTTCTGTGGATGCATCCACCGCAACTATGTTAGTGGGCTTGCTCACAGAGGACGAAAAAGGTCAAGAATACCTGGGAATGCTTCATAAATTTGTGCCCTAGGGCGAAGGAGAGGTGATTTGGTGAACATTGATTCAACATCAACTCTCTCTCTCTCTCTCTCTCTCTCTCTCTCTCTCTCTCTCAAGCTGTAATGACCTATACCATAATTATAACAATAGTATTTGTTTTGACCACTATTACCGTTAGGGAATACCTTGCTTGTAAGAGGTTGATACACATTCAACTCTTCCCATGTTCCTTTGAGTTTCCTGTAATATTCACCTAACAATTTATCTCCTTGTTGGAAAGAAAAAAAACCTCTTCAAATAGTTGGTTTGGATTGAATGATGTTTTTTTTTTTTTTTTTTTTTTTTTAAATTTATTTTTTATGAATACATCTCTCATGGATAGAGCTATATATGAATCGAGTTAGCTCAGTCATCTCGCTTGAATAGACTCGGAAATGCTCTAAATTGGATTCGGACCAAGTCGAGTTGGTTTTTAGAGCTCAAAAAAATTTCAAGTTGAGTTTGAGCTTGCCCGAGCTCGACTCGACTCAGATCGAACCTCAACTCGAATAGACTCGGATCGAATCAGCTCAATGACTCGGTTATTTTGATATTCATGCTGCTTGCCAAGTGTTTGATGAAATGACTCAACTAAGTCTTGTTTGAGCTGCATACATTCTCTGCAGGATCGGCTGGTTGCGAGGAAGGATTGGACTCGACACAATTCACTACAAAAAAAAAAAAAAAAAAAACTTTACATTAGAAGACTGCCCTCCTCATATCTTGATTTTGATGTTGCTCACTGAGTGTTTGATGAATACCTGTAAAGTGTTGTCATTGTTTTACATTTTGTTTGAAATTGAAGATGCACTCTGTGTTTGAGAAAATGTCGCATAGGCTTGAACTTGTCTCGAACTTGTCTGAGCTGTTGATTGAATCAAGTTGAGCTGGCCAGTTAGGCTCAAGAACCGAGCCGAGCCGAGTTCGTTTGTTTGGCATTTTCTTCAATCTTACTGTCTTGTTGAACAACTTTGTCAACCAAGATAATCTGGTGTCCTCCATAAACTACCAAACATCTACTGGTGTACCATCTGGTTCAGGGGCCTTTCCTACTTTGTTCTTTCTCAAGCTTCTTGCACTCTAGATATCCCAATCCTATGAAAGTACCTATGGCATCCAACGTCGTTTGAGTTTATGGTTCCTTCTATCCCCACACTCTTAGAGTGGTTGTCATTTAACATGTTCTGAAAATAGCTTCTTCACCTTTCTCATTATGAAAATAACTCTTTGTAATTGTGGCTTGATTGTAGATTTTGAGTAATGAAATTGTTTAGTGGACCATTTCTGCATCAGAATGTTTAGACAAGCTTGTATTCACCTGAACATCATAGAAAAATATGCTATCTCATAGTTGGATGATCTTTATTACTCAAAAGCCTTTTTGAATTCAGCTAGTGCGTAAATGGTTGTGCCACCTTCATGTGATATTTGAAAACATTTGGATCTTCAATACTCTGCGATAAGTCTTTTCTCATTGATCTGAATTCCTGGAGACATCGATAAACCTCTGATTGGAACCATATTACACTTTCTCGGTTCCAGTTTGTGAAGTTTTAGCAGCTGTGTGGCAGAGGAATAAGTTTCTGCTATCTGCATATTTTCTGCAGCACACTAGTGAAGCTACAGCTAGCGAGCAAGATATGGTCACACAGAAAGACTTGGAGCATCTACTGCATCTCCTAGATGGTAAAGTTGGAGAATCGACATGGCAAAATTTGATGGAACGCTCCACCCCTAACATGTTATACCAAGCTTGGCGTCATGAACCTGAGGTACATGTGTTTTGTCTGGACTTGCATTTTTCTTTATTAGAGTCAGTGAATTTAGGCACTTTTTTTTTTTTTTAACATCCAATTTGATGGCCACTGTTTCAAAGTTAGGATAATTTGTTCATTATAATTTCTTTACCATGAGCCATCTATGATGGGAACCACTATTTGAATGGTTCTGATTCAGGCACACGAATGCCCTGTGTTCGGCGGTCACCTGCATGCAATTGGAGTATTGGACAATCATAGTCCGTCGAAGTATAACTCCTCATTTTGGAGAAGTGTTCTTGGATCTTCTATAATCAGGGTAATATGCTCTTGTTAGCAAGACATCCAATCATCGCACAGGGTGGACCCCACCATGGCCATGACCTGACCCAGTCATCATAGAAAACTCTTGAATATTGTTTTCTTCTTCTTCTCCAATGTGCATCGCATGTGCCACATACTACTTTCGTAATGTTAAAACTGCACACAGTTATAGAGTTGTTATAGAATGTAAAAACATATCAGCATGTGGTTCCATACACACTCTCGAGAGCAACCTGGCTTAAGGAGGGGAATAGCAACACCAAATTCTTCCACTGGTTAGCTAGTGCAAGAGCCAGAGTTGATAGAATATAGAGTGTGGTGGTTGATGGGGGGAGGACAAAACCGAGGTTTGTGAAGCCATTATGGGATTCTATAGGGACTTACTCACAAGCAATGTTTTAAATATCGACGATAGCGGCAAATATATCCCACGATATATCTTGTATCCCACCTATGCTATACGAAATGCACAGATAGTGCCAATATATCCCACATGTTTGATCTAGTGAGCATTTTCGATTTTTAATCCTTTTTTTTTTTGTTGAAATTATGTTAAATCGGTGTCAAATGGTTATAAACTCATTGGTTCTTCATGTTTTGTATGAAAAATCATGGACTTGGAGTTTTGATTTCGATATCCATTGGTTCTTCATGTTCTCTATGTTTTGTTTTTTTTTTTTTTTTTTCCAAAATTTTCCTTCAACCAGCTGTCAATTGAGACTAATTTCGAAGTATTTAGGAGTATTTGATGAAATGATCATCACATGAACTCTAAGTTTGAAATTTGATGTAGGTGGTCCGATTCAAGAAAAATTGAGGAAAATTTGAAAGTTCCCCATATTTGATCTATTGATTTGTCAAGTCCTTGTCAATTTTTAGAAAATAATATATATATATATATATATATATATATATATATATATATATATATATATATATATATATATATATATATATGAAAATTTCCTTCAACCAGTTGTCAATTGAGTCTAATTTCAAAGTCTTTAGGAGTGTTTGATGAAATGATCTTCACATACACTCTAAATGTTATGCATTCAATTTGAATATAGTTGATTAGTTTAGTCAGACAAGCTTAGGACCCTACACAAAGGAAACCTATTATGTGCACTTTGTTTTTGAGATGTTATGATTTAAAAGTATGTATTAAGGTCCTTTTTTTTTTTGTTTTTTAAATTTTTATTTTTAACAATCCTTGAAGTTTCATTGAATAATTCAACAATTTTCGTGAATTTCCCCATGTTTCCCAAAAAAGTGCGATAAATTATCCGATACAAACGATATATCCCATGTGATAACTGATACATATCTGTATACTAAGGATGTGAGACCAATATTTTGAACATTGCTCATAGAACCAGGATTTACTAGACTAAGGTCAGAGGAGGCTGCTTCACTAGAAAGAGAAATTACAGAGGAGGAGGTTAAGTCAGCAATCCAGGGATAAAGGAGGGACAAAGGAAAGAAAAGAATGGAGTGGTGAAAAAACAGGAATTTGAAAATGGAAATTGAGCGTAGGAATCTTCGAGAGGAGATGTTCGGTTAGCAGCTACAGGTTGCAACAGGTGGAGAAAGGAATGAAAGTAGTATCAGATTGTGAGATAGAAGTGGAAGCAAGGGAAGAAGGGGCTGAGGGGGCTGGACAGTAGGTTACACAAGAAAGATGATGCTAGGAAGAAGGTGGTGATGCCCACGAAGGAGCTACTAGAGTTTTCGACCTTGTTCGTGGTTGGTTTCCTTGAAGGGTGGCTTCTGATCAACTTCAAGAGAGTCTTTGGAAGAGCTGGCAAGGTGATGGAAGTTCTCGTCCCTTGGGTTCAGAATTCCTCCATCTACCATGGTTTTGCTTTTATCCAGATGAGCCTGGAAAAGGAGGTGGAGAGGACGGTTGTAATCTTGCATGAAAAAAGTTTCGGGGATAAGAAACTTAAAATTCGGCAAGCTTGTTTTGGTCCAGACATCAAAAATAGAAGAGGGGAAAAACGGAAGGAAAATAGGAAGGAAGATAGCAAAGAAAGAAGAATGGTGAAAAGGCAGTTTCCGAGACGAGAAAAGAGAAGAGGGTTGTTGGAAAAGTTAGGGAGAGAGATCCAACTCCTTCATAGTCACGACTGAACAAGGGCCGTCGGGTGGGAGATCATTTAGAGAGGTGGCTGCAGATATTCCATGCCATGGGATAGAAGGAGCTCCCTGAGAGTTTGCATAAGGGGATGGGTTTGTAGAAGAGGCAGGATGAATGGGCCTGGAAGGTGAATATTGAGAATGGGCCGGCAGTAAGAATCCATTAAAAAATCTTGGAATGTCTTCAAACATAGTTGCATAGCTTCAGTCCGCCTTGGCATCATTGAGGACGAAGTGGGAGAGTGGCTATGTCACAATTGCAACCTCGAAGAAGATCGGGTGGTGAAACGTTCGAAGTTTGAATGATACGGTTGTGTGGATATCCCTCACTCAGACAAATCTGGATCAATTTCTAATAACAGTTAACCTTTTTCGAGACGACAGGGTTAGGGGTAACCAGAGATGGGAATAATGGTCAATGTTTGATTGGGAGGAAATATGTTTTCAAATCTGGGATCTCCCTTCGGAGTTTTGGATTAACGAGGTGTTTATGGAGATTGGGGCTTGTATTGGATCGGTGGTGATGATAGGCTTGCTGTCAGAAGGTTATGAGTTTTTACGGTATGCCAGAGTTTTGATTGAAAAGAAGAAACTCGATTTATCACTAGAGGAGATTGAAAAGAAAGTACGGGATTTTAATTTCTTGGTGAAGGTGGTTAGAGAAGAGCAGGAGTGAAGAAATGGTGATGCAAGAGCGAGCTCAAAGATCCTGTTAATGGCGGATGGGGCTCTTAGGGATGAAGGTGTATCATTAGCTTGTTCCAGCAGAATACCAGATAAAGAAGGGGAAGTGCGGAGACCTCTCATTGGTCAGCAAGAGGTTGGTGGGGGTGGAAATGTCGTACGTGCGACACATGTTGAAGATGTTAGCGATATTAATGTAAGGTTGGCGATGACAGGTCATCAGGTGCTCGAGGAGGGGGTTGGTGGCGGGAGAACGAAGCTTGGCTTGACACATGGACGTATGGAAGTTAGCGAAGTGATTGCTAAGGAGAGAGTTGGCTACGTGGATGCACGAGGTCAGCGAGGCTTTTAGCTCCCGGCATGTGTTCAGTCACACTCTCGAAACGATCCATCTTCCTCAACATGCACTCAGGAGGGGGGAGCACATGCGAGCCTTAGCTTTATTTGCTCACTTGTGGAGGGTGTTGCTAAAGGAATCTCATGTGTGGGTTTCTCTTATAAAGATTATGAAGGTTCCTTTTCCATTTTATTTTTTGAATCCCCACAGCAGGGAGTGGGAAACAGAGCTAGCGTCCTAGCGGGAGTTCTCGTTTTAGAAATTGACGAAGCACGAAGCTGCACAAGGATAGCAAGAGCAATGTTTAGGTAAGAAACAATACAATCGAACTCACACAAGAAGTCTTATTATGTAGTGCGTTAGGGGCAAAGGTAACACAACAAGAAGGGAATTATGCAATTTCTATAGAGCTATCCGCAGAATTGATGGAAGTGCATGAAATAGATCCTATGTCAATGGAAAATCAGACCGATACAATGGGAAATGGGGTGATAGCCTAGGCTCTCTCTTGGACAAATTTAAATGAGGATTCAATCCATATCAAGTAAAGGTACGTAGAGTATCTATTGCCCAAGTGATGAAACGAATAAAGGAGATAATGGGCCAAATAACACGATTAGTCGGTGTATCCTTTAGAGATAGGCCAGATGATTATGTTCCCTTGTTTCATTTTGTGGAGCATTATAGAAGTAGACAACATCTTCAACTACAATTAAATAGTCAAAATTGCAGTGAGCCTAAAGATCATACAGAGCTACCTAGACTGAAATATGGTGTCCCAATAAATGGGAAACAGGTCAGTGCATTGTCCTAATAAAGATACTTGTCAGAATGTGAGAGGCTTGGGGTGTTCGTAAAAGAGAGGACATATAAGGGATATGTGCAAAAGATATAAAGCTCAACTGGTAACTTTCAGGAAACAAAATTACAGGTAGTAGATAAGAGAATAGTCAATTCTTTTAGGAATGGGAAATCTAAAGAATGGGTTGTATTAGATGTGGCAGATTCGGCAGGGGAAATTTTAGTAATTTGTCATTCAGGAATCTGGGCTAAGGAGGACAAATGGACTGATCTGTTTTCTGTGCAACTAAGAGAAGTTTCATTAGGATGTCGTTGGGTTTTCATTGCAGTATATGGATCATGTGGTCCAAGATGTAGATTACAATTCTGGCCGAGCTGGACGTATGTAGCAATAGGTGGAATTTGCCTTGGTGTGTGGGAGGGGATTCTAGTGTTGTGAGATTTTCATTCGAAAAATCAAATGGGGGCCACTTAACTCGAAGCATGAAAAACTTTTCAGAATGGATAGATTGGAACGAAATGGTTGATTTATCGGTGGGAGAAATGAGATTCACGTGCTCCAACGAGCAAGTAGAGGCGATCATGCCAAAGATGGATAAAATTTTGGTTTCCTCGGATTGGATAGAGAAATATCCACTAGCTCTACTAAGAGGCCTGTTGAGGTCATTATCTGATCATTGTTCAATTATTTTAGAGGTGGAAGAGGAGGATTTGGGTCCTCGTCCTTTTAGATTTGAGCTTGCATGGTTAAAGGTGGAGGGATTTGTGGAGAAGGTGAAAGAGTGGTGGTCTTTCTTGGTTCATGGCCTTGTGGATTTCACTCTATTCCAAAAATTAGAACTCCAAGGGAAGATCAATGTGTGGAAAAAGGAAGTGTTGGGGAACCGCAAAGTGGAAATGTCAAAAATTCTGCAAGAAATACAGGCGTTAGTATCAAAGAAGAGGAAGGGGTGCTTTCGGAAGAAGAGAGAGCTTAGAGGGAAATTAATAGCACTAAGCCCAATGCTAGGTTGAGAGAGGAGGATATTAAATGGAGGTAGAGATGTAGGGTAATTTGGTTGAAAGGAGATAAGATCACAGATTTTTTTTCATGCTATGGCATGTACTTAGCAAGAACAAATAAAATTCAAAGTAAAATGGTAGAAGGGTATAGAGTTGAAGGTCAGTCTAAGGTGTGTGCGGCAGTTGTTAATTTCTATATGTATCATTTAAAAAGGGAAGAATGGGAGAGGCCTAGACTAGATAATCTTCCTTTTGCTTCATTGTCAAATTGTGCGGTGGCCTCATTAGAGAAAAAAATTTCAGAGGAGGAAATTAAGACGAAAATTTCAGAATTTGGAAGTGATAAAGCTCCCGGTCCGGATGGATTCCCGATTATGTTCTATTAATTTTTTTGCGTGATAGTTAAATTAGATGCGGTAAAGTTTATGAATGAATTTTTCGGTAAGGGTTGTCTTGCATTAGAACTAGGTGCGGCATTTGTTGTTCTAATCCCTAAGAAAGATGTGGAAAGTTTGCGAGATTTTAGGCCAATCAGTTTATTGAGGGGTCCGTATAAGATCTTGGCAAAAAATTTGGCATCTAGATTTCAAGTGGTTCTAAGCAAAGTGATATCATCATCTCAAGGGGCTTTTGTGGAAGGAAGGTAGATTGTGGATAATGCATTAATAGCTCACAAAGGTATTGATTCTTACAATAGGAAAGCAAAGAGGGGCTTTATATGTAAACTTTGATATTGAAAAGGCCTACGATCACGTGAATTGCAATTTTCTGGACCATATGTTAGGGCAGTTGGGGTGCATGGAAAAATGGCGGGCGTAGATTTTAGTTTGCATCGGTTCGGCAAAATATTCAGTTTAAGTTAACGGTTCACGAAAGGGGTATTTTTCAGCTTTTAGAGGATTGAGGCAAGGGTATCCATTATCTCCATATCTGTTTGTAGCGGTGATGGAGGCCCTAGGCAGGATGGTAAATAGAGGAGTAGAGGTGAGTTTGGTGGAGGGATTTCAGCTTGATAATTTAGAGTTTCAAATCTCACATTCCCAGTATACGGATGACACATTGCTTCTATATGAGGCAGATGAATCGAAAGTGGACAATCTGGGAAAGATAATAACATGTTTTGAGGTAGTTTCAGGGCTAAAGGTCAACTTAAGCAAGATTGAGTTATTGGGGGTGGGTCTTTTAAAGGAGGTAGTTGGTGATTTTGTGAGGCTATTCAGATGTAAGGCGGGCTATTTTCCTTTAGTATACCTTTGCCTCCCCCTATGCATAAGTAAATTGGCTAAGGGTCAAGGTGGTGCCAGTTTAAGAAGTTTAGAGTTAATGAATTCGACTCTGTTAGGAAAGTGGCTTTTGAAGTGTGGAGTGGAAGAGGATAGTCTTTGGAGAGAAGCGATGGGTAGGAAGTATGTGGTAGAGGAAGGGGGTAGATGGACAAAATCTTCATCAATGTATAGGGCTTCTTCACTTTGGAAATTTGTGGCCTTGCTAAAAAGCAAGCTTTGTGAAGGAGTGGGTTTCTCTTTGGGAGATGAAAGGAATATCAGGTTGGTTTTGGGAGGATGTCTGGTTCTGTAATAAAAAGTTGAGTCATGTATTCCCCTGACTAGAAGGAATCTTCGTAGAGGCAAATATATCAGTTGCCCAATGTTTCTCTTCACATGGGGAGGAAACTATTTGGGTTCCTCCTTGCAAAAGAAATTTGAATGATGAAGAGGTGGAAGAATTGATTAGGCTATTAGATATGCCGAGCAAGGTGCATCCATTAAGTCTAGTATAAGATTCGTTGGTATGTTAAAAGAAAAGTTAGGCAAATTTTCGGGAAAATCATTATGCTCAGTGGGGAATCTTCGATGCATGGTGTGTGCCATACAGCTCACATGTGGAGTGTTGCTGCTCCTACAAGGGTGGAAGCTTTTGCTTGGCTAGTGGGTAGGAACAAGGTTCTTACGATGGATAAATTGTGCAAGTGAAAAATGGTCATTCCAAATGTGTGCTTGATGTGCTATAAGGATGAGGGATCTATTGACCATCTTTTTATTCATTTCCTTTTGCCAAAAATTGTGGGAGTGCTTCCTCAATTTGTTTGAAATAGCGGGTTTCCTCGGGTGCTATTGAGCAGTTTTTCTTTAATTGGCATGGCAGGGACAGTGGGGCACTGGGAAAAGTGGGAAGAGAGTTTGGCGTCTTTGCCTATTAGCTTGGATTCGGTTCATTTGGTTAGAGGAACAATTGGTGTTTCAGGAATTGGAAGTGTCAAATATTGGAGGTCTTCAATATGGTGAAACTGAATGTTATGGAATGTGCTAGAATACCTGCCAAGAGAAGCCTGTCCCAACACCAAACGTCAGACCAGAAAGAAACTCTGTTCCCACTGCCCAATTGATTCCTGATTCCAGCGCTAAGTACATGCTTCGTCTGATGGATAGACCTCCACACAGCTGATACATGATTATGTGGCCTGTCGGGAATGTCCCAACCATTTGTGTCAACCATACTTCTCCACAAGGAGTTGATTCCGCAGATTATTACCCTCTGCGGACACTTTCGAAGCCATTTTCCTAGGAGAGCATTGTTTAATTTTTGAGGCTTCGGATGTCTAGGCCCTCCAATCTTTTAGGCTTGCAAACCTCTTTACATTGAACCAGGTGATACTTGCCCTTTTCTTTGAATATTTTCTATATGCTTGACTACACTTATTGGACATTAGGGTAGTGACATACGTACACGGGCATATTTTCCTTGGCTACTTTGATCAGGGTGATTCTCCCACCAAAGGAGAGATATTTGCTTTCTGAGCTGACAGCCTGCACTAGATACGCTTAATTACAGGATCCCACAGCTTCTTTGATGATCGATCAATTAGCGGAAGCCCCAGGCTTTAGATGGTAAAGATCCAGCTTTGCATCCAAGAATACCTGCAATAAGGGAGACAACACTATCATTTAGCGTCACCACCATAACTTCCGATTTCGCCCAATTAATTATTTAGCCAGAGATAACTTGGTACCAGCAAGGATGATTTTCAAGGTTTTTTTTTTTTTTTTTTTGAAAGATGAAGGATGATTTTCAAGTTGCCAATGTATTCTTCCTTTGGATCACACAGAAGCTAAGTATCATCTGCAAACTGCAAATGAGAAGCTTGAAGACCATTCTCCCCAATTTTGAATCCCTTAATCAGTCTCACCTCAACACCTTTAGACAACGTTCTACTCAAAGTTTCAGCTACAATGATAAACAGGATCGGATAGAGTATTTCCTTGAAGGAGGCCCCTTGATCCCTGGAAGAAACCTTTTGGGGATCCATTAGCGAGTACCGAAAAAGATGACGAAGCAACCTATTCTCTAATCTAAGCGCTCAATCTGATGCTGTCTTCTCAACACGTGGTGCAAAAAATCCCAATCAACTCTATCATATGCTTTCTCCAAATCAAGCTTGATTGCACACCTTCTCTTCCTGATTTATACTTAGAATCCAGACACCTGTGGGTTGCTAAAGCTCCATCCAGAATCTGACAGCCAGACAAAAAAATCTCCTTAAGATTCTGAAATCAAGTTTAGGAGAACATGGGCCATTCTCGAAGCTAGAATGGTAGCTAGAATTTTATACGGACCTCTGCCCATTTTACCTCCTCTTCCGAAATGGCTGATTCCAGCAATTCTGTTTTCTTCAGAGTTCATATCAAGTTGGGGATTATATTGTTTAGGTCTATTGCCCACATCAATAATATATAAAGACAAAAATAAATCAACCAACTGACTGCAAATTTCCTGGCGGTTTCTCCACCTTTCTTCCCTCAACCACAACAGACTGGATGAAGTTGTTTCTTCTACAGGCAGAAGCAATCCTATGGGGGAAAAAGACTTGTGTTTTCTATCCCCCACATCAATAGCCCGAGCCCACTGTCTCCATTTTATCTCTTCTTCGGTCACCTTCCTTTCAAAGTCATCTTTTAGAGAGCGATGAAGAGCAGACTCTTCATCCAGAAGGTTTTCTATTTATGGTACCGATCTCTTTTGTCATGCTTCTTGTAATCTGGCTGCCTCCTATTCTCCCCCAATGCATAGTGGCATATTCAACCTACGACCCTCTGCATCCAACTGCCTCCTCTTCTCCCCCAATGCACAGTGGAAAATTCAACCTACGACCCTCTGCATCCAACTCCTTCCAGAAGCACGATCTCAGAGCAGAGCAAAAGATCCACCTGAAACCATCCTGCTGCGAGATGAATTGAATGGAGACTGAGAATTCTTCAATCCAACTGTTGACTTTATGGAATCTAGAGCTGTCCCAGATTATTAAAATACTTCCATAGGCTCCCTGAGAATCTGAACTCACCCATTCATGTCATGAACCACTAACCATACCGTCACACTGATCTGATAATGGAATCAGATAAATCTGCCATCCTTGTCTCCTGAATCATTGCAAACTGGACTTTAAGATTCTGGATTGTCTGCTTTATTAGAGCTCTTTTCATGGAGAAGCTCATGCTCCTCACATTCCAAGAAACTATCTTCATGGAGCACTCCGATTCCCCCTTTCCTGTCCCCTTTCTGTCTTGGACTGCCCGCTCTTACCTCTTTGCTAATTAGCCCCTTATCGTAATTGATAAACAACGAAAGATTTTGGATTTCTTTTTTACCCCTCAATGTCTTCTTTGCAGATGTTGCAAGGTTTGCCTCTGATTCACGATTTTGTACCTCCAGATTGCGAAGGATATTTTGGAGATTACCTTCAACAGAGTACACAACCACCCCTACCTTGTGACCTATGTTGATGACCATTTGATTGATCCATGGCGTGTCTCCCTCCCAAGAACTTTTAAGAGAACAAGGATCCAATTCATCCGTCTCCTCTGACTCATCAATCCATCTGATCCTTCTAGATGTTTTGTCCTCCTCTCCTTGCATCACAGCTTCCTCCAGTGGCTTGGCTTCTCTCTTGAGGCAAGAGAGGCTTCTGATTGGGTCTCTGCAGCTCCACCAGTCTCAGGAACAAGTGAGGGGGAGAGTTCAACCCTTTAGGAACGAGAACAGGCTACCTTGGTGATGCTGATGGATTAAAGACAATGGAGATGGAGAGCTATTTGAATTTATAAAATTACCCTCCCCACATACCTCAGGAGACACGAGGGCTGAGCTCTACACAAACCTCCACCAGCTTCCATTCCTAGAGAGTATATGGTTGACTTCCCCTCCGCATTAATAATCCTGACGCCATCAGTTGGTGTGTCTTCTGACAGGTAAACACACCTATCGATCTCAACATGAATCTCTGGTGATGAACTGCCATCACATGACAGTTCACCTCTGCCTCATTATATGCCTTTGGTTTGAACCTGACCCCAGGCTTAGATCTACACCCAGGGCTATCCTTAGCATCTCTCCCTTGCCATCCTTTCTTCCACATCACTAATAGCTAGGGCTGATCCATCCCCTTGCCTCCTCTCCTCCAAGTGACTTGAGGCAAGTTGGCTCCTCTGCACCAAGGAGTTCCTCTTCCCCTTCCAGGGCCTACTGACAAGGACTTCCGCCAGTGATCACTGTGCAGATCTGAGAGGTTTGGTTTAGCAGCAACCTCCACATCAAAGAAATTATCTGCAAGCCAGATTTGTATAGATTTCATCTCTTCCCATTCACTAGCATCTCGAACCTGAACCCTTGCAAATTCCAGATGGTCCGAATCAAGGGATGCCTTATCCACTTCTAATACCTGCCAAAGCACTAGCCCAGTGCTTTAAATGTATCCTCTGTACAGGTAGTAAGAGGGATGTGGAAAATGGGGAACTATTAAGATCTATCTTTGAGATTTTCTTCTGACCACCATGGATCAGTCCAGTGTTCGAAATATCAGTATCGTACAATATATCGCACCCTTGGGATACAGATATGTATCAGTTATCGCATGGGATATATCGTTTGTATCGCATAATTTATCGCACTTTTGGAAAACATGGGGAAACATTAGGATAATTGTTGATTTTTTCAATGAAACTTCAGGGATTATTTAAAAAGACCCTAATACACACTTTTAAATCATAAAATCTCAAAAAGGAAATGGACATAATAGGTTTCCTTTGTATATTGTACTAAGATATGCGCTGTGCGATTGAACTATGACAACTATATTCAGTATCCACCCTATTCATCCATTTTTTCATATCATTTTAGGACATTATTCAAAAAAAATGAAGCAGATCCAATAATCAAGTGGACCATACCATAGGAAACAATGATGATTGACCATTAGTGAGCCACAAAAGGTTAGATCAAGCTGATAATTGTTTTTTCTCTTCATTCAACCTTATGTGAAATTATCAATAAATTAAGTGCCTAATAAAATATAGGGAAAATCAAGGTGCACCCTAAAAAGTTTTTAATGGTACCGTGTTCAACCACCATTGTTTCCTTGAGTATAGTCCACTTGAGATGAAAAATAAGATAGATCTAACGATCAAGTGGACCACACTAAAAAAAGTAGTGGGGGGATTAAACGTCTGCCATTGAAACCCTTTAGGGGTTCACAGAAGTTTTGGATCAATATAAAATTTGTTTTTCCTCTTAATTCATGTTTTTGTGACTTTATGAACAGATTGGATGGAAAATAAACGTTATAGTGGGCCCTACAAAATGACTCTTGCATTTAATCCCACTGACATTTAATGCTTAGTGCATTTTAATGCAACCAAGCTTATTATTTGGTGTGGTCCACTTGAGCGTTGGATATGCCTCATTTTCGTATTCATACCTTAAAATAATATGAGAAAAGGGATTGACGATTTGGATGTACAGATACATCACGGTGGGCCCGACCACAGACCTGCCCGTTCGGAGCTAGGGACGGGCGGGGGTAGTACGCAATCCGCGTCCTCGTGTGGTGCACCAGCCAATCCGCTTCCTTTTGGGCCAGATTTAAAGTTATATGGGCCCACAATAATATATTTATTATATCCACACCGTTCAACCATTTGGAGAGATCATTTTAGATCATGAGCCAAAAAATAATTAATATCCAAAGCTCAAGTGGACCACACCACAAATAGCAGTGGGACAGTGATTCTCACTATTAAAACATTCGTAGGGCCCACCATGACTTTTATTTTCCATCCAATCTGTTCACAAGGTTACAAAGACCTGGATGAAGAGGAAAAATAAATATCATATTTATCCAAAACTTCTGACCTTAAAAGGGTTTCAATGGTAGATGATCAATCTCCCATTGTTTTCTGTTGTTTGTAGTGTGGTCCACTTGTTCTCTGGATCTGTCTTATTTTTCGGCTCAAGCCTTACGACGAGCTCGCCAAATGGAAGAACGGTTTGGATATGACGCATGCCTTATGATGGGACCCACAACACATGATGACGTCAACACTCGGTGGTGTGCGGTACACCACCCAACCCAAAATCACTTACAGAGGGCTCGGACGCTCTTGTTTTTCGACGCAGAGAGGGTTCCGAAAGGCCGGAACCCTAAAATCTCGCCCAAATCCAGGAAATTTTAGATCTCACGATGATTTCTCGACATTTCGGAGAGGATTTCTCCGGATTTTGCTTGGATTTCTTCGGACGTCGACAGATTTCTCTCCTGTGACCCGGAATTGTCGACCACGGCCTGATTCCTCGCCGGAATCTCCGAGAAAGGGGGAAGTTGAAGAAAATTTGCCGAAAATCCTACTTACATGTCGAGTGGCCCACCTCCAGCCAGGTACGCTACGATTTCTTTTTTTTTCTTTTTTTCTAATTCAATTTTTTTTTATTCTCCACAAGCCGGATCCGATTTTCTGTTCGTGCATTTGTCTCCAACGATAATGGAGAGGAAATCTCGCTATATCGTCAATATATCGTGCGATATCGACGATATATCGCCCGATATTGGGATTTTGAATTTTTTGGTATCTTCCGGTGGTTATCGGGGGTGTATCGTCTCGCAGTGGTGTGATACCGATAATATCGGCCGATATATCGGCCGATTGTATCGATATTTCGAACACTGGATCAGTCAAATGGATCGGATTCTTTCCCCTTCTTTTGACCACCCTCCATTCTCCCATGTTTAAGCCATAGTTTAGATTGTGTAGGGAAAATATTAGTAGCACAATGCCTAGATAGCAAGTTGGAAGAAGTTGATTGGTGCAACGAGCCAAAAAACATGGGGTTGATGATCTCCGGAGATGTTGTATATATGGCTACTTCATTGGTGGCTGTGTTAGCCGAGTCAAATGGAGTGCAAATTTTATAAAATAGTTCCATCTTTTGCTATTTTATTGTCTCTCCCTACTTGGTATGTTTATCAGATGGTTTACGATTTAGTGCGCATCCATTAGCATTTAATAAATGGCATCACTTAGGGCCTGTTTGGATAATGGGAAAAGAAAAAGAAAAAAAAAAATGTAATTATTATCCAATGATGATTTTCCAAGATTTTTATGAGTGGGTCTTGTTTGGATAGCAATTGGAAATCTCATAAAGCAATTGGATAGTAAAATGTCCCATCGTGGGAAAAATTATCCATTTTCATTTCATTTCATTCAATTTCTTTTTCCAATATCCAAATAGGGCCCTATAGATGATAATAATAATAATAATAAATAAATAAATAAAGGAAAGTTGTCTTATCCAATTAGTCAATAATTCAGGTGGCTGAACCAAAAAGGCCCATTTCAGTACTTTCTTGGAGGGTGTAGTCTTTCCCCTCTGTCTTTAGCTTCATCACTCGGGAGGTCCCAGAATTTCACAATACGTTCTCAAAACCCATCATATGTATTTATATTTCGAGGTAGCAATGAAAACCTTTGAGAAGTAATATTTTCAAATTGCTATGCTCGTTGGTAGTCCGTCGTTCTGAAATGGTAGCCATGAATAGTGCTTCTTTTCAATCTATACTTGCTCTATGAAGAAACAAAATATTTTTTCTACCTTTGAGTTGGCTGGGAGTTGGTTCAGGAGCTGAAAAATATCTGTGCATCTGAGTTTAGAAGATATTCTAAGCTGTGTAGCTTGCACACTGACACTTGTGTCAGTGTTGGACATGGATATGTGGTATTAGACATTGTTCTTCTAGAAGACAGATTCCTCTATGGATATGGGTTTTTAGAAGACATTACGTAACTTGGACATGGACATGTGTCAACGTCATATGTTGGTTACAGGGTGTCAACCACATCCTACATGGCTTTTAAAAGTCAGTTTTGTTGACATTTGTGTACGTATGTTTAAAACATAAACTATTATATTTAATAGTGTATTGTAATTATTTATAGAGGTTTTCATTATACAATGTTTGGGCCAAGAGTTTGTACAGTACTATTTGGGTTTTCAGTTCGTGTAAATTGGATCAGACCTGTGGTGCAGAAATCCAAACTGTTGATATTGTGTGCCATGCTACGAGTGGTCCGTGCACCAAAAACCTTCCAGATGGAAAAACACTTAACCCTTAAGTAGGTGGCTAGCAAATAGATGATTAAGAAAGAAAATTCATACAACCAAAACAAATGAAGAAGAATAAGAAGTCAAATAATATTCTGTAGTTTGGATCACTGAACCATGGGCTCAATCGTAAAAGCTGAAAGACTTCTTTAATAAAATATCATTAATTATAAAAAAGAAAAAGAAAAAGAGAGAGAGTAAAAACTGAAAGCTGTCACATACCCTACAAACCCTTGATCCAAGCATTGTATAATGCCTTAGGGGGCGTTTGGCGCAGGGTATTAGATGGGATTAGGTGGGATAGAACTGCATTTGGTCCCGTGCAATTCCATCTAGCATTTGGAGAGGATGGGAAAGGTTGGGATTAGGTGGGATGGAATTGCATTTAGTCCCATGGAATTGCATTTGGTCCACATAGGATTTCCGTGGATTTTGAAATCCACTACACATGCGGGCCCCACATTGATGCATGCGTTTATCCATGCCGTCCATTTACATTGTTTACACGTGACATTCTGGTTATATATGTGTACAAGTGAACGAGAACTGTTTTGAATTTGGTCTGTTGATTACAATTCCATGTCCACCAAACATGATTTTGCTTAACCCGGTGTTTTCGCGCAGCAAAATTTTTATCCCAAACATGAGATTGGCTTACTACAATACCATGGTATTTCCAGGCATGCAATCATTGTGCAATGATGATGTTAATCCCATCTAATACAATTCAATACCATTCAATTCCATGGACCAAACACGTCCATGCTACCAAACAACTATGGGATTTGAAACCCCCTCAAAGCCTCCCAAATCCATGGTGCCAAACGACCCCTTATTGGTTATGGTAAAGACAGCCAGTTAGTTGCTATGGCCATCATTTCTATGTTACCACTTGTTGATTTGTAAGAGTATCTCAAATAATAATAATAATAATAAGCATAAAATAATGGCAGAAAAAGGTGGAGAAGGATTCATATGGCTGACCCCAAGTAGTTGGGATAAGGCATAAGTGATGATGAGGAAACATAAAATAATGATGCCACTAATTTGTTAGTGTTATGTATAAGAGAGATGAGAAATTAGTCAATCATCTCCATGGTAGGTTGTTAGATCCATTTGGAATCATTCTCTGAAGCACTTTGGTACTTCAGAGTCAGATGGGTGTTGGAGAGTGCCTCTTTGACGTTATTGCAGGATCGACTGCAGGCCCTTTTTTTGTTGTGGGGTAGGTACGCAGGGGAATTGTTCCCATACGCCATTCTCTAGGGGATTTGGAGAGAGAGAGAGAGGAATGCAAGATTATTTGAAGAAAAGGCTTCATTTATGGTATCCCTAGCTTTCTCAATTGTTTCCATGGTGCTGGGCTGGGCTCTTATGCCTTGTGAATTCTCAGGGACCTCTTTTGTGTCTTTTGATGGATGCAGTTGTTTTTTTGGGTAATCTGGCCAATGGGTGGGGCTTGATACTTTCTTGCTTTTTCTCCTTTTGTTCTTCTGTTTGGTTGCTTGTGTTTTTTTCCTTCCTTGGTCCTGTGGAGATGGGTCACCTTCCACTACTGCTTGTTTTGCTTTTGTATTTTATTTCAATGAAATCATTGCCTTCCAAAAAACTAATGATAAACCTAAAAATTAATTGCTTATGTATGTGTGTATGTAACAGAATCCAAAAATAAAAGATAACAATTTAAAAAAAATGTTTTTCTGTATGAACCATATCTAGGAATCTTTGACATGGACATGTGTTGACACAGAATTTCCAAAAAGTGCCTTGCCTATGTTACATTTATTTAGCCATCAACTGGCATAACCTTCGTCACTTTTTGCGGAGGGTGAGCATCATATAAATTAGATAAGCTAATCCTGATCCCATGGATGAAATTAGCCCAGGATGGCAAGAAAATCAGTTTACACAACCACTTCTGACACCCCCTTCTCTCTGTCATGAAATTGTTCTCTGGTATTTAAACTGACCCAACATTCACTTATTACAACTTCAAACTTTTTTAGGGGGTTCCATATCTAGCATTTCAAAAGCATGACAAGCCAAGGCATGTGGAACTTTATTTCTCGAGCTGGCGCATCAGGGCCGGTATGAATTTTCTCTTGCCTATCAATTGTGATAATTTTATGGACCATTGTTAGGTGAACATTTGCATTTTCTTATTTAGTCTGCATGCGAGGTGTCCCTCGTCCATTATGAAGACATGGGAATCCCTAAAGATGTAGCAAAGGTTGGTGTCCGTCATGGAATGTGGGGGGCCGTTAAGAAATTACAGTCTGGCATGAGAGCTTACCAACTTGCGAGAAAGTCAGAAGCCTCACTATCTCCAAGCGCGCTGTCGGCAAGGATAACCACTAAGATTTCTGTTGATGATGGCATCGATTCTCCAGACCCAGCATTTGGGATGGAAGGAAAATGTCAAGCATTGGATTTTCACAGGGAAGATCAAGGTGTCCAGTGGAAATGGGTGGTTACAGGTGGGACGGTTGCTCTCGTCTGTGGACTTCAAACAGCTATCATCGGTAGAGCCTTGTTGCTTCGTGTAGCACAGAGGATCGCACGAAGGTAGGCAAGTTTTTGTTATCTTTCAGTCCATGGGAGTCGTGGATCCCTGATCATAACATCTTCAATGCATGGATTGTTGTGAATGGGAGATGAGCCTGCATACATAAATCTATATTTACATACAATTCTTTTTAAGTGAGATTTGAATCACTAAGTCATGGCCCTCTGTTTGTAAACCAACAGAACTTGTTTGTCGTGTTTAGCATCCTACCTTATTAACATGGTGTGTATGCACATTCCCACCATCCATTTTCATAGAAGTGGTGGGAAGTTCCATCTATGAGCATTTTCCAGATGAACTGGTATGGATTAGACACTAAAGGGTCTGATAGGTGCATAATCTAGATGCTTACTTCTCTTCTTTTTATATGATTTCCTTCTCAGTTCCCTTTTTCCTCGGGCCTATTTGGCCTCAAGGAAATGAGAATATGAATTTGGTGAATCCATGAACGTGATCACAGCCAGAAATTGATGGGGTTGGGAAGCATTCATAGTAGCTGGAGCATTATTGCATGGAAACAACTTTTATAGCTTCTGAGCAAGTTTCTCATTTTGAGCAAATCCCTTTGGTTTCTTGCCAAAGAAGTCTTAACACTGAAGCTATTTTCCTACTTGGACAACCGACAACTGATAGAGAAATCTAAGGGGAGGAGGATCTCCGCATGGTCTTTATTAACTCAGAGAAGGCTTATGATAAGGTCCCGAGAGAATTAATCCGGTTTGAGAAAGGAATTTTCAGAAGATTTATTGACATGATCAAGTGATCAAGCATGCATAGCAATAATAAATGTGAAGACTACTAATGGAGAAAGGAGCTCAATCACTCTAGGCTTGCACTAGAAGCTGGCGGTGAGTCCGTGTCTTTTTACATTGGTTACGAACAAGTTGCCGAGGAATTTGCATGAAGAGATCCCATAATGTGTGTTTATTATTATTATTATTTTGCAGATGTTATAACTTAAATGAGGATGTTGAGATGAATGAGTGATAAGATAGATAAAATTAGAAATGAATGCATCGGAAGGAATTGTGTAGCACAAATAGGTAATAAGATTATGAGAAGTAGACTTAGATGGTTTGGTCATGTGCAAAGAGAAGGCTTGATGACCTATGGTCCAACTGACGTTATGACCCTTGATAGAGTGAAATGGCAAAAAAGGATTCATGTAGCCAACCCAATTAGTTGAGATAAGGCTTAGATGATGACAAAGACAACAAATTTGGCAAATCTCCACCAAAAAACATACATTAAATTTGAATTTCCGAAATCCCTCACCCAAACAGCCTGTTAGAGAAGTAACTACTTTTTCGGGGCTAGACGCTAAGGGATTAAGGCAATTTCAAAATGGGCACACTCATCCACCATAGATGGCCATACATGCATGGCTTCATTAGATCTTGACTGTTGGATTTGGGCCTCTGAGAGCTTACGACTAATTAGATGGTTAGGTCCATTTGATGAATTTGATTTTCTTTTTCAGCCTAATTCTCCATCTACAATGTGCTACAATGTGGACAGTTTTTATTTATTTTGTACATTTATGCCATATATATATGATGTGCCTCACCACTATCAATAAAATGAACTATCACCTTAATCCTGTCCATGTCTCACGCGGGATAGGCACTCTGATAGTAACATCAGCCGTACACATGTCGTACATGTCCAGCAAGATCGACTGTCCAAATAGTGGGCCGCCCGTTAGGGATGGAGTAGGTTGAAAGACTCAGTGATAACCCATTTGGTTTCACCTGTTGATTCTGGTCCATTGGCTCCAATCAGGCCGGTTACATAACGGTATCGATTAGTTTTTGAAAGCTTGTAGGATTATACCATTCTTCTATAATTGATGATTTGTCTTTAAACTTTTTAATAATTTATGTAGGGGCCAGTTATGTGGATCTTGGGCATTCGATGCTATTAATATGCATGGTTTCTGACCTTTCCCGTCTAAGATAGTTGTTGGGGCTGAAAGATACATTACCCTCTTCAAGAAAGCAAGGAATCGTTGTTCAGTAGCCCTACAAGAGGCCGAGTTCGTAAAGTTGGCCCTGGACGGTATAGACATCGAGCTCTGAAAAAAGTTTGAAGCCATGAAGTTTGAATATCTTTTTGAGCTCTCTACCCATGTTAACAAATATGTGTGGATTCTTCACGAGGATAATTAAAGGAATGCATTGCAAAGGACCTATTATCAGGACCTTAATTACGATTTAGTTGTTGTTGAGGTAGCGGCTAAGAGACTGTTTATTTATCCGACCTAAACAAGAAAAGACGTTTAAACCCTACACGAATGGATCTTAGGAAGAATACCTTTAAGTTTAACAAGGAGTGTTCTTTAGATATTACTAATGGCAGTGAAATTTGTGACCATCTTCTGGAAGCTAAATTTATTAACCTCCTGGATTGTAAAAAAATTCCATCAGCTGAATATTTGAAGTGTTGTGTGGATGCCTTGGATTCTACACAGTCTGGGAGATGAAGCAGGGCTCTATCGATTGGACCGAACTGGGTTTCGGTCTAACCTATAGAATGTAAGATTTATCAGGAGTAGAGCATGACTCTATTGGTCCGACCAAAGGTGAGTTTGGTCCAACTGACAGATACCGAATCTATTACACATTTTTGTGTAAGTTAGGGTATTTAAGTCTAGTTTTGACTAGAGCTTTTAAGATACAAGTATTTTCTGGGTGAAAGAGTTTTATACACTTGTAAAGGCGTGGGAATGGATTTTTCTCAAGGTCTAGGATTTTTCCTAGGGTGTGCATTATAAGGGGAGATCGTATTGCTTCTGTAATTTGAGAAGGTGAGTGGTGTAACTCTAAGGTTTCAATTATATTGGAGATCTTTGTCGCTTTGTGCCATGGTTTTTTCTCGCAATGGTTTTCCACGTAAATTTGTGTATTTGTGATTGTTTGATTGATTATTTTCTATTTTGATTGTTCTATCTTTGTTGAATGTGCTTTTGCAAAGCGCAGGATTGACAATAGTATTAGATTCGAATTTTTAATATCTAGGGTTGATTCGGGTTTATTGTGGGTTCGAAAGTATAACAAAGTGGTATCAGAGCGTTAAGGACGTTTGGAAATTCAGCGAAGATATCAAGGTTGAAGTTTGATATAAAAATTTTTGATGAGAATAACAATTTCAGTTTATAGCAGGAAAAGGTTAAGGATATTCTAGTGTCATAAGGGTTGAGCAAGACATTATTGGAGACTAAATTGAAGAAAATGTTGAAAGACGACTTTAACGAACTCGGGGAGAAGGCTATGAGCATCATCTGTCTATGTCTATCGAATGAAGTCATATACAACGTTTTGGACAAGGAATCAGCCCTGAGTATGTGGAAGAAACTAGAAGTCTCTTACTAACAAGTTGTTTGTGAAGAAACAACTTTACGAGCTACGGATGAAAGAATAATCCAATTTTCTAGAGTATATGAATTCGATTATGAAGATATGTGACGAGTTGTTAAGGCTCAGAAAGATGATCAAGGATGAAGATAAAGCGTTACTACTTCTAGTATCGCTTCCTACATCATACAACCATCTCGTTATTACTCTACTATATGGAAAGAGTACATTGAAAACATAGAAAGTCATCGCGGCTCTCATGTCTAACAAGTTGAGGAAGAAAACAAACAATGAGGATTCTCAGGTGGAGGGGTTAGTTGCGAAATGGGGTCAAGGACGTGGGAGATCCGTGGAACAATCTCCATCTAACAAGAAGTCTAGATCGAAATTGAAGGCTAATGATGGATGCTTTTACTGTGGTGTGAACAGGCACTTCAAGAGAAACTGCCAGAAACGGAAGGATGACCTAGAAAGAAAGAATAAAAAGAACATGGATGAATCGTCTAGCGTAGCGCAAGAGAGCTCAGAAGGAGACATCTCGATCTCCTCAGGTACGAGTCATCGTACAGATATGTGGATACTCAATTCGGAATGTTCGTATCATATGTGCCCAAATAGGACTTGGTTCGATACTTACAAGTCCTTTGATGGTGAGAGTATTTTGATGAGGAATGACACTGCATGTAAGGCCAATGGAATAGGGACCATTAATGTAAGGATGTTTGATGGAGTTGTACAGACTCTAAGTGATGTCAGGCATGTCCTAGATTTGAAAAAGAACTTGATATCCTAGGGTGTTCTAGATAAAAATGGATGCACATTCACTGCATTTGGCGGTGTAATCGAGGTCACTAGATGTGCAATGGTGTTAATGAAGGGACATAAAACGATGAATTTGCATAAGTTAGTTGGGAGCACAGTTATAAGCGATGTTGCTACCACCCCACTCGCAGAATTCGGCACAGATGACACAAATCTATGGCATATGCGATTAGGGCATATCAGCGAAATGGGTATGGTGGAACTCTATAAACGGAAACTATTAAATGGAGTTAAGGCGTGCAAGGTGGATTTCTGCGGGCATTGCATTTATGAGAAGCAATACAAGGTAAGGTTCAAGACTTCTACACATACTAGAGTAGTGTGTTCAATTACATAATTTCAATGTCCGAGGGCCAGTGATTGTACCATCTAAGGGAGGAGCACACGATTCTTTTTGAGCTTCATAGATGATTACTCGAGGAAGGTTTGGCTCTACTTCTTAAAGCACAAGTCTAAGGTGTTCACCAAGTTCAAGGAATGGAAGGAGGAAGTAGAGAAACAAACGAGAGACATGTTAAGTGTCTCAGATCAGATAATGGTACAAATTATAAAGAAGCAGAATTCGTGCAATTCTGAAAGAAATGGGGCATCACAATGCACTTCTCAACTTTAGGGACCCCACATAAGAATAGGATGGTAGAGAGAATGAACAAAACTCTATTGAAGAAGGCGAGAAGTATGCAATTACACACGGGGCTGTCTAAAAGCTTTTGGGCAGAAGCGGTTAACATGACATGCTTTATCGTGAATCAATCACCATCTATAGCGCTGGACTTCGAAGTTACAGAGGAAATCTGGACAGGTAAGGACGTTGATTACTTATGATTGAGTATCTTCGGGTGTCCAGAATATGTCCGTGTGCAAAGTGGACAAAGGATGAAGTTGGATCCTAAATCTAAAAAGTGCATCCTTATCGGGTATGAGAAAGATGATAAGTGTAATGTCCCAGATTTTCACTATTTTGGATTTCCAAAAACCCTTAAAATTTTTTCGTTATAATTAGCTCACGTTGTCACTAATACTCGAGGTGAGCCTATACACTGGTGGTACCGAATAAGGACTTGTGATATAACATCGGTATCCTAGTTTCGCCTATATGTTGTATGAATTAAAACTTAATAATCACTTGACTAATCATGCACATCAATTGCATTGCATTAGATAAGATGTTGCGATTTGGCATTGGAGTCGCTTGAGAGGGAGTGTTGGCATTTACGAAATAGGCATTGAAGTCGCTTGTGAGAGAGTGTTGGATTGTAATGTGCATGCACCATTCCATAATCTCATTCGTGCATTTAACAGAAGTATTTAAGAAATGCTTGATTTCTTATTTATCATTAATTATGTTGATTGAGTTGATAACATGTGTAACTTATGACTAATGACACCACTGAGTTAGCTACTCATTCCCACATGGGGCGGTATTTTAAAACACCAGCCAGACGATGTTGTTGATGTAGGTGCTATTGAGATCTCCAGTGGGTGTACTTTGTGTTGATTTTGGGTATGTATATTGCGGCTTGTATAATTATCATTTGGGCGAATACTACTTTTTCTATTGTATTTTGACAGTTAGCCCTATATTCATTAATTTTTGTTATCTCTACTTTGCTTTGGATCCGCTAATTTGAATTGCGCTACTCTGATCGCTCGTATGCGAAATGAATGTGAATCTGAATGAGGTCACACGTACATTTTCATCTGGCTCACACTTGGGAACTTGAAACTAGAGTATTTGTATTCGGGTGCCAATTTTTAGGGCATTACAAGGTATCATAATCCTATGATGTAATCCTAAAATATGTTCCTTAGGATTTAAATGATGATGCGAATGGAATGATGCAAATAGCTGCAAGGCTTTGGCTATCTAAAGTAATGACAAAAAGATTACTCATGATCCAGAAAAGATCACTCTCATTAGTCCAACAAAGAAACATGACCATGGAAATCTCCTCTTAAAGTTTTCCAAGACAATTGGAGGTTCCCCAATCATTCAATACCTAATCAGGCCGAGTAGTAGACCTAACCAATTTATTAGAAGGATTATCCAATATTATTTTTTCCTTGACGACAACCTTTATTGTAAAAGCGTCAACGATCTTTTTCTAAAATATTTAGAAAGAGATGAAGCAATGCTCATAATGGGTTAGGTTCATGAATGCATTTGTAGAGCTTACCAAGCAGGATAAAAAATGCAGTGGCTTATTTGCTGACATAGCTATCATTGGTCGTTGATATTGAAAGATTGCATGAAATATGCAATAGGATGTCAAGCCTGATAGAAGCATAGGTCACTCTAAGACATCCTAGTTGTAGAACACCATCATATTGCCAAACCATGGCCTTTTCAAATGATGGACCATTAACTTGATTGGCAAAATATTCCCCCTTTCATCTAATCAGCATAGCTTTATAATTGTTGTACCTGACTACTTCAACAAATGCATTAAAGCTAGACTGGTGAAAGGGGTAGGCCAGGAGGATGTAATCGACTTTATATAAGAAATACATTATTCACATAATTGGAATTCCAAAATGATTACAGTTGACAAGGGAGCCACATTTTCGGAGAGCTAGGTAAAAACATTCGCAGAAGCCTGTAAATTCAAGTTCCTTATTCTACTCTATGTTATGCTCAAGTTAATGGTCAAGCCAAGTCGATCAACAAAATTCTGAAAACTATGTTGAAATGCATTATGGTAGATTACCCTCGGTCATGGAACAAGACTTTTTTAGAAGTTCACATACTATCTCTCCGATTAGGTTTTTAGCATTAGCTTACCCCACAAGAATTTATCAAATTAATGATGATCGAATTAGAAGAATTGGATCAGGTCAAGACACAGAGTTTGGATTCATTAAAAGTTCAGAAGACCATGATAGCCGAGGCTTATATAAAAAAAAGTGAAAGAAAAATCATTCGATGAAGGAACACTTATATGGAAAACTATCATTCCTATGGTACTAAGAGCCTCATATAGAAAGTGGTCTCCAACTTAAGAATGACCATTTATGGTAAAGGAAGTATTACACGGAGGTTTTTATTTGTTACAAGACCTCGATAGCTAAGAAGGTAGTGATGTTATTAACGACCCTTGTTAAAAAAAAAAAGGTACGTCCTTAATTTGTGGGAATCTATGCAAAGACAAACCAAAACAGCTGAAACACTGGCAAAATAAATATGCAAAAGAAGGTTCATCAATAACTATAGGCTCGAGTGTAAAAATATCTCTCATTCAAATTGACGAGATAAGCCTCATTACATCCACTATATACTCAAAAAAGAGAGCCTTTGTAAACAATAAACTACCACCATCACCTAACCCACTAAAATGACAAAACTAGCGGTTACACCAAAAGCTAGCAAAAGTCCTTGCTAGGGACAGAAGAAAGTAAGGGTGAGGTATTTTTCTTTGGTTGATTATCCAAAATTTCGACTGGCTCAAAAGAAGGGAAGCCCATGATAGTTGGTGGGACAAGTGACAAGCAATCCTTTTAAGCTTTGACCTCCGCACAAAAAAGGTGTTGTTCTTCCACAATGTCATTTTACAGCCAATTTAATGTGTCATTCAAAACATACAACATACAATAGGCAAGACCTTCGGTAAGAAACAATAAAAGATAAGTTTAGAGAGGCAAGTATGAGCTTTTGCCAACGAAGTCCAACTTGTAGTAGTTGTCGATTCTTACACTTGCAAGTAATGACAGAAATCATGACAAGCGATTTCCAACACAGAAGGTTGTGCACGACTATTGTAGATCGATAGGGTGCCACGTGTTGCACGCTCGTACATAAGGCAAAAGAAAGGTACTCACGAGGCATGAAGAGAACGTGGGGATCACAAACACTTGTCTCCAAAAGATGCCTATCATGCTAGGATATTTAGAGATGTATGTACAACCGAAACTGTCACGACCCTAAATCTAGTGTTGGCAATCCACGATTACTAAACACCAGATTTTGGTTGATAGCCTCCGTAAAACTCCGATTCTTAGGACTTTCAAGTAGCACATACTAAGTCTCATAAGCGGGGCTCCACAAGGAGGATTTCTGAAAGTAAAACCAACAAACACGTTGCATTTCTCAAAATTTTATCATATTCACTGTGTACAACTGAGCACATCAGGGCAAAATCAAAACATAAACCACGTCATATTTACTATACCTGATGTACATATGCAGGGTATTACAAAAAAATACACATTGATATTTACAAAGCAAAAAGGACAACTGAGTCCAGAAGCCTCTACTCCCAAGAGCTTCACTTACTCACCCGAAAAAATAGAAAGGAAAACTTGAGCTACTAAGCCCAGTGAGTGTGTGTGTGCCGTGAAAATGCATGTTTCATGTCATGCTCATTTAATGCACATGAATGCACAGGCTTCCAAATCATTTTTATATACAGAGGTGGGACTTCTACCCACTTGTAACATACACACGCTTTCAACATTTCCACAACTTTTCATGTTTCCCAATTGGATCACCAAAGTCTAAAACAGAGGTGGGACTTCTACCCACTTGTATAGACTTTTCCACCGTGGTCAACTACAGAGGTGGGACTACATAGTTCACGGGCTGAACTAGTCTAACCCACTTGTATTGAACCTCACTATCCGCCTAACAGCCAGAAGTCATAAGTCGCCTGGCAAAACGATAGCGGACAATTTACGAGCTCGTCACATACAACCTATCTTTGCTTGCCCATAAGCAGGTCAGGTTAAACCTCTCAACCAATTGACACATGTCGGTGGGAGTCGCTGCCTACTTTGGTATTTCAGCATTTCAGCGCTTTGTTCTTCCACCCAGTCTAAGCATTGGTCGCTCCCAATGGTACCAATCAAGGTTTAGAGACTTTCACCCACGGACCCTCTAATCATGTCCTGTTGAATTATACATTTCCGGTGTGGTGTCCAACTCAAGTTATAACAATGTATGTTCATATGCATAAGCCCACATACAAGCACAATATATCATGATTTTCAAGGCAAGCATAGGACGACCTTCCTCATGTGGTCTCCTCATACATTTAAGTTCCACATTTAAGTTCCTCATAAGGGTGTTCCACATTTAAGTTCCTCATAAGGGTCTCATTTAATACCACATGTATCTAGACAGTTTACATATTCATCATAGACATATCGTGTGTCGCACCACAACCCACTATGATCACCACATCATGATATGATTCAGTCACTTCAAGCATACAAGGATACAACAACTATGATTCATGCATATGATATGCACATGACTTAGTCAATCTAACTCCAATCCAGGATTTATTCTGCTATAAAACTTCATGCTACAAGCATGCTTTTTCTCAAGAAGTAACTACATTAAAAGGATGAAGGATATTTCTTTGAAACAATTTGTTAAATAGGTAGCGGGCGGACGTTGTAAGGGACAAAGAGGGAACCTATTAGAAAGACATGACTTTCATCTACTCAGCCATTAATAACCTAGTCAACTAACTTAGAAAATCCAGCAATAACTTAACTAACTCCATCAGAAAATCCAGCAATTAACCGAACCCTCAAACAGAAAAGCCAGCACTGATTTCCCTTTAAAACAGCAATTTCAGCAATCGTCTAACCCTAATTGAAAATCCAGAGAAACCCTAACCGAAAATCCAAATAAACCCTAACCCTTAAACAAAATCCAAAGCAATTCTTTTACCTTAAAATTGAAAATCTAGCAATCCAAATAAAACCCTAACCAAAAATCCAAAGAAACCCTAACCCTTAAACAAAATCCAAAGCAATTCTTTTACCTTAAAACCGAAAATCTAGCAAATCCCTAACCCTTAAACAAAATCCAAGAATTCTTTACCCTTAAAATCGAAAATCCAAGAAAACCCTAACCCTTAAACAAAATCTAGCAATTCTTTACCCTTAAAACCGAAAATCCAAAAACCCTAATCCTTAAACAAAATCAAGCAATTCTTTACCCTTAAAATTGAAAATCCAAAGAAACCCTAACCCTTAAACAAAATCCAATTTTTACCCTTAAAATCGAAAATCCAAAAACCCTAACCCTTAAAATGTAAATTTCAAATAGCTAGGGTTTTGAAAGAAACCTCAACGTACACCCTTAAAACAGATATGCATTCACCTCAACCTCTTCTTCTTCTTCTTCTTCTGCTCCTTTTCCTCTTCTTCTTCTTCTTTTGCTCAACTAAAGGGCTGGAAATGAAATGTGTGAAAGGGGTTTAACCTATTTATAGACTTGTAAATGGCTTTTAGCTAAAAAGGGGGTTATGAGATGTTTTGTGATAATATTTTAGAAGTTTGAAAGAGGTTTAACCTATTTATAGACTTGTAAATGGCTTTTAGCTAAAAAGGGGGTTATGGGATGTTTTGTGATAATATTTTAGAAGTTTAAACTTATGGTGGCAATAAACAAAATGTTATGTAAGTGATTTAACAAAAAGTATTCCAAGGATTTTTAAAAAAAACCTGAGGTCATTTGAGTTATTTTATTAAACTATACATGTACATATCGATGCATAACTTATAATCTAGGTGTCATATTGACATGCCGTTTTCGTCAGTAACTCCATAACTTGACTACGACCACAACGATTAGGCTCTCCGACCTAACGGATTTGAAAACTCGATGTTGGCGGAGCCCCACCTAAAATAAGGACATAATGGTCATTTCTCAGATTGTTTAATTTTAAGTCCGTATCTTAACATTCGGACATCGGGTTGACATACGGCTTGTGGCTCGATAATGGAACAACATTATGATCAAGTCAAAATATTCTCGGGGCCAATGGACCTACAACCAACGGCTATCTAGTGTACAAACCAGATTTCTGGGGTCTAGGGTCTTACAACTCTTCCCTCCTTAAAACAATTTCGTCCTCAAAATTTATTTCAAAACATATCATAACAGTACAATATAACAATAACCATATTAGAGTTATACGTACCTAGGAATTAAATAGATGAGGGTAACGACTGCGAATCTCTGCTTCCCGTTCCCAAGTTGCTTCTTCTACAGAATGATAACCCCATTGTACTTTAACTAAGGGAATGACTTTCATACGAAGAACTTGTTCTTTTCTATCCACGATACAAATTAGCTGCTCGATATAGGATGCATCTTCTCGAACTACTAAGGATTGTCAGTCAATAACAGGTACTAATTATCTTCGGATCACATTTACGGAGCATCGAAACGTGAAAAACATTATGAACTCCCAATAATTGGGGTGGCAAAACAAGACGGTAAGCTACAGCGCCAACTCGTTCAACAATATCAAAGGGCCCTATAAACCTCGGGGCTAACTTTCCCTTAACACCAAATCGTACTACACCTTTTATTGGTGAAACTCAGAGATATACTCGGTCTCCCTCGACAAACTCTAAGGGTCTACGCCGGCGATCTGCAAAACTCTTCTGTCGGCTTTAAGCTGTAAGCATACGTTGTCGAATAAGATCAATCTTTTCAGACGTTTGTCGGACAATATCAGGACCTAAAAGACATCGCTCACCAATCTCAGTCCAACAACTTGGGGACCTGCAAGGTCTACCATATAACGCTTCATAGGGTGCTATGCCAATAGTAGCCTGAAAACTATTATTATACGCAAATTCTACTAACGGCAAGTGGTCATCCCAACTACCAGAGAAATTTAAGGCACATGATCTAAGCATGTCCTCGAGAATCTGGTTAACTCTTTCGGACTGCCCATCTGTTTGTGGATGATATGCTGTGCTAAATTTTAAAGCCGTCCCCATTGCTTTTTGAAAACTCTTCCAAAGCTTTGATGTAAACCTCGGATCTCGGTCAGATACAATCGACACAGGTACACCATGTAATCTAACAATTTCATTTATAAATAAAGTTGTGAGTCGATCTGTAGACCAAGAAATACAAATAGGAAGAAAGTGGGCTGTCTTTGTCAAACGGTCTACAATAACCCATATAGCATCATGTCGACGTAAGGTTCTTGGTAAACCCACAATGAAATCCATAGTTACAAGTTCCCACTTCCATACTGGTATCTCCAAAGGTTGCAATTCCCCTGCCGGCTTTTGATGCTCTGCCTTTACTCGTTTGCATACATCACACTCTGACACATGCCTAGCAACTTCACGTTTCATTCCAGTCCACCAAAATTGCCTTTTCATATCCTTATACATCTTCATAGATCCTGGGTGGATAGTAAACTGAGTGCGATGTGTCTCATCCATAAGGGTCTTCTTCAATTCTGAGATATCTGAAACATATAATCTGCCCTGAAACCGAAGTCCACCATCCAAACCTATTTGCCACTCTGGTTGACTTTTCCCTATTATCACATTTTTACAAAACAACGCCTATTGATCAAACTGTTGGGCTTCTATTACTTGGGATATCAAAGAGGGCTGAACCGTCAAGTTTGCTAATTGTACAACTGAGGACTGTAGAGTCATCTCAAAATCGAATTCAGCTATATTTCTACCATTTTCCACTCTCGCATCATCAATTGTGCCACTTGGGCCTGTGGCTGACGACTTAACGCATCCGCCACCACATTAGCTTTTCCTGCGTGGTACTGAAGATTAAAATCATAGTCTTTCATCAATTCCATCCAACGTCTTTGCCTCATATTCAATTCGGCTTGGGAAAAGAGGTATTTCAGGCTCTTATGATCCGAAAAAAGTTCAAATCGAACCCCATACAAGTAATGCCTCCATACTTTGAGGGCAAAAACTACTGCTGCTAACTCTAGGTCATGTGCGGGATAATTCTGCTCATGAGGCCTAAGATGGCGAGATGCATATGCTACTACCTTTCCCTGTTGCATTAGGACACACCCCAAACCTATAAGCGAGGCATTTGTATAAACAACGAATCCCTCACTGCCAGATGGAAGAGTGAGAACCAGTGTCGTCGTAAGACGAGTTTTTAGTTCCGCAAATGCCCGCTCACAGGCTCCACTCCAAACAAATATTACATCCTTTCGAGTCAATTGAGTCAGTGGGGCAGCTATACAAGAGAATCCTTTAACAAAACGTCTGTAATACCCTGCTAGCCCTAAGAAACTCCGAATCTCAGATGCATTCTTTGGTCAAGTTTCCATTGCAAAATCAAGCTTCAACCTTAGTTGATCAATCGAACTCCATTCTTCGACACTTGTGTGCCCCAAAAATTTTACCTCTTCCTGCCAAAACTCACATTTTTCCAGTTTAGCATATAGTTGGTGAGCACGAAGGGTTTGCAACATCATCTCTAAGTGACACTCATGATCTTCCCTTGTCTTTGAATATATTAAAATATCATCAATAAAAACAACAATAAACTGGTCCAAATAAGGACGGAAGACCTCATTCATCAACTGCATAAAGACTGCCGGTGCATTAGTCAGACCAAATGACATGACCTGAAATTCAAATTGTCCATAACGAGTCACAAAAGCTGTCTTCGGGATATCCTCCTCTCGAACCCGAATTTGATGATACCCATCAGTAAATCTATCTTCGAGAAATACTGCGCACCACTCAACTGATCGAATAAATCATCTATTCTTGGGAGCGGATATTTGTTTCTAATCGTAACCTTATTAAGTCCGCGATAATCGACACACAACCGTAAAGAACCATCCTTCTTCTTTACAAAAAGCATAGGCGCTCCCCAAGGTGAAGTACTTGGGCGAATAAACTCCAAACGACGTAATTCATCTATCTGTCTTTGTAACTCACGCAACTCTAATGGGTGCCATACGATAAGGGACTCTAGCTATAGGGGCAGTGCCAAGGATAAGATCTATTCGAAATTTTGTATGCCTAACGGGTGGCAAAGCTGAAATTTCTTGAAAAACATCTGGAAAATCATGTACTACCAGCAACTGTTCAATACATACATCTTTAGACTCGTCATGAACACAGGACATCAAAGTCTCTATAAACTTATCTTTAGGATTAGCCACAAATCGAAATTGAGGATGGTCAGGTATAGAAAAGGTGACTGTCTTAGCGGTGCAGTCTAACACTGCATGATACTTGGATAACCAATCCATTCCCAAAATCACATCATATTCTAACAACTCCAAAATATAACAATTGATTGGAAGGGCATACTCTGCTATGTAAACATGACAGTCCTGACATATAGAACTCAACACCGTTCGTTTCCCTAAAGGAGTCAAGAGCTCTAATCCCTTGGTCATCGATGTTCTCGGCAATTCCAACGACTGACAAAAACTATTTGCTATAAATGAATGTGATGCGTCAGAATAAAAAAGGACATGTGCAAAAAGGGATGATACTACAAGAATATCTTCTATGACTCCTCCCTTAGTCTGAGAATCTCTCTTCTGGATTGCATAAATACGAGGCTGCATCTGAAGGAGTAAGGGTTGTTTACCTTGCTATCCAGTGATGTCTTCTTGAGACCGTTGTTGTTGAGGCCTATACTTATCTATCCTATATGGCCTTTCTTTGTTGGGGTCCGCTGATGTCTAAGTGATGGACTGGTCCTGCAAGCTTTGTTTACTGATTGGGACAATCCTTTTTACGGTGCCCTATACCACCACAATTATAACAGACTCCGAAAAACTGTCGCTGAGGAACAGACAGTAATACTGGGGATCTAACATCAGGTCTGGCTAAAACCTGTCGTGGAGGAACAGATGGTGATACTAGGGGTCTTACATCAGGTCTGGCTGCATTATCATATCTCACTGTAGGCCTCTTTGGGGATAAAAATGGCTGAAAACTACCACTTTCTGACATAAATCTCCTCTTCCTTTGCTAATTAGAAGTAGATGGATGCATAATTTGTTGTTGGTTTCAATCAGACTCAAAAATCTGTGCCTTCGCTACTACTCCCTCAAGAGTTGACAACTCAAACCCTCTCACTCGAGATCGCAAACTAGGACGTAAACCATCCTTAAATTTCCTTGCCTTCAAATCATTATCGGCTACTAAATGTGGAGCAAAACGAGATAATTCTATAAAACGAGCCTCATAGTCAGCAACAGACATCTCACCTTGAACCAACGACTCAAATTCATGTGCTTTCTGACGACGAACAACTATGGGGAAAAACTTACGATCGAATTGGTCTTTAAACGCTTCCCATGTCCACACAACTTTTGGATCTGAACGTACAACTGACTTCCACCATTGTTCTGCCTCTCCTTGCAATTGATAAGTCGCTAAGGTAACACATTGCTTGGAAGTACAACCCATAACTTGAAAAAGTTTCTCTATTTCTGACTTCCATAACTCGGCTGCCATAGAATCTGGCTTGCTAGAAAAATAAGGTGGATCTAGACGTCTAAACTCCATAAAAAGAGCACTGGCCCGCTCCTGCGCTGATGTCTCAGGAGTAGAACTAGATCGCTGCTTTTGATTAGCTGTAATAGTTGACATAGTCTGCAACAGTTGTTGAAGTTGTGTTGTAAGAATATGTATAATTGGATCTGGAACAGAATTTGACGTAGATTTTGACTTAAGACTTGGGTTGCACTGGAGGAGTCTAAACAGATTTTGACGTAGATCTTGACTTAGACTTAGGTTGCACTGGAGGAGTCTGAACAGGATTCTTTCTAGGCGGCATCCTATAGATAAAACACCAAATTAGCCTAAAACAAACAAGTAAATCTATACAATATACATACTAATATATAACCATATAACTCATCTACGTCGCAAAACATGAACCTAACAACTCTAACACAACAACATATAGTAAATACATTATGATTTATGTAGATAGTTCCCAGATCATGCTTTGATACCATTTTCTTACAATCCAGGTGTCATATTGACATGCCGTTTTCGTCAGTAACTCCGTAACTTGACTACGACCACAACGGTTAGGCTCTCCGACCTAACGGATTTGAAAACTCAATGTTGACGGAGCCCCACCTAAAATAAGGACATAATGGTCATTTCTCAGATTGTTTAATTTTAAGTTCGTATCTTAACATTCGGACATCGGGTTGACATATGGCTTGCGGCTCGATAATGGAACAACATTATGATCAAGTCAAAATATTCTCGGGGCCAATGGACCTACAACCAATGGCTATCCAATGTACAAACCAGATTTCTGGGGTATAGGGTCTTACAGAAACTCTAGAGGTGGTCATACTCTCGATGACACATGGTAAGCAAGTTAGAGTTGGGCACCAGACGACTTGAGTTGTTCAACTTGTTCAGACCCAACTTGACCCGAACCGAGTGGGTGAGTCGATCCGAACTGAGTAGACTTCGTCCAATCTGAACTCAAAACGAGTCGAGTTCGGGTCACCCAGTAACTCGACTTGACTCAACCTGAAATCTGACTCGGTACTAACTTGAATCGATCTGAAACCCAACTAGTACATATATAATAGATTTGGCGTTTCAGATCTGAGATGTTGTGTAGTTGATGGAGAGGCTGTCATTCCGACACGTGCACCTAGTTTTTGAGCTGTGATTTCAGCTCGCGGATACCCGTCACACCCGACCCGACTCGATGCTAACTCGACCTAACTCAGTACCTGTTACTGGGTCAGACTCGGCCTGGGTTAGTTCAGGCCAGACCCGGACTAGGATCGGGTCAGGCATGCTGGACTCAATACCGACTCAGGTCGAGTTCGGTTCAGGTATATTTCAAAATCGGGTTGAGTTGGGTTAGCCCTAACTCGGTCCAACTCGACTTGATGCCCAGCTTTAAAACAAGTACAAGCTACATATACATAAAACACTCAGAGAGCATGCGTAACCTAGTATAAGACTAAGGCATCATACATAGTGACACATGGCCAAATCTAATTGGCCATACATAACTATATATTCATAAGCGGTAGGCTAAGAGAAGAAAGCCATTTGAAAATGGAAATATGACGATACACATCATTGTAATGATAAGTTGGTCCCATCTCATACTAGAATCATATCAAGCTAAGGCCGTTAATTGATCAGAACATCAATCCCAAAATCTAAGGAACTATGTGCAAGGCCACCATCTCACCCAAGTCCATAAACCAGCATATAACAAAAAGCTTCAAGCCGTCGTCAATTCAATCAAACACAACTCTTTTCAGCTCAATGTTAAATATCAATCTTTCATCCCTCATGGAGGCTTATCTTAGCTTAACATAGTTTTAGCCTCTCCACTTTTGTCCAGCACCATGCTCTAGTAAATTCGGATAGATTAGTGTAGCTTAGTTATCTGCTTTTGTCCAATGCATCATTATAGCAAGTCAGATTTAGTTTAGTTAAATGTCCACAATCTTGTCATCGGATCTCCCAAATCCCTAAGTCCTTAGTGATTCCTACGTGTCATGTCTTCCTGACCAAACCACGACCGTCTCACAACCATCCAAGTTTCCACGATTGTCCAAGTATAGAAGACCGTTCAATCCACGGTTGTTCAGCCTTTGTTTCATGTTTTTTTTTCTTTAAATTATTTTTATTGACAAACGTGACAAAGCTATTATCGTGCGATAAAAGTCTGTCTTTAACGGAAAAAAAAAAAAATCCATCTGAAGAACTAACGTTCCCCTTCATAAATCGTCTGATCTTTTTATCATTTGGTAGTTTAGTAGTTAAGCCAATCTTCACAGATTTGGTCCTAATTTGGCTATTTTGACACTTTGGTTCATGAGGAGTTTACTTCGATTCGAGTTGAATATGACTTTGGCACACCCAACACATACATACTCCCACATGCACAATTAAAATCAGGTCATTCACTATACATGTGGCGTGTGTCCGAATTGAATACTAACACGTGGTCTTTTTGGACATATTATCCCCATTTTCTAAGAGTCAAGATGCAAATTCACATTTACCATAGGGACTTAGCCATTTGATCAATTATATAAATGAATGGTTTTAACCAAAGGTCCAATAATAAATATGAATAGTTAGTCTATTACAGTCCATTTAGAATGAACATAAAAGTAGGCCAATGCCCGTGAAGTTAGAAAACTCCAATCAACATTAGTTTTTCTTGGATGCTTATGAAAAGTGGTGACTCCATGGATATTACAAATTAATAATTCGATCATCCAAACCATGTGCCCAAGGGCAAATTATAATATGAATGTACTTAGAGGATTATGATTACTAGTCTAAATTTGAAGATGAATCACCTCTCCTTTATGACGTGGATTATCCCCATTTCTAAGAGCCAAGATGGAAATTCACATTTACCAGAGGGACTTAGCCATTTGATCAATGTATATAAATGGATGGTTTTAACCAAAGGTCCCATAATAAATATGAATAGTTAGTCTATTGAAAGTCCATTTTGAATGAACATAAAAAGTAGGCCAATGCCCATGAAGTTTGCAAACTCTAATGTACATTAGTTTTTCATGGATGCTTATGAAAAGTGGTGACTGTATGGATAGTACAAATTAATAATTCAATCATCCACGTCATGCGTGGAAGGGCATATTATAATATGACTATACTTAAGATAACTAGTCTAAACTTGATGATGGATCGCCCCTCCTTACAGTCAAGGAAAAGATTAATAATCTAGCTATTTTGACACCTAGGGTCACAAGGTATTCAGTTTGATTCAAGTTATAACTTTTGCACACCCAACAGATACATACTTGCATGTGCATAATTAAAATCAGGTAATTCGCTATACATGTGGCCGCGTGTCCAAATTGAATACCAACACCTGGTCCTTTTGGACATGGATTATCCCCATTTTCTAAGAGCCAAGATGGAAATTCACATTTACCAGAGAGACTTAGCCATTTGATCAATGTATATAAATGGATGGTTTTAACCAAAGGTCCCATAATAAATATGAATAGTTAGTCTATTGAAAGTCCATTTTGAATGAACATAAAAAGTAGTCCAATTCCTATGAAGTTAGCAAACTCCAATCAACATTAGTTTTTCATGGATGCTTATGAAAAGTGGTGACTTTATGATAGTATAGATTAAAAATTTTGTGAAATTTTGAAATTTAAAATTCAAACTCAAATTTACACTCAAGGTTAATCCACTCTCCCTACAATTAAGGCAAACTACTCTATTTCGAACTGAAATTCAAAGATTATTGTTGGGCTATTATTTCGAATTCAAAATTTAAATTGAAATTTAAAGATAATAACACGTCTTAAGTGGAGTTGGTAGGCCCACTCTACTTACTCAAACGGTTTAGCCTGCCAATTGACTCATGGACTAGACTTACTCTACTAACTCTAATGATTTAGCCTACTAGTTGACTCTAACATTTGCCAATTGATTGTGCTCAGATATTTAAGATAACAAGTGCAAATTTGAAGATAGACAGCCCCTCTTTGCAATCAAGCAAAAGATTGTTAAAGAAACTGTCTCCTTTTCATTAATTGCATTCCACATAATTCAAATTCAAAATTCAAATTTAAATTCAGATTCAAACTTTGATTGTTGGACAACTATTTTTAATTTAGAATTCGAACTAAAGTTCAAAGATAACCATAGATCTTAAGTGGAGTTACGACGCCCACTCTGCTGACTCAAATGGTTTGGCCCACCAGTTGATGACGCATAAAATAGACCCACTTTACTAACATAAATGGTTTGGTCCCCACTGTTTAAGCCATGGACCATAACAGAGTAAAACATCAATGTGCCTAGGGCCACATGCGCTTCCTCCTCGTTTGCTTGCAGCCACGAACCCGCACCAATCTACATACTGCTAAAAGCAGAGACCACTGTATGAGAAAGATATTGTAAGTGCATACCACTGCAAGCAAGAACATTAGCCATCAAAGATGAGATATTTTGATTCCATTTAGAGATTCACGAGTTGCATCTTCATTAATAAAAGATTGGAGAACTTGACTTACTCTGACAAGGGTGGTAGATAATACATTAACCTGTTCAATTTAAGGTTCAAAGCATAGATGTATTATGAACTAAAATTCACACTTGATTATCTGACTAACTGATAAGCAGTCTTCTGTTGGACGGCTCAAAATTAAAAACATCCAATGGTCAAGTTCCAACAATTGTCCAAGAATCAGAAGTTTGAATTGATCGACCAAGCTGATTCTGGGAAGGTGGATTCCACAATTTACTGGATTTAATTTGAGTTAATACATGACATGTTATAAAGCATGAGTATCTGCATATGGAGCATCATGGGCTGGTTGAGCATGATATAAAGCTCCAAAGATTAAAATGAGAATTTTATATTTTCAACATTTTCGAATTTTAAAAAGGGCATAAATGGTTTTTTTTTTTTTTTTTAAACCTCAATATTCTTTATTTTTGTGATAATGCTTTGACACAGGCAAATATCATCCCACATTACGTTGGCACCCAAAATGCTAGACTCCACTATAATATATTTAGAAAAATAGATAAAGGGCATTTTGGTCATTTTTACGGGTCTGATTGCCACTAAGATGTTTTTTCTCAATAAAACCCCCAATGTTTGCTGTCTGTTTGGTTCCACCATATTTCATGAAATATCATTAAAATTGCAAATTAGATTGGTAGATGGAGACACTTCATGATATTTCGTGCAACCAAACACACCCGTAATGAGCCAATTTTCTTGAAAATGCCAAATTTACAAGGTTTTTGTTAGTGTCATTGATTTATTGCATGTTCCGTTACGATGTAAAAAAAATACTGATATAGAAAGGACCACAAGCAAAATCTACGGGGCCCACTCAATGATTGAATCCACAGGTGACCCAATCTGCCTTTTCATGCTAGAATAGAATAGAAGTACATGAGAAATCCTTAATAAGATATACTAGCTAATGGAAAATTAATAATAATTTTAACCTTGCAATCCACACCTCATAGTCCCCTAATGAATGGCTAAGACGGTTACTTTTGGGACATGCTCAAATGGATGGCTAAGGTCAGTGTGATCTTGGTCAAGCTCATGGTCGTTGGACCCACAAAACCAGTAAATTTTTCTTTACATAGATGCCATGTAGTATGTAATGAAATCAAGGTAAGAAACATGCTCCATTCACTTACAAATCACAATAAGAAACATCTTCAAGGCAAGAAATAAATGGTAATTCCATATGGATTTTGTGACCTTTCGATGCAAACTGCCATCTGCATTTGTTGAAGAATTCCATCTCCCTGAAAAACTGACCTTTCATATCCAGAAAGTGAGAACTGGTCAAAGAGCATACATATGTAAAGAACTGTGAATTGATAATTACGATGCAGACTGTTTGAAGCAATGAAACATTCTGTTGCAAAAACATTGGAAACGTCTAGGCAGGGGCATCGTATTCCCCTTACAAAGTTCACCTGACACCTTTCACCTAAGGGAGTGTTTGGATACGCGGTTTCTGTTTGGATTGCATGATCACTGTAGGAATAGGATGACAAAAATGAGGTGCCCGTTTGGATAGCAACCAGAAAGTGGAATCCCCATATTTGTTAGACAACAGTCAGAGAATAGCAAGTGGATTCCATGGTCATCTTGTTTCTTGTGCCAGAGAATTCCATTTCTGTAGGGATTCCCAGTATCCAAGCACGCTCTATAAGTGTCAGCCCAAATCATTTCCCTTTGTTCTAACATGGAAGAAACAATTAGATTGAAGATAGAAAATGCCACGAATTTTGCCAAATACAAAAGAAAACCTCCACAATTCACAGAAGAAACTGGACAGATTGTGCTCCTAGAACTTCTTTACCCAATTAATAACATGTATCCGAAAATCAAGAGATAAAAAATAGTTACATGATCATCGTCAATAAGATCAATGGTGAGGCTCAATGGCATAAAAGAAAAGCATCAAGGGCCTATTTGGTTTTCCAATTAGGATGGTGAATGTTGTAAATGGATAATGATTTCTTGTAATTGTATGATGACATTACTTACATTTGACTGCAATGATGATTTTGCTACTTTGTTTGTTTCACCCAAAAATAACTCTATAAATGGTAATTTTATAATGTAAAAATGTAATAATTACAATTTCCTTTACCTATCTCCTTTTTACGAGCCGTAATTCCTAATTTAAAAAAAAAAAACACCTAGAAATGATAATGATGGCTCATTTACTTTCCATTACATAGGAAATTGGAAAACCAAACAGGCCTAGGCTATGAAAATGGAAATATATATACCTTCTAAGAGACCCTATGCTTAAAATGCATAGAATGTGTACCAGCTCACATTGGTACAACAATCCCACAATAGAGAATGTTTATGATCTGCATGTGGCCCGCATATGAGTTTTAATATCAACTTTGTACCTACGGCTTCGAGCATGAATAACAGCACATAGATGTTTCATTTTGATTCTCAATATTCAGTGAGATGATGGATCTAGGAAATCTCACCAATTGCAATAACCTTCAACACACCGATGGATGCTCTTTGCAAAGAAGGGTGGGTGAACAGAGAAGGACAAATTAATACCAGTGATGGTTAATCATGTATGGTTATATTAATAAATTGATACAAATCAGGGAAAATGAACGGTGCAATAGAATTCTTTGATTCCATTGTGGCTAGTGGGGCCCAATCTCAAGTGCAACAAAGTGAATAACACCCATCTTGGAATGGCTCAACTTGGCAATTTATCTAGACATTCTTGTTCATATCATGCGAGCCAGTTAAATAAAACAGGAAGTGCATGCACCCGTCTAAACATTTCTCGGCCATTATCAGGAGAACTTATAGGTCGACCCAGTAGCCATTTTGCCCCATGTGTGAGAAATGCATGTCTTCTAAAACAGGCTTAATTTACTAAGACATTGATCAACATACATAAAAATCACAATGGTGGGACTAGGTAGATGTGGGGCCCACTTGATGTGTTCACACTATCCAAACTATATGTGAATGTGATGTATTCACACTATCCAACCCACCTATCAGATTCATCACCTCCAAAAACCCATAGCATCTAAAACTCAGCCCAATCCAAAACTAAGATTGTCTGCAAAAGACAGAACAAGCTGGGAGGGGGGCACTCAGCCTAGAATTTCTAAAACAGCTCAAATCTTGCCTGACCCTTTATATGGACAGTTTGAAGGGTCTGAATGTCCTTTGATTATATACACACAACATGGTGGGTCCCCCATGTTATTCAATGATGGATATTCCCCATCAATATGCTACCTAATGTAGCCCATGTGAGTTTTGGATAAGGCTGATTTTTCAGCTCTGGATGTTTTATGAGGTGAAGCATCTATGAACAGATTGGATCCCTTGAACACATCTTCCCAGTAGTACTGTAAGCTGAAGGTGGTACAGTAACCACTGATGCGAACCTCAATCTGTGAGAGCTCACGTCCCATTAATGGTCTCAGTAACGGCTGTGCTCACCAATGAGTGGATACCAACAAGGAACAGATGAGTAGCAAGACTCTTAGCCACTATAGAATCAGAACATCTTGTGCATTGTCTATTGGCATTGATAGCAGTATCAATCCCTAAATATATTGTAGGTGTTTGTTAAAACATCATCTCTGATAATTTTATACGCTTCCTTGATGATCCTTTCTTTTGCAAAAGCATCCATCAATACATTGGAGTTACCACAGTTGGTGAGAGTTCCCAACCACATCTCATTTAAAAACATACGAATTCAGCATTTCCATTCACCTGCATCGCATACATATAAACATGTGAGTGGAAAAATCTGATGTATATATATATATAGCGGAACGCTCCCTGCGAACGGACGGCCTACCTATGAACTTTTTTGAGAACTCATTATATCTGATGAGTCTCGAACATCTGAACGGTCCACATGAAGCAGAACTTCATGAAACCTCCTGGTACCAATTTTTACTTTGAACCAAAACTTCGGTGGGCCATAAAAACGTAAACATTTTCTTCCCTTGATTTGAATTTCTCCTTGCTATGGCCCACCAGAATCTTAGATCAGGGTGAAAACTTACCCCTTGAGGTTTCATGGGATTCCACATCTTATGGACCGTTCAGATTCGACACCTATGGCACATGTGCAAAGGTGCATAGGTGAGCATGCCTCTCTCTCTCTCTCTCTCTATATATATATAAGGAAAGTGAAAGTGATTGAAATGGAGCTACAATTTGTGATAAAGGGTTATCTAGTATACCACAATCCCACTCGGCCCATATGAACATAGAAATGTGTGACTAAAGACATAACGTGGATCAGATGCAGTTTGAGCCAGATGGTACTGACCACCAACATGCATGAATGAATGTAGAGAATTATATAGAGGGAACTCTCCCTTCTATGTGAATCACTGGAATTTCCACATAATTAAACAAGGGACTACCAACAAAAATATATAAGCCAATCTACACATCGACAACAATGAATCTTAGGAGAGGAAATAAAGATATAAGAGCAAGCGAAGAACGCACCAATTTACATTGGAAAATCCTCTCAATCAAAGAGGGAAAACCCACGAGGCTGCCAATGAACTCTATTATGAAAGAATGGGAATACAAGCTTTCTTCTCAAAACCAACACTTGCTTGAGGATCACCTACGGCTCGTTAGTTGAGCTGGTAGAAATGTGTGTGGTGTGAGAGTGATCCAGGGTTCGGCCCCTGGTTGTTTTACCATTATAAACCTTACTGCCTTGGAAGTATCCAAGGCTACCAAAAAAGAACAGAAACACTTGCTTGAGGATCGCCTTATCATGCATACAAGAAACATCCTCTTTCATTCAAGAAGAGAAAACAAGATCTCTCACTTCCTATGAGGAACTCTCTAGCTGGCATTTAGGTTCTATGCCTTCTCTACTCTTCTCTCTACAACATCTCATTCGATCTCTTGTAAAAGTGGGGAAAATAAAGGATATATAAGAGACATGCACTCACTCCCACACACATGTAGAGACACACATGTGTGAACACTACTCAAGACCAAGGTGTTCCAAAATGGTAACGCCACCACCGTTACCGTTATGATGTGGGCCGTAATGGCCGCTATAGCCCTTTTTTATTTTTTGAGAAAATTGTTACATGGTTGTTGCAGGGCCTTTCCGGCCTATTTTTTCCGTAATGATCGTTACGGCCATTTCGACCCGTAATGCGTAGCCATAACCGATTTTGAATACCTTGCTCAAGACACCACTCTACACAATAAAGTGGGCCACACACACATGAGGATAGACCACATTTCAAATAAATTCAAAGGTCCCCATTGAACCCTACGTTAGTATCATTTTTTGTCCAGCATGACTGTTGAACCTTGGCCCATCCACAATAGCATTGTGAGATTAATGGTTATATCCATTTATACATGTTATTCCCATGAGCTCCAACAAGAAAACAAAAAAAAAAAAAAAAAAAAAAAAAAAAAAAAAAAAAAAAATCCTCAACACAGAACGAAGGCAGTGACGTTTTGCGCTGGAAGCATTGGATCTAAAAAAAAAACACAAGTGAAATTATCACATACAGCAGCTCTATGTAAACCTTCACATACAACCATAATTTTCCACGCGAACATGTCATGTCGGTAGAATATCACATCCATGCTAAAAGTGAGCCACACCATAATGGTTAGAGAAATTTAGGACTGTGGACCCCACCTTTTATCCAGCTATTTTTACTGAACCATACAAACTTTGTTTTGCAACATAGACCTGCGCATACGGACAGCAAATTTGAGGACGAAAATACCCCTCCCTTTCGAAGACGACCGCTGACGCTCCTCCAACCGAGAGTTGTACGAACGGCTCAAAAGAGATCAAAGTTACGTGGCCCCACAATTATGCATTTATTATATCCACAACGTTCATCCATATTTCGAGATTATTTTGGAGCATTATCCAAAAAAAGCCCCACAATTATGCATTTATTATATCCACAACGTTCATCCATATTTCGAGATCATTTTGGAGCATTATCCAAAAAAAAAAATCATATCCAAAGGTCAACTGGACCACACCACAAAGAGCAGCGGGAACGGTTAAAAATTTTGTAGGGCCCACCACTTGATAGTTAGATCTGTCTTATTTTATGTCTCAAGCTTAATATGAGCTCGCCAAATAGATGGACGGTTTGGATATAACACAGACCTCATGATGGGACCCACAAAAAGCGGTGGGGATTACAATGGTAGAAAATAAAAAACCAGGATCTATAGCTACGGATTATAACCGTAGCTATAGCCAAAGCCCCAGCTTTTTCAGTCTGTATCGAAGGTCTTTCGATATATCGAAAAAGGTCCCGAACTGTCCAGCGAGTTTGCATCAAAATTCCAGCAGTCTTACCTATAGCTACGGATTATAGCCGTAGCTATCACTGTAGTCCATTGCACTTTGTGCATTTTTTAATTTTAATATATTTTTTTTTAAATGGAGAACTTTATTCTACCTACATTTTTCTCTAATACATATTTATATAAATATATATATATATATATATATATATATATATATATATATATATATATATATATGAGCATATAAATTTTTTTTCTCTCTTTTAATTCATTTCTTTGTATATTTATTCAACAAGCATATCTCTTAAACTAGAATGATTTACTTAACATACCACATATGATTTTGAGGTAGGAGAAGCTAATTTACCCAACAAACCTAGTTATTATCTAAGATTCCATGGGGTCGATGGTCGAAAATCCATTTCATTCACTTTGTGGTCAACTTCAATCACTTCGCAGTCAAACTGAAAATTAAGCGAGGCAAAAATGAAATTGAGCGGGGCAAACATGAAATTGAACGGGGCAAACTAGAAATTGAGCGGGGCCAACGAGAAATTCAGCGGCGCAAACATGAAATTGAGCCGGGCAAACTAGAAATTTAGCGGGGCAAACATGAATTTCAGTGGGGCAAACATAAAATTGACCGGGGCAAACACGAAATTTAGCTGGGCAAACTAGAAATTCAGCGGGGCAAACTAGAAATTGAGCGGAGCAAACTTGAAATTGAGCGGGGCAAACATTAAATTGAGCGGGACAAACTACAAATTGAGTGTGGCAAAAATAAAATTGAGCGGGGCGAACATGAAATTAAACGGAGCCAACGAGAAATTCAGCGGGGCAAACTAGAAATTGAGCGGGACAAACATGAAATTCAGTGGGGCAAACATGAAATTCAGCAGGGCAAACAGTGAAAAATAAAATATATTTGTGTTTTCCCCTCATTAATGTTTAAGAGACCTTATGAACCAGTTAGATGGCAAATAAACATGTTGGAGCTCAGAATTGACAGGGCGGTACCTAATCCACCGTTAGACTTTCTTAACATGTCAGCGCCTCAAATGATCGCGTGTTGTGCCAGAGAGAGAAGCTGATTGGCTGGTGTACAACTGCTGTAGGTACGTGTCATTGGAAGAGGAGCACTGATGCTCCTCGATCTCGACGTTGTACGAACGGTTCAAAGGAGATCAAAGTTACATAGCCACACAAGGATGTATTTATTATATCTAGATTATTTTAGAGCATTATCCAAAAAACTGAATCATATCCAAAGATCATCTGGACCACAGCATAAATAGTAGTAACAATACTAATTTTCACCGTTAAACAATTTGTAGGGCCCATCATAATGTTTATTTTACATCCAATCTTTTCATAAGGTCACAAACACCTGAATAAAGAGTAAAAACAAATTTCATATTGATCCAAAACCTCTGTGAGCCCAAAAAGGGTTTCAATGGTAGACGTTCAATCCTCTATTGGTTTTTGCAGTGTGGTCCACTTGATAGTTAGATCTGTCTTATTTTTCATCTCAAGCCTTAAGACAAGCTCCCCAAATGGATGTACGATTTGGCCATAACATATACCCTATGATAAGACTCACAAAACTCTCCCATAGCTACTCCCCTATATAAAATGCATTCGGTCTCTAACACAGACCTCATGTTTGCCCCGCTCAATTTCATGTTTGCCCCGCTCAATTTCTAGCTTGCCCCGCTCAATTTCATGTTTGCCCCGCTTAATTTTGTATTTGCCCCGCTGAATTTCTAGTTTGCCCCACTCAATTTCATGTTTGCCCCGCTGAATTTCTAGTTTGCCTCGCTGAATTTCTCGTTGGCCCCGCTCAATTTCATGTTTGCCCCACTCAATTTTCAGTTTACCCCGCTAAATTTCGTATTTGCCCTGCTCAATTTTTAGTTTGCCCCGCTCAATTTCATGTTTGCCCCGCTCAATTTCTCGTTGGCCCCGCTCAATTTCATGTTTGCCCCGCTCAATTTCTAGTTTGCCCCACTCAATTTCATGTTTGCCCCGCTCAATTTTCAGTTTGCCTCGCGCAATTTCATGTTTGCCCCACTCAATTTCTAGATTGCCCCGCTTAATTTCATGTTTGCCCCGCTCAATTTTCAGTTTGCCTCACTCAATTTCTAGTTTGCCCCGCTCAATTTCATGTTTGTCCCGCTCAATTTCATGTTTGCTCTGCTCAATTTCTAGTTTACCCCGCTCAGTTTCTAATTTGCCCTGCTCAATTTTCATGTTCGCCCCCCTCAAAGGAGATCAAAGTTACATGGACCCCACAATTTTGTATTTATTATATCCACAACGTTCATCCATATTTCGAGATCATTTGGGAGCATTATATAAAAAAAGAATCATATCGAAAGATCAACTGGACCACACTACAAAGAGCAGCGGGAAAATTGATTTTCATCGTTAAAAATTTTGTGGGGCCCACCATAACATATATTTTCCATCCAATCTATTCATAAGGTCACGAAAATACCCCTCCTTTCACGAAAACGGATTGGGTACTCCGCCTGCCACCAGCCAATGGCGGATGGTCGGAGATCTGAAAATGAAATTGAGTGGGGCAAACATGAAATTGAGCGGGGCAAACTGAAAATTGAGCGGGGCAAACTGAAAATTAAGCGGGGCAAACATGAAATTGAGTAGGGAAAACTAGAAATTGAGCAGGGCAAATATGAAATTGAGCAGGACAAACTAGAAATTGAATGGGACAAATATGAAACCGAGTGTTGCAAACTGAAAATTGGGCAGGGCAAACTAGAAATTGAGCAGGGCAAACTGAAAATTGAGCGGGGCAAACATGAAATTGAGCGGGGCAAGCTAAAAATTGAGCGGGTCAAACATAAAATTGAGCAGGGCGAACATGAAATGCATGGAATTGACCGTGAAGTGAAGGGGAATTGCTGGGATTGATCGTGAAATGCATGAAATTGATCGCGAAGTAAATCAAATGAATGAAATTGACCGCGAAGTGAATGAAATGAATTTTTGACCATCACCCTGATGGAATCTTGAAAAATAACTGGGTTGGTTGGCTAAAGTAGCTTTTCCTACCCCAAAATCATATAGGGTACGTCAAGTAACTAATTTTGGTTTAGAAGAAATTATTGTTAAATGAATAAAGAAAAAAAAGAGAGAAATTTTTTTACATATACATATTTATATAAATATGCATTAGAGAATATTTCAGGTAGAATAAAGTTCTACATGTAAAAAAATAAAAATAAAAATAAAATTTGCATAGACCGAAACCGACTATAGTTATGGCTACGATTATAATCCGTAGCTATAGGTCCTTCGTTATATCGGAGGTCTTTCGATATTATCGATAAAGTCCATAACTGTCCAGCGAGTTTGCCTAAGAAATTTTAATTTTCGATACACCAACGCTACGGATTATAACCATAGTGATAACCGCAGCCATAACCTGCCGTCGGTGGTTTTTTTATTTTTTATTTTAATGTTATGTTGCTTATGTGGGTCCCATCATGAGGTCTGTGTTATATCCAAACCGTCCATCTATTTGGAGTGCTCATATTAAGTCTTGATACAAAAAATAAGGTAGATCTAACTTTCAATTGGACCACACTCTAAAAGGAAGTGGGGAATTGAACGTCTACCATTGAAACCCTTTTAGGGGTTACAGAAATTTTGGATCATTACGAAAGTTGTTTTCCCTCTTCATCCAGGTCTTTGTGAACCTATGAATGAACTTAGACCACAAAAATCACAGTCGGCCCCCTGAAGACTTCTAATGGTTGACGCTCATTCAACACTGTTTCCTGTAATGTGGTATACTTGAGATTTGGATATACCTCATTTTGGTCTCATACCATAAAATGATCTGAAAAAGTATATGGACGGCATGGATGGAAAGGATACATCATGGTGGGCCCACAGACAACTGACCATCCGCCATTGGCTGGTGGCAGGCGGAGTACCCAATCCGTTTCCGTGAAAGGAGGGGTATTTTCGTCCTTAAATTCGCTGACCGTACGAGCAGGTCTAAGTTCCCAGGCAAAGTTTGGAAACGGATTGGCTACTCCCCCTGACACCAGCCCCGGGGCTAATGGTCGGTGCTCTGTGGGCTCCACAATGATGTATGTGTTTCATCCATTCCGTTCATCTATTTTTAAAGATCATTTTATGGCTTGGTCCAAAAAATGAGAGGTATATAAATCTCAGGTGGACCGCACCACATGAAAGCAATAGTGGTTGGATATTTATCATTAAAATCCTCCTAAGGCCCACTGTACTGTTTATTTGAAATCTAATATGTTGATTAGGTCATAGAAGCCTAGATGAAGGGAAAAAACAAAAATCATCTTGATCCGAAACTTTTATGGCCACATAATGTTTTTTAATGGTCGACGCTCATTCAACCCTGTTTCTTGTAATGTAGTCCACTTAAGATTTGGATATACCTCATTTTTGGTCTCATACTGTAAAATGATCCGTAAAAATAGATGGACGGCATGGATGAAACACATACATCATGGTGGGTCCCACGGAGCACCGGCCACCAGCCATTGGCTGGTGTCAGGGGGAGTAGCCAATCCGCGTCCGCAAAGTATGTATTGTTTCGTAAAAACAGCTGGATAAACTAATATCAAGAACAGATCATCTACATGCAAGGTACCACAACCTGTGGTACCATAGAATCATTCCCCCAAATATGCCACTTTGTAGGCCATCAATACCATGGAAATAGTGGGACAATAACCAAGATCACCTGGCACAAAATCAACCTGTTCCAATCATCAGGTGAGAAGGGACTGCTGGAGTCAATGGACAGCCACAGTCAGTTTCTGCATACAGGTGTGGCCCACCTAGTTGCATCTTCATGGTGATAATCTTATTAAAAAATGAGGCTGATCCGCCCATTTGGTGGGCCACGCCCGTACACTGAGTCATGCTATCTCCCTAACATGTGACTTTTGCAAAATATCCTATCCGTGTGAAAGGTGGGCCACAGAATCATGACCGACTGTTACTAAAATCAAGGTTGATCCACAATATCATGTGTCCTTTAATTTCTAAGTCGTGTCTTAGTCCACGAGTGCACCAGCTTGATTTTCATAGCGGGTGATCCTCGGATGCAGATTGCCTTCAACAGCCTGTCACAGGAACTCCCAGCGACAGGAAGCTAGGTGGGGCTCACCTTCATGTTCGTGAGAAATCCATACCGTCCATTCATTTTGCCAGATCATGTTAACATATGGGCTCAAAAATGAGGCAGATGGTAAACTTCAAGTGGTCCGCACAAGAGGAAAAAGTGGGCAGGGAAATGCCTACCATTCAAAACTTCCTTCGGTCTATGTGATGTTTATATGTCATCCATACCGTTAATAACATCATTCCTATTGTAATGAACTGAAAACACAAAAATATTAGCCTGATCCAGAACTTCTATGGCCAGACGAATGTTTCAACAGTGGATGATCCATCCTCACTGCAGTTTCCTGTCATGCAGCCCACTTGAATTTCCGATATGCCTCATTTTTTAATCCATGTCCTGACATGATCTAGCAGAACGAATGGATGGGTGAATCTCTCAAGAGAAACATGGTGGGCCCTGTTGCAAAAAATGTTGATTTTATATAAAATATATATTTTAAAATAAATATAATATAATATATAAAGTGTTTTAAAAATACCTTTTTGGGGTTTTTAAGAATAGTCCCACATGGGAAAGGGAAGAGAAGAAAAAATGGTTTAAATGAAAACAGTGGAGTATCTTATTATTTGCTCACATAGTCCATGGACCATGAGACTTGTGTGCTCGCGCTCGGGCTCGGTGCGAGGACGTGGGCATGTGAGGCAGTGTGGCTATAGAGGCGCTAGTGGCGCACTTTGTCAGCGCAAATCATGTAACTATGTCATTAGTGTAGAGACCAAGATAGCTCGCTTTGCATGGATTAGCCCAACACTAAAAACGGCTAGCTGCTGTCTCACAACAGTCACATACAGCAGTGGTTATGGCTCATGCACAACATCAGAAAACGGTAATAAAACGGCTAGTTTTCCAACAGCCAGAAATTGCTTAATGGAATTTATGTCTCTGGACCATAACCCCCTAGCCACCATAGCATATAAAAGGAGGGCCTAGATGGGTTTCTAATAATCTCTCAACTCACTCCAGCAGACCGATACGAATTAAGATAGTCCACCAATCTTCTCTTATACTCCAGTGATTCCAGCAATAAGATAGCAAGGGTTAAACCTTTGGAAGAAGAACAAACCAACGGTTTGGTCTAGAACGGTTCAACTGAACCAGTGGCTGAAGACTTGACTAGTGCAGTGGTATAAATCACATTTTTCTTCTTTTCTTTCTTCTGAGATTTTTCTTTTATTGTATTTCTGTCAGACTAAGTGTAACAGAGTTCCAATAGGTGGACCTTCATGTTTGCTGAACGCAGACCCACACCAGGCTCGTCGTATCCTAGAAACGGTTTGCCTGTAACCTATCAACATACTCAATTCACTTGAGTAGGGGCAAATAACGCTTTAAGGACAGCGTTTCAGACATGCTTAAGCCTGTCCATATTTCAGATTAATTTTTCATTTTCGGTTTCCACATTATACAGAAATTATATTAATCTATATAATTTCCAACAATCTTAAAGCGTTATTTGATGAAAGCCGACAGTGTTTCATCCATCAAGTTGATGAATCAGGACTTGATACGTCTTGATCGGTTCGATGGAACAAATTTTACAAGATGGCAAGACAAGCTGAAATTTCTTCTGACGGCGCTGAAGATCTACTACATACTAGATCCAAATCTGCAAGCGCTACCTGAAGCATCCGACATAGACACACCTGAACAGGTGGCTGCCCGCACCAAACGAGCCGAAGACGAACTCTTGTGTCGAGGACACATTCTGAACGCATTCTCCGACCGCATATACGATCTATACCAACAGACGTCATCAGCTAAGGAGATATGAGCCGCTTTGGAGTTCAAATACAAGGCTGAAGAAGAAGGTACCAACAAGTTTCTCATCGCCAGGTATTTTGACTTCAACATGGTAGATAACAAACCGCTGCTACCCAAAATCCAAGAATTACAGCTAATAGTAAACAAAATTAAAGCTATAAAAATTGATCTTCCTGAATCATTCCAAGTCAGGGCTATAATCGCTAAATTGCCACCGATGTGGAAAGACTATGAAAAGAAGTTGCTATATAAAACTGAGGATTACACACTGGAACAAATCCAGAAACATCTCAGAATTGAGGAAGAATCCCGTAACAGAGATAGAAAGAATGATAACGGGAATACCTCGTCCAAAGTACATGCAGTAGAGAACACTAATAACGAGAATCCCAAGAAGGACGATTTCCTGAAACCCAATAAAGGGAAATTCAAGAAAAATACCCAAAAGAAGAAAGGAAAGTTCAAAGGCCCATGCCATGTCTGTGGGAAAACCGGGCACTATGCTTAAGTATGCCGATATCGCAAATCTAAAAAAGAAGCAAGTGCAGTAGAAGAAGACGATAGTGTGGCTATGATCACTGAGGTGAATACCATCCAAGGTAAAGTTCCAGGTTGGTGGTATGATATTGCCGCTACAGTACATGTGTGCTACGGCAAATCAACCTTCAAAACCTATGAGGAATTGACCGATGGCCAAGAAGTCCAAATGGGTAATGAAGTCAGATCGAAGGTCGTCAGCAAAGGAATTATCAAACTGATATTCACCTCTGGGAAGAAAGTGATTCCGACTAATGTACTGCACGTCATAGAATTGAGGCGAAACTTAGTTTCTGTGGATCTTCTAGGTAAACCAGGCATAAGGGTGGTGTACGAGTCATGAAAACTGATTCTGTCTAAGAATGAGAATTTTGTCAGAAAGGGATATCCTTGTAACGGGATGGTTAAGTTTTATCTAAATGAAAGTAGCACTTCTGCGTGTATGGTTGAATCCGTTGGACTGTGGCATAATAGACTAGCCCATATAGGGTATAGTACCTTGAAGTTCATGGCTAAGAATGGTTTAATCTCATACACAGATAATGAAACCGATAAATGTGAAGTATGCATACGATCCAAAATGACGAAGAAACTTTTTCCAAGTGTTGAAAGATTGTCTCAAATATTGAATCTTGTGCATAGTGACATCTGTGAGTTAAACGACATTCTTACTCATGGAGATAAACGATACTTCATAACTTTTATAGATGATTGTAATGTCCCGAAAAATCGAAGGTCGTGCATATGCTCGACTCCCGAGTCCCCGAGTGTCATTTATCATCAATTTTATGGTTTTATGATTTATCAAGTTTGAATGCGCAGCATGGAATTAATTGAAACATGAGGCACATCTACAACTAGTCAACTGAACTGAAAGAAATCAATATATATAAGTTTAAAGAATATAAATGGGCCGCACAAGGCGATGCCCAATAAAATCGTAAAGAAAATCATATGCCCCAAAGAATTGTACGCTGAGCCCACAACTCAACGCTCCAGAATCCAGTCTCCTAAGCCGATGGAGAACTGCCCATCAACTGGAAGTATGACAACTCCTCCTCGTCGAGAGTAGCATCACCACGCTCCATCTGCTCTGCATCCCCTGCATCTATGAGAGAGTCTGGTTGGTGTTTTAAAACACCGTCCCAGAGTGGGAGTGAGTGATCAACTCAGTGTGAACTATTGGTCTCAAGTTTTAACAGGCATCAATTATAATATGAACTTAATGAAAAGCAGACAATCATCAACACCTAGCGACTCTTATTTAAATGCATGCATGTGGGATGATATGATGCATGCCCTCGCCACAACGCTCCCTCAAGCGACTCCATCTAACGATCGCATATGACAACACTCCCTCAGAGCGACCTCGACTACCGAGTCGCCACCCTAACTAATGTGATGCAATGCGATTGTGTTAGCCGAGTTATTAGTTAAGTGCATTTATCCAGCAGGTTGAGGATTCTGATTCATCCTATTATCACTGCCCTAAGCTGGTTGCGAGGCCAAGACCCCATCAATGTATGAGGCCGAGGCTCCACGGTCCGTGATCCCATCGGGTTCCTCATCCTCGACACCAAGCACATGAGGAGTGTCGAAAGGAAAGGATCGCTCGCGGTCACTATGGGGAGGTGCGGTACCCCAGCGTAGGCCGACAGCTCGGACACAGTGTCCCATTCTACCATGCCCGGCTCACGAGGCTGTGGACCAGTTTCAAGTGAATTATCGTTGGGCTACAATAGTTGTAGGGTGGTTTAGGTTCCATACATATGTGAGCACCCAGGGTTAACAAACAGGGTTGGTCAAGCCGTAGGCTAGACCGCACAAATCAGGTGAGTGTGAGACGAGTGACCTCGGGCACAAGAGACCCGTGTAGTCGAACTACAGCCACCCAAACACACCCGCCCAAATTCACGGGTCTAGCTCTAGCATAGCCCTACCGATGGGACTACCGTCTCTTGTCATGTTCTGACCAACCCAAAGGTGTGAGGGTGATCCTAACGAGCTATCAACTAGTATATCAACATCGTATCTCATGCATCTGAGTCAAATGAATCAAATATTCCTAGCAAGCATTCATAAATTAAAGTGCATGTGTATTGTATGTGTGTGTGTGAGGAGGTTAAGCACTTTCTCTATCCTAACAGGCCATATGCACAAGAGAAATGAAGTCATACACACCATGAATCAATAATATATGGAAGAAATGATGAGGCATAAGCATGCTATTATCCATACACGAAATCATGTGAGCAACAAATAATATCATGAAGAACCATCATGCATATCCATACAATTTCAAGAACCTACAATTCCTAGGGGTTTTCTAGACTTTCAAATATACCAACCAAGCATTCAAAATCATTAAGCTAGTACTATAATTGGTGCTAGGCCACCTAAGAACAATGGTCCGCACCTTAGGATTCGTTGGAGACTTGAAAATGACCTAAGAACGTCGATTTAGGGACCGGTTGGTCAGAATCCTTAAAGCAAGCTCATACATGTGAGAAATTCATACAAAAACCCGCCTTCTTCACAAGGGTTCTAAGGCAAAAAGAGGAGGAACCTTACCTAAACGATTGACAGACGATTTTGGTGGTTATGGTGTAGGGTTTTCTCTTGGAGATGAGGTAAGGAGTTGGAAGGGATGATCTCCTTGGGCCCCACCACAATCTAAGGTCCACCTTGCTCTTCTTCCCTCTCTCTTTCTTCTCCTTTCTCCTCTTTCTCTTCTCCCTTTTCTCTCTTCTCTCTTTCCTTCTCTAGGGCAAAATCGTATGGGGAGAAGGGGTGCCCAAATGAGGCCCTTTTATAATGCCAGATTTGGTAGAAATGGCCCCAAGTGTTGGGTTTTTACTATACTAGACCTATGGGAGGGTATTTCTAAGCTCTAGGGCCTACTATGGAGTGTACACATTGATTTACACTGTAGGATAGTTAGCCCTAATGATGATCTACGTATGGATATGATCGGCCCGCCATTTGGATGTGTCAATCAACGGATATGATTATAAGTCTGTTTAACGATCACCGATAGTCGATCGGGGCCGCGGCTATACGGATATGAGCAGGGAAATATTCTGAATCCATGGGTAAAGTTTGGTCATAAACCGACGGTCCGAAATCCTTAATTTGGCATAAGAGTGGACGACCCAATTCACTTAAGTTCCAGCTCCTTTCCTTGGGGTATTTGCACTTCTCATGCACTCGTTCTTTAGTTTAAGTTGAGCGGTTATGGGCACTACCCAGGTCCGACTCCCGCGATGGACGTCGAGCCCAACAAGACGGACATTACTTTATAATTTTGGGACTAGTGGCCCACCAACGAGCGGTCTAGAGCTTGTTTGGAAAATCGGGGCATTTCTGGAATGAATTTGGTAGTGAGATTTCTCGTGGGCAATGATTAATGTTTGGATTAAATATGTTCATAGTGTGGCCTATTTATAACTAGTGAAGCTGGAGATTTGGTCGTGCTTACTCTAAACCGTCGGTTTTAGGCTAAAAGAGTAACGGGGTTGCTCTGATAAGTCTCTGGTCACGAAATTTATAGGACAAGGGCTTCACGGCCTGATGAAGGGTCATACAAAATTTACGAACAAATGGATGAACGATTGATCAGGGTCGAATATTACATATTAGACCCCAGCAATTGCCTAATTTTACGTACATGATAAGGATTAATGGAGTATATTACTCGTGTTTTTATTACAGGAGGAAATTAGGAGCATGTATTGGAAAATGATGTTAAAAGCATGGATTTGACGCTCCGAAATTACCAGAGCACGGGATGGACTCCAGAAAATCAATAGTGAAGATTTTACACGCCTGGGATTTGAGGAAAGCAAGCCAAAGGGGCCCGAAAAGGGTCCAGAATGCAAGATCACATGTTTCCCGCCATCCGATCAACTCGAAACTTCATACATGTGATGAGGGCCGTAAATTAACCGTACATATTAAATTTTAGCCCTTGCAGATCTAGGAAGTGGTCCAACGGACGATCATCCCGTTAATCTACAATTTGGGACCCGCCTGATATTTGGAATCGCCTTAAAAATTGGTCCGACGGTGGAAATAAGATGAGAAAGCGGAAGGACGGAGCGATTTCTCAAAACCTCACGGTGGGACCCATTTACAGGGCATGCATGTGCACAACACGTGCAGACCGGGAGTGCACCGAACCCAAAGTCGGGTCGGCCGCGGTATTGCCGACCCGCGTTTTCTCCTCATCTTTAAATATTCAAAAGACGCAACAGCGTCTTCGAAGCGAGCCGCCGGTCGTCGATTGTGGGGCCCACCTTGTGTCCAAATGGACAATCCAAGCCGTCCATCCGCTTCCTGGGGCGGCAATCACCTTCGCCTAGGTGGCGAAATTGCGAAAGGAAGCGATCATTCAATCCCCACCATTCAAACATGCAATGGACGGTGAGACGAGATCTTTCGTGACCCACATCAAAATGGAGAAAAACCATGTGTTTCTAACCGAAATTTCGATAGAAATCTGGTGAACGGAGTGGATTTTACTGAAAACTTCGTTCGTGGGACCCACCATTGTCACAGCGGAAGAGGTTCCGTCCGCGTAACGGACGCCGCTGGCGTGTTTTGCGGCGGTTTGTGGGCCCCACTCGTCAACTGTACGGGAGATCTGATCCGTCCATCGTGTAGAGGGCCACGAATACTACAAAACCATGCTGATAGTTCACTCCCATGCGTACACACGTGCGTGATACAGAGGCCACAAAAGGGCTACCGGCGACGTTCAAATCGATCTTTTTGAGATTTCTTCGTGGGCCGTGCTAATGGACCTTCAAAACCACCCATTCTTAACGAAATTTCGTCCGAATCCAATGGACGGGTGGATTTTTCAGAAAATACCTCTATGGGGCCCACCGATCACGGTTGCGAAAGTTTGTACTCAGGTGCGTCTACGACTACCACCGATTCCACCATCCATCCGGCTATAAAGGGAAGTTTTGGACGTGAGGAAGGCATTCAGATCCAAGGAATTCGGGATCCAGAGCCAGAGAGAGAAGAAAGAGAAGGAGAAGGAGAGAGATTGTTTGGTTTGACGTTTTGTTTATGAATTTTATTTAATATTTTTTTATGGATTTTATGGGTCACTAATCTCTCAGCTAGGGCTGAGATGAAGCCCCTAATTTGATCAGCTCTTGTATTGATTGATTTACTTTGAATTTTAATTAATTTGTTTCTTTCTCTGAGTGGGCTTTATGGGTTTAAATTCCATACTTCTCCATCTATGAACTTAATCAAAGTATATAGATGGATGTTGTTTGGATGCTTATTACAGGTGCTTGAGTCTGATCAAGAACAGGTTTCCTATAGAGGAAGAAACAGGGTGCTTTAATGAATGTACATTCCATGTGCCCAACCAAGGACATGGAATATGTTGTTCATGGCATTGCTTAAAGGAATTAGACAGTCTGTATGCCCGATTTAGGACACAGATTGTGCTTTCTCTGGATAAGTGGTATCAATCAAGATCAAGGTGAATCAACAGACAAAACAAGGGTTAGGATAATTAGGGGTGGATTCGAAAGTCCTAGTGCTCTCTCTCTGATTGAATTTTCTTCCATGTTCTTAATTGTTTTTTTTTTCTTAGAATTGTGCTTAGTAGTTCATACCATTATTTGTTGGATTAGTTAAGGAGAGTCTTAGATTTGAGTTGTGACGACCAGTCCTCGTGGGATTCGACCTCGATCTTACCGAGTTTATTACTACATCACAACCCTATACTTGGGGAGTGAACAAGTTTTTGCGCGTAGTTCTTGGACTCAAGTGTTGTTCGTTCCAAATTGAATTTAGGATTCTCTCTTATCATAATTCATAGTCTTAGGATTTTACTAACTTTAGTTTTAGAATTTCTTTTTTTATTTAATTTTTAGAACTAACCTTTCTGTCTGGTAGGGTCGTTGATAGATCTTCTAACTTGGTAACTTCATCCTAATTTCGTTACTTTCTTTATTTTTTTTAGATTAGGTCTTATCCCCTAGATACTAACTTGTTTTGTTTTGTTGTGCGAGGTTTTTAACATAGGAACTTCTACTCGGTAACATCTTTCTAACTTCTCCTTTACTTTCTCGTATTGTTCTTTGTAGGATTTTGCTTTCTTCTAGGATTAGACTCGAGTTAAGGTTCTACCATGGAATCGTGGGTACATGCATATCTTTGAGTTGGATAGGTTTTATTGGGAAATGCCTGAAGGTTGTGGAATTCAACGTATACCTCAAGATTTCTCTCCATCGAGAACAGACATTGAGAACCGACTAGAACGTTATGTTCCATCGGTTAATAGGGCAGTATACGATCGTAATTATGGGAATGAGGATTATTATCAACCATCATATTCTCTCATGTATGATCAGTATGACTATAACCAGTGGAACCATCAAAACTGAGAAGATGAACCAACAACATATTGTAATAATTATTCTCTTGGATCCCATACTTTTGAGATCCAACCAGAAACGATCCAAGAGGATTCATATTTTAATCCAGAACAATTCAACCAGCATGTTGCGAAATTGATGAAATCATTAGAAGCACTCAATTCGCGCATTGAAAGGATAGAGGAAGCTCGCTCATCCCAACTACAATCCAATCCAGAAATACAATGCGAGGATAGTAATCCTCACTCGCTTTTGATGAAATCTGGAATTTGGAATGAGGAGTTGGATTCCATTAATGAGCATACGGTTCAATTCCCTGATGAGTCGATCTCAATGACTGTTCAAAAGAATGATGGAGATACTTGGGTGTCTTTCAAATACAGTGATGATGACACACTTTCCTTACATGACACACAGGATCTCAACGATGAGGTAGAGGTTAGTTTATTCAAATCTCAACCAAATTTAGAATGTGAGGAAAGCGATCCCATCCCAAGTGCGCACTACACAGAATTAGACAATGATGCGTATTGGGATGATGATCATGGATGTTCAGCCCCAATCCCCTTCGAAGCAATCTCAAATTTGGTCCAAGTCAATGATCAAGACGTACACGAAGAGGTCGGTCATAATGAGCCACTCCCCTCCCCTAATATGTCTGATTTAAAGGTAGAGGATGGGCCCCTTACAACCGACCCTTCCAACTCTTGTGAAACGTATTTGGACCACTCCTCTGAATTACATGATGATATGATTCGGGAGATGGACGAGCTACTCGATATGACTCTTGAATTTAAAACCACCCAGTTGAGGCCACCATCTGAACTGTTGAATAATGATGATTCATTGCCTCTTCTGAGTAGTATCGATGAAAAGAGTCCATACATCAATGCTTCGTACACTGATCTTCAATCTGTCTGTGTAGGGCTGGAGCAAGAGAGCACACCTCCGTTTACCTTCGAAAACGATGGATTCCTTGGTCAGATCATCATGAGCTCTAATGTGGAAAATGAGTCACTCTCAGCTGAATGTCCCACCTCTTTGGATGATTGCTTGGCACACTTTGCAGATTCAAACGATCCCATGATAAGAGACGTAGTGAATGCCTTGCAAAACAATATCTCGGTAGTCATCACTGACCAAGCGGACCCTTACTCTGAAGACCCTCCCTCCCCAGATCCTCACTATTTACCATTAAGGGAGGAGGAGCTAAAAATTGAATCGAAGTCTGCTACTTCGGAATGTGTTGAGACTACGTCACTTTCTGAAGATTTTTCTGAAATTCATTTATGTGTAGTCACTGATTCACCATGGGATACTAACATCGAAACTTCTTCTGTCACAGGTGAATCGTATATACTCTGGATACCTCAAGCACTTCAACGAAAAATTTCTTATGAGGTACATAAATTTCTTTGGAAAGTCAAGCTCCAGGGTGTCCAAGCCTATTGCAAAAATGGCTTTTGGATGATCCTGTTGAGAAATCTACTGAGAAACTTATCAAGATACTGGCCGGAAGAGGAACCTTGCAGCATGACTGAGTAGTTTTTCCCTGCTTTCTTAGGATTAGGGTAGTCTCCGTTATGCTATTTTAGGATAGACGTTAAACTTAGCGCTCCTGGGAGGCAACCCAGCTTTCCATTCCATTTACTTTTCTTAGTTAGTTACTTCAATGTTTGTGGGTAACATTACTGCAAACCCTCACGAGACTACAACTCGTCCACTAGGGGTAACCTAGGGGTTTAAAGGCTTGTTGCATGCGCTAAATGCAATCGAGAGCACCTGCGAAAGTGGTATAGGTAGGATCTTCTTTTGTTTTTCTTTTTTTGTTCTTATGTTGATTTCTCTCTTGTGCTAACCTGTTGTACGTTGAAATTTTTTTTTTTTTTGAGAAAGCCTCTTGATTCTCCATCCAGGTACTATCTTTCCATCACTCCTCTTTTATTTTCGTTGTCCTATGTGCATTGCATGCTTATTTCTTTTTCATTGAGGACAATGTAGATTTTAGGTTGGGGGTGGGAGATTAGGTTACCTAATCAGTATTTTCTTGGTCTCGAGCAAAATTTGTGAAAATTTTAAATTTTTTCTGGAATTTCTATTGAATTCAAAGTAATTTTGAAGGATAGTTGTGATTTTAACATTATAAGATTTGTGATGTTGGTAACTTAAGACTCTTGGATTCGGCCATCTGCTTGATTTCACAGTCAATTTTGAATTGTTAATCCATGATTAGAAGGTGTAAACATTGATTGAGCCATGATTTCCCATATCAGATCTCACTTACACATTAAGTTTTCAGTTCGATATTAACTGGTAACTTGGTAATCATCAGGCATGAAAGGAACCAGCCTGACAAACAAAATTTTTAGCATGAGTTTAAAAAGAAGAATTGAAAGAGTTAGCCGCATAATCGTCATCATAGGTTTGCTCCCTATAGATGAAGATTCGATTCCTCATAGTTGACATGAAAAAAAAAAAAAAGTTAAGCGACAAGTTTTAAGCCATAGGTTTGCTCCCTATAGGTGAGAATTTGATTCCCCCTCGATTCGTTCGCTCAGTAAAGAAAATCAAAAGATGGTAACATGAAAAGTTAATCTGTGAGATAAGTGTTGGTTTCAAGTTTTGATTATCACGAATTATCATGAAATTGACAAATTGGATCTCTTATTGATTGTAAGTCGAGATTATACTTTACACTCGTGGAACTCAATGTTTAGGAATGCTCTAATTGATGGATTAATATTTTGAACTTGATTATGAAGTTTACTGTAAGCTTGATTCCAAGAGAAAAATTCCACACACCGATCATGAATCTTAGAATTTTCACATCTCAGCTATCTGTTCACAAGTCACATGAGTTTACAGGAATTGTCTTTTATTTCTGAAATTATTTTCGCATGTTTTGCTCGGGACTAGCAAAATGCTGGTTGGGGGTTGTGATCAGTGTCGAATATTGCATATTAGACCCCAGCAATTGCCTAATTTTACGTACATGATAAGGATTAATGGAGTATATTACTCGTGTTTTTATTACAGGAGGAAATTAGGAGCATGTATTGGAAAATGATGTTAAAAGCATGGATTTGACGCTCCGAAATTACCAGAGCACGGGATGGACTCCAGAAAATCAATAGTGAAGATTTTACACGCCTGGGATCTGAGGAAAGCAAGCCAAAGGGGCCCGAAAAGGGTCCAGAATGCAAGATCACATGTTTCCCGCCATCCGATCAACTCGAAACTTCATACATGTGATGAGGGCCGTAAATTAACCGTACATATTAAATTTTAGCCCTTGCAGATCTAGGGAAGTGGTCCAACGGACAGATCATCCCGTTAATCTACAATTTGGGACCCGCCTGATATTTGGAACTGCCTAAAAATTGGTCCTGACGGTGGAAATAAGATGAGAAAGCGGAAGGACGGAGCAGATTTCTCAAAACCTCACGGTGGGACCCATTTACAAGGCATGCATGTGCACAGCACACGTGCACTGGGAGTGCACCGAACCCAAAGTCGGGTCAGCGCGGGCGCTGACCCGCGTTTTTCTCCTCATCTTTAAATATTCAAAAGACGCAACAGCGTCTTCGAAGCGAGCCGCCGGTCGTCGATTGTGGGGCCCACCTTGTGTCCAAATGGACAATCCAAGCCGTCCATCCGCTTCCTGGGGCGGCAATCACCTTCGCCTAGGTGGCGAAATTGCGAAAGGAAGCGATCATTCAATCCCCACCATTCAAACATGCAATGGACGGTGAGACGAGATCTTTCGTGACCCACATCAAAATGGAGAAAAACCATGTGTTTCTAACCGAAATTTCGATAGAAATCTGGTGAACGGAGTGGATTTTACTGAAAACTTCGTTCGTGGGACCCACCATTGTCACAAGCGGAAGAGGTTCCGTCGTCACGTAACGGACGGCCGTGGCGTGTTTTGCGGCGGTTTGTGGGCCCCACTCGTCAACCGTACGGCCAATCTGATCCGTCCATCGTGTAGAGGGCCATGAATACTACAAAACCATGCTTTGATAGTTCACTCCCATGCGTACACACGTGCGTGATACGTCTGAGGCCACAAAGGGCTACCGGCGACATTCAAATCGATCTTTTGAGATTTCTTCTGTGGGCCGTGCTAATGGACCTTCAAAACCACCCATTCTTAACTGAAATTTCGTCCTGAATCCAATGGACGGGGTGGATTTTTCAGAAAATACCTCTATGGGGCCCACCGATCACGGTTGCGAAAGTTTGTACTCCGAATTCGTCTACGACTCTGCCACCGATTCCAGCCATCCAGCAGCTATAAAAGGGAAGTTTTGGACGTGAGGAAGGCATTCAGATCCAAGGAATTCGGGATCCAGAGCCAGAGAGAGAAGAAAGAGAAGGAGAAGGAGAGAGATTGTTTGGTTTGACGTTTTGTTTATGAATTTTATTTAATATTTTTTTATGGATTTTATGGGTCACTAATCTCTCAGCTAGGGCTGAGATGAAGCCCCTAATTTGATCAGCTCTTGTATTGATTGATTTACTTTGAATTTTAATTAATTTGTTTCTTTCTCTGAGTGGGCTTTATGGGTTTAAATTTCATACTTCTCCATCTATGAACTTAATCAAAGTATATAGATGGATGTTGTTTGGATGCTTATTACAGGTGCTTGAGTCTGATCAAGAACAGGTTTCCTATAGAGGAAGAAACAGGGTGCTTTAATGAATGTACATTCCATGTGCCCAACCAAGGACATGGAATATGTTGTTCATGGCATTGCTTAAAGGAATTAGACAGTCTGTATGCCCGATTTAGGACACAGATTGTGCTTTCTCTGGATAAGTGGTATCAATCAAGATCAAGGTGAATCAACAGACAAAACAATGGTTAGGATAATTAGGGGTGGATTCGAAAGTCCTAGTGCTCTCTCTGATTGAATTTTCTTCCATGTTCTTAATTGTTTTTTTTTTCTTAGAATTGTGCTTAGTAGTTCATACCATTATTTGTTGGATTAGTTAAGGAGAGTCTTAGATTTGAGTTGTGACGACCAGTCCTCGTGGGATTCGACCTCGATCTTACCGAGTTTATTACTACATCACAACCCTATACTTGGGGAGTGAACAACGATTATGGGGTTTGATCAAACAGTTCTGATTGTTAAATGGCCCTGTGGGGTCCATTCTGATTGATGGGGCATTTCTGGTGGCCCTCTGGCCATGAAATTTATAGGATAAGTGGTCCATGGCCCGATGAAGGGTCATGCAAAATTTGAAAACGATCGGATATGGGGTTTGATCGTACGGGCCCGATTTGCGATCAACGGTCACCGTGCCACAATCGGGACCCAGATTTTGTAGGCCGGCGTAGAAAAATACATTAAACATTCACCGTAAATTTGGAAGAAATCCAACAACTGGAAGGCCTGATATCTCAGTTTTATTTGCAAGTACCAAATTCCAATTCTGGCATTGGTGGATGGATTCGGCTAGTGCCAGATCCCAGTTTTGGGTGTCCACTAGGTCCGCAGTCCGCGATGGACCACAAGCCCTGTGAGATATATGATTTCCTAAATTTTTAGATTTTTCTGACCTTCCTCGGTCGCTGGGTGGCCCACACGGGCTGTTGTTAAGTGTAATCGGGATACCTGGCTTGACGGCTCGCACATGGTCTGATCGTGACCAGACTGGACCACTCGTATATAAGCTAACGTTGGATGTTAATGGTCAGTTAAGTGATATTATAAGTTAATAAAAAAATTTCAAGGATTTTTGAAAATCCAAAACAGTGAAAATTGAGGATGTTACAATGATTGCTCTAGATATGTGTATGTGTACCTATTAAAGAGCAAAGATGAAGCATTGAACATGTTTAAAATATATAAAGCAGAAGTAGAGAATCAACTAAATAAGAAGATAAAAATTCTCCGTAGCGATAGAGGAGGAGAATACTTCTCAAATGAATTCGATAACTTCTATGAAAAATATGAACTGATACATCAATTTACTGCTCTATACACACCTCAACAAAACAGAATAGCTGAAAGAAAGAATAGAACATTAATAGAATGGTCAACTCAATACTTATAAGTGCAAAGTTGCCACTAAGTATATGGGGTGAGGCACTGCTTGCAGCGTGTCATATTCTAAACAGAATTTCGTTTTAAAAATATAAAATATCTTCATATGAAACATTGGGAGGTAGAAAACCTAACCTACGATATCTAAAAGTGTGGGGGTGTAACATCCCGGATTTTTGCCAACCTGGGATTAGACGTCCTTAGGCAATGGGACGCTCTTAACGCCTTATTAACTTGTCAGAACTCTATCCCACAGTCTAAAATCGCTTGTGAACCCATTTCCTTCACAAATCCCACCCTTCACCACCTTGTTCTTTCAATTTTTCTAAGTACTTTCACCCTAGACACTATCTTAAACTAGCTAAGTAGTATAACTTGGATCACTTTATATACAAACTACAAAGGACTAAGTACCACCTCAGACAGAAATCTTATAAGACTAAATCCTTTAGAAATGAGACGAAGTAACTAAGTGCTAAACTAGATTAGCTACGAAATCCGCTTGATCCGCTTTAAATACGATCTGCAAGACCCAAAACTTGTAGAATCATTGACGCTAGGTTACCCTAAAATCTAGGATCAATTTCATTACCCGACTGCTCTCGGGAGCATATCGAAACTCCGTATCAGATCTGTACCGCATATCGGAAGTCCGAATAACATGAAGTTAAGGAATTAGGACCGCCTCGCTGGGCTTGACAACCATCTCGGAAATCAAATCCAGACAGTGTCCCACGGCTGTTCGCTTGAGTCCGGAGCGAGGAGTGTGAAAATACTTGATTTTCTTTAAAAATAAATATCTCAAATAGTAATATGAGACTTGTCGCTTGCGGGTCAGTATTAAGCAACTTGACCGTCAGAATCTGACCCAAATACACCCTCGGATTAGGAAAAATTTCATAAACATATCCATGTACTCGGAATCTCCGATCGAGATCCATTGATCGTTGAACTAAAATTGGTCCGCCACGCGTGATCTGGGAATTTGACTGAAACGAAAACTTAACTCCACCTTGATCCGGTGTCTGTGAGCTTAAGTCCGACCTTTGGCTCAAGGAGGCCCGCCAGAAGTCCTCCGTTGAGCTAGAAAAGGCTCACTTTGGATATAACCCAAGCATACCTTGACCATAAGTCTATTTTGGTGACTTTTTAGGCTATATAAGGACCTTAGAACCCTCTCTCTCACAGCCATACGAATTTGAGAGAAACCCTAGAGAGAGAAAAGAGAAAAGAGAGAGAAAGTGTGGGAGATGTGGGAGAATCTCCCTGCCATGTTTCTCTGCCATTATGCAAGCACAACCACTCCATTCTAATCGCTTTCCCGGCGATTCCAGCTCCGTTTCTAGGTAAGAAACCCTAACCCTAATCTATTTTGGGGTTTTGATAGTTGTAGGTTATGAAATAGCTAACCTATTTCGCTCTATAGGTTGCCAAACTGCCGTAGACGAAGACTTAGCGAACCTATCGAATTCTTTCCGATTCTACGACAAAAGGTGCGGACTTTAGGTGTATAGGTTATGGTTTTCAAAGCTTTCAATGTCAGATAATGATAGATTCATTATCTGCATGCAATTGCATATGTACAAAGTGCTGTCTGATTTCCATTTCGATTAGAGACAAAGAATATGGAATTTTACATATTCTAGGTATTTGTAGAAAGTACCGTATACGTATAAATTTTGGAAATGTGTTTGTCATGATTATTCATTGTATGAATATATTATATATGGATAAAATACTTATTTGGCGAAAGGGTTCGCCCTAATACATGTTTTGCTAATGTACACTATGTATGTTGAAATAGTGTATTTGTAGAAAGTACCGTATTCGTATAAATTTTGGAAATGTGTTTGTCATGATTATTCATTGTATGAATATATTATATATGGATAAAATACTTATTTGGCGAAAGGGTTTGCCCTAATACATGTTTTGCTAATATATACTATGTATGTTAAAATAGTGTATTCTAAGTGTTTGTGAAAATGACCGAATGAAAATAAAATTCGCATTCGTGCTCGCCATGACTGATTGTCATGGATACATGATTGTTGTATAGGCGTCACCCCTTTGACGAAAGGATTTGCCCTAAATCACACCACGGCCAATATACACTATATATGCTAAAACGTGTAGCCCAAGTGTTTGTGGAAATGACTGAATGAACATGGAACTTGGATTACTGCTTGCCATGACTCTCCGTCGTGGGTGCACGCGTGTTATAATGGGGGTAACTCCCTAGTGAGAGGATTTGGCCTTATACCTATATGATCAACATACTTCATGTATGTTGATGTATGTAGTTTAAAGTGTTTGTTGAAATGTCTGAATGAGTAGTAGTTAGTAAATTGTAATGTATTAGGGTGTTGAGATAGGATTCTCAACTACCTTAAAGATGTATACAATGTCCTCCATATTGTTTGTTTAATTTAACCGCTTACTTATGAAACATATGTGTTTGGATTTCTTGTTTGCATTGTGTTTTATAACATGCTTGTTAATATGTTTGAATTACTTGTTTATTTAATTCTGCTCTGATTACTTCACATGTTTAAGTTGTATTCCATAAAATCCGTGAAGGGTGATGGGGGAGTGGTGCAACGAGTACGTGCAACAGCCCTAGCAGCCCTAAACGGATAATATCAGACTTTGATTGTATGATCTGAATCTTGAGTCATTACTGCTTTAACTATCTGTAATTGAATGTGATTGGGGCTATGATTATAGTCCAGGCAATTGGTAACGGGATGGTATTTGTGGCTGTGATTCTTTTGCCACGTGAGATGTGTTCAACGAACCCGAGTCGTACTTCGGTTGGCGATAGTGGTTGGCCATTAAAGTGTTTATGCACTTCATGTCGTCCAACTTGTTGTGCACTCAAGCTAGCCAAGCTCGTCAAGCAACCCGATCTGTCTAATGTATGTTCACCATGTTTGGACGCCTCTGCTTGAACCTAGGGTACCAAACTTACCAGTGAAATCCCTTTAACCATGGTACCTCGATCCGCTAAGACTCATGAGCCGGACATGGTGGTATGGGACACCGTGGTCGAGCTGTCGGCCTACGCTAGGGCCACATGCCTCTCCGTAGTGACCATTGAGCAACCAGACTCGTGAGCCGAATACGGTGGTATGGGACACTGTATTCGAACTGTCGACACCTACAGCGAGAACCGAATACGGTGAGACCTGTATTCGTGCTGACGGGCGACGAGTCCTTTATAGTGTCTTCGAGTATACTCTGAAGTCTATGATTAGCGATGAGCCCTTCACAGCAATTAGAGCATGAGTTGAGCCGAGTAGGGTGAGACCTGTATTCGAGCTAACGGCCAGCAATTGAGCCGCATACGGTGAGATCTGTATCCGTGCTGATGGGTGACGAGCCATTTGTGATGCCTTTGTGATGCCTCTCAAACCATAATATCGTATGAGATTATCTAGGAGTGACGACCCTAGAATGGATCATGTTTGGGAATGATACAAGGGAGGTACCTTAGTTTTCCAATCCTGTTGTTTGAAATGGACTAATAATAACTCGGTAATCATGCTCATCATAGCATTGCATGTGCTTGGAAGATGTGGAGTACTGAGGGATGAACGCGTGCCGCGAACGTAAGATGATGTCGCATGAGGGTGGTTTGGCAAGGGCATACATCATGTCATTTCATACTTGCATTAAATAAGAGTAGTTAGAATTGTTTGATTGTACTGCTTTATCATTACTGCTTGACTGAATTGATAACATGTTAACCTATGCTTTATTGTTCCACTGAGTTGGCCACTCATTCCTACGTTATGGGACGGTGTTTTAAAATACCCACCAGACCTTGTGTCAGATGCAGGTATCACTGGAGCACAGGAGACTGAGCCCGACTTCTATGACGATCAGGAGGAGTTCTCCTACATGCGATTCATTTGAAGGCTTCGCATAGGTCATCCAAGTCTACGGGGCTGTGGGGTTGATAATTTGAGTTGTACTATTTTGATATTTTGATTCAGAACCAACATGTATATATACGGTAACTCAGTTAGTGTTCATACTCTGGAAATCGAGAATGTTTTGTTTTATATATATCTATATACACCTTTCAGTCTTCCGCTTACGTTTTATATATGGATCTGGAGTATGAATTACTGTTTTGGTAAAATCTCACTCATGTTTATTGTACTAACACAGACAACATTTAATCATCATTATCTATGTTGCATAAGTGATGTTCTGGAACTCGAGAGTTGAGTTACTACTCGACCCTCGATTTTTCGGGATGCTACAGGAGGTGTCTTGCAAATTGCAGAACTCTTGATAAAAAAAGAACTAAGTTAGGATCAAGAGCTATTAAGTGCGCCTTCGTAGGGTATGCACAAAATAGTAAGGCTTATAGACTTCTTGATATAGAGTCTAATACAATAATAGAATCAAAAGACGTTGAATTCTTTAAGAACTCACTATCATTGGAGTTAAAGGATAATGAAATCCAAACTCCTAATAGAGGACCAGATAGCAAAACTCCACATATAGTGGAAGCTCCTGTCGAACCTCGTAGGAGTCAAAGAACAATAATAGAGAAGAGTCTAGGAGATGATTACATAGACTCACAACACGTCATTTTCTATCTTGTAGAAGGAGATAGAGAAAATGTTATAAGACAAATACCTATAGTAATGACTATATAAGATGATCCTAAAACATATAAAGAAGTTGTATCCTCTAGAGACTCAGCTTTTTGGAAAGAAGCTATAAACGATGAAATGGAATCCATACTGTCAAATCAAACATGGACACTAGTAAACTTACCTTCAAGTTCTAGACCCATAGGTTGTAAGTGGGTATTTAGGAAGAAATATCACACTGATTAGACTATCCAAACCTTTAAAGATCGACTAGTAGTTAAGGGTTTTAGACAAAAAGAAGGGATATATTACTTTGACACTTACTTTCCTGTAGCTAGGATAACATCCATTAGGATATTATTTGTGCTAGCTTTCATACATCATCTTCACATCCACCAAATGGATGTAAAGACCGCATTCCTGAATGGTGACTTCAATGAGGAAATATACATGGAACAACCTGAATGTTTTGTTCTACCAGGAAATGAAAATAAAGTATGTAGATTAGTCAAATCTTTGTATGGATTAAAACAAGCACCAAAACAGTGGCATGAGAAGTTTGATTCCAAAATACTATCTCATGGTTTCATGCATGATGTAGCTGACAAATGCATATATTCTAAAATAGATGGTAGTTATATCGTTATTATTTGTCTGTATGTTGATGACATGTTAATAATAAGTAATAAAATGGAAGGTGTGACTGAGACAAAGAGGTTTCTATCTTCCGTATTCAAAATGAAGGATCTTGGACAAGTTGATACCATCTTAGGTATCAAAGTTAAAAAACATTGTGAGGGTTATGCTTTGTGTCAATCTCATTATATTGAGAAAATACTAAACAAGTTTAACCATCTAAATATAAAAGAAGCAAACACCCCATTTGATCCAAGTATCAAGCTAAAAGAGAATAACGGAAGAACAATTGCACAATTAAAATATGTGAGTGCTATAGGCAGTCTTATGTATGCTATGTAATGCACTAGACCTGATATCGCATATGCTGTGAGTAAACTTAGTAGGTTTACTAGTAACCCCAGTACTGAACACTGGAATGCAATCAGTAGAGTACTTGGTTATTTAAAAGAAACTAAAGACTTAGGACTATTTTATTCAGAGTTTCCTACCGTATTGGAAGGATATACCGATGCAAGCTGGATATCGAGTGTAGGGGACAACAAGTCTACTACAGGGTGGGTATTCACCTTAGGAGGTGCAGTTGTATCTTGGGGATTCAAGAAACAGACTTGCATAACGCACTCGACTATGAAGTCTGAATTCATAACCCTGGCTGCAACAGGCAAAGAGGCTGAGTGGCTAAGGGATCTTTTATTAGAAATCCATTTCTATGTAAAGCCTATATCGGCTGTGTCAATACATTGTGATAGTGAAGCCACATTAGCTAGAGCCTATAGCGGAACATATAATAATAAGTCTAGACATATCAGTCTTAGACATGATTATGTCAGACAGTTGATTGGAGATGGAATCATTTGTATTTCCTATGTGAAATCAAGCAATAACCTAGCAGATCCTTTCACTAAACTTCTACCGAGAGAGGTAGTAAAGGCTACATCTAGAGGGATGGGGTTGAAATTCTTCAACCAAAGTTCCACCAGTGATGGTAACCCAACTTAAAGTCAGAAAATCTCTGATTTTGGGTTCAATGGGTAAGAACAAGTCACTGATATGTGTAAAGTTTTTCAGCACTAAATTATAAAACCTCATCCATAATAGATAAGTGCTGAGCATTATAAAAGAGGGTTGAGTCTTAGAACTCTTAATGAAATCCAGTCTGTAGGACAAGTGTCTTATAGTAACGAAGACACTAAAAGAATTTCACTTATATGACCATAAAGATGGTGTCGTCTCTCATGAGAGTTAGAAGTTTTCTCTCGGGATCGTTCACGAATTAGGATAAACATATGATCATTAATTGTGTTGAGCAAGATTGTGGGAACTCTAACAAACACATAACGAATATGTGTGTGGTTTCTCCGACTCTGTTATCTAGGAATAACTGGTTCAACGTTACAGCTACCAGTCATTTCGACAGAGTTTTGATATACTTACACGAAGGAAATATTAAAATTGAAAGATATCTTTCTTTATGCATATAAGCTGATTATTCTGGCAGAAATGTTTAACCGAGAAAATATATTTTTATAAAAATCAAGTGGGGGATTGTTGCAAAAAATGTTGATTTTATATAAAATATATATTTTAAAATAAATATAATATAATATATAAAGTGTTTGAAAAATACCTTTTTGGGGTTTTTAAGAATAGTCCCACATGGGAAAGGGAAGAGAAGAAAAGGTGGTTTAAATGAAAACAGAGTACCTTATTATTTGCTAACATAGTCCATGGACCATGGGACTTGCTTGTTCCAGTGTGTAACACTGGAACACCCGTGCGCGCGCTCGCGCTCACGCTCGGGCACGGGCACGGGCTCGGTCTCGGACTCAGTGCGAGGGCGTGGGCATGCGAGGCAGTGTTGCTGTAGAGGCGCATTTCCTCGCAAAGGGTCGCTCCCTTTGGGAACCGAAGCGAGACGTGTGCGATTAAGTGGTTAAGACGGTTGGCTGTTTGGCAGAGAGACTAGAGGACTGGGAGAGAAATTCCTCAGTATATATAGGGACTGAAAAGAGTTGTTGCAGCAGAAACTGTAACAGCTGTGCCATTAGTGCAGAGACCAGCTGTAACTGCTGCGTGGCTAGCCCAACAGCTAGAAAATGGCTAGTTGCTGTCTCACAACAATAACATGCAGCAGTAGTTATGGCTCATGCACAACAGTCAGAAAACGGCCATAAAACGACTAGTTTTCCAACAGCCAGAAATGGCTTAATGGAATTTGTCTCTGGACCATAACCCCCTAGCCACCATAACCTATAAAAGGAGGGCCTGGATGGGTTTCTAAACAATCTCTCGACTCACTCCAGCAGACCCATACGAATTGAGACAGTCGACCAATCCCCTCTTATACTCCAGTGATTCCAGCAACAAGACGGCAAGGGTTAAACCTTTGGAAGAAGAATAAACCAATGGTTTGATCTAGAATGGTTCAACTGAACCAGTGGCTGAAGACTTGACCAGTGCAGTGGTCTAAATCACATTTTTCTTCTTTTCTTTCTTATGAGATTTTTCTTTTATTGTATTTCTGTCAGACTGAGCGTAACAGAGTTCCAATAGTTGGGCCTTCGTGTTTACTGAACGCAGACCCACACCAGGCTCGTCGTATCCTAAAAGCGGTTTGCCTGTAATCTATCAGCATACTCAATTCACTTGAGTATAGGCAAATAATGCTTTAAGGTCAGTATTTCAAATGTGCTTCAGCCTGTCCATATTTCAGATTAATTTTTCATTTTCGGTTTCCACATTATACAGAAATTATATTAATCCGTATAATTTCGAACAGGCCCCACCTAACCTTTCTCAGATATCCGTGTGACGTCCACTCCGTTCATCAATTTCTCTGTCTAATCTAAAAATGAGGTAGATTTAAAACTGACGTGGCAACACTACACGAAACAGTGGGGTTGAACACCTACCATTGAAACTTTTTTGAGATCCAAAGCATTAAATCTATATTATTCCTTGTGGTGTGGCCCACCTGAGTGTCCTGTCTGTCTCGCCTTGGGGGTCACATTCTAACATGAGACGGATGGAAGGAGTGGATTTCACACTGACCTCATATTAGTCTGCATAGAGTTTTGTGCTACAAGGCCTCTCTGCTGCAGTAATTCGTATCTGATGTCCACCGCACACGCGGATCCGATACGACGGTCACGATGACTCATGGGAGGGGATTAAATGCGGCCCCGGTCCCACCACACACCATGGCCGACGCCGTTTGGCTAGTTACGCTGCCACTGGCCAGGTGGCCAGTGGTCGGTGCTCTGGGAAATGGATTGGCTACTCCCCTGCCACCAGCCAATGGCTGGTGGTCGGTTGTCTGTGGGCCCCACAATGATGTATGTGTTTCATCCATTGCATCTACCTATTTTCTAGATCATTTTATGTCATGAGACCAAAAACGAGGTATATAAAAATCTTAACTGGACCACATTACAGGAAACAGTGTTGAATGAACCTCGATCATTAAAAACTTTTTGGGGCCATAAAAGTTTTGGATCAAGCTGATCTTTGGTTTTTCCCTTCATCTGAGTCTGTATGACCTAATCAATGGGTTAGATGTCAAATAAACAGTACAGTGGTCCTTAGGAGGATTTTAATGGTGGATCTCCAATCACTATTGCTTTCCTGTGGTGTGGTCCACCTGAGATTTATATCCCTCTCATTCTTTTCATCAGCACCTAAAATGATCTGTAAAAATGTATGAACGGAATGGATGAAACACATACATCAGGTGGGGCCACAGAGCACCGACCACCAGCCACCGGGCTAATGGCAGGGGGAGTAGCCAATCGGTTTCCCTCTTCAGGCACCACTGTGATTTATGTTTTTTATCCACACTGTCCATCCATTTTCAAAGATCATTTTAGGGCGTCATACTAAAAATGAGGCAGATCTCAATTTCACGTGGAACAAACTAACGGAAAACAGTAGAGATTGAATATCCACCATTTAAAACCTCCTCTGTCCGATTGTACTGTTTATTTGACAATTTGACATCCAACATGTTGATTAGGTCATAAGAACCTGGATGAAGGGAAAAAATAAATATCGACTTGATACAAAAATTTTGTGGCCTCAGAGAAGTTGTTAATGGTGTGAGTTCAATCAACACTGTGTGGTCCACTTAAGATTTCGATCTACCTTATTTTCACGCCATAAAATGATATGGAAAAATGGATGAACGGCATGGATGAAACACATACATCACGGTGGAGCCCACCGAACAGCGACCAGTGGCAGGGTCACAGCTCAGCCGATCCGTTTCCTCTCATGTCGTCCTACGCAGCTGTATTGGGAAGCGGACACCATCGATATAGCTTGTACTAGTCGCACGAAGCTCCGAGCTACATTAACGGTTAAGATGAAATCAAAGTTACGTGCCCCGAAATGATGTATTTTTTATATCTAAACCCTTTATCCATTTTTTGATATCATTTTAGAGCATGAACCAAAAAATAAATCATATCTAAATCTTAACCTAACCACACCTCAAATAGCAGTGGATAATAATGTTCATCGTTAAAACATTCGTACAGCCCACCATAAAGTTTATTTTCCATCTAATCTGTTCATAAGGTCACAAAGACCTGGATGAAGAGGAAATGATCCAAAACTTTTGTGACCCCAAAAAGGATATCAATGGTAGACGTTCGATCCCCTACTTCTTTCTACTTTATCTTTAGATCTGTCATATTTTTCTTCTCGAACCTTACTATGAGCTTTGTAAATGGATGAATGGTTGATATCACACATACCTCATGATGGGACCTATAGAACTTAATTACCTCAACACACAGCTAGATCGCTGGTGTGTGGTACACCAGATAATCCACTGCCAAAGTATTGGAAGCGGATTGCGGGAGGTGCGGTTAACGTCAAAAGTTCCATGACCCACCATGATCCAAATCCTACGGCCATTTGATAGGATCATTTTCCAAATTATTTTAGAGCACTATATATCCAGAAATAAAATAGATAGAATTCTCGGATGGACCATGATAAAATAGATGCAATTCTCAGTTGGACAATACTATAAGAAAAAAAGGAGATTGACTATTAATGGACCACGTGTTCTTAGTTTGGATGGATACAAAAATTACATAAAATGACGATGGGCCATAGGAAGTTTTTAATGATAGGGCACTCAATCACTACTGTTTTTTTCTTCTTCTTTTTTAGGCTCATGCAATAAAATGATATGTAAAATGGCATGGATTAAAAAAAAAAAAAAACAAAAAAAAAAACAGATATCATCGTGGCCCCGGCAGTAAGTGATGCACTATCTTGGGTGAGGCCACACCACCGCAACTAATCCGCTCCCTAATTTGCAGTGACGGTTGGTCTTTGTTACAATGAGGGCCATTAGATGCATCTCAATCCACCTTAACTAGAAGAGCCCTCATCTTCACATTCTATGGTTGAAAATTGTTTCTTTTAGTGAACTTTTCTATTTCATACTTGACATTTGAACCTTTCGATAACATGCTTCAAATTCAAACTGGAAACATAACATTAGCTCTGATACCACTTGTTGAAAAATCACGAAAGCAAACTCTAAATTCGAATCAAACATAAATGAGATAAACATAAACAAGCACCACAAAGAACACATGACTTTTACATTGAAAATCCTTACGTGAAAAAACTACGGCACAAGGCAACAAGCAAATCTACTATGATAAACAAATCACAAGATATGAATGCACTTACACAGATGAGAATCCCTTGAAAAAAAACATCTCAAGAACCTTAAATTTCTTTCTAGAACTCCCTAATGATGTCTTTAGAATACGCTAATCCTGATTACAACCATATATATAATGTTACAATCAAAATAGAAAACAAATTGCATAATTACGTAAAACTGTGTGCGCCGCTGATTTAAGCATTGATCGATCGGCATTGATTGAGTAATCCTCGATCGATTTCAGTCTCACATGTTCAATCGCTCGAACATGCTCAAAAGTATCCAGAGAGTTTTCAAATATTTTTAAATTTTTTCGATCTATTGATTTGAAAGTTTGATTGATCGAGATGGTTCAAAACTGTCTAGAGACCAATCTATAAAATTTGGGGTGCTTTCGATTAATCGATAATCGATTGATCGAACCCTGTTACATGTACATATTGAAGACATCGACAACACATCTCACTTAAGTTTTGAATCGGCCTCATTTTTAAGCTAACATGGGCCGGCCAAATGTATAAACAAAGTAAATTTCTAGTAAACATACAGTGGACCTGCATAGGTATTATCATTGGCTCTGGTAGGAAATCCCCTCCATAACTAGTACACTTGTATGTGACCCGCCTCATGAAGTTTTTGTGGTCCGAGATATGTGGGGCTCGTAGAGATGTCAGTGTCCATCACTTTTGCAAGACAACAATAGGACATAGTTTAAAAAATTACTTAGGTGGACCACACCACATGAAACAGTGAAAACGGAAACATCCATGGCTTAAAACCTGCCTGGAGCAGACCATGATGTTTATATGCCACCTAATCCTATAAACAGTGGGCACAATATGATCGTGATACAAAACTTATATGACCCCACAAAGTTTCTAACAGGGAGTCGTGTAGTATGGCCTAAGGCATTGAATTTGCATTAATTTTTTGGACTCCTTTAATATTGTGATCTCCATAAATGGATGGGGGTGGATTTATCATAACTACTTCTGTGGGCCCACATAACTTCCAACCACCCAAGCGAATAGTGGTCCGAATAAGTCTGTACAATAAACTCCGTTGGGCCTACCTTGAATATATTTGGCTTATCCACACCTTACATCCAATTTTTTTAGCTCATTTTAGGAGTTGAGTCCAAAATTCAAGTATACTCCATATTCAAGTGGACCACACCACATGAAACAGTAGGGATAACGACGTTTATTTGTCAGCCAACCTACAATCCAACTTGTTCATAATGACACACACACATGAATGAAGGGAAAACACAAATATCAGCTTGATCCACATCTTTTGTGGCTCATGAGAAGAGTTCAATGGTTGGTGTTCAATTCACATTGCTTCTTTTAGTGCGGTCTACTTGAGTTTTGAATATGCTTCAATTTTGGACTCATATTGTTAAAATAAACAGTAAGATGGATAGAAAACATGGAAAAAACTACGTAAATTACTGTGTAACGCAATGGCTTACTCCGGCCACGAGAACTTCCTGCAAGTGGGAAGCGGATTGGCTAGTGTACCACGCACCAGCTATATAGCTTGTGTACTGGTGTCAGCAAGATTTTATATAACTATCCATCCATTTTACAAGTTCATATTAATGCTTGAGCCGATGAATAAGGCAGATCTAAAGATCAAGTGGACCACACTATAAAAAGTGGTGGGGGATTGAATGTCTACCATTGAAACTCTTTTAAGGGTCATGGAAGTTTCAAATCAATATGAAATTTGTTTTTCCTCTTGATCCAGATAATTTTGACCCTATGAACAGATTGGATGGAAAATAAACATATGGCGGGCCCTACTGATTTTTTAAAGGTGAAAATCATTATCCAGCTGCTATTTTAGGTGTGTTCCATTTGAGCTTTGGATATGATTAATTTTTTGTATAGAGCTTTAGAATGACTCAAAAAATGAATGAACCTCAATGTGGATATAATGAATACATCATGAGAAATTTACGACTGTGGACCCCATCTTTTATCCAGTGGTTTTTACGAAGCAATACAAATTTAATATACGCACTTGGACCTCCTCGTACGGACATCAAATTTGAGGACGAAAATACCCCTGCCTTCATCTGGCTGGCGTGCAGAGACGAGCGCTGACGGACGGTCCGACGATGGGAACTCAAGTGGAGCCCACTGTGATGTTTGCGAGAAATCCTCCCTGTCTAAGTTCATTCATAGGGTCATAAAGACCAGGATGAAGAGGAAAAACAAATTTCAAAATGATCCAAAACTTCTGTAACCCCTAAAAGGGTTTCAATGATAGACGTTCAATTCCCCACTGCCTTTTACAGTGTGGTCCACTTGATAGTTAGATATATCTTATTTTCCGTCTCAAGCCTTAATATGAGCTCGCCAAATAGATGGACGGTTTGGATATAACACAGACATCATAGTGGGACCCACAAAAGCAACACAGCAAAAAGAAAAAAAAAATAGAAAAACAAAGACGGCCGTGGCACTGCTGGCCGTACAGTTTGCTCCCATTATCGCTACAGTTATAATCCGTAGCTATAGGGTATCGAAAATTCCACTTTTTTAGGCAAACTCGCTGGACAGTTCTGGACCTTTTCGATAATATCGAAAGGCTTTCGATACATCGAAGCTACGGTTATGGCTACGGTTATAATCCGTAGTTATAGGGGTCCCACTGACCCTAATTCTTTTTCTTTACGGCTTTTTTTTTAACACACGCACGCACAACCCCTCACACTCACACTAGTGGAATTTCACCACCTATGGGTACTCGAACCCTTGATCGGGAGTTGAAACTCGTAAGAGTCTACCACTCGAGCAAGAGTAAGGACCCCACTGACCCTAATTCACTAGCTTTTTTTTTTTCGTTATAATCCCTACGACATTTTGTGGGTCCTATTATAAGGTATGTGTTATATGCAAACCGTCCATCTATTTGACGAGCTCGTATTAAGGCTTGAGACGAAAAATAAGACAGATCTAGTTATCACCCAGATCCATAGCTCAATTGGCAGACTGAGTGGAAATACCTCGTTTCAACACTTGAGGTCTTGGTATCGATCCCAAGAGCGGGGCAAGCATGAAAAAGAGCGGAGCAAACATAAAAATGAGCAGGGTAAGCATGAAAAAGAGCGGGGCAAACTAGCAAAACAGCGGAGCAAACTAGAAAAGCAGCGGGGGAAACATGAAAAACAGCGGGGGAAACTAAAAAAACAGCGGGGGAAACATGAAAAATAGTGGGGGAAACATGAAAAACAACGGGAGAAACATGAAAACAAATGGTAAACTAGAAAAACAATGGACAAACATGAAAACAAAAGGGCAAACTAGAAAAACAGCAGGGGAAACGTGAAAAACAGAGGGGAAAAATAGAAAAACAGCAGGGAAAACATGAAAAACAACGGGGGAAACATGAAAAACAGCGGGGGAAACATAAAAAACAGCAGGGCAAACTAGAAAGGTCCCATTCTTAATCCAAGAGAAAAGAAGGGCCCAGACAGCTGGTGCTATTGATTTTGCAGATCATCATTATCATCTAAGCCTTACCCCAATTAATTGGGGTCAGTTTCATGAATCCTGTTCTGAATTCCACTCTATCAAGGCAATGATGTATTGGTTTTGCAGGTCACATTTGTAAATGTTGTGTAAAATGATGCTTGTAGTTTGAAGACTGTCTGAGGAAACTGGTTAAAATGGTCACTATTTGGTTACCAAAGTTTCTTGGAAGAAATTATTATTGTTGTAGTTATGGGAATGATCTGAAGGGAAAATTTTATAGGGTAGCTTAGATCAGCCATGCGTTATGAGACAGAATGTTGGGCAGTCAAGGAACATGTTCATAGGATGAGCATAATTGAAAAGAGAACGTTGAGATGGATGAGTGGCTAGATAGGGGAGGATAGAATTGGAATGAATGCGCATGAGGGAACTCAGGAGTATTACCAATGGGTAAAAAGGTGAGGTAAGTAGACTTGGATGATTTGGCCACATTCAGCAAAGATTAAGAACTGCACCAGTTAGGAATGAGTCAATTCAAGTTTCTAAAAGGGCTAGGGAAATACCCAAAAGGACACTGGTGGAGATATTGAGAAAAGACTTGAGGACCTCTGGTTTAATTGAGAATATGGTCTGTGATTGAGTAGAATGATGTAACTGGATTCGTGTAGCTGACCCCAGTTAGTTGGGATAAGGCTTTAACGATGATTATTATTGTTATTAGTATTTGGATCTTACACCAGATGGAAGGACCTCATCTACACCCAGATCCATAGCTCAACTGGCAAACTGAGTCGAGATACCTCATTTCAACACTTGAGGTCTTGGTATCGATCCCTAGTGGGGGTGGCTAACATGGAGTGTGTGTACTGACATGGGTAATGGAGTGTATGTACTGACATGGGTGCATACTAATGTCACGCCCCAGACTCAGTAACCGGACTCACAAGGATTCCGATGCCCGGTTCTGAACACAACAGCCTCCATAGTACCCCATTCTCGGCTCCTGAGGCAGGTTCCGATCCTGGGATCCTACAAGGAGGATTTTCATAACAGTATAATCATTCCAATACGAGCATACCCAAGATCATAGCAAGAACATCTGAGAATAACAAAGGCACACATCGCAAAATCCACTATAAATTTAAACTTTTACAATCATCCATAAGGCCTAAAGGACATACATGAGATAAAAGGAAAAGAGAGAAAGGTCAGCAACACTGGAGTCCTCAAATGCTCAGCTCTACTCCATGCTCTCTGCTGTGTCACCTGCCTAGAGTATCCTGCACGCATCAATCGTGCATAAGCTTATAGAAGCTTAGAGGGTGGTGCAGGTGTGTGATAATGGTGCACAGAAGAGTAGTAGGAAATACAAGGAGAGAAGCATGGTCAATGAGGATATCACTAGCCTTACCCAGGCTTATCATGAATAAGATGCAATGAATACTGGGTGCCATGCCAAGGCAATGCATGAAGGGGCTTGTACAACCAATGCTAATGCAATGCAAGTAATGTTAGTACTCATATCCAAACAACAAGTCATGTACATTTTCGATCATAAGGAAATCATCGGGGTCTATTACACTGCTGAATGACTGCCGCTCTACAGACCCCGCACAGTCAAACGAGCGTAAGAGACCTCACTACCCGCCTGCGGACAGCCAATCACCAACAAGGCCTAAAGGTAGCGGACCCATTTACGAGCTGGTCAGACTCAGCCTAGCAATGCCTCCTCACATCAGGCAGGTAAGGCCACACCCCTATCCAACTGACTACACGACAGTGGGAGGCGCGGCCTAATGGTATAAGGCCCTCGTGCGCTCATATATTCCACCCGGTCATGGCGTTGGAGCAAATCCTTGGTACCATGGAAGTTTTGGGAATTTCACCCATGGGCATCCTATGCACCCGGTATGCTCAACTAATATTTCCGGTGTCCACACATAAAGCCATCCACGAATACCCCTGTGGAGGCAAGGCCCTAATGAAGTAAGGGCAGATAACCATAAGCTATGCAATGTCAGATGCATGAATCACACAATCACCCATGCATCAATCCCAAGCATCTATCTCTCGGGAAGATACCAACATGTCCTACACAATGACACAACCATGGCCAATCGTACCTCAACCAAGCATGCATATGATGCGTATGGGAGTGGGTCATGAAGATGAATAGGGGTGCCAATGAGGTGAAGATGAACTCTCTACCTAACCATGAAGGGTCTAGGTACTTAACCAATTCCTCATAAGGAATACAACCTCTAGTGGGGCCCATATACAGGGTAGCCCATGAGACTAAGGAGAACAATGATCTGGGCCTAAATAGATGAAACGAGCCTAGCAAGGGTCTATGGTGGGCCTTTAACCACCCATAGAAGCCCATGGGCCTACCTTAGGGCCACCAATGTGGACATCTAACCACAATTGGTCCCCAAGAGGTAGCCCATCTCTAATTGATTACGGATCAAGGCCCAAGGCCCACACAACATTAGAAATAAGAAATGGACAAACCATTACATACCACATACATTCATGTTGGGCTTCAAAAAGGTGGCCCAAAGCCTATCCAAAACATGGGTCCATGGGGAACACACATAGCCCAACCCATATATACCACTATGGGCCCACATGGGAAAGGTTAGGGCCCAATATAAAGGCTACTAATTCCATATATTATTGTGGCCTAGTGGGCAGCCCATTGCTCAAATCACATGGGCAAATGTCATGTTCTTAGTCAAGTAAGTTGGGCCTACAACCCGGCCCAAGTATAAAGTTGATTTGGTGGGCAATCAAGGGCCCATATACTTGTGTAATCTGGCCCACTAATCCAACACAATAGTATGGTAAAAATGGCCCAAGAGTTCAATGGGCCTATCTAGAAAGTTCCAGCCCAATTGGGCTCAAAGAGTTCAACAACTAGCCATATTCATGGACCCAATTAAATTCAACTGTGGTGGGCCTCAAAAGTGCATTTATTAAGCCCAACATTTAAGGGACTAAATGTATAAATTATTACCTCTAAGATTCTTCACAATGTGTTGGGCCCCACTCCTCAAAATTTCAGCCCAAAGGCCAAACATAATTATAACATGTTGCTGTCCTAAATTTGGGCACTCCATTGGAGTGGGCCCAGGGCCTCTAAAACTTTGGAAATTAAGGGCCAAGGTCCCTCATCATGCATAAAATGAGAGAAAATTCAAAAAGGTGGCCCACCATAAGAGGAAACATTTTTGAATTATAATTTTTATCAAGGCATATTGCTGGACTGCACAGCAGAAAATTCTGACAAGCCAACCATCTTTGACCATTCTTTTGGATGCCCAAATGGGGTCAGTTGGAGTTGAAATTTTTCAGAGTGATACTTCAATAGGTGGGACACACCCCCACAAAATTTCAGAATTTTTAGATATTCCTAAGTATTTTAATTAATTTGAACAAAATAGTCTGTCCAGAAAATCGGACAGACCTGGACGTCCCAATGTGGTGGGCCAGTCCGGCCCTCGCCACGGTGTGCACAGGGGTCCATTGGCTCTAAAAGTTGGTAGGTAGGTCCCACCATAGGTGAAAACAACTTCATAAATTTTCAGGATTTTTGGACATTTAAAAATATTTTAATTTATTTAAATAAATCAATCTATCCTGAAAATCGGACTGATCTGGACACCATATTGTAATGGGCCGGTCCAGCCACCACCATGGTGTGTACAGGTGTCCACTGGCCCCAAAATTTTGTAGGTTGGTCCTACCATGAGTGGACCACTTCCCTATAAATTTTTATAATTTTTAGACACCCAAAAGTATTTTAATAAATTTCGGAATTTCCAACCTGTCCAGGGTGGAATGTTGCTGGAACAGTGCAGAAAAATCCAGACTGTCCACCTCATTTGGACCACACCTTTGGGTAGAGCTGGACATCGGACCGAGTCGAGTCAGATTTTGCCCCACTCGATCAGGTCCGGATTTCACATGTTCACATCCGAATTCGAACAGAACTGGGACCGAGTCTGAGTCAGCTGACTCGGTCAGGCCCGAACATGTGCTGGTCTAAACCGATCCGACTCCGACCCGGTCAGAAAAACCAAGCCGAATCGGATTGTGTAAGATTCGGATCCGATGGCTGACCAATAAACATTCGGTGGCCCCAGAAAGCTTTTAATGGTGGCCCAGGAAACTTTTAATATAATTCTAATTGGATGATCTTCGGACATCTATGGGATGGTTAGACGGGAAATAATCGATGGTCCACCTTCAATTAAAAAATGTCCCTTTTTATTCAGATGTTGCAGCTATCTAATAAATATTATTTTTGATATATATAATATCTACCTAATGACCTATTATTTGGGTGGTTAAAATTTCAGTAAGTATAGATACTACTATACAATTTTTTACGTGCATGAGCATGGAGTATCGCGCTCTACCAGAGTAACACTTAACTCCCAGAGGGGCGTGGCTTTTATGATGTATTGATTGCTACGTGACAACATGAACGCTAGACTACACCCTTCAGCACAATCTAGACGTGTTTCCCTTTGTATGCGTCGCGGGTGGGGCTAACACGGACTATGGATAGGTGATAAGAACCGTTCATCTCTTGAAAGGTAATGTTAATGGGCCATTTTCCAAAAGAAAACAAATAAATGGGTGATCTTGATCATCAAGCAATGGGCTTAAAACAGACGGCTGAATGAATAACCACTAAAAGCCCACATTCTCGTGGGAAGAAATCATCATTTATTCAATGTTATTTTTGGATCATGGCCCATGCAGGAGCACAGAAGATGGAGAGATCAGATCATCCACCCATGCACAAGACTGTGGTAAGATGACTCACACACTAGCATTTAGTAGTCTTTCCCAAAGATAAATGTCTGAATCGGCGCGCACGGTAAGAGACCGTCTTCTTACCTTTTTAGAAAAACGCAAAATACAACACGGATTCACAAGAGGAGATTGAAGAGTTGAGTCACGGCACACGTGCGATTCATTACACTTGGTTGAGATCCATGCCGTGCATGTGGCGAAGCAAGTATTAGCATTCCTCGTCGCCGATGATTCACAGATCAAATGAAAGCCCAGGTAGTTGATGATTTTCAGAAAATGTGGCCCACTAGTCTGAATCTTTTACCCGTACGATAAATCGGCACGTGCGAGGCGATTCACCTCCTCAATGTATCCTTGCGTGGCTCTCTTAATTTCCTTCGTTCCACGTCCTGCCTGAAACGTCGCTTTCGGTTTCCTCTAGCATTTAATGCTACCCTCCATGGCGCTAGCCTCTCTCATTCATTTGAATTTCATTTGAAATTTATTTTGAGCAGGGAGGACAAGCAGAATATTTGCGTGTCGCCTTTCACACCTCCTTTCCAATTTATTTTTATTTTTTCTTATATCTTTTGTTTTTCACCTATTTTCTCTTTTCCCTGCCAGAGATTAAAAAAAGAAGAAGAAGTAAATAAAAAGCATGCGAGTTGTTGAGAGTGGGTCGGGCAGTTCCGGCAATCGAGTGCTTAACCCAAATTGGACCTCGGGCAGCCATAACGTGTACGGATATTGTCCGCGCAAAGAAACGAGATACATCCGTACCCTCTCGCGCTTGATGGACGGTTCTCTCCCATATCACGTGCTAAGATGGCACACATGTTTGAGTATTCGGTCCGTTCATATTCTATTCCGCTCTTGCAACATTTTGACTACTCAGATCATGGGAAAGGGGATATACCAGTGGTGTGAGAAAAATACAAGGCTCTAAAAGTGATAAATGGTTTAATCTTAATTAATATGCTTGGGACCGACCATGATCAAAACGTGAAATTTTGACTTACCTTATGAGTGGCAAAGATAGATGTTTGCTGCTTGGTACGTGGGAAATGGGGTGGTGAATCAGGAGAGCACGCCTTGCTCTAGTCTCCAAAGCACACCCGCATTTATTTCAGCATTCTGCGGTTCTCTGCTTCCTCCTCTCTCCTCAGTAGCAATAGCCTACAAGCAAGTATCTCTCTCGGGCGGAAGACTTTTGGGGAAAATCTCTCTCTCTCTCTTGGGTGGGAGAGTTATGGGGGAAATCTCTTTTTGTATCGGGCGGGAGAGTTTTGGAGAAAAAATGGGTAGGGTAAAAAATGTTTTAGGTTTTGGGTGAAAAAATGGGTATTTATAGGTATACCCCTCCGAGTCGGGTCTGTTCGGGTCTATTCAGACCCATTCGGTCCGGATATTCGGATCGGATCTATCCGGGTACAGTGCTATCCGAACCTGATTCGAAATTAAATCGGATCTGGCCGATCAGAATCGATCAGACCCGATCAGACCGTCGGTTCTATTCGGAACGGTACCGAGTCGAGTCTGATCGGATCCACCGGATTGGGCCCAAGTTGCCCACCTCTACCTTTGGGACCCCAATGAAGGTCAGATGGGGCTGAAATTTGGTATGGTTGTAGATGGGTCATAAGACTACAAGAATCACATATTATTTTGTTTCATTATTCCCACCAAAGACCCATAAATCAGGCCCCAAAGTGGCCCAAAAATCTGTCCAGGCAGATTTGGACAGCAACATGTAATAGAAATGATTAAAATATAAACATGGTTTTCCATGGGGTTTAACCCCAGGAATTTATGTGGTGGACCACCACAGTGGGCCCCACAAATGTCCAGACCTTCCCCATCATCAAATACCCCTTGCATGTGTCTCATCTAGGTGGATTTTGGGGCTACATGTCTAAGGATGGACCGCTATGAGCATCCAAGCTCCATGGTTGGTCTGGATTTTTGTTGGCCTACAAGGTGGGTCACACATGCAAGATCAGAATTTTATCATAAAGAAAAATAATAATAATAATAAAGAATCGGCCACAAGAGGAGGGGCTCCGCCACATTGAGGCCCTCCCCTTCATCAATCACACCATACATTCATTCTATTCATATGTTACAACATAGATCCACCACATGCATGTTCTAGATTCAAGATCAATGGTTGGTATGCCATCCCAACCATGATTCTAGGGTCTAGATGACCCATCATACTATAAAATCTAAATAATCCTCCATGATGGGGGCTTATAGAAGGGAAACCCCATGCATGGACATGCATGCATCAAAAAGGCCATTTGGCCACAACTAAGGGATGATGTAGGATCTCCACCATGGATTGGTGGGCCCTACACTTCCCACACAAAAAAAGAGAGATCTAAGAACATAAAATAGAAATCCTAAGTCCTAGGAGTACACCCACCTTAGATTGCTCCAAACTTGGACCTCCTAGCTCTTAGTGCACCAAGGGATCCATATCAATGGATGAGATTGGATTTAGATGGTTGGATTTGGAAGATTAAAGGGGAAATGGGGTTGGAGAAGAAAGGGAGATGAGAGAGAAGTTGCTGGAGAAGAAGAGAAGAGAGGGAGAGAAATGAGAGGGAAAGAGAGGGAAAATCTTTTTAAGGGAAGTAATAATAACCTATGGTGACAATAACAATGTTGCTAGGGTAGGTTAGGTATGGGTAGTGTTTAGAGTGGGTAGTGTTTATTCTATGCAATAGTGTAGTGTGTGTGTGTGGTGTGCATGGAAAATTGTGCCATGGAGGTGGTCCACATGCTTTTCTACAAAAAGTGGGCCACATGATGAAATGCTCATAACTTTTGATCCATAGGTCGGATTGACGCACAAGATGCGTTGTTGGAACCGCAACGACGATACGAACAAGATGACATAGGTCCTGGGTCGATCCGAGTCGGGTCTACGTGACTGAACTCAAGGTGACCATAAACACAATTTGAAGGTCGCAGGTCGTCGAAATTCGACCGGTAGGACCGCGAGACCATGATGAACAAGATGCATACTCACACACATACATGCAAACATGGGAACTAGGGTTGGGTCTCACAATCCTCCCCACCAACAAAGAAATTTTATCCTCGAAATTGACCAATCCAGGACAAAGGAAAAAATAAAACACCACCATCATATAACAATCATCTTACAAGGAAGGTAATACAAATAATCATATATCTAGCAATTATCAAACAAATGGGAATAACGCTCTTTAATCTCTGCCTCGCGTTCCCAAGACGCCTCGGTCTCCGAATGATGACCCCATTGCACCTTCACCAAGGGAATGACCTTGGTCCTGAGGACTTGCTCCTTCCGATCGAGAATACGAATAGGCTGCTCAATGTAGGAAGCATCCTCACGGACCTCAAGTGGCTGCCAATCAATCACGGGAATAGTGTCCAACCCACATTTCCGCAACATAGAAACATGGAATACATCGTGGATCGCAGACAACTCAGGAGGTAAGGCAAGCCTATAGGCCACAGCGCCTATGTGCTTGGTAATCTCAAAAGGTCCAATAAATCTTGGGGCGAGCTTACCCTTCACACCAAAGCGTACCACACCCTTCATAGGTGAGACCTTGAGATATACCATGTCCCCGACTGCGAACTCGAGGGGTCGACCCCGACGATCAGCAAAGCTCTTCTCGCCGGCTCTGAGCCGTGCGCATCCTTTGCCTGATAACATCAATAGCCTCTGACGTCTGCAGCACAAGCTCGGGACCTAAGAGACGACGTTCTCCAACCTCGGTCCAACAACTAGGAGATCTGCACGGTCTACCATAAAGTGCCTCAAAAGGAGCCATGCCGATAGTCGCCTGATAACTATTGTTGTACGCGAACTCTGCAATGCGCATATGCTCATTCCAACTACCTGCAAAGTCGATCACACAAGCTCTAAGCATATCCTCAAGGATCTGGTTGACCCTTTCGGTTGCGCCCATCCGTCTGCGGATGATAAGCGGTCTGAGGCGCAAGGTGACCCCCAATGCCTGCTGGAAACTCCTCCAAAACTGAGACGTAAATCTGGAGTCTCAGTCTGAAACGATCGAAACTGGGACGCCGTGCAGTCTCACTATCTCCTCAATGAATATCCTTGCCAACCGGTCCATAGACCAGGAAGCACGCACTGGAATGAAATGAGCCGACTTTGTTAAACGATCGACGATAACCCAGATGGTATCGTGACCGCGCTGAGTCCTTGGCAACCCTGCAATGAAGTCCATCGATACGTGCTCCCACTTCCACTCTGGAACGCTCAACGGCTGCAAGGGACCAGGGGGTCTCTGATGATCGGCCTTGACACGCTGGCATGTGTCACACTCGGCCACAAAACTTGCAATCTGACGCTTCATCCCCTGCCAGAAGTATTGCCTCCTCATATCACGATACATCTTCGTGGAGCCCGGGTGGATAGTAAGTCTCGATCGGTGTGCCTCGGTCATCAGATCACGACGCAACTCTGGCACATTCGGGACACACAATCTGCCTCTGAAGCGTAATCCACCATCGGAACCAATCTGCCAGTCTGACTGCTCCACGGATGCGGCCTCTGCTCGGTACTCCTGAAGTGACTCGTCCGTCTGCTGAGCTTCGATCACCCTAGCCACCAAAGAGGGTTGAATCGATAAGCTCGAAAGCTGAACAATGGAAGACTGCAGACCGAACTCAAAGTCAAACTCTGAAACATCCTCGAGCATCTGCCACTGTCGAACCATCAAATGTGCGACTAGGCCTCGTGGCTGGTGGCTGAGCGCATCCGCCACCACGTTTGCCTTACCCAAGTGGTACTGAAGGTCAAAATCATAATCTTTCAGCAACTCCATCCATCGCCTCTGTCGCAGGTTCAACTCGGATTGTGAAAATAGATACTTCAAGCTCTTATGATCCGAGAAGAGCTCGAACCTGACCCCATATAGATAATGCCTCCACACCTTCAGCGCGAAGACAACTGCTGCAAGCTCCAAATCATGAGTGGGGTAGTTCAGCTCATGGACCTTAAGCTGGCGCGAGGCATATGCCACTGGCTTCCCGTGCTGCATCAGTACAGCACCCAAGCCAACTCTAGAGGCATCGGTGAAAACAACAAAACCCTCACTCCCATCCGGAAGAGTGAGAACAGGAGCGGACGTGAGGCGGTCCTTCAACTCCGCAAATGCCTTCTCACAAGCGTCACTCCAGACAAACTCGATGCCCTTTCGCGTCAACCGGGTCAGTGGTGCTGTAATACGGGAGAAACCCTCGATAAATCGTCGATAATATCCCGCTAGACCAAGGAAGCTGCGAATCTCGGACGCATTCGTGGGCTGACGCACTGCATCAACCTTCGAGGGGTCCACAACGACACCCTCCCTCGTCACTACGTGACCGAGGAACTTCATCTCCTCCTTCTAAAACTCACACTTCTCCAGCTTCGCATACAGCTGGTGGGCACGGAGGGTCTCAAGCACAATCCGCAGGTGCTCAGCATGGTCCTCTCGGGTTCTCGAATATACAAGAATATCATCAATGAATACCACTACGAACTGATCGAGGAACGGCCGAAAAACCTCATTCATCAGCTGCATGAATACGGCGGGTGCGTTGGTCAGTCCGAATGACATGACCAGAAACTCAAAGTGACCATAGCGTGTTCGGAAAGCCCCTCTTCGGAATGTCCTCCTCTCGGACCCGAATCTGATGGTAACCGAAATGCAAGTCTATCTTGGAAAAATACTGCACACCCTGCAACTGATCGAACAGATCATCAATACGGGGGAGCGGGTATCGATTCTTGATGGTGACTCTGTTGAGCTCACGATAATCTACACAGAGTCGCAATGAACCATCCTTCTTCTTCACAAACAATACTGGGGCTCCCCAAGGCGAACTGCTGGGACGAATAAAACCTAACTCCCGGAGCTCATCTAACTGCTCCTGCAGTTCCCTCAACTCTAACGGTGCCATCCGGTAGGGGGCCTTCGAGATAGGTGCGGCACCGGGCACCAAATCAATCTGAAACTCCACCTGCCGATGAGGCGGTAAACTCGGTATCTCCTGAAACACATCCAGGTACTCACAAACAACTGGCAGCTGCTCAATACTCTCTGCGATAGAATCCTCAACGACCGAAGCCAATAAACTAGATAACAGCTCTCCTCTGGGCTCAGCGACGAACTGGAACACTGGCAAGCCTGGGATATGAAACGTGACTGTCCTTGCGGCACAGTCTAAGATGGCACGATACTCTCCAAGCCAGTCCATACCCAGAATCACATCAAATCCTGCCATCGACATCATGAATAGATCGGCAGGGAGGAACATCTCGCCCACTAACACTGGACAAGAAAGACAGCGACGGGTTAGCACAATAGACTTCCCCATGGGAATCGAAACGGTCAAGGCCTCAGATACAGTCTCCGACGGAATACCGGTCGATCGGCAAAACTGCTCAGCCACAAGAATGGGAAGCGCCAGAATCAAACAAAACATGAGCAACACAAGCAGAAACAAGAAGAATACCCTCAACGACTCCACCGGTCGATGACTGCGGATCTCGACTCTGGCGCTGTGCCGCTTGTAGAATAAAACGGCCCGAGCTGGTAGGGGAAGCAAACCGGAAGACTGAGGGTCCTGAATCTGAGCCTGCTGGGCTGCTATACACACTAGACCCAGGGATCGAACAACATATGGATATCCCCTCTGCTGGTATTGCTGCCGTTGTCGCCGCTTCCGCTTCTTGCCGCTTCGCTTGTCTCTCTTGAGGTGGTCTACGCCGGCCGCTCTGGGCGTCGAGGAGGAGCCCAGGAGCGGCGGGTGGAAGCTGTGCTCTCTGCTGCTGCTGAGGAGGACGAGGAGGGGGCAACTGCGGTGGCCGCTGCTGCTGAAGGGGGAGAGGGCACTCACGCCTCCGATGCCCCGCCTGTCCACAACCGAAGCATACACCGGAAAAGGGGTCAGAAGATGAAGCAGCTGGCGGTGCTGATGACGATGAAAAGGCTACTGACTGAACCGCAGGCTGCCGATACCCTGATCTGCCCCTCCGCCTCTGCTGACGATGCTACCTAGAACTGCTGGCTGGTGCACTCCTCTTCCGGTCTCCACCGGAACTCTGCTCTCTCGATCTCTGGGTCATAGCCCAGTCCTCCTCATAAACTAGTGCCTGATGCACAACCTGGTCAAACGTCTCCAAGCAATGCCACACCACACGACTGCGAAGGGCAGGACGCAAACCGGTCATAAAACGACGGGCCCTCATCTTCTCATCGCTGGTGAGATGAGAAGCGAATCTAGACAAGGCCAAGAAACGGGCCTCATACTGAGATACAGTCATATCGCCCTGCACTAGGGTCTCAAACTCGATCGCCCGCTGGATCTGAACATGCTCAGGGAAGAACTTCTGGTCGAAGCGGGTCACAAACTCCTCCCATGTCCAAACGAAATGAGCCCCGACCATCCTGGACACGGATGACCACCAGTGTCGGGCCTCACCCTGAAGAAGGTAGGTGGCAAGGGATACTCTCTGGCCCGCAGGACACTGAATAGTGTCAAAAATCCTCGCAACCTCAGTGCGCCAAGCCTCAGCTGCAGAAGGGTCAGGATCACCACTAAACCTCGGGGGATCATGCTGCCGGAACTCTCGGGCTATCGCACTAGCACGCGGTAAGTCAGACTGCCCGGAAACCTCAGTGGTAGCTGGCTGACGGGTCTGCAATGCGGTGGCAACCAGCTGCATCAGCTGCTGAAAATGCTCAGCTCCTATAGGTACTGTCGAAAAAGTAGGGGCGGCACTCGCCTCAGGTGGAGGCACGGGTACGGCCGTCGGAGCAGGAGCCTCCGAAACCAGAATAGCAGACTGAGGAGGGGGAATAGGTGGGGGAACCGGAGCAACTGGAGCCTCTGTAACCGGAACAACAGGCTGAGGAGAGGGGATAGGTGGGGGAACTGGAGCAACTGGTGGTGCGGGCGTTACGGGCTCAACTAGGGGAGCAGGCCGGATAGGGACCTCAAGAATCGGATCCTCAACAATGGGAGTAGGATGTGCTCGAGTAGGATGGGTACCTCGAGCGCCTCGACCACGGGCACCACGACCACGGGTGCCACGACCACGGGTGCCACGACCACGGGCGTCACGTCCACGCATCATCGTCTACAAAATAATGACGTCGTAAGGAATCAAGACAATTATAGGCTCAATACGGAGCGAAGAGAAGAACCACAGGACACTACTTGTCCTATGTTCTTGGCAGACATGTGATGTTATCCTGAGTTATTCCAGAATTACTTGCTATGCTCTGATACAAACTCCTGTCACGCCCCAGACTCAGTAACCGGACTCACAAGGATTCTGATGCCCGATTCTGAACACAACAGCCTCCATAGTACCCCATTCTCGGCTCCTGAGGCAGGTTCTGATCCTGGGATCCTACAAGGAGGATTTTCATAACAGTATAATCATTCCAATACGAGCATACCCAAGATCATAGCAAGAACATCTGAGAATAACAAAGGCACACATCGTAAAATCCACTATAAATTTGAACTTTTACAATCATCCATAAGGCCCAAAGGACATACATGAGATAAAAGGAAAAGAGAGAAAGGTCAGCAACACTGGAGTCCTCAAATGCTCGCATTCTACTCCATGCTCTACTCCGTGTCGCCGCCTAGAGTATCCTGCACGCATCAATCGTGCATAAGCTTATAGAAGCTTAGAGGGTGGTGTAGGTGTGTGATAATGGTGCATAGAAGAGTAGTAGGAAATACAAGGAGAGAAGCATGGTCAATGAGGATATCACTAGCCTTACCCAGGCTTATCATGAATAAGATGCAATGAGTACTGGGTGCCATGCCAAGGCAATGCATGAAGGGGCTTGTACAACCAATGCTAATGCAATGCAAGTAATGTCAGTACTCATATCCAAACCACAAGTCATGTACATTTTCGATCATAAGGAAATCACCGGGGTCTATTACACTGCTGAATGACTGCCGCTCTACAGACCCCGCACAGTCAAACGAGCGTAAGAGACCTCACTACCCGCCTGCGGACAGCCAATCACCAACAAGGCCTGAAGGTAGCGGACCCATTTACGAGCTGGTCAGACTCAGCCTAGCAATGCCTCCTCACATCAGGCAGGTAAGGCCACACCCCTATCCAACCGACTACACGACAGTGGGAGACGCGGCCTAATGGTATAAGGCCCTCGTGCGCTCATATATTCCACCCGGTCACGGCGTTGGAGCAGATCCTTGGTACCATGGAAGTTTTGGGAATTTCACCCATGGGCATCCTATGCACCCGGTATGCTCAACTAATATTTCCGGTGTCCACACATAAAGCCATCCACGAATACCCCTGTGGAGGCAAGGCCCTGATGAAGTAAGGGCAGATAACCATAAGCTATGCAATGTCAGATGCATGAATCACACAATCACCCATGCATCAATCCCAAGCATCTATCTCTCGGGAAGATACCAACATGTCCTACACAATGACACAACCATGGCCAATCATACCTCAACCAAGCATGCATATGATGCGTATGGGAGTGGGGCATGAAGATGAATAGGGGTGCCAATGAGGTGAAGATGAACTCTCTACCTAACCATGAAGGGTCTAGGTACTTAACCAATTCCTCATAAGGAATACAACCTCTAGTGGGGGCCCATATACAGGGTAGCCCATGAGACTAAGGAGAACAATGATATGGGCCTAAATAGATGAAACGAGCCTAGCAAGGGTCTATGGTGGGCCTTTAACCACCCATAGAAGCCCATGGGCCTACCTTAGGGCCACCAATGTGGACATCTAACCACAATTGGTCCCCAAGAGGTAGCCCATCTCTAATTGATTACGGATCAAGGCCCAAGGCCCACACAACATTAGAAATAAGAAATGGACACCATTACATACCACATACATTCATGTTGGGCTTCAGAAAGGTGGCCCAAAGCCTATCCAAAACATGGGTCCATGGGGAACACACATAGCCCAACCCATATATACCACTATGGGCCCACATGGGAAATGTTAGGGCCCAATATAAAGGCTACTAATCCCATATATTGTTGTGGCCTAGTGGGCAGCCCATTGCTCAAATCACATGGGCAAATGTCATGTTCTTAGTCAAGTAAGTTGGGCCTACAACCCGGCCCAAGTATAAAGTTGATTTGGTGGGCAATCAAGGGCCCATATACTTGTGTAATCTGGCCCACTAATCCAACACAATAGTATGGTAAAAATGGCCCAAGAGTTCAATGGGCCTATCTAGAAAGTTCCAGCCCAATTGGGCTCAAAGAGTTCAACAACTAGCCACATTCATGGACCCAATTAAATTCAACTGTGGTGGGCCTCAAAAGTGCATTTATTAAGCCCAACATTTAAGGGACTAAATGTATAAATTATTACCTCTAAGATTCTTCACAATGTGTTGGGCCCCACTCCTCAAAATTTCAGCCCAAAGGCCAAACATAATTATAACATGTTGCTGTCCTAAATTTGGGCACTCCATTGGAGTGGGCCCAGGGCCTCTAAAACTCTGGAAATTAAGGGCCAAGGTCCCTCATCATGCATAAAATGAGAGAAAACCCAAAAAGGTGGCCCACCATCAGAGGAAACATTTTTGAATTATAATTTTTATCAAGGCATATTGCTGGACTGCACAACAGAAAATTCTGGCAAGCCAACCATCTTGGACCATTCTTTTGGATGCCCAAATGGGGTCAATTGGAGTTGAAATTTTTCAGAGTGATACTTCAATATGTGGAACACATCCCCACAAAATTTCAGAATTTTTAAATATTCTTAAGTATTTTAATTAATTTGAACAAAACAGTCTGTCTAGAAAATCGGACAGACCTGGACGTCCCAATGTGGTGGGCCAGTCCGGCCCTCGCCACGGTGTGCATAGGGGTCCATTGGCTCTGAAACTTGGTAGGTAGGTCCCACCATAGGTGGAAAACAACTTCATAAATTTTTAAGATTTTTGGACATTTAAAAATATTTTAATTTATTTAAAGAAATCAATCTATCCTGAAAATCGGACTGATCTGGACACCATATTGTAATGGGCCGGTCCAGCCACCACCATGGTGTGTACAGGTGTCCACTGGCCCCAAAATTTTGTAGGTTGGTCCTACCATGAGTGGACCACTTCCCTATAAATTTTTATAATTTTTAGACACCCAAAAGTATTTTAATAAATTTCGAAATTTCCAACCTGTCCAGGGTGGAATGTTGCTGGAACAGTGCAGAAAAATCCAGACTGTCCACCTCATTTGGACCACACCTTTGGGACCCCAATGAAGGTCAGATGGGGTTGAAATTTGGTATGGTTGTAGATGGGTCATAAGGCTAAAAGAATCACATATTATTTTGTTTCATTATTCCCACCAAAGACCCATAAATCAGGCCCCAAAGTGGCCCAAAAATCTGTCCAGGCAGATTTGGACAGCAACATGTAATAGAAATGATTAAAATATAAACATGGTTTTCCATGGGGTTTAACCCCAGGAATTTGTGTGGTGGACCACCCCAGTGGGCCCCACAAATGTCCAGACCTTCCCCATCATCAAATACCCCTTGCATGTGTCCCATCTAGGTGGATTTTGGGGCCACATGTCTAAGGATGGACCGCTATGAGCATCCAAGCTCCATGGTTGGTCTGGATTTTTGTTGGCCTACAAGGTGGGCCACACATGCAAGATCAGAATTTTATCATAAAGAAAAATAATAATAATAATAATAATAAAGAATCGGCCACAAGAGGAGGGGCTCCGCCACATTGAGGCCCTCCCCTTCATCAATCACACCATACATTCATTCTATTCATATGTTACAACATAGATCCACCACATGCATGTTCTAGATTCAAGATCAATGGTTGGGATGCCATCCCAACCATGATTCTAGGGTCTAGATGACCCATTATACTATAAAATCCAAATAATCCTCCATGATGGGGGCCTATAGAAGGGAAACCCCATGCATGGACATGCATGCATCAAAAAGGCCATTTGGCCACAACTAAGGGATGATGTAGGATCTCCACCATGGATTGGTGGGCCCTACACTTCCCACACAAAAAAAAGAGAGATCTAAGAACATAAAATAGAAATCTTAAGTCTTAGGAGTACACCCACCTTAGATTGCTCCAAACTTGAACCTCCTAGCTCCTAGTGCACCAAGGGATCCATATCAATGGATGAGATTGGATTTAGATGGTTGGATTTGGAAGATTAAAGGGGAAATGGGGTTGGAGAAGAAAGGGAGATGAGAGAGAAGTTGCTGGAGAAGAAGAGAAGAGAGGGAGAGAAATGAGAGGGAAAGAGAGGGAAAATCTTTTTAAGGGAAGTAATAATAACCTATGGTGACAATAACAATGTTGCTAGGGTAGGTTAGGTATGGATAGTGTTTAGAGTGGGTAGTGTTTATTCCATGCAATAGTGTAGTGTGTGTGTGTGGTGTGCATGGGAAATTATGCCATGGAGGTGGTCCACATGCTTTTCTACAAAAAGTGGGTCACATGATGAAATGCTCATAACTTTTGATCCATAGGTCGGATTGACGCACAAGACGCGTCGTTGGAACCGCAACGACGATACGAACGAGATGACATAGGTCCTGGGTCGATCCGAGTCGGGTCTACGTGACTGAACTCAAGGTGACCATAAACACAATTTGAAGGTCGCAGGTCGTCGGAATTCGACCGGTAGGACCGCGAGACCATGATGAACAAGATGCATACTCACACACATACATGCAAACATGGGAACTAGGGTTGGGTCTCACAACTAACAAGCTAACACCAAAAAAAAGGACCTCATCTGACTAGAAACTGATTGGCAATTAAGTTAAATTTGTCATTGAACTTTGGCCACTTCCAAATGCTTGGATCTGTTATTGTAGGGCCATGTTTTCCTTTTTCATTCATGGAGCACTTTGGAAAGGTTATTTGTTCAAAAATCTGCACCCTGTCATGGGACATGAATCTTGTAGAGAAAACATGCATGTTCATGAGCACAAGAACGTCTATGGAAATGCCTGATGTGGGCATTTCTGTCAATGAATTTTAAGGATTTTATTCAGGGTTGGTTAAAAGGGCATGCTTGTTTCTTTTCATCAAAAGGTTATTTTAAGATCCGGTTTTTGTATTCGTTCTTTTCTTTTGCCTTGATTATGTACCTTATATTTTAATGATTCTACTATAGTCATCAAAAGAATCTATTTAATGATTTTCAATGTATCTTTCATCTGGGTCATCTGCTTCTAACGGTGACAATTTTGCAGTATTCAAATGTTGTTGAAGCACTGAAAAGAGGTGACCTGCGACTTCTTCAACATGCCCTCCAAGAGCATGAAGATAGGTATGTTTGCTCAGTAACAGAAATGTGGACTGATTTATCAAAAACTCACCAAGTGAAATTGGAAGTAATTGTCAAATCCTTGAAATGTCTCGACATGGACACGAATGTTGATGAGGTATATTGGTGCTGTCCTTTTTCCATTGTAGTCTTTTCAAGCTGGGAACCCAAGCACATGATTATGGTTGCGTATGTGGGTTTGATACCATTGGCTGTGGCACTAGACCCATGTTATCAGAAAGAAATTATATGATCCTCGGCCTAAAAATATTTAGTGTCCTCAGGCCCTTGATCTTCGCAAGTGATGTTCATGGTGTGATGATCCATACCATTGATCTGATGGGACCTTCATGCATGGACCAGCCCAAATGTCTTACAGATTGGAGGATTTTAGCCATCTAACCTTTGGCCTTTTTTCTATTGAATGTGGCCTTTTTTCCTTGCCTGTTAATTCCCAATCCAATGATCACAGCATTGGGTTTGTTGGATTGGGGAGATTTTTGGGGCAACTGTTGGTCGAAGGCCAGTGGGGCCCACTCGTGAGCAATCACTTGTGGGTGGGTCCCATTTGGTTTGACTCTTTCCGCTGGGTTCTTTCCTTTCTGTTGAAATTTCAAATTCATATTTGAATTTGATTTTGGATAGGAGGTTGGGAAAAGACCGGATAATCTAGTCTCATCCCATCTCCTTCCCTTCCTATAAAAAGGAATACGCCCTCTCTCGTAAAGAAATAAGAAACATCGAGGGTATATAGAGAGATAGTGTGCAGCATAGTCTGTCCATGTTAAGCTTGTCCTTGGGACGATCTGATCCATAGATCGCTATCCGGGACCACTATATACCGTAGGATCAGAGGTGTGAATAGTTCAATCTGCTCCTGTAGTAGATAGACGGGCCATTGAAGCATCAATCTTCAGCTTTGTGAGGGTCCCAATTATCGTGTAGACCGTCAGATCTTGAGGGCTCATCTTCCGCAATTTACCAACAGTGGTATCAGAGCATTTCAACGGCGGATCTCCGATTCTTATCATCTAAAAAGGTAAGTGGCCCATCCTTTCTTTTTAAATTGGAATCCAAGGCTTTCAAATGGTATTAGTTCATGTATACCATTTTGTTGATTCACGGAATGATCCAAGTAATGTACCACAAGCGTGTACATCACAAATATATGTCATACCATAACTTTTGTACACGTGGGGGGTCATAATGGCTAGTCTACGTTATGTCATATCTCAAGCAAACGTAGAGATCGGTTTGACTGATGTTGTTGTATTGAAATACAACATAGCTATTAGTGACTAGTGTTGTTGTATTGAAATACACCACTGGCCGATGTATTAATAAAACGGAATGGCTAAGTACACGTATTCTTATTCTAACAAGTGGGTCCATATATGATTACTGTACAATAAAAAATCCATGTGATGTACCCCATGAATATACATTACATCAGATATATACTCCCACTTTAATGTTGAATGTGGACTATTGTTGTGTTTTTTCTATAATCGATCGTACAATGGTAGACCACAGATGGAAAGGTTAAGATTGTCCATGAAGGAAAGTTTGTAGGGTATAATCCATCCATGGTGCAACTCAATCTACCAGCGGTGTGGATTACCAAACCATGAAAGTATGTAGCATATACCCAATACGTGTGCATCATACCAACTAAATAGTTGTTGAATTGAAGTCAACCACTAAAACATAGCTACTGGTGAAGTATCCCACCATACTTGAATTGTTGGCTGTTGTACATGTGATGACTGTTGTACATGCACACAAATGTATATGCACGTATGTTGAATGATGTACACGTGTACATAAGTTTAGAAAAATTTCTCCATATGTTGAATGATGTACACGTGTGCACGAATACTTGCCTAATGTGCACATGTACACCTGTGTACGTATGTTGGCAGATGTGCACATGTACACATGTGTACACATGTTGTTCTGATAGACAACTTCAACTAGATACATAGCATCTGTACACGAATTGGCTAGTGTTTGCCATAGCAGTATTCATGTACGTCAACAACCCATGAATTTCCATCGTTGTATTCTTGTACGTTAGCATTGAATATTTCCCACATTGAATATTCATGTGTTGTATCCATATGCAAATTATGTATTGTATCCATGTGTTGTATCCATGTGCTATAAAATGTTCATGTATTACTCAGATGGCAAGATATGTGTTGTATCTAAACCGTCTATCCACATGGAGAACTAGGCAGTCAGCAACACATATGGATCTTATCACGAGGTATGTGTTGTATCGAAACGGTCCATCCATTTGGTGAGCTTGAATATCAAGTGGGCCATATGGATGCACGACATGGATAAACCACATTTTTGAGATTGGCTCAAAGGAGTTTACTAAGTACGCAATCTGATTTCCATGTTGCCTAGCAATGTGGCACATGAACATGGGAAATGGACCGCTCATCTGGTAATGATGATGCATATATAATATATACATAATGATGCACAAGTGAAGTACTGTGTGTAATGAATGCATCTATGCTTGTGATATAATGATGGGCCCTAGGATTAGCATACTGCTTACATATATATGCATATATATATATATATATATATATATTGTTTCCTTCATGATATTATCTTCACCGTTGATCTAGAGATCATTAGTGAGCGAAACGATCATCAACCATGATGATCAATGTTGATGAAAGGATCCATCATCAATAATGATCATTAACGGTAATGATCGGATCTATTACTAATGGTCATGATCACAGATGAAGATAGAACTCTCCTAATATCTTAGCACTTTATTTTCTTTCTGATGATGATGTTTATATGAGTGAAATAATTAGGCTTGATATGTTTAGATCTAAGCCCTCCTTATTTTTCATTTGAACATATAGAAAAACTTAGTGCTAGAATCCTCCCTAAAATTAAAAGTTGTGCATAACCTGAGTGGGAGTTTAATATTCTCCACCAAATGATGCATGCAACCAAATAATGGAAGGTTGCATGTTATACAATTATAATTTTATAAAAGTACTAATTTTATCTTAATTTAAGAACTTGATTGTTCTACACCGCCCATTTGGGTATGTGGACTTTCAGATCTCGTTAAGATGTGTTGACTACTTTTATATTATGAAATTTTGTATAACACATAGAAATGCTGATGATTAATGTCAATACCATAGATCTTAGCTAAGTAGTGATACTCATGCAATGTAGAGATGGCCACCAAAGCGTTAATCGCTGAACAACTGAAAGGATAACATTTTGACGGCAACAACTACGAAGACTGGTCCCGCGCGGTGCGATGCCTTCTGGACGAGGACGATATATCTCACACACTCGATGTAGTTCAAGAGGAACTTATTTTGGCTAAAAACGGAAATTTACAAGAACATAGGGTTGCGATGACTCGCTACAATAAGTGACGAAAACAAAATCGTTCAGCCCGTAATGTCCTTCTTAGCACCATGCACAAAGAACTCATACCTACTTATGAAGTGCATGAAACCGCTAAAGGAATCTGGAAAGTACTGACAGATGCCTATGCGCAAAAGTCAGATGCAAGAGTTAGGGCAATGGAATTAAAATTTCAGGAGTATAGGATGCTCGTCGGCTGCCCCATCAAAGATCATATCCGTAAGATGGAGCAAATGATAGGTGCTCTTAGGAATGTTGGGTGTAAATTGACTGAAAATCAAAAGATTATAGCCATGCACCGTTCCTTGCTTGGATCTTGGGCCCAAATCAAAAGAATTCTGAACCATACTGATTCTATCACTACGTTCAGAGACTTTTGTGACCACTTGGTACGTGAGGTTGAAATAAATGCAATTCAGCCAAGTTCAGCCAGAGCCTTTGTAGCAGAGACCCATAAGAGAAAAGCTAACAATAAACGGTCCAAAGCTCGCAAGAAGGCGAAGAAGAATAACCAAGAACAGAAGACCACAACACCTGCTCCAAATCTCAAGAAGGGGAACGGAAAGAAGAAGCAGAGAAAGACAAATGTAGTCTGCTTTGTCTGTGAAAATTCTGGCCATTATGCTCGACGGTGCGCCCATAAAAAGACGGTAATTTCTCAGTCACTAGATACTTTGTATGTAGGCGTTTGTTCTGAAATCCTTTCCGTTGATATCATATCTAACAAGTGAATTTTGGATTCAGGCGCAACAAAGCACATGACAAGAAGTCGTCGAGGACTCGAGGAATTTCGGCCTGCAGCCAAGGGGAGTTACAAGCTGTATATGGGCAATAACGCTGTTGAAGACATACAAGGGATTGACATTTTCCATCTACGTACGCGCATAGGGTGAACAATAATACTCCGTGATATTCTATATGCACTGGGGATGTGTCGAAATTTAATTTCTATTTCTAGGTTATTAGCTGATGGTTTTGATATTCGATTTTCTAGGACAAGAGTTTCTTTGAGACAGAATAACCTCATTTTTGCATGGGGTAATTTAATTTCAGATTTATTTATTCTAGACGTAGAATGTGATAATGCATCTATTGCTTTGTCTGCTATGTCGAATGAAACTGTAGTATCTAAATCTCAAAAATGACATGTGAGGTTAGGTCACATTGGAAAGGATCGTATGACAAGACTAGTACGTTCTGGTCTGTTAGAGTCCTTATCCAATGTTGATTTGCCATTTTGTGAACATTGTATGTCCGGGAAGACTTCGAAGAAACCATTTCCCAAAGCGGCTAGGTCAAAGGGCAAATTAGAGATAATCCATTCAGATATCCGTAGACCATTTAATGTACATGCCAGAAACGGATGTCAATACTTTGTCACTTTCATTGACGATTACTCGCGTTATGGATATGTGTATCTCATCTCACACAAATCTGAGCCTTTTGATTGTTTTCTTAAATACAAAGCTAAGGTAGAAAATCAGCTTGAGAAAAAGATTAAAATCCTTCAATCTGATAGAGGTGGCGAGTATACGTCTGAAACGTTTAAATCATATTGCAAAAATGTTGGCATTGTTCGGCAGTACATAATGGCTTACACACCACAGCAAAATGGTGTTGCAGAGAGAAGGAATAGGACATTATTAGACATGGTTAGATCGATGATGGCTCAAGCCAATCTCTTTACCACATTCTGGGGAGACGCACTGTTAACAGCCGTCTACGTCCTAAATAGAGTCCCATCCAAATCAATTCCTAAGACTCTATATGAGATGTGGTCTGGGAGGATTCCTTCTCTAGCCAACCTACGCCCTTGGGGATCTTTGGGATATGTTTTGCTGCCTACTCCGCATAGAGGTAAACTTGATAGTAAGACCATTGAATGCATGTTCATAAGATACCCCATGCATTCAAAGGGATACGTTCTAGTTTATGAGGACCATGAACGCTGGATTGAGATAGAATCCCGGGACGTGACATTCGTCGCAGATAGATACCCAAGCCGAATGAAGTAAAAGGTTCCAATACAACTTTTTAAAATACTCGATGTATCTCAGGAGAGTGGAAATTCTACTTCACAAGACGATGATACTCCTATAGTTCGTCAGGACAGTGAGAGGACATCTCAGCAGGCTCCTGAGTTACGTCAAAGCGAAAGAGGATTGATTCCTCAAAGATACTTCAATATTGAGGGGCAAACATTCTCTTGCGTTGCAGTTGATGATGATGAACCTGATTCATATCAGGATGCATTATTATCTTTTAACTCGGCCGATTGGGTGAAAGCTATGGACGAAGAGATCGCTTCCATGGAAAAGAATAAAGTCTGGGAACTTGTTGATCTGCCTTCCAATCGCAAAGCGATAGGTAACAAATAGGTACTAAAGATCAAAAGAAAGGCAGATGGTACAATGAACAAGTATAAAGCACGATTAGTTGCTAAAGGTTTTACACAACAAGAAGGCATTAACTACGAGGAGACCTTTTCACCTGTTGCAAAGTTCTCCTCAATCCGCATGATCTTGTCCATTGTCGCAAGTTTAGACTTAGAGTTATATCAGATGGATGTAAAGACCACATTCTTAAATGGTGACTTGGATGAAGAAATATACATGCAACAACCCATGGGTTATGTGGACAAAAAATATCCAAAGAAAGTCTGCAAATTGTTGAAATCTATCTATGAGCTGAAGCAATCTTCAAGACAGTGGTACATGAAGTTCCACTTGGCCATAACCATTTTTGGATTCACAATGAGTGAAGAAGATCATTGTGTATACATGAAACGGTCTAGAAGATCTTTTCTGATACTATCTCTATATGTAGACGATATCCTATTAGCTGGTAATGACATGCAATTGTTGACATTGACTAAAGATTGGCTATTCTCGAACTTTGAGATGAAAGACCTCGGTGAAGCCAACTTTATTCTTGGGGTAAAAATCATCAGGGATCGCCCTAAGAAATTTTTAGGCTTGTCTCAAGCAACCTATATACAAAAGATCTTAGAGCGGTTCAGGATGAAAAATTCAAAAGCTGTTGAAACCCCTATGGATAAAGCTACCAAGTTAGACAGGAAATCGTGTCCCCAGACTGAAGCCGAGAAATTGGCTATGTCCTCAGTACCTTATGCAAGCGCAGTAGGGAGCTTAATGTATGCTATGCTTTGCACTAGACCGGATATTAGCTATGCAGTTGGCATAGTCAGCCGTTATCAGAGTAACCCGGGACAGTCTCATTGGCAAGCCGTCAAACGTATATTCCGCTATCTCAGAGGAACAAAAGACCTAATGTTGTGTTATGAAGGCACAAGCCTCGAGCTCAAAGGATATTCTGATGCTGCTTGGGGTAATGACACCGACGAGGGAAAGTCTACTTCAGGGTATGTATTCTTACTCGGAGGAGGAGCTATCTCATAGTCGAGTAAGAAACAGACATCCACAGCTCTTTCATCTATGGAGGCCGAGTACATTGCATGTTGTGCTGCAGTTCAGGAGTGTGTATGGGTTCACAGATTTCTATTGAGTCTGGGTATTGTACCGAGTGTTCGTCAGCCTATATCGCTGAAGATAGACAATACTTCTGCTATTGACTTGACAAAGGACCCTAAATACCACCAGAAATCTAAGCACATTAAGATCAAGTATCATTATGTTCGTGATCAAGTGAGAGATAAAAAGGTCGCCCTCAGCTACATTCCTACCAAGGAGATGATGGCTGATCCCATGACAAAACCTATAGCTAGAGATCTATTTCAGGTTCACGTCAGGCAGATGGGATTGAGGAAAACTTGATTGATGTACTTGTTTTGTAGTACCTTTGATCTTTCATTAATGAATAATACATTCCATTTATTCAGTATTGAACACTAATATAAACTAGGTAAGAAGATCATCAGCATTTACCTTGAGATCATGTAGGATTTCTATTTTTGTCGGCAGGCCGGTCACCTACTCGCACGGGTTGACCAACCTTGAATGTATAAGAGAAGTACATTTGGGGCTATGTTTATACATTAAGGTATAAACTTCCCTTTATTGTGAATAATAAAGGATGAGGATATGAGTGACTCGTATCCGCCTACACTCTTATAAAGATTATAGATGAGACTGATAAAGTCGAATAACATAATTGCACCATTCCTTTACATGCGATCAATGTTATGGCCTGAAATTAAAGCCAGGTTATGAGGTTATGAAATGAGTCATACCTTATGTAGAATAACTTGCGTACTGTAGACCCGACTTACACCTAGTATTGTCTACTTTACGACGTGGGTTGTAGCCATGTACTGGGACCTATTATCTACAGATTGTTTTGATTTGATCTAATCATTGCAACGTGCGAGTAACCAGTCCCGTAGGTGACTCTTTGTGTCCTTAGCTACCTTCCTCTTGTGTATATGAGGATGAGATTGAGTGTCGCTACTTTAGTGTACAATGACGAAAGGTCCTTGATTGACCAGACTCGGTTATACTAGGAAAGCGGCTTGATTAATTCTAAATCACACATCTGCGTGGGGAAGATCCCGTGATAGCTACACCAAGTTTCTAGAACTATTAATACGCACTTGAAGACTTATCCGCCTGCAGTATCGAGTTATTTTTTATTAGACTTTTTGCAAACAATATTTTTCTTAAAAAACATATATATATATATATAAGTATTGCTTTGAATTGGTTTTAGTCAAAATTTATGAAAAATCAAGTTTTCAGAATAACTCGATAAGTTGGATAAGTGCGTATGTTGGCCGAGTACTCCAGATCGGGAGTTAACTCCATCCGGTGTGGTCATGCCGACTAGACAGGCATTACAAAGCTTGGGTTATTGAGTACTAGTTAGGTGGTCACTTAGTACTTAAGCACCTGTGAGAAGATTATGGTGATCCAGCTGGTCCCACGCCTCTGATTTTTTTGATCGTGATGTTTGGTATTTGATTGTTATAAGGCAAGTTAGTTGGACAGATTTATGTGCCTATCCCACAATGTGATTGAGTGTGAGATGTTGGTCGAAGGCCAGTGGGGCCCACTCGTGAGCAATCACTTGTGGGTGGGTCCCATTTGGTTTGACTCTTTCCGCTGCGTTCTTTGATTTCTGTTAAAATTTCAAATTCATATTTGAATTTGATTTTGGATAGGAGGTTGGGAAAAGACCGGATAATCTGGTCTCATCCCATCTCCTTCCTTTCCTATAAAAAGGAATACGCCCTCTCTCGTAATGATATAAGAAACATCGAGGGTATACAGAGAGAGATAGTGTGCAGCATAGTCTGTCCATGTTAAGCTTGTCCTTGGGACGATCTGATCTATAGATCGCTATCCGGGACCACTATATACCGTAGGATCAGAGGTGTGAATAGTTCAATCTGCTCCAATAGTAAATAGATGGGCCATTGGAGCATCAATCTTCAGCTTTGTGAGGGTCCCAATTATCGTGTAGACCGTCAGATCTTAAGGGCTCATCTTTCGCAATTTACCAACAGCAACATCCATCCACAGTGGGGCTAACCAGATCAATGGCATGGATAACCAAACAATGGATCCCAGTGCCTGAAATCAATCCCAGATGATACGTTACTCTTGGGCCCGTCATTCTGCTCTAATTGATCAAGACAGTTTTTATAATATGCCAGCATGCCAAGGTTGCCAAGGAATTAACCAATGTTTTGAAACACAATCTTAACCCATTTTTATGGGCATTTGAAGTCTCCTCCATCTAAAATCCTTGTGGGCTTGTTTGGAAGTAACTCCAGCAAAAGAGGGTTTCCTGAAATTTTGTTGGTATTTAGTTTGTGAGGCTGTGGGTTGGACCCTTGGCTGCTGGAAATACCATTTTTTTTTCTCCTGAAGAAAGCAGGTGTCCTACCAGTTGACTTGGGTTTCTAGTGACCTGGTCCATTTTAGTGGCCAGGTTCAGGCCTGAGTTTTAAAACACTGGAATTAACCATCTGCCATCTTGCATCTTGTTGTAGGTGGAGTGTATTGTGGCCATCCTCGTATACAAGAATCTTATGAAAGGTTATTTTGCTCACAAGAGCAAAGTGGTCGTTCTTAGCAAGCAAGATCCTTTTCCCAAACGGCAAGCCAGTTAATCCGTAGGCTATCAATATACAAGTCTTCTGATTGAGGACTATTTGTATGGTTGATGACGGTGGGATTCAATCCTTCGTATGGATTAAGATAATATGTTGCTACGGATCATATTGCGCATTGTATTCATTTCCTCGATAGGGAAGTATCTGTATCATGCAAATCCCTCAATCAAGAAAGGTTGGGCAGAATCAACGTGTTTTTAGGATTGAAATGGCATGCTTCTCCAGTTTACCCAACATAGGAACCGTTGCTAGTCTTAGATCTCAACTTCTGGAATTCACTGGTGGTGGATTTAGAGACTTGATTGGCCCTACCCCACTAGTAGAAGGGTGCCATGTTTAGATGTGTGGGTCCCTTTTTCTTATTCCTACCTGAAAGACCATCATTTTACACCAAAACAACATCACTTGCAAAGCATTCCGATTTGGGAGCATTTGTAAATGGGCTTTGGCTGAATTGCCTGCGTGTGGGAGCAATTCGGGTGTCTGTCACCTGATTTTTTGTGAATTTATTCCATTATGTTTGGATGTGATCACTCAGATGGCATTACAAGCCAAGGTGTGGCAAAAGGATGCTCCATGGTTTTATACCATTGGATGCGCAAGGGATTAAAGTAATGTATTTATGCTGTGTCAAATGGGCCTTGGTCCACAGTCGATGGGCTGATTACGGCTGAAAAATGCATGGCCACATTCAAGTTTTGCTATTAATAAGTTGGAAGAGATGGTAAGAGTTTCTTTTGGGTAGCACTGATGTTGTTATCAAACCAACGTTGTGATTATGACATCAAACCCGTCGCAGCAACCAATGTTGTATGGCATCCAACCTTTACAGAAGGTCTGTTCCAGCATAATGGTTCGATGACCCAACCAAGCAGTCAGGTTGATCCAGCCATCAGGTTGACCACACCGTATAGAATGATTCAAAAGTGGCCAGGAGCCTCCAAAATTCTAGTGGTGGGACCGCCTAATGCCAGGATTGGCATGTTTTTTGGGGTGTCCCTCGCTATGGTGGTGTGGCCATTTTGGATGGGTTTGATGCCTTGACTTGAGGGTTCTTGGCGGCCATCAAATTTTTTTATTTTTATTTTTCTCTTCAATGGATTAGATTGAACTAGTATTTGAGCCGGGGGCTGCGGTACAATTTTTTTCATTCTTATGTGGATTCTTTTCACGTGCCACATTTGTCATGTGCATGCATCATGTATCAATTTGTGCACTATGCGACATCAAGCACCTATAAATCATGCCACCGTACATTTTCAAATGCCATACATGCGCCACATGTTCATCGGGCCACATTTGCTAAAATTTTGATGTGTACATGCACTAAATATGAGAGAACCCTTCTCTTTTGAAAACTTGACAAATAGCATGAAAATAACTGGTCTATGGCAGCTTGATGTAAATAAGCTGTTTACGATTAAACTTTTGCTGCCACCCAAATAGTCTTGAGAGAAGAATGACATCGATGGTTGTAAGAAATCCTTCTAATTTTGTTTCCCCCGCTGTTTTTCATGTTTTCCCCGTTGTTTTTCTAGTTTCTCCCGATGTTTTTGATGTTTCCCTCGCTGTTTTTCATGTTTCCCCTATTATTTTTCTAGTTACCCCCGCTGTTTTTCATATTTTTCCCACTGTTTTTCTAGTTACCCCACTTGTTTTCATGTTTCCGCTTTTTTCTAGTTTGCCCCGCTGTTTTTTATGTTTCCCCCGCTATTTTTCTAGTTTCCCTCGCTGTTTTTCATGTTTCCCGCCCTGTTTTTCATGTTTCCCCCGCTGTTTTTCTAGTTTGCCCCGCTGTTTTTCATGTTTCCCCTGCTATTTTTCTAGTTTGTCCCGCTGTTTTTTATATTTGCCCCGCTATTTTTCTAGTTTCCCCTGCCGTTTTTCATGTTTCTCTCGCTGCTTTTCTAGTTTGCCCCGCTCTTTTTCATGTTTGCCCCGCTCTTTTTCATGCTTGCCCCGCTCTTGAGATCGATACCAAGACCTCAAGTGTTGAAACGAGGTATTTCGACTCAGTCTGCCAGTTAAGCTATGGATCTGGGTGATAGCTAGATCTGTCTTATTTTTCGTCTCAAGCCTTAATACGAGCTCGTCAAATAGATGGACAGTTTGGATATAACACATACCTTATAATGGGACCCACAAAATGCCGTAGGGATTATAATGGAAAAAAAGAAGCTAGTAAATTAGGGTCAGTGGGACCCTATAGCTACAGATTATAACCGTAGCGATAACTGTATCTTCGATATATCGAAAGCCTTTCGATATTATCGAAAAGGTCCAGAATTGTCCAGCGAGTTTGCCTTAAAAAAACTGAAATTTTAAAAAAACTGAAATTTTCGATACATTATAGCTACGGATTATAACCGTAGCGATAACCGTAGCAAACTGCGCGGCTGACAGTGTCACGGCTGTCTTTTTTGTGTGTTGCTTTTGTGGGTCCCATCATGAGGTCTGTGTTATATCCAAACCGTCCATCTATTTGGAGAGCTCATATTAAGGCTTGAGACGAAAAATAAGATAGATCTAACTATCAAGTGGACCACACTGTAAAAGGCAGTGGGGAATTGAACGTCTACCATTGAAACCCTTTTAGGGGTTACAGAAGTTTTAGATCATTATGAAATTTGTTTTTCCTCTTCATTCAGGTCTTTGTGACCCTATGAATGAACTTAGACGGGGAGTGTAACGCCCTAAAAATTGGGGGTCGAGCATAGACTTAACTCCCGAGTTCCAACGCATCACTTATGCAACATAGATAATGATGATTTAATGTTATCCGTGTTAGTGCATTAAAGATGAATGAGATTAAGCCAAAACAACATATCACACTCCAGAGACAGTTAAATTACGCAAGCGGAAGACTGTGATAGATATATAAAATATATAAAAACTGTCGTAAGTCTCCAGAGTGTGAACATGTTACCAGGTTAAATAATTACAAGTACAATTCCAAAATATACAAAAGGTGTAATGTCATCTAGTCAACATCCCTGTAAACCCGTCGATCAGGACACGGCTCACATGAAGCCGCCTGAATACTACATATACGAGAAAGCATCATCGTCGTCACAAAAGTCTGGCTCCACCTCAGGAGTCACGTCGCCATCTGAAATCAAGACAGAGTCTGGTTGGTGTTTAAAACACCGTCCTGTAACGTGGGAGTGAGTGATCAACTCAGTGGAACAATAAAGCAAAGGTTAACCTGTTATCAATTCAGTCAAGCAGTAATGATAAAGCAGACATATCAGGCATTCCTAGATACTCTTATTAATGCAAGGATGAAATGTGTTCATGATGCATGCCCTCGCTTACACTCCCTCATGCGACACCATCTTACGGTCGCGGCATGCTTTCTTCCCTTTGTGCTCTTTAACCCGGGGCACATGCAGTGCGATGTTATGAGCGTGATTACCAAGTTCTTATTAGTCCTTTTCATACAGCAGGATTGGAAAACTAAGGTACCTCCCTTATATCATTTCCCAAACAATGATCCTTTCTAGGGTCGTCAGTCCTAGTCAATCTCATACGATGTTGTGGTTCTAGGTCGCTGCAAAGGGCTCATCACCTGATCAGTGCAGGCCTAGTTTATACTCTTGTTACTACGGAAGAGTCGTCGCCTCCACGTAGACTCAGAGTACTCTCGAGGTCACTACAAAGGGCTTGTCACCTGATCAGTGTAAGCCGACAACTTGAATACAATGTCTCATACCACCGTATTCAGCTCACGAGCTTATGTTGCTCACTGGTCACTACGGGTGGACTCGTCGCCCCGGCGTAAGCCGACAGCTTGACCACAGTGTCCCATACTACCATGTCCGGCTTATGAGTCTTAGCGGATCGAGGTACCAAGGTTAACGGGGTTTCCACTGGTGAGTTTGGTACCTTAGGTTTAAGCAGTAACGTCCAAACATAGTGAACATACATAGGGCCAATCGGGTTACTTGACGAGCTAGACTGTTACGAGCATACCTTAAGTTGATCGACATGAAGTGCGTAAACACTCCGTGTGGCCTAACCATTGCCGACAACTCTAGTACGGCTCGGGTTCGTCAAACACGTCCTACGTGGCGAATAATCTCAGTCACGAACTCAAAGTCTGTTACCGATTGCCTGGACCATAGCATAGCTCCATACACATTCAACCTTAACTAATAAGCAAGTGAAGTAGTCGGAATAGGAATAACCTAGTCCAATCATATTATCGAGCATGTTATAAGATGTAACATAAACAAGAACCCGTACACATGCCTTTCACAAGTAAAGCGAAGAAACTAAACAACTTGCATGGAGGAAATCATACACATCCCTAAGATAGTTGAGAATCCTATCTCAACGCCCACATACAGTACAATTCACCAAATACTTACTTATACAAACATTTTATCAAACACTTATACTACACCTATCAACCTACATGACATATGTCGATTTTTAACATGTACTTGGACAAATCCTTCCGACAAGGAGTTGTCACATACACAATCATCATGTACTTGCATCCCATAGCCACAATAGGCACAAATCATGATTTCATATTCATTCAGTCATTTCAACAAGCACTTAGGCTACACCCTCCCTTATACATATTATATATTAATTATCATACATATTAGGGCAAATCCTTTCGTCAATGGGTTGTCGCCTATACGACAATCATATATCCATGACAGTTAGTCATGGCGAGCACGAATGCAAATTCTATACTCATTTAGTCATTTTCACAAACACTTAAGCTACACATAATAACATACATAACGTATGTTGATATAACATGTATTAGGGCTAATCCTTTCGCCCAGGAGTTATTATACATACATCTAGCATACATAGACAACAGTTAATCATGGCAAACACACTTTCAAATTTCATACGTATACGGTACTTTCTACAAATACAAAGAATACTTTAAACTCCACATAGTTCGTATATAACTAAAACATAAAACAGACATCGCATTTTGCATGTGAAATAACATCCACGTCAGGAATCTGTCATTAACCGACATTGAAAGCTTTAAAAACCATAACCTTTACGTCTATAGTCCGTACCTTACGCCGGTAAACATGTATTGAACTCAGTTTGTAAGCCAAGTCGTTGTCTACGACATGAGGGCCACCTATAGCATGCAATAGGTTAGCTATTTCATCACTTAGACTATTTGAAACCCCAGAACGGATTAGGGTTAGGCTTTCTTACCCAAGTACAACGTTGGAAACACCGGAAGAACTACACGGGAGTGGTGTTTCAGCAGGTGGATTAGCAGGGAAGAATCCCAGGAATCTACACCAACTTCTTTCTCACTTTCTCTCTCTTTTCTCTCCTAGGTTTTTTCCCAAATTCGCATGGAATGAATGAGAGAGGGTTTAAGGCCCTTATATAGGCCCAAAACTGATGGAAATGACTCCAGGGCCAAGGTATACTTAGGTTATAGTCAAAACTCATCTGTTTCGGCTCAACGAGGCACTTCTGGAGGCCCCTTTTCTGCGTGCGGTCGGACTTAAGCTCCCTGACCATGGATCTAGGTCAGGCTGAGTTTTCGGTCCAATCGGGTTTACAGATCGCCCGTGGTGGACCAGTTTCAGTTCAATGGTCCACGATCACCGATCAGGGCCACAAGTACACTGACCTGTGTATGAAATTTCCCCTGATCCGAGGGTGTATTTGGGTCAGATTCTGACGGTCTGAATCCTTATATTTGGCCCGCAAGCGACACGACTCAGATTACTTAAATTTGATTTCATTTCTAAATATATTCATGTTTCTCACACACTTCGCTCTGGGCTCAAGTTGTCCGTTTTTGGATACTATCTGGATTTGATTTTCGAGATGGTTGTCAAGCCCAGCAAGGCGGTCCTAAGCGCTTAGTTTCGTGGTCATCGGACTTTCAACGTGCGGTCCAGATCTGATATGGAGTTTCAATGTACTCCCAAGAGCAACTGGGTAATGAGATTGATCATAGATTATAGGGTAATGTAGCATCGATGATTCTGCAAGTTTTGGATCTTACAGTTCGTATTTAAAGTGGATCAAGCAGATTTCACAGCTAATCTAGTTTAACACCTAGTTAAACTTGTCTATTTTCTAAAGGATTTAGTCCTGAGTGATTTCTGCATAAGGTGGTACTCGGGTCTTTGTACAGATTTTTCCAAGGCGTTACAAAAGGGGATTTGAGGCTTTAGGATTGAGTTATGAGAAATCAATTAAGGTGTTATGATCGACTCATTTCTCAAGGACGTCTAACTCTAGGTTGGCAAAAATCCGAGGTGTTACAGGGAGGATTTCTCGCAAACATCACAGTGGGCTCCACCTGAGTTTCTAATGGTTTACTGTAACACCCTGAAAATCGGGGGTCGAGTATAACTTAACTCCCGAGTTCCAACGCATCACTTATGCAACATAATTAATGATGATTAAATGTTGTCTGTGTTAGAGCAATAAACATGAGTGAGATTACACTAAAATAGTAATTCATACTCCAGAACATTTGTATAAAGGCAAGCGGAAGACTGAACTGTATATATATATGTATGTAAAGAAACAAAAGTCGTTTCATTTTCCAGAGTATGAATCCATCTGAGTCACCATATACATATGTTTGTTTTATGAACAAAATGTCAAAAATAAACTAAGAAGTGATCCCTGCAAATCCCGTTAATCCGGCAGCTTAGTCGAAGCCGCCAGAGTACTGCATATAAGAGAACTCCTCCTGGTCCTTGTCATAATCAGGCTCCGCCTCCTGAGTCATCGGCTCGCCTAAACCTGAGACAGAATCTGGTTGGTGTGTGCAACACTGTCCCGTAACGTGGGAGTGAGTAGCTAACTCGGTGGAACAATAAAGTATAGGTTAACATGTTATCAATACAGTCACGCAGTAATGATAAAGCAGTAAAATCAAACACTCCTAACTACTCTTATTAATGCAAGTATGGATGCAGGTATGATGTATGCCCTCACTGACATACTCCCTCATACGACACCCTCTTCGTTCGTGGCATGCTTTCATCCCTCAGTGCTCCACATCTTCCAGGCACATGCAATGCATGATGAGCATGATTACCGAGTTTTTAATTAGTCCATTTCAAACAGCAGGATTGGGAAGGTACCTCCCTTGTATCATTCCCAAACATGATCCATTCTAGGGTCGTCAGTCCTAGTTAATCTCATACGATGGTGTATTTTTAGGTCGCTGCAAGGGTTGTCAGGGCTGTTACACAAAATCGTTGCACCACTCCCCCATCACCTTATCAATACAGGCCTAGTTTATACTCTGTTACTACAGGAAGGCTCGTAGCCTCACCGCAGATTAGAGTATGCTCGAGGTCACTCCACTGACACCCTACCAACTGTCAGTCTATTTTCGAAGCCCGACCGGTTCGCTTATTAAGAATGGAACCCGGATGCATCCCGACCGGGGGACCACAAATGTCGCCAGCTGCCCGGCGTGGGCCGACAACTCGAATATAGTGTCCCATACCACCATAATCGGCTCACGAGTCCGGGTTGCTGCTAACCGGTCACTACGGGGAGGCACGTGGCCCCGGCCAGGGCGACAACTCGACCATGGTGTCCCATACCACCATGCCCGGCTCATGAGTCTTAAGCGGATCGAGGTACCATGGTTAACGGATTCCACTGGTAAGTTTGGTACTTCTAGTTCAAGTTCAAGCAAGAAGCGACCAAACATGGTGAACATACATTAGACATATCGGGTTACATGACGAGCCTGACTAGCTCGAGCGCACAATCAATTGAACGACATGAAGTGCATAAGCATTTCGGGTGGCCTAACCATTGTCGCCAACTGACATACGACTCGGGTTCGTCAAACGCATCTCACGTGGCGACATGAACCTCAGCCACGATCTCAAATCTGGTACCGATTGTCTGGACTATAGACATAGTCCCAAACTCAGTTAATTCTCATCCATAGCATGTAGAGTAAAGCATGATAAACAAAGTAATTCGAGTATGCTAGTAGGCATGTTATAAGGCATGTTATAAAGCATGATATAAAGCATGTTGCAAAGCACTACATCAGTAGGAATACAAACACATATATTGCAAGTAAGCGGTTTAAGTAGACAACCTCATGGAGGTAATCATACATGTCTCTAGGGTAGTTGAGAATCCCATCTCAACACCCTCCCAAGGCATCAACATCCAAACACTTGTTCACACAAGCATTTCCACAAACACATAATATACACTATTTCAACATACTTAGTGTATGTTAGCAAACATGTATTAGGGCGAATCCTTTCGCCAAGCAAATATTTTATGCACGCATAATATATTTATACAACAATTAATCATGGCAAACACATCTCTAAATTATACATGTATACGGTATTTATTACAATACAGTATTTCTACATACATAGTGTATATTAGTAAAACATGTATTTAGGCGAATCCTTTCGCTAAATAGGTATTTTATCCATATATCGTATATCCATACAACAAATAATCATGTCAAACATATTTCCAAAAAATATACGTATACGGTACTTTCTACGAATACCTAGAATATGTAAAATTCCATATTCTACAACTCTAATCGAAACAGAAATTGGAAAGCACTTTGTACATGTGCAATTTCATGTAGATCATGAATCTATCATTATCTAATATTGAAAGCGTTGAAAACTATAACCTATACACCTAAAGTCCTCACCTTACACCTTGGAATCTCAACGGATCAGCAAGGTTTGATGAGCTTCCGTATTCGGGAGTTTTCTAGCCTAAAGAGTGAAACCGGTTAGCTATTTCACAACCTATAACCTTCACACCCTAAAACAGATATAGGGTTAGGGTTTCTTACCTTAAAACGGAGTCGGTATCGCTAGAAAAACGTCAAGGAAGGGGTGGTGCAGCCCGTGTGGTGATTGGAAACAGTAGGAAGGAGTTTCTCCCACAACTCTCAAGCTTTCTCTCTCTTTTTCTCTCTTCTTCTTAGGGTTTATCCCAAATTTGTATGGCTGTGAGAGAGGCTGTCCTAAGGTCCTTATATAGCCTAAAAACTCTCTGGAATATACTTATGTTCAAGGTATACTTATATTATAATCAAATCGGCATTGTTTCAACTCAAAAGAGGGTTTCTGGGAGCCCTCCTTGAGGCAAAAGTCGGACTTAAGCTCACTAACCTTGGATCTACGTGGAGTTATGTTTTCATCTCAGTCGGATTCCCAGATCACGCGTGGCGGACCAGTTTCAGTTCAACAGTCAGTGGGCCTTGATCCGAAATTCCAAGTACATGTAAATGTTCCTGAAATTTTTCCTGATCCGAGGGTGTATTTGGGTCAGATTCTGACGGTCTGGTTGCTTATAAATTGATCGCAAGTTTCAAGTCTCAGATCACTATTCCAGATATTTATTTTCTAAAGGAATAGTGTATTTTCACACTCCTTCGCTCCGGGCTCAAGCGAACAGCCGTGGGACACTGTCTGGGGCTGATTTCCGAGATGGTTGTCAAGCCCAGCGAGGCGGTCCTAAGTCCTTAACCTCGTATTATTCGGACTCCCGATGTGCGGTCCAGACTCAATACGGAGTTTCAATGTGATCCCGAGAGCAGACGGGTAATGAGTTTGATCCTAGATTTTAGGGTAACCTAGCGTCAATGATTCTACAAGTTTTGGGTCTTGCAGATCGTATTTAAAGCGATTCAATTGGATTTCACGGCTAATCTAGTTTAGCACTCTGTTAACTTTGTCAAATTTCTAAAGGGTTTAACCCTGAGTGATTTCTGGTCGAGGTGGTACTCGAGCCATTGTACGGAAATTTACGGGTCGTTACATTTACGCTCATTCAACACCGTTTCCTGTAATGTAGTACACTTAAGACTTGGATATACCTCATTTTTGGTCTCATACTATAAAATGATCTGGAAACATATATGGACGGCATGGATGAAAAACAAACATCATGGTGGGGCCCACATACCACTGACGATCCGCCATTAGCGGGTGGCAGGAGGTGTACCCAATCCGTTTCCGTGAAAAGAAGGGGTATTTTCGTCCTGGAATTTGTTGTCCGTATGAAGAGGTCTAAGTGCGTATGTTAAGTTTATATTGTTTTAAGAATATCCAATGGATAAAAGGTGGGGTCCACATTCATAAATTTCTCGTACATCATTGTGGGGCCATGTAACTTTGATATCATTTGAACCATTCGTACAACTCGAGCTCAGTCGGCATCATCTTCGCATGACACGTATCTACACCACCAGCTATATGGCTGGTGTGTGGTACACCCTCCAATCCACTGGAAACGGATCGGCTACTCCCCCTGACACCAGCCCTATGGCTGGTGGTCGGTGCTCTCTGGGCCCACCATGATGTATGTGTTTCATACTTTCTGTTCATACATTTTTACGGATCATTTTATGGCTTTATCCCAAAAATGGGAGGTATATAATTCTCAGGTGGACCACACCACATGAAAACAATAGTGATTGGATATCCATCATTAAAATCCTCCTAAGGCCCACTGCACTGTTTATTTGACATCCAATAGGTTGATTAGGTCATACAGGCCCAGAAGAAGGGAAAAAACAAAAATCAGCTTGATCCAAAACTTTTATGGCCCCAAAATGATATTTAATGGTCGACGCTCATTCAACACTGTTTCCTATAATGTGGTCCATTTAAGACTGGTATATACCTCATTTTTGGTCTCATACTGTAAAATGATCTGTTAAAATAGATGGACGGCATGGATGAAACAAATACATCATGGCGGGGCCCACGGATGACCGACCACCAGCCATTTGCTGGTGTCAGGGGGAGTAGCCAATCCGTTTCCCAATCCACTTCCTGCAAGTGGTGTTGGTCTGAGCCAGACCCTAGGGTACATCTCCGTGCATGCATTGTGCACTGACACCGTCATCATGGCCTAAAAATTAAGTAGACCACCACAGGCAACAATGGTTATTGAACCGCATACAAATATCAACTCATCCAAGACTTTTGTGGCCCACGAAAGGTTTTTAATAGCAATAACTGCTGTTTCATGTGGTGGGGTCCACCTGAAATTTTTATGTGTCATTTTTGGGACCATGCTCCACAATATAGTTACAAAACATATGGACGGCGTGGATATACAATACATACATCGAAGTGGGTCCTACCGTCAGGGTCGCACCCCATCAATGGTTCCGGGGTGGCAGCCGCACTCCACAGGACCACAACAACTACCATCCCCTCTTCTCTTCTCTCGTCAGGAGTCGTTTGGCACCCACGTAATCTTCGATTTCGTAAAATGTCGTCGAGAAGAGCTGCTGCCATTCCGCTCAAAAGGGTAAAACTCTCTCCTCTCCAACTTCTATTGAAATTACCATTTCTGCCCTTGATTCTAAAATCATAGAGAACAAGATCCTTACTCCCGTCAAATTCAACCATTTGGTGAATGATCTATCCAATTCGATTCGAGCCGGTGCTTTTGTGAGGTTAGAGGATGCAAGTGGGCCTCTTCAATCTTATGGTCCGCACGCACCGCCGCCTTCAATCCAGACATTTAGTAACTGTTAGCTACGATTGCCAAAATGCGACACTATTCAACCGTGATTTCTATGCATCGAGAAATGAATCGGTTAGGGATCCCATCCAATATCTATACTGGAGCATTCTTCTCAATTGTTTCGCCGCTTGAATGCGTCCGCTTCTGGTTTTGCTTTCTCGCGACATCCTAAAACGTGGCCATGAGCCGAATGTCGTGACTCTGACTACTTTTATTAAGGGGTTTTGTATGGAAGGGCGGATTGGGGAAGCAAGTGGTTTCTTTCTGAAGACGGTAGAAATGGGATATCCTTATAATGTGGTGTCGTTCGGGATACTAATCGACGGTCTTTGCAAGTCGGGAACAATGCAATGGCTCTTGGGTTGCTTCGGAAAATGGAGAAGGGTGTGGGTAAATGTAGTCCTGACCTTATTGTTTATAGCACAATCATCGACAGTCTATGCAAAGATGGGCTCACAAAAGAGGCCCTTAACCTCTTCTCAGAAATGGTTGGTAAAGGGATTTGGCCGAATGTTTTTACTTACACTTCTTTAATTCATGGACTATGCAATTTAGGGCAGTGGAAAGAAGTAATGAGTCTGTTCGAGGAAATGTCAAATCGAGGAATCTCGCCTGATGTCACAACTTTCACCATACTGGTGAATGCTCTTTGTAAAGAAGGAATGGTTAAAGAAGCCCATGGATTACTAGAATTGATGACTCAGAAAGGTGTGGAGCCTGACGTAATCACATATAGTGCATTGATGAATGGCTACTGTTTTATTGGCCAAATGGATGACGCCTTAAAGATATTTGATTACATGGTGTGTAAAGGTCATAAGCCTAGTGTCGTGACTTATGCCATGTTAATCAACGCCTATTGCAAGAAGCAGAAGGTAGACAAGGCTATGCAGCTTTTCCGAGAAATGCCTTGCAAGGGATTGAAGCCGAATGTTGTTATTTACAACACTCTTATAGATGGGCTGTACCGGGTACGGAGAATTGTGGCTACACAAGAGCTCTTCAATGAGATGCAAGCTCATGGACAATGTCCGAATCTCTTCACATATACCATTTTGATGGATGCGCTGTGTAAAAGTGAGCGTCCTGTCGAGGCAATGAAACTACTTAATGAGATGCAAATTAGAGGAATTCAACCAGATAATAAAGTTATTGATGTCCTTATCAATGGGATGTGCGAAGCTAGAGAACTTAAATATGCGAAGGAGCTTTTCAGTTGGGCCTCCACCACGGGCTTGGGGAATAATGTTAGGACATATAACATGTTAATCAATGGGCTCTGTAAAGAAGGGCTTTTGGAGGAAGCTAATGGATTGTTCTTGCAAATGGAGGAGAAGGGTTTTCAGCCAGACAGTGTCACCTACAATGCTTTAATTAGGGGCTTTCTACAAAAGAATGAGACCCTCAAGGCAATGCAACTTCTCGGCGAAATGGCTAAAAGACATTTTTCTGTGGATGCATCCACCGCAACTATGTTAGTGGGCTTGCTCACAGAGAACGAAAAAGGTCAAGAATACTTGGGAATGCTTCATAAATTTGTGCCTTAAGGCGACGGTGAGGCGATTTGGTGAACATCGATTCAACATCATCTCTCTCTCTCTCTCTCTCTCTCTCTCTCTCTCTCAAGCTGTAACGACCCATACCATAATTGTAACAATAGTATTTGTTCTGACCACTGTTACCGTTAGGGAATACCTTGCTTGTAAGAGGTTGATACACATTCAACTCCTCCCATGTTCCTTTGAGTTCCTGTAATATTCACCTAGCGATTTATCTCTTTGTTGGAAAGAAAAATACCTCTTCAAATAATTGGTGTGGATTGAGTGATGTTTTTATTTTTTATGAATACATCTCTCATGGATAGAGCTGTACATGAATTGAGTTAGCTCAGTCATCTCGCTCGACTCAACTCGGAAAAGCTCGAAATTGTATTCAGACCAAGTCGAGTTGGTTTTTAGAGCTTAAAAAAAATTTCAAGTTGAGTTCAAGCTTGCCCGAGCTCGACTCGACTCAGATCGAACCTCAACTTGAATCGACTCGGATCGAATTGGCTCGATGACTCGGTTATTTTGATATTGATGTTACTCGCCTAGTGGTTGATGAAATGAGTCAGCGAAGTGTTGTTTCGGATGCATACATTCTCTACAGGATCGGCTGGTGGCGAGGAAGGAATGGAATCGAAACAAATCACTACAAAAAAAAAAACTTTACATTATAAGACTGCCCTCATATCTTGATTTTGATGTTGCTCACTGTGTGTCTGATGAAATACCTGTAAAGTGCTTTCATTGTTTTACATTTTGTTTGAAATTGAAGATGCACTCTATATGTTTGAGAAAATGTCGCACATGATCGAATTTGTCAGAGCTGTTGATTGAATCAAGCCGAGCTGGCCAGATAGGCTCAAGAAACGAACCGAGCCGAGTTCAAGTTCGAGCTGGGGTTAGCTACTGGCTGAGCCAAGCCGAGCTTTGCCAAGCTCGTCTCGGTTCGACTCATTTACAACTCTACTCATGAAGAATCCTAAATCTTATTTTCCATATCTAGAAACATCTCTAACAGACATTTCCATACTATTCCACAAGCATGTCACGATCTGAGCATTGTCCTAAATCCATTCATCATATTTACTTCTTTTCATCCAATTTCTCCTATTGTTCCCCTTGGCTGTTAAGACTCGTATAGATTTAGAATACTGGCCATTTAACTTGATAGTGGATATTTGAACCCTCAAAAAGTCATATGGATTTACGAACCTGATTTTTGCTTACCCTTCATATCCATTACAAATAGAGGCAATAAAAACCAGAAGAAATGGATGTACAATGCTTATGGAAGTAATGGCTAATGCTTTTGGAAACTTGAATGCTTCAGCCACACAATCCAACACAATGCGTACACAATACAGGATGCACCAATCAGCCCATACACCTTAACCAAATACTAGAAAGAACTACGATCACGTACACATCACCAACCCCATTCACACATAGGCCATTGAAGAGGACAATGCACTAGAAATAACCTTAAGTTTCTTAAAAAGCTATGAGCACAAGAGAACATGAAGGAAATGAAGAGAAGGTTTTTGATAGGTAAGGGAAAAGAAAGTGATTGGAACTTGATCGATTACCGCTCTAATACCATCTAGTTTGATGTAAAGTGGGAAAGGGAACGAAGAGAATGGGAAAGGAAGAGAGAGTTACTGTTGGACATCCCCCACCCTCTTGCTTATATTTACTTAAATCATAAAACAAAGTCTGTATCCAAATTTGGAACCTCCCTTTCAACTTTTGGATAAACAAAGTGTTCACAGAAATCAAGGCTTGTATCAAAATGGTAGTAGAGATTGATTTGTTGTTCGAATATTGTGAGAAAATTCGTTTTGCTATAATCTAAATACGGAAGAAAAAACTGCAAATGGTGCCGAAAAATATTTGAATAGAGTAAAAAATGATAGCATTTTCATAAAGTTGCAGAAGGAATCTCAGGAGTTGGTTATAGGTGTAGGGAAAGATAGCTCGTGCTCGTCGTTGATAGTGAATCAGAACATGGAAGATGATGGAACACCATATCGAGCAATGGATGATAAATCATTGTGTTGTAAGTCCCTCATTGGTGGGCAGAAAGGTGGAGGGAATAAAAGAGAAGAGGTATTGATGCATGGTAGTAATGATACCAATGTCAGTCATGGCTAAAGCTTTCAAAGGGTGTGGGTCTCTTTAGGGGGGTCAAGACGCTTCGAACGAGAAGTTGAGCAATAAGCGTAGGGTACTTTTTTTGTTTTAATGAAGGAGAAGAGAATGGTGACATGTGGTCGTGATGTCACAAAAAAATGCTTTTTAGCGTAGCGAAGTTTGAATGGAACTTTTAATGTGGGCCTCCCATTGCGTGTGGAAGGTGTCTCGCGAGTGGTTTCGTTAACACAAATGGTAACCACACGTGTGGTTTGCTTCACATAGATGGGGGAAAGTAGTGACGGCATGTGCTTGAAATTAATATAACGATATGGTGGTTTGTCTCTTTCTTCTTCTTCTTCTTTTTTTTTTTTTTTTGACTTCGGATTGCTAGGAGAAAGAGAATATCTTCAGGAGCAATCGAACGTTTCCATTTTGAAATTATTGGAGGATTAGATAGAGTTTGGAGAGTGCAATGGGGTCTACGTTAAGCATCAATCAGTTGAAAGTTCCGACCAAGTGATGATGATTCATAAAGGTACACTGTCGTCATTGTTAGATCTACAGAGGCAAGAGGAAGATGAAGAGGCATCGACAGAGAGTTTGGCAATGGTTGATCTGATAGTTTCTCACGAGGTGTAGAAGAAAGAGAGGAGCTCAGCAAAGAGAAGGGCAAACACAATTTCTCTATGAAGATAATAAGTTGGAACGCGCGTCATCTGAGGTGTCTGTAAAAGAGGGCACATATTAGGAATAATTGTAAACAATACAAGGCTTAAATAGTAGCTTTCCAGGCAAGGTATTTCGTATAGGTAACTATGGCCGTAATGGCCACCACCATTACCAATATGGGTATCGGCTGTAACGGCCAATACGGGGGGCATAACGACCATTACGACCTCCATAATGGTTGAATTTATTTTTTTTCCCTGAAAAGTTCTGGAATAATATAAATATTCCAAATATGTATTTTTTTTTTCTTTTTTTCTTTTTTTAACATGTTTATGGTAGCGTAACAATCTACTCTTTTGGGGAGAGTGTTGTATCTGGTTGTTTGGTGAATTTATGAACATGGTTACATTTCTCTAATATTTACACATCACAATTAAGCAATAAAACTAGAAAATGAAGAAAGTTATAAATAACATGTTTTTTTAAAGGAAAAAAAAAGACCCTCGAAGCTTTTATTCGCCTAAATCGCTTCAATCTATGGTTTTAATTCTAAAAAAATATAGTAAGAGTGGTGGAAATCTGTTGTAGAATAATCTAAGAAAGTTTTCAGATGAGAAAAGTGAAAAAATGAATTTACATAGAAAAAAGTTGTCATTTTTTGACCGTTATGGGGGTAATGGTTGTTATGCCCCATAATTGCCGTTATAGCCCCAAAAAAGCCAATTGCCCCGTTTCATCCCCGTATCGTGTAATGGTCATTGCCATTACGTATACGTATCGGCCTTTATGGCCATATCAGAATAAATACAGAACACTTTACTTCCAGGAATCGAAGCTGCAATCATATGATCAGAGGATAGTGGACTTGTTGTGTAGGGAAAAATTCAAAGGCTGGGTGGCGTAAAATACAAATTGTTCAATAGGTAGAATTTTAACTATCTAGAACTCATAGTTGTGGTCAAAGGAGAACTGTTGGGAGGGGCATTTCTCCCTATTTCTGCTAGTAAAAGAGGTTTTATCAGGTTTTAAGTAGGTTTTTACAGTTGTCTACGAGCCAAATAGATTGAGCTCATGACAATTATTCTGAGCTAAATTGGATTCATGCCAGAGTAAACAATAGTCGCCATGAGTGGTGGGTGGAGACTTCAATGTTGTGAGATTCTCTTTTCAAGAATCAAGTGGCAACCATATAACCAGAAGCATGGGGAATTTCTCAAAATGGATAGTCTATAACGACATGGTAGATTTACCAATGGGCGAAGTAAAATTCACATGATCTAATGGTCAGACTAGGGCAGTTAAGTTGAAGCTGGATTGATTTTTGCTCTAAACGGATTGTGTTGAAAAGTTTCCTTTAGTTTTTCAAAGAGTTCTGTTTAGGCCAATATTCGATCACTGCCCGATCTTTTTAGAGATGAAAGATGAGGATTGGGGCTTGCGTCCTTTTATGTTCGAGCTTGCTTCCTTAGTGGTGTAGGGTTTCTCGGATAAGGTGAAAGTATGTGGGTCTTCTTTCTTAGTTTGGGGTGGGGCCGGTCTCTCTTTTCCAGAAATTAAATTTGCTTAAGGGAAAGATTTTTATTATTATTATTATTATTATTATTTTGGAAAAAGAGGTTTTGGAGAACTGGGAGGAGGAATCCTTGAAGAAATTCAGATGCTTCACGTAAAAGAAGAGGGAGGCGAACATTCAGTTGATGAAATGGCATGGAGAAAAATTTGTAGGGCGAAGTTCAATGCGAGCTTAGGAAGGAAGAAATCAAATGGGGACAATATTCTAAGACTCTTTGGTTAAAAGTGGGAGGCAAAAATACGAAATTCTTTCACACAATGGCTAGTGTGCAAGCTCGGAACAACAAAATTAAAAGTGTGGTGGTTGAGGGGGAAAGGGTTGAAGGGAAAGCAAGGGTATATGCATTGATAGTAAAACTTTACAAGGAGCTTTTGTCTAGGGAAGATTGGGAAAGACCAACATTTGATAATCTTCCTTTGGGTTCTATTTTGCAGGAGGCAGCAGAGTCTCTAGAGGAAGCTTTCACAGTTAAGGAAATAGAGGCAACCATTTCGGATTTGGTGAGTCAAAAGCCCCTGGTCCTGATGGCTATTCGATTGCAATTTATCAAAAGTTTTGGGATCTATTAAAGGCGGATGTGATTTATTTTGTAAATTTTTTTTATTTTTATTTTTTTATTTTTTTATTTTTTTAAAGGAGTACTAGCGGTGGAATTAGGGACCACTTTTGTTGCACTAATCTCAAAAACACAAGGGGTGGAAAGCTTGAGGGAAGGTTCTTTTCCGACTACATATCTTGGGTATCAATCTGTATAGGAAAGTTGGCCAAACACCTATAGGATAAAGTAATTGAGAGATTTGAAAGAAAGTTATTAGTTTCGAAGAGAAGGCACTTGTGTTTGGGAGGAGGGTTAATGCTAATTAAGGTGGAAATGTCTAACTTACAAGTCTACTACATGTCCTTATTTAAGTATCCGAAAGCGGTGGTGGAGAAGCTCTAAAAAATTGTGCGGGATTTCTTGTGGAAGGGGGCAAAACAAAAGCATAAGTTTCATCTTTTGAAGTGGGAGGAAGTATGCTAGCCATGGGATCAAGGAGGAGCCGGTCTTAGGGTCTTGGGAGAGATGAATTTAGCATTATTGGGTAAGTGGGTGTGGAGGTTTGGTGTTGAAGATGATAGTTTATGGAGAGAAGTGGTGGGAAGAAAGTATGGATTTCAAGAAGTGTCTTGGTGGATTAAGGCATCATCATTGTATAGGGCACTGTTTCTTTGGAAAGCGGTGGCCTCGCTAAAAAATTAGGTTTGGAAAGGAGTGGGGTTTTCTTTGGGTAATGGTGAGGGGTGTAGATTTTGAGCGGATGTTTGGCTACATGATAAAAAATTGAGAGAGTTGCTCCCCCTTTTAGCAGGGCTTTTGCAAGAGGTTAACTTTTCCGTGGCAAGGTGTTATTCTTTCCAACGAGCCTAGGAGAAATTTAAATGAGGAAGCAGTAGAGGAGTTGTTGAGATTGTTGGAAATGTTGAGCAAGGCATGCCCTTTGGTCTTACAAAGAGATTTGATCCGGTGGTTAGAAGAAAAGTCCGGCAAGTTTTCAGTTAAATCTCTCCACCAAATGATCAGTTGCAGGTTAAATGTCAACGGGGTTAGTCACACAGCTTAATCTTTGGAGATATGGCACTCCTCTGAAGGTGGCTGCTCCAGCTTGGCTAGTGGGAAGTAACAAAGTGCCTACAGTTGACAATTTGCTCAAGAGAAAAATGATTCTTCTGAATGTGTCTTATGTGTTACCAGGATGAGGAATCAGTGAATCATCTCTTCCTTCATTGTGTAGTTGTAAAGAAAGTATGGGAGGGCATGTTTGGTTCTCGATGGGTCATGCTGTGTTCCACAGACTCTTTCTTTTTGTTTTGGCATGGTGGGGGTAAAGGGTAGATCAACATGGAATGGGTGATCAAACCAAAGGCTATTGTGGCAGATCAGTTTCCTTAAAATTGGGCAGATTTTTGTAGTTTCTTTTTCTTTTTTCTTTTTCTTTTTTTTTTTACTTTTTCTTGTAATTCTTTAGGCTTTGGCCTCTTTGCAATAAAATCATCAAAGTTCAAGGGAAAAAAAAAAAAAGAGATGAAAAAAGAGAGACATAAATACCTCCCATGTATTGCAATTTAACATGTGCATTGTAAGTGTACCAAATATGACTGGAGGCTACATGATAAATAAAGAGACTAGGTGGGCCATACAACTTTATGGTCCTTATTACTATTATCTAGGTGTGCTATACGATTGTACACCCACATTCGTCAACATTAACATAATTGATGCATGCGGGTTTCTTCTCCTTCTGTTTGCTGTAATTTTTGTTTGTTTTAATTAGTTTATGCATGGTTAATCTCCTTCAATCTGACAAACAATTGATTTGCATGTTTAGTTTGAAGTTACAATCTGGTGGTAGTAATCGGTCACTCTGATCTTTCCCTCTCCATCTTTGTTTCAGTGATTCTCTATTTGCTGAGCTAAAATTTATCTCCCTTTTTTATATTTTTTTAATACCCTTTTTCTATTGAAGGTGATGTCCGTGATGTTGATTATGACAATGGTGGTGGTGAATATGGTTATGATGATAAATTGATAATATTGGACTATGTTGTTGAACAATAGATTATGATGAAGAACGTAGCATTGGGATATGCATGTTGGGTGGAATGGCCTTGGTAATGTTGAGTGTGATCAATTGTTGGAATTGTATATAGTGGCTGGAATTTATCATTTATTGTTTATCTCTACTGCCATTATTTTTCAGATTCATGATGAAAGTCAGGCCCTTGATTGAGTGGAATGGTCATGGGATAAGGCTTAGATGACGATGACGACAATGATGACCTCTGCTGCTATTGGATTTTCTACTTGAAGTTCTGAATATATGTTAGTTATGAGTTTTGGTGTTGATGAAGATAGAATGTGGCTTTTGTTTTAAGGCTCCATATTTGATTCGCAGCTTCTTGTTTTCACAATTAAAGAGCTTTAATTGCCCTTTTCAGGAGTTTGCACTTCTATTCTTCATATGCTCAGTTGGTTTTCTGCGGGCTTCTATCCTTCAATCCTTCAGCTCATGGGAGTGAATTTGGTGGTGCTATGCTTGTCATGAGCAGTGGGGTTTTGCTGGGCAGTTTCATATCAAATTCCATGGTTTTAAGCTGTAGTGCAGAATTGCAGGCCAGTAACAGCCCCAAGGATCTGTTGTGATTTTGATTGATTCATAGAGTTTGGTTGTTATCATCAAATGGAATGGCCCCATGTGCTATTTGTATGGGCTGCTCAGATGTCAGACACCCTTTCAGTGATTCATGCATTGCAGCATCTTTTTGTTTTTGAATTGATGCAGTTGGAGCCGATTTCTTTCTTACTTCTTCTTACTTGGTTTCTTTCTTTTCTTGTCTTCTTTTTTTATTAGGTGAGTGCAGATGATGTCCAATGTTAATGGTCAATCTATGCATTAGTGGCTAGCTGTTGCCGTCTGCTCAGGATAGTTTATTTTATAGCGGATTCATTGATGGAGACTAGGTGCAGGCCAGTGGCAGCTTGATTTTTCTCCAAATTTCTGTGCATTCATGGCCTTCTGATGTTGGTATAGTGATGTCTTAGATACGGGCAATTCGTCTAACTTTGAGTAGTTAAAAGTAGCCCACTTGTTTATGCATTGTCAATTTGCAAACTTCATGTGAGAAGTTTTTCCGATCTCCTTGGTATAGGTTTATATACTGATGCAGGGAGGGACATGATGAGGTCGATCACCATCTTCCTCCGATCAGGCCTTTTTTGGTCCATCTTTGCGATGAAAGTGTCTGTGACCCGCTCTACATCATATACGCTGGCAGCATGTGGTATTAGGTGCCAGCACGGAGACGGAAATGCTCATTCCTATGCATATGGTCATTTTACCATTAAACCCAACTGTTGTGGCTGCCAGTGACTAACTCCTAATAATAACAAGTCATAGGTAGTGGCAGATTATTCAAAACAACTCAATCTCACATATGTTTGCTCTGGTTGTTTGATTTTTCTATGAAAATTCTGTATGGCCGACTTCCATGGTGATTGGAGCAGATTGATTTGGTAGAGATCTTGACATCTCAAGGACCCGTATGAGTCCAATCATGAACTGTTTGTGATGAATATATACAGCTTTGTCACTCAGTTTAGCTTACATCAAAGCCAGCTTTCTATTCATTTCATTATTCTTACATTTCTTGAGTGTTGCTCATTGGCTGATTTTATACAGAGATTTAAATCAATACGGATGTTAGTCCACTTCATAATGTAATGCTCGGGTTCTCGACGATGAGCGACTATCCTCGGGTTTTGAGAACCAGGGTGTTACAGTTGGTGTTGATGCATATAGAATGTGGCTTTTGGTTCAAGGATCCATCAAATGATTTGCAGCTTCTTCATTTTGACAATTAAGAGCTCTAATTGCCCTTTTGCAGGAGTTGCTCTTCTATTCTTCATATGCCCAGTTGGTTTGCTGTTCGCTATGGGCTTCTATCCTTCAATCCTTCAGCTCATGGGAGTGAATTTCGTGGTACTTTGCTTGTCATGAGCAGTGAGGTTTTGCTGGGCAGTATCCTATCAAATTAAAGTTGTAGTGCAGAATTGCAGGCCAGTAACAGCCCCAAGGATCTGTTCTGATTTTGATTGATTCATAGAATTTGGTTGTTATAATGAGATGGGCTGGCCCCTTGTGCTATTTGTATGGGCTGCTCAGATGTCAGACAGTCTTTCAGTGATTCATGGGTTCATTTTGTATTCAAATTGATGCAGCTGGAGCTGGTTTCTTTCTTCCTCTTCTCCTTCTTGCTTCTTCTTTTCTTATTGTTTTTTTTAGTAGCTCAGCGCAGATGATGTCCAATGTGAAGGTCTATCTATGCATAAGCGGCTAGCTGTTGCTGTCTGCATTGGATGGTTTATTTTGCAGTGGATTCATTGATGGAGATCCGGTGCTGGCAGGTAGCAACTTGATTTTGGTCCAATTTTTTGTGCATTCATGGCCCTCTGATGTTGGTATGGTCATGTATTGGATATGGGCAATTTGTCTAGCTTTGATTAATCAAAGTAGGTCACTTATTTATGCATTGTCAGTTTGCAAACTTCATGTAAGAAGCTTTTCTGATGTCCTTGGTGTAGGTTTATATTCTGGGCTGGTAGCATGTGGAATTAGGTGCAAGCATGGGGAAGAAAAATACTCATTCTTACTATCATTTTACAATTAAACACAACTGCTGTGGCTGCCAGTGACTAACTCCTAGTTAACAAGTCATAAGTAGTGATTGATGATTCAAAATGACTCAATCTCACATTAGTTTGCTCTGCCCATCTGATTGCTCTAGGGAACTCTGCATGGCCCACTTCAATGGCGATTGGAGTAGATTGATCTTGAAGAGATCCCAACTTCTCAAGCACCCTTATGAGTCCAATCATGAACTGTTCGTGACGAATGCATACGGCTTTGTGACTCAATTCAGCTCACATCTGTGCCAGCTTTGTATTGCTTTCATCATTCCTAATGCATGCATAGACCAAAGATGTTTCTGATTTGAGCGTGCATTTGCATGCCTCCAACAGAATCCATGAAGCCTAACAGAAAAATTCCAAGCAAGCTGCATGCATATAACAAAGTGCACCCTCCAACAGAATCCATGTAGCCTAACAGAAAAATTCCAAGCATATAACATCTAGTTTTTCTGACCACCTCAATTAAGAAAATAGTGAAGAAGTCTTAGTGGTACCAAAGAACATGAAAGAATCTACATGCAATTGCTGAGTACAAAATGGAATTAAACATCTAACAACTTTGACTAATTTCCAAATGATCCTTTTGATCACTAAACCATCCATCTTTATCACTCAAAAGAATAATGATAACAGTTAACCATCACTCAAAAGAATAATGATAACAATTAATCATCATCTTCCGCAGGCGGATGCTTTATTTATTTATTTTTAAGGTAACAAGATAATAACTTTCTCTCAACCTGTTGAGCTCAGTAGATGCAAAACTCAATGTAGAACCTCTCTAGTCTATTCTGTTTGAATGAATAACTTCCAACCACAGTTCTAAAACTTGCTGACTTGACTTGAAACTCGGCCAAGTTAACTTTACTTGGTATGATTTTTGCTGGAAACTTGAATCTGCCAATGACCTGGCCGAGTCACATGGAAACTTGATGAGTTGACTCACTTAATAAACTCAAATCATTCTGACTTACTTTGTATCACTCATCTTGTCGAAGTCTTTTTAATTAAAAGTAAAAAAAAGAAAAGAAAGAAAAAGATTATTAATGCCTAGAGCTGTACACGAGTCGAACCTAGTTGAGCTTAGCATGGCTCGGCTTGGCCAGCAGCCAACCCCAGCTTGAACTTAGCTCGGCTCAGCTCAGTCCTCGAGCTTGATTGGCTAGCTTAGCTTAGTTTGGTCAGCAGCTCGCGCTAGTTTGAGCCGAGTTCAAGCTTGTGTGGGATTTTCTCAAATACATATATTGCGTTTTCAATCTCCCACACTTCGAATACAAACCAGTAAAAACACTTTGTAGGCATTCTATCAAACACTCGGTGAACAACATTAAGATCAAGATATAAGTGGTCTTACAATGTTTTTTTTTTTTTTTTTTTTGCAGAGATTTGTTTATTCAATATTCATTTGAATACTCATTTGGAGATACTTTGATATGAGGGCAATCCAAGAAATAACACTTCGTTGAGGCATTTCATCAAACACTCGGCAAGCAACATCAAGATCAAAATGACTAAATCACCTAGCCGATTTAATCTGAGTTGGGGTTCAAACCGAGTTGAGTCAAGCTCAAGCAAGCTCAAAATATTTTCAAGCTTCAAAAATCAACTCGAGTCGGTCAATCCAGTTAGGAGCCGTGGCAAGTCAAGTTTTTTTAATTGAGTCAAGTGAGTTGACTGAGTTAACTCGACTCATGTATAGCTTTACTAATGCCAAATTGAATCATGCAACCTCTTTAACATGAACTTCAATTCAGTAGTGCCCCTTAGGATCCACGTCAATGCAAACTATGTTGGCCCTACCATGATGTATGTGTTTTATCCATGCCATCAATTTGTTTTCTCAACTCGTTTTAGGGCATGAGCTAAAAAATGAGGCTGATCCAAATCTTAGGTGAACCATACCACTGGAAGAGTGGTGGTTGAACTCCCACCATCAATAACTTCATGGAGGCCACAAAAGTTTTGGATCAAGTTGATATTTAATTTTTCCCTTCATCTAGATCTGTCTAACCTAGTCAACAAGTTGGATGGCAAATAAACATTATAGTGGGCCCTAAGAGGTTTTTAATGGTGGGCGATTAATCACCATTGTATCTTGTGGTGTTGTCCACCTTAGGTTTGGATCTGTCTCCTTTATTTATTTATTATGCCATCAAATGAGCGGTAAAAAATGAATGGATAACATGGATAAAACACATACATGTCTGGAGGGCTTTTTCCGCATTTACCAACAGTGAACCGTTCCTGGAGGGGTCACTGCCCAATCCAAGTCCCTTTAGCATAATAATTTTTCAAAGATGGGTGTCAATCACCACTGCTTCCTATGGGGTAGTCCACTTAAGACTTGGACGTCTCATATATATATATATATATATATATATTTATTTATTTATTTGGCATGAGCCAGCAAAATGGATGGACACAGGATAAAATACATGCATCATGGTGAGGCCCAAAGAGCTTTTTTAGACCACCAACCACTACCGACCTCAGTACTGTGGGGTCACTACCAAATCCCAATCCCTGGCAATCTGTGTCCCACACAGATTGTTTTCAAACTATCTATCCCTTTTTTTCAGTTTATTTCATGGCATGAACTACCAAGAAGTAGACCAGAAGATCAAGTGAGCCACAACACAAGAATATGGGGTAATGATACCCACCGTTGAAACCTTTTTTTAGTCCCTGGTTATTTGTCATCCGAACCTGTTGATAAGGTCCCTCATACCTGAGTAAAATCACAAATATTAGCCTGATCCAAAACTTTTGTGGCCCCAAGAAGTTTTTAACCATGGGTGTTCAATCACCACCGTTTCCTATGATGTGCTCCACTTGAGCTTATGATCTGGTTCTTTTTTGAATTCATGCCCTAAAATGAGGGGGCAAAACGGATGAACAACTTGGATTGGGTGTCCATCTGCTTTTCCAAATCATTTTAGGGCAAATCCCAAAATTGAAGCATATGGAAGTTCAAGTAGACCATGCCAAGGAAACCGTGGAATAATGACATATACCGTTAAAACCTTCCATAGGCCACAACGATGTTTATTTGTTATCCAATATGTTAATAAGAAATAAACACAGATAAAGAAAAAATATAAATATCAACTTGATCTAAAACTTCATCGCCCCACAAAATTTTCAACGGTGGGTATTGAATTCCTATTTTTTTTTGGTCCACTTTAGCTTTGGATATCCGTTCAACTCTAGACTCATTTTTAAAATGAGAGAACAGATTGGCTACTCCCCCGCCACCAGCGGGGTGGCTGATGGTCGGTGCTCTATGGTCTTCACATGATGTATGTGTTTCATCCATTTTTAAAGATCATTTTAGGGATGTATTCAAAAAATGAGATGGTTATAAATCTCAGGTGTACCACACCACATGAAAACAATAGTGATTAGATATCCACCATTAAAATCCTCCTAAGGCCTAATGTACTGTTTATTTGACATACAATCTATTGATTAGGTCATACATACCCAGATGAAGGGAAAAAACAAAGATCAGATTGATCGAAAACTTTTATGTCCCTCAAAAAGTTTTTAATGGTATTTAGTTGACTCAACGAGTCTTTAGTTGACTTGACTCGATATTTAAGTTTAGAAGTATCCAGTCTATATGGTATATTTGAAAATAATATAGTTTTTAAATACTCTCATTCAAACACAAATACGTGTCATAGCACACTGGTAGTGCACTTGCTTGTGAGATCCTCCCGCGTGAACACGCGGTTTCCAAGTCACGTTGAGCTGACCGAGTTTTTGTGTCAACTCAATGTCTTGTTGAGTCCTGACCAATTCAGGCTCATTAGCAAGTTTCCAAGGGATATCTCGAGTTGAGTTAATTAGGCCAAGCTTTGAGTTGAGTTACTGAGTTTTATAGCTATGGCTCCATTAACTGGTTAACTTTGTGCAGAAGGCTGATAAGTATAGTAAGTTGATAACTGATGACTATTTGCTTTATGGTAATGATGACCTAATCTCATACTAGATGTCTACAATGTAGTTGTAAGACTTACTAACATAATGTTATAATAGGTCAAGTAATAGCTAGATCAGAAGTATAGAGCTGTGATCCTGCTAGGATTGAAGATCAATACCAATTGCAATAAATCCAAAAAATTTAACTACATAGTTTTCATGATGCAAACCACAAGATCTGAGAATGAAGAGATGAAGGGAATGGGAGTTATGATTAATCAATGAAGAGATTCATTGCTTGAAGGGTTCGGAGAGTGACGAAATATGGTAGATGGTTGGGAACCGGACCTCTCTCAAGTGTGGCAACTGATCCAGTTTTGCACTTTCCAAATTGTAGGTCTCACTGTAGATAGAGGACATCATGAAAGTCACACTGTTTGGATGATCTTAACTGACTTAATCTCTGTGAATTTGGAGTGCTGATCATTTTCTTTCAAACTTCCATGTGATAGTCGCCAATGTGATGCTTGTGATCACCAAGTTAGAGCATCTTTAGTGCCAAGCTCCATCCAAATTGGGGTACATTAGTTGGATGATCCAGATTGGTAGGAATTTATTCCATGTGTATGGTGGATGAGTACAACTTGAGTTATTTTACCTTTCTCAATTTGGAGAGGTCTTGGATTTGTCCTGTTTTTGGAGCTGCAATTAGAACCTCCAAATGCTAAGTCAGTTAGAAGGCATGTAATCTAATGGAATCAGCATAATTTCTTAATGCATACCAACAAATGTATAGTTGTCGTCACCTGGATTGCAGGTGATTCAGAAAGGCATTACAAGCAAAGGAAAAAACTTCAACATTTCAAAAGTGAATGCTGTGGTAGTTGGCTTTAAACATCTGAATGCAAGAAGAGGTAAAATCCAATTTGTTGAGTCTCTTTAGAAGCTCTTTAGTAAATTATTGAAGCTCACCTTTCAATTCTCCACCATTCATATTTATTGGAGATATTTTTGTGTGCAGCTTGCATTTTTATGCCATTGATGGTCACTTTAGTTTCAAGAAAATAATTAGGGGCGTGTTTGGATGCTCAATTGAACTGACTGCAATTCAAGTCCTTTGAACACGAATTTGTTAACCAGGGTTTGGCACCATTTTAATTCATAGTGACAACCAAACCCCCAATTGCAATTCCACATGTTTCTAGTTTGGACATGAAGCAAAAGTACTTTCAACTTTGGGTTTGCCTCTCAGGATGTACAGAGTAGTGCAAGCCCGACTTTGGTTGTTGTTTCTTTATCGAGTTACATTGTTGTAATTGGATTCAGTTGAACTTGTCAACACAGCCTAAAGCTACTTTCAAGTCATTATTGTTACTTCTGCAAGAAAGGTTTTCATCATGAAGTCACTTTCTTTTGCCTTTTCTCTAGGGTCTGTCACAAGGTTAACTGGATCTCAGGTTGCTCTATGTGATGCTGGAACAGGTATATGGTACACTACTACCTCCAATATGTGGTACACTAGGGTAAGATCATTTGGGTCACCCCAGTACATACACTAGGTATGTGTACAGTTTAATATATGAATCAATATTCTAATTTATGTATAAAATGATGGTATTATTATTAGTGGTCTCACATCCATAATACAAGTATAAATCTCTACGTTCTCAATGTACATTGACATTGCGACTCAATCCACACTGGGAGTATATAACCATAGTTTCGGATCGGTAAGAGTAGCATCCAGGTTGCAAATGACCCACAATCCGGATCATGAGATTTGGAACGGTAAACATAAGGGGATTGGTGATTTAGGTAACATTGGTCTCTCATGTCTTCTTGAAGGCAATTTCAATCTAATTATGTTTTCCTTGAGGAGGCTTCTCAATGTCTCCAAGAAAGAGGATTATGGTTTATTGAGAAACTGTGGATTGAGGTAGACTCTCAGCTGATAATTGGTGCAATGCAACTCCAAGAGAAAGCTTCCATGATCAATCACATTCAATGATCCACATACTATAATCTACAGGTAAGAGCAGAAATTCAGTCACATCTTCCGTCGGTAACGGAGCTGCTTATAGGTTGGAAGACCATGCCATTAACATGACTTGTGAGATGATCTCTGATGCTCCTCTGGACTGCACTCCTTAGTTTGTTGTTGAAATGAATTGGTATGTCCATGATGTTTATTCGGACACTATCTTCTCTTCTAGATTTTGGGTCTAATTAAAACAATGATTTAAGTTTTCAGCATTTTGGTTTAGAGTCTCACGTTTATGATTCAATTTTCTTGAAAAGGAAAGATAGTGATTAGATTGCTTGGATATTCAAAAGAATTGGAATATGTAAATTATTGGAAAAGGAAACATCTAGCTGCTTTGGATGCTCTGTGAACTGAATTGCAATAATTTGATTCAATTCATAAAGAGTAACAAAACTAGAGTGGCAAGGTAGCCTCATTCTATTCTTAATTGTTGGAATATGGGGAGTAGCACACAATGGAAGAAATGAAGAAATTTAAAAAGGAAAAAAAGGAAAAAACAGATTTGTGGGTTCAAGTGTTGACTTGAATAGTCAATATCTTAAGACAGATTTGCTGCGATTGTTGGGTATTCCAAGTGCAAAAGAAAGGAGATGACAAATTATCTTTAGGATACAATGAACTCACAGATTCAAAGTTCCACACGAAGATTTGCACCTCGTAAGTGTTGAATATATCTTCAAGAGTCAATTATTGATATGGCTCAGGCAAACGTTCTCAAAAGGACAATTGCAGGAAGGCATAAGGTTGTAGATAGCTTGATCTAGGAATGGTGTTCTGTCTTTGGACTATTATATCAAGGATATATAGAACTTAAAGGGACATTGTGACCTTCCCGTTATGAAAAAACGGTGCTGCATCGGCCCGTATTTTCCGTATCGAGCTGTATTAACATTGATATTTGATAGCCTAAAGATGACTTTTAAAAAAAAAAAAAAAAGTTTTCTTTGTTTTGTTTTGTTTTTCCCCCCTCTTTTCCTTTTAATTTCTTTATAGAGAGGGATTATTTTAAAGGCATTTCCGACCAAATCTAGATCAAATTTGAAGATCGAAACTTTTTTTTTTTTTGGCATCAAATCGAAGAATTGAACCTCCCGGGTCCGGTTTTACAAAAATCGTAGAAAAGGTTTAAAAAAATACTTTTTTTTGTTGCTTTTTCAATCTGGAATCACATCGAAACAACAATATAAATTATTTCGATTAAATATTGGTGGATTTGATTTGGATTTGAGGTGTTTTCCCTTTTTTTTAAAAAAAAAAAAATATTTATTTATTTATTTATGTAGTTATTTTCTGAAAATTTTAGGAAAAACGTTTATAAGTACTTTTTTTTTTTTTTTTACTGATTTTTATTGTCATACTTGAGGAATATTAGAAGACTGGATCTATGGATTTGTTGAAGATTTGGAATTTATTTATTTATGTAGGTATTTTCTGAAAATTTTATAAACAAATTTAAATTAGTTTTTTCTTTTTTTCCAATGCTTGTTATGACCTTGAGGAGTATTAGAGGACCATGGATCTGCTGATTTATTAAAGATTTGGGGCCTTTCCTTTGTTTCTTTTATTTATTTATTTATTTATTTACACAGGTATTTTTTAAAAATTTCAGAAAGATTTTTAAATTAGTTTTTATTTTATTTTTATGATTCTTGAAGAATATTAGAATATGGATCTACTGATTTGTTAAGATTTGAGTTTTTTTTTTTTTACACATGTTTTTTCTAAAAATTTCATAAAAAAGTTTTAAAGTCGTTTTTTTATTTTTATTTATTATTATTATTATTATTATTATTATTATTATTATTCAATTTTATAAATTCTTGTTATGATGCATGAGGAGTATTAGAAGACTATGGATCTAATTCTTTCACACATGCTTTGATTAAAAAAAATATTTTCTACATTTTTTTCTAGTTTCAAGTTAATTTTTTGAGTAGCCCTAGGGAAAAAGAAGTGGAGGATTATCCTTATGGCGGTCCATTTGGCAGTTTGGGCAGAAAGAAACAACCGTTGTTTCCACAATTGTAGAGTTTCCAAGGCGGGGGTGTTTTCGAGGGTTCTAATTTTGTTTAGAGATTGGGTTATGTAGTTCTTCTCTTTGTTTTGGGGGTTTCTAGCGACTATGGAGTAGCTTTCTTTTCTTTTTTTCTTTTTTCTTTTTTTACTTTTCTTTTTTGTTTTTTAATTATAAATTTGGCTTTCAATAAAATGCTCATCTTAAAAAAAAAAAAAAAAAAGTTACTTTTTGGGTGTTTTCTGTTTTTAAAATAAATTTAGAAAAATTATATTAGTTAATAGATAATCATATAAGCAATATATGATATCAAGTTCTGACACATAAACAATTTAACAATTTATAGAAAATAAAATAAAATCAACACCACACCTTATAGTAGGTTAACTTGTTAGGATAACATTGTTACCAAAGAACGGTCTGATACACCATTCAATACATTGTCAAAACAAACAAAAAAAGATAGATTCTTGAAAATCTCAATTTTCATATTTTCTGATATATTTCCGCAATTTTGTTTTGCTTTAAAAAAATTCTGACTAACACATGCTGATATGGCCCAATATGACCTCGATACCAGTAAGCGACGCTGTTCATATCATTTTTCCGCCAGGTCAATACGGTGACAGATACCATCATTTAGAACCATGGAGTAGATGCCCACACTTGATGTTAATCGGGGTTTCTCAGATCGAGATCAAATGAAGATTGCAGAAAACTTGAGCTTGCCAAGACCCACTATCAAAAGTGCAACTTCAAGAGGAAATCTTTTGGAAACAAAAAGCTAGGAATATATGGCTAAAAGAGGGAGACTGCAACACTAGATTTTTCTATGGCTCGATTGTAGAAAGGTGTAGATCCATGGTGTGGAGAATTAAGACAAAGGCAGTCGTCATCCTTGAGTCTATTGATGATATTACATTGGAAGTTGAAATGCTTTAAGAACATCTTTTATTTTGAAGGCATTGAAGTGGGGAATGTCCTTGATTGTGTTCCAAGGTTGGTGACAAGGCAAATGAATGAGGCCCTTCTATGCCCTCGCCTCTTTTGGAAGAAGTTGGAGAAGCGGTTTCGTCTATCGCGGTGGATAGTACTCCATGCCATATGGTGATGGGAACATCACGTGCGCATGCACACACACGCCGCCCCCTACGTACGTATGCAAGGAGGAGAGCCCCACCATCGATCTGGATCGATGACGACATCCAGGGAGGGCCTCCTAGCTAGAAGACTGAGTTTTGGTTCGTTGGAGTGGGCCCGGTAGTCAAGTAAAGCCCATCGTGGGATCTCATGATCGTGGCCCACTAGTCGAATTAATCTTATATTTTAGGTTTTGCTTATTAATGTTATTTAGAGTATCATGGACGCTTTAGATTTCTTTGATTAGTTTTTATTTTGGTTTACTTCATTGCCAAGTAATAGGTTGCACACATGGTGCGAGTTCTGGGGTATAGGTTTTTTCTTCTAAATAGGCACCCCTTGTAGCTTTTTTATTGATTGAAGCTTAATAAAAATTTTACATTTTTCTACTCCTTTAAGTTCTCGATTTGTGGAAATCCAATTGGGTACGAAGCTCTCCCTTCATTGAAGGGCTAACTTCCGTGGTATGAAGCCACATCGATCCTGATTCGCGCCCATCCTCTACCATCTCTATTTCTTATCTCCTACCACCATCCGCACTTCAAATCTGTCCTTTATTACAATAGTTTTCCTCTTTATAGTAGAATTTCAGATTCTGTCCCTGTAGGAGGCTGAAACTTTGGCGGAGCACCATGCACATACCACGCATCTGATCGACACGAAACTTGGGGGTTTTGAAGCCCTCCCCTGGCCGACCAGAGCCAAGGAAGCGCTTTCCGCGTTCGACGCCCCCTCGCACGTGTGACAGGCCTGGCCCACTGTCCGTGCTCGGGGACTATCTCTAGGTTCAAATTTTCACCTATTTTAATCATTCATGCCTATTCTCCCTAACCCTAACCTTAGATTGCATTACTTTCAATTTATTTGCCCTTTTTCTTACCCTAGGGTTCTATGAATTGAATTTGGCGATAAATGATGACGGGGATGGGCTCTCTCGTCCGGATGATCGACAGGTGTCTAGACAGGTGGCAAAGATAACTCCGCTTTCATTGCACGCTCGGGTTAGCGGATATTGGTCGGGTCCGGCTCCGAATCATCAAAGCCTCCCTCTTCCCCCATCATCCCATCAACTATGTTCTCTTCGCTTCAATCGTTGGAATCGGACTCTCAGGTGGATTCCACTGATCTGGCCAATTCCGAGTACAACCCTTCGGATTACCTATCCCAATCCTTTATCAATCCTCCGATCAATGCTCTAGAGATGGGTCCGTTGACCCTTTTTCAAGATAATCAATCGCCTGACATTTTTATGCCCGAACCTTTACAGATGATAGCAAATTCTCAGAGCCTTCCTCCCACCTCAGACACTTCTCGGTCTAATTTATTGGCTAAGATTCAGAAGAATCGTTGGATCAGAGAAGGCATAGGCAAGGTGGGGCAGTCCCTCGGTCTGTCTTTTGGAGACAGATTGGAGGACTACATTGCTCTGTTCCAGTGCATTGAAAATAGAGGCAGACCTATCTCTATGAGCAGAACGCCAAGAAAGCAGTTGGCTAAACGGTCTTCCTCCCGGGAGCTTCAACGTCTGGAAGCCAGTCTAGGTTTCATTTCTGCGTGGATGTCCAAACCAAGAAGACAGGGTATCCGGGGAAGCATAGTGACTCTATGAAGATTATTTCTTGGAATGTCAGGGGGGTGGGGTCCAAGCATAAATGAAGTCTAATTAAAGCTTCCTTAAGTAGAAAAGACCCTGATGTTGTTTGTCTTCAGGAGATCAGAGTCTCCTCATTCTTAGACAAGTTGCTACTCTCATTGTGGAAGCTTATCGACGCTAAATGGCTGTCGTTCGACACGGTGGGGAGTTCGGGCGGCATTCTAGTTGCTTGGAAATCGTCCAAGTGGAATCTTATCTCATCCCAAAGGGGGAGGGGGGGACTTCTCGCTTTCCATTGTTCTACAAGATAAGTCTTCTTCTGTTCAATGTCTTCTTTCGGTTATTTACGGGCCTAACAGTAACTCTCTTAGGTCTCTTTTATGGGATGAGTTAACTCAGATCAGACGTCTATTTCTAGGTCCGTTTTGTGTTGTCGGAGATTTTAACGTCACTCGCTTTGCGGAGGATCATTCCAGAAGAAGAAGTCCCTCCTCTGCAATGCATTGTTTTTCCGAATGGATTCAGAGTGAGCAGCTAATTGATTTGCCGTTGATGGGTGCCAGATTTACCTGGACTAATGGTCATGCAGCTCCTATTCAGTCTAGGCTGGATAGATTTTTACTCTCCCCTGACCGGCTCGATATCTTTTCGTCCTCCTATCAGTTGGCCCTTTCGCGCACTACGTCTCATCATTGCCCCATTCTCCTCAGTATGGACGTCGAAAATTGCAGCCCGAAACCTTTCAAGTTCAACTCCGCTCGGCTGCAGATTGAGGGTTTTCGGCAAAAGATTATCGACTGGTGGGTTACTTTTCAAGTGGATGGTTTTACGGGCCATATCCTCCTTGTTAAATTACACCTCCTCAAATCCAAGATCAAGCAATGGCGGCCGGAGGAAGCCACTAAACGGGAATCTGAATTCGATGCGCTCCTCGCCGAACTTCAGAAATTGGACTCTGATTTTGAAGGAATCCCGTGGCCTAAACAATTATTGTCCAGGCGTATTGCTATCATCCACATTCTGTCGAATAAAGCTCTAGAAGAAGAAGCTTCCTGAAGGATTAAATCTCGTGTTAAATGGATAGCGGAGGGGGATAAAAATACAAAGTTTTTCCACTCCATGACTACTATATACGCGAGGGCGAAGTCCATTTTCAGTATTTCTGAGAATGGGATAAGAATCGAGGATAGGAAGAAGATTGAGGAGCTCACCATCTCCCACTTTTCAGCCCTCCTATCGTCTGACAATTGGATTCGCCCTCGGCTGGATTATCTTGATTTCAACAGATTGAAAGAAGGAGAAGCATCTCTTCTCGAATCCCCATTCTCTGAAGAAGAGGTTAAGGCAGCCATTGACGCGCTGGGTGGGGACAAGTCTCCGGGTTCGGATGGGTTTACGCTTTCTTTTTATTAGCAATTTTGGGATACTATCCGCCAGGATATTCTTCTGTTCTTTCATGAATTCTATCTCCGAGGCAGATTATCGAAGGGTTTGGGCGCCACTTTTATCTCCCTTATCCCCGTGGTATCGGGTGCTGCGTCTTTCTCAGAGTACATACCAATCAGCCTGATCGGTGGCCCCTATAAAATTCTCTCTAAAGTTCTTCCGTTGCGGCTATCCAAGGTCACTGGTAATCTCATTTCACCTAATCAGTCGGCCTTCATCCAAGGTAGACAGATCACGGATGGCGCCCTTATTGCCAATGAGGTGCTCCACTCGTGTCACAGGTCCAAGTCTCAGGGAATTTTCTGTAAGCTGGATTTAGCTAAGGCCTATGATCATATCGATTGGGACTTTCTACTCTATATTTTAGGCCGGATGGGATTCAAGATTAAATGGAGGCAATGGATTGCAGCCAGTGTTGGGTCCGCCCATTTCTCTATTATTCTAAATGGGTCTCCTAAAGGCTTTTTTAAAAGCTCGCGCGGTGTGAGGTAGGGCGACCCCCTCTCCCCTTTCTTGTTTCTAATCGTTGCCGAAGCGTTGTCCCTAATGTTGAAGAAAGGACAACAGAATAATATTCTGCGTGGTATTGGGATGCCGGGTCTGTCTGATCCTCTCACTCACATTCAGTTCGCGGATGACACCCTCATATTCTCTGAGGCTTCTTAAGAAAAAGTCAACAACCTCCTAACTACCCTACGTTTCTTTGAAGCAGTTTCGGGTCTTCAGATCAATATGAGAAAGTCGAAGCTACTTGGCATTAATATCCCTCTCCCCTCGATCCAGAAGTTCGTCGATTCCTTGGGGTGTCGTGTTAACTCTTTCCCAACTGTTTTTGTTGGCCTTCCCCTCTCTGTGGGTGCCCCGCCGACGCATGTGGGACAGGGTTATCTCTAAATTCCACAAATATCTGGCCTCTTGGAAATGCAGGTACCTCTCCTTGGGTGGTCGCTTGACGTTGATCAAATTTGCCCTGTCAAGCCTCCCCCTTTACTTTATGACATTGTTCAGATGTCTCGGCTTTGTCCTCATGCGTATGGAGAAAATCAGAAGAGATTTCCTTTGGTTAGGGAAGGAAAACCAGCATAAGTTTCATTTACTTAAGTGGAAAGAGGTGTGTAAAGTTTTCAGGGAGGGAGGGGCTAATGTCAAGAATCTTCATCTTATGAATTCGGCTCTCTTAGGGAAATGGGTTTGGAGATTTGTAGTTGAAAAGGATGCTCTGTGGGCTGCGATAATCACAGGGAAATACAGTGTCTCTCAGGGTGGATGGTGGCCGAGGAAGTCTTCGTACTATAAGGCTTCCCACATTTGGCGTGGAATTCTCAAGATTAGTCATTCGGTTATTAATCCGCTTCCTATGTGCTGGGCAATGGCTCTTCCATTCATTTTTGGAAGGATATCTGGCTTGCTGATACTCCCCTCAGATTTCTTTTCCCCCTAATATATCGAATCTCCCCAGACAAGGAAATTTTTATAAACAGTTGCTGCTCTGTTTCGTCAGGAAACACAGTTTGGGATATCAGATGCATTCGAAATCTTTCTGATAATGAAGCTATAGAGTATGTGACTCTCTTGGAGTATCTCCAACACTCTTCCATCTCTCCTGACATGCTAGACAGTATTAATTGGCCTTTCGAGAAATCTGATGCTTTCTCTGTTAAATCTTTGTATTCGATTATTTATCCTCCTAAACAGGATCTCTATGTTGCCACACCATGTATTTGGAAGGTTCAGGTTCCGCCTAAAGTTATTTGCTTTGGGTGGCTGGTGGGGCGTAATAGAATTCTTACCATCGATAACTTGGCCAAGAGAGGAATGTCGATCACCAATATTTGTATTAATTGCATGAGTCAGGCGGAATCGGTGAATCATCTGATGGTTCACTGTCAGTTCATTTACTCCATTGTAGAAGACTTTTGTCAAGCTTTTTTGGTCAGTTGGTGTTTGCCATGTTCAACCGCAGACTTGTTAGTTGCTTGGAATGGTCTCAATTTAGGGAAGTTGAAGTCTTCTATATGGCGTATGGCCATTCTCGTCATCTGGTGGGCGGTGTGGGAAGAAAGGAACAACAGATGCTTCAACAACTCACTGCTAAGTGTGTTGGGTCTACGGCTAAGCGTTTGCTGATTGAATGGGCGGCTAATGTTAATATGCTCAAAGAGGAGGATTTTAGCTTCTTAGGTCCTTAGGTTTCTTCTGCTATCTCAGCAGTTGGACCTTTGCTTTTGTTGCTCTTGTTTTCTTTTTTTCTTTTTTTTCGTCTTTTGTACCTCTTTCTTTCTTTTAATGCCTTTTCAGTTCGTTGCCTTAAAAATAAAAAATAAAAAAAATAAAAAATAAAAAAAGGACTGACTGCTATGCATGTGTGGATGATTTTTTTTTTTTTTTTACTTCCCTTTGAGTATCGTTTGGTCCATAATTTTACTGATCCAGCCCTAGCCTGTGTAGGTCAGGATCTGCAGAGATTCCCCTTGCTTGAATGTTTGAACTTTTGTGTGGGATGTGGAATTTTATATGATTGTTTCTAAATTACTATAATCTAAAGCCTGAGATCTTGCATATCATATTTAATTTTCATGTCCTACATCAAATTTGGTATCAGAGCCTAGGGTTCTTATAGGGGAATGCATTACATGTTTAGGGTTTAGTTGTTTATGTCCATTACGCATCAATTCTCATCATATATGGTTGTTTAGAGGTCCATAAACCCTGACATAAGCTGCTGAAATTTTTTGTTATCCCCTTATTTGAATTATTTTAGAAATTAACTTAGCTTTCTATTTCTAGGTTTATAAACTTTCTTAATCTGTTTTTAGAAACTAATTTTCTTTCATTTTTCTTTTTTTATAAACTAGTTTACTTTCCGTTTTCTTTTTTTAGAAACTACTACTTTCTATTTTTAGAAACTTTCCTCTTTTTTTTTTTTAGAAACTAGGTTTTTTTTTTTTTGGAAACTTTCCTAATTTGTTTTTTAAAAACTTTTCTAATTTGTTTTTAGAAACTTTCCTTTTTTGTTTTTAGAAACTAGGTTGTTTCTTTTCTTTTTTTTTTTTAAAAAAAAAGCATGGAACATTTGCAAGAGTCACTAAACAAGCTGTCCCAGCAGTTTGAGTCTTTGGGTAAGCGTCGGGAACAACATATAGACCAATGCTTTGAGCAATTTGATGTGCGCAATACCCAACTAGAGACATCCGCCAGGACAAACCCCACCATTGGGAAGAGTGCACTAGAGGCTAGTGTAGCGTTACCCACTGAGGTCATTCTGGTAGTGGATGAGTTTCGTGATGTCTTTCCTGATGATCTACCGGATGAGTTTCCCCCTATGATGGATACAGGGCACACCAAAACATGGGACACCATACTACCTATAGCCGAGTTTGCGTTTAATAGTTCTGTCGATGGAACCACAGATCTAAGTCCTTGTGAAGTCGTTACTGGTTATAAACCTAGAAAACCTATTGATCTTGTCCCTATGTCGTTGTCCCATAGGCCGTCAGAGTCTTTTGCGCATCACATTCATTCATGGCATCAAAAAATCAGGCAGAAGACCATAACTAGTAGTGAACATTACACACTTTCTGCAGACCAACATAAACGTTTCAAGGAATTCAAAGTAAGGGGACTTTGTAATGGTCCGCATCAGGCCAGAGCCGTACGCTCAAGGAGCCGTTCGTAAATTACATGCGCATAGCGCTGGACCATTTAAAATTATAAAACGAAACGGTCTCAATGCATATGTGGTAGATCTTTCACCTTCCATGGGAAGTAGTTCCACATTCAATGAGGAAAATCTAGTTGCATTTCAGGGGACCACTGATACATTGTCCAGCCTATCACCTAACCATCCTGATTCCTCAGACCTTTCCCTTGATCCATGGCCCCCTCTCGACCCATCTTCCCAGCCTTTACCTCTCATACCTACTCGTCCTGACCCATCTTCCCAGCTACCACGTCCCATACCTACCTTTTCCGACCCATTTTCTCAACCTCTACCTCCTATACTTACTCGTACTAACCCATCTTCTCAGCCTTTACCTCTCATACCTACCCTTCCCACACTCAGAGAGGTAATAAAGGATATCCTGGACTATCAGATAGTTTTAACGTCGGATAGCGGGTCTCAAAAGTACATGATTAAATGGAAGTCACGCCCAGCTTCAGACAGCACGTGGCTCACTGAGGAGGAGCTTCAGAGACTTGATCCTGACATCTTGGAGTGGTTCAGGAGTTTTATTTCGCTAGTGGCGAAATCTTCGCAGCTGGAGAGAGTTGATGGGGACATCAAGCGCGCACGCACACCCACGCCGCCCCCTACGTACGTACGCAAGGAGGAGGAGGGCCCCACCGTCGATCTAAATCGATTACGACATCCAGGGAGGGCCTCCTAGCTAGAAGACTGAGCTTTGGTTCATTGGAGTGGGCCCGGTAGTCAAGTAAAGCTCATCACGGGATCTCATAATCGTGACCCACTAGTCGGATTAATCTTATATTTTAGGTTTTGCTTATTAATGTTATTTAGAGTATCATGGACGCTTTAAATTTCTTTGATTAGTTTTTATTTTGGTTTACTTCATCACTAAGTAATATGTTGCGCACATGGTGCGAGTTTTAAGGTAATGGTTTTTCTTATAAACAGGCACCCCTTGTAGCTTTTTTTTTATTATTGATTGAAGCTTAATAAAAATTCTGCTTTTTTCTACTCTTCTTAGTTCTCGAGTTGTGGGAATCCAATTGGGTGTAAAACTCTCCCTTCATCGAAGGGCTAACTACCGTGGTGCGAAGTCACATTGATCCTGATTCGCCCCCATCCTCTACCATCTCTAATTCTCATCTCCTACTACCATCCACGCTTCAAATATGTCCTTTATTGCAACAGTTTTCCTCTTTACAGTAGAACTCCAAATTCTGGCCCTGCAGGATGGCTGAAACTTTGGTGGAGTACTACGCACAGACCGTGCATCCGATCGACACGAAACTTGGGAGTTTTGAAGCCCTCCCCTGGCCGACCAGAGCCAAGGAAGCGCTTTCCGCGTTCAGCGCCCCCTCGCACGTGCAACAGGCCTTACCCGCTGTCCACGCGAAGGGACTATCTCCAGGTTCAGATTTCCACCTATTTTACTCCTCTCATACCTATTCTCCCTAACCCTAACCATATATTGCATTACTTTCAATTTATTTGTCACTTTTTTTACCCTAGGGTTCTCCAAATTGGAATTGGTGAATCCCTTGGATTAGGGACTGATTGTTGTGCATGTGTGGATGATTTTTTACTTCCCTTTGAGTATCGTTTGTTCCATAATTTTACTGATCCAGCCCTAGCCTGTGTAGGCCTGGACCCGCACAAATTCCCCTTGCTTGAATGTTTGAACTTTTGTGTGGGATGTGGAATTTTATGTGACTGTTTCTGAATTAGTATAATCTAAAGCCTAAGATCTTGCATATCATATTTAATTTTCATGTCCTGCATCAGATGGCTTCTCCGGAAGTTTCTTTTACTCATGCTTGAGATATTGTTAGAGAGGATATCTTTATTGATGCTTGCAAATTTTTCTCAAGTGGTTCCATCTTCGTGTCCTTTTTATGCACATTGATTTGCTTGGTCCTGAAAATAGCTAACCCGAAGTATCTGATAGACTTCAGTCCCATAAGTGTAAGACCCGAGGCCCCGAAATCTGGTTTGTACACTGGATAGCCGTTGACTATAGGTCCATTGGCCTCGAGAATGACTTGTTCATAATGTTTTCTGTTATCGATCCGCAAGCCGTATTTCAACCCGATGTCCGAATTTTAAGATACGGACTTAAAATTAAACAATTTAAGAAATGACAATTATGTCCTTATTTTATCTGGCGGAGCCCCACCATCGAGTTTTCAAAATCCGTAAACCCTTCTCCCCTCTTCTCTCCTCCCTTCAATAATCGACCGAAACTCTCTCTCTCTCTCTCTCCAACATCTCTCGACCTCCATTTTCCACTCCGGTCTCGAACATTTTGCCCATCCGGTTCTGCTGCTGGCATGGTCAGTAGGAATACATGTGCAGGGTGGCCAGTGATTGCCATGAGCTCACAGCATAAACCCATGTCACCTGGAGATCGTGTGTCCTTCACAAAGCCAGCCTAAGGAGGAGCGTATATGTCCGCAACGGGGATGCAAACCCAAACTCAAGGCATGCTCAGCGGCACATCATGGGCGTCGAGAACCGGTTGGCCCTGAGGAATGCACCGAGCAAATTGCAAGTGGGGACGTTTGGCCGTAGCCCTGCATCAAGCATTGACTGATACCATCCTCGGGCCTTGTCAACGTCGCCAGCCTTCCCCCACAAGTCCACCAGAGACCGTACACATGCTCATCAGGAACCCAATCCTCCTGTTTCATCTCTGCAAACACGGCTTCCGCTTCATCGAGATACCCGCAGTGGCCAAGGACCTCCATAATAATGTTGTAAGTTACCTTATCAGGCTGGAAACCTGCAGTTTACATGTTCCTGTATAACCTCAACACTGATATCCCAACTACCTCGAAGTTCATCTATTTTGGGCTGGAAAGGGAACGTGCTGCATTCCTCCTACTGGTGGTTACTATGGACCATCCATTTCGGGCGTCAGGTGAATTAAGTTCCACTGAATGTTTACAATTATTTTTAGTCTTTGTTTCAACACATTTGAATTCCATGAAGTGAAAATTATTAGAGTGGGTCTAGCCCCTAAAAATCGATTCTGATAATTCCGTGTCCAACTTCAAACATGTTGAATTGCAATTAGGGTTTGATTGTAATTATGAATTAAAATGTTGGATTCTTCTATATTCAGTCGAGGTATTGCTACTTAGCCCAACAGAGTACCAAGGAAACACTTGAAGTTCCCAAAGTAGTTAAACACTGACCGCTGTTTGTTTCTTTTTTCTTTTTCTTTTCTTTTTTTTTTTCAGATTATACCGACTGTTAGTAATCTTCCACCAACGATCAGTTCGACAAAGATCAGGACTGGATTGGTTGTTGGGATATCAGTTTCTGTAGGAGTAGTGATCATATTAACCATTTTTGCTGTTTATATTTTAATGTGAAGAAGGAAAAGATTGGCCAATGACGAAGATGAAGGTATCTTTAATGTTAATAAACAACTAATACTTGTAAAGGCTTGAATTCAGACATGCTAAAGTTACTTAGGATGTTTGGATGACTATCAAATTGAATTGTTATTATTAGTCTAATAAAGTGGAACCAGATTGTAGCTTCCATAACATTCATATTGAGGGTCCGGGCTCCAAAATGCAGTTATGTTGGTTTCTAGTTTGTACGCTGTGAAACGTTACTGCAATTTGGGGGACTACCTCAGAGGAAGCCAAGGACAGTATCCTCAAGCCTCTAGTTTGTACAAGTGGGACCCGTGTCACTAAATCTGGGGCATTGATCTTGTGGGCCCCAATGTGGAGGAGTGATTCCCAATAATTTCCCTATTTGGAATGTTGTAACACTCAATCTTTGGTCTCATGTCGTTTCAATGTGGAATGCTGCTGTATTTCTTCTTAACCGTCCATTCATAGGCCACCGACCAAAGGGTTAAGATTGTTCTAATGGAGATTTTTGGGTGTCACATATCCATGGTGGGGCCTTTTTGTTATCCACAGTGTAGATTACGAAGCCATGGATCTCACTTTGCTCAAAGTCAGGTCTTAAAGACACTATATATCCTCAGCTTGGGTATCATATAATTGCTTGCTTCCTCCGTATGGATCCTAGGGATGATCACTAGTTTCTGCCAATTCCTCTTTACTAAGCTGACTCTTCACAATAAAATTCACTTTTGCATCCAAACTTACAGTTATCGTGATTTGATTTAAGAATACATGACGGGCCAGTTTATTCATCGGGTATGATGGTATTGCTATGTGTAATTATAATTTTAATTTCCATACTTCTGCTAACTTTCATTTAAGCTCTTCTCTAACGCAATAAATCAATACTTAGAACATGGTGAATGAACTTCGTTAGCGGATGGACCATGCTCCTGGAATCTCCAAATTTGGAAGATCCTAGCCACCAATCTTGGAATTTTTTCAGTTGAATGTGGACCATTGCTGTATTTCTCTTCTTAACATTCTATTTGCCAGCTACAGATTGAAATGTTAGGTTTTCAGGGTATGGTACATCCACTGCATGGCCCAATTAATTAACAGTCTTGATCATTGATCCATGGGACCCACTGCAGAAACTGGAGACCTGAGTATTCTGTGCATATCCTCTTCAGGTTGATGAATGTATATCCTTTGGAGTGAATTTTGAATGAAATCTACCTTCTTGATTGTATGCAGATTTTCAAGGAATGAGCACAAAACCCAACACTTTCAGCTATGCCCAGCTCAGGGTTGCTACAGAGGACTTCAATCCTATGAATAAATTCAGAGAGGGAGGATTTGGACTAGTTTACAAGGTAAATTAGCATCACTATCAGATGGTTGAGTTATATTGATTGAGTAAGAAGAACAGCTAAGAAGTTATGTTAGTTATTTCCTGGCGATTTAGGCTTACATTTGGATGCACAAATGAACTGAATCATAATAGTTTAGTAGTTTAATCAGGATGTAATGATAGAAATTAATTATGATTCCTAGCATTTTATCAGAAAATTGCTAGGTTGATTTGCATGAAGAGAGTCCAAAGAGACAGTTTATGGCACACATGGGGACATAATACACATGAGAGATATGGGCCATCATCTAGTGGGTACTTCCATGAACATGCTTGGACCAAAGATCAGCCTGGTCCAGTCATCAGTTTAGCCATGCTTGTTTGAGAAAACTAAATGGTTAGAAGGAAGATGACCAGTAATCTGTATCACCTATGCCATGAAGGCACAAACCGTGTGATACCCCTCTTCAATCTCACCTTATGGAAATTGCCTCAGCATTTTTCATTGTATAATAAGGATTCACCCTCAAATTGGAGTTATGTTTCTTTCAACTCCAACATTATGTAACGAAATTGCAATTTGGAGCCTAGATCTTCAATATGAATTCTAAGGAGATTACAATTGGGCTATTTTCAATTCATTAGACTAATAATCGCTATTTAATTGGTAGTTCATCCAAACGCATCCTTAGGGCGTGTATGGATACAAGGAATCCAAGGTGTGGATTAGGAGACTATGATTATGTAATGATTGTTTCCATATTTACTGTAGAAAATAGGATTCCAGAATTAGTGGTATGTTTGGATGCAAGTGGAAATCTAAGTTTTATTTGACAAAAGTCACCTCGTATATTGTGCTAGGGTGGACAAGTCTAATGATTATACTTTTGGAATCCCGAGTCTTCTTGCTATCTAAACAGCCCTAGCCATCTTTTCAATGGAAAAAAAAAAAATCCCCATTCCCTTGGATTCCTGCTATCAATACACGCCCTTAGATTTGTTTAGCAGTGTGGGATTGAGCAAATATGTGTGCATTTATCAATACATAAAGGCATGCCTACTTACATACATGCACATGTGATTGAGCAAATATGTGATTATTGACCAATGCAAGGTTCCAAATGGGCTCTTGCAATGCTTGGCTTGAATGATTGCTGTTTTAGTTTTGGCTTGAATGTCTGGATATTTTGGCTATAGCTTCCTACTTTGACTCGACTTTTACAATGCTTAGCTTGAACTATTGATGTTTTAGTTTGGGTGAGCATGCTTTGCCCTTAACTTCCTACTTGAATATAGAACTTGGGATTCGTGGGCCGTAAGCTCTTTTAATGCTCTAAAACAGGGTGATTTTCACACCCCCATTTCTTCAAAAGGTCCCATGACAGTCTTCAAAAGTTGTGACTTGAAAGTCATAGGTTTGGTTGATTGGACCAATCGATTAATAGATTCCTACTTGGGAGGTTGTAATTGGGCAAGGCTTGCTCTGTTAGAAAGGTTTTCCTACAACGTATATTCCATGTAATAGTGAAAGTTTCATCTGCAAGATCTTTGTAGTCTCCTAATCCAATTTTTAGGAAAGTAGATGCCTCCCTTGCTCATTTGCTCATAGATGTGCTCTTGTGATTTGATTTTGTTCTCTATCTCGAGGTTTGATTACTAATCAGGTCAACCTCAATCCAACTCAAAACAAAATCATAGTGAAACACAATTAAACTTCTTTGATACCATTTTACATGTGAGAAATATCAAAGCACAAGAACATTTTATATTAAAAGAACTTGAGAACTCTACAAAAGGTTAGAGCTCTGAGGTGCACAAACCACTACAACATGGCTGGCTTATACAACTTAGGCCCCCTGAAATCAACGAGTGTCTTCGGCTATTCTCTATGAATCCAGTGGGGATTAAACAGCAATGTAATAATATAAACACATACTAGGCAAATTTAGGAATATGTTATGTTTGTGTTCTCAATGAGCTTTTACTTTCGAGCATTTTTCCTTTCTATTGCTGGGTGATCCTTGCTTTTAAGAATCTTATATGGATTTTCATACATTGAAGAGTCTTAATATTCGCACATGTATTAGTCTCATGGTCCTTTTTTTTTTTAATTTTTTTTTAAGGTAGGGGAGCTAACTGCTTTCTATTCTAGGGGAGTTAATTGTTGGATGGCTGAAGCTTTAGTAGCAATCCAAGAGGTATGGGAACTACAAAATATTGTTAGGAGCATGGATGGCCAATCTGTCATTGTTGTTTTTTGCAGCTAAAAACTATTTGAAGTCTATGTTTCCTTTCCATTGGTTGAAATGCTATTCAATGATTGTTGTTCAACTTACGGTCCTGAGTTTCTTTGTGGTTTCAAGTTAAGTAGTTATGCTTCCAACTCAAGGTATCCCTAGTAATGGTGGTAACCGTCCCTCGTTATGTTGTCGTAACGGCCGTTATGGAAAAATGGACCTCAGAATTGTCTTGTAATGACCTGTGATGGTCCTGTAACGGCTACAATGGCCCCTTATGGGGCCAAAATAGTTTTTTTTTTTTTTAATAATTTTTTATTAAGCATAATTGCCATTACGGCCACTGTTGCCATTATGGAATACCTTGTTCCAACTAAACTTGATGCTAAATACTCTAATGTAGTTTTAAATTTTTACAACATTCTTCATTCATTTATTTATTTATTTTTGCATCATTTACCTTAAATGATGGTAGTAAACTTTTGTTTGGAGCAAATGCCTATGTTATATGACTTGTAAATTCTATGAATCCATTTGCTTACCAATTTGTTTGGGGGAAATCTGTTTTCATACTTGTATTATATGACTTATGAATTCTATGAATTCATTTTTGATATAATTGCATCACTTTTATTAGGCAGCACATTTTCTATACAAAGGAAATGTGTTGGGCATACTCGTTTTGTGATCTTTTCACTTGTGTGTAATCGTCTCTTTCCCAATGTTTCCCTTAAACAGCGATACATCTGATATTTGTCATGTGATGTTGATATGTTTCCCTATCCTAAGGGTGTGATACGTGCATCCATACCGTTATTTAATTCACTAGTTATGATCTAGTGGGCTAAGTGCATGTAAACCTTCTCGTGCACATGGTTGCATTTGGACTTTTTGGCATTCATATCACCTACCGAACCACCATTAGGTCCAGGTCCCCTCATTGTGTTACTTGGGAAAAAAATGACGACAATCGAATCGATGGCTCTATATAACCGTGGATCGGCCTATCTTCTATGAACAATCTTGTACATCTATTTTGTATGCCACTAACTGGCATTTGTTTGGATCATCTACCAAGATGTATTTTTCAAGGTGGCTTATGAAGAGTGAACTAGACAATCTTGTCTTTCTGTAAATGACTGTCATTGCTTTGCAGAAGGAGCAATTTGCATCTTAGTTGGCCGATCCGCTATAATATTTGCTTGGGGACAGCAAGAGGTCTGGCTTATCTTCACGAGGAGTCGAGACCCCGTATCATACCCAGGGATGTCAAGGCTAGTAATATTCTGATCGATGCAGATCTCAATCCAAAAATTTCAGATTTTGGTCTGGCCAAGTTGTATGATGAGAATGAGACCCACATTAGCGCACATGTCACAGGGATGACGTAACCACCGGTGGACCCTTTCCTTGATTTGTTCCACTGCAGAAGCAATACCATACATGTAATCCAATCCAGACCACCCGAATCACACACCTTAAGGTGGTGAAAGCAAAACTTAGTTATATTGTGCCCTACAAATAGACATGTCATTGAAAGTTACAAGATAACTGCCATATTGCTGTTATAAAGCACTGTAGAAAGTTATCTGAAGGCTCTCCATGTAAAATTATTTCATTGTAACAGTTTTGCGGATAACATGTCTGTTAATTCAAAATCATGTCGTTTGAGATTATGGGTGGCCCTTGATTGAGTGGAATGGTGGAAAAGGATTCATGTAGCCAACCCTAATTAATTGGGATGAGGCTTTGTTATATGAGATTATGGATTATTGTAAATTTGTAATCACATAACTTCTTTGCTATGTCTCTAAGCATTCCTATACATGCATACCAGCTTCTGCTAGCATATCTAGCTATCCAAGAATTTGGCTTGAACCAAGAGGCTTAATGGGTAGTTGCCACTTCAGTTTTTGATGGTTTGCTTTTCAATTTTTACAGGGATGTGGAACTGTTGTCACAGGCCGTGTTGAACAAGGGACTATTAAAGTTGGAGAAGATGTAGAGATTTTAGGTTTAATGCAGGTTTGGGCTAAAATTCCATTTCTCAAATTATTTCACTATTTTGAAGCAGGTCTGCTAATTTTCTTGCACCTCTGTTTGGTTGTTTTAAGGTTGGACAGGTACAGGCAACTTGTACTGTGAAGGAACTACGTGAAATTCCTGGTAATTTTCACTTGTCCTTTACTTTGCATTGTGACCAAAAAATCAGTTTGTGTGACTATCAGGTAGGCCACATGTACAAAAAAAAAAAAAAAAAAGGATGGTGTAGAGAGAGGTTGCAAGTTTTTTAAGATTGTCTATTTGTTTTCTTACATGTGTCCTATAATTAAACAACCTGATTTTTTGGCCAAATTATCTACTGCCAGGTAGTTCCCACCTGATACACATTCGGATGTCTAATTAACATGGGAAGGTGGCACTTGTCAATGCACGTGGAGGGACATGCTTGTGGAGCTACACATAGCTTTGGAGAAATGCAACAAGAAAGGGTTAAAGAGGATGAATATAGAAAATAAGACGTGTCAGGTAATCTATTTATGATTCTTGTTGTTTGATTATGGACTGCTATGGTCTATCCTCATGGTGGCCTGTCAGAAGGATGGTGTAGGTCCCTAGTTCAAAAACCTAAAACTTTGGACTTGATGTTCAACAGGTCATGTTTTATACCCACTCTGCCCATCCATTGCACTAGCTAATATTAGGACATGAACCAAAAGTTGTTTGCTAAATTGCAAATTTGTTCACTTCTCATATTTTGTCTGAATGATCTTCGAGTTTCCTAAGCTAATGCTGAAGTTATGCTTGGTGTACTACTTGTCTACCCACTTGCTTAGAGCTTGCAACTCATACACCTTGTCAATGTCCGTAAAGGAGCATGTACCTGAATTGGTCATGTTGAGGTGGTGAGAAGGGGTATGAAGGCTTGTTTGCTTTCCAAGGATTGGGCCTTAGGCAGGATCAGTAGGCGAAAAAGGGTTTGTTAGTGCAACCGACCCCAAATAGTTGGGAGAAGGCTATGATGATGATGAGGATGTTAGATGTTTGAGTCTGATTCAGAATGTTATGTTTATTTCTATATGTTAAGGTATCTCACAAGATCGATCATATTACTTAAGTTTTCAAACAAGAGCAAACTATGTAGTGCAAATTTTACAAAAATTGAAGTAAACCTAGAATGCATCAGCTAAATGAACGAGTGAAAGTTCTCCACTAGCCTTGAATTTGATGAAGACATGAAGACATGGGTTTCCATGGCTTTTGATATTGCTTCTCCTCTTGCTCATGGGTAGTTCCATGGCTTTTGATGCCTATTGACTTGTAACTTCAATCGCTTTATGCCAAAGGCAAGACACTTTTGGGTTGAGTGTCCATAGACATCCATGTAAAATGGACCTCCACAGTTTAAATGAATATTTTTCTGGTTGTTGGATGCATATTATGGACACATGGCCACAAGTTTTTAGTAATAAGTCCTTAGTCTTTTTTTTTTTTTTTTTTTTTTTTAAATTTATAAAAAATGCAGGCACATAGAAATCTTGTTACTTTTACCTCCCCCAGATGCCTTAATTTTGCAAAAGCTGATGGCGCTCGTGCCCATTCCTCTGCCGTAGTTCTCAGCCTCCAGTATCTTCCAAACCCATTTAAACTCATTTACCCGCCCTTGTCTTTCTACTAAAAGTAAGAAAGAAGGATTCCTCAATGCTTCTTTTTCTTCTTCTTTTCCCTTCCATGTTATAATGGCCCACCATGGCATGACATAGGCTCTGTTGCACCATGTGGCAGAAGAATAGTCACTGCCGAGTGGCATGGCACTCTAACAAGTGTCAACCGGAAAACGACAGTAGGAAGTAACATTAACCACCATGGAAACCACTTAGCATGTAGCAAGTGTCAACATCTTAGCATGAGAGTAACTTTGTTCGAAGGCGTGCATCAAACACTCAGATGTTTCCTGTTATTCATGACAAGGACTCAAGTTGCAGTTGCATTCCTTCCAAGTCCAACTTGAAAGTTGAAACTAATGTAATTGCAATTTAAAGTCCTCATTATCAATACAATAGTATCATATCTCAATATGGTTCCACTTCATTACACTAACCGGTGGAATTCAATTCAATGGCACTTGCAAACACACCTTTGAAACTTCAATCAAGTGTCATGTTGCAAGTTTTAGCACTGCCAGAGATCACCCTTACACTAATTCTCATTAAAATAACACAATATCTGCATATTTGGGTGACATATGACACTCTTTGTTGTGTGGCATGAACTCTTTGTTTCACATGTTTTATTTGTTTTTCTTCTACTTCTAATTAAAAGAATATTATTGTTTCACACATTTTATTTGTTTTTCTTCTACTTCTAATTAAAAGAATATTAAGGTATGTGCTACTCTGAACATTGTTTTCTTCTACTTGTATGTTCCTCCCATGGTTCAGTGTTTTAACCAATGGATTCTCATGCTCCATAGATACCTTTCCAAAGCATTTGGTGATCACATCGAGAGCGAATACTCGGAAGGAGAGTGCAAAAGTCAGAAACCAGAGATTGCAGAGGAAGGTATCTTCTTCTATTTCTTCTCCTTTTTTCTTTGGCTTTGATGACTTGAAAATAATGCATGGAGAGATTGGATTAATGGGTTATTGTTCGTAGTATGATGAGCACACTTCACTTATTTTTTCTTAGTGCGAGTTGGATATGTTTGAATCCAGCCATCATGTACCGTTTCCTCATTCTTTGGTAGCATATGGTACAATTCTCTGTATAATGTTCTCATGTCAGCTAATATTTATAGATTGAGGAATGCTGGCATACAGCTCATTGCAAAGTTCCATGCGGTTCTTGTCGCTCACGGACATGTGGCGGACATGTCCAGTGATCAGATCACGATATGGTGGGCCACCATGTGGATGGGCTCTAGTCCAAAAATCCAAGTGATTGGGAATTGTGACCATCCATTTGTTTCAAGTTTTTCTGGTTAAATGTAGACTGCTCTTAACTGTTTCTTTCGCAGGCCACTTCCACTTGCTTTCGGGGTATCACCTATCCATGTGGTGGTACCCCAGAACAACAGTCCATGTCGCCATGTTTGTCACATCTTACTAAAAACAGGGAACTTTATAGAACTTCTACGCGATCTGTATTTTAGCATTCTCTCATATAATTGATAAGTTGTTCCAATCAGCCATAATGCCTCAGTCACCCAAATGCTAGACTCATCTATGCTAGCATGTCTGTCAAGAAAATGTGTTATTTGCAACTGATCTGCACAGACTAGATATTTCTAGAGTACATTTATGTAGACGCATTGGTTATACTCAAGTTTTCGTAATGCAAGATGTGTCTAGAATCTTTTATATGGGATGTCATTCAACACTCAAGCAAAAAGTTTGTAGTTTCTATAGAACACTTAGCCTTTCAGTTTGTACAAGTAGAGTTCATTTTTCAAGGATCCAAACTGTTGATACTTGATACTAAAGGGCCTCCATGGATGGCCCATGCACCAAAAATTCACCTAATGGGAAATCCTAACCCTTAAATTGGCCAGTAAGCGGATGGTTAAGAAAGAACCAGCAACCACTACACCAAAATCACCATTCAGGAACGGCAAGAGTTTTGGTTCGGGAACGGCTTCATACCGTACGCCTCATTTTTTATCCCATTTTTTATTCTCTTTCTCATATCTTACCTATTTTTGTTTCTCTCTCTCTCTCTCTCTCTCTCTCTCTCTTACTGTAAATGCGAAATCAAATGTATTTTTCCCTCTTCGGAGAGAGAGAGAGAGACTGAGTGAGAGATTCGTTAATAGTAGTAGATCTTAAGTAAGATCTAACCTGTTAGAAGGAAAATCCTAATTTTCAATCTATCTTTTCATTTTCAGAGGCGAGAGAGCGACTTCCATGGTGAGATCTACCTCCTCTTTTCTAGGGTTTTGAGATGTTGCTCTTTTTCGTTTCTTCTCACCATCTCTTCTTTTCCTACCAGATTTCTATCTCTGAGCTGTTTTCCATGCCGAATCGATCGATCGCCTTTTTCTCGTGGTTTGGGAGAAGCTTCTTGGTCTAAGTGGAGGAAAAAGGTTTTTTTTTTTTCCTGGAAATTGTTCTTACTCATATTGTTATTTTATCTGAAATTTTCAATTTTGTCTTTTTTCGATTTTGATGGAAACTCTAGTTGTCTCAATGGATGGATCATTCGTTTTGTCATTATCAAGAACGGGGTTTTTCATGAATTTTGAAATACTTTTAGGGTTTTCTTTTTAAATTGAAAAAAAAAATGCTTTTTTGTCTCATGAGTTTTCGATTTTAAAGGAAAATGCGCTTTTAGTCGCAGAAGATCCGTTTTATACTTTTTGGAAGAGATTGTGTTCTTCTCTCAAGTTTGGTAAAAAAGGATTTTTAAATTTTTCTCACTGCTTTTGGCATGTGTGCAAAGGGCCCCTTCATTTCAATTAGGCGAGTCTAAATAGAAGTTTCGCATTATTGCATTACAATTGCTTTTTAGGGAACCTCAAGCATTATTGACCATCAATCTTTTTCTCATATTTAATCATCATTTGTTTTTCATATTTAAAATGTCATTTGGTTTTGTGTGTTTGCAGATCTGGACTCATATTGAGAAGCTTGGATGCGGAGGTGTTTGTTGAAGAGATGCATCCGCTCTTCAGAAAGCATTTTTTTGGTTTGCGTTAAGCGTGTTTGAGGACTTTTTTTTTTCCTGGTGCTTTCTATTGTACACTAATTTAGGAGCTCTTAGTTGTCACAGGGATCCAAACAATGACAAAAATCAAGAGGCAAAAAAGAAGAGAAGGCAACCTTGATAGTACTTGCTTTGTTAGTCTTTTCTTTCTTCCTTGAAGATATTGATCATGGCCTTTGTGTTTAGGCGCTTAGAAAAGTGGGAAGTCTTTTATTTTTATTTTTATTTTTTGCCATCTCAAGTTATGATACCCACAAGAAACCTTGACTCTCATTTATTTTGTACAGAATTCAATAACAGTGTGTTAGAAGGGTTCAGGTCGGCCCAATTTGGCATCAAGGATTTATTTGTGATGATGGAAGGCATGCCATTTATTCATTACAATGGATCTAAATTTTGTAGTATATATTTAGAAGTAGATAGGGTGGATATGGTTGCATTTTAAGTGGCATGATATTTGGCAATAACTGTTACTTGATGTCTTTTTTATTTTGCATTTTTATTTCTGAAATTAGGTTTTTCAAGAGCAAAATTCATTGGCTTCCTGTGGCCTTGATTAAAATTTGCGTGATGATATATTTTAAGGATGAAAAGGGTGAGGAAGGTTGAAATAGTCCTAAACTCGCTGACCCACTCATTCAAGAAGCCATTTTCTTGCATGGGATTTGCCACCAAGTTGAATGGCTTGAGGAAGAATTTAAGCAGATGCAATGCTTCCTAAAAGATGCAGATGCCAAACAAGATGCTACCTGACATAAATGCACTGTAGTTTTAGAAATGAGAAGGTATTCCATTTATACGAGTTTATGATATAAATTTCCATTTTTAATATTGTTATCCATATGGTTGTTAATGAGTTGGGCCTGGGTTGCTTTTGGTGTGGATTTTGAACTGATTGGATGTACCTATTTGGCTGGCCCTATTAAAAATTGCTAGTTCCAAGCTTCCAGCAATGCTTTCCATTTGCTTTAGGCAGTTCGCTTTTTTACTTAAGGATAGTTTCTGATCAGCCAAAAATTGGATACCTTTGAATTTATCTAGAACGAGCTCCCCTCGGGTCAACAGTGCATCGAGTATATTCAAAAACCAGGTGAGTCGACTGACAATAGTCCCCCATATGCATGTTCAATTTTCAAAAAAAATTTCACATTGTTTTGATAGTTGATTGTTGTTCTTTCAATCTATTTACATATTTTTGTTCTTATTTTTTACTTGTTGCTTGTTAGTTAGGTACATAGAAGGCCATCACATTATGGAGCTCTTCATCTGCTTGACGGACTTTCATTGAATTGTCTTTTTATTTTGAAGTCTTCCATTGCAGATTTTAGTTTTTACTGTTAGGTGTACAAGTCGGATAAATAATGTTTCAAATTACATCATTATTGTTTTTACTATCTTTTGATTCTTAAATGAATATGGCTTAAATATATTTGTTTCTTTATTTTATTTTATTTATTACAGCAGGTCTTTTGGTTTAAAATCGTTCCGAAATAAGAAAAAATATTGTTCCCAAATATGACTGTTGGCACCAGAATGGTTTAAAACCGTTCCTAAAATTCCGTTATTCAAACGGTACCCAAAATGGTTCTGAACTGTTCCTGATTTTCTGCGACGCCTCTTTTAGGAACGGTATTAAACCGTTCCTGAAGCATTTAGGAACGGTTTTAAACCGTTCCTAAATGACGATTTTGGTGTAGTGAACTCCCCAAACAACTAAAAATGTTAGATTTCTTGGCTAGGGTCCTGGGAACATCTGGTGCATGATCCATCCATCGTAAGGCTTGTCATGTCAACAGTTCAGTTTGGATCACTAAAACAGGGGTCCCACTTTTAAATACTGAAAATTCATTAGTACTGTACAAACTTTTGGCCGAGGCATTGTATAATACCTCCTATTTCACAATACCTCTCATTTGCTTCCGTCCCTTGCAAGTCTTCACCTGTAAAACTTTATAAGCAAAGATCTGCTTATTCCCTTTGTATGGCTCTCTTATCCAAGGTATTCCAGAGCCGTGTAACAACCATAATGGTAACAGTGGTAACCGTTACGTGTTATGAAAAAAAAATGCCCCATAACGGCTAATGGCCCATATCATAACGGTAATAGCGGTGGCTATTACAGCCACCCTTACCATTATGAAATACCTTTCTCATATCTTGATAACATGTTGCCAATGATCAATCTTGATAACATGTTGCCAATGATCAATGCTAGATCCATCGGAAACCCAACCCAAACCTGACACTTATCCTTTTTGCTTCTCATTAGCCTTTTATTTTAATAGGACCAACTTTTGCTTCAAAGTGCTTGTTAGCATTTCCTTTCTATGAAATTTTGCTTAATGTCAATCTCTTCAAAGTAACAAGATTTCTATGCAGGCACATAGAAATCTTGTTACAACATTCCAAAATCAGTTTTTGATGGTTTGCTTTTCAATTTTTACAGGGACGTGGAACTGTTGTCACTGGCTGTGTTGAACAAGGGACTATTAAAGTTGGAGAAGATGTAGAGATTTTAGATTTAATGCAGGTTTGGGCCAAAATTCCATTTCTCAAATTATTTCACCATTTTGAAGCAGGTTTGCTGATTTTCTTGCACCTTACACGAGTTATGGCCAATCATGAAATTATTAATGCGGTTCCATCCTTGTGTAGGCTGGTGATAATGTGGGGCTTCTTCTACGTGGTTTAAAACGGGGTGACGTACAGCGAGGACAGGTAAGTAGTGCCACCGAGGCCTCTTTTTAACAAAAAAATTAAAATAATAATAATAAAAGAAGGCTCCAACCTAAAGCAAATTGATGTTGGTCTTCTTTTTCATTAGGGAAACTATGGCCTGAATTTATCAAAATGGGGTTACTCTATGCTGTTATTTGCTCTGCACTTTAAGGTCTTTTGGCAATGCCATATGTAAATAGCTCAAGAAATGACATCAACAATTTTGTTAATTTTGTTATTATAATTATTTTTTTACAGTGATGAGGTCATCGATTGTCCCATAGGATTGTTATTATTATTACTATTGTTTGGATATTCAGTTTGGAATCCAGCTATTTACATAGGGACTAGCTAAAGTAGGCGTGACCCCTCCCTTACAAATGATTTAAGGGCCACCCCATTTTGCATCATAGTGTCGGTATTGAATTAAATTGAATTATCACAATTCATTTTGGTTGGACATCCAAACACGGCTTTAATGGCTCCATCCAGCACCTAATATTGTCGATGACTTGGACAGATGAATTGTCTTACCCATTTTTCCAGTCCAGATTGTGTAAATACATGTTATTGCATTCATTAATCTTCTCCTTGTGGATTCTTCTCCTGTTTTGTCAGATCTTTCCTTGAATATAAATTCTGCTTGTATTAGATTGGATATTTAGGGTTGTTTGGTTGTTCAATTGGCTTGAATTGCAATTCACTTATTTATTGACGCCCTTTCCATTCTTCCGGCTCTTTTAAGAACTTTAGCAGCGTTTTTCAATTTCTTACCCATACCGGCGTTTGTTGAAACATTTAGCAGCATTTGTTACAAAATTTATCTACAACTTTGCATATCTTTGGCGGCGTTTTATGCGGCGCTAAGTACACTACAGCTATTACCGGCACTTTTTTTAGCAGCGCGTAGATAGCCTTCACCGGCAATCACCAGAAGCGCCGCTAAATGTTCATATTATACTGACTTTTAGGAGCGGTTTTGGCCACCAGTAAATCCTATTTTTCTTGTAGTGTATTGTACTTGTATATGAACTCATGCATACGGTGATTGTAAATGCAATGAAACACACTTTGTTATGACACGAGTTAGAGGGTCCATAGAGATCTTATGGTAACAACTTCATAACCCTACAGCAGAGCACTAAGCTGAAGGATCTTGACCATCAATATAGTGGGCTCCAAATTGATGAGCTAATGCCCTTCACAACCCTCCACTCCCGGAAGGATGACTCCGGTGGCTTTTCATTTCTCCATCCATAGATGGTTTGTGTTTCAAAACTACCCATATTAGAGAATCTATTCGGCGCCATATTTGAAAGTCACTGATCAGATAGCTAGGATCATCTGACGTTCGTCCAACAATTTCCCATTAACGGTCCTGATCTCCCTACAAGTTAACGGTTAGAATCATCCGTTAACCTGAAGTTTCATGTAGCATCCAGTACATGGACGGGTCTATTGTAGGACCATCTTTATAGGTGGACATAAGAAGGCGTACACATGCTGATACAAAACAAACTCATTCATGATCAATGTCCATTTTCTGCTATACTTTGGACGGTTCAGATTATTGTCTACCAATCTGAATTGTCCAACTAATGGGCCTTATATGGATGTATGGTGTTTAGAGAATCATACTTTTTGAAAAGACTATATTTTTACTTTCCGTGACTTGTTACTGACCGTTAACTGTTTTTTTCACTCCCACCGTCAATTTAGATGGCTAAGATCATCGAATCTATGCATATCTGGAATCGATTTCCATCCACAATGAGTCCTGGGTAATCCTAAGATTGATGAAGTAATACGGCTCTACCATATTCGGGTTCATATAGCTGGACGGTATAAGTATAAAGGGCTGTTCTCGTTACTGCATAAAGCTAACATATCGCCACTTGTCGAACTTTAATGAAATCCATCAGCTACACCCCCACTTCTTTTGGCTTGATTCCAAAAATCAGTCTGATTCAACGCTCAGGTGGGTCACCCCTTATGGAATTCCAAATTCACGGCCCATCACGAGTTTGATATTTACGTGTTATATTCTAATACTCATGATTTTTCAAATAATGTGATTTTGATTTTTCAAATAATGTGATTTTTAGGGAATTTTTTTTGTCCCGATGAGACACAGCCAGATGAATGGATTGGATGGCATGTGCACGCCAAGTTGGGCCTGCATATATGAGTTTTAGATGATCATGATTTTAAGGTTGCAAGATTAAGATGAGGCGACTTACCTGATGGACTGGATGGATTTCATGCAGATAAGAACCAGACTAACCTTCTTGTGGCCCACCTTACTTCCAAATTAGGCCGAACTTTGGTCGTAGGCTTTTTTTGAGGTGACGCATCTGATAGATGAGGTGGATGGTGTGCATACATCACATGGACCCCACATCTGCCTGGTGTCACCATAAGCTTACGGTGGTACGTACTAGAACCGCTGGAGCGCACCCTTTAAGTGGAACGGATTGGCTACTCCCCTGACCCCGGCCAATGGCTGGTGGTCGGTGCTATGTGGGCCACACCATGATGCATGTGTTTCATCCATTCCATCCATCTGTTTTTAAAGATCATTTTACGTTATAAGTCCAAAAATTAGGTATATCCAAATCTCAAGTGGACCACATTACAGGAAACAGTGTTGAATGAGGGTCGACCATTAAAAGCAGTTTGGGGGCCATAAAAGTTTTGTATCAAGCTGATATTTTTTTTCTCTTCATCTGGGCTGTATGACCTAATCAACAGATTGGATGTCAAATAAACAGTATAGTGGGCCATAGGAGGATTTTAATAGTTGATATCCAATCACTATTGTTTTCCTGTGATGTGGTCTACCTGAGATTTATATCCCTCTCATTTTTTAGATCAAGCAATAAATCGATCTTTAAAAATGGATGAACGGAATGGATAGCCAGGGGGAGTAGCCAATCCGTTTCCCCTTTACGGGGCACATGGTACGTGCATCACATGTTAATGGATTGCACATGCATGGGATCTTTTCTTGGAGCCCTATACTTAATTAGAGAAATTTATGACTGTGGACCCCACCTTTTATCCAGCGGTTTTTTTGAAGCAATACAAACTTAGAATACTCACTTGGACCTCCCCGTCTGGAGTCGGAATTTCAGGACGAAAATACCCCTCCTTTTGATGGAAATAGATTCGGTACTCCCCCTGCCACCAGCTAATAGCGGACAGTCGGTGGTCTGTAGGCCCCACCATGATGTATGCTTTTCATCCATGTCGTCTATATATTTTTCCAGATCATTTTATGGTATGAGACCAAAAATGAGGTATATCCAAATCTCAAGTATAGGAAACGGTGTTGAATGAGTGTTGACCATTAAAAACTTTTTGGGGGCCCACTGATGTTTGTGAGAAATCCTCTCTGTCTAAGTATTTCCGGTGTCCCATTTAGCCATCCTCGATGTGCCTGTGGAGGCCACGACCCTGATGTCGCTAAGGCGTACAATGATCAAGTCACATATATACGAGATGCATGAGTCACACTATCCAGTCATGCAGCAATCCTGCTCGTACAGCGCGATAATATGGGCACTCCGTCTCATAAGGAGTTCCGTAAATAGTCTGCTCAATTGCTTATGCTATGATCAGTCACTACTCATATCAAGCATACATATGATGCGTATGGGCATAAATCATGGAGTTATACTAGGCATGTTATAAGTAATGAACTTCTCTTACGATGGAGGTGGGCCTAAATGGCCTACACACAACTAGCATAATCCTATCAATGGGCCCTAAGGAGAGTTACAATGCAGACATTTAACCAATATTGTACAAACAATGTGGGCGTCAAACCACCATTGCTCCTAAGGCACAGCCCGCCATAAATATCATTACATAAACCATGGTGGAATCTCACATTGCAATGGACCTTAGGTACATCCCATTGTGCCTTAAATACATCAAATGGGCGATATCACATGGGCCTTATGTATATCAAATGGGCCACACCAATTGGGCCTTACTAATGTCTTAAGTGCATTACAATGGGCTATAACCCATGGGCCTTGATTACCTCACAATGGGCCTCAACCCATGGGCCCTAATGCATCATAATGGGCCTTAACCCGCGGGCCTTAGAATACATCAAAAGGGCCTAATCTCATGGGCCTTATATATGCACCAAGGTGGGCCTTAAAAATGGCCACAAATACATACATACGTATATATGAATCATGTCAAAGGATCAACCGATCCTTACTTCAAATAATAGTGGTAGGACCCACTTGAACCACGGATCTGACTCATTCTTTAGCTCATACTATAAAATGAGCTTTTAAAATGGATGGACAGGTTGGATGCAACACATGCATCATGGTAGGCCCCAAAACAGCCCACCATTTTATATATATATATATGTGTGTGTGTGTGTGTGTGTGTGTGTGTGTGTGTGTGTGTGTGTGGGGGAAAAGGTACAATGCACTGGAGCTGACTTTAACATCCCATGAGGTCGAGCGGTGTGGGTCCACCGTGATGCGTTTCGAACATCAACACCACCAGTCAGATGCACTAGCCCATCGTGGGCCTAGGTCTCAAAAATCAAGTCAATCCGTGACTTATGTGGGCCAGACCACATACAGAAGTTGAGAGGTGCCGTGCACCATTAAAACATTCATAATCATTCTTTTGGGCCCCCCAAGATGTGGTTAGCAAATCCAGCCCACCCATTATGTGTGTCCCACTTACATGAGGGTTCAGACCAAGTTTCAGGCGTATGCAAATTCCAGGTGGGGCCAGTGGACGGTGCAATAAAACACATACATTAACGTGGGCTCCACCATCCGCTGGACGGTGGAAATAAAACACGTACATCACTGTGGGCTCCATGTGGGGCCCACCATAACGTTTACTTTCCATCCAACCTGTTAATAAGGTCGCACGGACCTGGAATGAAGAGGAAAAACAAATTTCATCTTGATCTAAAACTTCTGTGGACCCAAAATGGGTTTGAATGGCATACATTCAATCCACACTGTTTCCTTTAATGTGGGCCACCTGAGCGTTGGATGTGTCTGATTTTTGGAAGGTGGCCCATCGCCCTGAGGTCCCACCATATGAACAGATTGGATGACAAATAAACATCAAGGTGGGGCCCACGGCTGGAGTCATGGTTTCCTGCCGTCCGCCCGTCCTTGACGAAGAATTTACACTGCATTAGTACTGTGCAAGATGACATCTGCTTCTTATATATATATATATATATATATATATATATATATATATATTTGGAAAACCTGTATTCTTGAGGTTTTTCATGTGTGGGGCCCGCTTCAGCCGAATCTACCCCGACCACTGGTTTCCATGGCTTGAGATGGACCAAACAAGTCCAATATCGGATATTTTTCGGTGTGTATGACTATCAAGGTAGATTTCAACGGTAATGACGTTGTTTTCAACGCTATGGCCCACCAGATACTCGGATCAACCTCAATTTTCGGCTCAACGCCTAAAATGAGTTGGGAAAATAGGATGGATGGAGTGGATTTGATCATTGCATCAAGGTGGGGTCTACATGGACCACCCTCTCCAAGGCTTGAGAACCAAGCTAATATTTTTATTTTCCCAAGTCCACGTCCAGGGATGCCCCTGGATGTCTGGTCATAACACATGCATTGAGGTGGGCCCTGCTTAGGTGGGCCACCAAATGGATGAATGGCATGTATAAAACATACATTAAGGTGGGGTCCATTCAAGTGGGCCACACCATCACATCATCATAAGAAAAGGGAAATGAAAGAGAAAGAGAGCGAGAGAGAGAGAGAGAAAGAGAGAGAGAGAGAGAGAGAGAGAGAGAGAGAGAGAGAGAAGGTGGGACACACGTGTGATGGAGGGACCCCGACACTATGGGCCCTTTGCATCCAATCATACATCAAATGATAATCAAGGTGGGCCATCGGTCACATCTTAGGGTCCAAAGTGAGATCCATACCATTGATCGGTAGGCCTTACTAGGCCCATCATAAAAACACAGAAATCTAGCCTATAGAAGCACCCACCACTTGATCTTCTTGGTCCGTTGGTAAACCAATCTCCTTGTACTTCACTTTAGTGGTGGAGATGAGAAATGGATGGCTAGGATGAGAGATCTTGGGATGGAAAGGTGGGCCTCACACATGCACTTTTCTCTCCATGGGAAGAGCTTGGACGTGGGTGCTCTTGCTTGAAATTGTGAAGGAAAAGAGAGAGAGAGAGGTGTGGTGGTTGTAAGAGAAGTGATGGGAGATGGGTGATAGATGTGAGTAATGGGTGAGGTGATGGATTGGTTGACTTTGGTGGTTGCTTTACTTGTGGAGAAAGGAAGCATGGGTTTCTCTTGTACTTGACATGATGTGATTGATTGATTGATGGGACATGGTATAGAGATTCTCTTGGGATTGCAAATGCGTGACATTTTTCTCGAAATAAATGTATGTTCACATCTCTTGGTCAGGGTATCAGATCAGTGCGTGAGTCGCGGCATCGGAACCGCGGCGACGGTACGGTCGCAATGGTACAAGTTTCGGATTAAGCCGACTCAATCCTACAGAATATGACTTAAGGTCAATCGCAAACGTTGATTATCGGTCGCCGGTTGCTGGAATTTGACGGGCAAGATCGCGGCAGTTGACGAAATAGTACGATCTAAGATACAGGTCTTACATATTACACACACACATGTTGTTGTTGCGAGTAAGACAGGTATTGCTCGGTCCCTTTCTCCCTCTACTACCCTTGCCCAGTATAAAATAAAAATGCAACTACATTAATTCAATGTGGTCCCAACCGAGTTTAACATATACCTTTGCTGCGTGCTTTCTTCATTAGACCGACCATTTTCAGAAGAAGACAAAGTGCGGATAAGGGGGCCCACAAAAAGGGTTTTTTCTGGTCTTTCTACCGGAAACGCAGTGAGAAAAGGGGGTGAAAGCAACGGCAGTGAAAACGGCAGTGGAAAGGGAAAGGAAAAGCAAATAGTGGAAATGGGAGAGGAAAAGCCACAGCCATGAGAAGGAGGGGTATTTTCGTCCTGAAATCCTGACTCCGTACGAGGAGGTCTAAGTGGGTACTCTAAGTTTGTATTGCTCTTAAAAAACTGTTGGATAAAAGGTGGGGTCCACAGTCGTAAATTTCTCACTTAATTATCTCAACCAGAAGAACATGGGTAATCGGTCTGGTAGTTATCAGTTGGTTGGACCGAATTGTCTACAACTGTTTTATACATGAAACACTCAAACTCAAACTCTATTATAGGCAAATCTACTCCGTTCATCAGGGGAGAAAAATTATTTCAACTATACATACTAAAAAAGATCAGCCATATAGAAAATCTTACACTAACATGAACAATGTAATGTGGAATTGATATTAAAACTTTTAAGTTCATAAGGTTTGTCCTGCCTAATATTTGGATGAGGCTGATTTTTGTATTTTCGCTAAACAACGTTTGTTGATGATATTCACCATGGTGACCCCACACAAACCCATGGGTGGCATCCCAACCCATCAGTGCACCTAGGTTGTGTATTTCACCTAGGATAGAGCCAGATGGACGGAGTGGATGCCTCACGTGTTGTAGCGGACCATGGTAACGGTTGGTGGTGTATGTACCGTATGTCGATATACTCTCTTATCATATTCTGTCGAGAAATTTCCAACTGTACGACCAGTATATGCGCTAGAACCTTTTGAAGCCCATTTCTTTTTACTTGCCAAGAATACTCCCCAGGCGTACGGACGACTTGCCAAAGGTCGAAAATGCCCCTGCTTTTGCTTCCGCAAGAGGATCGGCCGCTGACTCCGAGTTGTACGAACGGTTCAAAGGAGATCAACGTTACATGGACCCCACAGTTATGTATTTATTATATCCACAACGTTCATCCATATTTCGAGATCATTTCGGAGCATTATCCAAAAAAAAAAAATCATATTCAAAGATCAACTGGACCACACCACAAAGAGCAGCAGAAATTGATTTTCACCATTGAAACTTTTGTAGGGCCCACCATAACATTTATTTTCCATCCAATCTATTCATAAGGTCACAAAGACATGGATGAAGAGGAAAAACAAATTTCTTAGTGATCCAAAACTTCCGTGGCCCCTGAAAGGGCTTCAACGGTATACGTTCAATTCCCAACTACCTTTTACAGTGTGGTCCACTTGATAGTTAGATCTATCTTATTTTTCGTCCCAAGCCTTAATATGAGCTCTCCAAATAGATGGACGGTTTGGATATAACACAGACCCCATGATGGGACCCACAAAAACAAAAAAAAAAAATAACAAAAAAATAACAACAGAAAAACACAAAAAAAAAAAAAACCACAGACTATCGCGGCACTACTGCCGAACCGGCGGCAGTGCCGCGGCAGTCTGGCAGTTTTTTTTTTTTTTTTTTTTTTTTTTTAGGGAGAACTTCTCCCTTAAATTTTTGTCAAATACATAATTATATATATATATATATATATATATATATATATATATATTTTTTTTTTTTTTTCTATCTCTTAATTTATTTCTTTGTCTATTTATTTAACAAGCATATCTCCTAAACTAGAATGAGTTGCTTAATGTACCATATATGATTTTGGGGTAGGAGAAGCTAATTTTGCCAACCAACATAGTAATTTTCCAAGATTCTATTGGGTCGATGGTTAAAAATCCACTTCACGGTCAATTCACTTCACTTCACGGTCATTTTCGTGCATTTCATTGTCCAATCGCTTCACTTCACCCTCATTTCCATGCATATCACGGTCATTCCCGCATATTCCGTGTTGATTCACGGTCATTTCGATGCATTTCGCGGTCCCACGTCTTCACTTCACGGTCTTTTTCGTGCATTTCGTGGTCCAATCGCTTCACTTCACCCCCATTTCCATGCATATCACGGTCATTCCGGCATATTCCGTGTTGATTCACGGTCATTTCGATGCACTTCGCGGTCCCGCGTCTTCACTTCACGGTCATTTTCGTGCATTTCACGGTCCAATTGCTTCACTTCACCCCCATTTCCATACATATCACGGTCATTCTCGCATATTCCATGTTGATTCACGGTCATTTCGACGCATTTCATGGTCCCGCGTCTTCACTTCAAGGTCATTTTTGTGCATTTCGCGGTTCAATCGCTTCACTTCACCCCCATTTTCATGCATATCACGGTCATTCCCGCGTATTCCGTGTTGATTCACGCGTCATTTCGATGCATTTAGCGGTCCAGCGTCTTCACTTCACGGTCATTTTAGTGCATTTAGCGGTCAATCGCTTCACTTCACCCCATTTTCATGCATATCACGGTCATTCCGCATATTCCGTGTTGATTCACGGTCATTCGGCGCATTTTGCGGTCCCGTCTTCACTTTACGGTCATTTTCGTGCATTTTGCGGTCAATCGCTTCACTTCACCCCCATTTCCATGCATATCCGCGGTCATTCCGCATATTAAAGTGTTGATTCACGGTCATTTGACGCATTTCACCGTCATGCCCCTTCACTTCACGGTCATTTACTGCGCGCAAAATGGCGTGAAAATGCGATAAATGTGGCGCTTGAAGTGAAGGTAAATGATCGCGAAATGCGTGAAATGACTGCATCAACACGAAATTGTTTGGAATGATGGTGAAATGCATGGAAATATTTGTGAAAAGTGAAAGCGAAATAACCGTGAAATGAATGCAAAAATAATTTAATGAAAAGAAGAAATAATCTGCGAAATGCATGAAAATGGCCGTGAATCAACACTGAAATTGTTTGAAATGAGCGTTGAAATGCATGGAAATGATTTGTAAAGTGAAGGAAAATGACCGTGTGAAATGCTTGGAAAAATGATTGTGAAGTGAAGGGAAATGACCGTAAAATGCTTGGGAAATGAATGTGAAGTGAACGGAAATGATTGTGAAATGCGTGGAAATGACCGTGAATCAACATGGAATTGTTTCGAATGACAGTGAAATGCATGGAAATGATTGTGAAGTGAAGCGAAATGACCGTGAAATGCATGGAAATGGCTGTGAAGCGAAGGGAATTAAATGACCGCGAAATGCGTGAAAATGACCGTGAATCAACACGGATTTGTTTGGAATGACGTTGAAATGCATGGAATGACTGTGAAGTGAAGGGAAATGACCGTGAAATGCTTGGGAAATATTTGTGAAGTGAAGGAAATGACCAGCGAAATCGTTAAGTAACTTTCGGGTCAAAAATGCCCCCGCTTCCTCCCGAGGCGGATAGCCTGGTGCTCGAAGACGAGCGCTTACGCTCCTCGAACAATAGGAGTTATGCGAACGGTTCAAAAGATATCAAAGTTACATGGCCCCACAGTTATGTATTTATTATATCCACAACGTTCATCCATATTTCGAGATCATTTCGGAGCATTATATATATATATATATATATATATATATATATATATATAAATCATACCCAAAGATCAACTAGACCACACCACAACGAGCAGTGGGAAAATTAATTTTCACCGTTAAAACTTTTGTAGGGCCACCATAACATTTATTTTCCATTCAATCTACTCATAAGGTCATAAAGACCTGGATGAAGAGGAAAAATAAATTTCATAATGATCCAAAACTTCTGTAACCCCTAAAAGGGTTTTAGTGGTATTTCACGAATTTCCACACATTTCACGATCAATTCGCTTCACTTCATGGTCATTTCCACGCATTTCCACGTCATTCGTGTTGATTCACGGTCATTTTCACGCATTCGCGGTCATTTCCCTTCACATCACGGTCATTTCTACGCATTTCACGGTCAATTCGCTTCACTTCATGGTCATTTCCATGCATTTCACGGTCATTCCCGGCGATTCCGTGTTGATTCACGGTCATTTTCATGCATTTCACTGTCAATTCCCTTCACTTCACGGTCATTTCCATGCATTTCACAGTCAATTCGCTTCACTTCACGGTCATTTTCATGCATTTCACGGTCAATTCGCTTCACTTCATGGTCATTCCATGCATTCATTGTCATTCTCGGCGATTCCGTGTTGATTCACGGTCATTTCCATGCATTTCACGGTCAATTCCCTTCGCTTCATGGTCATTTCCACGCACTTCGCGGTCAATTCACTTCACTTCACGCCAATTTCCATGCATTTCGCGGTCATTTCCGACAATTCCGTGTTGATTCACGGTCAATTCGACGCACTTCACGGTCAATTCACTTCACTTCAGGACCATTTTCACGCACTCATGGTCAATTCACTTCACTTCACCATCATTTTCGGAATCGTCAGGAATGACCGTGAAATGCATGGAAATGACGGTGAAGTGAATTGACCACGAAATGCATGGAAATGACCATGAAATGAAACGGAATCGTCGGGATTGACAGTGAAATGCATTGAAAGGATCATGAAGTGAAGGGGATTGACCATGAAATGCATGGAAATGACCGTGAAATAAAGGGAATTAACCGTGAAATGCATGGAAATGATCGTGAAATGAAACAGAATCACCGGGATTGACTGTGAAATGCAGGAAAATGACTGTGAAGTGAAGGGAATTGACCGTGAAATGCATGGAAATGACCGTGAATCTAAACGGAATAGCCGGAATTGACTATAAAATGCATGGAAATGATCGAGAGTGAAGCGAATTGACCGCGAAATGCATGGAAATGACCGTGAAGTGAAGGGCATTGACCGTGAAGTGCATCAAAATGACTGTGAATCTAAACGGAATTGTTGGAAATGACAGTGATGTGAAGCGAAATGACCGTGAAATGCATGGAAATGGCCGTGAAGTGAAGGGAATTGACAATGAAGTGCACGGAAATGACCGTGAATCTAAACGGAATCGTCGGAATTGACCGTGAATTGCATGGAAATGATCTGAAGTGAAGCGAATTGACCGTGAAATGCGTGGAAATGAGTGTGAAGTGAAGGGAATTGATCGTGAAGTGCATCGAAATGACCGTGAATCTAAACGGAATCGCTGGAAATGACCATGAAATGCATGGAAATGACTGTGAAATGCATGGAAATGACCGTGATGTGAAGCAAAATGACCGTGAAATGCATGGAAATGGTCGTGACGTGAAGGGAATTGATCGTGAAATGCATCGAAATGGCCGTGAAGTGAAGTGAATTGACCGTGAAGTGCATCGAAACAACCGTGAACGTAAAAGGAATTGTCGGATATCGCCATGAAATGCATGGAAATGGCCGTGAAGTGAAGAGAATTGACCGTGAAATGCATCGAAATGGCGTGAAGTGAAGTGAATTGACCGTGAAGTGCATCGAAATGACCGTGAACGTAAACCGAATTCCCGGATATCGCCGTGAAATGCATGGAAATGGCCGTGAAGTGAAGAGAATTGACCGTGAAATGCATCGAAATGGCCGTGAAGTGAAGTGAATTGACCGTGAATTGCATCGAAATGACCGTGAACGTAAACGGAATTGCCGGATATCGCCGTGAAATGCATGGAAATGGCCATGAAGTGAAGAGAATTGACCGTGAAATGCATCGAAATGGCCATGAAGTGAAGTGAATTAACCGTGAAGTGCATCGAAATGACCGTGAATGTAAACGGAATTGCCGGATATCACTGTGAAATGCATGAAAATGGCCATGAAGTGAAGAGAATTGACCGTGAAATGCATCAAAATGGCCGTGAAGTGAAGTGAATTGACCGTGAAGTGCATCGAAATGACCGTGAACGTAAACGGAATTGCCGGATATTGCCGTGAAATGCATGGAAATGACCGTGAAGTGAAGCGAAATGACCGTGAAATGCATCGATGCACGCAATTGCCGGATATCGCCGAAATTGATTCACGGTCATTTCCAAGCATTTCGCGGTCATTTCCCTTCACTTCGCAGGCATTTCCACGCATTTCGCTGTCATTTCCCTTCACTTCACAGTCATTTTCATGCATTTCACGATCATTCCAAACAATTCCGTGTTGATTGACGGTCATTTCCACGCATTTCGTGGTCATTTCCCTTCACTTCACAGCCATTTCCACGCATTTCACGATCATTTTCCTTCACTTCACAGTCATTTTCATGCATTTCACGGTCATTCCAAACAATTCCGTGTTGATTCACGATCATTTCCACGCATTTCACGGTCATTTTCCTTCACTTCACAGTCATTTCCACGCATTTCACGATCATTTCCCTTCACTTCACAGTCATTTCCATGCATTTCACGGTCATTCCAAACAATTCCGTGTTGATTCACGGTCATTTCCATGCATTTCGAGGTCATTTCCCTTCATTAAGGTCTTTGTGACCTTATGAGTAGATTGGATGGAAAATAAATGTTATGGTGGCCCTACAAAAGTTTTAACGGTGAAAATCAATTTTCCCGCTGCTCGTTGTTGTGTGGTCCAGTTGATCTTTGGGTATGATTTTTTTTTTGATAATGCTCCGAAATGATCTCAAAATATGGATGAACGTTGTGGATAATAAATACATAACTGTGGGGCCATGTAACTTTGATATCTTTTGAACCGTTCCTACAACTCGGCTTTCGAGGAGCGTAAGCGCTAGTCTTCGAGCACCAGGCGATCCGCCTCAGGGAGGAAAGCAGGGGCATTTTCGACCTGAGTTACTTAACATATTTCGCAGTCATTTCCCTTCACTTCACAGTCATTTCCCAAGCATTTCACGATCATTTCCCTTCACTTCACAGTCATTAATTTCCATGCATTTCAACGTCATTCCAAACCAATTGTGTTAATTCACGGTCATTTTCATGCATTTCGCGGTCATTTCCCTTCACTTCACAGCCATTTCCATGCATTTGACGGTCATTTCGCTTCACTTCATAGTCATTTCCATGCATTTCACCGTCATTCAAAATAATTCTGTGTTAATTCATGGTCATTTCCACGCATTTCGTGGTCATTTCCCTTCACTTCACAGTCATTTCGCAAGCATTTCACAGTCATTTCCCTTCACTTCACAGTCATTTCCATGCATTTCAACGTCATTCCAAATAATTCTGTGTTGATTCACGGTCATTTTCATGCATTTCGCAGTCATTTCCCTTCACTTCATAGCCATTTCCATGCATTTTACGGTCATTTCGCTTCACTTCACAGTCATTTCCATACATTTCACCATCATTCCAAACAATTCTGTGTTGATTCACGGTCATTTCCACGCATTTCGCGGTCATTTCCCTTCACTTCACAGTCACATTTCCACGCATTTCACGGTCATTTCGCTTCACTTCACAGTCATTTCCCTGCGCGGAAATGACCGTAAAGTGAAGGGTCATGACCGTGAAATGCGTCGAAATGACCATGAATCAACAAAAAATATGCGGAAATGACCGTGATATGCAAGAAAATGGGGTGAAGTGAAGCGATTGGACCGCGAAATGAACGAAAATGACCGTAAAGTGAAGACACGGGACCGCAAAATGCGTCGAAATGACCGTGAATCAACACGAAATATGCAGGAATGACCGTGATATGCATGGAAATGGGGGTGAAGTGAAGCGATTGGACCGCGAAATGCACAAAAATGACCGTGAAGTGAAGACGCGGGACCGCGAAATGCGTCGAAATGACCGTGAATCAACACGAAATGTGTGAGAATGACCGTGATATGCATGAAAATGGGGGTGAAGTGAAGTGATTGGACTGTGAAATGCACAAAAATGACCGTGAAGTAAAGACGCAGGACTGCGAAATGCATCGAAATGACCATGAATCAACACGGAATATGCGAGAATGACCGTGATATGCATGGAAATCGGGGTGAAGCGATTGGACCGCGAAATGCACGAAAATGACCATGAAGTGAAGACGTGGGACCGCGAAATACATCGAAATGACCATGAATCAACACGGAATATGCGGGAATCACCATGATATGCATGGAAATGGGGGTGAAGTGAAGTGATTGGACCGCGAAATGCATGAAAATGACCGTGAAGTGAAGTGAATTGACCGTGAAGTGGATTTTTAACCATCGACCCGATAGAATATTGAAAAATTACTATGTTGGTTGGCTAAATTGGCTTCTCCTACCCCAAAATCATATATGGTACGTTCAGTAACTCATTCTAGTTTAGGAGATATGCTTGTTAAATAAATAGATAAAGAAATGAATTAAGAGATAGAAAAATATTTTTATATACTTATATATACATATTTACATAATTACGTGTTTGAGAAAAATTTAAGGGAGAAAAATTTCTCCCCATTATTAAAAAAAAAAAAAAAAAAAACTGCCAGACTGCCGCGGCACTACCGCCGGCCGCGATAGTCTGTGGTTTTTTTTTTGGTTTTTTGTTATTATTATTATTATTTTTTTTTGTTTTTGTGGATCCCATCATGGGGTCTGCTTTATATCTAAACCGTCCATCTATTTGGAGAGTTCATATTAAGGCTTGGGACTAAAAATAAGATAGATCTAACTATCAAGTGGACCACACCGTAAAAGGCAGTGGAGGATTGAACGTCTACCATTGAAATCCTTTTAGGGTCACAGAAGTTTTAGATCAATATGAAATTTGTTTTCCTCTTCATCCAGGTCTTTGTGACCTTATGAATAGATTGGATGGAAAATATATGTTATGGTGGGCCCTATGAAATTTTTAACAGTGAAAATCAAGTTTCCCGCTGCTATTTGTGGTGTGGTCCAGTTGATCTTTGGATATGATTCTTTTTTTCCGATAATGCTTTGAAATGATCTCGAAATATGGATGAACGGTGAGGATATAATAAATACATCATTGTGGGGCCCATGTTGAGGAGCGTTAGCGCTCGTCTTCGCACACCAGCCAATCGGCTTCCGGAAGGAATGCATGACGGGGGTATTTTGGTCCCTCGAAAAGTCGGCCATACATAGGGGAGTATTCTTGGAAGCTTAAAAAGAGGTGGGCTTCAAATGGCTGGTGGGCCATAAATGGGTCATACAGTAGGAAATTTCTCTATTCTGTCGACTGCTTCCTCTGCAAAGTTTGTGTAACAACCTTATTCTACCTTGCAGTGCGTGGGGCCCACCGTGTTGTAGTTATCACATCCAATCCGTCCATAAGGTTCCCCTTCAAGTTCACTCACTACATACCAAAAATCAGTTTGATACAAAACCTATGATGTTCACACAACATGAGAGAGTTTGGATGAGTTTCTCACCATTAAAAATTTCCATCTTCTTTCTTATAAACCATCTAATCCATTCAAAAGATGGGTTCCACCACCATGACTGGGCAAATCAGGGCATTTCAAAACTGAGGTAGGCCATCCGTAATTTTAAAGGTTTTAAACAGGTTTTTGCACTGCTTGGGCAACCTGATTTTTGGATGATACTAAGGTTTGGAGAAAATGGGGTCCTTACTCTTACCCGGGTGGCAGACTCCCTGGAGTTTCAACACCGGGTCAAGGGTTCGAGTACCCATGGTGGTGAAATCTCACGGCGTGCGTGTGTGTGTGTAAAAAAAAAAAAAAAAAAAAAAAAAAAAAGTTTGGGGAAAATGAGGGGCACACATGAGACGGATTGGATGTGTCACTACAAGAAAGAGGGCCTTAGCCGCTCGCTCTTCCTTTCCCTCCCTCTCTGTGCCGCTCTCTCTCTCCCTCTTGCGCGCGCTCCCTCTCTCTGCTTCTCCTTCTCCATCTCCCAGGCCCTCTCCCTCCCTCCCTTTGCCTCTCCCTCTCCGCTCGCTCTCCTTCTCACTCTCTCTCTCTCTCTCTCTCTCTCTCTCTCTCTCTCTCTCCCCCCCCCCCCTATCTATTCATATCAATTTGGGCATTTTTTTTTGGCATTTTTTTAATCCTTCAAGTAACATTATGCAATGATTTGTGTATTGGGAATTTTTGAGTTTCGAATCCCTAATTAGGGATTTGTAGTGTCGATTCCCTAATTGTGGATTAGTATAGAGGTGTTGTCTAAGAGAAGATAGTCATGTATCAGAGGTCCATCATGTATCTCTCTCTCCAATCGATCTACCGTACATCAAGGAGCATTCTGCTGCAACATCGGGTCTCTCTCTCTCTCTCTCTCTCTCTCTCTCTCTCTCTCTCTCTCTCTCTCTCTCTCTCTCTCTCTCCTTATCTATTCATATCAATTTGGGCATTTTTTGGTATTTTTTAATCCTTCAAGTAACATTATGCAATGATTTGTGTATTGGGAATTTTTGAGTTTCGAAACCCTAATTAGGGATTTGTAGTGTCGATTCCCTAATTGTGGATTAGTATAGAGGTGTTGTCTAAGAGAAGACAGTCATGTATCAGAGGTCCATTTGTATGAAGATGCTGATATCTTAGTCCATGAGCCTGTAGCATACATTTGGTTATGCATTACATAAGATGTTAAAGTTGGTGGGCCATCATTGATCAAATAGACTGCATTGTTTGGATCGGTGGCCCATGAGATTTGAGGATTATGCGTATCCAGTGGTCCTGATTGGTAGACATATGGGTGCTTAAAGTAAAGAGACCATATTGGTTTCTTGTGATGTGCCTGATTTGTTAGCTTTTGTGAGAAATGTTGCTGCTGCTATGCAGGAGATTCTAGCTGTAAAATCTTTTGTTAATTGGCAATGTTACATGGTTATCAATTCTTCTCTGTTGTATACTGAGTTTTCATTGGTTTCTACTATGTTTGGTTATAGTTAACGGCGAGAGATACAAGTGGAACTGCAGGCATTGGGATTCCATCAATGCCTGGAAATGCAAGCTTGCTTGGGTGAGTTGTTTGTCGTATCCTGTTGGATTCCTGAGTTCCTTATGGTAATAGTGGTAATTGCCTCTAATATGTTATTATCTTGTTCTTTTCCTTCTTGTTTTTTTAGTATAGTTAGACAAATTTCTCTTGCACTGCTTGTCATTTGTTGCTTACCCCTTATGCCTCACGACATGGTGAACCAGTGTTCATCAAGTAGTCCTCACCATGGATGAGCCGTAGGGAAAAATCCCACTGATCAGTTGGGATTGCCCTACAGCGATGCCAGGCAAGCAACCATGGGAGAGTGACAAGGGCAAGCAATGGTAGTGAGTCTCTACTTGGACTCAGATATCATTGTTTTCTTTCTCCATTCCAGTACTAGAAGTTTTGAGTGTCAACATATTACACAATGACTAGAATTTATTTCCACTATTTTATATTCTTAGTCATGTTAAAATTAAAATAGTGTCGTATAAGGATGGATGTAACCTGGGCTGTCATCTTACTCCAAATACATTAGGAAGTAGACCTCCTACTATATTTGAAATCTTACCTGACGCTCCACAGTGAGTGGCGTATACCCTGTCATTAGGAAATGACATCTTGGAGTTGGGATCAAAGAGGTAAGAAGACCAACCAGTTCACTGTTCATGTATCCTGGATACCGAAGAGAAGTAGTGCTTGCGAACATTACAGTAGAAACCAATGAATTTGTTTATGCAAAGGTAGGATTACTTAGATGAAGGCGTTCCACAACAATCCTATTTAGTGCAGTGTTGTCAAGAACAACAACACAATCAGCATTTAGAGTCAATCGTTTGAGAGTCAAAAGCGAGTTGTATGGCTGGACCACAACATCACTCGCCTCCATCTGATTGGGAAATACACTATATGTCTGAACAAGCTTTTTGCTATAACAATCATTTAGGGTCTCCAAAAGATATGAACCCATTCCTGCACAAAAGCAATAGATGGGTGTCATGCCCAAAACACACACGGTGTTGGCATTCACCAGCTATTGTTGCTTCTCATCTTAGTCATTCTAAACGTACAGTTCCTGCATGATGATATATCAACACTGGAACAACTTAGTGAGTCAGTTCAATATTAGATGCATATGAGAGAACTTATCATTAAAAATGCAATTCGAAGGGAAGTTCCTGGCATTAATGCTCCAATTGCAACCAAGCATGGATTTTGAGAATAGGAGAAAAAGATGAAGAGAGAATGCAATCGTTACCCAATGGATCCTTACGTTGCCTTGCTTGATACCTTGCATACATTCTTCCAGTATTTTCATTTTTACTTGTATTTTCTTTTATTTGTAACTATATATATATATATATATATATATATATATATATAAAGAAATCTTATATTTGTGGAGCTTTGAGAAATCTTGATGAGGTTGAAATGCTGGTACAAGTGCTCCTTCTTTTCAAGGCCGATACAATGCACTAACAATATGTGTTGAGACTTAAAGAGTACATTTGGGTGTTCCGGGTTTGCAAGGCCAAGAGGATGAACGCTGACCAAATTAGAAGCCTAGTTAGCAGAACTCCATGGAAAGAGAGGCCCTCATTGATATAGTTTCTGTTTTCCAGACTGCCCCAAACGCCGTGGAAGCTCCACCAACCATGATTTGGTAGTACACCCAAATGCACTAAGAGGGAAGGAGGGAGCTTGAAAGTAAGTGAGATGTGGATGTTGCAGCCTAAGAATGTCTGTGATAGTCTCTCTTGGAACACTTGTCTTCATTTTTCAATGGCTTGTTGCTTCCAAATTTTCCATGTGGAGTTACCTTTCAATTAGAAGTTACAAAAGTAATTTATGGTTCATAAGCCCTTGTATTCAAAGTTGGATATATCAATGGTTTCTTTTTATATTGTTTTTTGTGCTTTACATCTGATCCATTTTGCTGCAAGATCTGCTATCTCATTCCCCTACACTTTCAGGTGTAGCTGTACAAAATGGGATTGGGAAGCTTGATGCATACAGTCAAGAAGGTTTGTGATGGTACTGTTGAAGACCCATCTTTTAGCAGGCATGCATCTCTCTTTTCTTCCCCATGTTTTCATCATAAAATGCCGCTCTAGGCTTTCACTTGTTTTGTTTTGTATGTTTATGACTCAGAACAATATTGTAGACCATTTGGACTACTTTGATGTTCAGCTCTTGTGTGGAGATGTGGGGCTCATGCTGAGTTGTAATGGAAGAAGTACTATAATGTATTGCACAGATCTCAACGGCAGCTTTGTCTTATTGACGGATCCTTCTCTTCCATCCTAAAACTAAATACACAAACTGAAAGCAGTCACATCTCTGTTAAGATTTATTCAGGGGTCAACAGCGATATTGTCTTACAGTTGGTATTTCAAGCATATCTAGTTCTTCATTTAAATGCATGTAGAAGAGAACCTATGGAAAATTCCTTGAATGGGTTTTAGGAAGAAATCTTAGTCAAAATCGTGCATTATCTCCCTTCATGTGAATTTGAATCCAGATTGGGATGGACACTGTTAATTTCACCTGAATTTTCCAGTTTGCTTTTCTCATGTCATTGATTAAACTATTCTAATTGTATGTACAGGTTTTGGAAATTCATATTCTAGGTATCCATCAAACAGGAGTGAAACAGAATCAGCATTCCATCATCTTCGGCATCGTCAAGTAATTTCGGTTCCTCTTGTTTTTCAACATGCTTCATGTGCACCAAGAATGCAAAATGCTAATTCAACTGAGTTAACTCAGGGGTACAATGAATCCATGGTATGTTCTATTTGAATAACATGCATGGGTCTCACATGCCCGGATATATTGATGAGAAATTGTAATCGGATATTCCAATTTCTGAAAGTGGGGTCCATGACCAGTTATCCATTTGATGACCTGATGGGTTCAATGTCCACGGTTTTATGTAGTTTAATTCATTACTAACTCTCCATTATCTCCTCTTTTTGATCTTCACAGATCTTGTGTTCTATTGTTTTCGATACTGTGATTAATATGGTGGGCTGTTTTCAGTCTCTACTTACACCTTACTTTTGTGTTCAGGGTTTTTCAAATATCTGGTGATTTATTGGAGGCAGCAATAGCTCACTGCCAATTAATCGTCGTTTACAAGTAAGTTGCCCACATCCATATTGTCACACATTCTTTCTCTTCATACATGGTGTTGGAGGACCACACTATTGTGGCAATCACCGTCTTTTATTTAACTTCTCAGCCACTTGCGTTTTCATGTGGCAAACTTGTTATCAGGTATGCTATTACTTTTTTTTTTTCAAAAATTTTGGGTGTTCTCTGCCATAGTGCAGGTGGTGGGATGCGCTCTCTGTATTTTGGTGACATTCAATGTAACGCCCTGAAAATCGGGGGTCGAGCAAAGCTCAGCTCCCGAGTTCCAACGCATCACTTATGCAACATAGATAATGATGATTATGATGAGTGCATTGAAACATGAATGAGATTATACCAAAACAGCACATCATACTCCAGAGACAAGTGAAATTGCAAGCGGAAGACTGTGATAGATATATAAAATATATAAACTGTGGTAAGTCTCCAGAGTGTGATAATGTTACTAGGTTAAATAATTACATGTATAATTCCAAAATATATAAAAGGTGTAATGTCATCTAGTCAACATCCCAGAAATTTTCGTCGATCAGGACACGGCTCACATGAACCCGCCTGAAAACTGCATGTAGGAGAATGCCTCCTCGTCATCCTCGAAGTCCGGCTCCGCCTTGTAGGCATCGCCACCACCTGCAATTAAGACAGGGTCTGGTTGGTGTGTACAACACCGTCCCGTAACGTGGGAGTGAGTGATCAACTCAGTGGAACTATTAAGCAAAGGTTAACATGTTATCAATTCAGTCAAGTAGCAATGATAAAGCAATACAATCACATATCCCTAAGTACTCTGATTAATGCAAAAATGGTATGTATAAATGATGCATGCCATCGCCTGCATCCCTCTGCGATCTTCATCTCACGGTCGCGCATGTCAGTCACTTCCTCAGTACTCTACCCAACGCCAAACGGCACATGCAATGCGGTGCATGAGCATGCTTACCAAGTTCTTATTAGTCCTTTTCATACAGCAAGATTAAGAAACTAAAGTACCTCCCTTATATCATTTTTCAAACAATGATCCATTCTAGGGTCGTCAGTCCTAGCAAATCTCATACGATATTGCAGTTCTAGGTCACTGCAAAGGGCTCGTCACCTTATCAGTGCAGGCCTAGCTTATACTCTAGTTACTACGGAAAGGCTCGTCGCCTCTACGTAGTCTTAGAGTATGCTCGAGGTCATTACAAAGGACTCGTCACCTTATCAGTGTAGACTGACAGCTCGAATACAGTGTCCCATCCACCGTATTCGGCTCACGAGGCGGTGTTGCTCACTGGTCACTACGGAGAGGCTTGTCGCCCTAGCATAGGCCGACAGCTCGACCACGGTATCCCATACCACCATGTCCAGTTCATGAGTCTTACGGATTGAGGTACCAAGGTTAACGGAATTCACTGGTGAGTTTAGTACCTTAGGTTCAAGCAGTAGCGTCCATACATGGTGAACATACATCGGGTCAATCGGGTTATGTGACGAGGTCGACTAGTACGAGCATACATAGAGTTGATCGACATGAAGTGCGTAAGCATTCCGTGTGGCCTAACCACTGTCGACATCCCAAGTACAGCTCGGATTCATCGACCACATCCTGTATGGCGAAACAACTTCTGCCAACTGGTCAGAACCTGTTACCGATTGCTTGGACTATATAATAGTCCCAACCGCATTCAATTACAACAAGTAATCATATGAGAAAGTCAAAATAGTAATGGATCAATAATTCAAATCATACAATCATTCAAGCATTTTATGGAATATAACTTAAACATGAATTCACACATATGCATTCCATGCCTAAACAGATACTATAGTATAAATTACATGGAGGAAATCATACACATAGTTAAAGTAGTTGAGAATCATATCTCAACACTCATACAAAGTACAATTAACTAACTACTAGTTCACTTAGACATTCTTACAAACACTTAGTCTACACATTCCAACATACATGACGTATGTTGGTTATAATATGTATTAGGGCAAAACCTTTCGCCAAGGAGTTGTTGCATATACAACAAGCATATATGCACGACAGATAATCATGTCAACTGCGAATCCAAAAACTATACGTATTCAATTATTTCAACAAATACATAGAATACACTATACTTGACATAGTTCATATGTATTCGTAAAGCGAAACAAACACACGTTTGGCATGTGAAATGACACCCATGTCAGTAATAAATCATTAACTGACATTGAAAGTCTTAAAAACCATAACCTAAATGTATATAGTCTGTACCTTTCGCCTGTAGATGCGAAACGAAATCAGTTTAAATACTAAGTCTTTGTCTACTGCACCACAATAACCTATAATAGGGAATATGTTAGCTAATTCATCTATTGCACTAGTTGAAAACCCTAAAACAGGTTAGGGTTAGAATTTTTTACCCAAGTACGGAGTCAGAATTGTCGGATTTGCGACATAGAGGTGGTAGTTAGATGTGTGGAGCGGCGGGATTGAATCCCAAGTACAAACACTAGTTCACACTCTCACTTTCTCTCTGTTTCCTTCTCTTTTCTCTCTTCTCTCTCCTAGGGTTTCCTAAATTCATATGGGATGAGAGAGTGAGGGTTTAAGGCCCTTATATAGGCCCCGAACTGATGGGAATGGCCCCAGGGCCAAGGTATACTTAGGTTATAGCCAAAGATCGGCTGTTCCGATCCAACAGAGCACTTCTGGAGGCCCCTTTTCTGCGTGTGGTCGGACTTAAGCTCCCTGACATTAGATCTAGGTCGAGTTTAAGTTTTCGGTTTGATCGGATTTACAGATCGACCGTGGCGGACCAATTTCAATTCAACGGTCACCGGTATTCGATCAGGGCCACAAGTACACTAATATGTGTTGAAAATTTCTCCTGATCCGAGGGTGTAATTGGGTTAGATTTCGACGGTTTGAATTCTTAGATTCGGTCTGCAAGCGAACCGACTCAATTCACTTAAGTTTTAGTTCATTTCCTAAAGATATTCGCGTTTCTCACACACTTCGCTCCAGGCTCAAGTTGTGCGTTTCTAGGTACCTTTAGGACTTGATTTCCGAGATGGTTGTCAAGTCAAGCAAGGTGGTCATAACCGTATAGCTTCGCCACCATCGGACTTTCGATGCGCGGTCCAGGTCCGATACGAAGTTTCAGCATACTCCCGAGAGCAACCAGGTTTTGAGATGGATCCTAAGTTTTTAGGTAATGTAGCATTAACGGTTCTACTCGTTTTGGGTCTTACAGATCGTATTTAAAGTAGTTCAAGCTAGTTCTACTGATTATTCAGTTTAGTACTTAACTAAATTATGCCCTAATTACGACAGAATAAGGTCTTAGGGCAGGAGAGGCAGATCTTTCCAAATAACCTATTCGTTTTGTGAGATTCCATAAGGTTAATGGTCAAAAGCCCATTTTATTTATGTATTTACTATTTATAGTAAGTTTTAGTTTAAGTATTATTCTTCATTATTTAAACTTTAGGATTTGTGTCTAATGCGAAAGTACTTAGAAAAATCTGAAGAACAAGGTGGTGAAAGGTGAGATTTTAAAGGAAATGGATTGAAAGGGGATTTGAGGCTTTAGGATTGAGTTTTGAGAAGTCAATTAAGGTATCATGATCGACTCATTGCCTAAGGACGTTTATCTCCAAGTTGGCAAAAATCCGGGGTGTTACATCCAAACAATGATTTTTTATTTTTTATTTTTTTTTGAAAGATGGGAAACAAATTTCGTAGTACCAGTTCTGACATCTTGGTAAATTCATATCAGTTTGTTGGTAAATTCCAATCAGTTTAAGGATCCCAAATAAACTAAGATTCTAAAGTAGCTTAGCAGTATACCCATCACAAATCGAAAACACTTGTTTTATGGAATTAACACTGTTATATATGAAAAGGAATTGTTTAATTTCTGTTAAAATTAAGGAAGAATGAACAACAATATTCAAATTTCTCTTCCTTTTCATGTTGTGGATTATTTTCTTTTTGTTATTTTCGATGAATCGAAGGAGATTTGCTTTGCGTTTGTGTTTGATGTCGAGATTTTGGTAATTCTTTCACTTCAAATCCTTAGATCTGAGAAGATTATTCAATTTATGTTAAAATTCATGAGGAAAATGAAAACTAATGTTGAAGTATATCTTTGGTTCCTTGTTTTTGGATAGATTTATTTATTTATTTTTTTTATTTTTTTTATTTTTTTTTTTTTAAGTTCATGAGAAAAGTTTTTCTTGAATTTGTTGTGGTTCGTAGATTTTGATGAAATGAGCTCAGTTATGGACTCATATGCATTAAGATCCGTCTCGGATCTGCCTGCACCTTTTCGGCCGACTTTCAGTTTCAGGTATTCTCTATGTTTGTGTTTGGATACAGTATTGAAATTAATTACAATTGTTAGATTATAAATGTAACGCTGTAGATTTTTGCTGACCTGGAGTTAGATGTCCTTAGGCAAGGGGTTGATCCTAACCCCTAATTAACCTCTCAAACCTCAAATCCTTTAGAAATTAGACAAGTTTAACTAAGTGTTAAACTAGATTAGTTGTGAAATTCGCTTGAATCACTTTAAATATGATCTGCAAGACCCAAAACTTGTAGAATCATCGACGCTAGGTTACCCTAAAATCTAGGATCAATCTCATTACCCAGTTGCTCTCGGAAGCACATTAAAACTCCGTATCGGATCTATACCGTACGTCGAAAGTCTAATTACTACGAAATTATATAATCAAGACCGTCTTGCTGGGCTTGACAACCACCTCAGAAATCAAGTCCAGATAGTGTCCCGAAGTAATTCGCTTGAGCCCGGAGTGAAGTGTGTGAGAAAACGTGGTTTCCTTTAGAAATTAATTCGAATCTGAGACTTGTCATTTGTGGGCCGAATATAAGTAATCAGACCGTCAGAATCTGACCCAAATACACCTTCGGATTAGGAGAAATTTCATACATAGGTCAGTGTACTTGTGGCCTTGATCGAGTTTCAATGATTGTTGAACTGAAACTGGTCCGCCACGTGTGATCTGGGAACCCGACTGGAACAAAAATTTAACTCGACCTAGATCTAAGGTCAGCGAGCTTAAGTCCGACCTTTGGCTCAAGGGGGGGCTCCGGAAATGCTCCGTTGAGTCTAAACAGACTGGTTTTAGACATAACCTAAGTATACCTTGGCCATTGGGCCATTCCCATCAGTTTTGGGCCTATATAAGGGCCTTAAGCCCTCACTCTCTCACCCCATATGAATTTGGAAAACCCTAGGAGAGAGAAGAAAGAAAAGAGAGAGAGAGAGAAGTGCGGATTCTTCCTGGGATTCTTCCTTGCTAATCCACCTGCTGAAACACCACTCCGGTGTAGTTCTTCTGGTGTTTCCAACGCCGTCTTTGGGTAAGAAATCCTAATCCTAACCTGTTTTAGAGGTTCAAATAGAACAGTTGATAAAATAGCTAACATATTCCCTGTTATAGGTTGTTTTGGTGACGTAGACAAAGGCTCAGTGTTTAAACTGATTTCGTTACGCTTCTACGGCGTAAGGTGCGGACTATAGACGCTTAGGTTATGGTTTTCAATGCTTTCAATGTTAGATAATGATAGATTCATAATCTGGATGCTATTGCACATGTACAAAGTGCTGTCCGTTTCATTTTTCAGTTATACGTTAATTCTGTTGAATATACTATATTCCATGTATTTATAGAAAATACCGTATACGTATAAAATTTGAAATTGTGTTGGCCATGATTAACTGCTGTATATGTATGCTAGATTTACTAGTATTAACTTCTGGGTGAATGGATTTGCCCTAAGGCATGTTATATCAACATACGTTGTGTATGTTATATTGTGTACCCTATGTGTTTGTGAAAATGACTGAATGAGTATAGAATTCGCATTCATGCTCGCCATGACTAACAATCATGGATATATGATGGTTGTATAGGCGATAACCCTTAGCGAAAGGATTTGCCCTAAATTAGGCCACGGCTAATGCACGTATATATGTTTAAGTATGTAGCCCACGTGTTTGTGGAAATGATTGAAGGAGTATGGAACCCGGATTCATGCATGCCATGATTATCCATCGTGGGTATATGCGTGTGGTATACGGGGCAACTCCCTAGTGAAAAGATTTGGCCTACTACCTGTGTGATCAACATACGTCATGTATGTTGATGTACGTGTAGTCTAAGTGTTTGTTAAAATGATTGAATGAGTAAGTGGTCAGTAAATTAAAATTTATATGGGTGTTGAGCTATGATTCCCAACTCCCTTAACTATGTGTATGATTTCCTCCATGTACCGTATATTATAGCGTCTGTTTTATCTATGGAATGCATATGTGTAGATTTATGTTTAAGTTATAGTCCATAAAATGTAGAAATAAATCCGTGACGGGTGATGGGGGAGCGGTGTAACGATTCCGTGCAACAGCCCTGGTAGCCCTAAAGTGGACATTATTGGACCTTTGATTATATGATTTGCAATCTTGATTCATAATTACTTTAACTATCTTCTAGGATATTTTGTTGTAGTTTAATGTGATCGAGGCTATTGTATAGTCCAGGAAATAGGTAACAGACCTTGATGTTGTGGCTGAGGTCATTTCGCCACAAAAGACACGTTCGATGAATCCGAGTCATATGATAGTTGTCGATAGTGGTACCTTGTCGGTTACTTCAGCGTACGCTCGTACCAGTCAAACTTGTCTAATAACCCGACGGGCCTATTGTGTGTTCACCATGTTTGGACGCTACTGCTTGAACCTAAGGTACCAAAGTTACCAGTGAAACCCCGTTAACCTTGGTACCTAGATCCGCTAAGACTCATGAGCTGGACATTGTGGTCGAGCTGTCGGCCTACGCTGGGGCGACGAGCCTCCCCGTAGTGACCAGTGAGCAACCCAGACTCGTGAGCCGCATACGGTGGTATGGGACACTATATTCGAGCTGTCGGCCTACACTGATTTAGTGACGAGCCCTTTGTAGTGACCTCAAACATATTCTGAACCTGTGTAGAGGCGACGAGCCTTTCCGTAGTAATCAGAGTATACACTAGGCCTATTGTAACAGCCCGAATTTTTTCCAACCTGGGATTAGACGTCCTTAGGCAATGGGCCGCTTCTAACACCTTATTAACTTGTCAGAACTGAATCCCATATTCTAAAATCGCTTCTGAACTCATTTCCTTCACAAATCCAACCTTCACCACCTTGTTCTTTCAATTTTTCTACGTACTTTTACCCTAGACACTATCTTAAACTAGTTAAGTATTATAACTTGGATCACCTTATATACAAACTACAAAGGCCTGAGTACCACCTCGACCAGAAATCACTTAGGATTAAATCCTTTAGAAATGAGACAAAGTAAATAAGTGCTAAACTAGATTAGCTACGAAATCCGTTTGAATCGCTTTAAATACGATCTGCAAGACCCAAAACTTGTAGAAACATTGATGCTAGTTTTCCCTAAAACCTAGGACCAAACTCATTACCCGGCTGCTCTCGAGAGCATCCTGAAACTCCGTATCTGATCTGGACCGCACGTCGGAAGTCTGAATAACTCGAAGTTAAGGAATTAGGACCGCCTCGCTGGGCTTGACAACCATCTCTGAAATCAAATCCAGCCAGTGTCCCACAGCTGTTCGCTTGAGTCCGGAGCGAGAGAGTGTGAAAACACTTATTTCTTTACAAAATAAATATCTTGAATAGTAATCTGAGACTTGTCGCTTGCAGGTTAGTATTAAGTAACCCGACCATCAGAATCAGGCCAAATTACACCCTCGGATCAGAAAAAATTTCATAAACATTTACATGTACTCGGAACTTCGGATCTAGATCCGCTGACCGTTGAACTGAAACTGGTCCACCACGCTTGATCTGAAAATTTGACTGAAACGAAAACTTAACTCCACGTAGATCCAATGTCTGTGAGCTTAAGTCCGACTTTTGGCTCAAGGAGGCCCGCCAGAAGTCCTCCGTTGAGCTGAAACAGAAGCCCTTTGGACAAAACCCAAGTATACCTTGTTCCCAAGTCTATTTCGGTGAAGTTTTAGGCTATATAAGGACCTTAAACTCTCTCTCATTTCAGCCATCCAAATTTGAGTTTGAGAAGAGGGAAAAGAGAGAGAAAGTGAGAGAGAAGTGGGAGCTCCTTCCTGCCGTTCTTCCCTACCGTATCCAAGCTTAAACTACCTCATTCTTATCACTTTTTCGGTGATTTCAGCGACGTTTCTAGGTAAGAAACCCTAACCTTAAACTGATTTGGAGTTTTAAGAGTTGTAGGTTATGAAATAGCTAACCTATTTCATCATATAGGTAGCTGAATCGCCGTATATAAAGTCTTAGCAAATCCATCGACTCCGTTACGATTCTACGACAAAAGGTGCGGACTTTAGGTGTATAGGTTATGGTTTTCAACGCTTTTAATGTCAGATAATGATAGATTCATGATCTGCATGCAATTGCACATGTATAAAGTGCTTTCTGTTTCCTGTTTCGATTAAAGATATAGATTATAGAATTTTACATATTCTAGGTATTCGTAGAAAATACCGTATACGTATAAATTTTAAAAACGTATTTGACATTATTATTTGTTGTATGAATATACGATATATGGATAAAATACTTATTTGGCGAAAGGATTTGCCCAAATACATGTTTCACTAATATACACTATGTATGTAGAAATACTGTATTGTAGAAAGTACCGTATACATATATATTTTAGAGATGTGTTTGCATGATTATTTGTTGTATAAATATACTATATATGCGTAAAATATTTGCTTGGCAAAAGGACTCGCCCTAATACATGTTTGTTAACATACACTAAGTATGTTGAAATAGTGTATGCTAAGTGTTGGTGAAAATGCTTGTGTGAGTAAGTGTTTGGATGATGATGCCTTAGGTAGGTGTTGAGATGGGATTCTCAACTACCTTAGAGACCTGTATGATTTCCTCCATGTGGTTGTTTACTTTAACCGTTTACTTAGGAAATATGTGTGTTTGTATTCCTATTTATAACATGCTTTACAACATGCTTCATAACATGCTCAACTGATTGTATGATTTTACTTATGTAATGCGTATGTTTAAATTCATGTTTACGTTGTATGATCCATCATGGGTGATGGGGGAGTGGTGTAACAAATGCGTGTAACAGCCCTAGCAATCCTAAACGGATAATACCAGACCTTGATTGTATGAGTTGAATCTTAATCCACTATTGCTTTATCTATCTGCAATTGAATGTGATTGGGGCTATTGTATAGTCCAAACAATCGGTACCAGAATTGAATTTGTGGCTGTGATTCATTTGCCATGTGAGATGTGTTCGACGAACTCGAGTCGTACTTCGGTTGGTGATAGTGGTTGGCCATGCGAAGCGCTTATGCACTTCATGTCGTTCAACTTGTTGTGCGCTCGAGCTAGCCGAGCTCGTTAAGTAACCCGATCTGTCTAATGTATGTTCACCATGTTTGGACGCTACTGTTTGAACCTAGGGTACCAAACTTACCAGTGAAATCTCCTTTAACCATGGTACCTCGATCCACTAAGACTCATGAGCCGGGCATGGTGGTATGGGACACCGTGGTCGAGCTGTCGGCCTACGCTAGGGCCACGTGCCTCCCCGTAGTGACCAGTGAGCAACCAGACTTGTGAGCCGATTATGGTGGTATGGGACACTATATTCGTGCTGTCGGCCTACATTGATAAGGTGATGGGGGAGTGGTACAATGAATACAAGCAACAGCCCTGACAGCCCTTTGTAGTGACCTCGAGCATACTTTGATTTTGCGGTGAGCCTTAGAGTTTTACTGCGATGTATAGAGTATGAACTAGGCCTGTTTCTGTATAGTGATGAATCGTTAAAGAGGTGATGGGGGAGTGGTGTAACCTTTGTGCGTAATGCCCCCACAAATTTTGCGGTGACCTAGAAAACACACCATCGTCTCGAGATTAACTAGGACTGATGACCCTAGAATGGATCATGTTTGGGAATGATACAAGGGAGGTACCTTAGTTTCTCAATCCTGCTATTTGAAATGGACTAATAAATACTCGGTAATCATGCTCATCATGCATTGCATATGCATGGAAGATGTGGAGCACTGAGAGATGAAAGCATGCCGCGAACGTAAGATGGTGTCGCACGAGGGAGGGTGTGGTGAAGGCATACATCATGACTGCATTCATGCTTACATTAATAAGAGTAGTTAGGAGTATTTGATTTTACTGCTTTATCATTACTACTTGACTGCATTGATAACATGTTAACCTATGCTTTACTGTTCCACTGAGTTGATCACTCACTCCCACGTTACGGGATGGTGTTTGCAACACCAACCAGATTTGTTGAGTTTCAGGTGATGGCGATGCTTATGAAGTAGAGCCGGACTACTACGATGATGTTGAGGAGAAGTTCTCCTACTTATAACTCTCTGACAGGTCTATGAAGACCTGGTAATGTATTGACGGGGCTATGGTACTCGGGATAGAAGACATTACACATTCTCACATTTGGTAAATTTTAGAATTGTACTTGTAATTATTTAACCTGGTAACTTTATCACACTCTGGAGACTCACCACAGTTTTTATATTTTATATGTCTATCACAGTCTTCCGCTTGCAATTTAACTGTCTCTGGAGTATGATATGTTGTTTTGGCTTAATCTCACTCATGTTCAATGCACGAATACAATCAACATTCAATCATCATTCATTTTGTTGCATAAGTGATGTTCTAGAACTCGGGAGTTGAGTTTATGCTCGACCCCCGATTTTTGGGATGTTACACCTGTACTGATTTGGCAACGAGCCCATTGCAGCAATCTAGAACCGTAATATCGTATGAGATTTACTAGGACTGACGGCCCTAGAATGGATCCTTGTTTGGGAAGTGATATAAGGGAGGTACCTTAGTTTCCCAATCCTGCTGTATGAAAATGACTAATAAGGAACTTGGTAATCACGTTCATGCACCGCATTACGTGTGCGTTTGGCGTTGATGGTTAAGCACTGAGGGAGTGTGGTATGCCGCGATCGTAAGGAGTCGCTGAGGGAGCGTAGGCGAGGGCATGCATCATACATACATACCATACTTGCATTAATAAGAGTACTTAGGGATATGTGATTTACTGCTTTATCATTACCGCTTGATTGAATTGATAACATGTTAACCTTTGCTTTATTGTTCCACTGAGTTGATCACTCACTCCCACGTTACAAGACGGTATTGTACACACCAACCAGACCCTGCTTGAGTTTCAGATGATGGCGATGCTTGCAAAGCGGAGCCGGGCTTTTATGATGATGAGGAGGGTTTCTCCTTTATACAGCTATCAGGCGGGTCTATGTAGACCATCTTCTGATCGATGGGGCTACAGGGTGTTAGCTAGATGACATTACACCTTCTGTATATTTTAAAATGGTACATGTAATCATTTAACCTGGTAACATTATCACACTCTGGAGACTTACCACAGTTTATATCTGTTATATATCTATCACAGACTTCCGCTTGCAAATTTCACCTGTCTCTGGAGTATGATATGCTGTTTAGGTCTAATCACATTCATGTTTCAATGCACTCTTCATAATCATCATTATCTATGTTGCATAAGTGACGCGCTGGAACTCGGGAGCTGATCTTCGTTCGACCCCCGATTTTCAGGGCGTTACAGTAAAGTGGAAATAACTAGATTGTGATTTCCTCATCATTGGTATTGCTTTCTTCAGCATTGGTATTTATTCTTTTTGAACAGCTTACTTTGACAACACGATCAACTTTTGCATCAGGAGCATGACAAGCAGCGCGCAACCTTTTGTCCATGCTTTGTAAGGTGTTTGAACATCTCAAATCTGCCTCCATAAAAGCATTCCTTTTGTAGTCCTACAGTAGTCATTCCAGATCAGTAGCATATCACAATTCACAGGTGCAACATGCCCAAACAGATCTATGGAAGAATGGCGAGTTCATTTTCTTGTTGCTAATAAAAAAAAAGTTGTGTCTTAATAACGACAGAAGCTAGACTACATTATCTTATGACATCCAAGAAATGCTTGAAAGAAATCAGAAAAGCATAGAATGCAGCTGGCAAATAGACATGGGATGCATTTGACCTTAACTTTCAAGAGTGATAATGTGTAGCTATTAAAAGTGGCCTTGGCTTTAATACCAGCTATTAACATATCATCAAAGCCTCCCGAAGTTTGATTCCAAATGTTTTATTAAAGTATTTCTTGCATAGACCAGCTATTAACATATCATCTAATCTATCTATTTACAGTTGTTGAATCAGATCAAGTGTCCAAGTGCAGCCTTATCTGTCTTCTCATGAGGGCATGTTTTCTGTGTCATAACAGGGGGCACATTTGCTTTATACTTGTTGATTTGCAGGAATGCGAAGGTCAGTCTTCTCCCAAACCAATTGCCATCTGATGCTCGTATATCAAGTTTTAGGCTCAAGGTGCCATCGCCTGAGCTTGAGAGGTCACTAAAAGTTAAGGAGCATCTTGAGAATTCGCTTGACAACAATCTAGAGATTGCATTACTACATCATTCAGCAAGTCTTATTATGTGATCACTAGAGTGCAGATAGTAAAAATGATCATTATGAGGAATCCCCTAGCCATCATTTCTTTCGCTTAAGTCTTGCATCTTTTTTTTTTTAAGGTTTAAGTTTCACATCTATTAATCCTACTAAAGTTGCATACTGGATATTCTATCTTGATTCTACTAATTTTTTAGTTTGTAGATTCTAAAGCCTTCCTCCAAACACTTTAGCAAAGGAAGCTCTATTCACCGTCTGAGCTCTGTAAGTTGGGGTTAATTGGCTGAAATTGATGGATGATAGGATATTATCTGATTGTAAGTTGTGATCCAATTATATCTTGTCAATCTGTAGATCTTATCTGTATCCTTTTAAATCCTTTTAAAACTTCTGATTAATGAATTTATGTTTGTAGAATTTTACAATGTTTATCCTTGTAATTGCAATTAATGAACCAGATTCACAATTGTATATGATATTTGCCTCTATAGCATGTGTAACTCTTAACTGCAGTAGTGTAATTTATGTCAGTAAGGAACTCTTCAAGGAGGTAGTACGTCTGGATTTGTTTGCAGCCAATCCATGCTTTGAAACCCATATCAACTAAGAATAGTAACTTCACATCCCAAGCTTAAATTTGGATTGCGTTAGTAATATTTTTATAATTTTACTAGTTCTCATTTTGTTATATATGACCCAACCAAATCTAATTGAAAGTTCCTTGCCATCCAATCTTTTCTCTATGTTCCTTACAAGGCTAATTGGTTGACCTGCCTAGACCACTCAGTATGTGGGCCCCAGTGGACGGTGACACACACTGGATCCTGAGTCACAACAGGGGCAAAACTCAGTTGGTGATTATTATGAAACTTTAATTGGGTTTCATGTTTTCCTGGTGACATGCATAGTGGCGATATGCCACGGTTTTCAATTCTCTTCTGAAAGAAGTAAACAGGCTTTCTTTCCATAACTCTCTTACTTTAGCTCGGCATTTGTAATCATATCCTGCAGTTCTGTTCTGCCAATACATATAACAGATCCAGGTCCCGTGCACTTAGATATCAAAGGAAAACAGGCAATGAGTCTGAATAAATTTCCATATTAAAATTGGACTTGGTTAGGAGTTGGCAACTCATGGACACATCCGTATCTGATACGAATTAGATTTTCTTACCTTTTTTCTTAATTTAAGTTCTTTGGATATTGTTTAACTTGTGCCCCCTTAAAATTTATGTCATTAATCATGCTTGAACTCAGTATTTTTTTATTAGCAGTCTTTGGATTTTTGTAAACACAACATTGTCTTAATCTTTACCAGTGACATTTAGCAAAGCACTGGTCTTAATCTTCTAGCTTGAGGATATTTGTATATTATTTTGTGGTTATTTAATTATTACTGTTTTCACATTCAATTGCAATCATTATTGAAATTTCCTTTTTAGAATATCTTATGACATGTCAGTCAAACTTGCTTTCCTTTCTCAAACATTTTCCTTTAGAAGGGCACATGTTTTGTACGAGGCGTGTCTTGCTGCCAATAATTTGTTCCTTAAAACTTACCAATGTCAAAGTTAGCCTTAAAGTGACTCTACTATTATAGTTGTGAACATAATGATTTGAAGGAGAAATGATATGCATGCTTTCTCACATGAGGTTGACGGTTATGCAAATTATTTTAAACTTTAATTTCGATCTTCTTTAATTTATTATTGCTATTTTTCTTCAATTTCCTAAACAAATTAGAAAGAAAAGGTTATTATGAGGCTTCCATAACTCTCTTTTTCATGATTCATATACACTCCAAAAGATCATCAGAAAATGGTTTTGTTTGTGTTTGAATTTAGAAATTCGTTGGCGTATAATCACAACTTGTTTTCATCACTATTGATGTAAATAAATTCAGAGTCCGATACTGTATTCTGACAATATTATTCTCATGTTTTGCTGTTTTTTTTTTTTGGGTATTTGTTCCCTTTCTTCAGGGACTTGCATTACCAGGTGAGATACTGTTCCAAGTGTACATTTCATTAAGAAATTATGTAATGTCTTTTGCCTTTTTGAAATCTAGCTGTAACGCCCCGACTTTTCAGGACCCGAGTACACGACCCGTTTCCCAAAAACCCGAGTGTTAACCTTAAAGGATGGTCAAATTCGAGTATAATTTATTTTTTTTTATCAAAGTAAGCAGATGAGCGTAGAATGGACAAATCAACATAAAGGAAAATTTTCATTTTCATTCAAATATATACAAGTGGTTGCCCATAATGACTTATACAAACCAATGTCTCTACACTATCAATTACAAGATTACATACATGAGAAATTTGAAATATATAAAACATATAAATGAGAGCCACAAGATCGCGCAGCTCCACTTAGGAATACGGTTGTGCATCCATGGCACCTGCACAGCTTCTCATCAAGTCTGATCATATACATCATCTAGGCCACCTGTTCTACCTGTACGGTTGTATATTTGATGGATGAGTGGCCAGCTCAGTGTGAATTCCCCTCAAGATTACACACCACCGCATTAGGTAAGCATAGTTATAAAATAACAAAACAATCAAAACAATACATGATGCAGTCTTTTTAAATGTATGGATGCGTGAATGCACATCGACCTGGGGATGCACATCCAGTCGGACTTGGGCTCGTCGCCCATGCAAATCATCGACCTGGGAAAATCATGCAGTCGAAACAGGAGTCGATAGTCGGTGGTCTGGGAGCTAGCGAAACAATACCCCAACAACTCTAGGGCACGTGCTACAGTATCCAAAATTAGCCACCCGTCATCGCCAATATGCTATAGATGCATGATTAGCCAAACCGTTATTAGTCCAGTTACAATCAGCCAATTTAGGTAAGCTCAAGGTCACTACGGGGAGCTCAGAACCCAGCGTAGGCCGACAGCTCGGGCATAGTGTCACATACCACCATCCCCGGCTCATGAGACTACCACCTTAGGATGTTAATGAAAAGTCGTCGACTAGTGGTCAATCATATTACAACATATGGGGCTTACCATCGCGCCGTTGCACGATATAAAACATCGAACCCATATAGGACAAATACCAAAACAAACCACGTAGGCAGATATCAAAATAAGCCACATAGAGCGAGTATCAAAATATGCCACATAGGGCGAATATCAAAACCATACAATAAAAACCATCCTTAAAAATTATTGGGCACAACAACCCTGGATAGTAGGCCCACATCAATCATCCTTCTACACCACCACTCAATAACCACCTAGTCGAAAGTCCATTACGATCACAACTAGTCAAGATACATCCCAAGTATGGGTGTACATTCATATGTGGGAATTTTCCACCAATGTACCAGTTTAAGTTTCATAAGCAACCCACAAAAAGAAATCCACAAGCATGGGCAATTATACAGGATAATCATAAAGCATGTAATACAGTAATTCAATTTCCACCAGCTAACACAAATTATTATAAAGAGAGATATCAATTATGAGTTTTAAATAAAAACTATAACTTAAGCTAATGAGAAGATGAAAAGCTCAAGAGGAAGAATCATCACCTGCATGGTAGTGTCTACGTACTCGATTCGAGTCTTCTTGTGGCTTGCAGTTGCTCAAGGAATCTCCTAAGATTCACAGTTTATGTTGGTTAGATATTCCTACGTCTTGGATTAACAGATGTAACACAGTGAAGTCCCATGGGTGGTGTTATACATTATGAGGTGGAATTTACCGCACATATGGACAGTTTGGATGAACCTCGCATATGGTGGAGTCCATATGTGACCAACGTGGGGGCGCATCTAATGGTTCAAATGGCACACCGATACCACCCGAGTTGGTACACACATGCCATATTAGTCACCCTGCTAAGGATTGGCACTAAGACTTCTAGTGTTGAAATGAGGTATCACCGTCCTGTCTAGCTACCAGTTGAGCTATGGACTTAAGTAATCATGTCCAGAATTTGGGCATCCACAGGTGGATGATCTGGGGCTGTCCATTGATGGACGGCCCGGAATCCATGACCCTTTGAGGAGTGGACGTGGGGTATGTAGTAAGGTGGGCCATACTGACCTTGGATGGTCTGGATCACCGTTTAGGGGATGGTGTGGATGTAACGACATGTACGTAGGTCCCAAGCGTGGGAGAGTTTCCATGTTCTGCTGGGTTGAGTTAGTTCCAAATACATGCGAGGTGGGGTCCTAGTTGCTGTCTTAAACGGGTGAACGGTTTGGATTGCAACACAGTCTGTGGTGGCCACCAACCGTCAGATCTTGTTTGGATGGTGCAGGTGGGATTATACCAACGTGGGTCTCACACGAGGCCCACCACATGCATTTACATATTATGTCAGCGTCACATGCCCCTATAATATATATAAATATTACATATCCATGCATCTATTATATATTTAAATAATATATTAATGTCACATGCATTGCATATTTAATTATTATATCTTTCATGCATCTAATATCATGCCACGTGGGTCCCTCATGGGTCCATCATACATATATACCATATATGTACAGCACTTCAATGTGGGTCTTACATGGATGTGGGGCCCATTTAATATATCTTATTATACATACTTTCGGAGAGTATTCCAGCCATCCACACCACAGATGGGTCCACACATGTGGGACCCACCATTTATTGTGGTATTTCATGATATCATTTAGGGCGTGTTTGGACGGGCACGCTGCGTTGGAGTAGCCTGTATTAGGCTGGATAGGGTACTCAAATCCCACGTCGTCCGAGAAGCCGCCTATTTGGACGGGCGCTGGATTCAATCTGGAGAGAAAATCCACTGGATTGGGGCGGATTTTGTCACTGGATTCAACGGGTTATCTCCCATACGGCCCAATCCTGTGGGATTCGGCGCTGGATTTCTCTGTTTTCATTCTCCCTGTCTTTCCCCTTTTCGATGTCAATCCCTTTCCGTTGAAATCTCATTCACGGGGTTTCTTAGGCTGGGATTTGGCGGGAGGGTCAGGAAGATATGGTCGCGGGTACACATGAGGTATGGCGCGAAAATGGGTTTATAAGAAGCCGTATCAGCTCGCGATGGTTGTCACCAGTCGAGCCGGCGCTGCCATCGCGAACTGACGGTCTTCTCCGGCGGAGGTAGGTCCTCTTCCTCGTCCAAATGCTATGAGTAAACCCCCATTTGAATTGCATGTTGGATCTCGGCCTGATCCATGTTGCGGCTGAGATGTGGGATGAAGTGGTTTTTCATGCTTGTCTTGTATGAGGCTTCATCACATGCGAGATAGGCCCTCCAATATGGAGTCGGCCTGTGTCGTCCGCTCCGACGGCATTGTTTCACATACCGATTTATGCGGGGGTGGATTTTCATCTTCTGTTTTCAAACGTGATTCCTGTCATGCTTTTCCAGTTATTTTTTCGGATTGAGTCTATGCTATCTTCTGCTCTGTTGGTAGATCAACCGCAGGATTTCTCTATTGTTGCTATATATGAGATGGATTTTCATTTTTAGGATTTTACACTTGCACATTATATACCTGTTATTTATAATCATGTTCTGTAGATAAATTTTTTCCATATAAAGTACATTTATATATGAACTGTTGATATCTGTTTTGTAAGGCAGCTATGAATTTTTATGGCTTCCTTTCTCGGTCAAACAAATGGTTGCAAATCATGATTTGTGGAATTTCTGGGATCACCTTCAGTGTTACAATGGAATTATTCTGTGAACTCTCTTCCAGTGGTGTCTGTTTGGGTTGCATACAATGTATATTTTTAGACTCTTCGACAAGTCAATTGTGACCGTAGTTGAAGCCTCCACATTTATGTAATTTCCATCTCTGGATAGCTAACTTCTTGCAAAATCCCAAATCTGTAGTCATTTTTTGATCTTCTAAATCTGCCATGAAAAATTTTAAGTGTATGAAGTCCTTATGTTGGTGTTACTGTTGACTGTTGGTTTTTATCATTTCCTTTCAATCTTTTCCTCCTCTTCTTTTTGGTTGAGTATATATGTATTTTCTTCTTCTAAGTACTGAATTTCCTGATATATACCAGATAGATTTCTGCTACATGTCACATGGAATTCCCAGGATTACATCAGATGGTTTGTTCTGTTCTTATATCAATTGCATGATTGGAGAGTTGTTGCTATATCTCATCTGGATTTGCTATTGCTGGATTTTTCAGCAAGACATCATAATCATGTTTTGAATAATCAGGTTCTTTTTTCCAATTGTACATGTATGATAGTCTCATCAGTGTATAAATGAGTCATATGGATTTTCATGGCTTGTTCAACTCATGGACTGTATGCCTTGTGATCCAGTGGAATCATTTTTTTGGGCTCTTAGTACATGGATTAAATGACAGTTCCATCAATGTATACATGCAAGCTGTTTAATTTTACACTATTCATCTGTTAATGCACTGTTCTCCTTGGATTCCTCTGATGAATTTTTCAAGCTTTTAAAATACATGTATGCATGATACTGCTATCAATGTATACATGTATACAGTTTAACTGTTCTTTATATTTCTCTTCTAAAACCAGTGTTGTATTTGGTATTCCTCATGTAGCATTACTGAAATGAGATTGTTTTAGCTATAACGATTGTGAAATATACATTTTCTATCTACCTGGGATAATGACCAAAATGTAGGCAACTGATTGAGTGTTTATTACCGTTGTCAGTGCCTCAATATTATTCCATTTACTTGTCCTATTCTCTCTATCATGTCCTTCAATCACAACTTCTCTGGACATGTGAGAAGGGTGTATTCTTTTGCATTTTTCCCATAGACCTGCTGTTAATGTTGATTAGCAGTTCCACATTCACCAAAGATCTTTTTCTCTCTTTTTATTTTGGATGAAGATTTGCACTTATATTTCATTTTGCCTGTTCTAATAACTTTCTATGCTCGAACAACGTAAGGCCTTCGCCTCTTTAAAGGGCGGTTATAGCCAAAGAACCTCAAGTGAATGCGGACCACCCGGTCCACCTACCGATAAGGTACGTCTTACGGTGAAAGAAACAATGTATTTGATAATAATGTTGCAGAAGTTCCTTAAATCAATCCGAACCCTTCGTCAATTTTCATATGGGATACTGATAAGAAATTTGGGTCTTTGTTAAAGTGAGAAAGTAGTTAAATTGCATCTGGACGTGATTTCCATCAGAAATCTCTTGACTTGCTAGAGCTATAGTCTTCCCTATTTTCTACCCCTATTGGTAGGATCTCTGTGCGGGAAACTTTTGTTGGTTGGCTTTTATTATTATACTGCGAATCATAAACTAATATCTGTCAGTTGTGTGGCCCACTGTCTAAGCTTCGGCACATGAATTAGTTGTGATTCTCTACAGTACATGAGCCCACTGGATGAACATGTAGTCAATGTACAGTGGGAGACTACAACTTAATGTGTTTTATGAATCCTGACTTAATGTGCTTCAACGGAAGATTCTGTGTATCATACTTTGTCGGCAAAAGATAGGGGAGAATTGTCCTTGAAGTTCCTATTTTCTTTTGGAGCATCTGCACAGCAGCCCCTTCTGAACTTGTATGTATTTGCATTTGTGTTTCTTACTGTATATAAAGAATGGAAATGCTTCCTTAACTCTTGTTAATATAATGATTGTGAAATATACATTTTCCCTCTTACAGTACATTTATATTTGAACTGTTGATATCTGTTTCATAGGGCAGTTATGAATTTTTTTGGCCTACTTTCTCGGCCAAACAAATGCCTGGTAATCCAAAGTTTGTGGAATTATTCTGTGAACACTCTTTCAAGTGGTGTCTGTTTGGGTTACATAAAGTGTATATTTTTAGACTGTTTGAGGTTGCAATTGTGACATTCTGTTAACCCTCCTCACTTATGTATTTCTCATATCTGGATATCTAACTCCTTGCAAAATGCACATACAGGGGATATTTGATATGAATTGATGCAATATATTTGTATATATATGAGAAATTGTATTTATCAAGTTTCAGGAATTCATTGGTATATTTTCTATGGATTGCCTCTTGTTGGTTTCCAGCAAACCCATGTTGAGGAACTTGTGCATGCCCATACATTTCCATCTGTTTCACTATTCATTTGCAATTGTATCCCGTTATCTTATGGATACATTTCTATGGATTGCAGAAGTAAGTATCCAATGATGGTTCCATGATTCAGATGACCCCACCATTTAGTCCAAACAATGTGTTTGGAGGCACTATCATTTTGAACTACAGTTAGTAAAGTGGAATAGCCAAATTGTAAGTTCCTTAGCATTGATATTTTACCCCTGTGGGATCCAATTGCTTGAAAAAGGGCAATGAGATTAGAGCTCGTCCAAGCCATAAATATCTTGAAAAGGGCTGAAATTCAAAGACCCAACTCAGGAATTTTATTGCTTGTAGGTGAGTCTCTTCAAATACTCCTTCAAGCTTGCGTCTTTCTTTGGTTTTATGGAGTGAGTGCTGATTTAATTATGGTGGGTTTTTCTTCTTGAGTGGTTTTCTTCTCAAGAGAAAAATAAAACTGAGATGTGGATTTTGGTTAGAAGGGTGAAAAGATTGCATGTTAAACTGGTGGGTTGTGCTTGTTTTCTTGCGCTTTTTTCACTTGTGGGATCCACAAGACGCACTTTTGAGTAGTGGGTTGTGTTTACTTCCTCGAGTTTATTTGTGCATGTCTGGAAATATTGCATTTTTGTTGTGGATGGTGTTGTTCACTTCATTCCCTTCTTGTGGAAGTCAAAAGATTGCATTTTGATTGGTGGGTTACTTTCAAGATTTTTCTTTTACGGGAAAAAAACCAAACACTTCCAATCATGAAATCGTGTGTTTGTTCACTTGCTATTCTTCATACAGAAAATGGAATTTGGAATGTGGATTGTTCTTACAGAAGATGGAAGTTGGAATGTGGATTGTTCCAAATTCCATCTTCTAACGAAGATGGAAGTTGGAATGTGGATTGTTCTTTTTCACTGATTTTTTCCATTCTTACTGAACGTAAAAATATTGCATCTTGACCGGGGTGTTGTGTTTGTTCGCCACTATTATTCTTCCAAAAGCCAAGTGGGATTGCATTTTGATAAGTAGGGTGTTTTCTTTTTTTTTTAATTTTCTCTCACACTATCATCTGAGATGGAATTTGGAATGATGGGTTTTGCTTGTTCTCTTGATTTTTTTACTCTTACAGAACTGATAGATTGGATTTTGATTGGTGGGTTGCTTTGTTTTTGGAGCATTTCTCTTAACAAAAAAGATTGCATTTTTCAGTGGTGTGTTGTGTTTGTTCACTTGCTATTCTTCTTATAAAAGCAATAAGTTGCATTTCGATTAGAGAGCATTTTTCATTTTCCCCTGCTGATAACTCTCTCACATAGGAAATAAGATGGAACTTGGAATGGTGGGGTATTGTGTTTATTTTTTCAGAGGTTAATGCTTGCATTTTTGAGTGGTGTGTGTGTTTATCTTCTGAAATTTTCTCTAACAGAAACTAAAAAAGATTGCAATTTGGCACCGGGTTGTGTTTGTTCATTTGGTTTCATCTCTCATAACTGTTAATGTTGAATTTGTCCAGTGGCGTGTGTTTGTTCTTAATGGTAGATATTTTTGGCTCGTTATCTAGTAGTTGATATTGCACACTCCATTCATCTTTGAAAAGACAATGACTTTTATACACACATGGGATATTTGTTGTCTATGCAATGGTGTATGACGGGACTTCCTTATTATATTCATGTGATGACTTAATCAAGGAATATTTCCATTACATGTTGTTCCAATTTTCAGAAACAAGTGTTGAGCACACCGTTCTTGTTCATTACAGAGACGCTTAGGAGGTACATTTCTACACCATTGTATCATTTTGGAAGACTGACATTTGCATTATTCACTGCATATTATATCATTTTTTTTTTTTAAACTCTCTGTCTCCAATTTAGCTAGTTTTTCAGAACTCTGTCATATAATCTTAATTATTTTAACCCTCGAACCAGATTCTAGACATGGGTCAGGATTTAGAATTGGACTCCATCTCTTTAGAATTTGTCAGGAAATAAAAGGTAGTGAAATGTGAACTTCTTAAGTTATAATCATGTGTGAACTTACCCCACCATATAAATTATTCAACCTTTTCTCGAAGAGTAGATGGAAGGACTTCTGAGTATACGGCTGATGGTGTTGGTTATCAGTTGGCGATGGAGTGTGAAGAATTAGGAGAAGATACGATAGTGTCATGGTTGCAAGGGCGATGATGGCTTGTGTGGCGGTCGGGATACTTGTCGTGAATATATGTTCAAACAACCCTCTCGTCATGGAGAGGATGAGCGCGCCAGGTTCATCAACTCTATCATTAGGGCCAGTGACCGGGATTGTGTCACGCAACTTCGGATGAATCGATCGACGTTCTTCGATCTATGTACCTAGCTACGCGAGAAGACCGTGCCGCGTGATACTTGGCGTGTGAGTCTTGAAGAACAGTTAGTAATGTTCCTACACACATTGGGGCACAATATTCAGAATCGCGTAATTGGTCATAGATTCATTCGATCAGGTGAAACTGTGAGTCGCCACTTTCATAGTGTATTGGATGCAATTGTGTCGCTGTACCCAATTTTTGTTAAACAGGCTGGACCATCGACTCCATCTGAGATTCAGACAAACACAAAGTGGGCTCCTTACTTTCAGGTATTAATTATGGTGGGTCATATTTTCACATACGTATGTTATACTACCCTTCATTCACACATTCATCCAACGTATCTAAGATTGTGTTGGGGCAATTGATGGTACACACATTCCTGCTCATGTGCCTGCCGGTGACCATGCGAGCTTCCGCAATCGAAAGGGGGTCCTCTCCGAAAACGTACTGGCGGCATGTTCATTTGATATGAACTTCATTTACATATTGGCTGGTTGGGAGGGTTCTGCTTCGGATGCGAGGGTCTTACACAACGCTCTGAGTCGATCAGATGATCCCTTGCTTGTCCCACATGGTATTTGGCTATCTTTTAAGAGATTGCCAGTCTATTTCATCACGTTGACTTATGTTATTGTAAATTGAATGGGACTTTGCTTCAAATGTGTAGGAAAATATTACGTTGTCGATGCCGGTTATGCACATTCACCCGGTTTTATGGCTCCATACCAGGGCGTTTGATACCACTTACAGGAGTATCGAACCGGGAGAGCACCTGCCAACATGAAGGAGCTGTTCAATTATCGGCATGCACAGTTACGCAATGCAATTGAGCGTTGTTTTGGTGTTATGAAAGGCAGATTCCCCATCCTGAAGACCGCCATGCAGTATGAATTCCACACACAGATCTAAATTGTGATAGCCTGCTGTGTCTTATACAATTTCATACGTACTAGACCAGAATCTGAAGAAGAGATTAACTACGCTAGAGTATCTGCCACTGATGGAGAGAGTAACCCAATGCCTCACGAGGTTTCAACGAACGACGAGCGACAATGGTTACTGCGAGCATCTCAGCGTGAAAAAGATGATTGGAATTCCATGCGCGATGTTATAGCAACCAGAATGTGGGCAGATGCGCAACAAAATAGTAGGGCTAGATAATTTATTGCTATTTTTGGAACAATTTCCATTGCTGTTATTTACTTTTTACATCATGTTACGTACCTATAAATGGAATTGCAATCTTCTAATCTCTGAGATGGTAGAGTCATGCTTGTATGGAGATATAAGTACGATGTTTTGGAACATGGATCTTTTAAAATAGGGATCATATTCTTATGATTATGACTGACTTTATGCAAATCATCACATGTACTTGATATTCAGGTGGTATGGCAGACAGGATGTCTACTGATCCATCGACACCATCACATTCACCGGCGAAGACACCAGTGGTGCCAACACGATCCTCCCCACGCACGAGGACGGTGAAATCCCTGGCCGAGCCTGCGTCCCGAGCCTCAAAAATAAAATGGACTCCCGATATGGATCAGATTATGATTGACATATTTTTGGAACAAGTGGCATTGGGACGTAAGGGCGATAATGGTTTCAAACGTGAGGCGTACCAAATTGCCGCCGACGTCGTTACAAAGCATACCAATGTAGTCCTCAAGTGGCAGAATGTCTCTAACCGACTAAGGTATTACAAGCGGGAGTACACTGCAGTGAAGGAAATGCTGGCGGCGAGCGGGTTCGGATGGGACAACGAGTGGATGGTGGTGACTGCTCCTGATGAAGTCTAGGAGGAATATCTCAAGGTATAAGATTTTCGTTATAAAGTGAAAATTTATCACTCCACAACACTTCTTACTGTACTTACTACTCATTAATGTACGGTTGCAGTCTCACCCGCGTGCGGAGAAACTCTAGGGTAAACGGATTGAGAGAATGGATGATCTTGCAACCATCGTTGGTTCGGACCAGGCATCAGGACGTTTTGTCCAAGGCAGTAGGACTATAGCCACATCAGCATCATCATCTCGTCTTCAACAAGAACTCAATGATGCATGGAGAGAGTTGGATGATGACCTCGATGATACAATTGACTTGTCAGATGATTTTGGCACTGACTCCGCAAGGACCATCCCATTTTCGCCAGACAGTCCTTCGATTGGACAACATGGCTCACGTAGCACTCCTACGTCTAATTCTAATGCCACTCAAAGTGGGAGTGCAGGCAGGAAACGTTCGCGCCCTGCTCGTCCTTGTGAAGTACTCGGGGCCTCTCTGGGGACTGTTGCCGACTTAATGCTTAAATTTGGCCTAGGCAAGTCGGTGAATCGCACTTCTAAAGTACTTGATATACTAGAAGAGGTCCAGGGCCTGACCAACTCAGAGTTCTTTGAGGTTGGTCAGCTCTTGAGTAAGGACAAGGATCTAGCATCGTTTTTTGTGAGTCTGCGACCTGAGCGTCGCATTGACTGGTTGAAGAAAACACTTCATGACCACTTTGGTGATCGAGGTGTCGGATCCATCTGGGGATCTGCATGAAGTGGTTTGTTGTTTTGGTTGTTAGTTGTTGGTCTGTAATAACTTTGAATTACATGATTTTCTTGGATGATTTGCTAACTTGCTAATCTTTTTGGAGCAGACACATGGTAGTATATATGAATATGACAATTACGGCTTGACCATGACTTTTATGTAATCAATTATACTTTTATGTTTTCACATGCATCCATTAGATAGTTTATATACTTTGGTGATCGAGGTGTCGGATGAATTGGGCTGCTTGGAAGGGTACGCATATTCGCCAATGGTTTTTATTTTCAACATGTAATTGTTTGTTTGTTTTTTTTTTTGTACTTTCCGATGCTATTCGATAGGAGAATACTGCATGTCTAGTTAGTTATTATCATTTTTATTCCAACACGTTTCTCGTGCTAAGTACGCGCATGTCATTGCAGATGAGAAAGGATAAATATTACGTCGTTTTGGTGGGGCGTAGGCCTGGCATATACATATCTTGGGACGATGCTCGGGTGGAGGTCGAGGGGTATAGTGGAGCAAGACACCGCGCATTCAGGAACTGGAAAGAGGCAATGGCATGTTGGGACGAGCACTTCAACAAGACATGTGCACCGTCAAGACCTTGCACGGCATCTCAGGCGGTTCAGGTCGCTGCATATTCTGATGACCTCTACATCCACCATTCTTCTTCACAGTCCAGCCGACAGCCGATGTCGACCGCACAGGCGTCGACGGCCATGGTTTCTAGGGCCGTGTCGAGTGATGATCTTCCCCCATCACCCCAGTCAGATGGGGAGATATTTTGTGCTCTTCTAGTTGGCGTCGTAGTCCTGTTTCTTGCCTTCCTTGTGATTTTTAAATTCTAGCCCTATTCGGATGATTGTCACTGTTATTGTGTCATAGCTACTTTTTCTCTCTTTTTGCCAAACAACGCTGGTTATCATGTTTTCATACATCGTTATTCTAGCCTACTGCAAAATGTTTTAGGATCCATCTCTATCCAACCACTGCCACGTGATGTGGTTTATGCGGATTTATAGACATGTCCTCTGCTGACAATAATGTTGATTGAATAATTTTTTCTTTGCCAATTTTATGAGACATAAATCGTGGGCCTCGAACGATTTTATGACCTATGAAAATACCGGTCTAGTCGGTGCTCTTTGGAAACCATAGCCATCATGTGGCAGTTTCATCCTTTCCGTTCATACATTTTTACATATCATTTTATGGCTTGATCTCAGAAATGAGAGGTGGATTGATATGGTGGTGGACCACACCACACCTAAACAATAATGATTGGACATTCAGCTCTTAAGTCCTCGTAAGGCCACTTGTACTAATTTATTTGACGTCCAATAAATTGATTAGGTCATACAGTCCCAGATGATTTGGAAAAAAGAAAATTAATAATTGGCGGCATGAATAAAACACATACATCATGATAGGGTCCACATACCACGGACCACTGGCCACTAGGCTGGTGGCAGCTTCATTAGCCAAACCGCTTCCCTATTTCCTGTAAGTTTTATGATACTCAAGCTGCCGAACCTTAACATACATGCGTTAAAAAATTGCACACATGGCATACATTAGCTAAAATAAAACGGAAGTGGATTAGCTGAGACCCCGGATCCACTAAGGTGGGTGGGACCCTGACTGTGGGGCCCACTGTGATGTATGTGACTACATCCACTCTGATGATCTCTATTGAAAGTTCATTTTAAGGTATAAGCTCAAAAATAAGCTTTCAATACGGATGGACACATGGATGTAGTCGCATACATTACAGTGGGCCCTGCGGGCCCTATAGTGAAGAGTCCACCCACCTCCATGATTCCATGGTCTCACCTAATCCGCTCCAGAAAATATCGGTGATTGAATGCCTATCATTGAAAACTTCCTGGGCGTATTATAATGTTCATATGCATTTCAATGATATAATCTGTTTCACATGCATTTTTGCCACGTGACCCCTCTCTAATAATGGTGGGAACGTGCCTGTAAAATTAATAAGAGGAAAGTTTGATACTCTGATAGTGATGGCTGATGATACACAGGTACTAAGGGATTTCACATATGGATATGCAACTTGAATTAACACGTTCAAAATATGATATCCCGACGGTCTAATTGGTCCATATTTAATTATTTGTTTAAATGAAAAATGCCAACGGCTTAACAGAATAATGAAATGCCCTAGGGCTCACAGTGATGTTTATGGGCTCATAGATCTGAGGTTATGATTAACACATCCACCGGGATGAAGGGATCGATCACAACAAATATCATCCTGGTCCAAATCTTCTGTGAAAATATTAAGGTTTCAATGATGAGCGTCCATCTCTTACTGTTTCTTCTGATGGGGTCCACTTAATCTTCGATCTATTTTCGTTTTGGAATCTCATTGTAACATGAGTCGGTGAAACTGATGGATGGGGTGAATTTCACCCAGACATTGAGATGGATCGTTAAAATTAGAGCTAGAAATAAGTAAAATTGGGAATATGGCCCACCCAAGCTTCAGGTTTCCCTCATCTCTGTCCAGGTGACCCAAATGGGCCCGCAGAGAATCATGGATGGAGTGGATTTCTCAAAAACATCCTATGGAGCCTACATTATGTGGCATGTATACATGTCCTATGTGCATAAGAGGTGCACCAGACCTACTCACGTTTCCAAGATAAGGAAACTTCCTTCTTCACGTTTCTACCTGCAACAGCGTGAGACAGGCCGTTTCTATTCCTTGATCAGTGGCCCACCTACACGGTCCATCTGGACAATCCAAACCGTCCATCGTGATAGCACCGTGGGCTCAATCAAAACCCACAAACTTCACATGTTTTGGCAAGTGCTCAAGCACACGATTCCCGACGCAAAGCGGCCCTATAAGCACAACATTTTCAAAACGGAAACGTTTTGGCAGGTCGATTGGCACGCGTGCCCTCTCCCATTTCCAATCCAAACTGTCCGTCTTGGAAAGATCTCACCGTCCAACTGAGAGCGTCAGTTCCTCAAAACCGGGGAGAAAACCAAGTGGCGAAACCACCATTCTCAGCTGTTTTAGAAAGCATGACGCAGGGGTTAAATCCCAGCTGTTCATTCGCATCCAACGGCCCTAAGGACGTTGGAATCCCTACAAGAAAGGAGATAAATCACCCTAGCTCTTGTTCTTACCGCAACACAAAGGAAACCAGCCGTCTTCTTCCCCATCCGAACCCATCACCCAAACAACAGTGGAGCTTCGAAAAGGCTTATCCTCAAGCTTCCAGGGACCCATCTGAACCATCCCATGCTGTCGGGTTGAAGAAAGAAATCGTGGTGGGGGATCCGCCATGAAAGCCGGTCATCCTCCCCGCCTTCCAAACCGAGCCAGACTCGGTTCGGGCATGGCATTTCCGAGCTCTCATTGTCTGGTGATGACTCTGGTGGGAGAAGAGAGAGAGAGAGAGAGAGAGAGAGAGAGTATAAGAAAGAAAAGAAGAGAAACGAAGAGTGGGAGCCAAGCGTCAGTTAACGGAGGCGGCAAATAGGTTTTCCTTCATCTCCCTTTTTCATTCCTCTTATAATGGCCATGATTGTGGGCTGGAAATGTTATGGCGAGTAGGGCTGCTTATGGGCTTCACCAAAATGCAGGCGGGCCCTGCACAAATGCAGGTGAGCCTCACCCAAAATCCATGGAACGCCCAAGTTGTGGGCCCTGCACAAGTACAGGCGGGCCGTACACTGTGTCAACGGATGGACCCCACCATACCACAGTTGGTGGGTCACGTATGTGGCCCCACCTTGATGAGGAAGCTTGTCCCGGCCGTCCATCCACTTCCTCAGGCTCTGGACGTCCTGCTTTAAAAGGTATATATATTAAAATATTTAAAACATAAGATATTGTATACCTCTGATGCATGAGGAGTGGTATGCATCTAGAACTATCCATCCATTTTGACTTCAGCTGGTGGGCCGTGCCATCAAGCCATGACGGGCCGCACCAAAAATCAACCATCCATCTATGGATGGTACCATTTCGTCAGACCCCACACGTTTTGAGAAAAGAAAAAGAAGAAGTAAAGGAGTATATATATGTATGCATGTACATAAGTTTTATGATAATAAGGGCGTGTTTGGACGGGCACGCTGGATTGCATTAGCTTGTATTAGGGTGGAGTGCACGCCATCCAATGCAGTGTCAGTGGATTGCATGCAATCCCACTGGATTGCATGCAATCCCACTGGATTGCTGTATCCAGCGTCCAACCCATGGCATGTTTGGCCGGGTTGGATAGAGGACATGTCTATAAATCCGCATAAACCACATCACGTGGCAGTGGTTGGATAGAGATGGATCCTAAAACATTTTGCAGTAGGCTAGAATAACGATGTATGAAAACATGATAACCAGCGTTGTTTGGCAAAAAGAGAGAAAAAGTAGCTAGTGACACAATAACAGTGACAATCATCCGAATAGGGCTAGAATTTAAAAATCACAAGGAAGGCAAGAAACAGGACTACGACGCCAACTAGAAGAGCACAAAATATCTCCCCATCTGACTGGGGTGATGGGGGAAGATCATCACTCGACATGGCCCTAGAAACCATGGCCGTCGACGCCTGTGCGGTCGACATCGGCTGTCGGGCCGGACTGTGAAGAAGAATGGTGGATGTAGAGGTCATCGAAATATGCAGTGCGACTGAACCGCACGAGATGCCGTGCAAGGTCTTGACGGTGCACATGTCTTGTTGAAGTGCTCGTCCCAACATGCCATTGCCTCTTTCCGCCTCTCCCGAATGCGCGGTGTCTTGCTCCACTATACCCCTCGACCTCCACCCGAGCATCGTCCCAAGATATATATATGCCAGGCCTACGCCCCACCAAAACGACGTAATATTTATCCTTTCTCATCTGCAATGACATGTGCGTACTTAGCACGAGAAACGTGTTGGAATAAAAATGATAATAACTAACTAGACATGCAGTATTCTCCTATCGAATAGCATCGGAAAGTAAAAAAAAAAAAAAAAACAAACAAACAATTACATGTTGAAAACAAAAACCATTGGCGGATATGCGTACCCTTCCAAGCAGCCCAATTCATCTGACACCTCAATCACCAAAGTATATAAACTATCTAATGGATGCATGTGAAAACATAAAAGTATAATTGATTACATAAAAGTCATGGTCAAGCCAGAATTGTCATATTCATATATACTACCATGTGTCTGCTCCAAAAAGATTAGCAAGTTAGCAAATCATCCAAGAAAATCATGTAATTCAAAGTTATTACAGACCAACAACTAACAACCAAAACAACAAACCACTTCATGCAAATCCCCAGATGGATCCGACACCTCGATCACCAAAGTGGTCATGAAGTGTTTTCTTCAACCAGTCAATGCGACGCTCAAGTCGCAGACTCACAAAAAATGATGCTAGATCCTTGTCCTTACTCAAGAGCTGACCAACCTCAAAGAACTCTGAGTTGGTCAAGCCCTGGACCTCTTCTAGTATATCAAGTACTTTAGAAGTGCGATTCATCGACTTGCCTAGGCCAAATTTAAGCATTGAGTCGGCAACAGTCCCTAGAGAGGCCCCGAGTACTTCACAAGGACGAGCAGGGCGCGAACGTTTCCTGCCTGCACTCCCACTTTGAGTGGCATTAGAATTAGACGTGGGAGTGCTACGTGAGCCATGTTGTCCAATCGAAGGACTGTCTGGCGAAAATGGGATGGTCCTTGCGGAGTCAGTGCCAAAATCATCTGACAAGTCAATTGTATCATCGAGGTCATCATCCAACTCTCTCCATGCATCATTGAGTTCTTGTTGAAGACGAGATGATGATGCTGATGTGGCTATAGTCCTACTGCCTTGGACAAAACGTCCTGATGCTTGGTCCGAACCAACGATGGTTGCAAGATCATCCATTCTCTCAATCCGTTTACCCTAGAGTTTCTCCGCACGCGGGTGAGACTGCAACCGTACATTAATGAGTAGTAAGTACAGTAAGAAGTGTTGTGGAGTGATAAATTTTCACTTTATAACGAAAATCTTATACCTTGAGATATTCCTCCTAGACTTCATCAGGAGCAGTCACCACCATCCACTCGTTGTCCCATCCGAACCCGCTCGCCGCCAGCATTTCCTTCACTGCAGTGTACTCCCGCTTGTAATACCTTAGTCGGTTAGAGACATTCTGCCACTTGAGGACTACATTGGTATGCTTTGTAACGACGTCGGCGGCAATTTGGTACGCCTCACGTTTGAAACCATTATCGCCCTTACGTCCCAATGCCACTTGTTCCAAAAATATGTCAATCATAATCTGATCCATATCGGGAGTCCATTTTATTTTTGAGGCTCGGGACGCAGGCTCGGCCAGGGATTTCACCGTCCTCGTGCGTGGGGAGGATCGTGTTGGCACCACTGGTGTCTTCACCGGTGAATGTGATGGTGTCGATGGATCAGTAGACATCCTGTCTGCCATACCACCTGAATATCAAGTACATGTGATGATTTGCATAAAGTCAGTCATAATCATAAGAATATGATCCCTATTTTAAAAGATCCATGTTCCAAAACATCGTACTTATATCTCCATACAAGCATGACTCTACCATCTCAGAGATTAGAAGATTGCAATTCCATTTATAGGTACGTAACATGATGTAGAAAGTAAATAACAGCAATGAAAATTGTTCCAAAAATAGCGATAAATTATCTAGCCCTACTATTTTGTTGCGCATCTGCCCACATTCTGGTTGCTATAACATCGCGCATGGAATTCCAATCATCTTTTTCACGCTGAGATACTCGCGGTAACCATTGTCGCTCGTCGTTCGTTGAAACCTCGTGAGGCGTTGGGTTACTCTCTCCATCAGTGGCAGATACTCCAGCGTAGTTAATCTCTTCTTCAGATTCTGGTCTAGTACGTATGAAATTGTGTAAGACACAGCAGGCTATCACAATTTAGATCTGTGTGTGGAATTCATACTGCATGGCGGTCTTCAGGATGGGGAATCTGCCTTTCATAACACCAAAACAACGCTCAATTGCATTACGCGCAACCGTGCATGCCGATAATTGAACGACTCCTTCATGTTGGCGGTGCTCTCCTGGTTCGATACTCCTGTAAGTGGTATCGAACGCCCGTATGGAGCCATAAAACCGGGTGAATGTGCATAACCGGCATCGACAACGTAATATTTTCCTACACATTTGAAGCAAAGTCCCATTCAATTTACAATAACATAAGTCAACGTGATGAAATAGACTGGCAATCTCTTAAAAGATAGCCAAATACCATGTGGGACAAGCAAGGGATCATCTGATCGACTCAGAGCGTTGTGTAAGACCCTCGCATCCGAAGCAGAACCCTCCCAACCAGCCAATATGTAAATGAAGTTCATATCAAATGAACATGCCGCCAGTACGTTTTCAGAGAGGACCCCCTTCCGATTGCGGAAGCTCGCATGGTCACCGGCAGGCACATGAGCAGGAATGTGTGTACCATCAATTGCCCCAACACAATCCTAGATACGTTGGATGAATGTGTGACTGAAGGGTAGTATAACATACGTATGTGGAAATATGACCCACCATAATTAATACCTAAAAGTAAGGAGCCCACTTTGTGTTTGTCTGAATCTCAGATGGAGTCGATGGTCCAGCCTGTTTAACAAAAATTGGGTACAGCGACACAATTGCATCCAATACACTATGAAAGTGGCGACTCACAGTTTCACCTGATCGAATGAATCTATGACCAATTACGCGATTCCGAACATTGTGCCCCAATGTGTGTAGGAACATTACTAACTGTTCTTCAAGACTCACACGCCAAGTATCACGCAGCACGGTCTTCTCGCGTAGCTGGGTACATAGATCGAAGAACGTCGATCGATTCATCCGAAGTTGCGTGACACAATCCCGGTCACTGGCCCTAATGATAGAGTTGATGAACCTGGCGCGCTCATCCTCTCCATGACGAGAGGGTTGTTTGAACATATATTCACGACAGTATCCCCCGACAGCCGCCACACAAGCCATCATCGCCCTTGCAACCATGACACTATCTGTATCTTCTCCTAATTCTTCACACTCCATCGCCAACTGATAACCAACACCATCAGCTTCGTATACTCAGAAGTCCTTCCATCTACTCTTCGAGAAAAGGTTGAATAATTTATATGGTGGGGTAAGTTCACACATGATTATAACTTAAGAAGTTCACATTTCACTACCTTTTATTTCCTGACAAATTCTAAAGAGATGGAGTCCAATTCCAAATCCTGACCCATGTCTAGAATCTGGTTCGAGGGTTAAAATAATTAAGATTATACGACAGAGTTCTGAAAAACTAGCTAAATTGGAGACAGAGAGTTTTAAAAAAAATGATATAATATGCAGTGAATAATGCAAATGTCAGTCTTCCAAAATGATACAATGGTGTAGAAATGTACCTCCTAAGCGTCTCTGTAATGAACAAGCTAATGCAATCCAGCGTGCCCGTCCAAACACGCCCTTATTATCATAAAACTTATGTACATGCATACATATATATACTCCTTTACTTCTTCTTTTTCTTTTCTCAAAACGTGTGGGGTCTGATGAAATGGTACCATCCATAGATGGATGGTTGATTTTTGGTGCGGCCCACTATGGCTTGATGGCACGGCCCACTAGCTGAAGTCGAAATGGATGGATAGTTCTGGATGCATACCACTCCTCATGCATCAGAGGTATACAATATCTTATGTTTTAAATATTTTAATATATATACCTTTTAAAGCAGGACGTCCAGAGCCTGAGGAAGTGGATGGACGGCCGGGACAAGCTTCCTCATCAAGGTGGGGCCACATACGTGACCCACCAACTGTGGTATGGTGGGGTCCATCCGTTGACACAGTGTACGGCCCGCCTGTACTTGTGCAGGGCCCACAACTTGGGCGTTCCATGGATTTTGGGTGAGGCTCACCTGCATTTGTGCAGGGCCCGCCTGCATTTTGGTGAAGCCCATAAGCAGCCCTACTCGCCATAACATTTCCAGCCCACAACCATGGCCATTATAAGAGGAATGAAAAAGGGAGATGAAGGAAAACCTATTTGCCTCCTCCGTTAACTGACGCTTGGCTCCCACTCTTCGTTTCTCTTCTTTTCTTTCTTATACTCTCTCTCTCTCTCTCTCTCTCTCTCTCTTCTCCCACCAGAGTCATCACCAGACAATGAGAGCTCGGAAATGCCATGCCCGAACCGAGTCTGGCTCGGTTTGGAAGGCGGGGAGGATGACCGGCTTTCATGGCAGATCCCCCACCACGATTTCTTTCTTCAACCCGACAGCATGGGATGGTTCAGATGGGTCCCTGGAAGCTTGAGGATAAGCCTTTTCGAAGCTCCACTGTTGTTTGGGTGATGGGTTCGGATGGGGAAGAAGACGGCTGGTTTCCTTTGTGTTGCGGTAAGAACAAGAGCTAGGGTGATTTATCTCCTTTCTTGTAGGGATTCCAACGTCCTTAGGGCCGTTGGATGCGAATGAACAGCTGGGATTTAACCCCTGCGTCATGCTTTCTAAAACAGCTGAGAATGGTGGTTTCGGCCACTGGTTTTCTCCCCCGGTTTTGAGGAACTGACGCTCTCAGTTGGACGGCTGAGATCTTTCCAAGACGGACAGTTTGGATTGGAAATGGGAGAGGGCACGCGTGCCAATCGACCTGCCAAAACGTTTCCGTTTTGAAAATGTTGTGCTTATAGGGCCGCTTTGCGTCGGGAATCGTGTGCTTGAGCACTTGCCAAAACATGTGAAGTTTGTGGGTTTTGATTGAGCCCACGGTGCTATCACGATGGACGGTTTGGATTGTCCAGATGGACCGTGTAGGTGGGCCACTGATCAAGGAATAGAAACGGCCTGTCTCACGCTGTTGCAGGTAGAAACGTGAAGAAGGAAGTTTCCTTATCTTGGAAACGTGAGTAGGTCTGGTGCACCTCTTATGCACATAGGACATGTATACATGCCACATAATGTAGGGTCCATAGGATGTTTTTGAGAAATCCACTCCATCCATGATTCTCTGCGGGCCCATTTGGGTCACCTGGACAGAGATGAGGGAAACCTGAAGCTTGGGTGGGCCATACTCCCAATTTCTAGCTCTAATTTCCATCTCAATGTCTGGGTGAAATTCACCCCATCCATCAGTTTCACCGACTCATGTTACAATGAGATTCCAAAACGAAAATAGATCGAAGATTAAGTGGACCCCATCAGAAGAAACAGTAAGAGATGGACGCTCATCATTGAAACCTTAATATTTTCACAGAAGATTTGGACCAGGATGATATTTGTTGTGATCGATCCCTTCATCCCGGTGGATGTGTTAATCATAACCTCAGATCTATGAGCCCATAAACATCACTGTGAGCCCCAGGGCATTTCATTATTCTGTTAAGCCGTTGGCATTTTTCATTTAAACAAATAATTAAATATGGACCAATTAGACGGTGGGGATATCATATTTTGAACGTGTTAATTCAAGTTGCATATCCATATGTGAAAGCCCTTAGTACCTGTGTATCATCAGCCATCACTATCAGAGTATCAAACTTTCCTCTTATTAATTTTACAGGGCACGTTCCCACCATTATTAGAGAGGGGTCACGTGGCAAAAATGCATGTGAAACAGATTATATCATTGAAATGCATATGAACATTATAATACGCCCAGGAAGTTTTCAATGATAGGCATTCAATCACCGATATTTTCTGGAGCGGATTAGGTGAGACCATGGAATCATGGAGGTGGGTGGACTCTTCACTATAGGGCCCGCAGGGCCCACTGTAATGTATGCGACTACATCCATGTGTCCATCTGTATTGAAAGCTTATTTTTGAGCTTATACCTTAAAATGAACTTTCAATAGAGATGATCAGAGTGGATGTAGTCACATACATCACAGTGGGCCCCACAGTCAGGGTCCCACCCACCTTAGTGGATCCGGGGTCTCAGCTAATCCACTTCCGTTTTATTTTAGCTAATGTATGCCATGTGTGCAATTTTTTTAATGCATGTATGTTAAGGTTCGGCAGCTTGAGTATCATAAAACTTACAGGAAATAGGGAAGCGGTTTGGCTAATGAAGCTGCCACCAGCCTAGTGGCCAGTGGTCGGTGGTATGTGGACCCTACATGATGTATGTGTTTTATTCATGCCGCCAATCCATTTTGAAAAATAATTTTAGGGCTTGATCTCAAAAATGAGGTAGATCTAAATCTCAGGTAGACCACACCATGGGACAACAGTTATGATTGAATGTCCACCATTAATTAAAAACCTCCTAGACTCCACTGTAATGGTTTTTTGACATGTAACATGTTGATTAGGTCATACAGACTTGGATGGAGATTAAAAATATATATCACCTTGATCCAAAACTTTCGTGGCCGTCAAAAAAGTTTTTAATGGTGTCCCTTCAATCAGCACACGCAAGAAAGCTGATTTTTCTAAAATCAGCATTCTCAATTATTATTATTATTATTATTAATGTCATTCACCCATATTCAACTTTTTTTTTAATTCAACCATTCACCTGCTTATTGAAAGCCTTATATTTGTGTAGGGCCCACCTTGTTATTCATGTGGGCCATACTATAGAAAATAATTGAGAACCATTAAATAAAATTAAAAAAAAAAAAAAAAACCTTCTAAATTTAAATGGTGGCCCACATGATCTGTATGGGCCTGACTCTTAGGGCAGTGCCGTGAACCATCTGCACAAGTTTTATGTTATATGTTTGAGAATCAAAAGCTATGTTGGCCTTTTGCCAGCCAACGTCTGGATGTGAACCTAAAATTAGGAAACATAGGCCGTTGAAACCTTCCCCAGACTTACCATGACGTATAAATGCCATCAAACCGTTCATAAGATTATTCTTGGGATGGACTGAAAACACGAACATTAGCCTGATCCATAACGTCTGTGGCTCCAACAAGGTTTCAATTGTGAGCGATCCCTACTATTCTCTTTGATATGGATCTGCCTCATTTCAGACTTATGTCCTAATTAACATAGGTGAAAGATCTCATGGTGGCCCCACATACCACGAGAAAATTTTGTTCATTGGGCTTCCGGCTAGGCAGCTTTAGCCTAGGCTTGGGCTTAATAGTAGAATCGTTGGGCATGACCTATACTTAAGCCCGTTTATTAATCAGGACGGGCTTGGCCTGAATATATATAAGAGCCAGTTACCCCAGCCAGAACCTGTTATATGTTTTCAAGGGCATTTTTATGAATATCATGCTTGATTGCGCATTTTCGTAAATATCTTGCACAATCGTGCATGACTGGGTACCTTAAAACCTTCCAGCTTGTGTGGGAACCATTTTGTTTCTTATAAGCCATCTAATCCATCCTGAAGATGGGTCCCACCAGCATGACTGAGTACCTCAAAATCAGGGCATTCCAAAACTCAGGTAGGCCACATGTGATTTTAGAGATTTCAAGCAAGATTTTGCACGGTGTGGCCAACCTGAATTTTGGATCATACTATTCTTTAACTTGGAGAAAATGAAGGCTGGGCCAGCCCAAAAGCAAGATTTCAAGCAGACATGATGGACGGATTGAATGTGTGATTGACCTGTTCAGAGGAACCTACAGCTGTCAATAGGCTGGGCCAGCCTATGGGCTTTTGGGCAGGGCAAGTATTTAGGGTGGGATTAAGGTTGGCACTTTTCAACCCAAACCCAACACAAGGACTTCAATAACCCCAAGTGGGCTTAAGGTTGACTGAAACCCAAATTGCAGCCCCGTAAATAAGTACATGAATGGTTTTAGCAACTGGGACTCATCTGACTGATTTGACGTGAATCCACGGAAGAATTATACTTGTTGCAGCAGTTCAACGTCAATGATAAGCGGGATAAAAATTTCCTATTTGTAGCAACTAGGGGATCCCAATTTGAGTTTTTATAATTATATGATCAACTTTATCCAAAAAGCCCAATAAATATATGAAATGGATATCACATAATCATCGTGACATTAGCAGCAATATACCAAAAGCTACTTGTTCAAACGCCTCCATATACAGCAACCACAAACAGAAGTAAAGCCATACATGATATTATATGTAATCATATGACTCTAAAATTCAGAGAAATAAATTTCTTGATAAATTATTTTTTTTAATAGCGATGAAAAAAGGAAAAAAGAATAATCTTTTAGCCGATTCCACAATATAAAGAATAGCTTCTCTAATGACCCATTCCAAAAGAATCGCTCGTTTCTACCACTTCAATAAGCCCGAAACCCTATTAACATATGTATTTTACAAAAAGCCAAGATCCACTTCTATCTCTGACCATAAACAAATTGATGAAAAAAAGAAAGAGAAAAAAAAAAAATCAAATCCCTTCCAATTGTTGAGGCATCTTGAATCGGCAAAGCGGGCACACACTGTTCATCTCCGACCATTGAATTATGCATTCACTATCAAAAATATGTGAAGACAGCATCCATATGACCTCCATCCCTGTAGAGAACTCATTCAAATAAATTGTACACTTGATCTCATCAGACTCTTCTTTGTCGAACACCATCTTCTCCAAATCTTCAACTGAAGATATTGATGCTAGGACTACACTACCCCTCCCCTGATAAACCAAGTCCATTGATTCTCTTTGAGCCTCAGCCGCTCTCCCTTCTTCGTAAATATCTTCTTCAACCAATATCAAAACATCAATTTCAGCAACAACACGTAACGTCTTCTTTCCCACTCCATGGGCTTTCTTCACCATGTCAGTTAGTTTTAAAGCCATTGATTCAATGCAATTTGTGTTGGGGTTTTGGCCTGCAGAATCACACATATTTGGATCTAGGATAGCAATCCAAGAGCACCAAGTGATCACAAGAAGCACAGATTTCACGTGGAAAATCTTTCAGGAAAAAATCACGACATAAAGCGATAGAAAATTCCACTATGAAAGCACAAATTATAAAGATAGAAGACTTACTCGGCTTGAGCAATCCTCAAATCTTACATTTTCTCCACCTCTTGAGACCCTAGAGCCCTTTTAGAAACCCTAGAACCCTTTTAGAAATATTTAGACCTCTTAGAATACCTCATAATCCCGTATCCACCCCTATTTATAGACTTAGAAATAAGTAGAAGCGAAACAAAAAACAAAATTCGCAAAATCTGCGTTTCTGCAAACGAATTTGCGAAAATCTTCAATGACATCGAACCTAATTTGACGTTATCAAAAAATGACAAAAACAATTCAGCGACTGGGGCTAAAAATCCCAAAAAAAACTCAATGGCATCGACCAGCTTCAATGACATCGAAGTTGGTTCGATGTCATCGAACCTACATTGTCAGATTTAAGACATTTGTTCAGCAACAATCTCCACCATGTCTTCAATCTTCAAGCGTGTAGCTTTTTATTATCTTCTCTTATCTCTGCCTTGCATCATAACTTCATCAACGCTTTTTGTGCACACTTCATCTTCCTTTTACGCCATCGCCAAGCCTAGAAAAGTTGCACATAACTTGAACTTCTTCGAAGGAACGATCTTGGTGAGCATGTTTGCCGGATTTGAACCCACATGCCCTACCACCTTGACTCATGTCTTCTCCAAAAACAAGATGTAGTCTTCTATACTATCTCACTGCCACCCAATATTGATTGCCGAGGTATTTACTCACAACACTGATAGCCTACGAAATAACCGGTCTAATACAGACCATGACATGCATTGTCAACTGCATTCGAATAAGGCCCATGAGACATATCCTGTTTTTCCCCATCTATTTTGGGACATGTCCTGAGGAAAACTTTGAATTGAGCCGTGTAGGGAACTCTCACCGACTTTACCTGGTTCATCACATCCTTGATCAATACTTACACAAGGTATTCTACCTGTGATTACCAAAACTTGCTCCTCTTCTAGTCTTTATGAATATAACCACCGAGAACCTTCTTTATAGCCCCCCGATCCTTTATTTCGAATGTCTCACTTAACCGAGTATCCAGTACATTGATTTCAGATAAGTCATGATTGGCGATCTATATGTCATTAACATATAATTCCTAACTCACCATGAATGAATCAAATTTTAGAAGTTGAGTAGAGGGTGTGGGTAAATGTAGGCCTAACCTTACGGTTTATACCACAATCATCAACAGTCTATACAAAGATGGGCTCACAAAGGAGGCCATTAACCTCTTCTCAGAAATGGTTGGTAAAGGGATTCAGCCAGATGTTTTCACTTACGGTTCTTTAATTCATGGACTATGCAATTTAGGGCAGTGGAAAGAAGCAATGAGTCTGTTCGAGGAAATGTTGGATGGAGGAGTCTTACCCAATGTGACAACCTTCAACATACTAGTGAATGCTCTTTGCAAAGAATGAATGGTTAAAGAATCCCATGGATTACTAGCATTGATGACTCAGAGAGGTCTGGAGCCTGACGTAATCACATATAGTGCATTGATGAATGGTACTATTTTATTGGCCAAATGGATGCCGCCTTAAAGATATTTGATTACATAGTGTGTAAAGGGCATAGCCCTTCTGTTGTGACTTACACCTTGTTAATCAACGACTATTGCAAGAATCAGATGGTAGACAAGGTTATGCAGCTTATCCGAGAAATGCCTTATAAGGGATTGAAGCCCAATGTTGTTACTTACAACACTCTTATAAGTGGGCTGTACCGGGTATGGGGAATTGTGGCTGCACGAGAGCTCTTCAATGAGATGCAAGCTCATGGACAATGTCCGGATCTCATCACATAAACCATTTTGATGGATGAGCTGTGTAAAAGTGATTCTCCTGTCGAGGTAATCAAACTACTTAATGAGATGCAAATTAGAGGAATTCAACCAAATAATAAAGTTATTGATGTCCTTATCAATGGGATGTACGTAGCTAGGGAACTTAAATATGCGAATGAGCTTTTCAGTTGGGCCTCTACCACGAGCTTGGGGAATAATGTTAGGACATATAACATGTTAATCAATGAGCTCTGTAAAGAAAGGTTTTTGGAGGAATGTAATGTCTCGGAAAATTTCGTATAAAGACCCGAGTACCACCTCAGGCAGAAATCACTCAGGATCAAATCTTTTAGGAATTAGACAAAATTAACTAAGTGCTAAACTAGAGTAGCTACAAAATCTGCTTGATCCACTTTAAATACGATCTGCAAGACCCAAAACTTGTAGAATCATTGACGCTAGGTTACCTTAAAATCTAGGATCAATCTCATTACCCAGTTGCTCTCGGGAGCACATTGAAACTCCGTATTGGATCTGTACCACATGTCGAAAGTCCGATGACCACGAGACTAAACGCTTAGGACCGCCTTGCTGGGCTTGACAACCATCTCAGAAATCAAATCCAGATAGTATTCTGGGGCTGTTCGCTTGAGCCCAGAACAAAGAGTGTGAGAAAACGTGGTTTTTTTTAGAAATTAAATCTAATTTAAGTAATCTGAGACTTGAATATAAGCAATCAGACCGTCAGAATTTGACTCAAATATACCCTCGGATCAGGGAACATTTTCCATACATGTCCGTGTACTTGTAACCCTGATCGAGTTTCAGTGACCGTTAAATTGAAACTGGTCCGCCACATGCGATCTGGAAATTCGATTGGAACGAAAACTTGACTCGACCTCAAGCCAAGGTTGGTGAGCTTAAGTCCGACCTTTGGCTTAAGGGGGGGCTCCCGAAATGCTCCGTTGAGTCGAAACAGGCTGGTTTTGGTTATCACCTAAGTATACCTTGGCCCTAGGCCTATTTCTGGCAATTCTGGGCCTATATAAGAGGCTTAAACCCCTTCTCTCATATTCCATACGAATTTTCTAAACCTAAGGGAGAGAGAAGAAAGAAAGAGAAGGAAAGAGAGAGAGAGAGAGAGAGAGAGAGTGAGTGAACGAGTGGGAGTTTTTCGTGAGAATCGCTTCTGCTATTCTACGTGCTTATCCATTGCGTCCGTGTCGCTACTAGGACGAATCTAACTTCGTTCTTAGGTAAGAAAACCTAACCCTAACTTGTTCTAGGGTTTCAGCTGTTGCAAGTAGTGAAATAGCTAATCTATTTCATGAAATAGGTTGTCGTTGTGCCTTAGACGAAGCGTGGGTGAACGAACTGACTCCGTTACGCATTTATCGGCGTAAGGTGCGGACTATAGACGCTTAGGTTATGGTTTTCAACGCTTTCAATGTCGGATAATGATAGATTCATGATTCGGGTGCTATTTCACATGTATAATGCGAAGTCTGTTTTGTGTTTCAGTTATGTACGTATTATGTAGAATTCAACGTATTCCTTGTATGTGTATAAAATACTGTATACTTATAACATCTAAAAATGTGTTTGCTATGATTTACTATCGTGTGTATATACTAGTTATGCGTGTGACGACTCTTTGGCGAAAGGATTCGTTCTAACACGTGTTTGGGCCAATATATGTTATGTAGACTATTAAGTGTAGTCTAAGTATTTGTGAAAATGCTTGTATAAGTATGTACTTAGTATAGTAGTGCCTTGAGTAGGTGTTGAGATAGGATTCTCAACTACCTTAATGATGTGTATGATTTCCTCTATGTAAGTTGATTAATTTAATCGCTTTATTACCAAAATGCATGTGTATGGATTCTGTTCATGTTACATCTTATAACATGCTTGATAACATGCTCGAATTACTTGGTTATTCCTGTTCTGACCTCTTCACATGCTTAGTTGTTAACATTGAACTTGTATGGGGCTTTGATATAGTCCAGCCAATCGGTAATAGGCCTTGAGTTCGTGGTTGAGATCTATTCACCATGTAGGATGTGTTTGACGAACCCGAGTCGTGCGTTGGTCGTCGGCAGTGGTTAGGCCACACGGAGTGTTTATGCACTTCATGTTGATCGATACGATGTGCGCTCGTACTAGTCGAGCTCGTCAAGTAACCCGATTGACCCAATGTATGTTAATCATGTTTGGACACTGCTGCTTGAACCTAGGGTACCAAACTCACCATTGAAATCCCTATTAACCTTGGTACCTTGATCCATTAAGACTCATGAGCCGGACATGGCGGTATGGGACACCGTGGTCTAGTTGTCGGCCTACGCTGGGGCGACGAGCCTCTCCGTAGTGACCAGTGAGCAACCCAGACTCGTGAGCCAAATACGGTGGTATGGGACATTGTATTTGAGCTGTCGGCCTACACTGATTTGGTGACGAGCCCTTCGTAGTGACCGCGAGCATACTCTGTGCCTACGCTAAGGCGACGAGCCTTACATAGCAACTAGAGTATAAACTAGGTCTACACTGCATCGTGGCGACGAGCCCTTTGGTTATTGATGACAGGATTATCGAGGCCCAGAATGCGATGCGCGATTGTCTGAGCTTCAAGAGCAAGCTAGCGATGACAAGGACTCTGAGTGGAGAGTCGGCACAGATGGGGGCCTACGATACCGTGGCCGCCTATGCGTCCCAGACATTCATGACTTGAAACAGGAGATTCTCGAGGCTGCCCACAGATCGAAGCTTGCAATGCATCCTGAAAGCATGAAGATGTATCGAGATATGAAGAGATCGTACTGGTGGGATAGCATGAAGCTCCACATAGCAGATTATGTATCCCGTTGTCTCACCTACCAGCAGGTCAAGGCAGAGCATCGCCGACCTCCTGGGCTGCTTTTCAGGGCATTACAAGGAAGCTAATGGATTGTTCTTGCAAATGGAAGAGAAGGGTTTCCAACCAAACAATTTCACCTTCAATGCTTTAATTAGGGGCTTTCTACAAAAGAATGAGACCCTCAAGGCAATGCAACTTCTCGGGGAAATGGCTAAAAGACATTTTTCTGTGGATGCATCCACCACAACTATGTTAGTGGGCTTGCTCACAGAGGACAAAAAAGGTCAAGAATACTTGGGAATGCTTCATAAATTTGTGCCCTATGGAGAAGGTGAGGCAATTTGGTGAACATTGATTCAACATCGACTCTCTCTCTCTCTCTCTCTCTCTCTCTCTCTCTCTCTCTCTCTCTCTCTCCATAACGGCCCATACCATAATTTTAACAATAGTATCTGTTATGACCATTGTTACCGTTAGAGAATACCTTGCTTGTAAGAGGTTGATACACATTCAACTCCTCCCATGTCCCTTTAAGTTTCTAGTAATATTTATATCTTTGTTGGAAAGTAAAAACCTCTTCAAATAATTGGTGTGGATTGAGTGATGTTTTTATTTTTATGAATCCATCTCTCATGGATAGAGATGTACACGAGTCAAGTTAGCTTGGTCAACTCGCTTGACTCGACTCGCCTTGGCTAGAAATTGGATTCGGACTAAGTCGAGTTGGTTTTTGGAGCTGCGAGTCTTGAGATAATCGAATGGGTGTCACATACGTGGCGAGATCTAGGACAATCACAAGTAAAGCCCACACTTAAAATTTATTTATTTTTGGACTAAAATCTTTGTGATATCTCAATATGTAACGACTCGGAAAATTTCGTGCAATGGCCTGAATAACACCTCAGGCAGAAATCACTTAGGATCAAATCCTTTAGAAATTAGACAAAGCTAACTAAGTGCTAAACTAGATTACCCATGAAATCCGCTTGAATCACTTCAAATACGATCTACAAGACCCAAAACTTGTAGAATTATTAACGCTAGGTTACCCCAAAATTTAGGATCAATCTCATTACCCAGCTGCTCTCGGGAGCACATTGAAACTCTGTATCAGATCTGGATCGCACATCGAAAGTCCTAATAATACGAAGTTATAGACTTAAAACCGCCTTGCTGGGCTTGATAATCATCTCGGAGATCAAATCCAGATAGTGTTCCACGACTATTCGCCTGAGCCCGGAGTGAGGAGTGTGAGAAAACCTGGTTTTCTTTAGAAATTAAATCAAATTTAAGTAATCTAAGACTTGACGTTTGCAGGCCAAATATAAGCAATCAGACCGTCGAAATCTGACTCAAATACACCCTTGGATCAGGAAACATTTTCCATACATGTCTGTGTATTTGTAACCCTGATCGAGTTTCTGTGACCGTTGAACTGAAACTGGTCCGCCACGTGCGATCTGGAAACTCGATTGGAATGAAAACTTAACGCGACCTAAATCCATAGTCAATGAGCTTAAGTCCGACCTTTGGCTCAAGGGGGGGCTCCAGAACTGCTTCGTTGAGACGGAACAAACCCGCTTTGGACATAACCTAAGTATACCTTGACCCTGGGTCTAATTTGGAGTGTTTCAGGCCTATATAAGGACCTTAAACCCTCTCTCATTTTCACCATACGAATTTGAGAAAACCTAGGAGAGAGAAGAGAAGAAAGAGAGAGAAAGTGAGAGAGAAGTTAGAGTTATTCTGGGAAATCAATCCCTGCTGTTCTCCGTGTTTATCCACCACAACAATATCGCTTTTCCGGCGATTTTGATTCTGTTTTCAGGTAAGGAATCCCAACCCTAATCAGTTCTAGAGATCCAATGAGTGTAAGTGATGAAGTAGCTAACCTATTTTATGTCTTAGGTTGTCGTTTTGCCAGTGACTAAGACTTGGTGTTTAACTGAGTCCGTTACTCGTTTTTACGGCGTAAGGTGCGGACTTTAGACGTATAGGTTATGGTTTTCAACGCTATCAATGTCAGATAATGATAGTTTCATGATCTGGGTGTTATTGTACATGCACAATCTGATGTTCGTTTTGTGTTTCAGTTGCGTATGCAAATTATGGCAAATTGTGTATTCAGTATATTTATAGAAAATACCGTATACGTATAAATTTTGAAAGTGTGTTTGCCATGATAAATTACTGTATGTATATGTTATATATGTGTAAAATACTTACTCGGCAAAAGGATTCATCCAAATTCATGTTATGGCTAATATATATTATGTATGTTAAATGAGTGTATTCTAAGTGTTTGTGAAAATGCTTGTAAGAGTAGGTATGTAGATGATAGTGCTTTAGATAGGTGTTGAGATAGGATTCTTAACTACCTTAGAGATCTGTCTAATTTCCTCCGTGCAAGTTGTTTAAATTAATTGCTTACTTGTGCAAATATATGTGTTTGTATTTCCTGCGTGCCTTGTGCTTTATAACATGCTTTATAACATGCTTGTTAACATGCTTGAATTATTTTGTTTATTCTGCTTTACTCTACATACTTCTGGTTAAGGATTGAATGTGATTGGGGCTATGTTATAGTCCAGGCGATCGGTAACAGACTTGAATTCGTGGTTGAGATTCATTTCGCCACGTAGGATGTGTTTGACGAACCCGAGTCGTACTTCGGTTGGCGACAATGATTAGGCCACGTGAAGTGCTTATGCACTTCATGTCGTTCAACTGGTTGTGCGCTCGTGCTAGTCAAGCTCGTTAAGTAACCCGATCCGTCTAATGTATGTTCACCATGTTTGGACGCTACTACTTGAACCTATACCAAACTTACTAGTGAAATCCCATTCAACCTTGGTACCTCGATCCGCTAAGACTCATAAGCCGGGCATGGTGGTATGGGACATCGTGGTCGAGCTGTTGGCCTACGCTAGGGCCACAAGCCTCCCCATAGTGATCAGTGAGCAACCCAGACTCGTGAGCCGAATATAGTGGTATGGGACACTGTATTCGAACTGTCGGCCTACACTGATTGGTGACGAGCCCTTTGTAGTGACCTCAATCATACTCTGAATCTGCAGTGAGGCGACGAGCCTTCCCGTAGTAAACAGAGTATAAACTAGGCCTGTATTGATAAGGTGATGGGGGAGCGTTGCAACGAGTGCGTGTAATGACCACGATGACCCTTTACGGTGACCTAGAACCGTATCATCGTATGAGATTATCTAGGACTGATGACCCTAGAATGGATCATTGCTTGGGAATGATATAAGGAAGGTACCTTAGTTTTTCAATACTGCTGTATGAAAAGGACTAATAATAACTCGGTAATCACACTCATAACATAGCACTGCATGTGCCAAGAAGATGTGGAGCACTGAGGGATGAACGCATGCCGCGGACGTAAGATGTTGTCGCACGAGGGAGCATTGGCGAGGGCATGCATCATGACCGCATTCCCTACTTGCATTAATAAGAGTATCTAGGAGTATTTGATTGTACTGCTTTATCATTACTACTTGACTGAATTGATAACATGTTAACCTGTGCTTTATTGTTCCACTGAGTTAGCTACTCACTCCCACGTTATGGGACAATATTCTGGATACCCACCAGACTCTGTCTTAGATGCAGGTATTGACGAGACACAGGAGACTGAGCCTGATTACTATGATGATCAGGATGAGTTCTCTTACATGCAGTTCTCTGAAGGCTACACTTAGGCCATTCAGATGACGGGGCTACAGGGTGTACCATTATAGTTGTACCATTTTTAGCATTTTGATTTTTGAAACAAATACATGTATATGGTGACTCAGTAGGGTGTTCATACTTTGGAGACCGATTGTGGTATTTCTGACTTTATATACATCTATATACACCTTTCAGTCTTCCACTTGTGTTTTATAACTTAATCTGGAGTATGAATTACTGTTTTGGTATAATCCCACTCATGATTATTGCACTAACATAGACAATATTCAATCATAAGCATGTTTGTTGCATAAGTGGCGTATTGGAACTTAGGTGTTGAGTTGCTACTCGACCCTCGATTTTTAAGGCGTTACACATCACGTGACACACGTGTGTGACAAAAAAGGATAAAAAAATATGATCCAGGTTGTCGAAGCTCTAAGCACACGTGCGGGGTAGTCTAGTTTTTGGACCAGGCCCTGTTCATGGTGGGCCTTATTTGATGAATTGCTCAGCTCTTGCAAACATGTGCTTCGTTGGCATGGCACGTGTGCTGGAACTGTCGGTACACTTGCAGGCATGCGTACAGATGCCAATCTACACCATCAAAACCGTGGCCGCATAGTAGATCAAACACAGCATAAAATCCACCCTGATTAGAAGATCTTAGAAGTGCCCACAAGAATAGTTACCGTTGTACCCTACTTCTGATAGGTGTCATGAACAAGAAGCCAAGGAGTGCCTGAAAGCTAAAAGTGGCCAATCGATGGAGAAACGGTGGAGCGACAAATATCAATAAAGAAAAGAAGGATTTAAAAGGCTGACTTGGCAACTCCTGAACTTCCATGATAATTAGATAGAAGAAGACAAACACATGAAGAATAGTTGTGGAAGAAATCTATAACTAGGAGAAGAAATAAATAGAACGAGGTGTCTCACACCAATCAAATCAAATTAAATTTATTAATTTACTTTATTTCAATCTATCTTAAGAGCAGTGATAATCTAATGGAAGTAATTCGTAACTATAATTTAGGCCTAGGATCATACGGTAAATTTTATCCTTATTCAATATCAAGTAGTTATTTCAAGAGACGCATTTTTGTAGTCACTTGAAATGACCAAATGTGAGTTCTTCGTTTGTGTCTGATTGCACTAGTATATTAAAAGGTAATTTCTTGTGAAAGGTAAAGTACAATCCACTTTCGGAGGAAGAACCCCACCCTCCAATTATCAATTGATCATTATAAAATTTTGCAAGTAGATGAGTAAGCGACCAATCTTCTCAGATTCTGATCGTATACAATATATTGAACGTATCTACTTATTTCGGTGCTTTGGGTCAAAGTTGATCAGTTTGAATCAAGCCGTTATATCGATTATAGCACGCACCACACATACCACACTTCATAGAAAACAAACTGAGTGCCAATAATTTTTGGTATGCCTGGTAGAACATTGATTATACATATACTTACTAATACATTAATCATGTGAAATCATTAGCTGAATGGGTGTTCGTAACGCTTCTACAACTGCTAATGTTATTGTAGTTAATGAACTAATTATCGTTGCTCAAGATGAATAGTTGCAGGTACAATAGGTACCTGAGTAAGTGAATTTACCACCCAATTTGGTGCCTATTCCACCACTATTAAACCCAGATAAGACATCGACATTTCAAGTTAAACCTCTTAAAATTATGTCGATAGAGATAGTTGAAGTTCAAAGAGGAATTCGGCATATCTCATAATTGTCAGATTTTCAAGCTGAACAATTACGAATTTATACATAAACCTTTAATAGGTAGATGGTTAGTCATGCTGATAGTATAAACCGTCTGATAAATATGTTTGCCGAAAGAACACTCGTTGTGCCTCATCAACAGGTTGATACTAGTTCCGTTGGAAATATGGCACCGATATCCTCGGTATAACCAATATCGCAAGCATTTTCTCTACGATGGAACACGCCTCCTACTACAATATAGGAAGTACAAAATCTTCCACCACTTGCTAGGTCTAGGTAACTGGAATGGGAGGTTAGAAATGTCATTCCCGTATAAGGAAATCAAAGTATACCTGAGGGCAAGCTTTCACTGGGAATCCAAATTATTTCAGAGCACTATCCAAAAATAAAATAGATTGAATTCTTGGATGGACCGTGATAAAATGAGTTCGCAAAATGGATGGATGTATAAATAAAGTAGATTTCTAGTAAACATACATTGGACCTGCATAGGTATCATCATTGGCTCTGGCAGGAAATGTTGTATTTTAAATTATTTCAAAATATCTGTTGGGACAAGTCGTGGCCATAGGTACGCACATGCCTTACGGATGTGTCTTTTCACATCGGTTCGAAAGGTTGCATCCTTTCATATTTTGTTTTAAAAATTTGTGTCTTTTTAAGCCTAAGGGTCGCATCAATTGGGTTTAAACCCAATAGTCACAACCCTTTTTTAAAGGGTGTCTTCACAAAGTCTATAAATAGACTCTCTCTCATCCATTTTAAATTAGTAAAAAAAAAGTTTGTTTTACATTAAAAATATGGTTTAAGTGTTTTCTAGTTCGGGTTAAGACTACAAGTGGTTCTAGCTTGTGTACAGTGAGTACACCACTGAGACCGGATCATAGTCGTTATATCCTGGAGGTCGATTACTTTGGAAACATGTTGCACTTGGGACGCTGTTCAAGGGGAGCAAATTCAATTTCTAACCAAGTGACTCACGTCACGCCTCGACTTCTATAAACCGATAAGTTTTCTCTTATTATCAATTTAAAATTTATTTTATTTAAATAGCTTTCCAAACTCCATATCTCAATAGGAAATCCCTCCATAACTAGTACACTTGTCTATGACCCCGCCACATGAAGTTTTTGTGGTCCGGAGATATGTGGGGCTCATAGAGATGTCTGTGTCCATCACTTTTACAAGACAACTATAGGACACAATTTAAAAAATTACTTAGGTGGACCACACTACATGAAACAGTGAAAACGGAAACATCCATGGCTGAAAACCTCCAGGGAGCAGACCATGATGTTTATATGCCACCTAATCCTATAAATAGTGGGCACAATATCATCGTGATACAGAACGTATATGACCCCACAAAGTTTCTAACAGGGAGTCGTGTAGTATGGCTTAAGGCATTGAATTTGCATTAATTTTTTGGACTCCTTTAATATTGTGTTCGCCATAAATGGATGGGGGTGGAATTATCACAACTACTTCTGTGGGCCCACATAACTTCCAACCACCCTAGCGAATAGTGGACCGAGTAAGTCTGTACAATAAAATCCGTTGGGCCTATGTGAATATATTTGGCTTATCCACACCTTATATCCAATTTTTTTAGCTCATTTTAGGAGTTGAGTCCAAAATTCAAGTATACCCCATATTCAAGTGGACCACACGACATGAAACAGTACGGATAACGGCGTTTATTTGTCAGCCAACCCACAATCCAACTTGTTCATAATGACACACACACACATGAATGAAGGGAAAACACAAATATCAGCTTGATCCACATCTTGTGTGGCTCATGAGAAGAGTTCACTGGTTGGTGTTCAATTCACATTGCTTCTTTTAGTGCTGTCCACTTGAGTTTTGAATATGCTTCAATTTTGGACTCATATAGTTAAAATAAGCAGTAAAATGGATAGAAAACATGGATAAAAAGTACATAAATTACGGTGTAACGCAGTGCTTACTCCGGTCACGAGAACTTCCTGCAAGTGGGAAGCGGGTTGGCTGGTGTACCACACACCAGCTATATAGCTTGTGTACTGGTGTCATCAAGTTCTGTAGGCCAAATCATGACGTATGTGTTATATCTAAACTGTCCATCCATATTTTACGAGTTCATATTAATGCTAGAGTCGATGAATAAGGCAGATCTAAAGATCAAGTGGACCACACTATAAAAAGTGGTAGGGGATTGAATGTCTACCATTCAAACTCTTTTAGGGCCCGTTTGGCCGGTCGTATTGGAAGGGATTGGATGGTAATGGAAGGGATTGGAAGTTAAATCCCAGGAATGGCCGGGCTTGCCAAACACAGTCGGTGATCTGATTGCAATCACATGGATCTTCAGACAATCCACTGACAACATCATCATTACCTTTAAGTCCCAGTCCAATCCACCCTAATCTTTTGAAATTTGCCAGGGACGTGTTTGGTTGGTGGGATTAGAAGGGATGGGAAGATTGAATCCCCGGATTGACCGGGCGTGCCAAACGGACTGGGTATAGCAATACAGGGATATAACAATCCCATGGATCTCAAGACAATCCACTGACAACACCATCATTACCTAGAAATCCATGCCATCCACCCTAATGCCATTCAATCCCTTCTAATCCACCCGTCCAAACGGACCCTTAGGGGTTACGGAAGTTTCAGATCAATATGAAATTTGTTTTTCATCTTCATGCAGGTAATTTTGACCCTATTAACAAATTGGATGGAAAATAAACATATGGCGGGCCCTACTAATTTTTTACCAGTGAAAATCATTATCCAGCTGCTATTTTAGGTGTGCTCCATTTGAGCTTTTGATATGATTAGTTTTTTGGATAGTGCTTTAGGGTGTGTTTGGACGGCCCATCCCATGGGATTGGATTGTATTGGGGTGGATGGCAAGTAATGATGGCTGAGTCAGTGGATTGGTGTCAATCCCATGGGATTGCTATATCCAGGGAATTCACCACCGAGTATGTTTGGCTTGCCTGGCCAATCCCGGGATTATGCCGGCCAATCCCAGGATTGCTCCGTCTAACCAAACATGTCCTAGGTAAAATATATGGGATTAGGAGGGATTGGGTGGATTTCAAGGTCATGATGGTGATGTCAGTGGATTGCTGTTGCTATATCCACCTTCTGCCTGTTTGGCACGCCCGGCCAAATCCCGGGATTGCTCCTTCAAATCCACCCTAATACAACCTAATACAATCCACTCTGCCCGGCCAAACAGGCCCTTAAAATGATCTCAAAAAATGAATGAACCTCGGTGTGGATATAATGAATACATCATTGTGGGGCCATGTAACTTTGATATCATTTAAACCGTTCGTCTTCGCACGTTACGTATCTACACCAGCTATATATAGCTGGTGTCAGTGGTGTGTGGTACACCCGCCAATCCGCTTCCCTGCAAGTGGTGTTGGTTTGGGACGCGGGCCCACCGTGATGTAAGTGTTTTATCCATACCGTTAATCGTTTTTCTAAGATCATTTTAGGGTATGAGCCAAAAAATGAGGCGGGTCCAAAGACTAAGTGGATCATTAATTGGGGATTGAACTTCCACCATTAAAAACTTCCTGGGAGCTGGATAAGTTTCGGATCAAGCTGATATTTTTGTTTTCAATTCATCCACGTCTTCATGACATTATGAATAGGTTATATGGGAAAAAAAAATAAAAATAAATTACGGTGGCCCTTAGAAAGGTTTCAACGGTGGGTGTCGTAATCACTGCAGCTTACTTTGATGTGGTTCACTGGAATTTTTCATATTCTTCAGTTTTTGGCTCATACCCTAAAATGATCTGAGAAATATGATCAACGGCGTGGATAAAATACTTACATCACGGTGGGCCTCACATAGCCCTGCCCGGACGGATTACCGTCCTTGGCGGGGGTAGACGCAATCCGCGTCCGTTGGTCTGAACCAGACCCTAGGGTACATCTCCATGCATGCATTGTGCCGTTGGTCTGAACCAGACCCTAGGGTACATCTCCATGCATGCATTGTGCATTGACACCATCATCAGGGCCTAAGAATTAAGTACAGGAAACAATGGTTATTGAACCGCATGCAAATATCCCCTCATCCAAGACTTTTATGGCCCACGAAAGGTTTTTAATAGCAATAACTGCTGTTTCATGTGTTGGGGTCCACCTGAAATTTTTTATCTGTTTCGTGTTTGGGACTATGCTCCACAATATAGTTACAAAACATATGGACGGCGTGGATATACAATACATACATCGAAGTGGGTCCTATAGTAAGGGTCGCACCCACATCAATAGTTCCGGGGTGGCAGCCGCACTCCACAGGACCACAACAGCTATCATCCCCTCTTCTCTTCTCTCATCGGGAGTCGTTTGGCACCCACATAATCTTCGATATCGTAAAATGGCGTCGAGAAGAGCTGCCGCTGCCGCTGCTCAAAAGGGTAAAACTCTCTCCTCTCCAGCTTCTATTGAAATTACCATTTCTGCCCTTGATTCTAAAATCATAGAGAACAAGATCCCTACTCCCGTCAAATTCAACCATTTGGTGAATGATCTATCCAATTCGATTCAAGCTGGTGCTTTTGTGAGGTTAGAGGATGCAGTGGGCCTCTTCAATCTTATGGTCTGCACGCAGCCGCTGCCTTCAATCCAGACATTTAGTAACCTGTTAGCTACGATTGCCAGAATGCGACACTATTCTACTGTGATTTCTATGCATCGAGAAATGAATCGGTTAGGGATCCCATCCAATATCTATACTTGGAGCATTCTTCTCAATTGTTTCTGCCGCTTGAACGGCGTCCGCTTCGGTTTTGCTGTTCTCGGCGACATCCTAAAACGTGGCCATGAGCCGAATGCCGTGACTCTGACTACTTTTATTAAGGGGTTTTGTATGGAAGGGCGGATTGGGGAAGCAAGTGGTTTCTTTTTGAAGACGGTAGAAATGGGATATCCTTATAATGTGGTGTCGTTCGGGATACTAATCGACGGTCTTTGCAAGTCGGGGAACACCGGAATGGCTCTTGGGTTGCTTCGGAAAATGGAGAAGGCTGTGGGTAAATGTAGTCCTGACCTTATTGTTTATAGCACAATCATCGACAGTCTATGCAAAGATGGGCTCACAAAAGAGGCCCTTAACCTCTTCTCAGAAATGGTTGGTAAAGGGATTTGGCCGAATGTTTTTACTTACAGTTCTTTAATTCGTGGACTATGCAATTTAGGGCAGTGGAAAGAAGTAATGAGTCTGTTCGAGGAAATGTCAAATCGAGGAATCTCGCCTGATGTCACAACTTTCACCATACTGGTGAATGCTCTTTGCAAAGATGGAATGGTTAAAGAAGCCCATGGATTACTAGAATTGATGACTCAGAAAGGTGTGGAGCCTGACGTAATCACATATAGTGCATTGATGAATGGCTACTGTTTTATTGGCGAAATGGATGCCGCCTTAAAGATATTTGATTACATGGTGTGTAAAGGTCATAAGCCTAGTGTCGTGACTTATGCCATGTTAATCAACGCCTATTGCAAGAAGCAGATGGTAGACAAGGCTATGCAGCTTTTTCGAGAAATGCCTTGCAAGGGATTGAAGCCCGATGTTTTTACTTACAACATTCTTATAGATGGGCTGTACCGGGTACGGAGAATTGTGGCTGCACAAGAGCTCTTCAATGAGATGCAAGCTCATGGACAATGTCCGAATCTCTTCACATACACCATTTTGATGGATGGGCTGTTTAAAAGTGAGTGTCCTGTTGAGGCAATGAAACTACTTAATGAGATGCAAATTAGAGGAATTGAACTAAATAATGAAATTATTGGTGTCCTTATCAATGGGATGTGCGAAGCTAGGGAACTTAAATATGCGAAGGAGCTTTTCAGTTGGGCCTCCACCAAGGGATTGGGGAATAATGTTAGGACATATAACACACTAATCAATGGCCTTTGTAAAGAAGGGCTTTTGGAGGAAGCTAATGGATTGTACTTACAAATGGAAGAGAAGGGTTTCCAACCAGACAGTGTCACCTTCAATGCTTTAATTAGGGGCTTTCTACAAAAGAATGAAACCCTTAAGGCAATGCAACTTCTCGGGGAAATGGCTAAAAGACATTTTTCTGCCGATGCATTCACCGCAACTATGTTAGTGGGCTTGCTCACAGAGGACGAAAAAGGTCAAGAATACTTGGGAATGCTTCATAAATTTGTGCCCTAGGACGAAGGAGAGGTGATTTGGTGAACATCGATTCAACATCAACTCTCTCTCTCTCTCTCTCTCTCTCTCTCTCAAGTTGTAGCAGCCCATACCACAATAGTATCTGTTCTGACCACTGTTACTGTTAGGGAATACCTTGCTTGTAAGAGGTTGATACACAGTCAACTCCTCCCATGTTCCTTTGAGTTCCTGTAATATTCACCTAGCAATTTATCTCCTTGTTGGAAAGAAAAAAACCTCTTCAAATAATTGGCGTGGATTGAGTGATGTTTTTATTTTTATTTTATTTTTTATGAATACATCTCTCATTGATAGAGTTGTACGTGAATCGAGTTAGCTTAGTCATCTCGCTCGACTCAACTCGGAAAAGCTCGAAATTGGATTCAGACCGAGTCGAGTTGGTTTTTAGAGCTCGAAAAAAATTTCAAGTTGAGTTCAAGCTTGCCCGAGCTCGACTCGACTCAGATCGAACCTCAACTCGATTCGACTCAGATTGAATCGGTTCGATGACTCGGTTATTTTGATATTGATGTTGCTCGCCTAGTGGTTGTGAAATGACTTAGCGAAGTGTTGTTTCGGGTGCATACATTCTCTGCAGGATCGTCTGGTGGCGAGGAAGGAATGGAATCAAAACAAATCACTACAAAAAAAAACTTTACATTATAAGACCGCCCTCATATCTTGATTTTGATGTTGCTCACTATGCGTCTGATGAAATACCTATAAAGTGTTGTCACTGTTTTACATTTTGTTTGAAATTGAAGATGCATTCGATGTGTTTGAGAAAATGTCACACAGGCTCGAACTTGTCTGAGCTGTTGATTGAATCAAGTCAAGCTGGCCAGATAGGCTTAAGAAACGAGCTGAGCCGAGTTCGAGCAGGGGTTAGCTACTGGCTGAGCCAAGCCGAGCTGTGCCAAGCTCGTCTCGGTTCGACTCATTTACAACTCTACTCATGAAGAATCCTAAACCTTATTTTCCATATCTGGAAACATCTTTAACAGACATTTACATACTATTCCAAAAGCACGTCACGATCTGAGCATTGTCCTAAATCCATTCATCATATTTACTTCTTTTCATCCAATTTCTCCTATTGTTCCCCTTGGCTGTTAAGACTCGTATAGATTTAGAATACTGGCCATTTAACTTGATAGTGGATATTTGAACCCTCAAAAAGTCATATGGATTTACGAACCTGATTTTTGCTTACCCTCCATATCCATTACAAATAGAGGCAATAAAAACCAGAAGAAATGGATGTACAATGCTTATGGAAGTAAGGGCTAATGCTTTTGGAAACTTGAATGCTTCAGCCACACAATCCAACACAATGCGTACACAATATGGGATGCACCAATCAGCCCATACACCTTGACCATATACTAGAAAGAACTACGATCACGTACACATCACCAACACCATTCACACATAGGCCATTGAAGAGGACAATGCACTAGAAATAACCCTAAGTTTCTTAAAAAGCTACGAGCACAAGAGAACATGAAGGAAAGGAAGAGAAGATTTTTGATAGGTAAGAGAAAAGAAAGTGATTGGAACTTGATCGATTACCACTCTAATACCATCTAGTTTGATGTAAGGGAGAAGAAAAAGTGGAAAAGGGAACGAAGAGAATGGGAAAGGAAGAGAGAGTTATTGTTGGACGTTCCCCACCCTCTTGCTTTTATTTACTTAAATCATAAAACAAAGTTTGTATCCAAATTTGGAACCTCCCTTTCAAATTTTTGATAAACAAAGTGTTCACAGAAATCAAGGCTTGTATCAAAATGGTAGTAGAGATTGATTTGTTGTTCGAATATTATGAGAAAATTCGTTTTGCTATAATCTAAATACGGAAGAAAAAACTGCAAATGGTGCCGAAAAATATTTGAATAGAGTAAAAAATGATAGCATTTTCATAAAGTTGCAGAAGGAATCTCAGGAGTTGGTTATAGGTGTAGGGAAAGATAGCTCGAGCTCGTCGTTGATAGCGAATCAAAACATGGAAGATGATGGAACACCATATCGAGCAATGGATGATAAATCATTGTGTTGTAAGTCCCTCATTGGTGGGCAGAAATGTGTGTGATGCTGGGCATGTTGTCTGGGGTCCATTTCATATACTTATTCCTTCCTTGAAGCTGGATTGGCAATGACCGCTTTCAGCTATGATTGAAGATCTCATCTTTCCAAATTAAAAAAGAAGAGAAAAAATCCTGAATTTTCTTTGTTCATGAGGTATATACTTTTTGAATATTTCTTTTGCATCTGTTTAGATTCTATTCCAGATTAGTTTTCTGTTGCACAGAAGGAAATCTCATGTGGGTATATCTCCTTTTGAAGTTTCTATGATTTTTTTGGGTGAAAATAGTGATTCTGATGTTCTTGGGATTTGGATTTGCTGTAAAAATGGAGTGTTATTTGATTTATATATATATATATATATATATATATATATATATATATATATATATATATATATGGGAATTTCATGTGGGGTGCTTTTGCATTTGTTAGTTCTTGAAGTCTGTGTGGTTATTTGTGGTAATTTAGATTTGAATCGGTTTGGATTCTATTGCAGATTATTTTTCTCTTATACTCTCATATGGGCGTACCTCTTTTTTAAATTTATTTATTATTTGGTGAAAATCAATGAGGATTTAGTACGGTTTGGCTTGATTTTTTTATATATAAATTTTTTACACCCATGTGAATCTGTTTGGATTCTGTTGCAATTAGTTTTCTGTTTACAGAAGGGAATCTCACATGGGTATCTCTATTTTTGAAGTTTCTTTGATTTTTTTTTTGGTGAAAGTCAATTTGATTTTAGTAGATGTGTAGTTGTTTTTTTTTTTTTAAAAAATTTTTTTTTTTCCTTTTGGAAAATCAGTGAAATTTGGGATGTTTTGAAGCAATTTTATGCATATTTTTCGATTTCGATGTTCATCAAATTTGGATTAGTTTAAAAAAGGAGTATTATGTGGGTTTTTTCTATTATATGTAATAGAATTTCATTTGAGTGCTTGTGCATTTATCAGTTCTTCAAGTCTGTGTAATCATTTGATGTGAATCCATTTGGATTCTACTGTAATAATTTTTCTATTGTCAAGAAGGAAATCTCATATGGGTATCTCTCCTTTTGAACTTTCTTTGATTTGGTGAAAATCAATGTGACTTTAGGATGATGTGTGGGCTGTTTTCAATTGTTTTGGGATGAAAAACCAATGAAATTTGGGATGTTCTTAAGCAGTTTGATGCATATTGGTTGAAAAATGAAGTGTTATGCAGATTTATTATAATTTTTTGTGGTTTAGACGATGGAATCTCATGTGGGTGCTTTTGCATTTATCAATTCTTAAAATTTGTGGGATTACTTGATGTGAATCAATGGGAGTTTTTGATGATTAGTAGTTGCTTTTGGGTGTTCTTGGACTGAAACCAATGGAATTTGGGGCACTTTCAAGTTATTTGATGCTAGTTGATTGATTTTAGTGTTATTTGGACTTGGCATAATTAATGGAGTGTTGTACACATCATTTATGTTACATTTACGCAAAGCTCATGTGGGTACTTTTGCAGTTGGCAGTTTTTGAAATTTATGTGATCATGTTATATTAATTGATGGGAATTTAGGATGATGGGTACTTGTTTCCGGGATTTTTTTTGGACCAAAATCAAGGGAATTTGGGATGTTCTCAAGCAATTTGATGCATATGTATTGACTCAGATGTTCTTCGTACTTGGATTTTCTGAAAAATGGAGTGGTCATGTAGATACTTTTCTGTTTATTGGTTTTTGAAGTTTGTGTTTATTTGATGAAAATCAATGGGAGTTCAGGATGCCGGGTACTTGTTTTCAGGTGTTTTGATTGGAACTAAGGTAATTAGGGGCTTTTTCTAGTTATCTGATGCACGTTGATTGATTTTGATGTTTTTCAAATTTTGATTACTTGAAGACATGGGAATTCTATTTGGGTTTTCTGTTATTAAGAGGACATCTAATGTGAATACTTCTCCTTTTGTCTGTTTTTGTAGTTTGTGTGATTATGTAGTGAGAATCAATGATAGATTAGGATGATGTGTACTTGTTTTCAGGTGTTTTTTGGACAAAAACCCAATGGAATTTATTGGTTTTTCTTCTGTTTTTAATTATTTGCTGCACATAGAGTGATTTTGATGTTCTTTTGAATTTCGAATACTTAAAGACAAAGTACTTGTACATCTTTTCTGTTGTATATAAGGAAATCTCATATGGTTACTTTTATTTGTTTTTGAAATGTTCTTGATTATTTGATGAAAATCTATGGGAGTTTAGTGTGATGGATATTTGTTTTCAGTGATTTTTGTGCAGAGAGATATGGAGTTTTGGGTGTTTCAAGTTATTTGATGAATATCCATTGATTTTGTTGTTTAGATATTCAGTTATTCTACACTGTTTTGGTTGATAGGTTGTTATTTCTAGCAAGTTTCTTGCATGATATCAATAAAAGATTTGGGGGACAACACAGATGCACCTCCAAATTACATAAATGCTCTTACATTTAGTTTAAAAGCCTTCCCATGTCCTTAAATAATGCATAATTTTAGTGATCCATAAAACTAATGGTGTGAAGACCTTTTCCCTGGTTTATTTCATTATATATATCAGAGATATACTAATACATATGACCCAGGAAATGCATGCGAATAGTGGAAGAAGTTTGCAAGATGTGGGTGACAGGTGGAGAAGCATAAAAGGAGAGTTATTTGAAAATCTGACAGACTATGGTGCCTTTTTTTTTGTTTTGTTTTGTTTTGTTTTGTTTTTTTTTTTTTTTTTTTTTTTTTTTTTTTGTGTTTTAAGGACGGAGTATGGTGCTTAATATGAATGCATTTAGAACTTCTACCAATGGCATATACTGCTCAGTTTTACCCACTCGGCATCAGTAAATGCTGCTAATTTTAGCCGCTCACAGGATTTCTTGCTAGAATTCGGTGTGCTTTAATGAACACCCAATATAACTAGCAAATGATAAACCTGCCAGGATTTTTATTTTATTATTATTTTGTTATATATATATATATATATTTGAAAGGGCTGTTGTTGGTTGAGGATTTGGATCCTATAATGTTGAAATTTAAGGATTTCATTGGAGTTTTTTCAGTATATTTGAGTATGGAAAGAAGCTGAATGATAATTGAAGCTGCAAATTTGTAAGGAGAGAGAGAGAGAGAGAGAGAGAGAGAGAGAGAGAGAGAGAGAGAGAGAGAGAGAGAGAGAGAGAGAGAGAGAGAGAGAGAGAGAGAGAGAGCTGATGTTTACTCTGTTTTTGTACATGCTCCCATAATGTCTACTCTGTGAGTGTTCCTTGTCTAGCCCTAGTGGCAATGACAGCCCTGGGGAAGGAGATCAGAAGAGACCGAGACGTCCGTATCAATTGAAGACATTTAAGGTTGAGATTTGTTTTGCCGCTCGAATCCCAATGAAAGCCATAGAGAATGCTCTGCGAGGTCATGATTCAGAGAGCTCTCAAGAAGCTTTAAGAGTGCTTAACATCATACCAAGGCAGCACACAGCAAAGCAGTATGTAATTTCAGTTTTTTATTGTTGGCATCACTCTTTTTTTTTTTTTTCCTTTCATCAAATTGTTAACATAGCTGGTAATTCCAGAGGATGCCTACTCGTACGGCAATCGTATTTCAACAATGAGCCTCGCAACTTCACTGACATAGGAGGTGGTGTTGTTGGCTGTTGAGGTTTCCATTCTAGCTTCCGCACTACCCAATGAGGCTTGTCTCTGAATATTGGCATCTCCTTGGACTGTTTGTGGACGTGGGGTTATTGATATCCATGTGTTTCTTAATTGCAACATGTGTTTGACAATATCATTTTCATCACTTTTTCATCAACTACCATGTGCAGATGTGTCTACAACAATGATTATAAAGCCAGGACCTGTTGTAGATTTTCTAGTGGCTAACCAAAATGTTTATATTTTTCTTTTTGGTAGCATTTGAGTGTGTGCTGCTCAATGGTCACCATCCATGTTGGCATGTAGTTTTGGTTTCTTTTACAAATGTATATGAAGTTTCCTATTAATTGTTGTGGGGCTTTTTGGTGTCTGGGTTGTTGTCCATCACAAAACATACTAAAGCATGGACATTTTCTGCATGTAGTACTGAGTGTAGGAAAATTCTATATCATGCTCAAGACAAAAAAAAAAAAAAAAAAAAAAAAAAAAACTATGGACCTAGCTTGTTTCTCTTCAAAGAGCTTATTTTCGTGACATTTTTGTAGTTGTATGATTACATATTTATAGTTAATACATTAGCGCTTGTGTGTGTGTGTGTGTGTGTGTGTGTGTGTGTGTGTGTTCTTATAAGGTATGGGAGAGCTCAAGCTATGGATTAATAATTGGGTTTGGTTGGGGTCTGTCAAACCATATGGCCCAATTAATAATTGGGTTGGGCTGTGCTTTGTGCTTACACTGACCTGCTTAAGCAGGCAGGAGTTATCATCGGTGAAAGATGTTCCTGTCCTTATTGCAATTGACGAGGTAAAACCCAATGCACCTCTTTCCAATTTCATTGCTTTCTATGGTATTTTATAATTATGAAAACTGTAGGGAAGTTGCCCAGAAAAAAAGAGAGTAGAATTTATAGGCCTGTTGTGCCGGGCCCATGGTTGTTCTAAGATGCAAACCATTGATCTCGGGGCAAGTCATGGATGTGATGCCTCAAGGTTCTTCCATGTTGGAAGGTCTCAATCCTTTGATTAATGTCCTACAAATAGATGGTTAGAAAAAAAATGCCGTCTCTCCCATCCATGGTTGGGCTGATCAGATCAATAGTTCGGGATCACCCAACCTGGGCCCACTCGTATAAACTTACTTTTAGGATATTCACATCCTGGTGCATCAGACTTCTTTATTCCTCCTGAGTTATCTTCTTGCTTAAGCAATTCTTTTTGAACTGTAAAGTCTAAATGATGTAATTATTCCCTCATCTTTTCTATTCTCTCTCCTTCAGTATAATAGCTGGTATACATTCAGTGGGTATGAGGAACTAGTAACACCTCGTTCTTGCTGTCCAATCCATGCAAGGGAAATCTCAACGGTTAGTATTACAATCTTTTTATTTCATTGTTGCAGATTATGTTCGCAAGTCAGTATTGAAAAATTTCTTCTCATCACTTGAGTTTCATTAGTTCCATTGACCTTCAAACTACATCTTCATTGAATTTTTCATGGTAATTCCATTGTGATGTATTGAGAGAAAGATGGACATGCTGAACTGGATCCTTCTAACTAGGTGTCACACCCACTTCGAATCACACATCAGAATCTTGTTCCCCCTCCTGCTTCCTACTACTCGTTTACATTTTGAAGCAGATGCTTCCCTGTCCATGCACCTGAATCTGTTGCCGCTTTGTTTCACGCTTCATGCAACTATTTATCAACATTGACATGGGTTATTTTTGTATCCTTCCATATGCAGTTACATGTAATGCAATCCCAAGATAGGAGAAAAATGACTGTTCTCCCAGAAGCCTAAGGTGCGTTTTATGATGGAACAGAATTGCAGTAACCCAATTCAGTGAAGCAGAAATGACCAAACTGGCACTAGCCACCCCAAATTTGTAACATGGAGCTATTCTCCAAACATACTGCAGAAAAATTAGAGAATGGGTCAACTACAACCATGGTCAGCTAACTTAATCTACGGCCCATCTGCACAAGAAAAATTTCAAGGATAGGAATAGAAACAAAAATTCGAAAGGCATAAAAGAAAGGGTTGTACCTCTGGGCCAGTTGGAGGTGAGATAAGGTATTTTGAGTTAAACCTGGATTTGGGTGTTGTGAATTTTCAAAATAAAAGGATTGTTTTCTCTTGGTTGTGTCTTCAGTAGACTCCTGGTTGTCTCATGGGGCCTTTTAGTGACTAGTTAGTCTTTTAGTGAATAATGTGGTGGAAAGTTAAAACCAAATCAAGAGACGCTATGAAAGGACATGTAATTATGGGTGTGTAATTGAGACTGTTTTTGTAAAATCAAATACACTCGATTTTTGGCTTTTGTTTTTCATTCTCTGAGTTCAGGTTGGTATATGACATATTAGAGCAGATATTTTGGTTTTCATGTAACTTGTACTTTTTTCTAGAGTCAAATGAATGCAATTTCAGGGTTTTCCCACAGTTCTTGAGTTCAGATTGGTATTTTTGAGCTCCTGATGTCTTATTCATGCACTTAAAAAAAAAAAAAAAAAAACGCAAATCATAGTATAAATTGTGTTTTTTTTTTTTTTTTTTTTTAAATTTTTTTTTTTTTTTTTTTAAATGTAACTGAGTCTTTTATTCTGTAGTTGAAATCATGCAATTCTTGGGTTTTTCATTGTTTTTATAGTCCAGATTGTTGATTTTGGACTCCAGATTTTGGTTTTCCATAGATATTGTGCAGTGACCTAAATCCAAAAATTATTAATGCAGCAAACTAACATGGGTTGCGGACCTCTGTTCATCAATCTGGCAGGTCCTAAAGTGGATGGTCATGTATAAAAATAGACTGATAGGACAATCTTAACTTTGTTAAATTTGCAGGTTTATTTCTTGTTTTTATCCTTTGGATGCCCATTTTCTGTTGCCAATTGGTTGGCTAGGATTATTTAATCTGCATGACTTTTGTGCTACAGCCTCTCCATGCAAAGGCCCATTTGATGAATGGTCCATATCTTATCAATATGTATGGTTTTTAAACATCAAAATTCTATGCCTGCGTTGAACACAGATAGCACGCCTTCTTACAGAAATTTGGTGGTATGAGTTTGTACATTTGATAATGGCTGGTTGGCAATTTGGTGATTACATCATTTTTGGATTAGAATTAGTAATTTTGGAGTACTGAAAAAGAATCTTAGCTGTCAGAAGCAGGTATTTTATCTATTCATCCTCATAAGCTTCCATGCCTTTCTTTATTAGATGTCAACAAAAGAATATCTCCTATGTTATCAATGAATTGCTTTAATTGTCACTTTGTTGCAGGATACAACCAAGTGCTTGCAACATATCTTAGTTGTCAAAAGCAGGTATTTTATCTATTCATCCTTGTGAGCTTCCATGCCTTTCTTTATTTGATGCAACAAAAGAATAACAACTATGCTTACCTTCACCACCCTCGCCGAAGTGCTGATATGGTCAGCAAAATGTAGAATTTATTTGAGAAACACGTCTTTTGATTGAATTATTATCATGGAAGGTCTTCATTGCTCGTCATTTCTTCTCTACTTGTGATGAATTTGAGAGATTGAAAAGGCCAAGCTATATGTCCTGTGGGGGGGGGGGGTTGGGGCCAAATTTAAAATAATTACAGCGGAATAAAAGAAAATGATAGCCAAATAAAAGAAATCAATTCACAATGCTTAAAAGAAAAGCAGCCTCAATAATCAAGTATTGAGACGTTGACACAAATGCTGTTCTAAGGACAACCTTACACCATAAAAACCAAGGCTTTATGGTAGGACAACCTTATTTCTAGAACGTTCTTTATATCAAAAACTCAAACTGAATAGGAATGAATAAATAGCAAGGAATTGAAATAAATTGTAAGAATTTAAATCTAAATTATTACAACATTCCCCACTGTGCTTGAAATGTAAATATTACAACATTCACATCTACACATACGTTCCACAAACTTGAATGATAAAAGATAGGAAATTAAGCAAACATCCAAACCACAATACATAAAGAATTATAGTGGTTCACCTGTGTGTTCACCAACTGTTATACAATAGCCACACAAATTGCTACTCCACTGCTAATATCGTCACACAGGGGATATTAGCGTTCACTATCAAAATAGGTTTCACAGGTTCACCTAAAACCTTCACAATTGTCTTTTTTAACTTAGGCTTAACAATCCAAAAACCCCTCTTTCTAAGTTTTCTGGCTCTCTTCAAATAACCAACAAATTGAGATTTTTCTGTCTTAATCTCAAACAAAATCAAAATAATGGAATTTACAATAAATGTAAAATACCTGGATTTCTCTTTTTTGAAGCAGCCCGGAAGAACCAATCGGAGTAGTAGTTTGAATATAAAAGTTCAATGTCCAATACTCACTTTTAAAATGGTTCTAGATTCTAATTAATTTTAAATTAAACTAGTCGGGCTTAGCTCAATTTGATTTTGATTCCAAGAAGACGGAATACAGAAATTCCTCTTTCAAATCAATTTGGAATGTAGAAACAAAATCAAATGCAAAAACTAACAAAAAAACAATATTAAATATGCACAATGTAGCTTAAAATGAACACAAACTTATCTCAGAGTGAAGCCTTGAATTTTCTTGAATTGAGTTATCAAACTCTGAAATTCGTACTCAATTTATAGATGCAAAAATCACGTCTATGACTGGTCTTAGGCACTATTCGACTGGTCGTAGAACCAACGACATTTTGAAATTTTAAGTGCGATCGGATCAGACGGTTACACGACCGGTCATAGGGTGTCTACAACTGGTCGTAGAACCTCTACAATTGGTCATAGAATACCCACGACTGGTCGTAGAACTCAAAGATTGGTTGCTGTAGTTTGAGTCGTAGAACCAGGACTGGTCGAAGGACGAGTCGTGACTATTCCTACGACTGGTCGAACAGTCTCCAGGACTGGTCGTAGAATAATAAAAAATTTTCAAAAAATTGCAACAATTTAAGATTGGTCATGGAATTTCTTGGACTGGTCGAACCAGTGCTAGGACTAGTCGAACAAGTTCCAGGACTAGTCTTAGAACAGACCAAATTCATGTAAAAAGATTCATCTTGAATTATGTATACAAAATGACCTATCCTAAGGTCAATCTAAGGTCATTCATACCTGGGACATGAAGTATGAACATTGAAACTTCATTCTTTCAGATGAAGGTTGACCTTTGAACCTTACGAAGCTTGAGATCTCTACTTGATGTAGCTTGATCTTGAGATTCTTCTACAGCTTGAACTTAACCTTCGACTTGAGTTGCACTTGAATCTTGAAATGCACTTGAGTCTTGAACAAACACTCTTCTTATTGATGTAGCTCTGAACGTTGAAGCTTACAGAAGATGACAAAATACATGACCTTGCATTTCTTGAAATCGATCCCGTACTTGACTTGAAGCATTGTGATGATGTGTCTTGAACATATATTAACATACAAACACAAGACACAAATAGAGGTTTTGACACTACAAAATTTGACAACCAAAGGAGCCTGAGACCATGGCACTTACAATCTCCCCCTTTGTCAAATTTGTGATAAAACACACTCAAATAAAAAATAAGAGAAGCACACCACATGCTTAACAAAGAAACATGCACCAGTTAAAGTAGAAAACCAGTTATAGCCTGGTTAAAGAATCACGCACCAGTTAAAGCAGAAAACTAGTTACACACAACATTCATCTAGAGGCATTCCTCTATATTTACTCCCCCTGAGTTGCACACAGATATGACCAAAAAATAATGCTACTCATTCCTACTCATTCTAAAATAAATCTTCTTCCCCTTTTTGTCACAATATGACAAAGGAAGCAAATAAATGGAACTTGAACAACAAACAGGAGAGTAATATAACTAGGCAAATGAGAAGCAGATTAAAGTTCATATACCGTTAACTAGATGAAACAAATTCAGCAAACCAAATAAAGTTCACACACCAGTAGAAATAAAGTTATTACAGACTAAAGAGTAAATCACTTAATCAGATCTTGAAGAAGGAGCAGGTATGGTAGGATCAAGTTGATGAAGGCCCTTGTTTAAGCACCTAAGATACTTGCGCATATATTTAAACCGTAAGTCATGGGCAACATTCATATTCTCAACCTTCTCCTCTAGAGCACAAAGACGAGCATCAAACTCAGATGGCTCATAATCAGGATCATTTGCAGAATCAGATTCTATTTAATCAAAAAGGTCATCCATGTTAATGTCATCAGTAGGAAGATCACCAGCACCTTCTTCATGCCCAGCTTCAGCTCCACTACCACTAACATTGACTTGGTCAGGAGCCAATTCCAACTTCATCTTGTTAATATTTGAATTGTTAAAAATAAGATGACAGATAGGAGCCTCTCCAACAGGCATAGCCACTAGCATATGATTAGCTAATACAGTCATAAGATATGCAAATGGTATATCACTATGACCTGGATGGACACGAAACTGAATAATGGAATGACATATCAAAGAATGAAGACAAACTTTAAAACCATAAATGATAGAATGCAAAACCCAAACCATAAATGCAGTTAGTTCTGTTTTGTTACCTGAACGAGGATACAGATTTGAAGTAAATATTCTATGAAGAACCCTGTATCTGGGTAACAAGTACTTTGAGAAGAGCGCATTCCCTTTATGCGTCCATTGCACATTCATATTGCATAAATCTCTAGTGAGCATACGTTTATCTGATTCAAAGGGTTTCTTAGTTAAAGTATGGATAGGAATACCCTCATCATTAATAGGTATGTCCATAAGGCCTGAAATTAAATGACGATCTACATCAAATGACCCTTCTCTGGCATCAATCTTAAAAGTTAAATTCTCAGAAGAAAAGTCAGAAAGACATGCAAACATGGCCTGTGCAATAGATTGGTATGCAGGCCCACCCCAATGTAAGATGTTATCTCATCCTACAGCTTGAAGGAGTGGAAGAATATCAAAAGGAGCAATGTGGTTAAGATCAACTGGACGTTCAACAATGACATTGTGCATACGCAAATGCCGCACATATGAGGGATCATCTTCGGGAGAGACCGAAGATGGCGCCGAGTCAAATTCGATCTAGAAGAGGAAGCACCACGAGAAACTCAAAGAAATAAGATGCAAAGGATATAGTGGGCTTTTGCTAGATCAGATTTTTCAAAAGGAAACCCCAAAATATTCAAGAAAACTTGAAATCAATCACTTCAAGGAAGAAAATTAAGTGATTAGAGCATAAATCTACAAGGAAAACTGAAATGATGCACTTATCTTGAAGATTGAAGTAGTTGGGTACGACTAGTCGAACCACGCCTGTTGGAGAAGAAGGAAGAAATAAAAAAGAAATTGGTTTTCCCCAATTTTTAAGATGACCAGCCCACTCCATGACCGGTCTTGAGCTGTCCTCGACCGATCGTACCAGGACCGGTCGAGCACATCCACGACTGGTCGAGTACCGACTAAAATATGCAATTTTCATAAAATTTTGAAATTTAAACACATAAATTTTCAAATATAAATATACTATGATACGTATATGTAAGAATATTTAATTTAAATTGCACATACCAAGATCAAATTTCAATTTACTAAACCTTCTTTTGTGGAGCGGTTTAGTGAAAATGTCAGCAAGTTAGTCTCGGTCGGAATGTATTCCAAAGATATTATTTTATCTTCCACTAATTTACGAATTTAATGATACCTAATGTCAATGTGCTTGGTGCGTGAATGCTGGATTGGATTTTTAGAAATGTTTATCGCATTGGAATTATCACAATATAAGACCATAGAATCTTGTGCTATTCCGTAATCACTTAATATACGTTTCATCCAAACAAGATGAGTACATGCATTTCTAGCTGTAATGTATTCTGCCTCAGCAGTTGAGAGTGATACGGAACTTTGCTTGTTAAACCAAGAGACTAAGCAATTTCCAATATAAAAACAACCACCACTGGTTGATTTACTATCATCGATATTCCTAGCCCAATCAGCATCAGTGTACCCAGCCAACTGAACACTAGTATCATATGGATACCAAAGACCCAAATTTATAGAACTTGCAACATATCGAATAATCCGCTTAACTGCAGTTAGATGTGACTCTTTAAGGTTAGACTGATATCTAGCGCAAATACCAACAGTTAAAGCAATATCAAGTCTACTAGCAATTAAATAAAGTAGACTACCAATCATACTTCTATACAATTTAGGATCCACATCTTTACCAGTAGAATCCTTTGAGAGTCTTAGAGTTGTCCTCATAGGAGTATCAAAATTCTTACCATTCTCAAATCCGAACCTTTTAATCAAGTTTAAGGCATACTTGGTTTAAGAAATAAAAATACCATCAGGTTGTTGTTTTACTTGTAACCCTAGAAAATAATTTAATTCCCCAACCATGCTCATTTCGAACTTAGATTTCATAAAATCTACAAACTCAATAGTCATGTTAGTACAAGTTGATCCATAAATAATATCATCAACATAGATCTGAACCATTAAGATATCATCGTTATGTTTCTTAACAAAGAGCGTCTTATCAACACTATCCATTTGAAAATTATGACTTAGTAAAAACTTAGTCAATTTTTCGTACCATGCCCTGGGAGCTTGTTTTAGACCATATCGAGCTTTTTTAAGACGGTATACATGATCAGTAAACTTAGGGTCTTCAAACCTTGTAGGTTGTTCAACATATACTTCTTCATGTAAATCGTCATTCAAAAAAGCACTCTTTACATCCATTTGATAAATTTTAACTTTTCTAAAGCATGCAATTGATATAAAAAGTTTGATTAATTCAAGGCGAGCAACTGGGGCAAAGGTTTCATCGTAATTAATGCCTTCTATTTGAGTGTATCCTTGTACAACCAGTCCTGCCTTGTTTTGAATAATATTACCAAGTTCATCAGACTTATTTTTGAAAATCCACTTTGTTCCGATAATATGTTTATCTTTAGATCTAAGAATAAGATACCAGACATCATTTCAAACAAATTGATTAAGTTCTTCCTGCATAGCTACTATCCAGTTTTCGTCAGAAAGAGCTTCTTTTACATTTACCGGTTCAATCTGGGATGTAAAACACACGTAGTTACATATATCTTCTAATTGTCTACGAGTGCGCACACCAATGAGAGGATTTCTAAGAATTTGAGTGGTTGGATGATCTTTGACAATCCTTAATTCAGAATTATTTTGACTTGATGAAGTATCTGGTTTGTCAATCAAAAGAACTTCATCATTATTTGAATTAGGAACAGGTGTATTCAAGTGATCATCAATAACCACACTAATGGACTCTTGAATCACACCGGTCCTGTTGTTCAGAACACGATATGCACGACTGTTTAAAGAGTATTCTAAAAAGATCTCTTCGTCACTTTTAGTGTCAAACTTTCCCAGATTTTCACGGTCACGCAAAATATAACACTTGCTACCAAAAACTCAAAAATATTTGACAGTAGGCTTTCTATCGAACTATAGTTCATAAGCCGTTTTATTATTAGATTTACATGTATAAACTCGGTTGATAATATAGCACGTAATATTTACGGCTTCAGCCCAAAGATTTCTAGGGAGCTTTATACTATTCAACATTACATTTCTCATTTCTTGAAGCACTCTATTTTTTCTCTCCACAATTCCATTTTGTTATTGTGTTTGGGTGCAGAGAATTCATGCGATATTCCCTGATCGCTACAGAATTTCTCAAAACTACTATTCTCGAACTTAGATCCATGATCATTACGGATCTTACAAACTTGGGAACCTTTTTCAGTTTGGATCGATTTGAGAATCTTTTTTACTTCATCAAGGGTTTCTGATTTATTCCTTAAGAAGGCTACCCAAGTGAATTTGGTAAAATCATCCACGATTACTAGTATATATTTTTTGCCACCTCGACTTTCCGTCCTGATAGGTCCTATAAGGTCTATATGGAGAAGCTCGAGTGGTCTTGATGTGGCATTGGAGTTCACCTTTTTGTGAGAGCTCCTTGTTTGCTTGCCATACTGGCATTCACCACATATTTTGTCTACTTTTTGTAATTTAGGTAAACCTCTTATTACTTCTCTCTTGCTCAATATGTATATATTACGGTAGTGTACATGTCCAAGGCGTTTATGCCATAATTCTGTTTCATCGGTATAGAATATGTAGCACGATTGATTAGATGAGCTACCATCGCTTACAATATAGCAGTTTTCTGAAGTCCTGCGACCAGTTAATATTACAGAACCCTTTTTGTTTAAGATTTCACAACCTTTATTACAAAATTTCACGCGATGATTGTTATCACATATTTGAGATATGCTTAACAGGTTATGTTTTAGCCCCTCAACATATAAAACATTCTTAAATAAGGGGAGGTTATAGAGTTGAACCGTACCTTGGCCAATAATCTTGCAGTTGCTACCATCACCAAATGTGACTGACCCATCAGTCATATCTTTAAGATCGATGAATAAAGCCTTGTTGCCTGTCATATGCCTGGAGCACCCACTATCAAGGTACCACTTTGAAGGGCTTGTAGCTTTGAAAGCGGTGTGGGCAACCAAGCAAGTAACCTTAGGAACCCATTTCATTACTATTTTGGGTTTAGGAGTGTAGTTGGTCTTCTTTTGTTTGTTGTTGTATGAAAAACCTACTAAGTTAGATTTTAAGAGCTCCTTAAGCAAGTCAACTATTTTTTCAGCTAAAGGGTTTCGGTTTTGAATTTTATAGTTGACATAATTGCTTTTAAGTTTTTGAAAAGATTTAATATTTTTAGAAAAACTTTGATTAGTAAGTTTCCTTTTTGAATTTGAGGTTTCTCCTTTCACAAACTTAGGAGAAGTATTCTTCTGTTTACAAGGTGTATTCTTATCATAGCCTAACCCGGATCTATCACCACATTTTCTAGATTCGGATAAAAGTTTTTCAAACTTTGGATCTCCTTGGGCATACCTCCATGTATCCTTTAAACTCTAAAGTGAAGTGTTTTCAAGCTTAAGTTTATCATTTTCAGATTTAAGTTTTTCAATCAGGGAGGTTTCAAATTCTAAATCACATTTAGTATTTTCAAAACAATCTGAAATATGAGATTTTTCTAAAACAAGTGAATCAAAATTGTCTTTGAGTTTTAAAAACTTTTCTTTTTGAAGTTTCAGTTTTACGGCAATTTTACAACTTTCCTTGTATAGGGCATTGTAAGCATCTTGAAGATCTTATTCATTTTCATGATCACTATTCAAATTTTCTTCACTAGTTGAATCATCATGATATGAAAAAGTGAACTTGGCTAGAGTCATAAGGGCTTTAACTTCACTACCCGACTCGGTTTCAGAATCTTCTGATTCAGAAGAGGCTTCAGAATCAGAGGATTCATCCCAAGTAGCCAACATGCTCTTCTTTTTGGGTTTGTCCTTTTTAGGACACTTGTTTGCTAAATGCCCATATTCTTGGCAGTTGTAACATTGACTATCCTTTAAAGATTTTCAAGTTTTAGATTTAGGTTTAGATCTTTTCTTGTCATTTGATTTTTGAAAGTCTACTCTCTTTTTACTTTTGAAAATCTTGTAAAACTTTTTTGTTAAAAGAGCCATATCGTCTTTAGAATTTACTAAATCAGAGTTTTCTTCAGAAATACATTTAGAAGATTTAAGAGTGATAGATTTACTTTTAAGAGCTTTAAAATTTAATTCAAATGTTTGTAAAGATCCAACTAGTTCTTCTACCCTCATATTGTCCGTATCACTAAGTTCCTGGATCACGGTTACCTTAGAGTTGAACCGTTCAGGAAATGAGCGTAGTATCTTGCACATACTTTACTTTCTGGGATTTTATTGCCAAGACCCCACATAAAGTTTACAATGTCATTTAACCTTGTATAAAAGTCCATAAACATTTCATTTTCTTCCATATGAATTTCCTCAAATTTGGTTGTGAGGAGTTGAACTTTAGATTTCTTGACAATTATTGTACCCTCGTGTGTCATTTCTAAAATATCCCAAGCTTGTTTTACATTATTACATGATATAATTCTTTTGAACTCATCTGGTGATAGTGTGCAAGTGATTGCATTTAGTGCTTTTGCATTGGCACTACTCTCATTTTTCTGAAGAGTGGTCCATGAGAAATACAATGTTACTCTCATTGATTTTGAACCATCGATACCAGTCACTTCAGTGGTAGGTGGGTTCCATTCAGTCACTGTGGCTTGCCACACGCTCTCATCCATTGATTTGTGGAAAATCCTCATCCTGGCTTTCCAATAGGCATAGTTGGAGCCATCAAATGGTGGAGGCCTAGTGACTGAAAGGCTATCAAAATTTGACATCTTATATATATATATATATATATATATATATATATATATATATATATATATATATATATAGCTTAGATCGTTAGCTCAGGAAATAAATCCAAGAATAAAGAATTAAAAAAGCGAGCTATTAGGCTCTAATACCACTTGAAAAGGCCAAGCTATATATCCTTAGGGGGGGGTGTGAATAGACAGTGCCAAATTTAAAATAATTATAGCAGAATAAAAGAAAATGATAGCCAAATAAAAGAAATCAATTCACAATGCTTAAAAGAAAAGCAGCCTTAATAATAAAGTATTGAGAGGTTGATACAAATGTTGTTCTAAGGACAACCTTACACCATAAAAACCCAGGGTTTATGGTAGGACAACCTTATTTCTAGAACGTTCTTTATATCAAAAACTCAAACTGAATAGGAATGAATAAATAACAAGGAATTGAAATAAATTGCAAGAATTTAAATCTAAATTATTACAACATTCCCTACTGTGCTTGAAATGTAAATATTACAACATTCACATCCACACATACATTCCACAAACTTGAATGATAAATGATAGGAAATTAAGCAAACATCCAAACCACAATACACGAAGAATTATAATGGTTCGCCTATGTGTTCACCAACTGTTAAACAACAGCCACACAGATTGCTACTCCACTCCTAATATCCTCACACAGGGGATATTAGCGTTCATTATTAAAATAGGTTTCACAAGTTCACCTAAAACCTTCACAATTGTGTCTTTTTAACTTGGGCTTACACAATCTAAAAACCCCTCTTTCTAAGCTTTCTGGCTCTTCTCAGATAACCAACAAATTGAGATTTTTCTGGCTTAATCTCAAACAAAACCAAAATAATAGAATTTACAATAAATGTAAAATACCTGGATTTCTCCTTTTTGAAGCAGCCTAGAAGAACCAATCGGAATAGAAGTTCGAATATAGAAGTTCAATGTCTAATACTCACTTTTAAAATGGTTTTAGGTTCTAATTGATTTTAAATTAAACCAGTTGGGCTTAGCTCAATTTGATTTTGATTCCAAGAAGATGGAATACAAAAATTCCTCTTTCAAATCAGATTGGAATGTAGAAATAAAATCAAATGCAAAAGCTAACAAAAAGACAATATTAAATATGCATAATGTAGCTTAAAATGAATACAAACTTATCTCAGAGTGAAGCCTTGAATTGAGTTATCAAACTCTGAAATTCGTGCTCAATTTATAAATGCAAAAATCACGTCTACGACTGGTCTTAGGCACCCTTTCGACTGGTCGTAGAACCAATGGCATTTTGAAATTTTAAGGGCGATCGGATCAGACGGTTACACGACCGATCGTAAGGTGTCTACGACTGGTCGTAGAATACCCACGACTGGTCGTAGAACTTAAAGATTGGTTACTGTAGTTTGAGTCGTAGAACCAGGACTGGTCGAAGGACGAGTCGTGACTATTCCTATGACTAGTCGAACAGTCTCCGGGACTGGTCGTAGAATAACCAAAAAATTCTGAAAAATTGCAACAATTTAAGACTGGTCATGGAATTTCTTGGACTGGTCGAACTAGTGCTAGGACTAGTCGAACAAGGTCCAGGACTAGTCTTAGAACAGATCAAATTCATGTAAAAAGATTCATCTTGAATTATGTATACAAAATGACCTATTCTAAGGTCAATCTAAGGTCATTCATACCTGGGACATGAAGTATGAATATTGAAACTTCATTCTTTCAGATGAAGGTTGACCTTTGAACCTTATGAAGCTTGAGATCTCTACTTGATGTAGCTTGATCTTGAGATTCTTCTACAGCTTGAACTTAATCTTCAACTTGAGTTGCACTTGAATCTTGAAATGCATTTGAGTCTTGAACAAACACTCTTCTTATCGATGTAGCTTTGAACGTCGAAGTTTACAGAAGAGGACAAAATACATGACCTTGCATTTCTTGAAATCGATCCCGTACTTGACTTGAAGCATTGTGATGACGTGTCTTGAACATATATTAACATACAAACACAAGACACAAATAGAGGTTTTGACACTACAAAATTTAACAACCAAAGGAGCCTGAGACCATAGCACTTACAGAGATTATATTCATTTTGAGGTTTGGTAAAGACATTGTACCTTTAATCAAATGTAATAAATCAAAGGTATGCCATGCATGTGCTTTTCTATTGTGTAGATTTACCTTCTCAAATAGGTTGGTTCGTTCAGGATTTTGGAGAAATGGATATATCTAGAAATGGATGTGCGTTGATCAACGCGCACATCCATTTCTAGATATACCCATTTCTCTAAAGCCTTGAACGAACCAACCTATTTGAGAAGGTGAGAAGGTAAGTCGACACAATAGAAAAGTAAGAAATATATCATCCAAACTTAATGGATGATATAAATTGCATTTTTTTAAAAAAAAATTTATGACAATCGCCGATGGCTAAAAACCGTCGGTCATCGCTCTTATTGTCGACATTTTTTCCCATCGAAAACGCCAACGGTTTTAATCCATCGGCGAGCAACGCTGACGCACCCTTTGACGACGGATATTGCGACGGCTAAAATCCATCAGGGAAGGTCATTTCCGATTGGTTTTAACCGTTGGCGTTGCCCTGTTATCTAGTAGACCCTATATATATATATATATATATATATATATATATATATATATATATATATATATATATATATATATAATACTCACTTGTGCACTAGTGCTTATGGATTCTCATCAAAAATTTTTAAGAACTCATCTCCCTACTATAAACTTAAAAATCTGGATGGTTACAATCTACCCCCCTTAAAGAAAATTTTTATCATCGAAATTAGTACATTTTCGTACTTCTCGAGAATTTGAGGGTAGTTCTTACGAACATTGGCTTCTGTTTCCCAAGTAGCCTCTTCCTCAGTGTGGTGTGTCCACAGTACCTTCACAAGTGGGATCACTTTACTGCAAAGTACTTGTTCCTTTCTATCCAGGATACGCGTCGGACGTAGTACATATGTAGCATCCTCACTCAACTGTACCTGCTCCCATTTAATAATGTGGGAGGGATTATGAACGTATTTCTTCAGCATCAATACGTGAAATATATTGTGCACGCCTGCGAGTGGAGTGGACAAGGCAAGGCGGTAAGCTACCACACCCACTTGATTTAGAATCTGAAACGGACCAATAAACCGTGGCGTGAGTTTCCCCTTCTTGCCAAATCGAAGGACTCCCTTCATGGGGGAAACCTTAAGAAACATATGGTCCCCAACCTCAAACTCTAGCGGTCGCAGCCTCATATTGGCGTAGCTCTTCTGCCTGCTCTGTGCTACCAGAAGTCGACGCTTGATAATGTCAATCTTCTCTGAGGTCGCCTGTACTAACTCTAGGCCAATCAAGCTCTTCTTGCGAGCCTCTGCCCAGCAATGTAGTGCTCGATAGGGGCACCCATACAAGGCCTCATAGGGAGCCATGCCAATACTCATCTGAAAGCTGTTGTTATAAGCGAACTCTGCATAAGGAAGACAATCATCCCAACTGTCCTTGAAATCAAACACACAAGCTCGCAGCATATCTTGTAACACCTGATTTACCTGTTCCATCTGCCCGTTTGTCTGTGAGTGAAACGCGGTACTGAACTTCAGCTTCACACCCATTGCTTCCTGGATATGAGTCCAGAAGATAGATGTGAATCGCGTGTCTCGGTCCGACAAGATTTCCATAGAAAATTCATGTAGACGTACTATCTCCTTGATGCACAGTCTGGCCAAATTGTCTGCTGAGTTCAAAACTCTAATAGGGAGAAAATGAGCCGATTTTGTCAACCAGTCCACGATCACCCATATGGAGTCATGTCCATTCCTTGTCTTCGATAGCCCTGAGATAAAATCCATAAAGATGAAATCCCATTTCCATTCAGCTATGGGCATGGGCTGAAGCAGTCCAGGAGGTCGGCGATGCTCTGCTGTAACGTCCCTGAAAAATCCGTACAAAGACCCGAGGACCACCTCAGGCAGAAATCACTAAGGACCAAATCCTTTAGAAATTAGACGGAAATTAATTAAGTACTGAACTGAATTAATCAGTAGATTAGCTTGAACCACTTTCTATACGATCTGTAAGACCCAAAACCAGTAGAATCGTTGACGCTACATTTCCTAAAAACTTAGGATCCATCTCAAAACCCAGTTGCTCTTGGGAGCACATTGAAACCTCGTATCAGACCTGGACCGTGCGTCGAAAGTCCGATTACCGCGAAACTATACGCTTATGACCGCCTTTCTGGGCTTGACAAACATCTCTGAAATCAAGTCCTAATAGTATACAGAAACACACAACTTGAGCCCGGAGCAAAGTGTGTGAGAAAAGCGAATATCTTTAAAAAATGAACTCAAACTTAAGTGAATTGGGCCGTTCGCTTGTAGGCCAAATCTAAGGTTTCAGACCGTCATATTCTGACCCAACTACACCCTCGGATCAGGGAAAATTTTCAACACATGTCAGTGTACTTGTGGCCCTGATTGAGTGTCGATGACCGTTGAACTGAAAATGGTCCTCTACGGTTGATCCATAAATCCGATCAGACCGAAATCTTAACTTGACCTAGATTCGATGTCAGGAAACTTTTCCCAGACCGTATACAGAAAGGGGGCCTCCAGATCAGCCCCGTTGGATCGAAACAGTCACCCTTTGGCTATATCCTAAGAATACCATGACCCTGGGGCCAATGAGATCAATTTTGGGCCTATATAAGTGCCTTTACACACCCCTCTCTCATTCCATACGAATTTCAAGCCGTATGAAAGAAAAGAGAGAAGAAAGAGAAGGAAAGAGAGAGAAAGTGAGAGAGAGAGTGAGAGATCATTGCTGGGATTCAATCACACCGCTCTACGTGCTGAATCGCCTCTCTCGTGTCGTTACACCAACGAATCCGAATCCATTTTTGGGTAAGAAATTCTAACCCTAATCTGTTTCAGGGATCCAAATAGAGTAAGTAATGAAATAACTAACTTATTTCATACTATAGGTTGTTGTTGTGTCGTAGACAAAGGTGTAGTGTTCGAACTGAGTTCGATACGAGTCTACCGGTGAAAGGTGCGGACTATAAACGTTTAGGTTATGGTTTTCAAGGCTTTCAATGTCAGTTAATGATTTATGACTGACTTGTTTGCTATTACATATGCTTAGATACGATGTTTCCGCATATTACACATATATATGAACTATGTTGAAAATAATGCATTCTGTGTTTGTTGAAATGCCTGAATGAATATGGAATTATGATTGGTGCTTGTTATGATTGATGCTTGGGAATACATGATTTTTGTACGTGTGGTAACTCCTATATGGAAGGATTTGCTATAATATGTGTATTAACTAATTTATGACATATATGTGATATGTGTAGTCTAAGTGCTTGATAAAATGCTTGAATGAGAAAATGCTTGTTGTAATGTATTTAATGAGGGCGTTGAGATAGGATTCTCGATTCCCTTATCTATGGTTACAGTTTCCTTCATGTAACCTATCTTACTACTTTGTGGTTTATGGATGCAATGCCTATGTATGGTAACATGTGTGGTATGTGTTTTGTTGAAATGCTCAAATAAGATTTATATTTAGATTTGGTTGTCACATGGTGTCTTGGCTATTACATGTGAATGCTATTGTTTGGAGTGTAATTGGGGCTACGATGTAGTCCAGGCAATCTATAATGGTTTACGATCGGTGGTCGAACCGTTTAACTACGACAAATACGCCCGATGAATCCGAGTCGTACGGTGATTATCGACAGTGGTTAGGCCACGAGGAGTGCGTATGCGCTCCATGTTGACTAATTCAACGTACGCTCGTACTAGTCGAGCCTGTCAAGTAACCTGATTGGTCCAATGTATGTTCACCATGTATGGACGCTACTGCTTGAACCTAAGGTACCAAACTCACTAGTGGAAAGTCCGTTTAATCTTAGTACCTCGATCCGCTAAAACTCATGAGCCGGGCATGGTGGTATGGGACACCGTGGTCGAGTTGTCGGCCTACGCTGGGGTGACGACCCCCCCCGAGCAGTGACTAGTGAGCAACCCAAACTCGTGAGCCGAATATGGTGGTATGCGACACTGTATTCAAGCTGTCGACCTATGCTAAGGTGACGAGCCTTTCCCGTAGTGACATTGAGTATAAACTAAGGCCTATGTTGGTGGTGACGAGCCTCTTCGTAGTGACCTGAACTTGCCTGTCCACTGCTTTAAAAATCAGGGGTGACGTTACCCTATAACTTGCCTATCGTATGTGATAAGCTAGGCTTGACGACCCTAGATGGATCATCATTTGGGTAAATAACATAAAGGGAGGTACCTTAGCTTCCCAAACCTGCTGTATGAATAAGCCTAATTAAGAACTTGGCTAATCATGTACATATACCGCATTTGCATGTGCCTTTGGCGTTAGAGTTAAGCACATAGGAAGGGGTGCATGCCGCGATCGTAAGATAATGTCACAGAGGGAGTGCAGGCGAGGGCATACATCATTAATACATACCATCCTTGCATTAATCAGAGTACTTAGGAATGTTTGCTATATTGCTTTATCATTACTGCTTGACTGAATTGATAACATGTTAACCTTTGCCTTATAGCTCTACTGAGTTGATCACTCACTCCCACTCTGGGACGGTATTTTAAAACAGTAACTAGACTCTGCTGTAGTTTCAGGTGATGTCGAGGGATACGAGGCGGAGCCTGACTTCTACGAGGACGAGGAGTTCTCCTACCTGCAACTCTCTGGCGGGTCTATATAGTCTTGGAGTTGCGTATCGGGGCTACAGGGATATGGATAGATGACATTGCACTTTATCATTTTGTATATTTTGGAACCAAACATGTAATTATTTAACCTGGTATCATGTTCATACTCTGGGGACTTACAACCACATACATGTTTTACGTACTTATCACAGTCTTACGCTTGCATAATTTAACTGTCTCTGGAGTATGATATGTTGTTTTGGAATAATCCCACTCATGTTTAATGCACTAATACAGATAACATTTAATCATCATTATCTATGTTACATAAGTGGTGCGTTGGAACTCGGAAGTTGAACTTATGCTCGACCCCTGATTTTCAGGGCATTACATCTGTCTTGACTTGCTGGCACGTGAGACAACGGGACACAAAATCTACTATGTGGGCCTTCATGTTGTCCCACCAGTATGACCTCTTCATGTCTCGATACATCTTCGTACTACCAGGATGCATCGCCATATTCGAATTGTGAGTAGCTTCGAGAACTTCCTTTCTCAAGTCAGGAAGATTTGGGACGCATAGGCGGCCACGATAACGTAAACCCTCATCCGTACCAATTCTCCATTCCGAGTCTTCATCGTCACTAACTCGCTTTCTCAACTCTGCCAACCCTTCATCTTCCTTCTGAGCCACAATGATTCAGTCATCGATAAGTGACTGAACACAAATATATGCGATGCTCTTGAACGGCTCCTCTACCGCAAGTTTCTGCTCAAAGTCTCGCACAAACTCTACCATATCCCACTCTGCCATCATCAGCGGAGCCATAAATGCTATCCTCTTCTTGCGGTCAATGTGTCTGCCACAAGGTTGGCCTTGCCAGGATAGTAGGAGACCTCGAACTTGAAGTCCTTCAAGATTTCCATCAATCACCGTTGCCTCATATTCAAGTCTCTCTGTGTGAATATGTATCTGAGGCTCTTGTGGTCACAAAAGAGCTCGAACTCCTCCCCGTAGAGGTAATGTCTTCAGAGCTTCAGTGCAAAGATGACGGTTGCCAACTCTAGGTCGTGCGTAGGGTAGTTTTTCTCGTGTTTCCTTAACTGTCGCGATGCGTAGGCAATAACCCTGTCTTTCTGCATTAGGACATAACCCAAACTAACACAAGAAGCATCGATGTAGATGGTATACTTGACCCCTTGCTCTGGCAATACTAGCATAGGGGCGGATGTCAACTTATCCTTCAGCTCCTGAAAAGCTGCTTCTGCCTTCTCGTTCCGGGCAAACTTAAGATCCTTCCGAGTAAGTTTAGACAACGGTCTGGCTATCTTGGAAAAGTCTCGAATGAATTGACGATAATAGCCAGCAAGTCTCAGAAAGCTTCTCACCTCTGTAACCGAACTGGGCTGCTCCCAGTCCTGAACTGTGGCTACCTTAGCAAGGTCCACAGCTATCCCTTCCTTAGACACCACATATCCCAGGAATTTGACTTCTTCTTCCCAGAAGTCACACTTATTGTATTGTGCAAACAACTGGTTCTTCCTGAGAGTATCAAAGACTGCTCGCAGGTGCTCCTCGTGATCTTCCCGACTCTTGGAGTATATCAGGATGTCATCTATAAACACGATGACGAATCAGAATAGATACGGTCGAAACACCCGGTTCTTCAAGTTCATGAACACGGCCAGGGCATTTGTGAGTCCAAACGACATCACAAGGAACTCGTAGTGCCCGAAACTGATCCTCAAAGCTGTCTTCTGCACGTCCTCATCCCTGACGCTCAACTGGTGATACCCTGACTGCAAGTCGATCTTCGAGAAATATTACGCCTCTTTCAACTGATCGAACAGATCATCTATCCTGGGCAAATGATACTTATTCTTCACCGTCACTTGGTTCAATCTGCGATAATCAATACACAATCGCAGTGATCCATCCTTTTTTTTCCACAAATAACACGGGTGCTCCCAAAGGAGACACACTTGGTCGTATGAAGCCTGCATCCAACAGATCATCGATCTGTCTCCTCAGTTCCTCCATCTCACATGGAGGCATGTGATATGTTGGTAATGAAATGGGTGTCGCATCAGGCATAAGATCAATGGTAAAATCGATCTCACGCTGAGGAGGTAATCCAAGAATTGTCCTGACCACGTCCGAGAAATCCTGAACTACTGGGCGTATTCCCCAACGTCGGACCATCAATCTGCTCTAACAAGGTAGCATAACAACTCACGTGGCAGGGCCAACTGACCTGAACTGGAAAAGAAAAGGTCGTGCCCTTACGAGTTGTCACCACTCTGGTGTTGCAATCGATCTCAACCTTCATCTTGGTGAGCCAATCCATACCGAGGATAACATCGTAATGGCATAGTGGGGCAAAGATCAGATCAACGAGTACTGTCCTGCTTCCTAAGTCTATCGAACAACCCTCACAAATCTTGGAAACGTCTGAAAAGGTCATTATGGTGGTAAGGATTCTCACTCCCTTCCAATACTAGTCGCTTGACTGCAGCGCATGAAATTATGGAGATAGTGGACCCAGTGTCCACTAATAGAAAGAATGGTATACCTTGAACATGCGAGGTGTAACGTCCCAGAAAAATCCGTACAAAGACCCAAGTACCACCTTAGGCAGAAATCACTCAGGACCAAATCCTTTAGAATTAGACGGTAATAACTAAGTGTTAAACTAGATTAGCTGTGAAATTAGCTTGAACCACTTTAAATACGAACCACAAGACTCAAAACTTGTATAATCATTAACGCTACATTACCCTATAATCTAAGATCAATCTCTAAACCCAGTTGCTCTCGGGAGCATCACGAAACTCCGTATTGGACCTGGACCGCGCGTCGAAAGTCTGATTACTACGAAACCAAACGGTTAGGACCGCCTTACTGGGCTTGACAACCATCTCGAAAATCAAGTCTTGATAGTATCCAGAAACGCACAACTTGAGCCCGGAGCGAAGTGTGTGAGAAACGCGAATATCTTTAAGAAATGAACTCAAATTCAAGTGATTTGGGCCATTTTCTTTTGGGCCCAATCTAAGCTTTCAGACCATCAGAATCTAACCCAATTACATCCTCAAATCAGGAAAAATTTCCAACACATGTCAGTATACTTGTGGCCCTGATCGAGTTTCGGTGACCGTTGAACTAAAACTGGTCCACTATGGTCTATCTGTAAATCTGATCGGATCGAAAACTTAACTCGACTTAGATCCAATGCCAGGGAGCTTAAGTCCGATCGCACGCAAAAATGGGGCCTCCAGAAGTGCTCCATTTGATCGAAACAGCCCCTATTTGGCTATAACCTACGTATACCATGACCCTGGGGCCATTCCGATCAGTTTGGGCCTATATAAGGGCCTTAAACCCTCTCTCTCTCTCATGTCATACGAATTTGCAACCCTAGGAGAGATAAGAGAGAAAAGAGAAGAAGAAAGTGAGGAGAAAGAGAGTGAGAGTGAGAGTTTGATCCTGAGATTCGATCCCACCTCTCCACGTGCTTAACCATCGCTTCTGTATCGCTATTCTGGCGATTCCGACTCCGTACTTGGGTAAGAAATCCTAACCCTAATATGTTTTAGGGATTCAACTAGAGTAAATGTTGAAATAGCTAACCTATTTCATACTGTAGGTTGTTGTGGCGCCGTAGACAAAGACTTAGGGTTTAAACTGAGTTCGTTACGAGTCTACCGGTGAAAGGTGCGGACTATAGATGTTTAGGTTATGGTTTTCAAGGCTTTCAATGTCAGTTAATGATTTATGACTGACTTGATTGCTATCACATGCTTAGATACGACGATTTCCACACTTTACATATATATATGAACTATGTTGAATATAGTGTATTCCATGTGTTTATGGATATGATTGAATGAATATGGAATTTGGATCTATGCTTGTCATGATTATTAACTATGAATATATGCTTGTTGTGTATGTGGCAACTCTTTTGTAAAAGGGCTTGTTAGAATATATGTTATAACTAGTCTAATGCATGTATGTTAAAGTGTGTTGTTTAGGTATTTGTTGAAATGTCTGCATGAACATGAAATTATGATTGGTGCCAGTCATGTCTATGGAATGCTAATACATGAATTGTTGTGTACGTGACAACTCCTTGTGGTGAGGATTTGTCCAAATACATGTCATAATCAACATAAGTTGTGTATATTGACATGTGTAGTATAAGTGTTTGATAAAATGTCTGTATGAGAAGTTGTTAGATGAACTGTACTTAATAGGGTTGTTGGGATGGCATTCCCAACTACCTTAGTTATACGCGTAAATTCCTTCAAGTTGTTGTAATCTAAATAACGTGGTTTGTGCAAAATATGCATATGTAGAATGACATGTTATATGTGCTTCATTATACGTTCAAATGCTTTCCATGTTTGTAATGGTTATCAAATACTGTGTGCTTAGCATGTGTACATGTCTCTCGTATTGGAATGTATTTGGGGCTACGACGTAGTCCAGGCAATCGGTAACAATTCTTGTTTGAGTGGCAGAGCTAGTCTCGCCACATAAGATATGTTCGATGAATCTGAGTCGTACGATGGTTGTCAACAGTGGTACCATGTCGATTACTTCAGCGTACGCTTGTACTAATCGAACTTGTCAAGTAACCCGATTGACCTACTGTGTGTTTACCATGTATGAACACTACTGCTTGAACCTAAGGTACCCCTTACCAATGTAAAGACCCGTTTCAACCATGGTACCACGATCCGCTAAGACTCATGAGCCGGGCATAGTGGTATGGAACACCGTGTTCGAGCTATCGGCCTATGCTGGGGAGTGAGCAACCCAAACTCGTGAGCCGAATACGGTGGTATGGGACACTGTATTCGAGTTGTCGGCCTAAGCTAGCGCAGCCTGGCTGTGGTCCCCAGTTAGGTCGGTGACGAGCTTTCGAAAATAGACTACCAGTTGGTAGGGCGTTAGTGGAGTGACCTCGAGTATGAAATAGGCCTACTCCAGCGCAGCCAGGCTGTGGTCCCCAGTCGGGTCAGTGACAAGCCTTCGAAAATAGACTGCCAGTTGGTAGGGCATTGGTCGTAGTGACCTGAACTTGCCTATCGTATGTGATTAACTAGGATTGACGACCCTAGATGGATCATTATTTGGGTAAATGATATAAGGGAGGTACCTTAGTTTCCTAATCCTGCCATATGAAAAGATCTAATAAGAACTTGGAAATCACGCTCATGCATCGCATTGCATGTGCCGTTTGGCGTTGGGTAGAGCACTGAGGAAGTGACTGACATGCCACGACCGTGAGATGAAGATCGCAGAGGGAGTATAGGCAAGGGCATGCATCATTATTACATACCATTCTTACATTAATCAGAGTACTTAGGGATGTTTGATTGTATTGCTTTATCATTATTGCTTGACTGAATTGATAACATGTTAACCTTTGCTTTATAGTTCCACTAAGTTGATCACTCACTCCCACGTTACGGGACGATGTTGTACACACCAACCAGACTCTGTCTTAGTTGCAGGTGGTGGCAATGCCTACGAGGCTGAACCAGACTCCGAGGATGACGAGGAGGCATTCTCTTACATGCAGTTTTCAGGCGGGTTCATGTGAGCCGTGTCCTGATCGACGGGGATTTCTAAGATGTTGACTAGATGACATTACACTTTTTGTATATTGTGGAATTGTATATGTAATTATTTAACTTGGTAACATGTTCACACTCTGGAGACTTACAACAGTTTATATATTTTATATATCTATCACAGTCTTCTGCTTGCGTAATTTAACTGTCTCTCGAGTATGATATGCTGTTTTGGTATAATCTTACTCATATTTAATGCACTAACACGGACAACATTTAATCATCATTATCTATGTTGCGTAAGTGATGCGTTGAAACTCGGGAGTGGAGCTTATGCTCGACCCCTGATTTTTAGGGCATTACACGCGGTGACTTCAAAAGCCATCGTGTTGTATCTGCTGCCTCGGATGCCTCAGCTGCAAGTGAGTGCACACGAGCCTGTTGAGAACGGTTCGGCTGCAGTACCATAGGCCGTTGAGGCCGCCTAAAATGAGGTGCAAGCGGCCGAAAAGATGGATATGCTGGTGCTGACCGTAGAGGCGGGGCTGAGATGGCTAGTGGCATCTGACGGTTGATCCTCTGGGGTAGCGAGAAGTCGTTGTCCCTCATTCTGGTGAAGCAGTAAGTGTTAGAATGGCCCGACCTCTTGCAGTAGGTGCACCACAAGTCTTATCACCTCATCGGGGCTGGTGGAGCTGTAAGTCTGGGAGGAGAGTTTGCACGGGGCCTCTTGCTAAGGAACGGCCTGCTCGACAATTCTGGTCGTGGCCTAGGAACTATAAGCACACGAGTGTGGGATAATCTGTCCACATCTTGCTCCGCTCGCAAAAACATGCCCACTAGCTCAGCATAGTTGGATATGCTAGTGCAACACATCTTCGAGCATATATCGGGTCTCAGACCCTCAGAAAACCACCACATCTGCATCGGCTGGTCTGCTAATATCAGGGGAGCATATTTGGCCAGCTCCGTGAACCTGTTCTCGTACTCTTCCACTGTCATCCCTCCCTAATGGAGGAAAGAAATTCACTCTCCTTCTCATGAAGATACGTGAGGGGATAATACTTCTCTCGTGGAAGCATGTCTCAAAAGCTGCCCACGTCCATACATAGCCAGCAGCCACGGTCCGAAGGACGCTGTCCCACCAGAGACTGGCCTCCTTCTCAAACATGTAGGTGACCAACTCCACCTGTTTTGCCTCAGTGCAGTGTAGCGGCTTCAGCATCTTGGAGATGCGTTCGAGCCAATACTCGGCCTCCTCGGGTCTGTGAGTACCCATAAAAGCAGGAGGTTGAAAGCGTTAAAATCGCTCAAATAGGCCGCTAGCACCCATGTTTCTAGTAGGGTGCACAAGAGGTGCAGGTGGAACCACACCTATGCTCTGGACAAGGGCCCTTGCGACGGTAGCAAAAAGTTGTTGTTGCTGCTGCTGAATTAAGAGCATCATTTGCTCCAACCTATCAGGAGGAGGAGCCAACTGAGGCACGTGTGGCGTCGAAGTAGACGCACGGTTCTGCTCATGAACCGGTGGTGCAACAGGTGTCGGCCCATTAGTGGGGCCAGTGGCAGGCTGAGAATCGGCATAGTCTCGAGAGTCAGGCCTGCACTGGGGTCCATATGGCTATCACTGAGGGTAGGTGCCCCGTCAATCGAGTTGCCAAGTGTGAGACGTGCCGTACTCCGCATGGCCTTAGGTGGCATTCCCTATATACAACATAGGGCGCAACCCATGAAATTTAACATAAGACTATACACGCATCCATACATCATTCGCATTTCAAATCCAAAGAAGCTCATGCATTTCATTTACCAAAATTGTCACAATACATGAGATGCAGTATTACATGGATAATGACAGAAGATGCGTGTGAGCTAATTTAAGCAAGGTTCCACACACTAAAACCTACAAACCACTCTACCACATTCCTAAGCCTATCAAGGCTATACATAGAAACAAGAAAAACAAGCAACAAAGCAAACCAAAAAATGATTACATGTACAACTAGTCGTCAGAATCTGGCGATGGTGGAGGTTCACCCTTATCCTGTAGACAACACAGGATAACCTTAAAGGTGTGAGACACCTTCTTAAATTTTTGTTTCACTAAGGCCCGGGTCTCACTGACCTCCTGTCACAGGGCGACTTGACCCTCCTCAAGTCGAGCCAAGCGGGCTTCTATAGCAGTCCGATCACTATCGCACCCCTGTGCAGTGGGAGGAGAGCCCTCATCAGTGCCTTGGGCCTCCTCTTCTTCTTCCTCACTCTCTCCTTCTTCACCCCCTTCCTCTGACTCATCTTCTTCTTCTATCTCATTACTTTATTCTTCTTCACTTTGTCTCATCCCCATATTCGTCAAGTCGGGCTTGACGTTGTCGAGGGTCAATCCTCATGTTGTTGAGCGTAGTCTCATTAATGAAATGGATCGGCGCAAGGTCATCCATGTTAAGTCTATAGGTGAACTCTCGAGCAATCTTACATACAAGTCGGCCAAATGGAAGTGAGACATCATTTCTAACGGAACGTGCAATCTGGACTATCTGTAGTAGGGCGAATGTAAGCAAACATAGCTTGTCTCTCTGCCCAACTCTATACAGGAAATCCATCATCAAGCGAGTGCATTCGGTATAGTTGCCCCACCTATGATACACATTATATGTGAATATGTGGTGAAGCAGGTGGAATTCGTCTGTCAACTCCGTCGACGGGAGGCAACTGCCTCGTTTTCAGTGAGCTAATCGGCTGTAAAGGTAACGCGTGCGGCGATCTCTTTCTCGCGCGTTCTTGAGATTCTCCTCGCTAGCGTGTACCTCACCACGTGGGATTCCCATGATCCGGGCCACCAAATCTACATTGACTGTTGCTTCCCACCTTCCTACGGGAATCTTGAACTGTAGAGACTCCAGCGATGGGTCCCGTATATCGGCGTAGAAGGCTCGAACAGTGTTCTCACATGCGTGAGACTTGCCCTCGAATATGGGACCCCACCCGGCGTCCGCTAGGTAGTCCATCATTGGGTACAGCCCAAATAACCTTTCGTCTACATGAGCTTTAAGCACAACCCTATGGCCACGAAACCAACCGTGTTTGAAGCCTGTCGGTAGAATTCTCTCGGGTGGGATTTGGGGATCAAGATCCCGCTTCGACCTTCGCTCTTAGGCGGCGCTTGTGCTAGCTTCAGCGCCTGCCTTCTTCCTTGGACGGGTAGGGCGGCTAGGCCCGGCTTCATCCACGAAGGCCCTCTTCTTCCCCATGAGAGAAAGAAGCGTGGAAATAGAGAAAATCACCGCCACGGGCTTGAAAAGAGCCATTGGAGTAAAATAAAAATAGAGGGATGGGATGGGGTGTTGGACTTTGAGATTTTGAAACACAAAGTAGTGTTTTATGTGCTCAAATGAAAGGGGTTTTGGGAGATAAGAGATGGGTTTGAAAGGAATAGTGGAGAATGGGTTTTTAGTGAAGAAGATGAAGAAGATGTGAGAATAGGGGAGAGATTTGAGAGAGAAAGATGGGGTTTTAGGAGATTTGGAAAGCTTGGGGTGGTGCAAGGGGAAGAAATGAAGCAAATGGGAAGGTTACTTGAGCCTGGAGCGAAGTGAGTGAGAAATGCAAATATCTGTAGAAATGAACTCAAACTTAAGTGATTTAGGCCGTTCATTTATAGGCCAAATTTAAGGTTTCAGACCGTCAGATTCTGACCCAACTACACCCTTGGATTAAGGAAATTTTCCTACACAAGTCAGTGTACTTGTGGCCCTGATCGAGTGACAATGATCGTTGAACTGAAAACTGGTCCTCCACAGTCGATCCATTAATCCGTTTGTACCGAAAACTTAACTTGACATAGATCCATTGTCAGGGAACTTTCCCCAGACCGTATGCAGACAATGGACCTCCGGATGAGCTCCTTTAGCCCGAAACAGTCACCCTTTGGCTATACTTTAAGTATATCATGGCCCTGAGGCCATTTACACCAGTTCTGGGCCTATTTAAGGGCCTTTACCCATCCCTCTCTCATTCCATATGAAATTCCTAAACCATAGGAGAGAGAAGAGAGAAAAGAGGAGAAAAAGGTGAGGAGAAGTGAGAGATAGTTGCTGGGATTCAATCTCACCACTCCACGTGCTGAATCGCCTCTCCAGTGTCGCTACACCGGCGATTTCGATTCCATTTTTGGGTAAGAAATCCTAACCCTAATATATTTTAGGTATCCAAATAGGTAGATCGGCGAAATAGCTAACCTATTTCGTGATTCAGGTAGCCGTTGTGCCGTAGACAAAGGTGTAGTGTTCGAACTGAGTTCAATATGAGTTTATCAATGAAAGGTGCGAACTATAAACGTTTAGTTTATGGTTTTCAAGGCTTTCAATGTCAGTTAATGATTTATGACTGACTTAATTGCTGTCACATGTGCTTAGATGTGATGATTTTCGTGTATTACACATATATATGAACTATGTTGATTTTAATGCATTCCATGTGTTTGTTGAAATGTTTGAATGAATCTGGAATTATGATTTATGCTTGTTATGTCTATTAATTGAGAATACATGATTGTTGTATGTGTGACAAGTCCTTTGTGAAAGGATTTGCCATAATATATGTTATAACTACTTTATTACATGTATGTTGATATGTGTAGTCTAAGTGTTTGATGAAATGCATGAATGAGAAAAATGCTTGTTGAAATGTATTTAATTAGGGTGTTAAGATATGATTCTCAATTTCCTTATGTATAGTTACAATTTCCTTCATATAACCTATCTTACTACTACGTGTTTTATGGATGAAATGCTTATGTGTGATGACATGTGTACTATATTTTTGTAAAAATGCTCAAATGAGATTTACATTTGAATTGGTTGTCATATGTTGTTTGACTATCACATATGAATGCCTATTGTGTTTAAATATGATTGGGACTACTGCGTAGTCCAGGCAGTCGGTAATGATTCCCAAATTAGTGGACAAGATCATTTTACCACACAAGACACGTTCGATGAATCCGAGTCGTACATTGTTTGTCGACAGTAGTTAGGCCACGCAGAGAGCTTACGCGCTCCATGTCGATTAATTCAATATGCACTCGTACCAGTTGAGCTTGTCAAGTAACCCGATTGACCTAATGTATGTTCACCATGTATGGACGCTACTGCTTAACAGTGCAAAGCCCGTTTAACCTTAGTACAACGATCCGCTAAGACTCATGAGCCAGGCATGGTAGTGTATGCACTACAAAAAAGAGGGTTTTTAGCGACGAAACGCATTTTCGTCGCTAAAAGCGACTTTTAGCGACGAAATCAATTTTCGTTGCAAGTGAAGTTTTAGCGACGAAACCTTTAGCAACGAAAATTTTCGTAGCTAAAAATAGTGCATTAGACTTTTAGCGACGAAATGTTCCAAACATTTTACCGCGAAGTGGAATAAATTTCTTTCGCAGCTAAAAATCCTGTATGAGACTTTTAGCGACGAAAATTTTCGTCGCTAAAAACTCGGAATATTTTCTTAAACTTTTAGCGGCGAAAATGTTCGTCACTAAAAAATACAAAAATCTTTCTATTTTTAGCAGTGAAAATTTTCGCTGTTAAAAATCTTGCATTGTACAAGACTTTTTTTGCTGCTAAAAATAAACTATCATATCTTTTAGCGACGAAAATTTTCATCACCAAAGGTTTTTTTTTAAAAAAAATATTCCAATTCAAAATCCATACAAAATTCCTGATATACACCTGTTAACAATATATTCCATCATATTCATCCTGATATACACATTTCATCATATTCACATTCACATCCACATCAAACTACATAAACTTTTAGCGGCGAAACGTTTCGTCACTAAAAAACACAATATAAAACTTTTAGCAGCGAAACTTTTCACAGTTAAAAATTTTCAACTTTTAGTTCAAAAAATCTTTCTGTTTTTAGCAGCAAAAATTTTCGCTGCTAGAAAAAATCCTTCTGTTTTTAGCAATGAAAATTTTCGCTGCTAAAAGTCTTGTACTGTACAAGACTTTTAGCAGCGAAAATTTTCGCTGCTAAAACTAAACTAACATATCTTTTAGTGACGAAAATTTTCATCGCCAAAAGTTTCTTTAAAAAAAAAATATTCCAGCTCAAAATCCGTACAAAATTCATGATATACACCTATTAAAAATATATTCCACCATATTCATCCTGATTTACACATTTCATTATATTCACGTTCACATTCATCTAAACCCAAACTACATAAACTTTTAGCGGCGAAAATGTTCGTCGCGAAAAAATACTATACAAAACTTTTAGCAGCGAAACATTTCGCTGCTAAAAATTTTCACCTTTTAGCCGTAAAATTGTACAAAAAAGCCTTTGTTTTTAGCAGCGAAAATTTTCGCTGCTAAAAATAAACTAACATATCTTTTAGCGACGAAAATTTTCATCGCCAAAAGTTTCTTTTTTTCAAAAAAATATTCCAGCTCAAAATCTGTACAAAATTCCTGATATACACCTGTTAACAATATATTCCATCGTATTCATCCTGATATACACATTTCATCATATTCACATTCGCATCCATCTAAACCCAAACTACATAAACTACATTCATCCGAACACAAACAATCTTATCTGCATCACATTCATTCATGCATAAATACATATAAACTTAACATCATAAATAAATAAACAAAAAATCACAAAAATGAAGGCGGAGGTGGTGGGACATCTGTGGGTAAGCGTACAGCGAAAGCCTGAAACATCTCTGTCATCCGTCGCTCATGCTCCACCCGCATCTCCGCTATCCTCCGCTCCTGCTCCTCCCTCTGCCTCACCAATTCCTCCTCCATCCTCCTCTGCCTCGCTAGCTGATCCTCTATCCTCCTCTCCTGCTCCTCCCTCTGCCTCGCCAGCTCCTCCAGGTTTAGGTTTAGGTTTAGGTTCAGGTTATAAGTATAGGTTTTGGGATTTGAGAATAGGTTTAGGGTTTAGGGTTTAGGGTTTAGGAAATCGGGTTTGGATTCGGGATCAGGTTTAGGTTTGGGTTTTCAAGTTTAAGCTTAGGTTAAGGTTAGGGAGTTGAGATTAGGATTAGGTGTAGGTTTAGGTTTAGGGATTCGAGAATACATTTAGGTTTTAGGTTTAGGTTTAGGTTTTAGGTTATAGGTTAAGGTTTAGGTTTTAGGTTTAGGTTACCGTTAGGTTATAGGTTATAAGTTCAGGTTATAGGTAATAGGTTTTGGTTTAGGTTAAGGTTATAGGTTTATGTTAATGTTTAGGTTTAGTTTTAGGTTAAAGTTTAGGTTTAGGTTATAAGCTATAGGTTTAGGGAATTGAGAATTGTTTAAGGTTTAGGTTTAGGGAATCGGGTTCGGGTTCGGATCTGGTTTAGGCTTAGGTTTTCATGTTTAGGTTTAGGTTTAGGTTAGGGAGTTGAGATTGGCATTAGGTGTAGGTTTAGGTTTAGGGATTTGAGAATAGGTTAATGTTTAGGTATAGGTTTAGGTTTAGGTTATAGGTTTAGATTTTGGTTTTAGGTTTAGGTTAAGGTTATAAGTTTAGGTTATAGGTTATAGGTTAAGGTTTAGGTTCTGAGTTTTTGTTTAGGTTGAGGTTATATGTTTTGGTTTAGGTTATAAGTTTAGGTTTAGGTTTAGGTTTAGGTTATAGGTTATAGGTTTAGGTTCCGGTTTAGGTTTAGGTTAAGGTTATAATTTTAGGTTAAGGTTTTGGTTACAGGTTTTGGTTTAGGTTAAGGTGATAGGCTTTGGTTTAGGTTAAGGTTTAGGTTTTGGGTTTATGTTAAGGTTATAGGTTTAGGTTAGGTTTAGGTTTAGGTTATAGGTTATAGCTTTGGGAATTGAGAATAGGTTAAGGTTTAGGTTTAGGAGATTGGGTTGGGGTTCGGGATCGGGTTTAGGCTTAGGTTTTCATGTTTAGGTTTAGGTTTAGGTTATGGAGTTGAGATTGGGATTTAGTGTAGGTTTAGGTTTGGGAATGAGAATAGCTTAAGGTTTAGGTTTAGGAAAGCCGGGTTCGGGTTTGGGATCGGGTTTATGTTTGGGTTTTCAAGTTTAGGTTTAGGTTTAGGTTAGGGAGTTGTGATTAGGATTTGGTGTAGGTTTAGGTTTAGAGATTTGAGAATACATTTAGGTTTTAGGTTTTAGGTTTAGGTTTTAGCTTATAGGTTTAGGTTATAGGTTTTGGTTTTGGTTATAGGTTTAGGTTATAGGTTAAGGTTAGGTTTAGGTTTAGGTTATAGGTTATAGCTTTGGGAATTGAGAATAGGTTAAGGTTTAGGTTTAAGAAAGCGTGTTCGGGTTCGGGATTGGGTTTAGGTTTGGGTTTTCAAGTTCAGGTTTAAGTTAGGGAATTGAGATTAGGATTTGGTGTAGGTTTAGGTTTAGGGATTTGAAAATAGGTAAAGGTTTAGGTTTAGGAAATCGGGTTCAGGTTCTGGATCGGATTTAGGCTTGGGTTTTCATGTTTAGGTTTAGGTTTTAGGTTAGGGAGTTGAGATTGGGATTTGGTGCGGAGTTTAGGTTTAGGGATTTGAGAATAGGTTAAGGTTTAGGTTTAGGAAATCGGGTTTGGGTTCGGGATCGGGTTTAGGCTTGGGTTTTCAAGTTTAGGTTTAGGTTTAGGTTAGTGAGTTGAGATTGGGATTAGGTGTAAGTTTAGGTTTAGGGATTTGAGAATAGGTTAAGGTTTAGGTTTTAGCTTATAGGTTTAGGTTTTGGTTTTAGGTTTAGGTTAAGGTTATAAGTTTAGGTTATAGGTTATAGGTTAAGGTTTAGGTTATAGGTTTTTGTTTAGGTTAAGGTTATAGGTTTTAGTTTAGGTTATAGGTTTAGGTTTAGGTTTAGGTTTAGGTTTAGGTTTAGTTTATAGGTTTAGGTTATAGGTTTAGGTTTAGGTTTTAGGTTTAGGTTAAGGTTATAAGTTTAGGTTAAGGTTTAGGTTACAGATTTTGGTTTAGGTTAAGGTTATAGGTTTTGGTTTAGGTTAAGGTTTAGGTTTTGGGTTTATGTTAAAGTTATAAGTTAAGGTTATAGGTTTAGGTTAGGGTTAGGTTTAGGTTATAGGTTATAGCTTCGAGAATGAGAATAGGTTAAGGTTTAGGTTTAGGAAATCGAGTTTGGGTTCGAGATCGGGTTTAGGCTTGGGTTTTCATGTTTAGATTTAGGTTTAGGTTAGGGAATTGAGATTGGGATTTGGTGTAGGTTTAGGTTTAGGTTTAGGTTTTGGTTTTAGGTTTAGGTTTAGGAAATCGGGTTTGAGTTCGAATCGGGTTTTGAAGTTTAGGTTTAGGTTTAGGTTGGGGAGTTGAGATTGGGATTGGGATTAGGTTTAGGTTTAGGGATTTGAGAATACATTTAGGTTTTAGGTTTAGGTTTAAGTTTTAGCTTATAGGTTTAGGTTATAGGTTTAGGTCAAGGTTATAAGTTTAGGTTATAGGTTATAAGTAAAAGTTTAGGTTATAGGTTTTTGTTTAGGTTAAGGTTATAGGTTTTGGTTTAGGTTATAGGTTTTAGTTTATAGGTTTAGGTTATAGGTTTAGGTTTTGGTTTTAGGTTATAAGTTAAGGTTTTGTTTAGGTTAAGTTTATAGGTTTTGGTTAAGGTTTAGGTTTTAGGTTTATGTTAAGGTTATAGGTTAAGGTTATAGGTTTAGGTTAGGTTTAGGTTTAGGTTATAGGTTATAGGTTATAGCTTTGGGAATTGAGAATAGGTTAAGGTTTAGGTTTAGGAAATCGGGTTCGGGTTCGGGATCGGGTTTAGGCTTGGGTTTTCGAGGTTTAGGTTTAGCTTTAGGTTAGGGAGTTGAGATTGGGATTTGGTGTAGTTTTAGGTTTAGAGATTTGAGAATAGGTTAAGGTTTATGTTTAGGAAATCGGGTTCGGGTTAGGGATCGGGTTTTGAAGTTTAGGTTTAGGTTGGGGAGTTGAGAATACATTTAGGTTTTAGGTTTAGGTTTAAGTTTTAGCTTATAGGTTTAGGTTATAGGTTTAGGTTTTGGTTATAGGTTCAGTTATAGGTTATAGGTTAAGGTTTAGGTTCTGAGTTTTTGTTTAGGTTAAGGTTATAGGTTTTGGTTTTCATTTTGGTTATAGGTTTAGGTTTAGGTTTTAGTTTATAGGTTAGGTTATAGGTTTAGGTTTTGGTTTTAGGTTTAGGTTAAGGTTATAAGTTTAGGTTAAGGTTTAGGTTACTGAGTTTTGGTTTAGGTTAAGGTTATAGGTTTTGGTTTAGGTTAAGGTTTAGGTTTTGGGTTTATGTTAAGGTTATAGGTTAAGGTTATAGGTTTAGGTTGGGTTTAGGTTTAGGTTATAGGTTATAGGTTATAGCTTTGGGAATTGAGAATAGGTTAAGGTTTAGGTTTAAGAAATCGGGTTCGGGTTCAGGATCGGGTTTAGGCTTGGGTTTTCATGTTTAGGTTTAGCTTTAGGTTAGGGAGTTGATATTGGGATTAGGTGTAGGTTTAGGTTTAGGGATTTGAGAATAGGTAAAGGTTTATGTTTAGGAAATCGGGTTCGGGTTCGGGATCGGGTTTAGAAGTTTAGGTTTAGGTTTTATCTTATATGTTTAGGTTATAGGTTTAGGTTTTGGCTATAGGTTATAGGTTATAGGTTATAGGCTAAGGTTTAGGTTATAGGTTTTGGTTTAGGTTAAGGTTATAGGTTTTGGTTCAGGTTATAGGTTATGATTTAGGTTTAGGTTTAGGTTTTGGTTGAAGGTTTAGGTTAAGGTTATAAGTTTAGGTTATAAGTTATAGGTTTGGGGTTATAGGTTTAGGTTAAGGGTGTGGTACCTACAAATACAGATATAAACACAGCCTGTCCAAATGGTCAGGCCCTTCCAATGCTGTCCATAGGAAATGGACAGCTTCATCATGGTCATAACAGCAGTTTCCACCTTCCAGGGACCCCGCTCATCCGGATAGCTCCGACGTACATTCGGGTCTGCCCCATTAATCTTGAGCAAATATAGACATAAACACGGCCTGTCCAAATGGTCAGGCCCTTTCAATGCTGTCCATAGGAAATGGACAGCTTCATCATGGTCATAACAGCGGTTCCCACCTTCTAGGGACCCCCGCTCATCCAGATAACTCCGACGCACATCCGGGTCTGCTCCATTAATCTCGAGCAAATACAAATATAAACACGGCCTGTCCAAATGGCCAGGCCCCTCCAATGTTGTCCATAGGAAATTGACAGCTTTATCATGGTCATAACAGCGGTTCCCACCTTCCAGGGACCCTCACTCATCCAGATAGCTCTGACGCACATCCGAGTCTGCTCCATTAATTTCAAGCAAATATATAAACTTAAAGTGATGAAAATTTCTAAGTAAATTGTATGAGGTTTACAGTAATCTTAGAGTGCAAAATTTGGCAAGTATGTGCATTTCAGTCCGAGTTATTTCTATGTGCATTTCTCTCTCTCTCTCTCTATGTATTTATATATGGCATCAACAGTTCCACAAAAAGAAGGTTGTCATAGTTCATCCACTTGGATACCTTCTTTAGAAACAACTCATAGTTCTTCATATGCTGCGAAAATAAATAAGGTTTAAGTATTCCATCATCAATCCCCATGATTCAAACAAATAAGATTCAAACAATAAACCATGTGTATAACAACTCAAAAACCTGCCACTCCAAAACACCTAGTTCTACATGTCTGCATGTATATATGTATGTATGTATGTATGTATGTATGTATGTATGTATGTTTAAACAAAATTAAAACTCACCTTGCTCCCTTGATTCCATACATATACACACATGCATATATGTATATCTGTATATACCTAAGATGTATGCATATGTATGTATGTACGTATGTACACAAACATCATTTCAAAAGCTGAAAACCACGTAGAGAACCCCAAAAACCATTTTAAAACCATTAACTCACCTCTCTCACCTTTTCATCTTAAAAACCCACCATTCCAAATCTCACCTTCCTTTCTTCTTCCATATAAACACACATGTATGCATGTGTATGGTATATATGTATGAACTCATCCACACATCATTTCCAAAGCTGAAACCATGTACACAACAACAAAGACCACTTCAAAAAACCAAACTCATCTCTTTTACCATCTCAACTCAAAAACCCATCACCTAAACCTCACCTTCTTCTTTGTGTTTACACAAACACACATGTATACATGTATATGTATGTATGTGTACAAAAATCACTTTAGAGGCTACAACCCATGTGTACAGAAACAAAAATCACATCTCTTAGCATCTCAACTCAATAATTTTTTTAAAAAAAATGCAAGTGAAAAGAAAAAACATGATCTATAACCTTCCACAAAGAAAAAACATTTTCTCATTTTAAGTTATAGGTTTTGGCATTTAATAAGAGGTTTAGGTTATGAGTATTAGTTTAGGTTATAAGAATAGATTTAGGTTTAGGGTATATGTTTAGGTTAAGGTTATAGGTTTAGGTTTAGGTTATAAGTCTAGGTTATAGGTTTAGGTTAAGTTATAGGTTAAGGTTTAGGGAATTGAGTTTAGGTTATAGGTGTAGGTTATAAGTTAAGGCTATAGGTCTAGGTTTAGGTTTTGGGATTTGAGAATAACCTAAACCTATTCTCAAATCCTTGAAACCTATAACCTATAACTTATAACCTAAACTTGAAAACCCTATCCTAAACCTAAACCCGAATCTTAGGTATAGGTTTCTCTATCCTAAACCCTATCCTAAACCTAAACCCTAAACTTGAAAACCCTATCCTAAACCTAAACCCTAAACTTGAAAACCCTATCCTAAACCTAAACCCGAATGCTTGCGCAAGAACTTGTAAATTGTTGTTTCTTAGTGAATCAACAACAATTTATCTCAACAATGAACCAAGACTTTGCAAATTGAAAAAAAAAAAAAAAAAAAAAAAAACTAACAACCCTAATGCATTATGCCAAACAAAAATAGGAATTTGAAATCCCTAAAAAAAGAAATTGATTGAATATGACCATTTACTGTCAAATATCACAGAATCAAAAAATACAACAAAAGAAGGTAAAAAAACCAAATTTGTAAATCACTTAAAGTCTCTACATATCCAGAAACCAATCTATTCAGATCTTAACCAATCAGCATCATAATCATATCCCCGATGCATTTGAAACATCAACTCATACAAACTAAATGTATTAATCACCCATGATATAATCAGCCGAAATAACCTAAACCACACTAATTAATGGGCCATCAATAGTGCCCTAATCGCAATAACAATCATGAAGTAAAACTTCGAAAGTAGCGTCTTGCGTAACTCAATCCTGCTAATTGTTGGTCATCCAATTGACATTTGAAAGGAAAATGGTCCTTGGGCAAAATCCACCAATTATTATATGATTAGTATGATGTTTAGGCCACACAAAACCACAATAGGACTCATGATTAGTATGATTTTAGGCCACACCACTTGTACAGTGGTTGAATGCACTAGTATGAGCCTAAAATTGAATCAGATCAAAGGCTGAAGTAGATCACACCACAAGAAATATTAGTGATTGAACGCAAACCATTAAAAACTTATGAGCCACAAATTTTTTGGATCAAGCTGATATTTGTGTTTTGGTCTGTGTAACCTTATCAACATATTGGATGGAAAATAAACATTACGGAGGCCTTAGGAAGGTTTCAACGGTGGAATTCATTATCCCATTGTTTCCTGTGGTGTGGTCCACTTAAGCTTCGGTTCTGCTTCAATTTTGGTTTGATGTTTTAAAATGATCTGGAAAAATAGATGTATGGCCTGAATATAAAACATATACTTCACGGTGGGCCCACCAATGGTTACCACCCTATTCTCTTCCCACTCGCTCATGCAAGTCTGACTTTTGGTTGGGCGTTTCTCAAACTTCAAAGTGCCCAATTGAAATCCTCAATGGTAACACAAAATCAATGGCTCCGATTATCCGATTGGATTCATGATGCGGTGCACAAAGTCCGTCCCAACAGATGAATGGTCTGGATTTTTTACATGAATTTAGGGTTTTGTAAAAATCAGAAAATCCTCAATTTCAAAAGTCCTCAAATCCCCAAAATCCTAAAATCCCTAAATCCCCAATTTGTAAATAAGAAAAAATGAATTTGGGGTCCACATTCAAATCGAGAATCTACAAACTACTAACTCCCAATTTCTTAAATGAGCATTAATATTGAGAGAGATTAAGAGAGAGAGAGAGAGAGGGAGAGAGATACCTCACTGTCATGGAAGACCTAGAACCGAGCTTCAGAGAGAGAGAGAGAGAGAGAGAGGGTGTGTGTAAGATCGTAGGGCGTTCGGCACCTCATCGCTCCCGTCTGGTAAGAGAGACAGAGAGAGAGGAAGAGAGAGATAGTCTGGAGAGAGGAGGGACAGGAGGCAAGAGAGACAGAGAGAGAGAGAGAGAGAGAGAGAGATAGAGAGCGAGAGGAGGGAGGGGGTGCGAGAGAAAGAGAGAGAGAGGGAATCGGATTGCGTACTGAGTAATCCGGATGCTCTTATCGTACTGAGTAAACTCAGTTGGGCCCACCGTGAAAATAAGTAGTTTATCCACACCGTCCATACGTTTTTTCAGCTCATTTAAGGGGTTGAGCCCAAAGTTGAAGCATATCCAACTCTCAAGTGGAGCATACAACAGGAAACAGTGGGAATAATGATTTTCACCATTGAAACCTTCCTAGGCCCTACAGTGATGTCTATTTGTCATCCAAGTTGTTAATAATATCACAAAGACATGGATGAAGGGAAAAAAACAAATATAAGCTTAATACAAAAATTTTGTGACACTCAAGAATTTTGCAACGGTATAAGTTCTATTCACACTGTTTCATGTGGTGTGGTGCATTTGAGCTTTGGATATCCTTCAATTTTGGACCCATGTCATAAAATTATCTAATAAAATAGATGGACGGAGTGGATAAAATACATAGATCATGGTGAACCCCACAGAGTTTACTCAGTATGTAACTCAGTACGCCATCCAATTGGAGATATTATTTTAGGGCATTACCCAAAGAATGAGGCGGATAAAAACATGTAGTGGACCTCACCACAGAAAACAGTGGAGAGTGTGATTCCCACCATTGAAACTATCCTAAGGCCCACCATAATTTTTATTTGAAATCTAACCTGTTCAAAAGCTAAAAAAGACATGAAAAAGGTAAATCACAAATAATAGCTTGATCTAAAACTTTTGGGGCCTTTACAAGTTTTTAATGGTGGGTGTCATTGTCCCCACTGTTTTCTATGTTGGGGTCCACTGGAGCTGTGGATTTAACTATGGATATTGCCCTAAAATGATCTCTCCAAATAGATGGAAGGTTTGGATATAAAACCACTAGATGATGGTGGGGCCCAAAAATGAGAGGTATATAAATATCAGGTGGACCACGCCACATGAAAACAATAGTGATTGGATATCCATCATTAAAATCCTATTCTGGTCCATTGTACTATTTATTTGGCATCCAATTTGTTTATTAGGTCATGCAGGCCTAGATGAAGGGGAAAAACAAAGATCATCAACACTATTTCATGGCCCTTACATTAACCACAAACATCAACATGGATTAAACACAAACATTAGCTTGATCTTTTTTAAACACAAATTTGAATTTGATTTAAACACAAAATTGAATTTGATTTAAATACTTGGTTGCAAATCAAATATAGAGCACATACGGTAGCCTATAACCTAAGTTAAATGGAAAATGAAAATGGACGTAATTGAATTGGGAATAAATGACTTACTAGTTGTGTTTGGATGGGAGTATATGAAATGTCTTAATGCAGTTTGGACCTGCACAAGTAGAAAGAAGAACAAAGGAGGCCCTGGCCAATACAGGGGACTCTTCGATGCCTAAGTCCGTACAATCTGGGATGTTCGTGAGATGAGTGGTTCACAAGATCTTCGGGATCCGATCTTATCCTCTAAAGATCTTAAGTGAGATCTTATCCATCAACACTGTTTCTTGGGGCGGGCAAGTTCATGATGTGGTATCCTTGATTAATGTCATGGATCTTCCTCATAAATGTATCTTTTAAATATTGATTTTCTGAAGGTGACTGAGCAAGACATGATGGAAACGTTCCTCCATCCATTTGAGATGTGTGTGAAGGAAGGAGACGTTAGCAGCGTCATGTGATGTTTATTGTACATAGATTGCCTCCGATGCATGTGGGGTCCACTATGATACTTGTGATAAATCCATTCCGTCCATACGTTTTTCCAGCTCATGTTAGGGTATGAGGCAAAAAAGGTAGGCAGATCCAAATTCAAGTGGGCCACATAATAGGAGAAGGTCGGGAGGGAAATGCCTACCGTTGAAACCTTCCCTGGACCCATCATGATGTTTATATGCCATCCAAACCGTTCATAAGGTCATTCCCTTTGGGATGAATTGAAAACTCAAAAATGTTAGGCTGATCCAGAACTTCTGTGGCCCGTAAATGTTTCAATGGTGGGCATTCAATTCACTCTGTTTCCTACCGTGTGGCTCACTTGAGTATTCGGATATGACTCGTTTTTGGGCCATGCCCTAGAGTGATTTGGAAAAAAAAAAAAAAAAAAAAAAAATAAAACAAAACAGATCAACGGAGTGGATTTCTTGATGGTGCTGCCACTTGGCAACTTTCTAGCCATTGGACTTGATGGTGTCAAGTTGGGTGTAAGCAGAGTGTGTGGCCCAGATGAAAATGAAACTAACTTATTATGATGCGGCACACCTAATGAACAACTTCGATCTTGCATGGGGTGAAAGGGGGAGGTGAACTCGGATTCAGTGGTGACCCTCCGGTAATAAGGTCTGGGTGCTGGTTGATGCAATGGGGCCTACACAATGATGTCTTTCATGGAAACGGATTGGCCACTTCCCCTGCCACCAATGGCTGGTGGTCAGTCTCTGTGGGTACTACCCTGAAGTATGTATTTCATCCATGCTGTTCATTTATTTTTCCAGATAACTTTAACCTTGGAAGATATATCCCAATCTCAAGTGAGCACATCACAGGAAACAGTGTTAAATAAGCGTGGACCATTAAAAACAATCAAGTTACAATTTGTTTTATACCTTCATCTAGCCTAATCAACAGATTGGATGTCAAATAAAGAGTACAGTGGGCCTTGGAGGATTTTAATGGTGGATATCCAATCATTATTGTTTCCCTTTAGTGTGGCCCACCTGAGATTTATATCCCTCCTATTTTTTTTGCATAAAGCCCTAAAATGATCTATAAAAATGGATGAATGGAATGGATGAAACACATACATCATGGTGGGGCCGATGAACCATGGACCACCGGCCAGTAGTCAATCCGTCCCTTCTTTTATACATGCCATTCGACCATGGATTGGCTACTCCCTGCCATCGGTGATCTGTGAGCCTCGCCATGATGTATGTGTTTCATCCATTTATTTTTCTATATCATTTTATTTTATTAGACCGAAAATAAGGTATATCACAATCTCAAGTGGACCACATTACAGGAAACAATGTTGAATGAGTCGACCATTAAAAAAAACTTTTTAAAGCTTGGATCAACATGATCTTCATTTTTTTCCCTTATCTGGATTTGTATGACCTAATCAACATATTAGACGTCAAATAAACAGTACAGTGGGCTCTATGAGGATTTTAATGGCGGATATCCAATCACTGTTGTTTTCCTATGGTGTGGTCAACCTTAGATTTATATCCATCTCATATTTGAGATCAAGCCCTAAAAATATCTGTAAAAATGGATGAAGCACATACATTATGGTAGGCCCACAAAGCACCAAACACTAGCAGCTGGGCCAGGGAGAGTAGCCAATCCGTTTCATGCCATTCATCCATTTTTCCAGCTCATTCTAACGCAGGAGCTTAAAAATGAGGCAAATCCAACTTAAAGTGGGCCTCACCACAGGAAATAGTGGTGATTGAATGCCCACCGTTGAGTCTTCAGGAATATTGATTTCCACCATTGAAACCTTTATAGGGTCCACAGTGATGTTTATTTCTCATCCAACCTGTTCATAAGATCACAAAAACATGGATGAAGGGAAATCACAAATATAAGCTTGATCCAACACTTATGTGGGCCCTAAGAAATTTTCAATGGTAACTGTTCAATTCACACTGTTTCCTGTGGTGTGGTCCAATCGAGGTTAGGATATACATCATTTTTTGGTTCAAGCCCTAAAATATCAAGATAAAATGGATGGACAGAGTGGATAAAATACATCAATCAAGGTGGACCCCACGGAGTTTACTCAGTATAATGTCTACACGGTGAGTTACTCACTACGCAATCTACGCCCTCCCAAACCTAAACTTAAAGGCGCCCTCCTAAAAAAAAAACTCGCGCCCTCCCCCCTCAAAACCCAAATCCCGTGCCCTCCCAACACCCAAATCCCCCTCTCCCAAATCCTCTCTCTCTCTCTCTCTCTCTCTCTCTCTCTCTCTCTCTCTTGCACGCGCGCGCGCCCGGCCACCGGTTTTCCAATCTCTCTCCCAACACCTCTCTCTCTCTCTCTCAGTAGGGTTTTTGAAATCCTAGCACTTGAAAGAAGACGAAGAAGAAGAAGAAGGAGAGGAAATCCTGCGAACCCTACGATCTCTAGCTCCTCACCACAACGGTTAGTCTCTCTCTCTCTCTCTCTCTCTCGGTAGGGTTTTGAAATCCTAGCACTCGAAAGAAGACGAAGAAGAAGAAGAAGGAGAGGAAATCCTGCAAACCCTACGATCTCTAACTCCTCACCAAAACGGTTAGTCTCTCTCTCTCTCTCTCTCTCTCTCTCTCTCTCTCTTTCTCTCCCTCTCTCTCTCAACCTCTCTATGCCAATTTATGGATTTGGGGGATTTAGTAATTTATGGATTATTATACTCCGGTTTCCTGTGGTGTGTTCTACCTAAGAGGGGGCTTTTCTTCAATTTTGGAATCATGCCCTAAAATGAGCTTCATCCATTCTCAAAAATCATTTTAGGGTGCAAAAATGAAGCAGATCCAAATCTTAGGTCGACCATACCACGGGATACAATGGTGATTAAATTTCCACCATTAAAATCTTCATGGGGGTCACAGGAATGTTTATTTGCCATCCAACCTGTTGATAAGGTCACATAGATCTGGATGAAGGGAAAACAAAAATAAATATTAGCTTTGATCTGAAACTTTTGTGGCCCACAACAAGTTTTTAATGGTCAATCACCACCGTTTCTTGTGGTTTCGATCCCTGAGATTTGTATGTTCAACCATTACTCTGGCATGGTGTAATGGTTGATACTCAGGCACCAAGAAGCCTGTACACGTGGCACAATATTAAATCAATTTGTGGTGTGCCAGTAGATGTTTTAAGTACAGAAATACAATGAACGGTCCACATTCACCTATATAAGAGATCGATATTGAAGAGCATATTTTTAAACCATAGTGCGAATTCCTGCATCACAAACGGGTCGGAGGAAGCCCATGCAAATAAATAAAAAACTGATTTTTTTTTTTTTTTACACTCATACTACAATGGGTACTCCAAACCAAGGCCTCGTCATGAAACTCTTGTGAGTCTACCACTAAATCAGGCCATCAAATCTGTCCAGGGGCCTGATCAATAGTTATAATCACATTTTTTGCCATTACAATTGGATAGCACAAGCTGCATTTATGTCATCAGCTGGGCACCATGTGTTGTCCCAGTGTGTGGATCTAATCCCAGTCTGAACTGCAAGGCTTATACAGTCCATATGATTTGAAGCATTAAATAGTTGAGTCCTCTTCCTACTTCAATTCTTTACTTATTTCGGCAGCAGTTGGTGATTAATTTCTTTCCTTTTGTTCCCAAAATAGAAAAGTCCTAATTAAGTTTGAACTCCATACTGTTGTATAGGCTTTATAAATAAAGCCAAATATAAGCCATGCAGAAGGGTCTAAAAACACTTATTACAACAGGAAAAAGGTTTTATTTTTTCCTTTTAATTTTGTGAATGCTCCTCCAAAAGTGACTCTTCTCGTGAATAGGTGTCATATTTTATTTCTGTGGTAGGACTCCAGAATTTTATCCTTTATTCCCGTCTTTCTTCTCAGTTTCTCTTTCTTTCCTTCTATTTTCTTCTGCACTTCCTATGGACAGCATTGGAGGGGCCTGACCACTTGGACAGGCCATGTTTATATCTGTATTTGCTCAAGATTAATGGAGCAGACCCGGATGTGCGTTGGAGCTATCCGGAAGAGCGGGGTCCCTGGAAGGTGGGAACCGTTGTTATGACCATGATGAAGTTGCCCATTTCCTATGGACAGCATTGGAGAGGCCTAGCCATTTGGACAGGCCGTGTTTATGTATTTGCTCTAAATTAATGAAGCAGACCTGGATGTGCATCGGAGCTATCCGGAAGAGCGGGGGTCCCTGGAAGGTGGGAACCGCTGTTATAACTATGATGAAGCTGTCCATTTCCTATGGATAGCATTGGAGGGGCCTGGCCATTTGGACAGACCGTGTTTATATCTGTATTTGCAGGTACCACACCCTTAACCTAAACCTATAACTCCGTAACCTAAACTTAAACCTAAACTTAAAAGCCCAAACCTAAAGCCGATCCCAAACCCAAACCCGATTTCCAAAACCTAAACCCTACCCTATTCTCAATTCCCTAAAGCTATAACCCAAAACTCATACTTATAATCTAAAACTAGACCTTACCCTTAACCTATAACCTATACTTATAACCCAAACCCAAACCTTAACCTAAACTCAAATCCCTAAACCTAAACCTATAACCCAACCTAAACCTATACTTATAACCTAAACTTATTCTCAAATCCCAAAACCCCTAACCTAAACCTATAACTATAACCTAAACCTATATCTATAAACCTATCACCTATAACCCAACCTCGAACCCAAACCCGAAAACCTAAACATATAACCTATAACCTATAACTTAAACCTATATCTATAACTTAAACCTAAACCTAATCCTAATCCTCAACTCTGTAACCTAAACCTAAACCTAAACTTGAAAATCCAAACCTAAACCCGATCTCGAACCTGAACCCGATTTTCAAAACCTAAACCTATAGCTAAAACCTAAACCTAAACCTAAAACCTAAATGTATTCTCAAATCCCTAAACCTAAACCTAATCCCAATCCCAATCTCAACTCTCAAACCTAAACCTAAACCTAAACTTTTAAACCCGATCCCGAACCCGAACCCGATTTCCTAAACCTAAACCTTTACTTATTTTCAAATCCCTAAACCTAAACCTACACCAAATCCCAATCTCAACTCCCTAACCTAAACCTAAACCTAAACATGAAAACTCAAGCTTAAACCCGATCCCGAACCCCGAACCCAATCTCCTAAACCTAAACCTTAACCCATTCTCAATTCCCAAAGCTATAACCTATAACCTATAACCTAAACCAAAACCTATAACCTTAACCTATAACCTTAACATAAACCCAAAACCTAAACCTTAACCAAAACCTATAACCTTAACCTAAACAAAAACCTTAACTTACAACCTTAACCTAAACCTAAAACCAAAACCTAAACCTATAACCTAATCCTATAAACTAAAACCTAAACCTAAACCTAAACCTTAACCTATAACTTATAACCTAAACTTATAACCTTAACCTAAACCTCTAACCAAAATGAAAACCTATAACCTATACCTAAACATTAACCTATTCTCAAATCCCTAAACCTAAACCTACACCTAATCCCAATCTCAACTCCCAACCTAAACCTAAACGTAAACATGAAAACCCTAGCCTAAACCGGATCCCGAACCCGAACCCGATTCTCTAAACCTAAACCTTAACCTATTCTCAAATCCCTAAACCTAAACCTACACCAAATCCCAATCTCAACTCCCTAACCTAAACCTAAACCTAAACATGAAAACCCAAGCCTAAACCCGATCCCGAACTCCAGAACCCGATTTCTAAACCTAAACCTTACCTATTTTCAAATCCCTAAACCTAAACCTACACCAAATCTTAATCTCAACTCCCTAACCTAAACCTAAACTCGAACTTGAAAACCCAAACCTAAACCCGATCCCGAACCCAGTTTCTTAAACCTAAACCTTAACCTATTCTCAATTCCCAAAGCTATAACCTATAACCTAAACCTAAACCTAACCTTAACCTATAACCTTAACCTATAACCTAAACCTAAAACCAAAACCAAAACCTATAACCTAAAGCTATAATCTAAAACTTAAACCTAAAACCTAAAACCTAAATGTATTCTCAAATCCCTAAACCTAAACCTACACAAAATCCTAATCACAACTCCCTAACCTAAACCTAAACCTAAACTTGAAAACCTAAACCCAAACCCGATCCTCGAACCCGAACCCGGTTCCTAAACCTCAACCTTAAGCTATTCTCAATTCCCAAAGCTATAACCTATAACCTAAACCTAAACCGAACCTAAACCTATAACCTTAACCTATAGCCTAAACCTATAACCTAAACCTAAACCTAAAACCAAAACCTAAACTCAGTAACCTAAACCTATAAGCTAAAACCTAAACCTAAACCTAAAACCTAAATGTATTCTTAAATCCCTAAACCTAAATCTAATCCCAATCCCAATCTCAACTCCCTAACCTAAACCTAAACCTAAACTTCTAAACTTGATCCCGAACTTGAACCCGATTTCCTAAACCTAAACCTTTACCTATTTTTAAATCCCTAAACCTAAACCTACACCAAATCCCAATCTCAAATCCCTAACCTAAACCTAAACCTAAACATGAAAACCCAAGCTTCAAACCCGATCCCGAACTCGAACCCAATCTCCTAAACCTAAACCTTAACCTATTCTCAATTCCCAAAGCTATAACCTATAACCTATAACCTAAACCTAAACCTAACATAAACCTATAACCTTAACTTATAACCTTAACATAAACCCAAAACCTAAACCTTAACCAAAACCTATAACCTTAACCTAAACAAAAACCTTAACTTACAACCTTAACCTAAACCTAAAACCAAAACCTAAACCTATAACCTAAACCTATAAACTAAAACCTAAACCTAAACCTAAACCTTAACCTATAACCTATAACCTAAACCTATAACCAAAACCTAAACCTATAACCTAAACCTAAACCTATACCTAAACATTAACCTATTCTCAAATCCCTAAACCTAAACCTACACCTAATCCCAATCTCAACTCCCTAACCTAAACCTAAACGTAAATATGAAAACTCAAGCCTAAACCAGATCCCGAACCCGAACCCAATTCCTTAAACCTAAACCTTAAACTATTCTCAAATCCCTAAACCTAAACCTACACCAAATCCCAATCTCAACTCCCTAACCTAAACCTAAACATGAAAACCCAAGCCTAAACCCGATCTCGAACCCGAACCCGATTTCCTAAACCTAAACCTTTACCTATTTTCAAATCCCTAAACCTAAACCTACACCAAATCCTAATCTCAACTCCCTAACCTAAACCTGAACTTGAAAACCCAAACCTAAACCCGATCCTAAACTCCGAACCCGGTTCCTAAACTTAAACCTTAACCTATTCTCAATTCCTAAAGCTATAACCTATAACCTAAACTTAAACCTAACCTTAACCTATAACCTTAACCTTAACCTATAACCTAAACCTAAAACCAAAACCAAAACACAGTAACCTAAACCTATAAGCTAAAACCTAAACCTAAAACCTAAAACCTAAATGTATTCTCAAATCCCTAAACCTAAACCTACACCAAATCCTAATCACAACTCCCTAACCTAAACCTAAACCTAAACTTGAAAACCTAAACCTAAACCCGATCCCAAACCCGAACCCGCTTCTAAACCTAAACCTTAAGCTATTCTCAATTCCCAAAGCTATAACCTATAACCTAAACCTAAACCGAAAACCTAAATGTATTCTCAAATCCCTAAACCTAAACCTAATCCCAATCCCAATCTCAACTCCCCAACCTAAACCTAAACCTAAACTTCTAAACCCGATCCCAATCCCGAACACAACCCGATTTCTTAAACCTAAACCTTTACCTATTTTCAAACCCCTAAACTTAAACCTACACCAAATCCCAATCTCAACTCCCAACCTAAACCTAAACCTAAACATGAAAACCCAAGCCTAAACCCGATCCCGAACCCGAACCCAATCTCCTAAACCTAAACCTTAACCTATTCTCAATTCCCAAAGCTATAACCTAAACCTAAACCTAAACATGAAAACCCAAGCCTAAACCCGATCCCGAACTCGAACCCAATCTCCTAAACCTAAACCTTAACCTATTCTCAATTCCCAAAGCTATAACCTAACCTTTAACCTAAACCTAACCTAAACCTATAACCTTAACATAAACCTAAAACCTAAACCTTAACCAAAACCTATAACCTTAACCTAAACAAAAACCTTAACTTACAACCTTAATCTAAACCTAAAACCAAAACCTAAACCTATAACCTAAACCTATAAACTAAAACTTAAACCTAAGCCTAAACCTTAACCTATAACCTATAACATAAACCTATAACCAAAACTTAAACCTATAACCTAAACCTATACCTATACCTAAACATTAAACTATTCTCAAATCCCTAAACCTAAACTTACACCTAATCCCAATCTCAACTCCCTAACCTAAACCTAAACATAAACATGAAACCCAAGCCTAAACCAGATCCCGAACCCAAACCCGATTCCTAAACCTAAACCTTAACCTATTCTTAAATCCCTAAACCTAAACCTACACCAAATCCCGATCTCAACTCCCTAACCTAAACCTAAACATGAAAACCAAAGCCTAAACCCGATCTAGAACCCGAACCCGATTTCCTAAACCTAAACCTTTACCTATTTTCAAATCCCTAAACCTAAACCTACACCAAATCCTAATCTCAACTCCCTAACCTAAACCTAAACCTGAACTTGAAAACCCAAACCTAAACCCGATCCCGAACCCGAACCCAGTTTCCTAAACCTAAACCTTAACCTATTCTCAATTCCCAAAGCTATAACCTATAACCTAAACCTAAACCTAACCTTAACCTATAACCTTAACCTATAACCTAAACCTAAAACCAAAACCAAAACCTATAACCTAAACCTACACCAAATCCTAATCACAACTCCCTAACCTAAACTTGAAAACTCAAACCTAAACCCGATCCCGAACCCAAACCCAGTTTCCTAAACCTAAACCTTAATCTATTCTCAATTCCCAAAGCTATGTGTATTTAATATACAATGACAATGTGTAATGGAATTTCCAATGGTTATAGATTAAGTTTACAGTTTTATTATATTATGATTGCATTATAGTGTAATGGTCTAATCATATTTTAATCATCTCCCGGAGCATAAGCACAAATGCATTGTACCGTCAACACTACTTGTATAATGTTTTAGTATATTCCACTTGTATTGACATTGTTTAAATTTATAAGTTCATAGCTCGCACATATTCAGTGATGGCACCAGGTGGGAGAGTACGTTGTTCGCGCACTGAATCTATCCCTTCTATCCGTGATGCGACGGAGCCAGCATCACAGTCACATATTACATCGCAGGCGTCTAATCCCTCAGTCGCGCATACACCGGGCACTGCATGTAAGTTTAGACATATATTTCTTTTAATAATTTCTGTTTATGTTTAGACTTACATAATTTTGTTGCAACAGTGTCGTCGACCAGCCAGCGAGGACGTGGACCCACACGTGGGTTACTTTTAGAGCGACTTACGCTTGAGGGTAGGGTGACGGTAAAGTTCCCACAGGACTGCATTAGACCTATTGGGAATAATGCCATGTTGTTTACGTCAGAGGTTGATGTCTTATGCCAATCTCTGATTCCCCCCACCACCCCCTGTTAGAGAGACGTGACAGATGATGTTCGGCAGCTCATCCATCAGCGCCTTCAGGTAAATTTTAATAAATTAAAATTTATTTTATAAATGTTCATTTATGGTTAAGTTATTTTCTTAATAAGTTTATTGCCTTAATCTATTATTTACGAAACTGCAGGATAAATTTGACTTTGATTTGAGTATTCTACACATCTCCCATGCCGTCAACGACATGATGAAGGAGCAGTTCAAGGATTACCGCACTAGGTTACACCAGCAGTACAAGCGTTGCGTGAGTCACGAGGAGGCCGTACAGTCCGCACCGCTGCACGTGACCGATGGGGACTAGCAGATACTCTGTGATAGGTTTTCGTCTGATTTTTTTCAGGTAATATTTACATATTTACGATATCTTAACGTAATAATTAAATTCTCAATTAATAACAATTTATTATGAATAATGTGTTCAGAAAAGGAGCAAAATAAATTCTGACAACAGAGAAAAGTTAGAAGTGAACCATGTAGCTGATTCAAAGTCATTCGTACAACTTCGTCACAACATGGTAAGAAAATACTAGTAATTATTATGTTTATATATTCTTTCCATGCATTTATATTAACTTTACTGTTCTTTTGATTATATCGAGATTAGTCACTTGTAGGAGCCGGACCGGTGGAGACTTCTACAAAGGGACTCACTGTCGGCAGACGAGGGGATCTTGGGTACATCTTAGAGCCAGCGAGATTTGGATAAAAATCCTTACATTGTAAAATTTAATTACATTAAATTATAATAATGTCATTTATTATGAAAATTCATACGTTTTCATTACAGCAGGAGATGAACACCTTACGCAGTCAGCCCACTCCCGATAGTACTCAGCGGAGTGAGCCAGAGATCTTAAGTCAGGTGCTTGGCACCTGTTCTGGATATGTGCGTAGGTTTGGCCATGGTGCCAAGCTCATGGCACCCGTTAGAGTTGCCTCTAGCTGATCCATCGTCATTAGCGACAACGTCGTACGCCGAGCTGATTCCGCAGAGAGAGAAGTTCAGCAGCTACGGGTCATGTCGATGACATCAAAGAGCAGCTGGACAAGCAGAGGGAGGAGTAGGAGAGGAAGATGATGGAGGAACTGGCGAGGCAGAGGGAAGAGCAGGAGAGGAAGATGGAAGATCATCTAGCGAGGCAGAGGGAGGAGCAGGAGAGGAGGATAGAGGATCATCTGGCAAGGCAGAGGGGGGAGCAGGAGAGGAGGATGGAGGAGATGCGGGTGGAGCATGAGCGACGGATGATGCAGATGTTACAGGCTTTCGCTACACGCTTACCCACCGATGCCCCACCACCTCCGCCTTCATCTTTATGATTTTTTGTATATTTATTTATTATGTTAAGTTTATATGTATTTATGCGTGAATGAATGTGATGCGGATAAGATTATTTGTGTTTGAATGAATGTAGTTTATGTTTGGGTTTGGGTTTAGCTAGATGTGAATGTGAATATGATGAAATATATTATATAACAGGTGTATATTAGGATGAATATGATGAAATATATTGTTAACAGGTGTATATCAGGAATTTTGTGTGGAATTTTGAGATGCATATTAAAAAAAGAGAGAGACTTTTAGCGACGAAAATTTTTGTGGCTAAAAGTGGAACGATTTTTTGTAGCAGCGAAAAAATTCTAGGAAATTTTTTTGGCGGCGAAAATTTTCGCTGCTAAAAGTCTTAGAAATTTTTTGGCAGTGAAAATTTTCGCTGCTAAAATCTTGGAAATGTTTTTTTGCAGCGAAACTTTTCGCTACTATAGTCTTGGATATTTTTTGGCATCGAAAATTTTCACTACTAAAAAGTCTTGGAAGTTTTTTGGCGGAGAAACTTTTCGCTGCTAAAAGTCTTATAATTTCTTGGCAGCGAAAATTTTCACAGCTAAAAGTCTTGGAAAAAAATTTTTGTCGCAAATATTTTCGTTACTAAAATCCTGGAAATTGTTTTTTACGGCGAAAAGTTTTGCTGCAGAAAAGTCTTGCAATTTTTGGGTACTTCTGGAAAATATTTTTGGCAAAATAAAATTTTCATTTGCTAAAAATCTTGTAAATTTTTTCTGTGAAATAAACTTTTCTTTGCTAAAAGTCCTGGATATTTTTTGGCGACGAAAACTTTCACTGCTAAAAGTCTTGGCAGTTTTTAGTGGCAAAACTTTCGCTGCTAAAAAGTCCTGGATATTTTTTTGGCGGCGAAAATTTTCGGTGCTAAAAGTCTTGGCAGTTTTTTTGGTGGCGAAACGTTTCGCTGCTAAAGTCTTAAAAAAATTTTTGGCAGTGAAAATTTTCGCTGCTAAAGGTCTAGGAAAATTTATTTAGTGATGAAAATTTTCGTCGCTAAAAAGCTTGCATTTAATGATGATTTAAATTTTTCGCTGATAAAAGCCTTGTAAATCGGTCTTTTAACGACGAAAATTTCCGTCGCTAAAAGTTGTTAGCTGCGAAAATTTGACTTTTAGCGACAAAAATTTTTGTCGCTAAAAGTGGTATTTCTTGTAGTGATGGGACACCGTGGTCGAGCTGTCGGCCTATGCTGGGGTGACGAGCCTCCCCGTAGTGACCAGTGAGCAACCCAAACTCATGAGCCAAATATGGTGGTGTATGAAACACTGTATTCGAGCTATCGGCCTACGATCAGGTGACGAGCCTCTCGTAGTGACCCTAAGTATACAGTAGGACTACGCTAAGGTGACGAGCCTTTCCTTAGTGACCTCGAGTATAAACTAGGCCTGCGCTGAGGTGACGAGCCTCTCCATAGCGACCTGGAACTGCCATCGTATGTGACTAGCTAGGATTGACGACCCTAGATGGATCATTGTTTGGGCAAATGATACAACGGGAGGTGCCTTAGCTTCCCAAACCTGTTGTTTGAATAAGTCTAAGTAAGAACTTGACTAATCACGCACATGCACTGCATTGCATGTGCCTTTAGCGTTGGAGTTGAGCACAACGGGAGTGTTACATGCGCGACCGTGAGATGATGTCGCAGAGGGAGTGCAGGCGAGGGCATACATCATTATCGCATCCCATCCTTGCATTAACAAGAGTACTTAGGGCTTGATTGTTATACTCCTTTATCATTACTGCTTGATTGAATTGATAACATGTTAACCTTTACCTTATAGCTCCACTAAGTTGATCACTCACTCCTACTTTGGGACGGTGTTTTAAAACACCAACCAGACTCTGTTGTAGTTTCAGATGACGGCGAGGCTTATAAGTTGGAGCTGGCCTTCTACGACGAAGAGGAGTTCTCCTATATGCAACTCTCTCGTGGGTCTATGTAGACTTAGAGTTACGTCGATGGGATTGCAGGGATACAAACTAGTTGAACATTATACCTTATCATTTTATAAATTTTAGAATTATACATGTAATTATTTAACCTAGTTATGTTCATACTCTGGGGACTTACAATCACTTATATGCTCTATATATTTATCACAGTCTTCTGCTTGCGTAATTTAACTGTCTCTGGAGTATGATACACTGATTTAGTGTAATCTCATTCATGTTTAATGTGCTAATATAGACAACATTTAATCATCATTATCTATGTTGCATAAGTGATGCGTTAGAACTCAGAAGTTAAGCTTCGCTTGACCCCCCCCCCCCCCCCCCCCGATTTTCGTGGCGTTACAGGACATGGGAGGCTTTTGAGACACGCTTCCACGGGAAGTATTTCCCTCTCACCTACCGTAAAGAGAAGGAGAGTGAATTCATTCACCTCCATTAGGGAGGGATGACTGTGGCGGAGTACGAGAATAGATTCATGAAGCTGGCCAGATACACTTCCTTGATATTAGCAGATGAGCCAATGCGAATGTGGCGATTTTCTGAGGGTCTGTGACCCGAGATACACTTAAAGATGTGTTGCGCTAGCATACTCAACTATGTTGAGCTAGTGAACATGTCTCTGCGAGCTTAGCAGGACAGGGACAGACTATCCCGTACACGTGTACCCATGGGTCAGAGTCCTCGACCAGATCTACCGAGCAGACCGTTCATCGGCAAGTGGCCACGAGCAGATTCTCCTCCTTGGCTTATGGCTCCATAGACACAGTCGACGCGACCTGATGTTTGGTGCACCTACTGCAAGTGGTCGGGCCATACTGATACTTATCGTTTCACTAGGATGAGGGACAACGGTTTCATGCCTCCTCAGAAGAATAACCGTCAGGTGCCACCCACTATCGCAGCTCCACCTCTACAATCGGCACCGCCTGTACAACCTTCTTACAGGCCACCTGCATCTCGATTTAGGCCGCCTCAACGACCTACGGTACAACAGTCGAATCGTCCTCAACAAGCTCATGTACACTCACTTGCAACTAAGGCATCCGAGACAGCACTTACAGCACCGATGGTTTTCGAAGTCATAGCACATGTTCAAGGTACACTAGTCTTCTTATTGGTGGACACCAGGTCCACTATCTCTATTTTATCATGCGCAACAGTCAAGTGACTGGGGTTGGAAACTAGTCCTTTGGTTGGGATGAGACTCCTTACCACCACAGGGACCTTCTCAGACACTACCAAGATGTGTAAGGGTTGTTCGATAGACTTAGGTAGCAGAACAGTACTCGTCGACCTGATTATTACCCCGCTATGTCATTATGATATAATCCTCGGTATGGATTGACTCACCGAGATGAAGGCAGAGATCGATTGTGAAACTAGGGTGGTGACAACCCATGGACCTGAGGGCATGACCTTTACATTCTCAGTGCAAGTCAGTTGGTACTACCGCATTAGTTGTTATGCTACCTTGCTAGAGAATGTTGATGGTTCGATACTTGGGAACACACCAGTAGTTCAGGATTTTGCGGACGTGTTCAGGAATATACCTGGATTACTTCCTCAGCGCGAGATCGATTTTACCATTGATCTAGTGTCTGGTGCGACACCTATATCTCTTCCAACTTATCGCATGCCTCCATGTGAGATGGAGGAACTGAGAAAATAGATCGATGATCTGTTGGATTGTAACGTCTCAAAAAAATTTGTATAAAGACCTGAGTACCACCTCAGGCAGAAATCACTAAGGACAAAATCCTTAAGAAATTAGACGAAAATTAATTAAGTACTGAACTAAATTAATTAGGAGATTAGCTTGAACCGCTTTCTATACAAACTACAAGACCCAAAATCATCAAAATCGCTAACCCAACATTACCTAAAAACTTAGGATCCATCTCAAAACCCATTTGCTCTCGCGAGCATCATGAAACTATGTATCGGACCTGGACCGCATGTCGAAAGTCTGATTACCTCGAAACTATACGGTTATAATTACCTTACTGGGCTTGATAACTATCTCGAAAATCAAGTCCAAATAATATCCAGAAATACACAATTGAGGCCAGAGTGAAGTGTGTGGGAAATGCTAATATCTTTTGAAAATAGACTCAAACTTCAGTGAATTGGGTTGTTCACTTGCAGGCCAAATTTAAGGTTTCAGACCGTCAAATTCTGACCCAACTACACCCTCAGATCAGGAAAATTTCCCTACACAGGTCAGTGTACTTGTGGCCTTAATCGAGTGACGATAGCTGTTGAACTGAAACTGGTCCTCCACAGTCGATTCACAAATCCGATCAGACCGAAATCTTAACCTGGCATATATCCATTGTCAGGGAACTTTCTTCGGACCATATGTAGGAAATGGGCCTCCAGATAAGCTCCGTTGGACCGAAATAGCCACTCTTTATAACCTAAGTATACCATGGTCCTGGGGCCATTTACATCAGTTCTGGGCCTATATAAGGGCCTTAACCCACCCCTCTCTCATTCCATACAAATTTCCTAACCCTAGGAGAGAGAATAGAGAAAAGAGAAGGAAAGAGTGAGGAGAAGAGAGAGAGTGAGAGATATTTGCTGGGGTTCATTCCCGCCACTCCACGTGCTGAATCCCCTCTTCTGTGTCGCTACACCGTCGAATCCGAATCAATTTTTGGGTAAGAAATCTTAACCCTAAGCTGTTTTAGGAATTAAAATAGAAGAATTGGTGAAATCACTAACCTATTTCATGATTTAGGTGGTCGTTTTGCTGTAAACGGAGACGTAGTGTATAAAATGAGTTCGATACGAGTATATCGATGAAAGGTGCAGACTATAAATGTTTAGGTTATGGTTTTCAAGGCTTTCAATGTCAGTTAATGATTTATAACTGACTTGATTGCTGTCACATGTGTTTAGATGTGATGTTTTTTGTGTATTACACATATATATAAACTATGTTGAATATAGTAATTCCATGTGTTTATCGAAATGTCTGAATGCTTATGGAATTATGATTTGAGCTTGCCATGATTATTGATTGAGAATACATGATTGTTATATGTGTGGTAACTCCTTTGTGAAAGGATATGCTATATTATATATTATAACTAATTTATTACGTGTATGTCGATATGTGTAGTCTAAGTGTTTGATAAAATGCATGAATGAGAAAATGGTTATTAAAATGTATTTAACGAGGGTGTTGAGATAGGAATCTCAATTAACTTATCTATAGTTACAGTTTCCTTTATGTAACCTATCTTACTACTACATGCTTTATGGATGAAATGCCTATGTATGACAATATGTGTGTTATGTGTTTATTAAAATGCTCTAATGAGATTTATATTTGAATTATTTGTTATATGTTGTTTGACTATCACAGATGAATGCCTATTGTGTTTGAATATGATTAGGACTACTACGTAGTCCAGACAATCGGTAATGATTCCTGAATTAGTGGTCGAGGTCGTTTCTCCACACGATACATGTTCGATGAATCTGAGTCGTACGCTACTTATTGACAATGGTTAGGCCACGCGGAATTCTTATGCACTCCATGTTGATTAATTCAACGTACGCTCGTACTAGTCCTGCTTGTCAAGTAACCCGATTGGCCCAATGTATGTTTATCATGTATGGACGCTACTGCTTGAATCTAAGGTACCACTTACCAGTGAAAAGCCTGTTTAACCTTGGTACCATTATCCAGTAAGACTCATGAGCTGGACATGTTGGTATAAGACACCGTAGTCGAGCTGTTGGCCTACGCTGGGGTGACGAGCCTCCCCGTAGTGTCCATTGAGCAAACCAAACTTGTGAGCCAAATACGGTGGTATGGGACACTGTATTCGAGCTGTCGGCCTACGCTAAGGTGACGAGCCTTTCCCGTAGTGACCTCGAGTATAAAATAGGCCTACGATCAGGTGACGAGCCTCTCATAGTGACCTTGAGTTTGAAGTAAGCCTAAGCCGAGGTGACGAGCCTCCCATAGCAACCTATAGTGTAAACTTGCAAACTTGCCTATCGTATGTGATTAATTAGGATTGACGACCTTAAATGGATCATTATTTGGGTCAATGATATAAAGGGAGGTACCTTAGCTTCCCAAACCTGTTGTATGAATAAGTCTAATTAAGAACTTGGCTAATCACGCACATGCACCGCATTGCATGTGCCTTTGACGTTGGAGTTGAGCACAGCGGGAGTATTGCATGCTCGACCGTAAGATGATGTCGCAGAGGGAGTGCACATGAGGGCATACATTATTATCGTATCCCATCCTTGCATTAATAAAAGTACTTAGGGCATGACTGTTGTACTGTTTTATCATTACTGTTTGATTGAATTGATAACATGTTAACATTTACCTTATAGCTCTACTAAGTTGATCACTCACTCCCACTCTGGGATGGTGTTTTAAAACACCAACCAGACTCTGTTATAGTTTCAGATGATGGTGACGCTTACAAGTTGGAGTCGGCCTTCTACGACGAGGAGGAGTTCTCCTACATGCAACTCTTTAGTGGGTCTATGTAGACCTAGAGTTGCGTTGCAGGGATCGCAGGAATACGGACTAGTTGAACATTACACCTTATCATTTTGTAAAATTTGGAGTTATACATGTAATTATTTAACCTGATGACGTTCATACCTGGGGACTTACAATCACTTATATGCTATATATATTTATCACAGTCTTCCGCTTGTGTAATTTAACTGTCTCTAGAGTATGGTATGCTAATTTGGTATAATCTCACTCATGTTTAATGTACTAATATAGATGACATTTAATCATTATTATCTATGTTGCACAAGTGATGCGTTAGAACTCGAGAGTTGAGCTCCTGCTCGACCCCTGATTTTCAAGGCGTTACAGATGCAGGCTTCATACTACTAAGTGTATCTCCTTGGGGAGTACCCGTGTTGTTTGTGAAGAAGGACGGATCGCTGCGATTGTGTATTGATTATCGCAGATTGAACCAAGTGACGGTGAAGAACAAGTATCCATTGCCTAGGATAGATGATCTGTTCCATCAATTGAAAGGGGCACGGTACTTCACTAAGATCGACTTATAGTTAGGGTATCACCAGTTGTGTGTCAGGGATGAGGACATGCAGAAGACAGCTTTCATGACCAGTTTTGGGCACTAAGAGTTCCTTGTGATGTCGTTTGGACTCACAAACGCACCGGCTGTGTTCATGGACCTGATGAACCGGTTGTTTCGACCATATCTGTACTGATTCATCATTGTACTTATAGATGACATCCTGAATACTCTAAGAGTCGGGCAGATCACGAGGAGCACCTGTGAGTAGTCTTTGATACTCTAAGGAAGAACAAGTTGTTTTCCCAGTACAAGAAGTGTGACTTCTGGAAAGAAGAAGTCAAGTTCCTGGGACATGTGGTGTCCAAGGAAGGAATAGCTAAGGACATTGCTAAGGTGACCATAGTTCAGGATTGGGAGTAGCCCGATTCGGTTACAGAAGTGAGGAGTTTTTTGGGACTCGCTGGCTACTATCGTCAATTCATTAGCGAATTTCCAAGATAGCTAGGTCGTTGTCTCAGCTCACTCGGAAAGACCTTAAGTTTGCCTGAAATGAGAAGGTAGAAGCAGCCTTTCAGGAACTGAAGGACAAGTTGACATCCGCACTCGTGCTAATATTGTCAGAGCAGGGGGTCAAATACATGATATACACTGACACCTCTCGTGTTGGTTTGGGTTGTGTTTTGTGCAGAAGGACAGAGTGATTGCTTATGCCTCGCGACAGCTGAGGAAGCACGAGGAAAACTATCCTACACACGACCTAGAGTTAGCGGCCATCATTTTTGCATTAAATCTCTGGAGACATTACCTCTATGGAGAAGAGTTCAAGCTCTTTTACCACTACAAAAGCCTTAGATACATATTCACACAGAGAGACTTGAATATGAGGTAGCAACGGTGGATGAAAACCTTGAAGGACTTCAAGTTCGAGGTCTCCTACCATCCTGGAGAGGCCAACCTTGTGGCAGACGCATTGAGCCGTAAGAAGACAATAGCATCTGTGGCTCTGCTGATGATAGAGAAGTGGAATATAGTAGAATTTGTGCGGGACTTCGAGCAGAAGCTTACTGTAGAGGAGTCGTTCGAGAGCATCGCACACGTTCTGGTACAACCACTTATCGATGATTGAATCATAGTGGCCCAGGGGGAGGATGAATGGTTGGTGAAGATGAGGAAACAAGCTAGTGATGAGGAAGACTCTGAATGGAGGGTTGGTTCGGATAGGGGTTTACATTATCGTGGCCGCCTATGCGTCCCAAGTCTTCATGACTTGAGAAAGGAAGTTCTCGAAGCTGCTCACAATTTGAGGATGGCGATACATCCTGGTAGTACGAAGATGTATCGAGATATGAAGAGTTCGTACTGATGGGGCAACATGAAGGCCCACATAGCAAACTATATATCTCGTTGTCTCACATGCCAGCAGGTCAAGGTCAAACATCACCGACCTCCTAGTTTACTTCAGCTCATGCCCATATCTGAATGGAAATGGGATTTCATCTCTATAAATTTTATCTCAGGGTTACCGAAGATGAGGAAGGGGCATGAATCCACTTGGGTGATTGTGGACCGATTGACGAGATCGGCTCATTTCCTCCCGATTAGAGTCTCAAACTCAGCAGATGAGTTGATCAGGCTGTACATCAAGGAGATAGTACGTCTGCATGGAGTGCCTATGGAGATCGTGTCGGATCGAGACATGCGATTCACATCTATCTTCTGGACATGTATCCAGGAAGCAATGGGTGTGAAACTGAAGTTCAGTACCGCATTCCACCCACAGACTGACGGGCAGACGGAACGGGTGAATCAGGTGTTAGAGGATATGTTGCGAACTTGTGTACTTGATTTCAAGGACAATTGGGATGACTGTCTTCCTTATGCTGAGTTCGTTTATAACAATAGCTTTCAGGCAAGTATTGGGATGGCCCCCTACGAAGCACTATATGAGCGTCCATGTAGAGCACCGCATTGCTAGGAAGAGGCGGGCGAGAAGAGTTTGATTGGCTCAGAGTTAGTGCAGGCGACCTCAGAGAAGATTGACATTATCAGACATCGACTTCTGGTAGTACAGAGCAAACAGAAGAGCTACGCCGATACAAGTAGCGACCGATAGAGTTCGAGGTTGGGGACCATGTATTCCTAAAAGTTTTTCCAATAAAGGGAGTCCTCCAGTTTGGCAAGAAGGGGAAGCTCACGCCGTGATTTTTCGGTCCATTCCAAATTTTAAATCGAGTGGGTATGGTAGCATACTGCCTTTCTTTGCCCACACCACTCACAGGCGTGCACAACGTATTTCATGTATCGATGCTGAAGAAATATGTCTCTGATCCTTCCCATATTATCAAATGGGAGCAGGTATAGTTGAGTGAAGATGCTACTTATGTACTTCGACCAACGCAAATTTTAGATAGGAAAGAGCAGGTGTTGCGCAGTAAGGTTATCCCGCTTGTGAAGGTACTGTGGACACACCATACAAAGGAAGAGGCTACTTGAGAAACAGAAGTTGAGGTCCGTAAGAACTACCCTCAGATTCTCGAAGAGTACGAAAATGTACTAATTTCGAGGATGAAATTTTTCTTTAAGGGGGATAAATTGTAACGTCTCGAAAAAATTCGTACAAAGACCCGAGTACCACCTCAAGCAAAAATCATTAATGAGTGAATCCTTTAGTAATTAGACGAAGATTAATTAAGTACTAAACTCAATCACCAGGCGAATTAGCTCAGATCACTTTCTATACAAACTGCAAGATCCAAAACTATTAGAATCGCTAACTTAACATTACCTAAAAACCTGGGATAAATCTCAAAACCTAGTTGCTCTCGGGAGCATCATGAAACTCTGTATCGAACTTAGACCGCGCGTCGAAGGTCCGATTATCGCGAAACTATACAGTTATGACCACCTTATTGGGCCTGACAAGCATCGCGGGAATCAAGTCCAAATAGTATCCAGAAACGCACAACTTGAGTCTGGTGCGAAGTGTGTGAGAAACGTGAATATCTTTAGAAAATAAACCCAAAATTAAGTGAATTGGGCCGTTCGTTTGCAGACCAAATCTAAGGTTTCAGACCGTCTGATTTTAACCCAACTACACCCTTGGATCGGGAAAATTTCCCTACACATGTCAGTGTACTTGTGGCCCTGATCGAATGACGATGACCGTTGAACTGAAATTAGTCCTCCACGGTCGATCCACTAATCCGATCGGACTGAAACTATAACCTGACATAGATCTATTGTCAGGCAACTTTCTTCAGGCCGTAGGCGAGCAATGGACCTCCAGATGAGTTCCATTGACCCGAAACAGTCACTTTTTGGCTATAACCTAAGTATACCATGGCCCCGGGGCCATTAACTTCACTTCTGGGCCTATATAAGACCCTGAACACACCCCTCTCTCATTCCATACGAATTTCCTAAACCCTATGAGAGAGAAGAGAGAAAAGAGGAGGAAAGAATGAGGAGAAGTGAGAGAGAGTTGTGGTTTGTCGCCGGGATTCATTCCCGCCACTCCACATGCTGAATCACCTCTCCCTTGTCGCTACACCTATGAATCCGAATCCATTTTTGGGTAAGAAATCCTAACCTTAATTTGTTTTAGGTATCCGAGTAAAAGAATCGACGAAATAGCTAACTTATTTTGTGATTCAGGTAGCCATTGTGCCGTAGACAAAGGCGTAGTGTTCGAACTGAGTTCGATACGAGTTTACCGATGGAAGGTGCGGACTATAAATGTTTAGGTTATGGTTTTCAAGGCTTTCAATGTCAATTAATGATCTATGACTGACTTGATTGCTGTCACATGCGCTTAAATGCGATGTTTTTCGTATATTACACATATATATGAAATATGTTGATTTTAATGCATTCCATGTGTTTGTTGAAATGTTTGAATGAATATGGAATTATGATTTGTGCTTGCCATGATTATTGATTGAGAATATATGATTGTTGTATGTGTGGCAAATCCTTTGTGAAAGGATTTGCTATAATATCTGTTATAACTACCTTATTATATGTATGTTAATATGTGTAATCTAAGTGTTTGATAAAATGTCTGAATGAGAGGTTGCTTGTTGAAATGTGTTTAATAAGGGCGTTGAGATAGGATTCTCAATTACCGTATCTATAGTTATAGTTTACTTCATTTAACCTATCTCGCTACTACATGATTTATGGATGAAATGCCTATGCGTGATAACACGTGCATTATGTGTCTGTTAAAATGCTCCAATGAGATTTATATTTGAATTGATTGTCACATGCTGTTTGACTATCACATATGAATGCCTATTGTGTTTAAGTATGATTAGGACTACTACGTAGTCCAGGCAATCGGTAATGATTCTTAAATTAATGGCCGAGGTTATTTCGTCACGCAAGGCACGTTCGATGAATCTGAGTCGTATGCTGTTTGTCAACAGTGGTTAGGCCATGTGGAGTGCTTACATGCTCCATGTCGATCAACTCAACGTACGCTTGTAACAGTCGAGCTTGTCAAGTAACCCGATTGGCCTAATGTATGTTTACCATGTATAGACGCTACTGCTTGAATCTAAGGTATCACCTACCAATGCAAAGCCTGTTCAACCTTAGTACCACGATCCGCTAAGACTCATGAGTCGGGCATGGTGGTATGAGACACTGTAGTCGAGTTGTCGGCCTACTCTGGGGTGACGAGCCTCCCCATAGTGTCCAGTGAGTAAACCAAACTCGTGAGCTGAATACGGTGGTATGAGACACTGTATTCGAGCTGTTGACCTATGTTAAGGTGACGAACCTTTCCCGTAGTGACTTCGAGTATAAACTAGGCCTACGCCGAGGTGATGAGCCTCCCGTAGCGACCTGAACTTGCCTGTCCACTGTTTTTGAATCAGGGGTGACGTTGCCCTATAACTTGCCTATCGTATGTGATTAACTAGGATTGACGACCCTAGATGGATCATTGTTTGGGTAATGATATAAAGGGAGGTACCTTGGCTTCCCAAATCTATTGTATGAATAAGTCTAATCAAGTACTCAGCTAACACGTGCATGCACCGCATTGCATGTGCCTTTGGTGAAAGAGTTGAGCACAGTGAGAGTTTAGCAAGCGCAACCATGAAATGATGTCGTAAAGGGAGTGCAGGCGAGGGCATGCATCATTAATACATATCATCCTTGCATTAACCAGAGTACTTAGGAATGCTTGTTGTATTGCTTTATCATTACTGCTTGACTGAATTAATAACATGTTAACCTTTGCTTTATAACTTCATTGAGTTGATCACTTACTCCCACTCCGGGACGGTATTTTAAAACACTAACCAGACCCTGTTTTAGTTTCAGATGACGTCGAGGCTTACCAGGTGGAGCTTGACTTTTATGATGATGAGGAGGAGTTCTCCTACATGCAACTCTTTAGCGGGTCTATGTAGATGTGGAGTTGTGACGACGGGATTACAGGGACACAAATTAGTTGGACATTATACTTGATCATTTTGTATGATTTTGGAACTATACATGTAATTATTTAACCTGATGACATATTCATACTCTGGGGACTTACAACCACTTACATGCTTTATATATTTATCACAATCTTCCGCTTGCGTAATCAAATTGTCTCTAGAGTATGATATGTTGATTTAATGTAATCCTATTCATATTTAATGCACTAATACGGACAATATTTAATCATCATTATCTATGTTACATAAGTGATGCAACAGATCTCGAGAGTTGAGCCTCTGCTCGACCCTCGAAATTCAGGGCATTACATGGGGTAAGTCAATTTTTAAAGATTTAAATAAAGAAAAATATCAAATCTCCTCCAACTGTTGAGGCATCTTGAACCGGTAAAGAGGACACACATGGTTAATCTCCAACCATTGAATTATGCATTCAACATAAAAAATATGTGAGCATGGCATACGTATGACCTCCATCCCTATACACAACTCATTCAGACAAATTGTACATTTTATCTTGTCTGACTCTCCTTTGTTGAACCTAATCCTCTCCAACACTTCAACTGAAGATCTTAATGCTGGTACTATACTAGCCCTCCTTTCATAAGCCAAGTCATTGATTCTCTCAGGGCCTCAGCCAGTGAATCTTCGTCGTCGTCTTCTTCTTCTTCTTCTTCTTCTTCTTCTTCAACCAATATCAAAACTTCAAAGTCAGTAACAACGTGTACCATCTTGCTTCCCACTTTATGGGCCTTCTTCACTATGTCACTAATATTTAAGGCCACTGATTCAACACAATTTGTATGAATGTTCAAGTGGGAAACCATCTCAGCAATATGCTTTTTAGATGTCTCAGCTTCTAAGAGATTGTAGAGATCATTCGAGAACGTCTCCACCACCGTACGAAATTCCTCCTCGGATCGATGTCCCTCTACATCTATCCGTCTGCAGTATTCTTTCAACTGAATTTCTATGGATAGTGTGGGCACTTGGGATTCACATACTATTTCATCCAATTTTTCATGGACACTTTGCCAATAAAAACGGGTGATATTTCCATGGTGGACCATGTATGATTCATCAATGGGCAAATCAATTCATTGTTGGAGGACATGTCCAAGTAATCTTCAATGGCAGCGAACATGTTGAATTCATCTTCAAAGGTGGTGAAAGGGTTGAATTCAGCATGGGATGGTGTGACCGAGTCTTCTTGAACGATGGACATGGTTGGTGTTGTGTAGTCACCTGAATTCTTGTGTTGAGAAAGAGATAAGAAAGAGAAATTGGATGATGAAGAGAAAGAGAGTAAATATGGTTAGGAAGAAAGGCTCGTCTTCTTTATTTATGGATGGTGTTTCCGAGTTATCACGCGTTTACAATCCCTCTCTCAAGGGATCGACAAGTGCTACTAGGCTGTTCACTAGTCGAGCTAGCTCGAAAAACTCGCTTGACTCGGCTCGAGTCAGCTCGGATTGATTGGCTGAAATGGTGGATTCAAGCTGAGCCAAGCTAATTATTTGAAGCTCGAGTTGAGTTCAAGCCAAGTTCGACCAGGGGACATTTCAACTCAACTCGACTCGAAGCTCGAACTCGAGCTCGACTCGGCTCGATTAATAAATATATTATATATTATATATTATATATATAGAGAAAAGGTACAATGCGCTCGAGCTGACGATAAGCTTATCATGAGGTCGAGCTGTGTGGGCCCCACCGTGATGCGTGTCGACCATCAACACCGTGCATTTGATGGGTTCCCTTTAAATTATGGGATATCCCAAAAATCAGCCGTATACGGAACTCAAGTGGGCCATACCATCTAAAATTATGTGAAGACACCGTTAAAACATATAAAAGCACTTGGTGGGGCCCACCTGAGTTTTACATGCGCCTGAAACTTGGTCTGAACCCTCATTCAAGTGGGACACACATAATGGATGGGCGGGATTTGCAAACCATATCTTAGTGGGCCCTCAAAAATGGTTATGAATGTTTTAATGGTGTACAGCCCCCTCTCTACTTCTGTATGTGGTATGGCCCACACAAGTCACAGATTGACTTGATTTTTGGGACCCAGGCCGACGATGGAATGGTGTATCTGACTGATGGGGTAGATGTTCGAAACGCATCACGGTGGGGCCCACACAGCTCGACCTCAAGGGACGGAGCTATAAGCTCGAGCGCATTGTACTATATATATATATATATATATATATATATATATAAGTTTTAAGTTTAAACTTTAAAAAAAAAAAAAAAAAAAACCCTAGAGTCTCTACCTGACCGCACGCACCCCATTTCCCTTTCCCTTTCTTCTCTTTCTCTACCCACTATTAGCCGCACACCCGCCCGAACCACCACCACCAGTTTTCATTTCAGCTGCACAATAGTATGATTTCAATCTCTTGAGATATACTTCTTGGGCGAGAAACCCAAGAAATTCGAGATGGGTTCTTCTCAGATTTATTAGAGCTTCAAGAAAATCTAATGATCTGATTGGCTAGAGCTCTTTACTTGGATTTCATCTGTGTTCTACTTTGTTTCTTTTCTAGTACTTGGATTTCTGCTGGTGGAAGAAGATCAAGAACAGGTCGGTTCTTATAGGTTTCCTCATCCGATTCGAAACTTTGTTTGGTTTTTTCATCGGGTTTTGCTTTGACTCTCTTAAGATTTTTAAATTTTTTATCAATAGAGGAGGATCAAGAACAGAATCCATTACGCTCTCACCCAACGATCTCGACTCAAGGTAAACTCAACTCGACTCGAACTACTAGCTCGACTTAAACTCAACTCGACAGCTTTGGCAAACAAGCCAAGCTTCAATGCTGAGCTCGAGGCTGAGCTCGAGCTCGAACTCGAGTACATCATGGACAAGCTGAGCTGAGCTTGGCCCACCTCGACTCGACTCGGCTCGATGCCCACCTCTAAGTGCTACTACAGTAACGCAGGTTTCCATGAACTCGGATTTCCTGCCAAAGACTTTTGCAAGCAATTCATGCGTTGGGGTGAAGGTGGGGTCCACTGTGATGTTCGCGAGAAATCCATCCCGCCCATTCGTTTTATGAGATCATTTTAGGACATGCCACCTAAAACGAGAAAATCAAGGGAGGCACACGAAAGAAAACAGTGATTATTTAATTACCACCGTCAATCACTACTGTTTCTTGTTATATAGCCCACTTGGGTCTTTAGAAGTACCTTGTTTTTGGGATCTCATCTAATATGTTCAGACGAAACTGATGGACAGAGTGGATACGCAGGTAATGCGGTGGGCCCCACAAAGCTCTATGTACTGGGAAATCATTGTATCAAGTGTTGCACGATTTAGTGCCGCACCATCCCACAGTGGCGTGGTGATATGTTGGGTGATGTGGGCTCACTTTAATGTATGTGTTTTATATCTACTCTGTCCATCCTTTTTTTCCAGCTCTTTTTATGCTATCAATAGAAAGATGAAGCATAACCAAAGCTTAAGTGGATCACACCACATGAAAGAGGGGAAATAATGACATTCACGGTTGAAACTTTCTTCAGCCCAAAGTAACGTTTATTTGCTAAACCAACTTGTTAATAAGATCACGTAGACCTGAATGGAAAATACAAACACCAGTTTGATCTAAAACTTTTGTGGCCCTCAAGAAGTTTATAATGGGGCACATTCAATCAAGGTTGTTTTCTATGGTGTAGTCCACTTGATCTCCAGAACTGCTTTATTTTTTATCAATTCATTCTAAAAATAAGTTGTCAAAACATATGAATGGTTAGGGGTGTACACGGGTCGGGCCGAGTCGAACTGGCCTTAGCCCGTCCAGGCTCGTTCAACAGCTACACAAGGCCCGAACCCAACCGAGCTAGGTCATCGGGCCAACATCTCTAGTCCAAATCGGGCTCGGCGCGAGTTCAGGCCGAGTTCAGGCCAGTTTCGAACCTTACAACAAGTTCATGGGAAGGGCTTTGGCAGTTAATCTGTGTCCCATTACAAGGCCCTCGATCAACGGTTTAGATAGTCGAACTATAGACTCCACAAAAAATCTAACTAGTCAGGACATTTACATACATTTACATACATTTGACAAAGCATAAAATAAAACATTTTATACAAATTAAATACAGTCATACACGGGTCGGGTCGGGCCAGGTCGGGTCGAGCCGGGGCGAGTCGGATTTCGGACCGAGTCGGGCTGAACTGGGAAGTATCCAATCTCGGCCTGAACTAACTTTCGAGCCTAGAAAATTGGCCCGTCCTGACCCGAACTCAGTTCCGGATCGGGCCGAGTCGGGCTTTTTCGGGCCGGGTCGAGCGAGCTAACCGGATAGCCCGGTTTGTGAACATCCCTATGAATGGTGTGATATAAAACACATAAATTAAAGTGGGACTCAAAGCTGTCAAAACATATGAACGTTGTGGATATAAAACACATAAATCAAGGTGGGACTCAGGGCCAACTTATCACCATCCTACCTCGGCAGGTGCGCAACACCACCTTATCCGCGGTCCCTATGTAACTGCATATGCAAGCGGAAATTGGATTGTAACTCAGTTCGCTCTTATTGTACGGAGTAAACTCAGTTGGGCCCACCTTGAATGTATGTGATCTATCCACACCATCCATTCATTTTTCCATCTAATTTAAAGAGTTGAGCCAAAAATCGAATCATATCCAAAGATTAAGTGGACCATACCACAGGAAACAGCGGGGATAATGATATCTACCGTTGAAATCTTGCTAGGCCCAACAATGATGTTTATTTGTCATCCAACCTGTTCATAAGATTATACAGACATGGATGAATGGAAAAAATAAATATAAACTTAATCCAAAATTTCTGTGGCCCCCAAAAAATTTTTAACGGTAGACGTTCAATTCAACTGTTTCCTATGGTGTGGTCCATTTGAACATTGTATATGTTTCATTTTTGAGTGAAGCCCTAAAATTATATGGTAAAATGGATGGACGGAGTAGATACAATACATAAATCACGGTGGACCACACGGAGTTTACTCAGTACGCAATCCGCTTCCATGCCAGCGTTGCGGAAAGAGTAACATCCAAGCAACGTTGTAACACACAGGGAGTTCCCCAATACAAAGTGATGTGGGACCCACCTTAATGTCCTAGTGAAATCCACTCCATTCATCAGTTTCATTGGCTCATATTACAATACAATTCTAAAACTGAATCAGATCAAAGATTAAGTCGGTCACATAAGAAGAAACAGCGATAACTGAGCGTTGAACATTGAAATCCTATTAGGAGCACAGAAGTTTTGGATCAGGATGATATTTGTTTCAATCCCTTCATCCTGGTGGCAATTACCTTATGAATGGGTTAGATGGCATACGGTTGCCCCAGGAATGTTTTATGGTAGGCATTTCCACCTGACAGCTTCCTGTGGTGTGGCCCACTGGATGCGTTGATCATAACATCCGATTATGGGAAAGTAAACTTCACAATATACATTAATTAATGGGATTGTTAGGAAATAATATTTTGTACATGTTAATTCAAGTTGCATCCATTTGTGAAATCTCTTATTACCTGTGTATCATTGATGTTTTATTTAAACCAACATGATTTAAATGATTTTTAAACTCGCAAGTATACGAATCAGATGTAGATATGGTATGTATTACGAGATCGTTCCCACGAGGACTGGTCGTCACAATTCAAATCTATGATTCTCCTTAACTAATCCAACAAATAATGGAGCGAATTACTAAGCACAATTCTATGAAAAACAATTGAAAACAGGGAAGAAAATTCAATCAGAAAGAGAGCACTAGGACTTTCGGATCCACCCCTAATTATCCTAACCCTTGTTTTGTCTGTTGATTCACCTTAATCTAGATTGATACCACTTATATAGAGAAAGCACAATCTGTGTCCTTAATCGGGCATACAGAATGTCTAATTCCTTTAAGCAATGCCATGAATAACATATCCCATGTCCTTGGTCGGGCACATGAAATGTACAGTTCATTAAAGCACCCTGTTTCTTCCTCTATAGGAAACCTGTTCATGATCAGACACAAGCACCTAGAATAAGCATCCAGACAACATCCATATATAGACTCTGGTCGAGTTCATAGATGGAGAAGTATAGAATTTAAACCAATCAAGCCCACTTAGAGAAAGAAACACACCAATCAAATCAAAGTAAAATCAAAATATAACAAGAGTATTCAAATTAGGGGCTTCATCTCAACCTTAGTTTGAAAGATTAGCAATCCATAAAATTAATTAGGAAAGAAGGAAAAATAAATATGAAAAATAGGAACATCTCTCTTCTTCCTTCCTCTCTCTCTCCTTTCTTCTTCTCACTGGATCTGCTATTTTCCTCCGATCTGGAATTCTTCAATTTTTGAATGCTCTTCCTCACGTTTTACAACTCTTTTTATAGCTGATGGAGTGGCTGGAGTGGTGAAAATCGGATTTGGGAAGCTGTCGCATGCGCGGCAAAAGCCTTTTCGCAGCCAAGTTTGGGGCCTCGAAACACCATACTTTCCTCGCTCAAATTCCAAAAAAACATCATCCCTTAGGACTTTCTTGGGTCCTCTACATGATGTACGGTTCAGATCTACCATATGATCAAAGATGGTGGCCCACAATCGCCTGGAAAACCAGATTTTGTAATATGTGCGAAACCTTTCGCACCCCTCACTGTCGTGATCGGTGGGCCCCACAGAAGTATTTTCTGGAAAATCCACCCCGTCCATTGGATTCAGGACGAAATTTTAATCAAGAATAGGTAGTTTTGAACGTCTATTGATGCGTCCCAGAGAAGAAAACACAAAAAGATCAGTTTTTAATGTCCCAAGGTAGTCCACTTTTGGCCTCTGTACCACACACGTGTGCACGCATGGACACAAAATATCAACATGGTTTTGTAGTGCTCGAGCCACTCTACAAGATGAACGGCTTGGATTGTCCGGAAGGGACACGTGTGGGGCTCACAGCCAGCCGCAAAAACGGACAGCGTCCGTCCGTGACGCGTTGCTGAAACGGCAACTGCCGTTGCCGTGGGTGGGAGCGGATTTGGAAGGCGGTCAGTGCTGCCGACCGATGTGGTGCAGTGCTGGTACGTGTGTACACTATGTACACCCACCACGGCGTGGGATCTACTACAATGTTTCTTGGAAATCCTCACCGTCCATCTTCTTTGTCTCCCAGATTAAAGCGTTAAATTTGAAATTGAAGCATTTTTCAGATATCAGGTGGGCCCGGAATCAATGGTTTGTGGGCTGATTTGTCAGTTGGGGCACTTCCATAGTGATCCGAGGGCTGAAATTTGAAATGTACGGTTAATTTATGTCCCTAATCCCATGTATAAAGTTTCGAGTCAATCGGATGGAGGGAACCATGTGATCTTTCATTCTGGACCAGTTTCGGGCCTCTTTAAACGTGAACGGCTTGATTTCCTCGGGTCCCTGGCATGTAAATTCTTCAATATTGGTCCTCTGAGGTTCATCCCGTGCTCTGGTAATTTCAGAGCGTCAAATCCATGCTTTTAACATCATTTTCAATACACGCTCCTGATTTCATCCTGTAATAAAAACACAATTAAAATATGACATTAAGCATTATCATGTATGTAAAATCAGATAATAATCAGGGTCTAAGATGTAATATTTGACCCTCATCAATCATCAACTATCACTATCAGAGTATCAAACTTTCCTCACGATGATTTCACAGAGCATGTTGCGTGACTTATTGCATGGAACGTATGGATGGGAATGATGTACATAGGCCTCACGGATCAGTCCTATTGTGTTTTTGCATGGGGACTGAGGACATATACATTGCTAAGGCGTAACTGTCCAGTTGGGACACATCTCGAGAGTCATGGCCCAAAAGCACGCCTGACAAGGAAAACGGATTGGCTACTCCCCCTGCCCCCGACTGATGGCTGATGGTCGGTGATATGTGAGCCCCACCATGATGTATGTGTTTCATCCATGCCGTCCATCGATTTTTCTAGACCATTTTAAGGTATGAGACCAAAAATGAGATATATACCAATCTCAAATGGACCACATTACAGGAAACAGTGTTGAATGAACATCGACCATTAAAAACTTTTTGGGAGCCAAACAAGTTTTGGATCATGCTGATCTTTGTTTTTTCCCTTCATCTGGGTCTGTATGACCTAATCAACAGATTGGATGTCAAATAAACAGTACAGTGGACCTTAGGAGGATTTTAATGGTGGATATCCAATCATTATTATTTTCCTATGGTGTGGTCCACCTGAGATTTATATCTATCTAAGTTTTGAAACCAAGCCCTGAAATGATCTGTAAAAATGGATGAATGGAATGGATGAAACATATACATCATGGTGGGCCCACAGAGCACCGACCATCAGCCACCGGGATGTGGGCAGGGGGAGTAGCCAAACCGTGTCCCCTGACATGATAGTCCTATCCATTTAATTGAAACAAAGGCCAAAAGTATAAAGTGATCCTTTTGAATAAAGTAAGAGATTGGGTTCGTATGATCAGTCTGATTTTTGGGCCATCGACCATACACAAATGATTCGGCTGATGAAATTCACCGTGCTCATTTTGGATGGTCAAAAGCAAATGAGATGCAAACTACTCATCTGGACCTCACGTTATGCCAGCTGTGACTCAGAACTTAGACCGGCAGACAATCGTAACCGCTAGATCAGGGACAAGGGCCAAAAGTACAAAGCGGCCCTTCTTGATCAAATTGACCAGTTATGATTTTATATGCAGACTGATGTTTTGGCCACCGTCCGTATACAGTGGGGCTCGCTCGATTAACCATTCTGATCTGGAATACAAACTCTACCTAATTATTACTTAATGGTATTATAGTATCAACTTCACAACCCTTCAGCAGAGCACTAAGCCGAAGGATCTTGACCGTCAATTTAGTGGGCTCCAAATTGATGAGCTAATGCCCTTCACATCCCTCCACTCCCAGAAGGATGACTCCAGTGGCTTTTCATTCCTCCATCCATAGATGGTTTGTGTTTCAAAACTACCCATATTAGATAATCTATTCGCCGCATTTGAAAGTCACTGATCAGATGGCTAGGATCATCTTATGTCCGTCCAACAATTTCCCATTGACGGTCCCGATCTCCCTACATGTTAACAGTTAGAATCATCCGTTAACCAAAAGTTTCATGTAGCATCCAGTACATGGACGGGTCTATTGTGGGACCATCTTTATAGGTGGACATAAGAAGGCTTACACATGCTGATACAAAATGAACTGTAAATCATGGGCAATATTCATGTTATCAATCTTAATATTCATATTTTCAACTTTCTCTTCCAATCCACGCAAACGTGCATCAAACTCAGCAGGTGCATAATCAGGATCATTAGCAGAATTAGAATTAAGTTCTTCAAAAATATCGTCTATGTTAATATCATCAGGAGGAAGATCATCAGCTTCTTCCTCATGTCCAGCTTCGGTACCAGCATTACCAACTCCTTGACCAGGAAGCATATCCAACTTCATCTTATTAAGATTAGTATTATTAAAAATCAGATGATGGATAGGGGCTTCTTCAACAGGCATGTCGACTAAAATATACTTAGCCAACATAGTCATCAAATAAGCAAATGGGATGTCACTGTGACCTGGATGAAGTCGAAACTGAATAATGTGATGACAAATTAAGGATGGTAAACAGATATTATGTAACGTCTCGGAAAAAATCCATACAAAAACCCGAGTACCACCTCAGGCAGAAATCACTCAGGACCAAATCCTTTAGAAATTAGATGAAATTAATTAAGTCTTAAACTACATTAGCTGCGAAATTTGCTTGAATCACTTTAAATATGATCTGTAAGACCCAAAACTTATAGAATCATTGATGCTACATTACCCTGAAATTTAAGATCAATCTCATTACCCATTTGCTCTCGGGACCACATTGAAGCTTCGTATCGGACCTGGACCGCACGTCGAAAGTTTGATTACTACGAAATTATATAATTAAGACCGCCTTGCTGGACTTGACAACCACATCGAAAATCAAGTCCAGACAGTATCCCGAAGCTATTCGCTCGAGCCCGGAGCGAAGTGTGTGAGAAACGTGATTACCATTAGAAATAAAACTAAATTTGAGTAAACTGAGTCATGTCACTTGCAGACCAAATATAAAGATTCAGACCGTCAGAACCTGACCCAAGTACACCCTCAGATCAGGAGAAATTTCATGCACATGTTAGTGTACTTGTGGCGATGACCGTTGAACTGAAACTGGTCCGCCATGGTCGATCTGTAAATCCAATCGGACTAAAAACTTAATTCTACCTAGATCCATGGTCAGGGAGCTTAAGTCCGACCGCACATAGAAAAGGGGCCTCTAGAAGTGCTCCGTTGGATCGGAACAAGCCTCCTTTGGCTATAACCTAAGTATACCTTGGCCCTGGGGCCATTTCCATCAGTTTTAAGCCTATATAAGGACCTTAAACCCTCTCTCTTTCCTTCCATATGAATTTGAGGAAAACCTTAGGGGAGAGAAGAGAGTAAAGAGAGAGAAAGTGTGAGAGAAGTTGGAAAAGATTCCTGGTATTCTACCCTGCCCCTTTCTGTGCTTATTCATCGCTACCGGGTCGCTATTTCGACGATTTCAATTCCACTATTGGGTAAGAAAACCTAACCATAATCTGTTCTAGGGTTTCAAATAATTGAAATGATGAAATAGCTAACCTAGTTCATGCTATAGATTGTCATTCTGCCGGTGACAAAGACAACGTGTTTAAAACGAATCCGTTACGCATTTACCGGCGTAAGGTGCGGACTATAGATGTATAGGTTATGGTTTTCAAAGCTTTCAATGTTGATTAATGATAGATTCCTGACGTGGGTATTATTTCACATGCAAAATGCGATGTCTGTCTTGCGTTTCAGTTATATACGAACTATGTAGAGTTTGACGTATTCTTTGTATTTGTAGAAAGTATCGTATATGTATGAAATGTGAAGGTGTGTTTGCCATGATTAATTACCATGTGTATATACTATTTATGCATGTAGCAACTCCATGGCGAAAGGTTTCGCCCTAATATATGGTTGGGCCAACTTACATTATGTAGGCTAATAAGTGTAGTCTAGGTGTTTGTGAAAATGCTTGTATAAGTAAGTACTTAAGAGATAATTCTTTAGGTGGGGGTTGAGATAGGATTCTTAACTACTTTAGGGATGTGTATGATTTTCTCCATGCAAGTTGTCTAGTTTATCGCTTTCATTACGAAATGCATTTGTATGGATTCTTGTTTATGTTGCATCTTATAATATGCATGATATTATGATTGGACTACTTGGTTACTCCTGTTCTGACTACTTCACATGCTCATTGGTTAAGGTTGAATGTGTATGGGGCTATGTTATGACCCAAGCAATCAGTAACAGGCTTGAGTTCGTGGTTGAGATTTATTCACCACGTAAGACTTGTTTGACGAACCCAAGTCGTACTAGAGTTATCGGCAGTGGTTGGGCCACACGGAGTATTTACACACTTCATGTCGATCAACTTAAGGTCAGCTCGTAATAGTCTAACTCGTCAAATAACCTGATTGACCCGATGAATGTTCACCATGTATGGACGCTTCTGCTTGAACCTAAGGTACCAAACTCACCATTGAAAAACTCAGTAACCGTGGTACCTCGATCCGCTAAGACTCATGAGCCAGACATGGTGGTACGGGACACCATGGTCGAGCTGTTGGCCTATGCTGGGGCGATGAGCCTCCCTGTAGTGACCAGTGAGCAACCCAGACTCGTGAGCCGAATACGGTGGTATGGGATACTTTATTCGAGATGTCGGCCTACACTGATCAGGTGACGAGCCCTTTGTAGTGACCTCAAGTATACTCTGAGTCTACGTGGAGGTGACAACCCTTCCATAGCAACAAGAGTATAAACTAGGCCTGCACTGATCAGGTGATGAGCCCTTTGCAGTGACCTAGAACTGCATCATCGTATGAGATTAACTAGGACTGACGACCCTAGAATGGATCCTTATTTGGGAATAATATAAGGGAGGTACCTTAGATTCCCAATCCTGCTGTATGAAAGCGACTAATATTAACTCGGTAATCAAGATCATAACATCGTACTGCATGTGCCCCGGGTTGAAGAGCACAGAGGGAAGAAAGCATGTTGCGACCGTAAGATGGTGTCGCACGAGGGAGTGTAGGTGAGGGTATGCATCATGAATACATTTCATCCTTGTATTTATAAGAGTATCTAGGAATGTCTGATATGTCTGCTTTATCATTACTACTTGACTGAATTGATAACATGTTAATCTTTACTCTATGATTCCACTGAGCTGATCACTTACTCCCACATTCCGGGACGATGTTCTGAACACCCACCCGACTCTGTCTTAGTTGCAGATGATGATGCGACTTAAGAGGCGGAGCCTGATTACTATGATGATCAGGACGAGTTCTCGTATATGCAGTTCTCCGGCGGTTTTGTTTAAGTCTTCCTGATCGACGGGCCTACAGGGCTTGTCATTGTGGTTGAACTATTTTTGACATTTTGATTTTTGAACTATTACATGTATATGGTGACTCAATGATGTATTCATACTCTGTAAACCGATCGTGATCTTTTTAGCTCATATACGTTTATATAAATCTTTTAGTCTTCCGCTTGCGTCATATAAATTGATCTGGAGTATGAATTACTGTTTTGGTATAATCCCACTTATGATTAATGCACTAACACAGACAACATTTAATCATAAGCATATACGTTGCATAAGTGATGTTTTGGAACTCGGGAGTTGAAGTTGCTACTCGACCCCCGATTTTCAGGGCGTTACAAGTTGGTATCAAAGCATGATTTGGATTAAACCGGACCTGGGTTATGGTCACACGACGTACGTTGACGCTTTTCGACATAGTTGGGTGCGAGAGAAATGTAGAAACAAACTTAGGTTTCCCCAATTTTGCCAATTGGTGAAGTTCACCAAAATTGATTGCTTTGTTCGGGTCTGTACCCATCCATGATCGCATGAGTCGATCCTGGATCACCCCTAGGCCGTCAATCAACGGGTTTAGACCATGGTTGTCCCCATCCCAGCTTTTAAAAATCTCTATGTGCAGCCGTACATCAGAAACATACCCGAAAGGACCCGAAACGACTCGAATTGGAGTCGGGGGCCAAACCGAGCAAGTCCAGGGGGACCCAAGGTGGGCCCCGTACGCTTTTGGACCAAGGGGGGGGAGGACCTCGCCGGACCGACAACCCCTCTCCAGAAGGTCCAGAGGTCGGCGAGGACCTCACCGCCACCCAGACCAGGTCGGGCGGCTCTGGTGGTGCTTCCGGGTCTTGTGTGGCCCACTGACGCACGGGGGTATGATTTTAACTCCCCCCCCCCCCCCTCCTTCACAAACTCCCCCTTCAAGCTCTCCTTTTCTAAAGAAAAACCCAAAATCCCAACTCAAGTCCCCCCTCCAATCACTTTTCCTCCCATATTCGTGTACCACCAATACCATCCCTTCAAAACCCTCCTCCATTGCTGCCTAACCTCCCTATTTTCTCTCATTTGAGCTCTTAAACCCCTCATTTGAGTCTCAAATTCGGGTAAACCCACTAACCCATCCTATTTCATCATTTTTCCTCTTTATCCCCTTTCATTTGAGCCTTTACACCCTCCTTTGAGGCTCAAATCCATGGAGACCTAAAGATCTCATCCCTTTCCTCCCTTTTCTTCACTTTTCCATGGCTCTATTCGAGCTTATTACGACCATATTTTCGATTTCCACCTTTCTCTTATGGGAAAGAAGAGGGCTCCCGTGGATGAGGTCAGGGCCTAGTCGCCCTACTTGTTCAAGGAAGCCAAGAGGCGCTACCGCAAGTTCGAACGTTGATAGAGAGAGAAGAACGAAACGGGATCTTGATCCCTGGCTCCCCTTGAAAGGATTCTTCTGGCGGAAATGTCTCATGGTAGGTTTCATGACCGTAGGGTCCTTTTCGAAGCTCATGTTGACGAGAAATTCTTTGGGGAATATCTGTTGATGGAACGCCTGGAAGAAGTCGGGTGGGGCCCTATGTTTGAGGGAACGTATCGTGCAAATATGGGTACTGTCCGAGCTTTCTATACCCGCATTCGAGATCCTACGTTAGAGCCATTAAAATTTAAGATTCCCGTGGGAAGGGATAGGGAAACCACAATTGATGCCGGCTTGATAGCTCGACTCATGGGAATACCACTTGGCCAAGCCCACGCAAGTGAGACGAATCTGAAGAGTGCACGTAAAAGGGACCGCCGCATGCGCTTCCTATGTGGCCGACTGATTCATTGGCAGCCAAACAATAGCCTCTTAGCGTCTAATATGACGGATGACTTCCGCCTACTTCATCACATCTTCACGTTCAATGTTTACCCCAGATGGGGCAATCGTAGTGAGTGCACGCGTCTAATGGTGGCTTTCCTGTACCAGGTGGGGCAGGGAGAGAAGTTATGCGTGCCTACGTATGTTCTGCGTCAGATAGTTCTTACCGCGCGCTCGACTAGGGCGTCCAATTTACTCCCCTTCAGTCGGCTTATATGCAAGATTGCACGTGAGTTCGGCTACAGACTTGGCGCAGAAATCCTGGTGCCGCAACATTTTATCAACGAAACTACTCTCAATCAGATGGGAATTGGGCCCCGGCAGCGACAAGCCCGACTTGATGAGGGGGAGGATGAAATGGCTAGCGAGGAGTATGAGAGCAAGGAAGAAAGCAAATAAGAGATAGAGGAGGAACAAGAAGAGGAAGTGGAGGCTCAGGACACGGAGGAGAGCTCCCCTCCTACGACACCGGAGCATGGCACTGATCGATCTCACTTAGCTCAACTTGAGGAGGGCCAGGCTACCTTGCAACAGGATATTGTTGATCTCCAGGCCCTTATGAAACATAAGTTCCAGAAGGTGACTCGCACCTTGAAGACTATCCTGTGTTGTCTGCAGGATAAGGGTGCCCCTCCCCTGTCACCAAATTTGGATCCCTAGTCGTCCGTATCGTTGTCTTATAGCTTGTTTGTTGTTGCTTTAGGATGTTTGTGTTTAAATAATTCGTGGCTTAGTAGTGTAGAAGGTAGAAAGTGTGTTTGGGTTGAATAGTTCATAGCTGCATGCATTCCTGTCATGATTCATGTAAAACTGTATTCCATGTATTGTGACAAATTTTGGTAAATGAAATGCATGCAGTTTCTTTTGCTATGAAGTGTGTGGAATGCTTAAAGGATTGTGTATTGCTATGCTACATCTTACACAAGTTGTGCCCTATGTCATATAGGGAATACCACCTGCGGTCACGCGGAGCACAGCACGCCTCACACTTACAAATTTGATGGACCAGGCACCTCCCCAGAGTGATGGTCGTACGGACCCTGGTTCCATCCCGGTTCATAAGACTATGCCTGAGTCTCAACCTTCTACTAGTCCTACAGTTGGGCCACCACCTTACACACCACCGGTTCGTGAGCAAAACCGTGCGTCTTCTTCGACACAGCATGTGCCTCAGTCGGCCTCACCTACGGATAGGTTGGAGCAGTTGTTGATGATGATGCACCAGCAGCAAGTGCAGAACCAGCAGCAGCAACTCTTGGCCATTATTGTAGGGGCCTTAGCTCAGGGTGGGAGTGCGACTCCACCTGCACCATCTGTGCACCCTGCAGAGACTGTAGGGCCTTCCACTTAGGATGAGGGTGTGACTTTACCTGCACCTGTTATATACCCTACGGTGAACTTGGGTACTAGTGGCCTCCTCGAGCGATTCCAGCGTTTGCAGCCTCCTACCTTTGCGGGTTCTCACAGACTCGAGGAGGCCGAATATTGTCTTGACCGCATCTCCAAGATGCTGAGGATGCTACACTGTACAGAGCTAGAGCAGGTCGAGTTGGTCACCTTTATGTTTGAGAAGGAGGCCAGCTTGTGGTGGGATAGTGTTCTGCGGACCGTTGCAGTTGATTATGTATAGACGTGGACATCATTTGAGACCCGCTTCCATGAGAAGTACTATCCCCTTACGTACTGACACGAGAAGGAGAATAAATTCTTGCGCCTCAAACAAGGAGACATGTCAGTGACAGAGTACGAGTATAGGTTTACGGAGTTGAGCAAGTATGTCCCTACTGACTTGCTGACGCACATATGCGGATGCGACGTTTTTCTAAGGGCCTGCAACCTGATATTTGCTCGAAGATGTGCTGTGTTAGCATACCCTCCTATGCTGAGCTACTACACATGTCTATGCGAGCAGAGCAGGACGGGGATTGTTTGTCACGTTCTCATGGGCCTATGATCCCTAGGCCATGACCAGATATGCCGAGCAGGTCATTCCTCGGCAAGAGGTCCCATACCAACTCTCCCCCCAGGATCGCAGCGCCACTAGTTCCGATGAGGCGACCTGGTGTGACATGTATGTACTGTGGGAGACCAGGTCACACTGCGGAGAGTTGTTTTATGCATATGAGTGATAGTGAGTTTTTGCCGCCGTAGAGAATCGACCGCTCTCGCCCTCAAGTTCTATCAGCTCCACCCCTACGGACTGCACCTGCGCATCCATCGTTTCGACTACCAACACCCTGATTTAGGCTGCCTCAATGGCCTATGGCGCCACAGCTAAACCATTCACAGCAGGCTCGAGTACATGCGCTTGTGGCTGAAGCACCTAAGACATCAATTACGGCCTCGATGGCTTTTGAGGTCACGACCCACGTTCAAGGTACACCCGTCTCCATGTTGGTGGACACCGGTCCACTATCTTGATAATATCATGCGCAGCAGTCAAGCGACTGGGGTTGGGTACTGATCCCACGAAGGGAATGAGGATCCTTACAGCTACAGGGAACTTTTTCAGATGTTGCCCGAATTTGTGAGGGTTGCTCGATAGACTTAGGAAGCAGGACAGTACTTATGGATCTTATCGTTGCCCCACTATACTACTATAACATTATCCTCGGTATGGAGTGGCTCACCGAGATGAAGGCGGAGATTGATTGCGATACTAGGGTAGTGACAGCCTACGGACCTAAGGGCACAGTCTTTACTTTTCCAGTGCAGGTCAGTTGGCCCTGCCGTGTTAGCTGCTATACCATCTTGTTAGAGAAGGTGGATGGTCCGACGCTTGATGACACGCCAGTAGTTCAGGATTTCATGGATGTGTTTAGGGCAATACCTGGATTACCTCCTCGGCATGAGATCGACTTTACTATCGACCTGGCACCCGGTGCGACGCCCATTTCACTACCGACGTATCGCATGCCTTCATACGAGATGGAGGAACTGAGGAGGCAAATTGATGACTTGTTGGAGGCAGGTTTCATACAACCGAGTGCGTCCCCATGGGGAGCGCCCGTGTTGTTCGTGAAGAAGAAAGACGGTTCACTGCGACTAGGTATTGATTATCGCAGGTTGAACCAAGTGATGGTGAAGAACAAGTATCTGTTGCCTAGGATAGATGATCTGTTTGAGCAGTTGAGGGGGGCACGATACTTCTCGAAGATCGATCTACAGTCAGGGTATCATCAGTTGCACGTCAAGGATGAGGACGTGCAGAAGACGGCTTTCAGGACCAGTTTTGGGCATTATGAGCTCCTCGTCATGTCGTTCGGCCTAATGAACCCACCGGCCGTGTTCATGAACCTGATGAATAGGGTGTTTCGGTCGTTTCTATTCCGATTTATCATCGTGTTTATAGATGACATTTTGATATACTCCAAGAGGCGGGAAGAGCATGAGGAACACCTGCGAGCAGTCTTGGCTACTCTGAAGAAGAATCAGTTGTTCGCACAATACAAGAAGTGCGACTTCTGGAAAGAATAAGTCAAGTTCCTAGGACATGTGGTGTCCAAGGAAGGGATAGCTGTGGACCTTGCTAAGGTGGCCGCAGTTCAAGACTGGGAGCAGCCCGGTTCGGTTACTGAGGTGAGGAGTTTCCTTAGTCTGGCTGGGCACTACCGTCGATTTATTAGGGATTTCTCCAAGATTACCAGACCATTATCTCAGTTGACATGGAAGGATCTGAAGTTCGCCTGAAACGAGAAGGCAAAAGTAGCTTTCCAGGAGCTGAAGGACAAGTTGACGTCCGCCCCTGTGCTAGTATTGTCAGATCAAGGGGTTAAGTATATTATATACACCGACGCGTCTCGCGTTCGTCTGGGTTGTGTCCTTATGCAGAAGGACATGGTGATTGCATATGCCTCGAGACAGTTGAGAAAACATGAAGAGAATTACCCTACGCACGACTTAGAGTTAACAGCCGTCATTTTTGCACTGAAGCTCTGGAGACATTACTTCTACGGAGAGGAGTTCGAGCTTTTCTGCGACCACAAGAGCCTTTGCTATATATTCACTCAGAGGGACCTGAATATGAGGCAGAGGCGATGGATGGAGACCTTGAAGGACTTTAAGTTCAAAGTTTCCTACCATCCTGGCAAGGCCAATCTTGTGGCAGACGCGTGGAGCCGCAAGAAGACTATAACATTTGCGGCTCCGTTGATGATAGCAGAGTGGGATATGATAGAGTTCGTGCGGGACTTCAAGCAGAAACTCACCGTGGAAGAGTCATTATGAGTGTCGCGCACATTCGGGTGCGGCCACTTATTGATGATAGGATTATCAAGGCCCAGAAGGGCGATGAGCGATTGTCTGAGCTTCAAGAGCACGCTAGTGATGATAAGGATGCCGAGTGGAGAGTTAGTACAGATGGGGGCTTGCGTTACCGCGGCTGCCTGTGCGTCCCGAATCTTCATGACTTAAGACGAGAAGTTCTCGAGGCAGCTCACAGTTCAAAGCTTGCAATGCATCCTAGTAGCATGAAGATATATCAAGATATGAAGAGGTCGTATTGGTGGGACAATATGAAGGTCCATATCGTAGAGTATGTGTCCCGTTATCTCACATGTCAGCAGGTCAAGGCAGAGCATCGCCGACCTCCTAAACTCCTTCAGCCTATGCTCATAGCTTAATGGAAGCGAGACTTCATCTCTATGGACTTCATCTTGGGGCTACCAAAGACTAGGAAGGGTTATGACTCTATTTGGGTGATCGTGGACCGATTAACGAAATCGGCTCACTTCCTCCCGAATAAAGCCACAAATTCTGCAGACGAGTTGGCCAGGCTATATATCAGGGAAATTGTACGTCTACATGGAGTTCCTTTGGAGATCATGTCGGACCGAGACACGTGATTCACATGTCTTCTGGACTCGCATCCAGGAAGCGATGGGTGTGAAGTTGAAGTTTAACACCGTGTTCCACCCATAGACCGACGGGCAGACGGAACAGGTGAACCAAATTTTGGAGGATATACTATGGGCTTGTGTTTTGGACTTTAAGGACAGTTGGGATGATTATTTTCCGTATGCAGAGTTCGCCTACAATAACAGCTTTCAGGCGAGTATTGGCATGGCTCCGTATGAGGCCTTGTATGGGCGCCCCTATCGAGCACCGCATTGCTGGGCAGAGGTTGGCGAGAGCAGTTTGATTGGCCCAGATTTAGTATAGGTGACATCAGAGAAGATCGACATTATCAGGCGTCGACTTCTTACAGCGCAGAGCAGACAGAAGAGCTACGCATATATGAGGCGGCGACCGCTAGAGTTCGAAGTTGGAGATCATGTGTTTCTTAGAGTTTCCCCTATGAAGGGAGTTCTTCAGTTTGGCAAGAGGGGGGAACTTACGCCGCGGTTCATTGGCCCATTCTAGATATTAGACCGAGTGGGTGTAGTAGCTTATCGCTTAGCTTTGCCCACACCACTTACTGGCGTACACAACTTATTTCATGTTTCCATGCTGAAAAAATACGTCCCTGATCCTTCCCACATTATCAGATGGGAGCAGATGCAGTTGAGTGAGGACGCTACATATGTACTGCGACCGACGCTTATTCTAGACAGGAAAGAGCAGGTGTTACGTAGCAAGGTCATCCGACTTGTGAAGGTACTGTGGACGCATCATACTGAGGAAGAGGCTACTTAGGAAACTGTAGCTGAGGTCCGTAAGAACTACCCTCAGATTCTCGAGGAGTACGAAAAGGTACTAATTTTGGTAATGAAATTTTTCTTTAAGGGGGGTAGATTGAACGTCTCAGAAAAAATCCGTACAAATACCCGAGTACCACCTCAGGCAGAAATCACTCACGACCAAATCCTTTAGAAATTAGATGAAATTAATTAAGTGTTAAACTACATTAGCTGTGAAATTCGCTTGAGTCACTTTAAATATGATCTGCAAGACCCAAAACTTATAGAATCATTGATGTTACATTACCCTAAAATCTAGGATCAATCTCATTACCCAGTTGCTCTCGGGAGCACATTAAAGCTTCGTATCGGACCTGCACCACACGTCGAAAGTCTGATTACTACAAAATTATATAATTAAGACCGCCTTGGTGGACTTGAAAACCACCTCGGAAATCAAGTCCAGACAGTATCCCGAGGTTATTCGCTCGAGCCTGGAGCGAAGTGTGTGAGAAACGTGATTACCGTTAGAAATAAAACTAAATTTGAGTAAACTGAGTCATGTCACTTACGGACCAAATATAAGGATTCAGACCGTCAGAACCTGACCCAAGTACACCCTCAAATCAGGGGAAATTTCATACACATGTTAGTGTACTTGTGGCCCTGATCGAGTGGCGATGACCATTGAACTGAAACTGGTCCGCTGCGGTCGATTTGTAAATCCGACGGACTGAAAACTTAACTCGACCTAGATCCATGGTCAGGGAGCTTAAGTCCGACTGCACATAGAAAAGAGGCCTCTAGAAGTGCTCCGTTGGATCGGAACAAGCCTCCTTTGGCTATAACTTAAGTATACCTTGGCCCCGGGGCCATTTCCATCAGTTTTAGGTCTATATAAGGACCTAAAACCCCCTCTCTTTCCTTCCATACGAATTTGAGGAAAATCTTAGGGGAGAGGAGAGAAAGAGAGAGCGAAAGTGTGAGAGAAGTTGGAAAAGATTCCTAGTATTCTACCATGCCCCTTCCCGTGCTTATTCATTGCTACCAGATCACTATTCCGGCGATTTCAATTCCACTATTAGATAGAAAACCTAACCCTAATCCGTTCTAGGGTTTCAAATAGTTGAAATGATGAAATAGCTAACCTAGTTCATGCTATAAGTTATCATTCTGCCGGTGACAAAGACTACGTGTTTAAAACGAATCCGTTACGTGTTTACCGGCGTAAGGTGCGGACTATAGATGTATAGGTTATGGTTTTCAAAGCTTTCAATGTCGATTAATGATAGATTCCTGACGTGGGTGTTATTTCACATGCAAAATGCAATGTCTGTCTTGCATTTCAGTTATATATGAACTATGTAGAGTTTGGCGTATTCTTTGTATTTGTAGAAAGTACCGTATACGATGAAATGTGAAGGTGTGTTTGCCATGATTTATTGTCGTGTGCATATACTAGTTATGCGTGTAACAACTCTTTGGCGAAAGGTTTCGCCCTAATATATGTTTGGGCCAACTTATGTTATGTAGGCTAATAAGTGTAGTTTAGGTGTTTGTGAAAATGCTTGTATAAGTAAGTACTTAAGAGATAATGCTTTAGGTAGGGGTTGAGATAGGATTCTCAACTACTTTACGGATGTGTATGATTTCCTCCATGCAAGTTGTCTAGTTTATCGCTTTCCTTACGAAATGCATGTGTATGGATTCTTATTTATGTTGCATCTTATAATATGCATGATATTATGATTAGACTACTTGGTTACTCTTGTTCTGACTACTTCACATGCTCATTGGTTAAGGTTGAATGTGTATGGGGCTATGTTATGGACCAGGCAATCGGTAACAGGCTTGAGTTCGTGGCTGAGATTTATTCGCCACGTAGGACGTGTTTAACGAACCCGAGTCGTACTAGAGTTGTCGGTAGTGGTTAGGCCACATGAAGTATTTACGCACTTCATATCGATTAACTTAAGGACCGCTTATAATAGTTTAACTCGTCAAATAACCCGATTGACCCAATGAATGTTCACCATGTATGGACGCTTCTGCTTAAACCTAAGGTAACAAACTCACCATTGAAAAACCCAGTAACCATGGTACCTCGATCCGCTAAGACTCATGAGCCGGACATGGCGGTACGAGACACTGTGGTCGAGCTGTTAGTCTATGCTGGGATGATGAGCCTCCCCGTAGTGACCAGTGAGCAACCTAGACTCGTGAGCCGAATACGGTGGTATGGGACACTTTATTCGAGCTGTCGGCCTACACTGATCAGGTGACGAGTCCTTTGTAGTGACCTCCATCGTACTCTGAGTCTACGTGGAGGCGACGACCCTTCCGTAGCAACAAGAGTATAAACTGGGCCTGCACTGATCAGGTGACGAGCCCTTTACAGCGACCTAGAACTGCATCATCGTATGAGATTAACTAGGACTGACGACCCTAGAGTGGATCCTTGTTTGGGAATAATATAAGGGAGATACCATAGATTCTCAATCCTGCTGTATGAAAGGGACTAATAATAACTCGGTAATCATGCTCATAACATCGCACTGCATGTGCCCCGGGTTGAAGAGCACAGAGGGAAGAAAGCATACTGCGACCGTAAGATGGTGTCACACGAGGGAATGTAGGTGAGGGCATGCATCATGAATACATTCCATCCTTGCATTTATAAGAGTATCTAGGAATGTCTGATATATCTGCTTTATCATTACTGCTTGACTGAATTGATAACATGTTAATCTTTGCTCTATGATTCCACTGAGCTGATCACTTACTCCCACATTCCGGGACGGTGTTCTGAACACCCACCAGACTCTGTCTTAGTTGCAGATGATGATGCGACTCAAGAGGCGGAGCCTGATTACTATGATGATTAGGACGAGTTTTCATATATGCAGTTCTTCTGCGGTTTTGCTTAAGCCGTCCTGATCGACGGGCCTACAGGGCTTGTCATTGTGGTTGAACTATTTTTGACATTTTGATTTTTGAACTATTACATGTATATGGTGACTCAGTGATGTATTCATACTCTGTAAACTGATCGTGATCTTTTTGGCTCATATACGTTTATATACATCTTTCAGTCTTCCGCTTACGTCATATAAATTGATCTGGAGTATGAATTACTGTTTTGGTATAATCCCACTTATGATTAATGCACTAACACAGACAACATTTAATCATAAGTATATATGTTGCATAAGTGATGTTTTGGAACTCGAGAGTTGAAGTTGCTACTCGACCCCCGATTTTCAGGGCGTTACAAGTTGGTATCAAAGCATGATTTAGATTAAACCGGACCTGGGTTATGTTCATACGATGTACGCTGACGCTTTTCGACATAGTTGGGTGCGAGAGAAATGTAGAAACAAGCTTAGGTTTCTCCAATTTCGCCAATTGGTGAAGTTCACCAAAATCGATCACTAGTTGGGTCAGGCTACCTTATGACAAGATATTGTTGATCTCCAGGCCCTTGTGAAACATAAGTTTCAGAAGGTAACTCGCACCTTGAAGACTATCCTGTGTTGTCTGCAGGATAAAGGTGCCCCTCTCCCGTCACCAGATTCGGATCCCTAGTTCTCCGTACCGTTGTCTTGTAGCTTGTTTGTTGCTACTTTAGGATGTTTGTGTTTAAATGATTCGTGGCTTAGTAGTGTAGAAGGTAGAAAGTGTGTTTGGGTTGAATAGTTCATAGCCGCATGCGTTCCTGTCATGATTCATGTAGAACTGTATTCCATGTATTGTGACAAATTTTGGTAAATGAAATGCATGCAGTTTCTTTTGCTATGAAGTGTGTGGAATGCTTAAAGGATTGTTATTACTATGCTACATCTTACATAAGTTGTGCCCTATGTCATATAGGGAATGCCACCTGCGGTCACGCGAAGCATGGCACGCCTCACACTTACTGATTTGATGGACCAGGCACCTCCCCGGAGTGATGGTAGTACAGACCCTGGTTCGGGCCCGGTTCATGAGACTACGCCTGAGTCTCAGCCTTCTACTGGTCCTACCTTTGTGCTGCCACCGTACACACCACCGGTTCGTGAGCAAAACCGTGCGTCTTCTTTGACACAGCATGTGCCTCAGTCGACCTCACCTACGGATAGGTTGGAGCAGTTATTAATGATGATGCACTAGCAACAGGTGCAGAACCAGCAGTAGCAGATGCAACAGCAATAGCAACAAGAGCTCTTGGCCACTATTGCAGGGACCTTACCTCAGGGTGGGAGTGCCACTTCACCTGCACCATCTGTGCACCCTGCGGAGACTGTAGGGCCTTCCACTCAGGATGCAGGTGTGACTTTACCTGCACCTGCTGTATACCCTACGGTGAACTTGGGTACTAGTGGTCTCCTCGAACGATTCCAGCGCTTGCGGCCTCCTACCTTTGCGGGTTCTCACAGACCCGAGGAGGCCCAATATTGGCTTGACCACATCTCTAAGATGCTGAGGATACTACACTGTACAGAGCTAGAGCAGATTGAGTTGATCGCCTTTATGTTTGAGAAGGAGGCCAGCTTGTGGTGGGATAGTGTCCTGCGGACCGTTGCAGTTGATTATGTATGGACGTGGGCATCATTTGAGACCCGCTTCCATGAGAAGTGCTATCCCCTTAAATACCGGCACGAGAAGGAGAATGAATTCTTGTGCCTCAAACAGGGAGGCATGTCAATGACAGAGTACGAGCACTGGTTTACGGAGTTGGATAGGTACGTCCCTACTGTACTTGCTGACGCGCAGATGTGGATGCGACGTTTTTTCGAGGGCCTGCGACCTAATATTCGCTCGAAGATGTGCTGTGTTAGCATACCCTCTTATGCTGAGCTAGTACACATGTCTATGTGAGCAGAGCAGGTCGGGGATCATTTGTCACTTTCTTGTGGGCCTATGATCCCTAGGCCATGACCAGATATGTCGAGCAGGCCATTCCTCGGCAAGAGGTCCCGTACCGACTCTCCCCCCAGGATCGCGACGCCACTAGTTCCGATGAGGTAACCTGGTGTGACATGTACGTACTATGGGAGACCAAGTCACACTGCGGAGAGCTGTTTTACGCGTATGAGGGACAGTGGGTTTTCGCCGCCACAGAGAATCAACCGCCCTCGCCCTCAGGTTCTATGGCTCCACCCCTATGGACTGCACCTGCGCATCCATCGTTTCGACTACCGGCACCCAAATTTAGGCAGCCTTAATGGCCTATGGCGCTACTGCCAAACTATTCACAGTAGGCTTGAGTACATGCGCTTGTAGCTGAAGCACCTGAGACATTGATTACGGCCCCAATGGCTTTTGAGGTCACGGCCCACGTTCAAGGTACACCCGTCTCCTTGTTGGTGAACACCGCATCCACTATCTCGATCATATCATGCGCAGCAGTCAAGCGACTGGGGTTGGGTACTGCTCCTACGAAGGGAATGAGGATCCTTACAGCTACAGGGATTTTTTTAGATGTTGCCCGGATTTGCGAGGGTTGCTCGATAGACTTAGGAAGTAGGACAATACTTGTGGATCTGATCGTTGCCCCACTATACCATTATGATGTTATCCTTGGTATGGAGTAGCTCACCGAGATGAAGGCGGAGATTGATTGTGATACCCGGGTAGAACAGCCTACGGACCTAAGGGCACAATCTTTACTTTTCCAGTGCAGGTCAGTTAGCCCTACCGTGTTAGCTGCTATACCACCTTGTTAAAGAAGGTGGATGGTCCGAAGCGTGATGACAAGGTAGTAGTTTAGGATTTCATGGAGTGTTTAGGGCGATACCTGGATTGCCTCCTTGGCGTAAGATCGACTTTACTATCGACCTGGCACCTGGTGCGACGCCTATTTCGCTATCGACGTATCGCATGCCTCCATGCGAGATGAAGGAACTGAGGAGGAAGATTGATGACTTGTTGGAGGCAGGTTTCATACAATCGAGTGTGTCCTCTTGGGGAGCACCCGTGTTGTTCGTGAAGAAGAAAGACGGTTCACTGCGATTATGTATTGATTATCGCAAGTTGAATCAGGTGACGGTGAAGAACAAGTATCCGTTGCCCAAGATAGATGATCTATTTGATCAGTTGAGGGGGGCACGATACTTCTCGAAGATCGATCTACAATCAAGGTATCATCAGTTGCACGTCAAGGATAAAGACGTGCAGAAGACGGCTTTCAGGACCAGTTTTGGGCAATATGAGGTCCTCGTCATGTCGTTCGGCCTTACGAAAGCACCGGCTATGTTCATGGACCTAATGAATAGGATGTTTCGACCGTTTCTATTCCGATTCGTCATCGTGTTTATAGATGAGATTTTGATATACTCCAAGAGTCGGGAAGAGCACGAGGAATACCTGCGAGCAGTCTTGGCTACTCTGAAGAAGAATTAGTTGTTCGCTCAATACAAGAAGTGCGATTTCTACAAAGAAGAAGTCAAGTTCCTAGGACATATGGTGTCCAAGGAAGGGATAATTATGGACTTTGCTAAGGTGGCCGCAGTTCAGGACCGGGAGCAGCACGGTTCGGTTACTGAGGTGAGGAACTTCCTTGGTCTGGTTGAGTACTACCATCGATTTATTAGGGATTTCTCCAAGATTGCCAGACTGTTATCTCAGTTGACATGGAAGGATCTGAAGTTCGCCTGGAACGAGAAGGCGGAAGCAGCTTTCCAGGAGCTGAAGGACAAGTTGACGTCCGCCCCTGTGCTAGTATTGCCAGAGTAAGGGGTTAAGTATATTATATACACCAACGCGTCTCGCGTTGGTCTAGGTTGTGTCCTTATGCAGAAGGACAGGGTGATTGCATATGCCTCGAGACAGTTGAGGAAACACGAGGAGAATTACCCTATGCACGACTTGGAGTTGGCAGCCGTCATCTTTGCACTGAAGCTCTGGAGACATTACCTCTACGGAGAGGAGTTCGAGCTTTTCTGCGACCACAAGAGCCTTTGCTATATATTCACTTAGAGAGACCTGAATATGAGGCAGAGACGTGGAGCCGCAAGAAGGCTATAACATTTGTGGCTCCGCTGATGATAGCAGAGTGGGATATGGTAGAGTTCGTGAGGGACTTCAGCAGAAACTCACCGTGGAAGAGCCATTTGTGAGTGTCACGCACATTCGGGTGCAGCCACTTATTGATCACAGGATTATCGAGGCCCAGAAGGGCGATGAGCTGTTGTCTGAGCTTCGAGAGCACGCTAGCAATGATAAGGATGCCGAGTGGAGAGTTGGTACGGATGGGGGCTTGCGTTACCACGGCCGCCTGTGCGTCCCGAATCTTCCTGACTTAAGATGGGAAGTTCTCGAGGTAGCTCACAGTTTGAAGCTTGCGATGCATCCTGGTAGCACGAAGATGTATCAAGATATGAAGAGGTCGTATTGGTGGGACAATATGAAGGTCCATATCGCAGAGTATGTGTCTCGTTGTCTCACATGTCAGCAGGTCAAGGCAGAGCATTGCCGACCTCCTGGACTCCTTCAGCCCATGCCCATAGTTGAATGGAAGTGGGACTTCATCTCTATAGACTTCATCTCGGGGCTACCGAAGACTAGGAAGGGTTAGGACTTTATTTGGGTGATCGTGGACCGGTTAACGAAATCGGCTCACTTCCTCTCGAATAAAGTCACAAATTCTACAGACGAGTTGGTCAGGCTATATATCAGGGAGATTGTACGTCTGTATGGAGTTCCTTTGGAGATCGTGTCGGACCGAAACACGCGATTCACATCTGTCTTCTGGACTCGCCTCTAGGAAGTGATGGGTGTGAAGCTGAAGTTTAGCACCGCGTTCCACCCACAAACCGATAGGTAGATGGAACGGGTGAAACAGATTTTGGAGGATATGCTGCAGGCTTGTGTTTTGGACTTTAAGGACAGTTGGGATGATTGTCTTCCGTATGCAGAGTTTGCCTACAATAACAGCTTTCAGGCAAGTATTGGCATGGCTCCGTATGAGGCCTTATATGGGCACCCCTGTCGAGCATCGCATTGCTAGGCAGAGGTTAGCGAGAGCAGTTTGATTGACCCAGAGTTAGTACAAGCGACCTTAGAGAAGATCGACATTATCAGGCGTAGACTTCTTACAGCGCAGAGCAGACAGAAGAGCTACGCCGATACGAGGCGGCGACCACTGGAGTTCGAAGTTGGAGATCATGTATTTTTTAAAGTTTTCCCTATGAAGGGAGTCCTTCGGTTTAGCAAGAGGGGGAAACTTACACTGCGGTTCATTGGCCCATTTTAGATATTAGACCAAGTGGGTGTAGTAGCTTATCGCTTGGCTTTGCCTACACCACTTGCTGGCGTACACAACGTATTTCATGTTTCCATGCTGAAAAAGTACATCCCTGATCCTTCCCACATTATCAGATGGGAGCAGGTGCAGTTGAGTGAGGACACTACATATGTACTACAACCGATGCGTATTCTAGACAGGAAAGAGCAGGTGCTGCGTAGTAAGGTCATCCCACTTGTGAAGGTACTGTGGACGCATCATACTGAGGAAGAAGCTACTTGGGAAACTGAAGTTGTGGTCCATAAGAACTACCCTCAGATTCTCGAGGAGTATGAAAAGGCACTAATTTAGGGGACGAAAATTTTCTTTAAGGGAGGTAGATTGTAACGTCTCAGAAAAAATCCGTACAAAGACTCGAGTATGATTAGGTAACCTAATCTCCCACCCCCAACCTAAAATCTACATTGTCCTCAATGTAAAATAAATAAGCATGCAAAGCACATGGGACAATGAAAGTAAAAGAGGAGTGATGGAGGATAGTACCTGGACGGAGAAGCAAGAAGCTTTCAAAAATATCTGCGTAAACGCAAGTCATCACAAGAGAGAAATCAGTAAAATACAAAAAAAATAAAAGATCCTACCTATACCACCTTCGCAGGTGCTCTCGATTGCATTTAGCGCATGCAACAAGCCTTTAAACCCCTAGGTTACCCCTAGTGGACGAGTTGTAGTCTCGTGAGGGTTTGCAGTAATGTTACCCACAAACATTGAAGTAACTAACTAGGAAAAAATAATACAAGAAAATAAAAGGCTGGGTTACCTTCCAGGAGCGCTAAGTTTAACGTCTTCAGCCAGACAAGAACGGACCATGAATTAACTTATCTTTATAACCAAGGTCCGCCAAAGAAATTACCTCAACACCTTGATTAACCAATCCCAGACAAGTGATGTGAGTTCCCATGAGCTGTGCTATCTGCAGTGAGGTAACTGACACTGTCGTCAAATAATTTAAGGACTTCTGCTCGAACGACTTCTTCCATGTTAGGATTACGCTTCCTTTGCATTTCACGTGACATTTCCACAGCATGATCCATACATACAGTGGGGTATACTCCCTATATTTCCACTATCTTCCATTCAATTGCTGCCTTATATGCTCTAAGAATATTAAGTAGCCTGCTCTCCTTTGTCTTCTCAGAGTTCGAAGCTGTGCTGTCAGGAAGAGTCTCAGAGGGATGAAGAGGTTCCACTTTCGCCCTCCATTTTTCAGTCTCCAATATAGGAGTAGAGTCGAGCAGTGCATTGACTTCGTGGATGGGACTATCGATGTCAAAATCCATGCCATATTGTGTTAAGCAGGTCTCAAGTGGATCTTCAAAAGATTTGCGGAAGGAGTCCTGCACTAGACTCTCAATCATGTTCCCTTCAAATATGTCATCCAAATCTGCGGATTGTTGTCCTGCATTAAAAATATTAAGTTTAATATTCATGTTACCAAAGGACAATTTCATAACTCCATTCCGGCAATTTATAATAGCATTAGATGTGGCTAAAAATGGATGACCCAAGATGACTGGGATCTGACTATGAAGATTTTGGACAGGCTGAGTATCTATAACTATGAAATCCATTGGAAAATAAAATTTATTAACCTGGATTAACACATCTTCAATAACACCCCGGGGCACCTTGACAGATCTATTAGCTAGTTGTAATGTTACTTTAGTCAGTTTCAACTCACCAAGTCCTAGCTGCTCATAAACCGAATATGGTAACAAATTGACGCTCGCCCTTAAATCAAGCAATGCCTTCCCGATCTTATGATCTCCTATACTGCAAGAAATGGTGGGAGCTCCTGGATCCCTAAATTTAGAGGGTGTTATGTTGAATCATGGTCCGAGTACGCTTCTGATAAGACTTTCTTATGAACATTTCATTTACGCTTTTGAGTGCATAAATCTTTAAGAAACTTAGCGTAAGCAGGGACTTGCTTGATAGCGTCAAGTAACGGGATGTTGACTTGCACTTTTTGAACACATCCAGGATTTCATCAAAGTTATTTCTTTTCTTTATTGGTGTCAAACGTTGAGGAAAGGGTGCTTTGGGCACGTAGGGTGGCACATTAGTGGCTCTTGGAGAGTTAGGGAGCTTTTGGACTTTGGATGCATTGGTGTGACTCTCTGCTTCATCTTGATCTTCTGCTTTAGAATTTGGTTCATCCCTAGGCATCTCTATTCTGTTATCAATCTGTTTGCCTGACCTAAGGGTAGTGATCGATTTGGCTTACTCATGATATTGCCCTTGGTTGGAATTAGAGCCAATCTCATACTGTCCCTTTGGATTAGCCTCAGGTTGGCTAGGGAACTTGCCCTTCTCTCTCTCACTCAATGTGGCAGCTAGTTGACCCATTTGTACTTCCAGCTTGGCAATGGATTGCGCATTTGCATGTAAGCTTTGCTGGTTGGCTAGTAAGGTTTGTTGGGTGTCCTTTTGGAATTGGAGAGAACTCTGCATAAAAAATTGGAGTGTATCCTCAAGAGATGGTTCCTTGATTGTGTAGGCAGTTGTTGATTCTGGCTTGTTGAAGTTGTTGACTGCCAACTTGGAGGTGCGGTTGCATGGGAGGATTTCCAGATGGTCCTCCTTGTTGTGGTCCTTTTGTCCAAGAGAAATTTGGATGCTTAGCCCACCCTGGGTTGTATGTGTTCGAGTAAGGATCATTCCCAAGTTTTTGAAAAGTGTTCATAGCATGTACTTGTTCAGAGAGAAATTCGGGGATCTTTGCACTGATGGACAAGACGCATAGATGGGCGAGACTAGAACATGTGGCACATGCCTCGACTTGAGTTTTGTGGAGGTCCATTATTTAATACCAGAGCATCAACTTTCTTTGTCGAATTATCAAGCTTGGCGCACGGACTCTTGGCATGACTCTATCTCATATATACCACCTCTCTTTTGTGGTTGGGGACTTGTCACCTCTATTTGAATAGTCCCATTCTTGAGAATTTTCGCACAAGGTTTCAAAGAAGTTCCACGCTTCGACATCACTTTTGGTCATGAATGACCCTCCACCGAAGTGGCATCAATCATGCGACTTTGCGGGTGTCGGACCGTCGTAGAAGTATTGAACTTATTGCCATTTCTCAAAACCATGGTGAGGACATTTAAGAAGCAAGTCCTTCCATCTTTCCCAACATTCATGAAAGTGTTCGCCCTCTTTTTGTGTGAAGTTAGTAATTTCTCTACGGAGGGCATTGGTTTTGTGAACGGGGAAGAACTTATTTAAGAACTTCTTAGACAGTTGGTCCCATGTAGTGATAGATCCAACTTCTAGAGAATTCAACCATGCTTTTGCCTTATCCTTCAAAGAAAAGGAAACATGGCGTAAGCGGATCGAATCGTCTGAGAAGTTTTGGAACTTAAAGGTGGAGCAAATGTCTAGGAAGTCTTTCACATGATGATATGGGTCCTCCTTGTCCAATCCGTAAAAGGATGGCAACAATTGTATGACTCCAGGTTTAAGTTCAAAGTGTGCCGCCATAGTGGTTGGCAACACTATGCATGAAGGCGCATTAAATTGGACAGGAGCTGAATAATCTTTGAGAGCTTTAACTTCATTCTCATTCGCCATTTCAACAGGATTATTTCTCAATCTTTCACGAAATGTTCTTTCTATTTCAGGATCAAACGGTGCTAGTTCTATATTCAAAGATCTACGTCCTAGCATAAACTATGTTATTGCAATGGAAGAAAGAAAACTAAACTAAGAAGCAACCTAAGAGAAATAAAACTAGAACTAGAAACTATGAGAATCTAAAACAAGTTAAAACTATGTAAACAAGAATGGGAAGAAAGAACCTGGGAAAGGAGATGATTGATGTCAAAAAATTTAAAAAGCTCCTCCTTCACTTAGTAGCTTCCTTCCTCAATTCCTGTAAAAAAAAAAAAAAAAAAAAAAAAAAAAAAACAAATTAAGTTTCCTAAAATAATGATAGAAAAATCCTAAGCAACGGTTAATTTCTAAAAAGAAAGTTTCTAAAAAGGGAAGAATTTCTAAACTAGAAAATAGAAAGTTAATTGAAAAAAGAATCTAAATCTAAAATTAGAAACTAAAAAATTTCTAAAAAATAAAATCCTAGTTCTAAAAATAGAAATTAGAAAAAATTAAAGAATTTAGAAAGGGATTACCAAATTAGAAGTCTATTTCAGGACCCTACAAAACAGGAAATAGGTTAGTTTCTAAAGAAAAGAACTCTAAGTTAGTAAAATCCTAAGCTATGAATTATGATAAGAGAGAATCCTAAATTCAATTTGGAGCAGAAACAAGTCACGAATGGGGCTTAAAACTTGATGTTTTATTTAAACCAACATGATTTAAATGATTTTTAAACTCACAAGTATACGAATTAGATGTAGATATGGTACGTATTACGAGATCGTTCCCACGAGGACTGATCGTCACAACTCAAATTCACAATTCTTCTTAACTAATCCAACAAATAATGGAATGAACTACTAAGCACAATTCTAGGGAAAAAACAAGTAAGAACAGGGAAGAAAATTCAATCAGAGAGAGGGCACTAGGACTTTCGAATCCACCCCTAATTATCCTAACCCTTGTTTTGTCTGTTGATTCACCTTGATCTAGATTGATACCACTTATATAGAGAAAGCACAATCTTTGTCCTTAATCGGGCATACAGAATGTCTAATTCCTTTAAGCAATGCCATGAATAACACATCCCATGTCCTTGGTCGGGCACATGGAATGTACAGTTCATTAAAGCACATTGTTTCTTCCTCTATAGGAAACATGTTCTTGATCAGACACAAGCACCTATAATAAGCATCCAAACAACATCCATATATATACTTTAGTCAAGTTCATAGATGGAGAAGTATAGAATTTAAACCAATCAAGCCTACTTAGAGAAAGAAACAAATTAATTAATATTCAAAGTAAATTCAACCAATACAAGAGCTAATCAAATTATGGGCTTCATCTCAAATTTCTATATCGAGAGATTAGTGACCCATAAAATCCATTAAAAAGATGAATAAACAAAATTCATAAAAAAGGAACACCAAACCAATCGACCTCTCTCTCTTCTTTCTTCTCTTTCTTCTCTTTCTTCTCTCCCTTGCTCCGGATCTGGAATCCCCTATTTTTGAATACCTTTCCCACGTCCAAAATTCCTCTTTTATAGTTGCTGGAGGGCTGGAGTCAGTGGCAGAGTTGTAACAGGACATGGAGTGCAACTTTTGAGGATATGACCATGATCGGTGGGCCCCACAGTATTTTGGAAAATCCACCCCGTCCATTGGATTCAGGACGAAATTTCAGTCAAGAATGGGTGGTTTTGAATGTCCATTGACGCGGCCCAGAGAAGAAATCACGAAGAGATCAGTTTTGAACATTGCAGAGCAGTCCGTTTGTGGCCTCTGTATCATGCACGTGTGCATGCATGAGAGCAAAATATCAGCATGGTTTTGAAGCTCTCGAAGCCCTCTACACGATGAACGGCTTGGATCGTCCGGAAGGATGACGTACGGGGCCCACTGACTCCTGCAAAAATGGAAAGATTCCGTTCGTTACACGGACGCGAAAACCGCAGCTGTGGTGATGGTGGGGTTCGTGAACCAAATTTTCAGCGAAATCCACTCCGTTCACCGAATTTCTATCAAAATTTGGGTCGGAAATACAAAATTTTTCTTCTGTTTTGGTCTGGCCATAGAATATCTCATCACACCGTCCAACCTGCGTTTGAACGGCTGGATTTCATTCTTGATGATGATTTACAATTCTTCCACCTAGGTTATGGTAATATGGGCCATTAAGGTCGATGGACGGTCTGGATCACGCATTTGGACAATGTGGGGGTCCATAACTCCATTCACGGGGACTAGCGTTAAGCTGCATTGAGGTTATTTTGAATTTGAGAGCGAAAAAGGTCGGTGTAGTAGCTTGCTCGCTTGGCTTTCCCACACCACTATGTCCGGCGCACGACTCACGTATTGAGTGCATGGTATACATGCATCACATATGGGGCCCACTGTGATGTTTTTGAGAGATCCATCCCATTCATCATGTTTCTCAAATTATTTAAACCGTCTAGGTAAATTTTGAAGAAGTTCTAGATATCAGGTGGGCCTGAAATCAACGGTTTGTGGGCTGATTTGTCAGTTGGAGCACTTTTCGAGACATCAAAAGGCTGAAACTTAATATGTATGGTTGATTTTTGGCTCTCATCACATGTATGCAGTTTCGAGCCAATCAGATAGCTGGAACCATGTGATCTTGCATCACCCTTTTCGAGGCCCCTTTGAAGCTTTTTCCTCATATCCTAGGCATGTAAAATCTTCATTATTGGTTCTCGTAAGAGTCCATCCCGTGCTCTAAGTAATCTCGAGGAGTCAAATCCATGCTTTTAACATCATTTTTCAATACCCGCTCCTGATTTCATCTTGTAATAAAAACACAATTAAAATATGGCATTAAACATTATCATGTATGTAAAATCAGGTAATAGTCGGGGTCTGAGATGCAATATTCGACCCTCATCAGAGTACCACCTCAGGCAGAAATCACTTAGGACCAAATCCTTTAGAAATTAGATGAAATTAATTAAGTGTTAAACTAGATTAGCTATGAAATCCGCTTGAATCACTTTAAATATGATCTGCAAGACCCAAAACTTGTAGAGTCATTGATGCTACATTACCCTGAAATCTAGGATTAATCTCATTACCCAGTTGCTCTTGGGAGCACATTGAAGTTTCGTATCGGACCCGGACCACACGTCGAAAGTCCGATTACTACGAAATTATATAATTAAGACCGCCTTGCTAGAATTGACAACCACCTCGAAAATCAAGTCCAAATAGTATCCCGAGGCTATTCGCTCGAGCCCAGAGCGAAGTGTGTGAGAAACGTAATTACCGTTAGAAATAAAACCAAATATGAGTAAACTGAGTCATGTCGCTTGCGGACCAAATATAAGGATTCAGACCGTCAGAACCTGACCCAAGTGCACCCTCGGATCAGGAGAAATTTCATACACATGTTAGTGTACTTGTGGCACTGATCGAGTGGCGATGACCGTTGAACTGAAACTGGTCCGCCGCGGTCGATCTGTAAATTCGATCGGACTGAAAACTTAACTCGACCTAGATCCATGGTCAGGGAGCCTAAGTCCGACCGTACATAGAAAAGGGGTCTCCAGAAGTGCTTCGTTGGATCGGAACAAGCCTCCTTTGGCTATAACCTAAGTATACCTTGGCCCTAGGGCCATTTCCATCAGTTTTAAACCTATATAAGGACTTTAAACCCTCTCTCTTTCCTTCCATACGAATTTGAGGAAAACCCTAGGGGAGAGAAGAGAGTAAAGAGAGAGGAAGTGTGAGAGAAGTTGGAAAAGATTCCTCGTATTCTACCCTGCCCCTTCCCGTGCTTATTCATCGCTACCAGATCGCTATTCCGGCGTTCTAGGGTTTCAAATAGTTGAAATGATGAAATAGCTAACCTAGTTCATGCTATAGGTTGTCATTCTGCCGGTGAGAAAGACTACGTGTTTAAAACGAATCTGTTACGCGTTTACCGGCATAAGGTGCGGACTATAGATGTATAGGTTATGGTTTTCAAAGCTTTCTATATCGATTAATGATAGATTCCTGACGTGGGTGTTATTTCACATGCAAAATGCGATGTCTATCTTGCGTTTCAGTTATATACGAACTATGTAGAGTTTGGTGTATTCTTTGTATTTGTAGAAAGTACCGTATACGTATGAAATGTAAAGGTGTGTTTGCCATGATTTATTGCCGTGTGCATATACTAGTTATGCATGTAACAACTCCTTAGCGAAAGGTTTTGCCCTAATATATGTTTAGGCCAACTTATGTTATGTAGGCTAATAAGTGTAGTCTAGGTGTTTGTGAAAATGCTTGTACAAGTAAGTACTTAAGAGATAATGCTTTAGGTGGGGGTTGAGATAGGATTCTCAACTACTTTAGGGATGTGTATGATTTTCTCCATGCAAGTTGTCTAGTTTATCGCTTTCCTTACGAAATGCATGTGTATGGATTCTTGTTTATGTTGCATCTTATAATATGCATGATATTATGATTGGACTACTTGGTTACTCTTGTTCTGACTACTTTACATGCTCATTGGTTAAGGTTGAATGTGTATGGGGCTATGTTATGGACCAGGCAATCGGTAACAGGCTTGAGTTCGTGGCTGAGATTTATTCACCATGTAGGACGTGTTTGACGAACCCGAGTCGTACTAGAGTTGTCGGCAGTGGTTAGGCCACACAGAGTATTTACGCGCTTGATGTCGATCAACTTAAGGTCCGCTCGTAATAGTCTAACTTGTCAAATAACCCGATTGACCCGATGAATGTTCACCATATATAGACGCTTCTGCTTGAACCTAAGGTACCGAACTCACCATTGAAAAACCCAGTAACCGTGGTACCTCAATCCGCTAAGACTCATGAGCCGAACATGGTGGTACGGGACACCATGGTCGAGCTGTCGGCCTACGCTGGGACGATGAGCCTCCCCATAGTGACTAGTGAGCAACCCAGACTCGTGAGCCGAATACGGTGGCATGAGACACTATATTCGAGTTGTCGGCCTATACTGATCAGGTGATGAGCCCTTTGTAGTGACCTCGAGCGTACTCTGAGTTTACGTGGAGGCGACGACCCTTCCGTAGCAACAAGAGTATAAACTAGGCCTGCACTGATCAGGTGACGAGCCCTTTGCAGCGACCTAAAACCGTATCATCGTATGAGATTAACTAGGACTGACGACCCTAGAATGGATCCTTGTTTGGAAATAATATAAGGGAGGTACCTTAGATTCCCAATCCTGCTGTATGAAAGGGACTAATAATAACTCGGTAATCACACTCATAACATCGCACTGCATGTGCCCCGGGTTGAAGAGCACAGAGGGAAGAAAGCATGCCGCGACCGTAAGATGGTGTCGCACGAGGGAGTGTAGGTAAGGGCATGCATCATGAATACATATCATCCTTGCATTAACAAGAGTATCTAGGAATGTCTGATATGTCTGCTTTATCATTACTGCTTAACTGAATTGATAACGTGTTAATCCTTGCTCTATGATTCTACTGAGTTGATCACTCACTCCCACGTTCTGGGATGGTGTTCTGAACACCTACCAGACTCTATCTTAGTTGCAGATGATGATGCGACTCAGGAGGCGGAGCCTAATTACTATGATGATCAGGACAAGTTCTTGTATCTGCAGTTCTCCGGCGGTTACGCTTAAGTCGTCCTGATCAACGGGGCTACAGGGCTTGTCATTGTGGTTGAACTATTTTTTACATTTTGATTTTTGAACTATGACATGTATATGGTGACTCAGTGATATATTCATACTCTGGAAACCGATCATGATCTTTTTGGCTCATATACGTTTATATACATCTTTCAGTCTTCCGCTTGCGTCGTATAAATTGATCTGGAGTATGAATAACTATTTTGGTATAATCTCACTCATGATTAATGCACTAACACAGACAATATTTAATCATAAGCATATATGTTGCATAAATGATGTTTTAGAACTCGGGAGTTGAAGTTGCTACTCGACCCCCGATTTTCAGGGCGTTACATATTAACACCTCTGGCGACAGTATGAAGAACACGAACCATGAAGGACGTCAATTCAGATTTGTTGCTCGAACGAGGATACAAGTTGGACACAAAGATTTTGTGAAGAATTCTATATTTGGGTAACAGAAACTTTGAAGGGAGCGCATTCCCTTTATGCATCCATTGAACGTCCAAATTGCATAAGTCTCTAGTAAGCATGCGTTTTTCAGTTACTGAGGGTTTGTCAGATAAGGTATGGATAGGAATGCCCTCATCATTCACAGATATTTTCATAAGAGCTTAAATCAAATGACGATCAACATCAAATAATCCTTCTCTCGTGGCAATATTAAAAGTTAAATTTTCCAGAGAAAAAGTACTTATGCATGCAAACATGGACTGGGCAATGGATCGGTATGCAGGCCCACCCCAATGCAATAAGTTATCCCAACCTACAGTCTTAAGAATAGGAAGGATATCAAATGGAGCAACATGATTTATATCAACTGGATGTTCAATAATAACATTACGCAATCTGATGTCTCGAACATAAGACGGATCATCATCGGGGGCCTGAAGATGACGCTTAGTAAGAGGAGTAGATCTGGATGAAGATGGACCACGGGAGGTTGTCTTTTTACCTCTAGAAGCCATTTGCAACAAGGAGTCCAAAGAAATAAAGAGTTGTAAAGGATTGAGAAGTGGGTTTTCTCAAATCAGATTTTGGGAGTAGAAAAACCCCAAATTTCAATAAAACTAGAAATAGACAACTTCAAGATAGAAATAGAAGCAATCTTGACACAAATACACAAAAAATGAGCAAATGGAACACTAACCTTGAAGGATTTGGAAGGGGGGTTCGACTGGTTGAGCGTCGGCTAGTCGAAGAAGAAACATGAAATAAGGAAGAAATGAAATTTTTGTTTCTCCACTTAGTATGCTAGTTGAGCTATGGATCTGGGTGTGTCCACTATAAACATTTATTATTTTATTTCTGCTATACTTGGGTCTATTGTGGGACCATCTTTATAGGTTCAGATTATTGTCTACCAATCTGAATTGTGATGGACGGTATTTAGAGAATCATACTTTTTGAAAAGACCATATTTTTACTTTCCATGGCTTATTATTGATCGTTAACTATTTTTTTTCATTCCCACCGTCAATTTAGATGGCTAAGATCATCAAATCTATGCATATCTGGAATCGATTTCCATCCATAAAATGAGTCCTGGATAATCCTAACTGAAAGATTGATGAAGTAATATGGCTATACGCCTATACCATATTCGGGTTCATACGGCTGTACCGTGTACGGGATAAGTATAAAGTGTTGTTCTCGTTACTGCATAAAGCTAACATGTCGCCACTTGTCGAACTTTATTGAAATCCTCTCCGTCCATCAGCTACACCCCCACTTCTTTTGGCTTGATCCCAAAAAATAGTCTAATTCAACGCTCAGGTGGGTCACCCCTTATGGAATTCTAAATTCACGGCCGATCACGAGTTTGATATTCACGTGGTATATTCTAATACTCATAATTTTTGAAATAATGTGATTTTTAGGGAATTTTTTTGTCCTGATGAGACACAGCCAGATGAATGGATTGGATGGCATATGCACACCAACTCGGGCTGCATATATGAGTTTTAGATGATCATGATTTTAAGGTTGCAAGATTAAGATGAGGCGACTTACCTGATGGACGAGATGGATTTCATGAAGATAAGAACCAGACTCATCTTCTTGTGGCCCACATTAGTTTCAAATCAGGCTGAATTTTGGCCTTAGGCTTTTTCTGAGGTGACGCATCTGATAGATGAGTTGGATGGTGTGAATACATCACATGACCCCACATCTGCCTGGTGTCACCATAAGCTTACCGTAGTACTGGTACCGCTGGAGCTCACCCTTTATGGGTACGTGGAACCCATGGGATGAGGAGATCAGCTTATTTTTGGGTTAGCTAACATGCAAGGCAGAGACTGATGGACGAATGGCCCTGATCATGCACGTGCATCACATGTTAATGGATCCCACATGCATGGGATCTTTTCTTGGAGCCCTGTACTTAATTATCTCAGGAGAAATTTGGGACTATGGACCCCACCTTTTATCCAGCTATTTTTACGAAATAATACAAACTTTGTCTGGGAACTTAGACCTGCTCGTACGGACAGCGAATTTGAGGACGAAAATACCCCTCCTTTCACGGAAACCGATTGGGTACTTCCCCCTGCCACCAGCCAATGGCGGATGGCCTGTGGGCCCCACCATGATGTGGCCCTACCATGATGTATGCTTTTCATCCATGCCGTCCATATATTTTTCCACATCATTTTATGATATGAGAGGAAAAATGAGGTATATCCAAATCTCAAGTGTACCACATTACAGAAAACAATGTTGAATGAGCGTCAACCAATAGAAACCTTTAGGGGGCTCACTGTGATGTTTGTGAGAAATCCTTCCCGTCTAAGTTCATTCATAGGGTCACAAAGACCTGGATGAAGAGGAAAAACAAATTTCATAATGATCCAAAACTTTTGTAACCCCTAAAAGGGTTTCAATGGTAGACGTTCAATTCCCCACTGCCTTTTACAGTGTGATCCACTTGATAGTTAGATCTATCTTATTTTTCATCGCAAGCCTTAACATGAGCTCGCCAAATAGATGGACGGTTTGGATATAACACAGACTTCATGATGGGACCCAAAAAAAAAAAAAAACAGACGACCACGGCACTGTTACCGCGACACTGTCACCCGCGTAGTCAGGCTACGGTTTTAGCTACGGTTATAATCCGTAGCTATAGTGTATCAAAAATTGTAGGATTTTTAGGCAAACTCACTAGACAGTTCTGGACTTTTTCGATAATATCGAAAGATCTTCGATATATCGAAGCTACGGTTATGGCTACGATTATAATCCGTAGCTATAGGATCCCACTGACCCCAACTCAATGGCTTTTTTTTTTTTAAAATTTTGTTGTAATCCCAATGGCATTTTGTGGGTCCCATTATGAGGTATATGTTATATCCAAATCGTCCATCTATTTGACGAGCTCGTATTAAGGCTTGAGACGAAAAATAAGACAGATCTAGCTATCAAGTGGACCACACTGTAAAAGGCAGTGGAGGATTGAACGTCTACTATTAAAACCCTTTTAGAGGTCATATAGGTTTTGGATCATTATGAAATTTGTTTTTCCTCTTCATCCAGGTCTTTGCGACCTTATGAATAGATTGGATGGAAATTATATGTTATGGTGGGCCCTACAAAATTTTTTATGGTGAAAATCAATTTTCCCGCTGCTCTTTGTGGTGTGGTCCAGTTAATCTTTGGATATGATTCTTTTTTTTTTTAATGCTCCCAAATGATCTCGAAATATGGATGAACGTTGTGGATATAATAAATACATAATTTTGGGGCCCATGTAACTTTGATCGCTTTTGAGCAGGGCGAACATAAATATTGAGCAGGGCAAATTAGAAATTGAGCGGGGCAAACTAGAAATTGAGTAGGGCAAACTAGAAATTGAGCGGGGCAAACTAGAAATTGAGCGGGGCAAACTAGAAATTGAGCGGGGCAAACTGAAAATTGAGCGGGGCAAACATGAAATTGAGTAGGGCAAACTTAAAATTGAGCGGGGCAAACATGAAATTGAGCGGGGCAAACTAGAAATTGAGCGGGGCAAACATGAAATTGAGCAGGGAAAACTGAAAATTGAGCGGGGCGAACTAGAAATTGAGTGGGGCAAACTGAAAATTGAGCAGGGTAAACATGAAATTAAGCGGGGCAAACTAGAAATTGAGCGGGGCAAACATGAAATTGAGTGGGGCAAACATGAAATTCAGTGGGGCCAACGAGAAATTGAGCGGGGCAAACTAGAAATTGAGTGTGGCAAACTAGAAATTGAGCAGGGCAAATTAGAAATTGAGCAGGGCAAACATGAAATTGAGCGGGGCAAACAAGAAATTGAGCGGGGCCAACGAGAAATTGAGCGGGGCAAACATGAAATTGAGCGGGGCAAACTAGAAATTGAGCGAGGCAAACATGAAATTCAGTGGGGTAAACATGAAATTCAGCGAGGCCAACAAGAAATTGAGCGGGGCAAACATGAAATTCAGCGGGGCAAACTAGAAATTGAGCGGGGCAAACATGAAATTGAGTGGGGCAAACATGAAATTTAGCAGGGCCAACGAGAAATTGAGTGGCGCAAACATGAAATTGAGCGGGGCAAATATGAGGTCTGTGTTAGGGACTGAATGCATTTTATATAGGGGAGTGGCTATGAAGAGAGTTTTGTGAGTCTTATCACGGGGTATATGTTATATCCAGATCGTAAATCCATTTGGGGAGCTTGTCTTAAGGCTTGAGATGAAAAATAAGACAAATCTAACTATCAAGTGGACCACACTGCAAAAACCAGTAGATGATTGAACGTCTACCATTGCAACCCTTTTTGGGCTCACAGAAGTTTTGGATCAATATGAAATTTGTTTTTACTCTTCATTCAGGTGTTTGTGACCTTATGAAAAGATTGGATGTAAAATAAACATTACGGTGGGCCCTATAAATTGTTTAACGATGAAAATGATTATTGCTGCTACTATTTATTGTGTGGTCCCGATGATCTTTGGATATGATTCAGTTTTTTGGATAATGCTCTAAAATAATCTATATATAATAAATACATCACTATGTGGCTATGTAACTTTGATCTCCTTTGAACCGTTCGTACAACTTGGAGATCGAGGAGCGTCAGTGCTCCTCTTCCAATGACACGTACCTACAGCAGTTGTACACCAGCCAATTAGCTTCCCTCTCTGGCACAACACACGATCATTTGAGGCGCTGACATGTTAAGAAAGTCTAACGGTTGATTAGGTACTGCCCTGCCAGTTCTAAGCTCTAGACAGACTAGTGCTCCTAGGCCTAACATGTTTATTTGCCATCTAACTAGTTCATAAGGTCTTTTAAACATTAATGAAGGGAAAACATAAATATATTTTATTTCCCACCATTTGCCCCGCTGAATTTCATGTTTGCCCCGCTGAATTTCTAGTTTGCCCCGCCCAATTTCATGTTTGCCCCACTCAATTTCGTGTTTGCCCCGCTCAATTTCATGTTTACCCTACTAAAATTCATGTTTGCCCTGCTGAATTTCTAGTTTATCCCGCTCAATTTCATGCTTGTCGTGCTGAATTTCATGTTTGCCCCGCTCAATTTCCAGTTTGCCTCGCTCAATTTCATGATTGCCCTGCTCAATTTCGTATTTGCCCCGCTTAATTTCATGTTTGCCCCACTGAAATTCATATTTGCTCCGCTGAATTTCTAGTTTGCCCCGCTCAATTTCATGTTTGCCCTACTGAATTTCTCGTTGGCCCCGCTAAATTTCATGTTTGCCCCGCTCAATTTCTAGTTTGCCTCGCTCAATTTAATATTTGCCCTGCTGAATTTCATGTTTGACCTGCTCAATTTCTAGTTTGCCCCGCTCAATTTCATTTTTGCCCTGCTCAATTTCCAGTTTGACCGCGAAGTGATTGAAATTGACCACGAAGTGAATGAAATGGATTTTCGACCATCGACCTGATGGAATCTTGGAAAATAACTAGGTTTGTTGGTTAAATTAGCTTCTCCTACCCCAAAATCATATGTGGTACGTTAAGTAGATCATTCTAGTTTAGGAGATATGCTTGTTGAATAACTAGACAAAGAAATGAATTAAAAGAGAGAAAAAAAAAATTTATATGCTTATATATACATATTTATATAAATATGTACTAGAGAAAATTGTAGGTAGAATAAAGTTCTCCATGTAAAAATAAATTTTTAAAATTGTATAGACTGCAACGGACTACAGTTATGGTATGATTATAATCCGTAGCCATAGGAAAAACTACAGGATTTTTGAAGCAAATTCACTGGATAGTTCGGGACCTTTTTCGATATATCGAAAGACCTTCGATACATATCGACAAATCAGGGGCTATGGCTATCACTACGATTATAATCCGTAGTTATAGGTTCCGGGTTTTTTTTTTTTTTTTTGCTGTTGTAATCCCCATCGCCTTTGCGAGGTCATATTAAGCCTGAGACGTAAAATAAGACAAATCTAACTATCAAGTGGACCACACTGTAAAAGGCAGTGGGGAATTGAACGTCTACCATTGAAACCCTTTTAGGGGTTACAGAAGTTTTGGATGATTATGAATTTTTTTTTCCTCTTCATCCATGCCTTTGTGACCTTATGAATAGATTGGATGGAAAATAAATGTTATGGTGGGCCCTACAAAAGTTTTAACGGTGAAAATCAGTTTTCCCACTGCTCTTTGTGGTGTGGTCCAGTTGATCTTTGGATATGATTTTTTGTTTTGTTTTTGGATAATGCTCCGAAATGATCTCGAAATATGGATGAACGTTGTGGATATAATAAATAAATAGTTGTGGGGCCATGTAACTTTGATCTCTTTCGAGCCGTTCATACAACTCTCGGTTGGAGGAGCGTTAGCATTCGTCTTCGAAAGGAAGGGAGAGGTATTTTCGTCCTCAAATTCGTTGTCCGTACGAGTAGCTCTAAGTTCCCAAACAAAGTTTGTATTGTTTCATAAAAACAACTGAATAAAAGGTGGGGTCCACAGTCCCAAATTTCTCTTATCTCAACCAGAAGAAAATGGAGAAAATGACCACTGTAGACAAAACCTTTTATCCAGCAGTTTCTATGAAGGAATACAAACTTAAGTTACCAACTTAGACTAGCACGTGCGGACAGCGACTTTGAGGGCGAAACTACCCCTCCTTTTCACTGCGAAGACAAGCGCTGACGCTCCTCCAACTGAGAGTTGTACGAACGGCTTAAAAGAGATCAAAGTTACATGGCCCCACAGCTATGTATTTATTATATCCACAACATTCATCCATATTTCGAGATCATTTTGGAGCATTATCCAAAAAAAAAAAAAAAAATCATATCCAAAGATCAACTGGACCACACCACAAAGAGCAGCGGGGAAATTGATTTTCACCGTTAAAAATTTTGTAGGGCCCACCATAACATTTATTTTCCATCCAATCTATTCATAAGGTCACAAAGGCCTGGATGAAGAGGAAAAACAAATTTCATAATGATCCAAAACTTCTGTAATCCCTAAAAGGGTTTCAATGGTAGACGTTCAATTCCCCACTGCCTTTTACAGTGTCGTCCATTGATAGCTAGTTCTGTCTTATTTTTCATCTCAAGCCTTAAAACGAGATCCTCAAATAGATGGACGGTTTGGATATAACACATACCTCATAATGGGACCCACAAAAATCGGTGGGGATTACATCAGGAAAGAAAAAAAAAAAAAAAATAGAAACCAACGTGTTGGGGTCGAGCGGGTCAGAGCTGGCCTATGGCTACGAATTATAAGCATAGCATAACTGTAATGCTATCCACTTTTTTCACATTTTATTTTTATTTTTTACATGGAGAACTTTATTCTACCTACATTTTTCTCTAGTACATATATATATATATATATGTGTGTGTGTGTGTGTGTGTGTGTGTGTGTGTGTGTGTGTATGTACATATATATATATACATGTATGTACATATATATATGTACATACATATATATATATATATATGTACATACATATATATATATATATATGTACATATATATATATATGCATATTAAAAAAATTTTCTCTCTCTCTTTTTTCATTTATTTCTTTATTCATTTAACAGGAATATCTTCTAGACTAAAATTAGTTACTTGATGTACCACATATGATTTTGGGGTAAGAGAAGCTACTTTAGCCAACCAACCTAGTTATTTTGCAAGATTCCATCAGGTCGATGGTTGAAAATACATTTCATTCACTTCGCTGTCAATTTTAATCACTTCGTGGTCAAACTAGAAATTGAGCGGGGCAAACATGAAATTGAGTGGGCAAATTGAAAATTGAGCGAGGCAAGGTAGGAATTGAGCGAGGGAACCTAGAAATTGAGAGATGCAAGGTAGGAGTTCAACGATCGAGGGAATCTAGAAATTGAGCAAGAGAAGCTAGAAATTGAGCGAGGCAACGTAGAAAATGAGAGAGGGAACCTACGATTTAAGCTAGGCAACCTAGGAAATGAGCAAGGGAAGTTAGAAATTGAGCGAGGGAACCTAGAAATTCAGCAAGACAACCTAGGATTTGAGCGAGGGAAGCTACAAATTGTGTGAAGGAACTTAGAAATTGAGCGAGGTAACTTAGGATTTAAGCGAGGCAACATAAGAATTGAGCGAGGGAACCTGGGAAATGAGCGAGGCAACGTAGAAATTCAGCGAAGAATCCTAGGAATTGAGCGAGGGAAGCTAGAAATTAAGCGAGGGAACCTAGAAATTCAACGAGGCAACCTGGGATTTGAGCGAGGGAAGCTAGAAATTGAGTGAGGGAACCTAGAAATTGAGTGAGGCAAGGTAGAAATTCAGCGAGAAAACCTAGGATTTGAGCGAGGCAACCTAGGATTTGAGCGAGGGAAGTTAGAAATTGAGCGAGAGAAGTTAGAATTTGAGCGAGGGAACTTAGAAATTCAGCGAGGCAACCTAGGATTTGAGCGAGGGAAGCTACAAATTGTGAGACGGAACCTAGAAATTGAGCGAGGCAACCTAGGATTTGAGCAAGGCAACGTAGGAATTGAGCGAGGGAACCTAGGAAATGAACGAAGCAACGTAAAAATTCAGCGAGGAATCCTAGGAATTGAGCGAGGGAAGCTAGAAATTAAGCGAGGGAACCTAGAAATTTAGCGAAACAACCTAGGATTTGAGCGAGGGAAGCCAGAAATTGAGCGAGGGAACCTAGAAATTGAGTGAAGCAAGGTAGAAATTCAGCGAGGCAACCTAGGAATTGAGCGAGGCAACATAGGAATTGAGTGAGGGAAGCTAGAAATTGAGAGAGGCAACTTAGGAATTGAGCAAGGCAACCTATCAATTGAGTGAGGGAACCTAGGAATTGAGTGAGGCAACCTAGGATTTGAGCGAGACAACGTAGAAATTCAGCGAGGCAACGTAGGATTTGAGCGAGGTAACTGAGGGAACCTAGGAATTGAGCGAGGAAAGCTACAAATTAAGCGAGGGAACTTAGAAATTGAGCGAGATGACCTATCAATTGAACGAGGCAACCTAGGAATTGAGCGAGGGAAGCTAGAAATTGAGTGAGGGAAGGTAGAAATTCAGCGAGGAAACCTAGGATTTGAGCGAGGCAACCTAGGAACTGAGCGAGGGAAGTTAGAAATTGAGTGAGGGAACCTTGAAATTCAGCGAGACAATGTAAAAATTCAGCGAGGCAACCAACTGATTGAGCGCTAGTTAAATCATCAACAAAGATGAGAACGACTTTTTTTGAGAGACTATCTATCCTCTCATAGATAGAGGAATAGATATAACAGAGAAGATCTCTATATCTTTCTTCATAGATATAATATAGAAGAGATATCCCTCTCATTTTTTATCAGGAGAGAGATCTTTCTTTTCCGAGGGCTTTGGATTCAACGATTTTTAAGAGCGAGATAGAGAAAAGAAGCGTTGAGATAATACCTTTCATCCTAATCTCATCTACTGGAAAAGGGGGCCCTCTTGATCACCTAAAGAGATTTGTAAGCAGAATTAGCACAATTATGACCGCGAGGATTGAGCTGCCAAATGAGATTATCCTCATTCCTCGGCTGGGATTCTGGAAGATAAGATTTATGCAGTAAAAAAAGTCTTCTGAATTGAGTGATATATGGAAGCTAGAAATTGAGCAAGGCAACCTAGAAATTGAGTGAGGGAACCTAGGAATTGAGCAAGGCAACATATCAATTCAGCGAGGTAACCTAGAAATTGAGTAAGGGAAACATGAATTTGATCGAGGCAAGCTTGAAATTGTGCGAAGCTAACATGAATTGGAATGAACTTTAAATGTAAATGACCTAGCCTAACAATTTACTCTTTGGTGAATTTGACCGAGCAGTTACTGAAATTGATCAAGCTTTACATGAAATTCTCTTCAGTGAATTTGACTGAGATTTAATGAAATTGATCAAGCGGTTCATAAAATTTTCCGTTACATTACATGAATCCATGGAAGTTCCCCATCATATTTTTATGATATCTCCATCAAATTTATGAATTGTTCCGTTACAATTCCTACGTTGCCTCGCTCAATTCATAGCTTCCCTCGTTCAATTTATATGTTGCCTCGTTGAATTTCTAGCTTCCCTCGCTTAATTGATAGGCCTTCCCTTAATCTATTCCTAGGTTGCCTCGCTGAATATTTACGTTGCCTCACTCAATTACTATGTTCCCTCACTCAATTTATATGTTGCCTTGCTCAATTTCTAGTTTCCCTCGCTCAATTCCTAGGTTGTCTCGCTCAATTCATAGGTTGTCTCGCTGAATTTCTACGTTGCCTCGCTCGATTGCTAGGTTGCCTCGCTCAATTCCTAAGTTCCTTCGTTGAATTTCTAGCTTCACTCGTTCAATTCCTAGGTTGCCCCACTCAATTTCTAGCTTTCCTTTTTCAATACATAGGTTTTATCGCTCAATTTTTAGGTTGCCTTGCTGAATTTCTAGCTTCCCTCGCTTAATTCCTAGGCTGTCTGGCTCAATTCATAGGTTCCCTTACTGAATTTCTAGCTTCCCTCGCTCAATTCGTAGGTTTCCTCACTAAATTTCTACATTGCCTCGCTCAATTGCTAGGTTGCCGCGCTCAATTCCTAGGTTCCTTTGCTCAATTTATATATTGTCTCACTGAATTTCTAGGTTCCCTCGCTCAAATCCTAGGTTGCCTTGCTGAATTCTAGGTTCCCTCGCTCAAATTCTAGCTTCCCTTGCTCAATTTCTATCTTCTCTCGCTCAATTCCTAGGTTGCCTCGCTCAAATCCTAGGTTTCATCGCTGAATTTCTACCTTGCCTCGCTGAATTTCTAGGTTCCCTCGCTCAATTTCTAGCTTCCCTCGCTCAAATCCTAGGTTGCCTTGCTGAATTTCTAGGTTCCCTCGCTTAATTTTTAGCTTCCCTCGCTCAATTCCTAGGATTCCTCGCTGAATTTCTACGTTGCCTCGCTCATTTCCTAAGTTCCCTCGCTCAATTCCTACGCTGCCTCGCTCAATTTCTAGGTTCCCTCGCACAATTTGTAGCTTCCCTCGCTCAAATCCTAGGTTGCCTAGCTGAATTTCTAGGTTCCCTCGCTCAAATTCTAACTTCCCTCGCTCAATTTCTAACTTCCCCCGCTCAATTCCTAGGTTGCCTAGCTCAAATCGTAGGTTCACTCGCTCAATTTCTAGGTTCCCTCGCTCATTTTCTACGTTTCCTCGCTCAATTTCTAGGTTGCCTCGCTCGATTGCTAGGTTGCCCCCCGCTCAATTTCTAGTTTGACCGCGAAGTGATTGAAAGTGACCGCGAAGTGAATGAAATGTATTTTCGACCATCGACCTGATGGAATCTTGGAAAATAACTAGGTTGGTTGGCTAAAGTAGCTTCTCTTACCCCAAAATCATATGTGGTACGTCAAGTAACTAATTTTAATTTAGAAGATATTCTTGTTAAATGAATAAAGAAAGAAATGAAAAAAAAAAAAAAGAGAATTTTTTTTTATATGCATATTGAGCGATGGACTCGCAAGCTTCCAAGAAAATTCAGAAGCCATGCAGATTGAGTAATGAAAGATGCAGATTGAGTAATGAAAGATAAGCTTCGTTATCCCAGTCTTTCACACCTAAATGTAAAATCTTGTTGAAGCTATGAATAAACCAAGGGCTTCTCATCGCAAATATAGTGTCCCATGCCAGACTAAATCTTTTGTAAGGATATCTTAGGATCATTGGAAGGACTGACGTTTGGGATAGAAAAGCACCTGTCTTAAATGGAAGGAGGAAATCTCCATTCGTAGTTGTGCCCTCTGCAGTTGGAAATGGAAATAATCAACCATGGTCCATAATGATGCAAAGAAGCACATTGGCGTTCAATTTGCTTAACTTCATGGTCATTTCCATGCATTTCACGGTCAATTCTGACATTCCGTTTAGATTCATGGTCATTTCAATGCACTTCACGGTCAATTCCCTTTACTTCACGGTCATTTCCATGCATTTGATGGTCAATCTCGACGATTCCGTTTTCAAGTTTTATCGAATTGGTGTTTGTATGGCCCAACCCCAAGACCAAACCCAATACATCCTGCCCAAGCCCAACCCAATGGCGTGTGGGTCATAGGTTGGTCGGGTTGAACCCGCCCAACTTTCAGCCCTAAAATCATATATGGTACGTCAAGTAACTAATTTTGGTTTAGAAGATATTCTTGTTATATGAATAAAGAAATAAATGAAAAAAGGAGAGAATTTTTTTTTTTATATGCTTATATATACATATTTATATAAATATGTGTTAGAAAAAAAAATGTGGGTACAAATTCTAAATGTAAAAAAAAAAAATAATAATTAAAAAAAATAATTAAAAAGAAAAGTACCCGGGATACTGTTATAGCTACGGTTATAAATAATCCGTAGCCATAGCCTTTTGTTTGAATCGGGAATCAATCGCGGATTCTGCAATCCATCCCCAAATCCTACAGCAAGCTGCGGTGGAATTGCGGAATCCGCGATTAATCGCCAATTCTGTTTTTATTATTTTTATTATTTTTATTTTATTTTTTTATGTGAATTTTTGGTTGCTTCTGTGGGACCAACCATGAGGTCTGTGTTATATCCAAACCGTCCATCTATTTGGCGAGCTCATATTAAGGCTTGAGACGAAAAATAAGACAGATCTAACTATCAAGTGGACCACACTGTAAAAGGTAGTGGGGAATTGAACGTCTACCATTGAAACCCTTTTAGGAGTTACAAAAGTTTTGGATTATTATTAAATTTGTTTTTCCTCTTCATCCAGGCCTTTGTGACCTTATGAATAGATTGGATGGAAAATAAATGTTATGGTGGGCCCTACAAAATTTTTAACGGTGAAAATCAATTTCCCCGCTGCTCTTTGTGGTGTGGTCCAGTTGATCTTTGGATATGATTTTTTTTTTTTTTTTTGGATAATGCTCCGAAATGATCTCGAAATATGGATGAACGTTGTGGATATAATAAATATACAGCTGTGGGGCATACAACTTTGATCTCTTTTAAGCCGTTCGTACAACTCTCAGTTGGAGGAGCGTCAGCGCTCGTCTTCACAGTGAAAAGGAGGGGTAGTTTCGTCCTCAAAGTCGCTGTCCGCACGTGCTAGTCTAAGTTGGTAACTAAAGTTTGTGATCCTTCATAAAAACCGCTGGATAAAAGGTTTTGTCTACAGTGGTCATTTTCTCAAGAAAATGAGTAATGGTCTGGTAGTTTTCAGTTGGTTGGACCGAATTATATACAACTGTTTTATACATAAACACTCAAACTCTATTATAGTCAAATCTACTCCGTTCACCATGTGAGAAAAATTATTTCAATTATACATGCCAAAAAAGATCAGCCATATAGAAAATCTTACACTAACATGAATAATGTAGAATTGATATTAAAACTTTTTAGTTCATAAGGTTTGTTCTGCCTAATATTTGGATGAGGCTGATTTTTGTATTTTCGCTTCATCTTGGTCAGTTAAACAACGTTTGTTGATGATATTCACCATGGTAACCCCCACACAAACCCATGGGTGGCATCCCAGCCCATCAGTGGACCTAGGTTGTGTATTTCACTGATTTTCTGCCCCATCCTGTAATTGAGGATAGAGCCAGATGGACGGGTTGGATACTCTCTTATCATATTCTGTCGGCTGCTTCCTCTGCAAAGTTACAAAACATACGGACAGCGTGGATATACAATACATACATCGAAGTGGGTCCTGCAGTCAGGGTCGCACCCTCTTCTCTTCTCTCATCAGGTGTCGTTTGGCACCCACAAAATCTTCGATTTCGTAAAATGTCGTCGAGAAGAGCTGCCGCTGCCGCTGCTCAAAAGGGTAAAACTCTCTCCTCTCCAGCTTCTATTGAAATTACCATTTCTGCCCTTGATTCTAAAATCACAGAGAACAAGATCCCGACTCCAACCCTATTCAACCATTTGGTGAATGATCTATTCAATTCGATTCGAGCCGGTGCTTTTGTGAGGTTAGAGGATGCGGTGGGCCTCTGCAATCGTATGGTCCACGCGCAGCCGCTGCCTTCAATCCAGACCTTTAATCGCCTGTTAACTACTATTGCTAAAATGAAACACTATTCGACCGTGATTTCTTTGCATCGGGAGATGAATTGGTTAGGGATCCCATCTGATATCTATACATGGAACATTCTTCTCAATTGTTCCTGCCGCTTGAATGGGATCGGTTCTGGTTTCGCTGTTCTCAGCAACATCCTGAAACGTGGCCATGAGCCGAATGTCGTGACTCTGGCTACTTTTATTATGGGGTTTTGTATGGAAGGGCAGATTGGGGAAGCGAGTAGTTTCTTTCTGAAGACAGTAGAAATGGGATATCCTTATAATGTGGTGACGTTTGGGATACTAATCAACGGTCTTTGCAAGTCGGGGAACAATGCAATGGCTCTTGGGTTGCTTCGGAAAATGGAGAAGGGAGTGGGTAAATGTAGGCCTGACCTTCCGGTTTATAACACAATCATCGACAGTCTATGCAAAGATGGGCTCACAAAGGAGGCCCTTAACCTCTTCTCAGAAATGGTTGGTAAAGGGATTTGGCCAGATGTTGTCACTTACAATTCTTTAATTCATGGACTATGCAATTTAGGGCAGTGGAAAGAAGCAATGAGTCTGTTTGAGGAAATGTCGAATCGAGGAATCTCGCCTGACGTCACAACTTTCACCATACTGGTGAATGCTCTTTGCAAAGAAGGAATGGTTAAAGAAGCCCATGGATTACTAGAATTGATGACTCAGATAGGTGTGGAGCCTAATGTAATCACATATAGTGCATTGATGAATGGCTACTGTTTTATTGGCCAAATGGATGCCGCCTTAAAGATATTTGATTACATGGTGTGTAAAGGTCATAAGCCTAGTGTCGTGACTTATAACATGTTAATCAACGGCTACTGTTTTATTGGCCAAATGGATGCCGCCTTAAAGATATTTGATTACATGGTGTGTAAAGGTCATAAGCCTAGTGTCGTGACTTATAACATGTTAATCAACGGCTATTGCAAGAAGCAGATGGTAGACAAGGCTATGCAACTTTTCCGAGAAATGCCTTGCAAGGGATTGAAGCCCAATGTTGTTACTTGCAACACTCTTATAGGTGGGCTGTACCGGGTACGGAGAATTGTGGCTGCGCAAGAGCTCTTCAATGAGATGAAAGCTCATGGACAATGTCCGAATCTCATCACATACACCATTTTGATGGATGGGCTGTGTAAAAGTGAGCATCTTGTCGAGGCAATGAAACTAGTTAATGAGATGCAAATTAGAGGAATTCAACCAAATAATAAAGTTATTGATGTCCTTATCAATGGGATGTGCGAAGCTAGGGAATTTAAATATGCGAAGGAGCTTTTCAGTTGGGCCTCCACCACGGGCTTGGGGAATGATGTTAGGACATATAGCACGTTAATCAATGGGCTCTGTAAAGAAGGGCTTTTGGAGGAAGCTAATGGATTGTTCTTGCAAATGGAAGAGAAGGGTTTCCAACCAGACAGTTTCACCTTCAATGCTTTAATTAGGGGCTTTCTACAAAAGAATGAGACCCTCAAGGCAATGCAACTTCTTGGGGAAATGGCTAAAAGGCATTTTTTTGTGGATGCATCCACCACAACTATGTTAGTGGGCTTGCTCGTAGAGGACGAAAAAGGTCAAGAATACCTGGGAATGCTTCATAAATTTGTACCCTAGGGGCGACAAAGAGGTGATTTGGTGAACGTCAATTCAACATCAACTCTCTCTCTCTCTCTCTCTCTCATGCTGTAACGACCCATACCATAATTGTAACAATGGTATCTATTCTGACCACTGTTACCGTTAGGGAATACCTTGCTTGTAAGAGGTTGATACACATTCAACTCCTCCTATGTTCCTTTGAGTTTCCTGTAATATTCACCTAGCGATTTATCTCCTTGTTGGAAAGAAAAAATACCTCTTCAAATAATTGGTGTGGATTAAGTGATGTTTTTATTTTAATTTTATTTTTTATGAATACATCTCTCATGGATAGAGCTATACATGAATCGAGTTAGCTCAGTCATCTCGCTCGACTCAACTCGGAAAAGCTCGAAATTGGATTCAGACCGAGTCAAGTTGGTTTTTAGAGCTCGAAAAAAATTTCAAGTTGAGTTCACGCTTGCCCGAGCTCGACTCGACTCAGATTGAACCTCAACTCGAATCGACTCGGATTGAATCGGCTTGATGACTCGGTTATTTTGATATTGATGCGGCTCACCAAGTGGTTGATGAAATGACTCAACGAAGTGTTGTTTCGGGTGCATACATTCTCCGCAGGATCGGCTAGTGCGAGGAAGGAATGGAATCAAAACAAATCACTACAAAAAAAAAAAACTTTACATTATAAGACTGCCCTCATATCTTGATTTTGATGTTGCTCACTGAGTGTCTGATGAAATACCTGTAAAGTGCTGTCATTGTTTTACATTTTGTTTGAAATTGAAGATGCACTCTACGTGTTTGAGAAAATGTCGCACAGGCTCGAACTTGTCTGAGTTGTTGATTGAATCAAGCCGAGCTTGCCAATTAGGCTCAAGAAACGAGCCGAGCCGAGTTCGTGCTGGGGTTAGCTACTGGTTGAGCCGAGCCGAGCTGTGCCAAGCTCGTCTCGGTTCGACTCATTTACAACTCTACTCATGGAGAATCCTAAACTTTATTTGCCATATCTAGAAACATTTCTAACAGACATTTCCATACAATTCCACAAGCACGTCACGATCTGAGCATTGTCCTAAATCCATTGATCATATTTACTTCTTTTCATCTAATTTCTCCTATTGTTCCCCTTGGCTGTTAAGACTTGTATAGATTTAGAATACTGGCCATTTAACTTGATAGTGGATATTTGAACCCTCAAAAAGTCATATGGTTTTACGAACCTGATTTTTGCTTACCCTTCATATACATTGCAAATAGAGGCAATAAAAACCAGAAGAAATGGATGTACAATGCTTATAGAAGTAAGGGCTAATGCTTCTGGAAACTTGAATGCTTTAGCCATACAATCCAACACAATGCGTACACAATATAGGATGCACCAATCGGCCCATACACCTTAACCAAATACTACAAAGAATTACGATCATGTACACATCACCAACACCATTCACACATAGGCCATTGAAGAGGACAGTGCACTAGAAATAACCCTAAGTTTCTTAAAAAGCTAGGAGCACCAGAGAACATGAAGGAAAGGAAGAGAAGGTTTTTGATAGGTAAGGGAAAAGAAAGTGATTGGAACTTGATCGATTACCGCTCTAATACCATCTAGTTTGATGTAAGAGAGAAGAAAAAGTGGAAAAGGGAACGAAGAGAATCGGAAAGGAAGAGAGAGTTACTGTTGGACGTCTCCCACCCTCTTGCTTATATTTACTTAAATCATAAAACAAAGTCTGTATCCAAATTTGGAACCTCCCTTTCAAATTTTGGATAAACAAAGTGTTCATAGAAATCAGGGCTTGTATCAAAATGGTAGTAGAGATTGATTTGTTGTTCGAATATTGTGAGAAAATTCATTTTGCTATAATCTAAATAGGGAAGAAAAAATTGCAAATGGTGCCGAAAAATATTTGAATAGAGTAAAAAATGATAGCATTTTCATAAAGTTGTAGAAGGAATCTCAGGAGTTGGTTATAGGTGTAGGGAAAGATAGCTCAAGCTCGTCGTTGATAGCAAATCAGAACATGGAAGATGATGGAACACCATATCGAGCAATGGATGATAAATCATTGTGTTGTAAATCCCTCATTGGTGGGCAGAAAGGTGGAGGGAATAAAAGAGAAGAGGTATTGATGCATGGTAGTAATGATACCAATGTCAGTCATGGCCGAAGCTTTCAACGGGTGTGGGTCTCTTTAGGGGGGTCAAGATGCTTTGAACAAGAAGTTGAGCAATAAGCGTAGGGTACTTTTCTTGTTTTAATGAAGGAGAAGAGAATGGTGACATGTGGTGGTGATGTCACAAAAAATGCTTTTTAGCGTAGCGAAGTTTTGAATGGAACTTTTAATGTGGGTCTCACATTGCGTGTGGAAGGTGTCTCGCGAGTGGTTTTGTTAATACAACTGGGAACCACACGTGTGGTTTGCTTCACATAGATGGGGGAAAGTAGTGATGGCATGTGCTTGAAATTAATATAACGATATGGTGGTTTTTCTCTCTCTCTCTTTTTTTTTTTTTTTTTTTTCTTTTTCTTCTTCTTCTTCTTTTTTTTTTGACTTCGGATTGCTAGGAGAAAGAGAATATCTTCAGGAGCAATCGAACGTTTCCATTTTGAAATTATTGGAGGATTAGATAGAGTTTGGAGAGTGCAATGGGGTCTACGTTAAGCATCAATCAGTTGAAAGTTCCGACCAAGTGATGATGATTCATAAAGGTACACTATCGTCATTTTTAGATCTACAGAGACAAGAGGAAGATGAAGAGGCATCGAGAAAGAGTTTGGCAATGTTTGATCTGATAGTTTCTCACGAGGTGTAGAAGAAAGAGAGGAGCTCAGCAAAGAGAAGGGCAAGCACAATTTCTCTATGAAGATAATAAGTGGGAATGTGCGTCATATGAGGTGTCTGTAAAAGAGGGCACATATTAGGAATAATTGTAAACAATACAAGGCTTTAAATAGTACCTTTCCAGGCAAGGTATTTCGTAATGGTAATTATGGCCATAACGGTCACCACCATTACCAATATGGGCATCGGCCGTAACGGTCGATACGGGGGGCATAACGACCATTACGACCTCCATAATGGTTGAATTTATTTTTTTCCCTGAAAAGTTCTGGAATAATATAAATATTCCAAATATGTATTCTTTATTATTATTATTATTATTTTTTATTAAACATGTTTATGGTCGCGTAACAATCTACTCTTTTGGCGAGAGTGTTGTATCTGGTTGTTTGGTGAATTTATGAACATGGTTACATGTCTCTAATATTTACACATCACAATTAAGCAATAGAACTAGAAAATGAAAAAAAAGGCATAAATAACATGTTTTTTGAAGGAAAAAAAAAAGACCCTTGAAGCTTCTATTCGCCTAAATCACTTCAATCTATGGTTTTAATCCTAAAAAAATATAGTAAGAGTGGTGGAAATCTGCTGTAGAATAATCTAAGAAAGTTTTTAGAATGAGAAAAGTGAAAAAATGAATTTAAATAGAAAAAAGTTGTCATTTTTTGACCGTTATGGGGGTAATGGTTGTTATGCCCCATAATAGTCGTTATAGCCCCAAAAAAGCCAATTGCCCCGTTTCATCCCCGTATCGTGTAATGGTCATTGCCATTACGTATATGTATCGGCCTTTATGCCATATCAGAATAAATATAGAACACTTTACTTCCAGGAATCAAAGCTGCAATCATATGATCAGAGGATAGTGGACTTGTTGTGTAGGAAAAAATTCAAAGGCTGGGTTGCGTAAAACACAAATTGTTCAATAGGTAGAATTTTAACTACCTAGAACTCAAAGTTGTGGTCAAAGGAGAATTGTTGGGAGGGGCATTTCTCCCTATTTCTGCTAGTAAAAGAGGTTTTATCAGGTTTTAAGTGGGTTTTTACAGTTGTCTACGAGCCAAATAGATTGAGCTCATGACAATTATTCAGAGCTGAATTGGATTCATGCCAGAGTAAACAATAGTCGCCATGAGTGGTGGGTGGAGACTTCAATGTTGTGAGATTCTCTTTTCAAGAATCAAGTGGCAACTATATAACCAGAAGCATGGGGAATTTCTCAAAATGGATAGTCTATAACGACAAGGTAGATTTACCAATGGGCAAAGTAAAATTCACGTGATCTAATGGTCAGACTAGGGCAGTTAAGTTGAAGCTGGATTAATTTTTGCTCTCAACAGATTGGGTTGAAAAGTTTCCTTTAGTTTTTCAAAGCGTTCTGTTTAGGCCAATATCCTATCACTGCCCGATCTTTTTAGAGATGAAAGATGAGGATTGGGGCTTGCATCCTTTTATGTTCGAGCTTGCTTCCTTAGTGGTGTAGAGTTTCTCGGATAAGGTGAAAGTATGTGGGTTTTCTTTCTCAGTTTGGGGTGGGGCCGGTCTCTCTTTTCCAGAAATTAAATTTGCTTTAGGGAGAGATAATTTTTTTTTTTTTTTTTTTGGGAAAAAGAGGTCTTGGAGAACTGGGAGGAGGAATCCTTGAAGAAATTCAGATGCTTAAAGTAAAAGAAGAGGGAGGCGAACATTCAGTTGATGAAATGGCATGGAGAAAAATTTGTAGGGTGAAGTTCAATGCGAGCTTAGGAAGGAAGAAATCAAATGGGGACAATATTCTAGGACTCTTTGGTTAAATGTGGGAGGCAAAAATACGAAATTCTTTCACACAATGGCTAGTGTGCGAGCTCGGAACAACAAAATTAAAAGTGTGGTGGTTGAGTGGGAAAGGGTTGAAGGGAAAGCAAGGGTATATGCATTGATAGTAAAACTTTACAAGGAGCTTTTGTCTAGGGAAGATTGGGAAAGACAACATTTGATAATCTTCCTTTGGGTTCTATTTTGCGGGAGGCAGCAGAGTCTCTTGAGGAAGCTTTCACAGTTAAGGAAATAGAGGCAACCATTTCGGATTTGGTGAGTCAAAAGCCCTTGGTCCTGACGGCTATTCGATTGCAATTTATCAAAAGTTTTGGGATCTATTAAAGGCGGATGTGATTGATTTTGTAAAGGTTTTTTTTAAAGGAGTACTAGCGGTGGAATTAGGGACCACTTTTGTTGCACTAATCTCAAAAACACAAGGGGTGGAAAGCTTGAGGGAAGGTTCATTTCCGACTACATATCTTGGGTATCAATCTGTATAGGGAAGCTGGCCAAACACCTATAGGATAAAGTAATCGAGAGATTTGAAAGAAAGTTATGAGGTTCGAAGAGAAGGCACTTGTGTTTGGTAGGAGGGTTAATGCTAATTAAGGTGGAAATGTCTAACGTACAAGTCTCCTACATGTCCTTATTTAAGTATCCGAAAGCGGTGGTGGAGAAGCTCTAAAAAATTATACGGGATTTCTTGTGGAAGGGGGCAAAACAAAAGCATAAGTTTCATCTTTTGAAGTGGGAGGAAGAATGTTAGCCATGGGATCAAGGAGGAGCCGGTCTTAGGGTCTTGGGAGAGATGAATTTAGCATTATTGGGTAAGTGGGTGTGGAGGTTTGGTGTTGAAGATGATAGTTTATGGAGAGAAGTGGTGGGAAGAAAGTATGGATTTCAAGAAGCTTCTTGGTGGATTAAGGCATCATCATTGTATAGGGCATTGTTTCTTTGGAAAGCGGTGGCCTCGCTAAAAAATTAGGTTTGGGAAGGAGTGGGGGTTTCTTTGAGTAATGGTGAGGGGTGTAGATTTTGAGAGGATGTTTGGCTACATGATAAAAAGTTGAGGGAGTTGCTCCCCCTTTTAGCAGGGCTTTTGCAAGAGGTTAACTTGTCTGTGGCAAGGTGTTATTCTTTCCAAGGAGCCCAGGAGAAACTTAAATGAGGAAGCGGTAGAGGAGTTGTTGAGATTGTTGGAATGTTGAGCAAAGCATGCCCTTTGGTCTGACAAAGAGATTTGATCTGGTGGTTAGAAGAAAAGTCCGGCAAGTTTTCAGTTAAATCTCTCTACCAAATGATTAGTTGCAGGTTAAATGTCAACGGGGTTAGTCACACAGCTTAATCTTTGGAGATATGGCACTCCTCTGAAGGTGGTTGCTCCAGCTTGGCTAGTGGGAAGTAACAAAGTGCCGACAGTCGACAATTTGCTCAAGAGAAAAATGATTCTTCTAAATGTGTCTTATGTGTTACCAGGATGAGGAATCAGTGAATCATCTTTTCCTTCATTGTGTAGTTGTAAAGAAAGTATGGGAGGGGTTTCTTGGCATGTTTGGTTCTTGGTGGGTCATGCTGTGTTCCATAGACTCTTTCTTTTTGTCTTGGCATGGTGGGGGTAAAGGGTAGATCAACATGGAATGGGTGATCAAACCAAAGGCTATTGTGGCAGATCAGTTTCCTTAAAATTGGGCAGACTTTTGTAGTTTCTTTTTCTTTTTTCTTTTTTTACTTTTTCTTGTAATTCTTTAGGCTTTGGCCTCTTTGCAATAAAATCATCAAAGCTCAAGGAAAAAAAAAGAAGAAGAAAAAAGACAGACATAAATACCTCCCACGTATTGCAATTTAACATGTGCATTGTAAGTGTACCAAATATGACTAGAGGCTACATGATAAATAAAGAGACTAGGTGGGCCGTACAACTTTATGGTCCTTATTACTATTATCTAGGTGTGCTATACAATTGTACACCCACATTCGTCAACATTAACATAATTGATGCATGCGGGTTTCTTCTCCTTCTATTTGCTGTAATTTTTGTTTGTTTTAATTAGTTTATGCATGGTTAATCTCCTTCAATCTGACAAACAATTGATTTGCATGTTTAGTTTGAAGTTACAATCTGGTGGTAGTAATCGGTCACTCTGATCTTTCCCTCTCCATCTTTGTTTCAGTGATTCTCTATTTGCTGAGCTAAAATTTATCTCCCTTTTTTAATATTTTTTAATACCCTTTTTCTATTGAAGGTGATGTCCATGATGTTGATTATGACAATGGTGGTGGTGAATATGGTTATGATGATAAATTGATAATATTGGACTATGTTGTTGAACAACAGATTATGATGAAGAACGTAGCATTGGGATATGCATGTTGGGTGGAATGGCCTTGGTAATGTTGAGTGTGATCAATTGTTGGAATTGTATATAGTGGCTGGAATTTATCATTTGTTGTTTATCTCTACTGCCATTATTTTTCAGATTCATGATGAAAGTCAGGCCCTTGATTGAGTGGAATGGCCATAGGATAAGGCTTAGATGACGACGACGACAATGATGACCTCTGCTGCTATTGGATTTTCTACTTGAAGTTCTGAATATATGTTAGTCATGAGTTTTGGTGTTGATGAAGATAGAATGTGGCTTTTGTTTTAAGGCTCCATATTTGATTCGCAGCTTCTTGTTTTGACAATTAAAGAGCTTTAATTGTCCTTTTCAGGATTTTGCACTTCTATTCTTCATATGCTCAGTTGGTTTTCTGTGGGCTTCTATCCTTCAATCCTTCAGCTCATGGGAGTGAATTTGGTGGTGCTATGCTTGTCATAAGCAGTGGGGTTTTGCTGGGCAGTTTCATATCAAATTCCATGGTTTTAAGCTGTAGTGCAGAATTGCAGGCCAGTAACAGCCCCAAGGATCTGTTGTGATTTTGATTGATTCATAGAGTTTGGTTGTTATCATCAAATGGAATGGCCCCATGTGCTATTTGTATGGGCTGCTCAGATGTCAGACACCCTTTCAGTGATTCATGCGTTGCAGCATCTTTTTGTTTTTGAATTGATGTAGTTGGAGCCGATTTCTTTCTTACTTCTTCTTACTTGGTTTCTTTCTTTTCTTGTCTTCTTTTTTTATTAGGTGAGTGCAGATGATGTCCAATGTTAATGGTCAATCTATGCATTAGTGGCTAGCTGTTGCCGTCTGCTCGGGATAGTTTATTTTACAGCGGATTCATTGATGGAGACTAGGTGCAGGCCAGTGGCAGCTTGATTTTTCTCCAATTTTCTGTGCATTCGTGGCCTTCCGATGTTGGTATAGTGATGTCTTAGATACGGGCAATTCGTCTAACTTTGAGTAGTTAAAAGTAGCCCACTTGTTTATGCATTGTCAGTTTGCAAACTTCATGTGAGAAGCTTTTCCGATCTCCTTGGTTTAGGTTTATATACTGATGCAGGGAGGGACATGATGAGGTCAATCACCATCTTCCTCAGGGGATATCTGCTCTGAATCCATGGAGCTCTTTGTACTCCTAACAGAGCTTCCTCAAATTCACAAGGGATAAAGGTAGAAATAATTTCTAATAAATTCAAAACAACTTGATTGATGATAAAAAATGAAATTACGACTCTTTAAATAAAGAAGTCAAACCTAGGATGGAGTTTTAGACTTAGACTCCAACTCAAACACCCTAAAAACATGACTTATTATAAATAGTAAACTTGCTATCTATAGACAACCTCTATTCTTACTAGACCTCATGGTTTTTGGCTAAAATTAGCAAGTGTCCAATTCGGCCCAACCACGTTATTCTCCTAATTTTTCTAAGCCCTTTTCATGTTGGGCAGGACTTCTACAACTCAAATGATCAAAAGCTATACTCGAATTAAAACTTACTCTTTATAGTAAAAACGAAATTAAATGGGAATTTGGACCGTCAATCTGATTGAATCTTGCAAATCCGCCGTGGGTGACCCAGCATAGTGGGTTGGTTGGCTTAAGTTGGTTCTCTTACCTCGAAATCATATAATATGTCAAAAAACTCCTCTAGGTTTGCGAGATACGACTGTTTTAAGGTTCTGACGGTCCAGATCATTTCTGCCTCCGATCAGGCCTTTTTTGGTCCATCTTTGCGATGAAAGTGTCTGTGACCCGCTCTACATCATATACGCTGGTAGCATGTGGTATTAGGTGCTAGCACGGAGACGGAAATGCTCATTCCTATGCGTATGGTCATTTTACCATTAAACCCAACTGTTGTGGCTGCCAGTGACCAACTCCTAATAATAACAAGTCATAGGTAGTGGCAGATTATTCAACACAACTCAATCTCACATATGTTTGCTCTGCTTGTTTGATTTTTCTATGAAAATTCTGTATGGCCGACTTCCATGGTGATTGGAGCAGATTGATTTGGAAGAGATCTTGACATCTCAAGGACCCGTATGAGTCCAATCATGAAATGTTTGTGATGAATATATACAGCTTTGTCACTCAGTTTAGCTTACATCAAAGCCAGCTTTCTATTCATTTCATTATTCTTACATTTCTTGAGTGTTGCTCATTGGCTGATTTTATACAGAGAGATTTAAATCAATACGGATGTTAGTCCACTGCATAATGGAATGCTCGGGTTCTCAACGATGAGCGACTATCCTCGGGTTTTGAGAACCAGGGTGTTATAGTTGGTGTTGATGCATATAGAATGTGGCTTTTGGTTCAAGGATCCATCAAATGATTTGCAGCTTCTTCATTTTGACAATTAAGAGCTCTAATTGCCCTTTTGCAGGAGTTGCTCTTCTATTCTTCATATGCCCAGTTGGTTTGCTGTTTGCTATGGGCTTCTATCCTTCAATCCTTCAGCTCATGGGAGTGAATTTCGTGGTACTTTGCTTGTCATGAGCAGTGGGGTTTTGCTGGGCAGTATCCTATCAAATTCCAAGGTTTTTAAAGTTGTAGTGCAGAATTGCAGGCCGGTAACAGCCCCAAGGATCTGTTCTGATTTCGATTGATTCATAGAATTTGGTTGTTATAATGAGATGGGCTGGCCCCTTGTGCTATTTGTATGGGCTGCGCAGATGTCAGACAATCTTTCAGTGATTCATGGGTTCATTTTGTATTCGAATTGATGCAGCTGGAGCTGGTTTCTTTCTTCCTCTTCTCCTTCTTGCTTCTTCTTTTCTTATTGTTTTTTTAGTAGCTCAGCGCAGATGATGTCCAATGTGAAGGTCTATCTATGCATAAGTGGCTAGCTGTTGCTGTCTGCATTGGATGGTTTATTTTGCAGTGGATTCATTGATGGAGATCCGGTGCTGGCAGGTAGCAACTTGATTTTGGTCCAATTTTTTGTGCATTCATGGCCTTCTGATGTTGGTATGGTCATGTATTGGATATGGGCAATTTGTCTAGCTTTGATTAATCAAAGTAGGTCACTTGTTTATGCATGGTCAGTTTGCAAACTTCATGTAAGAAGCTTTTCCGATGTCCTTGGTGTAGGTTTATATTCTGGGCTGGTAGCATGTGGAATTAGGTGCAAGCATGGGGAAGAAAAATACTCATTCTTACTATCATTTTACAATTAAACACAACTGCTGTGGCTGCCAGTGACTAACTCCTAGTTAACAAGTCATAAGTAGTGATAGATGATTCAAAATGACTCAATCTCACATCAGTTTGCTCTGCCCATCTGATTGCTCTAGGGAACTCTGCATGGCCCACTTCAATGGCGATTGGAGTAGATTGATCTCGAAGAGATCCCAACTTCTCAAGCACCCTTATGAGTCCAATCATGAACTGTTCGTGACGAATGCATATGGCTTTGTGACTCAATTCAGCTCACCTTTGTATTGCTTCCATCATTCCTAATGCATGCATAGACCAAAGATGTTTCTGATTTGAGCGTGCATTTGCATGCCTCCAACAGAATCCATGAAGCCTAACAGAAAAATTCCAAGCAAGCTGCATGCATATAACAAAGTGCACCCTCCAACAGAATCCATGTAGCCTAACAGAAAAATTCCAAGCATATAACATCTAGTTTTTCTGACCACCTCAATTAAGAAAATAGTGAAGAAGTCTTAGTGGTACCAAGGAACATGAAAGAATCTACATGCAATTGCTGAGTACAAAATGGAATTAAACATCTAACAACTTTGACTAATTTCCAAATGATCCTTTTGATCACTAAATCATCCATCTTTATCACTCAAAAGAATAATGATAACAATTAATCATCATCTTCCACAGGCGGATGCTTTATTTATTTATTTTTAAGGTAACAAGATAATAACTTTCTCTCAACCTGTTGAGCTCAGTAGATGAAAAACTCAATGTAGAACCTCTCCAGTCTATTCTGTTTGAATGAATAACTTCCAACCACAGTTCTAAAACTTGCTGACTTGACTTGAAACTCGGCCGAGTTAACTTTACTTGGTATGATTTTTGCTGGAAACTCGAATCTGCAAAAATCAGTTGGTTGGACCGAATTGTATACAACTGTTTTATACATAAAACACTCAAACTCAAACTCTATTATAGGCAAATCTACTCCGTTTATCAGGTGAGAAAAATTATTTCAACTATACATACTAAAAAAGATCAGCCATATAGAAAATCTTACACTAACATGAACAAAGTAATGTGGAATTGATATTAAAACTTTTAAGTTCATAAGGTTTGTCCTGCCTAATATTTGGATGAGGCTGATTTTTGTATTTTCGCTTCATCAACGTTTGTTGATGATATTCACCATGGTGACCCCACACAAACCCATGGGTGGCATCCCAACCCATCAGTTCACCTAGGTTGTGTATTTCACCTAGGATAGAGCCAGATGGACGGGGTGGATGCCTCACGTGTTGTAGCGGACTATGGTAACGGTTGGTGGTGGATGTACCGTATGTTGATATACTCTCTTATCATATTCTGTCGACTGCTTCCTCTGCAAAGTTTGTGTAACAACCTTATTCTACCTTGCAGTGCATGGGGCCCACTGTGTTGTAGTTATCACATCCAATCCATCCATAAGGTGCCCCTTCAAGTTCACTCACTACATACCAAAAATCAGTTTGATACAAAACCTATGTTGTTCACACAACATGAGAGAGTTTGGATGAGTTTCTCACCATTAAAAATTTCCATCTTCTTTCTGGGAACGACTTTGTTTGTTATAAACCATCTAATCCATTCAGAAGATGGGTTCCACCACCATGACCGGGCACTTCAAATCAGGGCATTTCAAAACTGAGGTAGGCCATCTGTAATTTTAAAGGTTTTAAACAGGTTTTTACACTGCTTGGGCAACCTGATTTTTGGATGATACTAAGGTTTGGAGAAAATGAGGGGCACACATGATGGACAGATTGGATGTGTGACCCATCTCTTCAAAGGAACCTACGGTCAATAGGCTGGGCCAACCTATGGGCTTATGGTCTGGTTAAGTATTTCGGGCAGGCTTAGGTATAAAAGACCAAAAACTTAGGGCTGAGCCTACTGAGAGTATTGCTCGGTTGCTTTACTAAATAAAATAAAAGACCAAGCAACTTTGGGCTGAGCTTGGACTATATAACCCCATCTCACACAAATGTAGTCTATCTGATCAGACTGATATAATCAGATAAATCTAAAAATAGAACCATTTTATTGATAAAAGCTTTCTTTAAAAAAATAGTGGAAAAAAAAAAAAAAAAAATCTTTCAAAGCACCTGTACAATGAGCCCAGTCCACAACTTAAAAGAATTGCTTTTTCAATAATCCATTTTTGAAGACTCACTCTTTGCAAAACCACAGGCATTCCTTCATCTGATTTTCGGTAGAGTCGAGTTTTAAAGACTTCTTGCATGCTTATCTATAGAGGTAAAAAGAATAAAGAAAAATATCAATTCTCTTCAAACTGTTGAGGGGGCATCTTGAACCGGCAAAACCGGGCAGACATGGTTCATCTCCAACCATTGAATTATGCATTCACTATAAAAAATATGTGAGCATGGCATACATATGACCTCCTTCCCCGTAGAGAATTCATTCAGACAAATTGTACACTTGATCTTGTCTGACTCTCCTTTGTTGAAACTCATCCTCTTCAAGGCTTCAACTGAAGATCTTAATGCTGGGACTGTACTATCCCTCCTTTCAAAAGCCAAGTCCATTGATTCTCTTAGCGTCCTAGCCAGTGTCTCTTCTTCTTCTTCTTCTTCTTCTTCAATCAATTCTAAAATCTCTAAAATCTCAAACTCAGCTACAATCTGTACCATCTCCTTTCCTGCTTCATGGGCTTTCTTTGCTATATAATTAATATTCAAGGCCACTGATTCAACACAGTCTCAATGAATGTTTAAGTAGGAAATCATCTCGGCAATACGGCTTTTAGATGTCTCTGCTTGCAAGAAATAGTGAAGATCATCTGAGAATGTCTCAACCACCCTACAAACTTCCGTCTGTTCAACAGTGGGCTCTGATCGATGTCCTCCTGCATCTAACCGTCTAGAGTATTCTTTCAACTGAATTTCTATGGATAGTGTGGGCACTTGGGCTTCAGATACTATTTCATTCACTCTTCCATGGACACTTTGCCGATTAAAAATGGTGAGATTTCCAAAGCAGACCCTGTATGATTCATTAATGGAGAAATCAAATTCATCATCGGAGGACGTGTCGGAGTCATCTTCAACGGTGGTGGAAGGGTCGAATTCAGCATGGGATGGTGTTGTGACCGAGTCTTCTTGAACGACGGACATGGTTGGTGGTGTGACTGAGTCTTCTTGAACGACGGACATGGTTGGTGGTGTGACCGAGTCTTCTTGAACGACGGACATGGTTGGTGTTGTGTACTCACCTGAATTCATGAGTTGAGAATAAGATGCGAAAGAGAAATTGGATGCTGAAGAGAAAGAGAGTAAATATTTGTTACGAAGACACTACAACAAAGTGCGGCATTACCGACCCTTTTTTTTTTAGGCGCCGAACGTGCACTGCTGGCAAAGGGTGCCAAACATATCAATAACCCTAAGTGGCTCTCTCTCTCTCTCTCTCTCTCTCTCTCTCTCTCTCTCTCTCTCTCTCTCTCTCTCTCTCTCTCTCTCTCTCTCTCTCTCTCTCTCTCTCTCTCTCTCTCTCTCTCTCTCTCTCTCTCTCTCTCTCTCTCTCTCTCTCTCTCTCTCTCTCTCTCTCTCTCTCTCTCTCTCTCTCTCTCTCTCTCTCTCTCTCTCCTCTCTCTCCCTCTTCTCCTCTTTCCTCTCTCTCTTCTCTTTTCCTCTCTCTGTTTCTGCCCCCATCTCCGCTCCCATTCTCCTCTTTCCCTCTCTCTCTCTCTCTCTCCCGATCTCCATTTCCCTCTCCTCTCTCTCTCTCTCACCTGCTCCATCTCTCTCATTCACCTCCCTCTCTCTTTGTCCAACGCATCTCCACCATCTCTTCTATCTCCCTTACGTCATCTTTTTACTCGGATCTCCATTGCAGGCTTGCAGCAGCCGCCCGAGGGAACCATGCACCATTCGAAAGCCCATTTTCAGATTAGATTTCATGTTTTTTTTTTTTTTTTTTTTGCTGTGAAAATGAGAAATCTGGATTCTGAATCTCGTGTCTCATTATCTAAGGTAGAACGAATCGACCTCTGCCGATTTCTCCAGATCTTGCAATTTCATCACTTGATTTTTCTGTCTTGTTATATGGTAGCGGAGAAGCGCAACATATTGAATGAAGTAAGACCCAGCTAATCTAACATATGAAGTCATCATTCCTTATGATAGCTTGGCATCGACTCATGAAGGTGATCTCCTGGTTTCATGTTTCCTGTATTTAATTGAAATGTACACTAGCGGAAACAAAATCTGGTGAGTGAAAATGCAATTTTTAGTTATCAATAGAAAAAGGAAAATCTTTTAGTTCTTTATTGCATTATTCTTCTGATATTGATAATTTGGTAGAAGTATTTTGGGAGATGCTGTGACATGTTGAGAATGCTAGTCCCCAGCTCCTTCGGCGGCTCTCCCTGTTGCTGTTGCTCTCCTGCCTTCACTGTAGTAAGTTGTCCCTGCATTCAAACCAATGACCTTGTTATAGTTGCAGCATGAAGCTTTCAGCCAGGTGCATGAATGATAAGGATGCTGGAAAGGCCTAGATTGGCTGAAGTTTTTGTTTTATTGGCTGGGTTCTACTTGGGTGTCTGTGGGTATCTGTGATCGCCTATGTTTCTTATTTCTAATCGGTTGTTTCGTAGGTCTTAGCTTTCTCTTCAAGTCTCCTGGTTGGATCGCTTAAGGATCATATGATGTTTTTAGGGATTCTGTGCTGGAAGTGTTCTTTCTCAGGGTCTTGGGGTGTTTAAATATTTTCATAGCTTGCAGATTTTTGTGGTTTCAGCATGGCTGTATGGCTGGGGAGGCAAGTAGCCATGCATGCGATTAATATATGTAAGCTGCCTTTGTATATATTTTGTGGCTAGGTGATATGTGATGGGTGTGACCCAGTTTTTTTTTTTCCTTCAACGGATGTAAAGCATTCTTTTATGTCTTAATAAAATTTCTTAGGGGTGTACCCTACCTTTTACAAAAATAAGAAAATTTGCTAGATTAACAAAACTCCATTTTGAAAGGAACCCGTGTAATTGATTAAAAAAGGTTTAAAACTCTATATGTTTTGAAATTAAATGTCTTTTTCAATAAAAAAGTTGACTTAAATATGTCTTTATCAATAAAATATAGATAATAAAAACTTTCAAAGACAATTTAGAACATAGAAATTGGCAATCCTCACTGATCCATAAATCAGATTGCTTTATATGTGGATTACTTGAAAAAGGACTTAAGAAAGGTGAATAATACTGATTGAATGGAACTAATAAATCAGGCAAATAATACTTTGTAATTTTTAAGCTGTGTGCAATTTTGAAAGTAATTAAAGAGTCCGAGCAGTTGGAGTTGGACTTGAGACCCTCTCATTTAGAGGAGGTTTTAAGTCTAATTGTTCAGCCTACAATGTATGGTTTACCCAATGGATAAGTACTTCCAACCTATTAAGTGAATGTGAAATCGTTATAATAGGTTAGCCACATGAGGAGAACCACTAAATAACAAAATATAGATGGATGGGACTCTGTTTTAGAGTTTTAATAATCTGCCCGTTTTATAGATGGATGGGACTCTGTTTTGTGTTTCTTTCCTGATCAGATGTGTAGGGTTGTTTGTCAATTTGGTAACTGGGATTTCAGCACAGTTGCTGGGCCTATTCTCATGTCTGGCAACCTGGATTTTGGGGATTTCAAATCCTGATTTATAAATTCACCTGTTTAACTGGCTTACAAAATCCAGGGATTGCAAATCCTCCCCAAAGGTCATTTTTAAAATGTTTATAAAAGGGAGACGTGTGTTCTAAAAAACCGTCCATACGGTTTTGTGGGCCCCAGATGATGTCTGAATGACAAAAAAATGGAGCTTATTCTTATGTTTTTTAGCTCATGGGTTTTCTTATTCTTTTTTGATGGAGCTTTTTTCCTGATGAATGGATTGGAAACATATTTTAAATTGTACAAACAGAAACTTGCAGTTCCTCAGCCTCATTCTGAGTCACATACACAAATTCAGTCTGCCCAACAAATTTCTCAAACCTAGCAGATTGAGACTCAGCTCAGGCAGCAACAGCTGACATAACTCTAGCAACAGTCTTTATCATCATCGGTCAGTAACTTATTACACATTCTTGTATATGTCAAAGGTTGCTATTGTTCATTGTGTAACTCTTGCAAATCGGCCACCATGCATCAAAGGAAGGCAGAGATGTCCCTCCATTCCAACGCTTTCATCGCATTACCAGGTTCTATTCTTCTTCTCTCAATAACCCATTTAATCAGATTCCTAAAGCCTCCAAGTTTTCTTATTTCCTAAATCACCATGCAATCATTGACATTTAAGTAAAAAAGAAGGGAAAATCAGTTGAAAGTGACAGAACAAAGCTTGTTTTTTCAACTAGGGGAATGAATTGTGTTGAAATGTGGTTTACTGTTATTCCCATGGATGCCATATTGCATGTTAGTATCCTTTTCTTGACAATGTTGTTATGTTGCTTTCATTTAATGCTTGGGCTTTTGTAGAACTCGTCTATTGCAAATTTGCAATTTCTATATTCAGTTAGGGGCTGTTTGGATTGGTGGAAATGGAAAATAAAAAAGTAGCCAAGGAAAACATCCATCTTTTTTGTGTTTAAATAAGCTCTTTGCGGATTAAAACACTCGATTTAGGCGACTTGGATGAATCAAAGTTCTGTAGGCCATTTTGGAGAAAATTTGAAAAAGATGCAAATCTTCAATTTCTTTTCTTTCTAGTTTCTTGCTGGAATAGATATAGGATGAATTTTAATCCATGCAGTAGATTAGGTCTTTTAATCCAATTTTCGTTGCAGGGAGTGTTTAACAAAGTAAAGTCAGTGGTAATGGTGGATACTCAGAATCTCATGATCAGGTGAGATATAGTTGCCTTGAATGTTTTTTTTTTTTTTTTTTTTTTTTTTTCTTTTTCCTTCAGTTCTAAATCTCTTTTCTTCATGAGCTCTAGTAGTAAATAACTATTGCATTCTTTCTTTCAGGTTAACAAACCAAATCTTCCACTTGCATCGCGATTTTCAGGTTTTTTTGGAAACAACAACTGAAATTGATTATCTGAAATGTTTGTGTTTCATTTTTTTTTAATGGAAATTGGTTATCTGAAATGTTGATCAATTGCTTGAAATGTCTGACCACATAAGATTTTTTAATACAAAAAAGCCTGACCAATTACTCAACTCTGTATTGGATTGTTATTGTAGGGCCCCCCAATCTCTGATCAAACAGCTCGTGGGGCCCACTCCATGGCTTTCATGGAACCAACTCCTAGGCTGCAACATCACGCATCATCAAGTTCAAAATCAAAATGGACATTTCCTATTACACATTTCTTAAGTTGCTTATGTTTTATATTTAGAGTAGCTGAATAATTTTTAAGACCTACGACAGTCCACTCAAATATCTACATTTCCTACACATTCAGCTTGAGCTTTAGGCCATTCATGTGGGTGTGTTACTATAAACCTTAAGCTGATGAAATTGAAAATGTTGGAAAATTGCATTTACATGATGTTGATAAAACCTAATTCAATTGCAACAGTCAGTCCCAGGTTATTACTGTAACGTTCAGATTCTAGTTTTTTTCTCCAGCTTTTCCTGTTTGTGTTTTTGTTTATTGAGTTGAAGTGATTTGATCATTCCTCAATGCCGGGGTATTGAACGTGCTAACTCTTTTAAACAGGGCCCAGAAGAAGCTGTCGGCGATCGGATCGTGGGAGAACACAAAGAAGGCTTCTGTGGAAGCTCAGCTGAAAAAGATAAGAGGTAAGAAAGTTATGCTTTTGCATTAGATGTAGAGGAATGATCCAATGCTAAACACTCATAGCTAAGTATGTTAATCAAGCCTTCAATCTTCTTACTCGAGGGGCACTTGTACAAGATCCAGGCCATTCATTTATTTTGACCCAATGCAGATGGGCCGTGTTGCTGAAAAAACACCAGATGAGTGATACCGGGCATGTGCCGAAGAAGATCCTCGGGTGCTTTGGAGGTTAGAAATTCCCAGACATAAATTGAAAGAAAGTAGAAATGGTGAGTCTTTCCCTTCTTCACTATGTATTTATTTTCTTATGCTTTCTTCGTTTAATTGCAGTTTGAGAGTGTTTCATTACCATGATAATGGTTGATCATGTATGTGTATAGTGTGATGGTTCGTTGTATATGTTTGGATTCTAGAAACTAATTTTGAAAATCTTGGATGGTTTTGAATCATATAGCAGCACGACCTATGTTGCCTCGAAAGGAATTTCGATAAAAGACGGGATATGCAAATAGTTGTATCTGCATATACTTAATGAATACAACTTCTCTTACACACTTCAAATCTATTCTACTCTTTTTTTTTTGGCAAGTATAAATTTATGATTAAGGCCCTGTTTGGATACCTCCAAACAAGTTACTTTTTCTATTTACAGCAGTAGATAAGTAACTTATTTCAGATAAGTAAGTTTTGTTTATGATTAGTTATAAGTAACTTTTTTACTTACAAGTACTTAATCAATTCAGTTATATGTGGACCCATCATGATGTATTTGTTTCATCCATGCTGTCCATCCATTTTTTTCAAATCATTTCAGGGAATTAGCCCCAAAATTAGGCACATTCAAATATCAAGTTGAATGAGAAACAGTGGTGATTGAACTCCCACCATTAAAACCTTCATCAGGCTAAATGCTTTGGATCAAGCTGATATTTGTGTTTTCCATTCATCCTAGTCTGTATGACCTAACAACAAGTTGGATGGCAAATAAACATTACAGTGGGCCTTAGAAAGTCTTTAATGGTGGGCGTTGAATAACTACTGTTTCCTGTGGTTGGCATGGATGCCCCCATTAGTTTTCTGTTGGGCCCACTTGGTGTTTAGATGCAATCCAATCCATTTATCTGATATGCCTCATCAGGATGAAAGAAGGACAAAAAAATCGCAGGTATTCCGAAACTCAGGGGAGCCATATCATGTGAATTTAGAGTTGCGAGGAACGCAAGTGTTTTCCAATTGTTCTAGGGTGTGTTTGGATGCACTATTGTTTTGTAAAAACTACTTGCATTATTGAATGATGGTTAATCAAATCTACAATTTCTTGCTTTATCAGATGATTGTTGGGGTGAATTGAATCGTGACTCGGAGGTTTGCTTCTTTTTTTTTTTGCATTTTATAACTTTGTGTTCAAATCTCTTAGAGAGCTTAAATTCTTTACAAAGTTTCTGTCTTTGATTACATGTTCTAAGGATTGAAACTTACTATCCTAGTGAAAAAATGATGCTTGTAAGAATGAAGCCGCTATTCAAGTAACCTGGAGTACCATTTGGTTTTGTGTTGGGAATTTGAATCAGAAGAGAGAAATATTCAGTGTTTCTGTTTTTTGATTTTCCAAAAAGTTGTTTATATATAGGGTGCATTTGGTTGCACCAAATATAATGAAATTTCTTGATGTTTTGCACTAAACTAGACTGATTAATAATGAAATATTATGAAATTTCATGATATTTAGTGCACCCAAAGACAGTTACTGATTTTTTATTTTCCAAAAAGTTGTTTATATATAGGATGCATTTGGTTGCACCAAATATAATGAAATTTCTTAATGTTTTGCACTAAACTAGACTGATTAATAATGAAATATTATGAAATTTCATGATATTTAGTGCACCCAAAGACACCATTACTGATTTTTTGTTCTTCTATGTATTAAAAACCTTCTTAAAATGATACTAAATGGGATGTTTTGTTTTTACGTTGACAGTGTAAAGAAGCATGGGATTCTACTAGAAGTAGTTTAGTTTCTGATTGATCTGAAACTTCATGAGCTCTAGTAGTAAATAACTATTGCATTCTTCATGAGCTCTAGTAGTGTTTGAACTGCTGCTATCCCAGATTTTATTTCAGTCTGCTGAATCTGTATGCCATTGGGAATCCTGTGCTGATTCCGTTCCTGATGGAGCAGACAGTACTAATTGAGAAATCTTTTCATTGATTGAGTAAAGATGATCCATCGGCCTTCATTGATTTGGATGCAGATCGCTTCTTAATAGATAAATCCTATCGGCATGCATTAAGCTTTTCAAGAACACCTTTTTTTTTTTTTTTTTTTTTTTTTTTTGAGAATTCCATTTGGTGGGGAGTTTCAGTTGTCAGGCTGGCTTCACTTGTTGAATTTCGTTTTTTTTTTCCTGGTTAGGCTATTGTCAAATGTCAGTTGTAATGTTGGTACTTGACATCACTGCTATTCACTTTCAAACCAATTGAATATAGGAACTCTCTCTCTCTCTCTCTCTCTCAGTATATTCATCATTGCTAAAAGCATGCCTCCCCACCAAATGGACTATATTCTCTCTCTGGAAAGACTATTCATCACTGCTAATAGAGTATATTCTCTCTTTCCTGTATGAAGAAAAAAAAAACCATTTATAAATGCAACAGGAAGTAGAATGAAAAGAGGTTCAATAGTTTGGATAGCAGATTTCCTAGAATATTCACTATTATTTATGATCTATGGCTACGGATCAAATCCAAAACGGCTATCTATAGCTACGAATTTTATCCATAGACTTTTCCATTTTCCTGGCGACCCAAAAAACCGCTGCTAAAAGGTGCTGGCCGCCGGTAAAGTCTTTACCGACTGAGCCTTTGCCGGCTGTTGCCTGACAGCCAGTAAAATCTTTACCGGCAGTTTTTTGGATATTTGCCGGCGGTTATGACTGCCGGAAAAGGCCCATATCGTTGTACTAAGAACATCCGGTTCGTCTTTTTTTATTTATAAGCATGGTGTTTTCAAGTCCTCACAATGATGTATGTGTTTCATATGTGCCGTACATCTATTTTTACATATCATTTTAAGGTATGAGACAAAAAACAAGGTATATCCCAATCTCAAGTGGACCACATTATAGAAAACAGTGTTGAATGAACGTCGACCATTAAAAATATTTTGGGGGTCATAAAAGTTTTGGATCAAGCTGATTTTTGTTTTTTCCCTTCATCTGGGCCTGTATGACCTAATCAACATATTGGATGTAAAATAAACAGTACAGTGGGCCTTAGGAGAACTTTAATGGTGGATATCCAATCACTATTGTTTTTATGTGGTGTGGTCCAACTGAGATTTATATCCCTCTAATTTTTGGGTTGAAGACATAAAATGATATGTGAAAATGTATGAACGGAATGGATGAAACACATACATCATGGTGGGGTCCACAGAGCACCGACCACCAGCCCAGGGGGGCTGGTGTCAGGGAGAGTAGCCAATCCGTTTCCAACTAAGTACGCAATCCGATTTCTGCACAACAGTACCCAATACATCACCATCCCAAAGCTGATTGTGTCCTACCCCCGCCCGGACAATACTCCGTCCGGGCAGGGATTAATATAAGGGTTTCATCCACGCCGTCTATCCATATTTACAGATTATTTTAGGAACCGAACCAAAAATTTAGGTGGAACCAATGATTAAGTGGACCACAACGTGATGGTTAAACGCTCACCATTAAAAACTTATTGGGAGCTGCAGAAGTTTCGGATTAAGCTGATATATATATCTATATATATATATATATATATATATATATATATATATATATATATATATATATATATATATATATATGCACTTAATACAGGCATACATGACCTTTTGAATAGGTTGGATGGTAAGAAAAATTACGGTGGCCCTTATAAAAGCTTCAACGGTGGATTCATTATTAATGCTGCTTACTTTGGTGTGGTCCACTGAAACTGTGGACATTCTTCACTTTAGGATCATGGTATGAAATGATATGAAAAAAGAGATAAACGGCGTGTATAAAGTATTTACATCACAGTGGGCCCCACAGAGAGCTGGCCGGACGGATTATAGTCCGGGCGGGGGTAGGACGCAATCCGCTTCCATCCATCCCACCTCACCCCAGTGGCGTGGGCAATTTCGCAGCCTGTGGGCAATTTCCGGCTTAAGCCTTTCGCAGTGAGTTCCTGTGGGCAATTTCCGGCTTAAGCCTTTCGCAGTGAGTTCCTGTGCGAGGACGATGGGTGGGGTCCAAATATGTTTTTTAGAGATCCACCCCGTCCATCCGTTTTCCGAGATCATTTTAGAACGTATGAACAAAAATGAAGTGTATACAACACTTAATTGGGCCACACGAGAGGGAACAATGATAATTCAGTGAGAACCGTTGAAGCATTCTTATGGCTATAAAAGTTTTATACCAGGCTATATTTTCAATGTTTTCACTTCATCCCATTGAGAATAACCTTATAAAGGGTTTGGATAGCATATAAACATCAAGGTGGAGCTCAGGAAAGTTTCAACGGTAGAAATTTCTTTTAACAATTTTCTCTCTCGTGTGTCTCACTTCAATTTTTTATCCATCTCATTTTTGGTGGAACGTCCTAAAATTAGCTTAAAAAACGGATGGACGGAATGAATTTCCCACATACATTACAATGGCCCCACCCAACATCCTTGCGCAGGAACTAACTGCGCAGGAAATCCGCGTCCCCGAACTGCATGTGCCAGCTTAGCAGAAAGAGGGACGCGGATTCCCTGCGAAAGCCTTATGCAGGAAGTTCCTGTGCAAGGATTCTGGATGGGGCCCACTGTGATATTTGTTAAAAATCCAACCATTTCATCCGATTTTTGAACTCATTTTATGACATGAGACCGAAAATGATTAGGATCCGAAACTCAAGTGGGCCATAGTAGATGAAACAGTAGGGAAAGGAATTACTACCGTTGAAACCTTCCGAGGATCCACCTTGATGTTTATATTCCGTCAAACCGTTTATAAGGTCATTTTAACTGAGATGAAGTGAAAAAGCCAAGAAATTAAACTGATACAAAAGTTTTGTGGCCATATAAATGTTTCAAAGGTGGTCACTAAATCTCCACTGTTTTCTCTCGTGTGGCTCACTTGAGTTTTTGATTCTCCTCATTTTTGGTCGCATGTCCTAAAATGAACTCTAAAAATGGATGGACGGAGTGGCTTTCTCATAAACATCATAGTGGCCCAACATAGAATCTTGTGCAGGAACTTCCTGCAAAAGAAATCCGCGTACCAGAAAGAGTAACATCCAGAGCGCGGATTGGATACCGACAAGGTCAGTAGCCAAATCGCCAGTTAGAGTTGGGCATCTGACCAAGTCGGATCGGATTTGGTCAACCCGCCCCTATTCGAAATTTGCAAAGCCTTACCCGAATTCGATCCTATCCGAGGCCGGATCCAAATCATCTAACTCGCACCTATCCGAATCCCTATTGGCCTGAACCAATCCGAGTCCTACTCGGTTAGGAAAACCGAGTCGGATCGGATTAGGCAAAGTCTGAATCGTCCATTTTATTATTTCAACTGTTTCTTACGGTGTGATCTACTTAATTATTAGATATACTTAAAAATTTAACATCAATCCCTACAATAATTTGAAAAAACTAATGAACGGTGTGGATAAACCAAAAAAAATCAAAACAGCCCCACGTAGTTCCCTACAATAATCTGAAAAAACTAATGAACGGTGTGGATAAATAAAAAAAAATTAAAACAGCCCCACGTAGTTTACTTTCGCTGGGATGTGTGTGAGAAATCCACTCCATCTATCACTTTCGCCGGGATGGGTAGAAGAAAGTAAGGCTGATTGAAACTCAAGTGGGCCACACTATAAGGTAAAGCGAGTATCGTAACAGCTACCATTGAAATCTTCTTCGGTCCACTGAATTTTTGGATGAGGCAGATAGCCGTGATTTCCATTAATCCTGTTGGTATTAACCTTATCAACAGTCTGGATGGCCTAGAAATACAGCGTTGGGCCCTATAAATGTATCAATGGCTAGCATCCCGATAACCAATTTCGCTGTAGTGTGGTCCAATGATTTTAAATTATCATTATTTTTGTATTAAAAATATAAAATGATCTTTATCTCATGATGAACGGATTGGATTTTAAAAACCGTATTAAGGTGGGCCATAAAACCGTTTGCTACACTGGTTCTCATGATACCCACGAAAGTAGCAGGAAACGAAATAGCTTATTGAAGAAGCTTTGTGCTATAGGCTATAGCTGTCACCAGCTAGCTATACAGCTAAACTAATCTTGGAAATCGGATTGCGTACTCAGCACGCTCTCGTGGTACTGTGTAAAAACTGTTGGGCCCACCCTGAATGCATGTGATCTATCCACGCCGTCCATCCGTTTTTCCATATTATTTTAGCGGTTGAGTCCGAAATTTAATAATACCGAAAGTTCAAGTGGACCATACCATAGGAAATAGTTGGAATAATGATTTCCACCGTTGAAACCTTTTTAGGGCCCACGGTGATGTTTATTTCTCATCAAACCTGTTCATACGATCACATAGACATGGAATAAGGGAAAAAAACAAATACAAGTTTGATCCAACACGTTCGTGGCCCCAAGAAATTTTCAACGGTAGATGTTCAATTTACAGTGTTTCCTGTGGTGTGGTCCACTTGAGGTTTATATATACTTCATTTTTATTATCAAGCCCAAAAATTATCTGGTAAAATGGATGGATGGAGTGGATAAAATACATAAATCACGGTGGACCCCACAGGATTTACTCAGTACGCAATCCCCTCCCCTGCTATAGCTACCTGTCGGTGAGAAGACGAGCACTGACGCTCCTCAAGCTCAAGTTGTACGAACGGTTGGAGATCAAAGTTACAGCCTTAGAGGGCCCCACAGTGATGTATTTATTATATCTATACCGTTCATCTAGTTTTAGAGATCATTTTAGAGCATTATCAAAAAAATGAATGATATCCAAAGATCATCTGGACCACACCATAAATAGCAATAGAGATAATGATTTTCATCGTTAAACAATTTGCAGGGCACACCATAATGTTTAGTTTCCATCCAATCTGTTAATAAGATCACAAAGACGTTAATGAAGAGGAAAAACAAATTTCATATTGATCCAAAACCTCTGTGAACCTAAAAAGGGTTTCAATGATAAACGTTCAATCTCCCACTGCTTTCCATAGTGTGGTCCACTTAATAGTTAGATCTATCTTATTTTTTTGTCTTAAGCCTTAATACGATATTGCCAAATGAATGGATGGTTTGGATATAACACATACCTCGTGATCAGACCTACAAAATTTACAAACGTTACGCCAGCCCATTCGCTTTGTACACCCGCCAATCCGCTTCCGCCAACTTCGTTCGACCGTGAAGACTACAGGCTTTAAACATCTGTATGCGAATCATGACTATGACTCGCTTTCTCTTTCTCCTTCTTCCCAACAGAGAGATCCGATGAAGCTTTGAAACTGAATGGCAGAAAAAGAGATATATAGATAGAAATAGGCAGATATGGAGAGATAGAGTTGCGGTGCTCGGGTGTACGTTGAGCAGGATTTTTTGGCGCCAGACGAAAAGCCAAAGATGGATGGGCTGTAAGACTTTACTGAGGAGGATATTTTACAAAAATAGAGGGATATTTTCATCCTGAGTCGGGTCGGGTCGGGTCGGATCCTTTCGGTCCGGGTTTTCGGATCGATTCTGTCCGGATACACTACTATCCGAATCAGACCCGAAAAATGATCGGATCTGAATGGACGGACTCGATCAGGTCGATCTACACCATCGGTTCTGTTCGGAACGATACCGAGTCGGGTCGCATCTGGTTGGATCCACCGGATCAAGTCTAAAATGCCCACCTCTATCGCCAGTGAAGTGAGGTCAACTAACGCTGAGGACCCCACCATGATGCATGTGTTATATCCATACCATCCAACCATTTATATGGATCATTTTATAGCATTACAAAGAGCATGAGATTGATCTAAATTTAAAGTGGATCCACCACAGAAAACCGTGCGAGCCATCACACTCACCACACCCACCGTTGAAACATTTATAGGGCTAACAGTGATGTATTTTTGAGATCCATCCTATTCATAAGTTAACATAGAGATTAATTAAGTGAAAACAAAAATATCAGTTTCATCAGAAACTATCATCGCCCCTAAGAAGTTTTGAATGGTGGATGTCACTGTCCCCACTATTTTCTATGGTGGGTCCACTTAACTTTAGAACGTTCTCGTTCTCCTAGGAATGCCATAAAACAATCTCTAAAAATAGTTGGACGGTATGGATACAACAAATGCATAATGGTATAATCCACAGAGCTAGGTGATGTCACTTCAGTAGCAGCCATGTGGCTACTGACATTGTCAGTATCCAATCCGCGCCCTAACATCCAGGTGACGATGTAACACATGGTATGGGAGTTCCCCTAACACAAAAGTTCAATGAGATCCATCTCAATGTCTGGGTGAAATCTACTCCATCCATCAGTTTCACCGACTCATGTTACAATGAAATTTCAAAACAGAAACAGATCGAAGATTAAGTGGACCCCACCAGAAGAAAACGTAAGAGATGGACGTTCATCATTGAAACCTTAATATTTTCACAGAAGATTTGGATCAGGATGATATTTGTTGTGACCCTTTCATCCGGTGGATGTGTTAATCATAACCTCAGATCTATGAGCCCATAAACATTACTTTGAGCCCTTGGGCATTTCATTATTCTGTTAAACCGTTGGCATTTTTCATTTAAACAAATAATTAAATATGGACTAATTAGACGGTCAGGAAATCATATTTTGAACGTTTTAATTCACGTTGCATATCCATATGTGAAAGCCCTTAGTACCTGTGTATCATCAGCCATCACTATCAGAGTATCAAACTTTCCTCTTATTAATTTCACAGGGCACGTTCCCACCCTTACTAGAGAGGGGCCACGTGGCAAAAATGCATGTGAAATAGATTATATCATTGAAAGGCATATAAACATTATAGTAGGCCCCAGGAACTTTTCAATGATAGGCATTCAATCACCAATATTTTCTGGAGTGGATTAGGTGAGACCTTGGAATCATGAATGTGGGTGGGACTCCTCACTATAGGCCCGCAGGGTCCACTGTAATGTATGCGACTACATCCATGTGTCCAAAAGCTTATTTTTGCGCTTATACCGTAAAATGAACTTTCAATAGAGATGAATAGAGTGGATGTAGTCACATACATCACAGTGGGCCCTACAGTCAGGGTCCCACCCACCCGGACGCGGATTTCCTGCAGGAAGTTTCTGCCTTGAAAACTTAGTGGGGTCCACCGTGATGTTTTTCATGAATCCACTCCATCCATCCATTTTTTTAGTTCATTTTAGGGGAGTATACCAAAATAGAGAAGGATCCAAGACTTAAGTGGGCCGTACTAAAGAAAAAGGTGGTTAGGGAAATTCCTACCATTGAAACCTACCTGGGTTCTAAAATGATGCTTACATGCAATCCATATCGTTAATAATGTCATTCCTACTGGGATGAACTGAAAACATAAATATTAGCATGATTCAAAACTTTTGTGGCCCCACAAATATTTCAACTGTAGACGTTCAATTACCAAGTTTTCACCCCACTTGAACATTGGATACGGTTCATTTTTGGCCTCATACCTTAAAAGTAACTCACAAAACGGATGGACGTGGAGGATTTCTCACAAACATGACAGTGGGTCCCACCTGGGTTCCCAGCGCGGGAACTTCCTGCAAAAGGCTTTCACAGTAAATCCCTGTCCCACCCACCTTAGTGGATCCGGGGTCTCGGCTAATCCACTTCTGTTTTATTTTAGCTAATGTATGCCACGTGTGCAATTTTTGAATACATGTATGTTAAGCTTCGGCAGCTTGAGTATCATAAAACTTATAGGAAATAGGGACGCGGTTTGGCTAACGAAGCTGCCACCAGCCTAGTGGCCAGTGGTCGGTGGTATGTGGACCATATCATGATGTATGTGTTTTATTCACGCCGCCAATCCATTTTGAAAGATAATTTTAGGGCTTGATCTCAAAAATGAGGTAGATCTAAATCTCAGGTGGACCACACCATAGGAAAACAGTAATGATTGAATGTCCACCATTAATTAAAAGCCTCCTAGACTCCACTGTAATGGTTATTTGACATGTAACCTGTTGATTAGGTCATACTGACTTGGATGGAGATTAAAAATATATATCACCTTGATTCAAAACTTTCGTGGCCCTCAAAAAAGTTTTTAATGGTGCCCCTTCAATCAGCACACGCAAGAAAGCTGATTTTTCTGAAATCAGCTTCTCAATTATTATTGTTGTTATTATTATTAATGTCATTCACCCATATTCAACTTTTTTTTATTCATCCATTCACCTGCTTATTGAAAGCCTTATATTTGTGTAGGGCCTACCTTGTTATTCATGTGGGCCGAACTATAGAAAATAATTGAGAACCATAAAATAAAAAATTTAAAAAATAAAAAAATAAAAAAATAAAAACCTTCTAAATTTAAATAGTGGCCCACATGATCTGAATGGGCCTGACTCTTAGGGCAGTGCCATGAACCATCTGCACAAGTTCTATTTTATATGTTTGAGAACCAAAAGTTATGTTGGGCTTTTACCTGCCAACATCTGGATGTGAACCTAAAATTAGGAAACATAGACCGTTGAAACCTTCCCTAGGCTTACCATGAGGTATAAATGCCATCAAACCGTTCATAAGATTATTCTTGGGATGGACTGAAAACACGAACATTAGCCTGATCCAGAACGTTTGTGGCTCCAACAAGGTTTCAATTGTGAGCGGGATTCCTACCATTCTCTTTGATATGGATCTGCCTCATTTCAGACTTATGTCCTAATTAACATAGGTGAAAGATATCATGGTGGGCCCACGTACCACAAGAAAATTTTGTTCATTGGGTTTCAGGCTTGGGCAGCTTTTGTTTGGGCTTGGGCTTAATACTAGAATCGTTGGCCATGACCTATACTTAAGCCCGTTTATTAATCAGGACGGGCTTGGGCTGAACATATATAAGAGCCAGTTACCCCAGCCAGAACCTGGTACGGCGTAGCCCATTTAAAGTGTCAAGGGCATTTTTGTGAATATCATGCTTGATTGAGCATTTTCATAAATATCTTACACAATCGAGCATGACTGGGTACCTTAAAACCTTCCAGCTTGTGTGGGAAACACTTTGTTTCTTATAAGCCATCTAATCCATCCTGAAGGTGGGTCTAACCTGCATGACTGGGTTGAAGGTTGACTGAAACCCAAATTGCAGCCCTGTAATTAAGTACATGAATGGTTTTAGCAAGTGGGACTCATCTGACTGATTTGACGTGAATCAGCCGAAAGATCCTAGTTGTTGCAGCAGTTCTGACAACGTCAATGATAACCGGGATAAAAATTTTGGGATCCGAACTTACCATTTGATAATTATATGATCAACTTTATCTTAAAAGCCCGATAAATATTTGAAATAGATATCACATAGTCATCATGACATTAGCAGCAATATACCCAAAGCTACTTGTTCAAACGCCTCCATATACATCAACCACACACAGAAGTAAAGCCATACGTGATATTATATGTAATCATATGACTCTAAAATTCAGAGAAATAAATTTCTTGATAAATTTTTTTTTTTAATAGCAATGAAAAAAGGAAAAAGAATAATCTTTTAGCCGATTCCACAATATAAAGAATAGCTTCTCTAATGACCCATTCCAAAAGAATCGCTAGTTTCTTCCACGTCAATAAGCCCGAAACCCTATTAACATATGTATTTTACGAAAAGCCAAGATCCACTTCAAGCTCTGACCATAAGCAAATTCAGGATTTTCCAGTGGATTTTAAAGGCTTGATGAAAAAAAGAAAAAGAAAAAGATCAAATCCCTTCCAATTGTTGAGGCATCTTGAATCGGCAAAGTGGGCACACACGGTTCATCTCCAACCATTGAATTATGCATTCACTATAAAAAATATGTGAAGACAACATCCGTATGACCTCCATCCCTGTAGAGAACTCATTCAAACAAATTGTACACTTGATCTCATTAGACTCTCCTTTGTCGAACACCATCCTCTCCAAATCTTCAACCGAAGATATTGATGTTGGGACTACACTACCCCTCCCCTGATAAACCAAGTCCATTGATTCTCTTTGAGCCGCCACTCTCCCTTCTTCGTAATTATCTTCTTCAACCAATATCAAAACATCAATTTCAGCAACAACACGTAACATCTTCTTTCCCACTTCATGGGCTTTCTTCACCATGTCAGTTAGTTTCAAAGCCATTGATTCAATGCAGTCTGTGTTGGGGTTTTGGCCTGCAGAATCACACAAATTTGGATCTAGGATAACAATCCAAGAGCACCAAGTGATCGCAAGAAATATAGATTTAACGTGAAAAACCGTTCGGGAAAAAATCACGGCACAAAGTGACAAAAAATTCCACTATGAAAGCACAAATTATAAAGATAGAGGACTTACTCGGCTTGAGCAATTCTCAAACCTCACATTTTCTCCACCTCTTGAGACCCTGGAGCCCCTTTAGAAAGCCTAAAACCCTTTTAGAAATATTTAGACCTCTTGGAATCTATTTATAGACTTAGAAACAAGTGGAAGCGAAACAAGAAACAAAATTCGCAAAATCTGCGTTTCTGCAAACGAATTTGCAAAAACCTTCGATGACATCGAACCTAATTTGACGTTATCAAAAAATGATAAAAACAATTCAGTGACTGGGGCTAAAAGTCCTGAAAATTCTCAATGGCATCAACCAGCTTTGATGACATCGAAGTTGGTTCGATGTCATCGAACCTACACTGTCAGATTTAAAACATTTGTTCAGTAACAATTTCCACCATGTCTTCAATCTTCAAATGTGTAGCTTCTTATCATCTTCTCTTATCTCTGCCTTGCATCATAACTTCATCAATGCTTTTTGTGCACACTCCATCCTCCTTTTACGCCATCGTCAAGCCTAGAGAAGTTGCACATAACTTGAACTTCTCCGAAGGAACGATCTTGGTGAGCATGTTTGTCGGATCTGAACCCACATGCCCTACCACCTTGGCTCATGTCTTCTCCAAAAACAAGATGTAGTCTTCTATACTATCTCACCGCCACCCAATATTGTTTGCCGGGGTATTTGCTCACAACACTGATAGCCTATGAAATAACCGGTCTAATACAGACCATGGCATGCATTCTTAACCACATTCGAATAAAGCCCATGAGACATATCTTGTTTTTCCCTATCTGTTTTGGGACATTTCCTGAGGAAAACTTTGAATTGAGCCATGTAGGGAACTCTCACCGGCTTTGCCTGGTCCATCACATCCTTGATCAAAACTTACACAAGGTATTCTACCTGTGATTACCAAAACCTGCTCTTCTTCTAGTCTTTATGAATATCACCACCGAGAACCTTCTTTACAACCCCCGATCCTTCATTTCGAATGTCCCACTTAACCGAGTATCCAGTACATTGATTTCAGACAAGTCATGATTGGCAATATATATGTCATCAACATACAATTCCTGACTCACCATGAAGGAGTCAAATTTAGAAGTTGAGTGGAGGGTGTGGGTAAATGTAGGCTTAACCTTACTATAACACCCTGAAAATTGGGGGTCGAGCATAAGCTCCACTCTCGAGTTCCAACGCTTCACTTATGTAACATAGATAATGATGATTAAATGTTGTCCATGTTAGTGCATTAAACATGAGTGGGATTACACCAAAATAGCATATCATACTCCAGAGACAGTTAAATTACGCAAGCGGAAGAACTGTCATAGATATATAAAGTATATAAACTATTGTAAGTCTCCAGAGTGTGAACATGTTACCAGGTTAAATAGATACATATATACTTCCTAAAATGGACCAAAAATGAATATACTTGTGTGATTCAAAAGGACAAAATAGCAAGTGTAAGGGCATCTAATCAACATCCCAAAAGTCCCCGTTGATCAGGCCAGGTTCATATGAACCCGCCTGAAAACTACATGAAAGAGAATGCCTTCTTGTCATCCTCATAGTCCAGCTCCACCTCGTAGGCATTGCCTCCACCTTTAACAAAGACAAGGTCTGGTTAGTGTGTACAACATCGTCCCGTAACGTGAGAGTGAGTGATCAACTCAGTGGAACCATAAAGCAAAGGTTAACATGTTATCAATTTAGTCAAGCAGTAATGATAAAACAATACAATCAAACATCCCTAAATACTCTGATTAATACAGGAATGGTATGTATAAATGATGCATGCCCTCGCCTACACTCCCTTTGCAATATTCATCTAACGGTCGCGCATGTCAGTCACTTCCTCAGTGCTCTCTACTCAACGCCAAACGACACATGCAGTGCGGCGCATGAACGTGATTACCAAGTTCTTATTAGTCCTTTTCATACAGCAGGATTGGGAAGCTAAGGTACCGCCCTTTTATATCATTAACCCAAACAATGATCCATCTAGGGTCGTCAATCCTATTTAATCACATACGATAGGCAAGTTCAGGTCACTACCACCAACGCCCTACCAACTGGCATTCTATTTTAGAAGGCTCGTCGCCAACCCGACTGGGGACCATAGCCAGGCTGCAGCGGGGTAGGCCTATTTCATACTCGAGGTCACTACAAAGGGCTCGTCACCTGATCAGTGTGGGCCGATAGCTCGAATACAGTGTCCTATACCACCGTATTTGACTCACGAGTTTGGGTTGCTCACTGGACACTGCGGGGAGGCTCGTCGCCCCAGCGTAGGCCGACAACTCGATCACGGTGTCCCATACCACCATGTCCGGCTCATGAGTCTTAGTGGATCGATGTACCAAGGTTAAACGGGCTTTCCACTGGTGAGTTTGGTACCTTAAATTCAAGCCGTAGCGTCCATACATGGTGAACATACATCGGGCCAATCAGGTTGCTTGACTAGTTCGACTAGTACAAGCGTACGCTGAATTAATCGACATGGTACCACTATCGACAATCATCATACGACTCGGATTCATTGAACGCATCAGATGTGGCGAGACTAATTCGGCCACCCATTGTAAATCATTACCGATTGCCTGGACTACATCGTAGCCCCAAACACACTTCAAGCAATTGTATATGCATGTAGTAACCAAAGACAGCATGTGACAACTAAAATCAAATATAAATCTCATTTGGGCATTTCAACATATACATGCCACACATGTAACCACATATAGGCATTTCATCCATAAATCGCAAAGTAGTAAGATAGATCACATAAAGGAAACTGTAACCATAGATAAGAGAATTGAGAATCTCATCTCAACACCCTCATTACATACATTTAAACGAACATTTTCTCATTCAGGTATTTTATCAAACACTTAGGCTACACATTTCAACATACATGTATTAGACTAGTTATAACGTATATCCTGGCAAGCCCTTTTACAAAGTAGTTGCTACACACACAACCAACATATATTCATAGTTAATAATCATGGAAAGCACAGATTCAAATTCCATATTCATTCAGACATTTTCACACACACTTAGACTACACACTACAACATACGTAACGTATGTTGGCTATAATAGGAATTAGGACAAATCCTTTTACCAAGGAGTTGTCACACGCATAACGGCCATATATTCACGACGAATAATCATGGCAACCGCAAATCCAAAAACTAAACGTATTCCATTATTTCAACAAATACATAGAATACACTATCCTTGACATAGTTCATACGTATTCATAAAGCAAAACAAACATCATATTTGACATATGAAATGACACCCCTGTCAGCAATAAATCATTAAGCGACATTGAAAGGCTTGAAAACCATAACCTAAACGTATATAGTCCGCACCTTTCACCGTAGACTCGTAACGAACTCAATTTAGACACTAAGCCTTTGTCTACGGCACAACGGTCACCTGTTACATGAAATAGGTTAGCTATTTCATCACTTACACTATTGAAAACCCTAAAACAGATTAGGGTTAGGTTTTCTTACCTACAAACGGAGTCGAAATCGCCGGAATAGCGATGTAGACGTGGTAGCTAAGCCCGTGGAGCGATGGGATCAAATCCCAGGAACTCTCTCTCACTTTCTGTCTCTCTCCTTCTCTCTTTGCTCTCTTCTCTCTCCTAGGTTTTTCAAATTCGTATGGAATGAGAGAGAGAGAGAGGGTTTAAGCCCTTATATAGGCTCAGAACTGACTGGAATGGCCCCAGGGCCATCTATTTCTGTTCAACGGAGCACTTCTGGAGGCCACCCTTCTGTGTGCAGTTAGACTTAAGCTCCCCGGCATTGGATCTAGGTTGAGTTAAGTTTTCGGTCTGATCGATTTACAGATCGACCGCGGCGGACCAGTTTCAGTTCAACGATCATCGGTACTCGATCAGGGCCACAAGTGTACTGATATGTGTGGGAAATTTCTCCTGATCCGAGGGTGTATTTGGGTCAGATTCTGATGGTCTGAATCCTTATATTTGGTCCGCAAGGGACACATCTTAGTTTAGTTAAGTTTGGATTTTATTTGCAAAAATATTCACGTTTCTCACACACTTCACTCTGGACTCAAGTTGTGCATTTCTGGACACAGTCAGGACTTTATTTCCGAGATGGTTCTCAAGCTTAGTAAGGTGGTCATAATCATTTAGTCTCGCAGTAATCGGACTTTCGATGAATGATCTAGATCCGATACAAAGTTTCAACGTGCTCCCGAGAGCAACAGGGTAATGAGATTGATCCTAGATTATAAGGTAATATAGCGTCAATGATTCTGCAAGTTTTGGGTCTTACAGTTCGTATTTAAAGTGGTTCAAGCAAATTTCACAGTTAATCTAGTTTAACACTTAGTTAATTTCAACTAATTTCTAAAGGATTTGGTCCTGAGTGATTTTTGCCTGAGGTAGTACTCGGGTCTTTATACGGATTTTTTCGGGACGTTACACTTATGGTTTATACCTCAATCATCGACAGTCTATGCAAAGATGGGCTCACAAAGGAGGCCCTTAAACTCTTCTCAGAAATGGTTGGTAAAGGGATTTGGCCAGATGTTTTCTCTTACGGTTCTTTAATTTATGAACTATGCAATTTAGGGCAGTGGAAAGAAGCAATGAGTCTGTTCGAGGAAATGTTGGTTGGAGGAGTCTCACCCAATGTGACAACCTTCAACATACTAGTGAATGCTCTTTGCAAAGAAGGAATGGTTAAAGAATCCCATGGATTACTAGAATTGATGACTCAGAGAGGTCTGGAGCCTGATGTAATCACATATAGTGCATTGATGAATGGCTACCGTTTTATTGGCCAAATGGATGCTGCCTTAAAGATATTTGATTACATGGTATGTAAAGGGCATAGCCCTTCTGTTGTGACTTACACCTTGTTAATCAACGGCTATTGCAAGAATCAGATGGTAGACAAGGCTATGCAGCTTTTTCGAGAAATGCCTTACAAGGGATTGAAGCCCAATGTTGTTACTTACAACACTCTTATAGGTGGGTTGTACCGGGTACGGGGAATTGTCGCTGCACAAGAGCTCTTCGATGAGATTCAAGCTCATGGACAATGTCCAGATCTCATCACATACACCATTTTGATAAATAGGATGTGTAAAAGTGATCGTCCTGTCGAGGCAATGAAACTACTTAATGAGATGCAAATTAGAAGAATTCAACCAAATAATAAAGTTATTGATGTCCTTACTAATGGGATGTACGTAGTTAGAGAACTTAAATATGTGAATGAGCTTTTCAGTTGGGCCTCCACCATGGGCTTGGGGAATAATGTTAGGACATATAACATGTTAATCAATGGGCTCTATAAAGAAGGGCTTTTAGAGTAAGCTAATTGTAACTCCCTAAAATTCGAGGGTCGAGCAGGAGCCGAACTCCCGAGTCCCAACACATCACTTATGCAACATAGATAATGATGATTAAATGTTGTCTATATTAGTGCCTTAAACATGAGTGAGATTATACCAAACAGCGTATCATACTCCAGAGACAGTTAAATTTCGCAAGTGGAAGACTGTAATAGATGTATAAGATATATGAACTATAGTAAGTCTCTCAAGCGTGAATAAGTTACCAGGTTAAATATATATACATGTATACTCCCAAAATGTACAAAATGAATATACATGTGTAACACCCTAAAATTCGGGGGTCGAGCAGGAGCCCAACTCCCGAGTCCCAGCACATCACTTATGTAACATAGATAATGATGATTAAATGTTGTCTGTATTAGTGCCTTAAACATGAGTGAGATTATACCAAACAGCATATCATACTCCAAAGACAGTTAAATTTCGCAAGCGGAAGACTGTGATAGATATATAAAGTACATAGAGGTGTTTCCCAACCTCCCGAGTATAATGGCATTACGGAGCTGAATAAATACATATCTGTTTTTAAAAAAATACAAAATGACAAAATGTGAATGTCCAACTAATGATATATCCCTGTAAACCCGTTGATTAGAGCAGTCTGCGTAAACCGCCTGATAATTGCATGTATACGAACTCCTCCTCATCGTCGTAGAAGTCTGGCTTAGCCTCATACGTCGCGCCATAATCTGCATCTAAGACAGAGTCTGGTTGGTGTTTAAAACACCGTCTTAAACGTGTGAGTGAGTAATCAACTCAGTGGAGCTATAAGGTAAAGGTTAACATGTTATCAATTCAATCAAGCAGTAATGATAAAGCAATACAATCAAACATCCCTACGTACTCTGGTTAATGCAAATATGATATGTATTAATGATGCATGCCCTCGCCTGCACTCCCTCTGCGATCTTCCTCTTACAGTCGCGGCATGCACCCCTTCCTCTGTGCTCAACACCAACACCAAAGGTACATGCAATGCGGTGCATGAGCGTGATTACCGAGTTCTTATTAGACCTTCTCATACAACAAGATTAGAAGGCTAAGGTACCTCCCTTATATCATTTCCCAAAAAAATCCATTCTACGGTCGTCAGTCCTAGCTAGTCTCATACGATGTTGCAATTCTAGGTCGCTACAAAGGGCTTGTCACCTCAATGCGGGCCTAGCTTATACTCTACTTACTACAGAAAGGCTTGTCGCCTCAACACAGTCTCATAGTATGCTTGAGGTCACTACGAATGGCTCGTCACCTAGTCGTAGGCTGACAACTCGAATTCAGTGTCCCATACCACCGTATTCGGATCACGAGCTTAGGTTGCTCACTGGTCACCACGGGTGGGCTCGTCACCCCGGCGTAGGCCAACAGCTAGACCACGGTGTCCCATTCCACCATGTCCGCTCATGAGTCTTAGCAGATCGAGGTATCAAGGTTAACGGGTTATACACTGGTAAGTTGGTACCTTAGATTCAAACAGTAGCGTCCATACATGGTGAACATATATCTGGTCAACCGGGTTGCTTGACAAGCTCGACTGGTCGAGCATACGTCGAGTCGATCGCATGAAGCGCGTAAGCATTCCGCGTGGCCTAACTACTGTCGACAAGCAGTGTACGACTCGGATTCATTGGGCGTGTTTGTCGTGGTTAAGCAGTTCAACCACCGTTCACAGACGTTTACCGATTGCTTGCACTAAATAGTAGCCCCAATCACATTCCAAATAATAGCATTCACATCTAGTAATCCAAAATAACATGTGACAACTGAAATCAAATATAAATCTTACTTGAGCAATTTAACAAACACGTACTACACATTATCATACATAGACATTTCATCCATACAGCACATAGGATTGGGATAGGTTATATAAAGGATACTATAACCATAGTTAAGGGAATTGAGAATCTTATTTCAACACCCTCATTACATGCATTTAAACAAGCATTTTCACATTCAGATATTTTATCAAACACTTAGTGTAACGCCCTGAAAATCGGGGGTCGAGCATAAGCTCCACTCCCGAGTTCCAACGCATCACTTATGCAACATAGATAATGATGATTAAATATTGTCTGTGTTAGTGCATTAAACATGAGTGGGATTACACCAAAACAACATATCATACTCCAGAGATTGTTAAATTATACAAGCGAAAGACTGTGATAGATATATAACATATATAAATTATTATAAGTCTCCAAAGTGTGAACTTGTTATCAGGTTATATATATATACATGTATACTCCAAAAATAAACAAAAAGAATATACATGGGTGCTCCAAAAGTATAAAATAACAAGTGTAATGGTGTCTAATCAACATCCTTGTAACCCCGTCGATCAGAACATGGTCTACATAGACCTTCCTGAAGACAGCATGTAGGAGAATGCCTCCTCGTTGTCCTCGAAGTCCGGCTCCGCCTCAGGAGTCGCGTCATCATCTGTAATCAAGACAGAGTCTGGTTGGTGTTTAAAACACCGTCCCGTAACGTGGGAGTGAGTGATCAACTCAATGGAACTATACAACAAAGGTTAACATATTATCAATTCAGTCAAGCAGTAAAATTAAACATCCCTGAATACTCTTATTAATGTAAGAATGATATGAATAATGATGCATGCCCTCGCCTACACTCCCTCGTGCGACACCATCTTACGGTCACGGCATGCTTTCTTCCCTTTGTGCTCTTCAACCTGGGGCACATGTAATGCGATGTTATGAGTGTGACTACCAAGTTTTTGTTAGTCCTTTTCATATAGCAGGATTGGAAAACTAAGGTACCTCCCTTATATCAATTCCCAAACAATGATCCATCTAGGGTCGTCAATCCTAGTTAATCATATACGATAGGCAAGTTCAGGTTACTACCACCAACGCCCTACCAACTAGCAATCTATTTTCGAAGGCTCGTCGCTAACCCGACTGCGGACCACAGCAAGGCTGTGCCGAGGTAGGCCTATTTTGTACTCGAGGTCACTCCACCAATGCCCTACCAACTGGTAGTCTATTTTCGAAGGCTCATCACCAACCCGACTAGGGACCACAGCCAGGCTGCACCAATGGAGGCCGACAGCTCGAATACAGTGTCCCATACCACCATATTCGGCTCACGAGTTTGGGTTGCTCTTTGGTCACTACGGGGAGGCTCGTCGCCCCAGCATAGGCCGACAGCTTGACCACAGTGTCCCATACCACCATGTCCGGCTCATGAGTCTTAGCGGATCGAGGTACCAAGGTTAACAGGGTTTTCACTGGTGAGTTTGGTACCTTAGGTTCAAGCAGTAGCGTCCAAACATGGTAAACATACATTAGGTCAATCGGGTTACTTGACGAGCTCGACTAGCACGAGCACACATCGAGTTGATCGACATGAAGTGCGTGGCACTCCGTGTGGCCTAACCACTGTCGACAACCGTAGTACGACTCGGATTCATCGACACATTCTGTGTGGCGAAAGCAACCTTAGCCACCCAATTCAAGGCCTGTTATTGATTGCCTGGACTATATCATAGTCCCAACTACGTTCAGTTTCAACAAAGAATCATATGAGGAAATCAAACGGTAATGAATAGACAATTCAAATCCAATAAGTATTTGATCATGTTATAAGATACAAGTTAAACATGAATTTACACATACACATTCTTACACGTACACATTCCATAAATAAGATAGGTATTATCGTATACAATATATGGAGGAAATCATACACATCTTTAAGGCAGTCAAGACTCTCATCTCAACACCCTTAATTAGCATAACTTAACTCATACTCGCTCATGCAAACATTTCTACAAACACTTAGACTACACTTTCCAACATACATGACGTATGTTGGCTACATCACGTATTAGGGCAAATCCTTTGGCCAAGGAGTTGTCTCATATGTAACAATCATGGGTCTACGACAGTTAATCATGGCAAGCACCAATCCAGATTTCTAACACGTACAAATATTTCAACAAACACATGAAATACCCTAAATACAACATAGCTTATATGTATACGTAAAGCGAAACCGACAACACATTTGGCATGTATAATGGCACCCACGTCAGTAATAAATCATTAACTGCTATTGAAAGCCTTGAAAACCATAACCTAAACGTATATAGTCCGCACCTTACGCCGGTAGACATGTAACAAACTCAGTTCATTCACTCACGCTCCGTCTACGGCCCGACGGCAACCTATTTCATGAAATAGGTTAGCTATTTCATTACTTTAACTAATTAAAACCCTAGAACGGATTAGGGTTAGGATTTCTTACCCAATAGTGAAATTGAAATTGCCGGAATAGCGATCTAGTAGCGATGAATAAGCACGGGTAGAGGCAGGGTAGACTACCAGGAATCTTCACCAACTTCCCTCGTACTTTCTCTCTCTCTCTACTCTCTTCTCTCCCCTAGGGTTTTCCTCAAATTCGTATGGAAGGAAAGAGAGAGGGCTTAAGGTCCTTATATAGGCCTAAAACTGATGGAAATGGCCACAGGGCCAAGGTATACTTAAGTTATAGTCAAATGAGGCTTATTCCGATCTAACAGAGCACTTCTAGAGGCCCCTTTTCTGCGTGCGGTCGGACTTAAGCTCCATAACATTGGATCTAGGTCGAGTTAAGTTTTTGGTCCGATCGGATTTATACATCGACCGTGACAGACCAGTTTCAGTTCAACGGTCACCGGTACTCGATCAGGGCCACAAGTGTACTGACATGTGTGGAAAATTTTTCCTGATCCGAGGGTGTATTTGGGTCAGATTCTGATGGTCTGAATCCTTATATTTGGCCCGTAAGCGACACGTCTCAGATTACTTAAATTCAGATTTCATTTCTAAATATATTCACGTTTCTCACACACTTCGCTTCGGGCTCAAGTTGTGAATTTCTGGACACAGTTATGACTTAATTTCCGAGATGGTTGTCAAGCCCAGCAAGGCGGTCATAATCGTTTAGTTTCATGATGATCGGACTTTCGACGTGCGGTCCAGGTCCGATACGGAGCTTCGTGATGCTCCCGAGAGCAACTGGGTAATGAGATTGATCCTAGATTATAAGGTAATGTAGCGTCGATGATTCTACAAGTTTTGGGTCTTGCAATTCGTATTTAAAGTGGTTCAGGTGAATTTCACAGCTAATCTAGTTTAACACTTAGTTACTTTCGTCTAATTTCTAAAGGATTTGGTCCTGAGTGATTTCTGCTTGAGATGGTACTCGGGTCTTTGTACGGATTTTTCCGGGACGTTACAATATACCTCACTTAAAGAAAAATTTCATCCCCGAAATTGTCTAAGGGTAATAAGTAAAGGTTTTCAGGTTAGTTTTATTGGTTTCAGGTTTATATACGTGTTAGGGTATATAACAACTACACTAGCCTAGCTCATATCGGTCTACCCCCCTTAAAAGTTTCTACCTTTAAGGTTTGAAAACAAATGTCCAAATCATTATTATCGTGCTAAGTGTTTGATGATAAAGTTTACCTAAGGGTTGTATGTTCTACCCTTTATGATTGGGCCAATATGGAAAATCAATTGTAGTAGGCTCAAACCCAATACATCGATTTCCCGCTTGACTAGGGCAGACAACACATTGTATCCCTTCCTAATCCTGATGGATCCTGGTCTTCTGCTCGGTCAAGCAGTGAGTCCTTTGGTAATCACCCAGGATTGAGAATTGAGTTAAGCCGCGAATGCCTCGTACGGATATGGTTATGAAATTTCGAAGTTGATCATCTTAAGTATTTTATGAGTATTATAACTCGTTGAGAGGTTCAAGCCTCATGTTTATAAGGTTGTCCCTTGGGTCTTGTTCAACGAGAGTTCTTGTTTAACCTATGTCTAACTTGGTGGATAATAAGTTCCTTTATGGTGCTCATAGTCAAAGTCAAAGGCTATACTAGAGGGGTTTTCAATCTCCTAAAAGTAGATTTTTATGTCACCATTTCGATCATACGGCTAGGGGGTTATGGGCAGATTGTACTTCGATTACATTAACTTCGGGAGGTAGGGAAGAGTCGAGAGTTCTAAAATATTTCAAAAGTTTGTGGTGTTAGCAACATAAGGCCACGGGAAAGGAAAGAAAAGGGACATTTCTTCGACGCGGTATGAACCTTGAATTTACAAGGGAAATAAGAAACTTATAACCTTGCTGTGGTCCGCCTCTAACATGATCTTATAGAGTATTAAACTATGAAACTCAATCCTACTTGAGGGTTCTAATTTAATTGTACGAAAACAACAAAAAAATAGATATATATCTTTACGTATAATCAAATTTAATCACAGGATAATTCCTAGTATGAATATAAGAATTCCTAAAAGATATGACCAACCTATTAGCAACTTGAAGTTGTAGAAATTTTTTGTTTCGACCTTTCTATTATTTATAACATATACCATATTATTTTTTTATAATGAGGATAGTAATCCATTGTTGGGTCTATTCTTTCATGTGAATTGGTTTAATAGACCTAGTGTCTGCCAATAGGAATATAGGTGTACCTTGAATGTGAGCAGTGACCTCAATGGTCAAAGGCACTACAGTTGTTGACTCAGGTGCTTCAACTGCAAGTGCATGCACACGGGCTTGTTGAGGATGGTTTGGTTGCATTGTCATAGGTCTTTGAGGCGGCCTTTTCTGAGGTATAGGTGGTCGGTAAAATGGCTGCGCTGGTGATGCAGATCGTAGTGGTAGAGTCATTATATCACGTGGTGGTCGATGGTCGATCTTGAGGTGGTGTGACACCGTTGTCTTTCATCTTGGTGAAACAGAAGGGGTCAGTGTGTCCGCCTTTATCGTAATATGTACACCAACGTTTCGCTAGCCTTTGCTGGGTCGGCAGAGCCATGGGCCTGGGAGGCAAGTCTACATGTGGCATCTTACCTAGGACTGGTCGGTCCTGTGATTCGGGTTGAGGCCTCGGGCCCATTGGTATACATGTTTGAGAAACTGTCTCCATCTTGCTCAACTCTTAGAGACATGTTGACTAGCTCGGCGTAATTGGAAATGCTAGCGCAACACTTTTGAGTGCGGATATCGGGCCGTAACCCATCTGAAAAATGCCGCATTTTCATCGGTTCATCAGTTAGTATCCAAGGAGCGTATCTGGCTAGCTCCGTAAACCTGTTCTCGTACTCTGTCACTGTCATGCCTCCCTGTCTGAGGTGCAAAAATTCATTCTCCTTCTCATGCCGGTACGTAAGGGGATAGTACTTCTCATGGAAGCGGGTCTCAAATACTGCCCACGTCCATACATAATCAACTGCAACTGTCCGTAGAACACTATTCCACCATAAGCTGGCCTCATTCTCAAACATAAAGGTGACCAACTTGACCTGCTCCAGCTCTGTATAGTGTAGCATCCTCAGCATCTTGGAGACGCCGTCAAGCCAATATTCGGCCTCCTCAGGTTTATGAGAACCCGCAAAGGTAGGAAGCTGCAAGCACTGGAATCGCTCAAGGAGGCCACTAGTACCCAAGTTCTCCGTAGGGTATATAGTAGGTACAGGTAAAGTCACACCGTCATCCTGAGTGACAGGCCCTATAGTGTCCGCAGGGTGTACAGATGGTGCATGTGGAGTCGCACTCCTACCCTGACCTAGGGCCCCTGCAATAGTGGTCAAGAGCTGCTGCTGCTGCTGCTGGTGATGCACCTGTTGCTGCTAGTGCATCATCATTAACAACTGCGCCAACCTATCCGTAGGTGGGGCCGACTGAGGCACATGCTGCGTCGAAGAAGACACACGGTTTTGCTCACGAACCGGTGGTGTGTATGGTGGCGGCCCAATTATAAGACCAGTAGAAAGCTGAGACGCAGGCATAGTCTCACGAACCAGGTCTGAACTAGGGTCCGTACGACCATCACTCCAAGGAGGTACCCGGTCCATCAAATTAGTAAATGTGAGGCGTGTCGTGCCCCGCGTGACCATAGGTGGCCTACCCTATATTCAACATAGGGTGCAACCCAGGTCAGATTCAGCATACTCACAAACTTATTTACGCAGTATTCATACACAGGTTAAAGCAACTTCATGCATTTCATTTACCAAAATTGTCATAATACATGAGACACAGTGTTACATGAATCATGACAGAAGATGCATGTGAGCTAATACAACTAAGACTTCAGACATTTAAAACATTCTACCAACTACTACACTTCTAGGTGTAACGCCCCAGATTTTTACCAACCTAGAGTTAGATGTCCTTAGGCAAGGGGTCGATCTTAACCCCTTATGAACCTCTCAAACCTCAAATCCTTTAGAAATGAGACACGTTTAACTAAGTGCTAAACTAAATTAGCTATGAAATCCACTTGAATTACTTTAAGTATGATCTGTAAGACCCAAAACTTGTAGAATCATCGACGCTGGGTTACCCTGAAATCTAGGATCAATCTCATTACCCAGTTGCTCTCAGGAGCACATTGAAACTCCATATTGGATCTGGACCGCACGTTGAAAGTCCGATGACCACGAGACTAAGTGTTTAAGACCGCCTTGCTGGGCTCGACAACCATCTCAAAAATCAAATCCAGTTAGTATCCCGGGGCTATTCGCTTGAGCCCGGAGTGGTGTGAGAAGACGTGGTTTTCTTTAGAAATTAAATATAATTTAAGTAATCTCAGAATTGTCACTTGTGGGCCTGATATAAGCAATCAGACCATCAGAATCTGACCCAAATACACCCTCGGATCAGGGAAAATTTCATACACAGGTCAGTGTACTTATAACCTGATCGAGTTTTGGTGACCATTGAACTGAAACTGGTTCGCCACATGTGATCTGGGAACCCGATTGAAATGAAAACTTAACTCGACCTATAGTCAGGGAGCTTAAGTCCGACATTTAGCTCAAGGGGGGGCTCCGGAAGTACTCCGTTGAGCTGAAACAGATGCCCTTTAGACAGAACCCAAGTATACCTTGGCCTTGGGCCTATTTTCGGTAATTTTAGGCCTATATAAGGACCTTAAACCCTCTCTCATTCACTCCATACGAATTTAAGAAAACCCTAGGAGAGAGAAGAGAGTAAAGAGAGAAAAAGTGTGAGAGAAGTGGAAGGAGATTCTTGTTGCCCTATCCTTCTATTCTATGCACCGATCCATCACTACCGTATCGCTTTTCCGGCGATTCTGATTCCGTTTTCGGGTAAGAATTCCTAACCCTAATCAGTTCTAGAGATTCAACTAGTGGAAGTGATGGAATAGCTAACCTATTTCATGTCATAGGTTGTCGTTCTACCGTTGATAACTACTTAGTGTTTAATTGAGTCCGTTACTCACTTCTACGGCATAAGGTGCGGACTATAGACGTATAGGTTAAGGTTTTCAAAGCTTTCAATGTCAGATAATGATAGATTCATGATTTGGGTGTTATTTTACATGCAAAATGCGACGTTCATTTTGCGATCCAGTTACGTATGCAAATTATGGCGTTTAGTGTATTCTGTATATTTATAGAAAATACCCTATACGTATAAAATATGGAAGTGTGTTTGCCATGATTAATTACTGTGGGTATATGCTATATATATGTAATACTTACTCGGCGAAATGATTCACCCTAATACATGTTTTGGCTAATATACGTTATGTATGTTAAATAAGTGTAATCTAAGTGTTTGTGAAAATGCTTGTATGAGTAAGTACTTAGATGATAGTGTTTTAGGTAGGTGTTGAGATAGGATTCTCAACTACCTTAGAGATGTGTATGATTTTCTCTATGCAAGTTGTTTGATTTAATCGCTTACTTATGAAATATATGTGTTTGTATTTCCTGCTTACATTGTACTTTATAACATGCTTATTAACATGTTTGAATTATTTTGTTTATTCTGCTTTATTCTACATGCTTTTGGTTAAGGATTGAATGTGATTGGGGCTATGTTATAGTCCAGGCGATCGGTAACAGACTTGAAGTTGTGGTTGAGATTTATTCGCCATGTAGGACGTGTTTGATGAACCCGAGTCGTACTAAAGTTGTCGGCAGTGGTTAGGCCACACGGAGAGCTTATGCACTTCATGTCGATCAACTTTGGGTGCGCTCGTGCTAGTCGAGCTCGTCAAGTAACCCGATTGGCCTTATGTATGTTCACCATGTTTGGACGCTATTGCTTGAACCTAAGGTACCAAACTCACCAGTGGAAACCCCGTTAACCTTGGTACCTCGATCCGCTAAGACTCATGAGCCGGACATGGTGGTATGGGACACCGTGGTCGAGCTGTCGGCCTCGCTGGGGCGACGAGCTTCCCCGTAGTGACCAGTGAGCAACCCAAACTCGTGACCCGAATACGGTGGTATGGGATACTGTATTCGAGCTGTCGGCCTACAATGTTTTGATGATGAAGTCGTGATGGGTGATGGGGGAGTAGTGTAACGTTTCCGTGCAACAGCCCTGACAGCCCAAGACGTGCCCTTTGTAGTGACCTCGAGCATACTTTGAGACTATGTTGAGGCGAGGAGCCTTCCGTAGCAACAAGAGTATAAGCTAGGCCTACCCCATCGCAACCTAGTTGTGGTCCCCAGTCGAGTCGGTGATGTGCCTTCGAAAATAGATTGCCAGTTGGTAGGGCGTTGGTGGTAGTGACCTCAAACCACAACTTCGTATGAGATTTACCAGGATTGACGACCCTAGAATGGATCATTATTTGGGTATTGATATAAGGGAGGTATCTTAGTTTTCCAATCCTGCTATATGAAAAAGGACTAATAAGAACTTGGTAATCATATGCATGCACCGCATTACATGTGCGTTCAGGGGTTGCAGGTCAAGCACTAAGGTAGTGTTGTCATGCATGAACGTGAGATGAAGTCACTGAGGGAGCGTAGGCGAGGGCATGCATCATACATCCATACTATTCTTGCATTAACAACAGTACTAAGAATGTGTGATTTATTGCTTTATCATTACTGCTTGACTGAATTAATAACATGTTAACCTATGCTTTATTGTTCCACTGAGTTGATCACTCACTCCCACGTTACGGGATGCTGTTGTACACACCAACCAGACCCTGTTTGAGTTTCAGATGATGACGATGCTTGCGAAGCAGAGCCGAACTTTCATGTTGATGAGGAGGGTTACTCCTTTATACAGCTATCAGGCGGGTTTATGTAAACCATCTTCTGATCGACGGGGTTACAGGGTTGTTGATTAGATGTCATTACACTTTAGTTTGCTCTTTTGGAACACCCTTGTATATTCATTTTGTCCATTTTTTGAGTATACATTGATATATTTAACCTGGTAACATGTTCACACTCTGGAGACTTACAACAGTTTATATATTTTATATATCTATCACAGTCTTCTACTTACATAATTTAACTATCTCTGGAGTATGATATGCCGTTTTGGCTTAATCTCATTCATCTTTAATGCACTAACCTGGACAACATTGAATCATAAGCATATATGTTGCATAAGTGATGCGTTGGAACTCGGGAGTTGAGTTTATGCTCGACCCCCAATTTTCAGGGCGTTACAAGATGGTATCAGAGCATGATTTGGATTAAACAGAGACTTTGGTTATGGTCAAATGACGTACGTTGACGCTTTTTGACGTAGTTGGGTGTGAGAAAAATATAGAAATAAACTTAGGCTTCCCAGTTTCGCCAATTGGCGAAGTTCACCGAAAACGATTGCCGAGATCGACCCGTACCCATCTGTGATCGCATGAGACGACCTCGGATCACTCCCAGACAGTCTATCGACGAATCTAGATCACAAATGACCTCATCCCAACCTTTAGAAATCGCTAAATGCGAATATACATCAAATAGTATCCGAAATGGCCCGAATAGGCTCAAAACGGAAGTGGGGCCCAAATCGGGCACTTCCGGGGGGACCCAGGGTGGGCCCCATACATTTTTGAAGTAAGGGGGGCAGGAGGACCTCGTCCAAAGGGTAAGCCCTCGCCAAACACTCCAGGGGTCGACGAGGCCTCACCGGCTAACGGGCCAGGCCGGGCGGGCCGCTCGGGCCAATGGCATGTTGCGTCTTGTATGTCCCACTAGTACAATGGGTTTCTGTTAAAACCCTCCCAAACACTCCCCTCCTTCACAAAGCACCCTCCCAAGCTCTCCTTTCTCTCCCAAACTTCAGATTTTTCACAAAAATCGCCCCTCCAACCTCTTCCTCTTTCGTTTTCGTGCACCCTCCCCACCACCCTGCTGCACACCCATCTCCCTTGCTGCCTACCTTTCCATTCTCTCTCATTTGAGCTCTTGAATCCCCCATTTGAGTCTCAAATTCGTGTAAATCCACTAATCCACATTTTTGTGTCCCATAGCCTTCACACCCTCCAAATGTTAGGACATTTAGGGTCGTTCTACCAACTACATTCGGTGCGATTAAGGTGAATGAAATTGTTGGATGAAATTGTACAAGTAACAATAAATGTATGTGTAAGGTATTGTCCCTATATTGGGTGTAGTGTATCCCATGGTTTCCAACACCGTATTTGGAATGTATGCAATGAAAAGTAAATCCCGAGATTTCCTTTCAAATTACACTTGGAAATTCATCATCATGGGATTTGGAAATCCCATCTCACACTGTCCAACACAAGGCTCATTTTCCAAGCCTATAAAAATTAATTTTAATCCCATCCCACCCTCCTACCAAACATGTCACTCCCAATCCCGAGGTGGGATTAACAATGCAGTCCCATTTAATACAACTTAAGACCACTGGCCAAATAGGCCCATAGAGTTTTGGACCTAGGTTGGTATCCTAGATTACAAGCAAACCTAACAGTATGGGAAATCCAATAAATTGATGACGTGAACCCTAGGACTTCCTTAGTTGATACGGGCATCTGTGAAGTGCTCAAGCATAGTTAAATTCAAGTTCGAGCAACTCGATTCCAATCAGACAACTTTGACCCGAAGCGATAAATAATTTCCTGTATTAGCAATGGTATGAAATCATCTAGTGTATAAGCATAGACTTTGGATTACAACTAGTGGATTACCGTTACACATAAATTAAGACTAGGTTACTAGTTACACTAAGGAATGTAAGAGACCAATTATGCTACGATAATTGACTGATAGACTTAGTTAGTCGGTTTGATTATGTTGGAGTGAAAGCTCATTCTTTTGTTGAATCCCCTTAATACTTATAGGCTTACTTAATAACTCTTAGAAAAGTTGTTTTAACTTAGAAACTATTCACACTTAGAGAAAAGTTATATATCCCTCTGTTTCAACGTTAGATTAAAACAACATACCCCCTAGGATTGTCTTCTCAAAGACTTATTACAAACGGGAACACGGAGTAGAGAACTAAATATAAGCGAGGTATTCGTAGTTTGAATCGAATTCTCAATCCTGGTAGTTACCAATGAACTCTATGATCTGATCAAGCAGAAGATCGGGATCAACTAGGATTAAGAACTGATACGACAATTTTTTGTCCTAGCTAGGCAAAAGGTCTATGTATCTGGCTCAGACCCACTATACAACTTTCCTTCCATGTTGGCCGAACCACTTACAACCAAAAGTTTGTTATTTCACTTTTGAGAAGTGTTAAGAACATATAGCCAATAGGGATACTTTACTCGGGCGTAAGAAATTTCACAAACAGGCAACAGAGAGTTAGGAATAGGTCCCGAATCACAGATCGTTCTGGCATACATATTGTGCATATGAACTTAGAAGGATAGTCCCAAATTATACCTTGTTCCAATATACGGATCAGGACATAGATCCTTGAGCCTTGAGGGTGAAAATATTTTTTAAGGGGGGTAGAATATTATGAGCCCAATCTAATTAGGTCAGCTAATACATCCATTGGATCAGAGTGGCGCAGCGGAAGCGTGGTGGACCCCTGCCCCACTGGCCCAGGATTGAAGAAAATTGATCCAGGTTATACGAAAGGTTAGGTCACTAGATGGTCACTAAATAGGGGTTGAACCTTCCTTAGACTGTTAACGTTGAAATTACTAGAATAAAAGCAACTAGGGTTCAAGTATTAAATCAATTTATATGAAAGAATAGGCCTAGCAATGGGTACGAGATGAATTACAATAGCCGAGGTCAATGTATCCATAGATGTGCTCGTTGAATACGAACTTAATAAGAGCCTTAGCCAATTTTAAGGCGAAGAAGTTTTAAGGAGGATAAACTAAAGTAAGCCAGACTAGTATAGATAGTATACGTTGTTCCACGCATATAAACTTAAAATCAATAAAACTTGAGCAAGAGGAATAATAAAATCTTTACTTACTACCCTTAGGCAATTTCGGGGATGAAATTATTTTTAAGGGGGGTAGATTGTAACGCCCCAGATTTTTACCAACCTGGAGTTAGATGTCCTTAGGTAAGAGGTCGATCCTAACCCCTTATGAACCCCTCAAACCTCAAATCCTTTAGAAATGAGACACGTTTAACTAAGTGCTAACTACATTAGCTGTGAAATCTGTTTGAATCACTTTAAATACGATCTGTAAGATCCAAAACTTGTAGAATCATCGATGCTAGGTTACCCTGAAATCTAAGATCAATCTCATTACCCAGTTGCTCTCGGGAGCATATTGAAACTCTGTATCGGATCTGGACCACACGTCGAAAGTCCGATGACCATAAGACTGAGTATTTAGGACCGCCTTGCTGGGCTTGACAACCATCTCGGAAATCAAATCCAGATAGTGTCTCGGGGCTATTTGCTTGAGCCCGGAGTGAAGTGTGTGAGAAAACATGGTTTTCTTTAGAAATTAAATATAATTTAAGTAATCTGAGACTTATCACTTGTGGGCCTGATATAAATAATCAGACCGTCAGAATCTGACCCAAATACACCCTCGGATCAGGGAAAATTTCATACACAGGTCAGTGTACTTGTAACCCTGATCGAGTTTCGGTGACCGTTGAACTGAAACTGATTCGCCACATATGATCTGGGAATCTGATTGGAATGAAAACTTAATTCGACCTAGATCCATAGTCAGGGAGCTTAAGTCCGACCTTTGGCTCAAGGGGAGCTCCGAAAGTGCTCCGTTGAGCTGAAACAGATGCCCTTTGGACATAACCTAAGTATACCTTGGCCCTGGGCCTATTTTCGGCAATTTTAGGCCTATATAAGGACCTTAAACCCTCTCTCATTCACTCCATACGAATTTAAGAAAACCCTAGGAGAGAGAAGAGAGTAAAGAGAGAGAAAGTGTGAGAGAAGTGGGAGGAGATTCCTGTTGCCCTATCCTCCTATTCTACGTGTCGATCCATCACCACTGTATCGCTTTCCCGACAATTCTGATTCCATTTTCGGGTAAGAATTCCTAACCCTAATCAGTTCTAGAGATTCAAATAGTGGAAATGATAGAATAGCTAACCTATTTCATGCCATAGGTTGCCGTTTTACCGTTGATAATGACTTGGTGTTTAACTGAGTCCGTTACTCGCTTCTACGGCATAAGGTGCGGACTATAGACGTATAGGTTAAGGTTTTCAAAGCTTTCAATGTTAGATAATGATAGACTCATGATCTGGGTATTATTTCACATACAAAATGCGACGTTCGTTCTGTGATCCAGTTACGTATGCAAATTATGGCGTTTAGTGTATTCTGTATATTTGTAGAAAATACCGTATACGTATAAAATATGGAAGTGTATTTGCCATGATTAATTACTGTGGGTATATGCTATATATATATATGTAATACTTACTCGGCGAAAGGATTCGCCCTAATACATGTTTTAGCTAACATACGTTATGTATGTTAAATAAGTGTAGTCTAAGTGTTAGTGAAAATGCTTGTATGAGTAAGTACTTAGATGATAGTGTTTTAGGTAGGTGTTGAGATAGGATTCTTAACTACCTTAGAGATGTGTATGATTTCCTCCATGCAAGTTGTTTGATTTAATCGCTTACTTATGAAATATATGTGTTTGTATTTCCTGCTTACATTGTGCTTTATAACATGCTTGTTAACATGTTTGAATTATTTTGTTTATTCTGCTTTACTTTACATGCTTCTGGTTAAGGATTGAATGTGATTGGGGCTATGTTATAGTCCAGGTGATCGGTAACAGACTTGAAGTCGTGGTTGAGATTCATTCGCCACGTAAGACGTGTTTAACAACCTCGAGTCGTACTAAAGTTGTCGGCAGTGGTTAAGCCACACGGAGAGCTTATGCACTTCATGTCGATCAACTTTGGGTGCGCTCGTGCTAGTAGAGCTCGTCAAGTAACCCGATTGGCCCTATGTATGTTCACCATGTTTGGACGCTACTGCTTGAACCTAAGGTACCAAACTCACCAGTGGAAACCGCGTTAACCTTGGTACCTCGATCCACTAAGACTCATGAGCCGGACATGGTGGTATGGGACACTGTGGTCAAGCTGTCGGCCTACGCTGGGGCGACGAGCCTCCCCGTAGTGACTAGTGAGCAACCTAGACTCGTGAGCTGAATACGGTGGTATGGGACACTATATTCGAGCTGTCGGCCTACAATGTTTTGATGACGAAGCCGTGATGAGTGATGGGTGAGTGGTGTAACGATTCCGTGCAACAACCCTGGCAGCCCAAGACATGCCCTTTGTAGTGACCTCGAGCATACTCTAAGACTATGTTGAGGCGATGAGCCTTCCGTAGCAACGAGAGTATAAGCTAGGCCTACCCCATCACAGCCTAGCTGTGGTCCCCAGTCCTTTCGGTGACGTGCCTTCAAAAATACACTGCCAGTTGGTAGGGCGTTAGTGGTAGTGACCTAGAACCACAACTTTATATGCGATTTACTAGGATTGACGACCCTAGAATGGATAATTGTTTGGGTAAAATAAGGGAGGTACCTTAGTTTCTCAATCCTGCTTTATGAAAAAGGACTAATAAGAACTTGGTTATTATATGCATGCACCGCATTACGCGTGTATTCAGGGGTTGTAGGTCAAGCACTGAGGCAGTGTTGTCATGCGCGAATGTGAGATGAAGTCGCTGAGGGAGCGTAGGCGAGGGCATGCATCATACATCCATACCATTCTCGTATTAACAACAGTACTAGGAATGTGTGATTTACTGCTTTATCATTACTACTTGACCGAATTGATAACATGTTAACCTATGCTTTATTGTTCTACTGAGTTGATCACTCACTCCCACGTTACGGGAAGGTGTTGTACACACAAACCAAACCCTGTTTGAGTTTCAGATGATGGCGATGCTTGCGAAGCGGAGTCGAACTTTCATGTTGATGAGGAGGGTAACTCCTTTATACAGCTATCAGGCGGGTTTATGTAGACCATCTTCTGATCGACGGGGTTACAGGGTTGTTGATTAGATGCCATTACACTTTAGTTTGCTCTTTTGGAACACCCTTGTATATTCATTTTGTCCATTTTTGGAGTATACATTGATATATTTAACCTGGTAACATGTTCATACTCTGGAGACTTACAACAGTTTATATATTTTATATATCTATCACAGTCTTCCGCTTGCGTAATTTAACTGTCTCTGGAGTATGATATGCTATTTTGGCTTAATCTCATTCATTTTTAATGCACTAACCCGGACAACATTGAATTATAAGCATATATGTTGCATAAGTGATGCGTTGGAACTCGAGAGTTGAGTTTATGCTCAACCCCCGATTTTCAAGGCGTTACACTAGGCCTATCAACATGAAAACACAAAGATCCTATCATAGCAACAAAACAAGCCACAGGGCGACGGCATGGATGACTAGGCATCCGAGTCTGGTGGAGGAGGGGCACCCTTATCCTGCAGGCAGCACATGATGGACTTCAAAGTGCGAGTCACTTTCCTAAACTTGTGTTTCACGAGGGTTCGAAGATCGTTATATCCTGTCGTAGGACAGCCTGACCCTCCTCAAGTCGAGCTAAACGGGCATCCCTAGCAGCCCGATCAGTGTCCTGCTCTGGTGTCGTAGGAGGAGAGCTCTCACCCATATCATGGGCCTCTTCTTCTTCTTGTTCATCCTCTATCTCTTCCCTGCTTCCCTCCTCGCTTTCATACTCCTCACTAACCGTCTCATCCTCACTCTCATAAAGTCAGGCTTGCCGCTGCCGTAGCCCAATTTTTATCTGATTGAGAGTAGTTTCGTCGATGAAATGTTGCTGCACTGGGAGTTCTACACCAAGTTTGTAGCCGAACTCGCGTGCAATCTTGCAGATAAGCTGGCCGAAGGGGAGCGAATCAGTCCTTCTATTGGAGCGTGCAGTAAGAACTATCTATTTCAAAACATATGTAGGTACGCACAACTTCTCTCCCTGCCCCGTTTGGTATAGAAAGTCTACCATCAGGGGCGTGCACTCACTGTGATTGCCCCATCTGGCGTACACGTTAAACGTGCAGATATGGTGGAGTAGGCGGAAGTCATCCGTCATGTTTGACGCTAGGAGGTTATTGTTTTGCTGCCATTGAATCAATCGACCACAAAGAAAATGCGTACCGTGATCCTTTTCATGTGCACTCTTAAGATTCTTCTCGCTTGCATGGACCTCGCAAAACGGCATTCCCATGAGTCGGGCTATCAAGCCAACATCAATTGTGGCCTCTCGATCTCTTCACACGAGAATCTTAAACTGCAAAGGCTCTAGCGTAGGTTCTCGAATATGGGCGTAAAAGGCTCGAACAGTGCCCACATTTGCTCGAGACTTTCCTTCAAATACGGGACCCCACCCGACTTCCGCTAGGCTGTCCATCAACAGATATTCTCTAAGAGCCTCTCATCCACGTGGGCTTCAAAAATGACCCTACAACCCTCATATCGTCCATGGGACAGCTCCGCCAACAGAGCCCTTCCAACGGGAGCCTGGGGATCGTGATCCCGCTTGGACTGCAACTCCCGATCGGTGCTTGCACTCGTGGCAGCACCTCTCGGCCTCCTTGACCGAGTAGGGCGACTAGGCCGGACTTCATCCACAGAAGCTCTTTTCTTCCTGTAACGTCCCGAAAAAATCCGTACAAAAACCCGAGTACCACCTCAGGCAGAAATCACTTAGAACCAAATCCTTTAGAAATTAGATGAAATTAACTAAGTGTTAAACTAGATTAGCTATGAAATTCACTTGAACTACTTTAAATATGAACTGCAAGACCTAAAACTTGCAGAATCATCAACGCTACATTACCCTGAAATCTATGATCAATCTCATTACCCAGTTGCTCTCGGGAGCACACCAAAACTCCGTATCGGACCTAGACCGCACGTTGAAAGTCCGATTACTGCAAAACCTAACGAATATGACCGCCTTGCTGGGCTTAACAACCATCTCGAAAATCAAGTCCAGATGTATTCCGAAGCTATTCGCTTGAGCCCGGAATGAAGTGTGTGAGAAATGTGGATATCTTTAGAAATAAAAGTAATCTGAGACTTGTCGCTTACGGGCCAAATATAAGAATTCAGACCGTCAGAATCTGACTCAAATACACCCTCAGATCAGGAAAAATTTTCCACACATGTCAGAACACTTGTGGCCCTGATCGAGTACTGATGACCGTTGAACTGAAACTGCTCCGCCATGATCGATCTGTAAATCCGATCGGACTAAAAACTTAACTCGACCTAGATCCATCGTCAGGGAGCTTAAGTCCGACCGTAGATAGGAAGGGGGCTTCCAGAAGTGCTCTGTTGGATCGGAACAAGCCTCATTTGGCTATAACCTAAGTATACCTTGGCCCTGGGGCCATTTCCATCTGTTTTAGGCCTATATAAGGACCTTAAGCCCTCACTCTCTCATCCCATACGAATTTGGGAAACCCTAGGAGAGAGAAGAGAGTAGAGAGAGAAAGAGAGAGAGAGAGTAGGCGCTTCTTCCTGGGATTCGATCCCACTACTCCACGTGCCTTACCATCACTTCTGTATTGCTCTACCAGCGATACCGATCTCGTTCTTACGTAAGAAAACCTAACCCTAAGTTGTTCTAGGGTTTCAATTAGTTAAAGTAATGAAATAGCTAACCTATGTTATGAAATAGGTTGTCGTCGGGCCGTAGACGGAGCGTGAGTGAACGAACTGAGTTTGTTACATGTCTACCGACGTAAGGTGCGGACTATATACGTTTAGGTTATGGTTTTCAAGGCTTTCGATGTCGGTTAATGATTTATTATTGACATGGGTGCTATTTCACATGCCAAACGCAACGTCTATTTCGCTTTATGATTACGTATGCAATATGTATAGTATAGTGTATTCTATGTACTTGTTGAAATAACTGAATACGTATGGATTTTGGATTCATGCTTACCATGATTATTCGTCATGAATATATGGCCGTTATACGTGTGACAACTCCTTGGTGAAAGGATTTGTCCTAATTCCTATTATCGCCAATATACGTTACGTATGTTGTAGTGTGTAGTCTAAGTGTTTGTGAAACTGTCTGAATGAATATGAAATTTGAATTTGTGCTTGCCATGATTATTAACTATGAATATATGTTGGTTGTGTATGTAACAACTCCTTTGTAAAAAGGCTTGCCAGGATATACGTGATAACTAGTCTAATACATGTATGTTGAAATGTGTAGCCTAAGTGTTTGATAAAATACCTGAATGAGAAAATGCTCATTTAAATGTATGTAATGAGGCTGTTGACATGAGATTCTCAATTCCCTTATCTATGGTTACAGTTTTCTTTATGTGATCTATCTTACTACTTTGCGATTTATGGATGAAATGCCTATGTGTGGTTACATATGTAACATGTATATATTGAAATGCTCAATGAAATTTATATTTAGATTTAGTTGTCACATGCTGTCATTTTCACTTGTGAATGCTATCGTTTTAAGTGTGATTGGGACTACTACGTAGTCCAGGTAATCGGTAACGATTCCTGGTTAAGTGGTTGAACTAGTTTCACTACATAAGACACATTCGATGAATCCGAGTCGTATGATGGTTGTCGACAGTGGTACCTTATCAGCTACTTTAGCGTACGCTCATACCAGTCGAGCTTGTCAAGTAACCCGATTAGTCTATTGTGTATTCACCATGTTTGGACGCTACTGCTTGAACCTAAGGTACCAAACTTACCAGTGAAAACCCCGTTAATCTTGATACCTCGATCCGCTAAGACTCATGAGCCGGACATGGTAGTATGGGACACCGTAGTCCAGCTGTCGGCCTACGCTGGGGCAACGAGCCTCCCCGTAGTGACCAGTGAGTAACCTAAACTCGTGAGCCAAATACAGTGGTATGGGACACTGTATTCAAGCTGTCGGCCTCCATTGGCACAGCCTGGCTATGGTCCCCAGTCGGGTTAGCGACAAGCCTTCGAAAATAAACTGCCAGTTGGTAGGGCGTTGGTGGAGTGACCTCGAGTACAAAATAGGCCTACCCCGGCACAACCTAGCTGTGGTCTCCAGTCGGGTTGACGATGAGCCTTCGAAAATAGACTGCCAGTTAGTAGGGTGTTAGTGGTAGTGACCTGAACTTGCCTATTGTATGTAATTAACTAGGATTGACGACCCTAGATGGATCATTGTTTTGGAATTGATATAAGGGAAGTACCTTATTTTTCCAATCCTGCTGTATGAAAAGGACTAATAAAAACTTGGTAATCACGCTCATAACATTGCACTGCATGTGCCCTGGGTTGAAGAGTACAGAGGGAAGAAAGCATACCGCGACCGTAACATGGTGTCGCACGAGGAAGTGTAAGCGAGGGCATGCATCATTATTCATATCATTCTTGCATTAATAAGAGAATTCAGGGATGTTTGATTTTACTGTTTTATCATTACTGCTTAAATGAATTGATAACATGTTAACCTTTGCTGTATAGTTCCACTGAGTTGATCACTCACTCCCACATTACGGGATGGTATTTTAAACACCAACCAGACTCTGTCTTAATTGCAGATGACGATGCGACTCCTGAGGCGAAGCCTGACTTCGAGGATGACGAGGAGACATTCTCATACATGCAGTTTTCGGGTGGGTTCATGTGAGCGTGTCCTGATCGATGGAGATTTATGAGATGTTGACTAGATGACGTTACACCTTTTGTATATTTTGGAATTGGACATGTAATTATTTAACCTGGTAACATTATTACACTATGGAGACTTACCATAATTTATATATTTTTATATATCTATCACAGTCTTCCGCTTGCAATTTCACTTGTCTTTAGAGTATGATATGCTATTTTGGTATAATCTCATTCATGTTTCAATGCTCTTATCATAATCATCATTATCTATATTGCATAAGTGATAAGTTGGAACTCGGGAGCTGAGCTTTGCTCGACCCCCGATTTTCAGGGCGTTACACTTCCCAATGAGAGAAAGAATGGTGGAAATGGAGAAGATAATCGTCACAAGCTCAAAAAGAGCCATTAGGGCAGAATAAAAGGGTGGAAATAGGGTGATTTTGGGGTAGCCAAGATCGTTGAAGCACACAATGATACTTCAAAATGAGAAGGAATGAAGAAGAAAGAAGAGGGATCGTTGGGTTTCGGAATCTTGAGCTATAAAAGAGGATATGTAAGCTCAAATGAAAGGGGAAGAAGGATAGAAACAGCTATGGTAGAGGGTTTTGAAGGGATGGTGCTGGTGGTGCATGAAAATGGAAGGAAAAGTGATTGGAGGGGGGACTTGAGTAGAAAATCTGAAAATTTTGGGGAAAGGGAGAGCATTGAAGGGTAGTTTACGAAGGAGAGGTGTGTTAGAAGGGGTTTTAATCGATCTCACATGCATCAGTGGGCCACACAACACCCAAAAGGCATCGGCCCGAGCCTGCCTGCCCGCCCGGCCAGGCCTGTCTAGCTGTGAGGCCTCGCCAAACCGGCGAGGTCCTCGCCGGTCTCTGGACCTTCTGACGAGGGCTCGCCCTTTGGGCGAGGTCCTGAAGCCTCCTAAGCTTAAAAAAAAAAGTGTGGGTCCCACTCTAAGTTCCCCTGGAAGTGTCCTGTTTTGGCCCCCGACTCTATTTTGAGCCGTTTCGGGTCATTTCAAGTAGATTCTGATGTATATTCACGTTTATCAATTTTTAAAAGGCTGGGATGGGATAAACATGGTCTAAATCCATCGATTGACAGTCTAGAAGTGGGTTGGGATCATTTTGCATGATCATGGGTGTGTATGTGCCCAATCTCAGCGGTTGATTTCGCCATTCAGCGAATTTGAAAAATCCTAAGTCTGTTCTGTCGCTCTCTTCTAAGTCAAAGTACGTCAGTGTGTGTCGTGTGACCATAACCCAGGTCTAGTTTAATATAAATCATGCTCTGATACCAACTTATAATGCCCTGAAAATTGAGGGTCGAGCATAAGCTACACTCCCGAGTTCCAACGCGTCACTTATGTAACATAGATAATGATGATTAAATGTTGTCTGTGTTAGTGCATTAAACATGAGTAGGATTACACAAAAATAACATATCATACTCCAGAGACGGTTAAATTATGCAAGCGGAAGACTGTGATAGATATATAACATATATAAACTATTATAAGTCTCCAAAGTGTGAACATGTTACCAGGTTATATATATACATGTATACTCCAAAAATGAACAAAAAGAATATACATGGGTACTCCAAAAGTGAAAAATAACAAGTGTAATGGCGTCTAATCAACATCCCTATAACCCCGTCAATCAGAACATGGTCTACATAGACCCGCCTGAAAACTGCATGTAAGAGAATGCCTCCTCGTCGTCCTCGAAGTCCGGCTCCGCCTCAGGAGTCGCGTCGTCATCTGCAATCAAGACAGAGTCTGGTTGGTGTTTAAAACACTGTCCCGAAACATAGGAGTGAGTGATCAACTTAGTGGAATTATACAGCAAAGGTTAACATGTTATCAATTCAGTCAAGCAGTAATAATAAAGCAGTAAAATCAAACATCCCTGAATACTCTTATTAATGTAAGAATGATATGAATAATGATGCATGCCCTCACCTACACTCCCTCATGCGACACCATCTTACGGTCGCGACATGCTTTCTTCCCTCTGTGCTCTTCAACTCGGGGCACATGCAGTGTGATGTTATGAATGTGATTACCAAGTTTTTATTAGTCATTTTCATACAGCAGGATTGAGAAACTAAGGTACCTCCCTTATATCAATTCTAAACAATGATCCATCTAGGGTCGTCAATCCTAGTTAATCACATACGATAAGCAAGTTCAGGTCACTACCACTAACATCCTACCAACTGGCAGTCTATTTTTGAAGGCTAGTTGCCAACCCGACTGGGGACCACAGCCAGGCTATGCCGGGGTAGGCCTTTTTTGTACTTGAGGTCACTACACCAATGCCCTACCAACTAGCAGTTTATTTTCGAAGGCTCGTCGCCAACCCAACTGGGGACCACAGCTAGGCTGCACCAATGAAGGCCGACGGCTCGAATACAGTGTCCCATACCACCGTATTCGGCTCACGAGTTTGGGTTGCTCAGTGGTCACTACGGGGAGGCTCGACGCCCCAGCATAGGCCGACAGCTCAACCACGGTGTCCCATACCATCATGTCCGGTTCATGAGTCTTAGAGGATCGAGGTACCAAGGTTAACGGGGTTTTCACTGGTGAGTTTGGTACCTTAGGTTCAAGCAGTAACGTCCAAACATGGTGAAAATACATCGGGTCAATCGGGTTACTTGACGAGTTCAACTAGCACGAGCGTATATCGAGTTGATCGACATGAAGTGCGTGAGCACTCCGTGTGGCCTAACCACCGTCGACAATTGTAGTACGACTCAGATTCATCGACACATCTTGTGTAGCGAAAGCAACCTTAGCCACCCAATTCAAGGCCTGTTACCGATTGCCTGGACTATATCATAGTCCCAACTACGTTCAGTTTTTATAAAGAATCATATGAGGAAATCAAACGGTAATGAATAAACAATTCAAATCCAATAATTATTTGATCATGTTATAAGATACAAGTTAAACATGAATTTACACACACATTCTTACACGTACACATTCCATAAATAAAATAGGTATTATCGTATACAGTATATAGAGGAAATCATACACATCTTTAAGGCAGTCGAGACTCTCATCTCAACACCCTTACTTAGCATAACTTAACACCTACTCGCTCATGCAAACATTTCTACAAACACTTAGACTACACATTCCAACATACATGACGTATGTTGGCTACATCACGTATTAGGGCAAATCCTTTGGCTAAGGAGTTGTCGCAACAATCATGGGTCTACGACAGTTAATCATGGCAAGCACCAATCCAGATTTCTAACACATACAAATATTTCAACAAACACATGAAATACCCTAAATACAATATAGCTTATATGTATACGTAAAGCGAAACTGACAACACATTTGGCATGTGTAATGGCACCCACGTCAGTAATAAATCATTAACCGACATTGAAAGCCTTGAAAACCATAACCTAAACGTATATAGTCCGCACCTTACGCCGGTAGACACGTAACGAACTCAGTTCGTTCACTCACACTCCGTCTACGGCCCGTCGGCAACCTATTTCATGCAATAGGTTAGCTATTTCATTACTTTAACTAATTGAAACCCTAGACGGCAGCATGCCTTATATGACATAGGGTGCAATTGATGTAAAAGATAACATAACTGTACACAATCCGTTAAACTTTCTACACACTTTATAGTAAAAGGGACTGCATGCATTTCATTAACCAAAATTTGTCATAATACGTGGATTACAGAGTTTACATGAATTATGACAGAAAATGCACGTGAGCTAATACAACTAAAGCTACAAACACTGATGACATTCTACTAACTACTGCACTACTAGGCCCATCAACATGAACACAAACATAAAGGCTCAAATGGAAGGGAATGAAGAGGGAAAATGAAGAAAGAGGATGGGTAGTGGGTGTGTACACGAATTTGAGCCTCAAATGGGGGATTCAAGAGCTCAAATCAGAGAGAAGGGAGATGGTAAACAGTAATGGAGACGAGTTTACAGTAGAGTGGTGGGTGTGGTGTACGAAAATGAGAGAGGAAGAGGTTGGAGGGGCAATTTTTGTGCAAAATCAGAAGTTTGGAAGAGAAAGGAGAGCTTGGGAGGGTGATTTGTGAAGGGAAGGAGGGTTTGGAAGGGTTTTAATCAAAACTCCACGCATCAGGGGGCCACACAACACCCCAAAGTTGATCAGCCTGAATGGCCCGCTCGGCTGAGCCCGTTAGTTAGCGAGGCCTCACTGAACCAGCGAGCCCCTTGCCGGTCCTTGGAGGTTCTGGCGAGGGCTCGCCCCCTGGGCGAGGTCCTCCTGCCCCCATTGGTCCAAAAATGTGTGAGGTCCACCTTGGGTCCCACCAGAAGTGCCTCGTTTGGGCCCCACCTCTATTTTGAGTCTATTCAGGCTATTTCGAGTACTATCTGATGTATATTCGCATTTAGCGATTTCTAAAGACTGGGATGGGATCATTTGTGGTCTAGACCTGGAGTTGGATAGTCTAGGAGTGATCTGGGGTCGCCTCATGCGATCACGGAGGTGTACGGACTCGATCTCGGTGATCGTTTGAGGTGAATTTCGCCGCTTGGCGAAACTGGGACTCCTATGACTGTTTCTACATTTTCTTGCACCCACCTAAGTTGAATTTGCATCAGCGTACATTGTGTGACCATAACCCAGGTCCAGTTTAATCTAAAACCCTGTAGTCCCGCTGACCAGGAGAACCTAAGCGAAGCCATCGGAGAACTGCATATAAGAGTACTCATCCTGATCGTCATAGTAATTAGGCTCCGCCTTAGGGGTCACGCAGTCATCTGAAAACAAGACAGAGTCTAGTTAGTGTTTAAAATACTGTCCTGTAACGTCGGAGTGAATGATCAACTCAGTGGAATCATAGAGTAAAGGTTAACATATTATCAATTCAATCAAGCAATAATAATAAAGCAGTAAATCACGCATCCCTAAGTACTCTTGTTAATGCGAGAATGATATGAATGTATGATGCATGCCCTCGCCTACGCTCCCTCAGTGACTTCATCTCACGTTCGTGCATGAACAACACTGCCTTAGTGTTTGATCTGCTACGCCTGAACACACGCATAATGCAGTGCATGCATATGGTTACCAAGTTCTTATTAGTCCTTTTCATACAGAAGGATTGAGAAACTAAGGTACCTCCCTTATATCATTCTCAAACAAGGATCCATTCTAGGGTCGTCAGTCCTAGTAATTCTCATACGATGATGCGGTTCTAAGTCGCTGCAAAGGGCTCGTCGTCAAATCAGTACAGGCCTAGTTTATACTCTAGATACTATGGAAGGGTTGTCGCCTCCACGTAGAATCAGAGTATACTCGAGGTCACTACAAAGGGCTCGTCACCAATCAGTGTAGGCCGACAGCTCGAATATAGTGTCCCATACTATGGTATTCGGCTCATGAGTCTTGGTTGCTCACTGGTCACTACGGGGAGGCTCGTCACCTCAGCGTAGGCCGACAACTCGACCACGGTGTCCCATTCCACCGTGTCTAGCTCATGAGTCTTAGCGAATCGAGGTACCAAGGTTAACGGGATTCCACTGGTGAGTTTAGTACCTTAGGTTCAAGCAGTAGCGTCCATACATGGTGAACATACATCGGCATATCGGGTTACTTGACTGGCTCGACTAGCACGAGCGCACCCAAAGTTGATCGACATGAAGTGCATAAGCTCTCCGTGTGGCCTAACCACTGCCGACAACTTTAGTACGAATCGGGTTCGTCAAACACGTCTTACGTGGCGAATGAATCTCAGCCACGACTTCAAGCCTGTTACCGATTACCTGGATTATAACATAGCCCCAATCATATTCAATCCTTAACCAGAAAATATGTGGAGTAATCAAAGTAGAAGTAACAAAGCAATTCAAACATGTTAATAAGCATGTTATAAAGCATAATGTAAGCAGGAAATATAAATACATACATTTCATAAGTAAGCGATTAACCTAAACAACTTGCATGGAGGAAATCATACACATCTCTAAGGTAGTTGAGCATCCTATCTCAACACCTACCCTAAGCACTATCATCTAAATACTTACTCATACAAGCCTTTTCACAAAAACTTAGAATACACTTATAAACATACATAATGCATATTGGCTAAAACATGTAATAGGGTGAATCCTTTCGCCGAGTAGTTATTACACATATATCTAGCATATATATACAGTCATTAATCATGGCAAACACACTTTCATATTTTGTACATATACCATATTTTCTACAAATATACAGAATACACTATACGCCATAATTTGCATACATAACTGAATCGCAAAACGAACATCGCATTTTGCATGTGAAATAACACCCAGATCATGAATCTATCATTATTCAACATTGAAAGCGTTAAAAATCATAACCTAAGCGTCTATAATCCGCACCTTACGCCGATAAATGTGTAACAGAGTCGTTTTAGACGTTAAGTCTTTGTCAATGGCGGATTGCAACCTATAGCATGAGTTAGGTTAGCCATGTCATAACTAACACTATCAGAAACTCTAGAACAGATTAGGATTAGGTTTTCTTACCTAGGAATGAAGTCAGAATCGCCAGAATAGCAATTAGGTAACGATGAATAGGCACGTAGAATAGTAGGATAGAGTATCAGGAATCTGCTCCCACTTCTCTCACACCTTCCCTCTCTTTACTCTCTTCTCTCTCCTAGGGTTTTCTCAAATTCGTATGGGGTGAATGAGAGAGGGTTTAAGGTCCTTATATAGGCTTAAAACTTGTGAAAATGACCCCAGGGCCAAGGTATACTTAGATTATGTCCAAAGGGCATCTGTTTCAGCTCAACGGAGCACTTCCGGATCCCTCCCTTGAGCCAAAGGTTGAACTTAAGCTCACTGACCATGGATCTAGGTCGAGTTAAGTTTTCATTCCAGTCGAGTTTCCAGATCACACGTGGCGGACCAATTTCAGTTTAACAATCACCGCAACTCGATCAAGGTTACAAGTACACGGACATGTGTATGAAATTTCTCCTGATCCGAGGGTGTATGTAACATCCCGGATTTTTGCCACTTGGAATTAGACGTCCTTCAGCAATGGGTCAATCCTAACACCTGATTAACTTCTCAAACACTCAATTTAAAGGTCTCAAATTTTTTCTTCAAACCATTTTCCTGAAAACTTCATTTTTCCTTCACAAATCTCATCTCTCACTATCTTATCCTTCAAACTTGTTTAAGTGCTTTCATGTTAGAAACAAATCTTGAAGTTTAGGTGAATATAACGACTCAGAAAAATTAGGTTATGAAATAACTAACCGAAAGCATGTTATAGGTTACCAAACTGCCGTATACGAAAGCTTAGCGAATCCATCGACTCCATTACGATTCTACGACAAAAGGTGCGGACTTTAGGTGTATAGGTTATGGTTTTCAACGCTTTCAATGTCAGATAATGATAGATTCATGATCTGCATGCAATTACACATGTACAAAGCGCTGTCTGTTTTCCTATTTTTATGGTGCTTTATAACATGCTTTATAACATGCTTTGTAACGTGCTTTATGACATGTTTGTTAACATGCTTGACTTATTTTGTTTATTATGCTTTACTCCACATGCTTTGGAATATGGATTGATTGCTTTTGGGACTATGATTTTAGTCCAGACAATCGGTACCAGACTTGAGATCGTGGTTGAGATTCATTTCGCCACGTAGGATGTGTTTGACGAACCCGAGTCGTACTTCAGTTGGTGACAGTGGTTAGGCCACGCGAAGTGCTTATGCACTTCATGTCGTTCAATTTATTGTGCGCTCGAGCTAGTCAGGCTCGTCAAGTAACCTGATCTGTCTAATGTATGTTCACCATGTTTGGGCCATCGCTTGAACCTGGGGTACCAAACCTACCAATGAAATCCCTTTTAACCATGGTACCTCGATCCGCTAAGACTCATGAGTGGGCATGGTGGTATGGGACACCGTGGTCGAGCTGTCGGCCTACGCTGGGGCCACGTGCCTCCCCGTAGTGACCAGTGAGCAACCAGACTCGTGAGCCGATTATGGTGGTATGGGACACTATATTGGTGCTGTCGGCCTACATTGATAAGGTGATGGGGGAGTGGTGCAACGAATGCGAGCAACAGCCCTGGCACCCCTTTGTAGTGACCTCGAGCATACTCTGAAATCGCGGTGAGCCTTAGAGTTTTGCCGCGGTATATGGAGTATGAACTAGGCCTGTTTCTGTATAGTGATGAATCGTTTAAGAGGTGATGGGGGAGTGGTGTAACCTTTGTGCGTAACAGCCCTGACAGCCTTTGCAGTGACCTAGAACCGTATCATCGTATGAGTTTACTAGGACTGACGACCCTAGAATGGATCCTTGTTTGGGAAGTGAAATAAGGGAGGTACCTTAGTTTCCCAATCCTGTTGTATGAAAATGACTAATAAAGAACTTGGTAATCACGTTCATGCACCGCATTACGTGTGCGTTTGGCGTTGATGGTCAAGCACTGAGGGAGTGTGGCATGCCGCGATCGTAAGAAGGAGTCGCTGAGGGAGCGTAGGCGAGGGCATGCATCATACATACATACCATACTTGCGTTAATAATAGTACTTAGGGATGTGTGATTTACTGCTTTATCATTACCGCTTGATTGAATTGATAACATGTTAATCTTTACTTTATTGTTCCACTGAGTTGATCACTCACTCCCACGTTACGGGACGGTGTTTTGAACACCCACTAGACATTGTCTGATTTCAGATGGCGACGCTACTTCTGAGGCGAAGCCGGACCTTTGCAATGACTACGATGCCTGCTTGTATTGGTTGTCTTCTGACGGCTTCCTGTGAGCTGTGTCCTGATCGACGGGGTTTTCTGGGATATTGACTAGAGGAACTTACACATTTGGTATATTTTAGGATTGTACTTGTAATTATTTAACCTGGTAATGTTATCACACTCTGGAGACTCATCATAGTTTATATATTTATTTTATCTATTACAGTCTTCCGCTTACAAATTTAACTGTCTCTGGAGTATGATATGCTGTTTTGGCTTAATCTCACTCATGTTCACTACTCTAATACAGTCAACATTCAATCATCATTCATTTTGTTGCATAAGTGATGCGTTGGAACTCGGGAGTTGAGTTTATGCTCGACTCCCGATTTTCAGGGCGTTACAGATGGTATCAGAGCATGATTTGGATTAAATCGGACCTGGGTTATGGTCACATGACGCACACTGACGCACTCTGACTTAGGAGGGAGCGACGGAACGTAGAAACCGACGTAGGATTTTCCAATTTCCCCGAACGGCGAAACCGACCGAAATCGACCGCTGAGATTGGGCCCGTACACACCCATGATCACGCGAAATGATCCCGAATCACTTCTAAGCCGTCGGTCGACGGATTTGAGTCGTTCCCTAGAAATGAATGTTCTTAGGTTGTGGGTCAACCACAACACCAAAGCTTAAAACCCCTTTTACCCAATTTCTTTAAAATATCTCCTTGCACCACTTCATTCTTTAATTTTTTTTTTAAAATCCTTTCATACTAGACATAAGTCCTAATGTATAAATGATGAAGAATAATACTCAAATAAAAATTTACTATAAATAGTAAATATATGTAGAAATTGGACTTTTGACCATTCAAATTGTTGAATATGACCAAATAAATGGGTTAGTTGGATGGATGAGCTCCTCTTACCCCAAAATCATATGCTACACGTCACATAAAATCATTCCGGTTTGCATTTTGGCCCTGATACAGCTCAAAATGGAGTCAGGGGCCAAACAGAGCACTTCCGGAGGGAACCAAGGTGGGCCCCATAATTTTTTGGAGCCTAGGGGACTGGAGGAACACGTCCCTGGTGCCCCCCTTTGAAAAATACAAAAATTTTCGGCGAGGCCTCGCCACTTTTTTTGATGGGCCGGGTCGGCCGTCCGGGCCGATCGTGTTTGGGGGCTAGGGGAACCCCCTGGTATATGGACCGTCGACTAAACCCCCCCCCCCAAACTAGTACTTCCTTCACAAAATGACCCTCCAAGCTCTCCCTTTCTTTCCAAAATCTGATTTTCTCTCTCTAACCTCCCTTCCAATTGCACATTTCGCTGTTTTCTATTAAAACCCGCACCCCTCCATCGTTTGCAACAACAACCACCCTCTACCCTTTCCGTTTTCCTCATTTGAGCTCCCACACCCCCTCATTTGAAGCTCAAAACCGTGTAAGCTTTCAACCCATCCTATTTCTTCATTTCCTTTCTTCAAACCCTATCTTTTGGGGCCTTTACAATCCCTGTTGAGGTTCAAACTCGTGGAGAATCAAAAGTTCCAAATTTCCTACGTTAGGATCTTTATGTTTTCATGTTGATGGAATGTGTCGAATGTTTGGCAAGTTAGAGTTGTACGCGACAATTATGAATTCCTTCCACCCCTCCACCATTACTCCTCTTGGCCTCACCATTTCACACCCATATGAACACAAAATCCATATTATTATTTTTTTGTCTCATAACTTTCATAACCTCCGAATGTTAGGATGTTTAGGGCCCGTTCGGCCAATTGCATTAGGTAAGATTAAGGTGACTAGAATTATAAAAGTAACAATAAATGTATGTGTAAGGTATGCTCACTAGATTGGGTGTATCCCATGTTTTCCAATACCATGTTTGGAGTGTATGCAATTAAGAGTAAATCCCAGAATTTTCCTTTCCAAGTACACTTAGAGATTCATGATCATGGGATTTGGAAATCCCATCTCACACTTCCAACACAAGACTCATTTTCCAAAGCCTATAAAATTAATCCCCTACCACCCTCCTACCAAACATACCACTCTAAATCCTGAAGTGGGATTAACAATGCAGTCCCATTTAAGATAATAGGCCCTAGAGTTTTGGACCTAGAGCAGTGCTCCTAAATTTCGACAGGCCTGACCGTGTAGGAAACCCAACAAATTTATAATGTGAACCTTAGGACTCTCTTCGTTGGAATGAGCATATGTGAAATGCTCGAGCGTCAAGTACAGGCAACTCAGTTCCAATTAGATAACTTTGACCCTAGGTGATAAGACCCTTTCTGTATTAGAAATGATGTGAGAGCGTAAGAGCATAGACTTTGGACTACACCTATAGATTTCCACTATTCCTAAATTAAGACTAGACCACTGGTTACATTAGAAAATGCCAGAGACCGATAGATGTAGCTAGGTCAAATCAATACACCCCTTTGATCTGGGTGGCACAGCGAAAGCGTGGTGGACCCTACCCCACTGGCCCAAGATCGAAACTGTGCTCGTTAAATACGAACATTATAGAAGCCCTAACAAGTTCTACTATGAGAAACTGTTTTAGGATGATCTAGTAAGATTTGATTCACTATTTCCTTGGACATAGATAATAACGAGGACTCTCTTAGACTAAAACCTAAAGGGCAACCTTATATATAGGCAATTTGAGCCTTTCAATGATGGACATTCCCTAAGTTTTTAGAGTGATTGGTCTACGAAGATACTGAAATATAAACTGCGAAACATTCGTGGCTTGACCCAATTCTCAATCCTGGGCAACAACCAATGGACTCACTGCTTGGCCGAGCAGAAGACCAGGATCCACCAGGATTCGGAAGGGATACGATGAGCTTTCTACCCTGGCCCGGTAGATGATCGATGTATCGAGATCAAGCCCACTATAACCGTCTCTCCGTGTTGGTCAAACAATGAAAACAGTTATCTTACTCTAAATAATTGGGGATTGTCGTCAAGACTCCAAATAGGTAAAGAAATAAATTGTAGCAAACCATCAGGGTATGAGAAATGGATAAAGAAATAAGTTTTAAGGGGGGTAGACTAAAATTAACTAGGCTAGTATATACCCTACCACGCGTAGAAACTCGAAATCAATAAAACTTAGGCAAAAGAAATAAGTAAATCTTTCCTTATTACCCTTAGGCAATTTCGGGGACGAAATTTTGTTTTAAGGGGGGTAGATTGTAACATCCCGGATTTTTGCCACTTGGAATTAGACGTCCTTCAGCAATGGGTCAATCCTAACACCTGATTAACTTCTCAAACACTCAATTTAAAGGTCTCAAATTTCTTCTTCAAACCATTTTCCTGAAAACTTCATTTTTCCTTCACAAATCTCATCTCTCACTATCTTATCCTTCAAACTTGTTTAAGTGCTTTCATGTTAGAAACAAATCTTGAAGTTTAGGTGAATATAACGACTCGGAAAAATTAGGTTATGAAATAACTAACCGAAAGCATGTTATAGGTTACCAAACTGCCGTATACGAAAGCTTAGCGAATCCATCGACTCTGTTACGATTCTACGACAAAAGGTGCGGACTTTAGGTTTATAGGTTATGGTTTTCAACGCTTTCAATGTCAGATAATGATAGATTCATGATCTGCATGCAATTACACATGTACAAAGTGCTGTCTGTTTTCCTATTTTTATGGTGCTTTATAACATGCTTTATAACATGCTTTATGACATGTTTGTTAACATGCTTGACTTATTTTGTTTATTATGCTTTACTCCACATGCTTTGGAATATGGATTGATTGCTTTTGGGACTACGATTTTAGTCCAGACAATCGGTACCAGACTTGAGATCGTGGTTGAGATTCATTTCGCCACGTAGGATGTGTTTGACGAACCCGAGTCGTACTTCAGTTGGCGACAGTGGTTAGGCCACGCGAAGTGCTTATGCACTTCATGTCGTTCAATTTATTGTGCGCTCGAGCTAGTCAGGCTCGTCAAGTAACCCGATCTGTCTAATGTATGTTCACCATGTTTGGGCGCCATTCTTGCTTGAACCTGGGTACCAAACCTACCAGTGAAATCCCTTTTAACCATGGTACCTCGATCCGCTAAGACTCATGAGCTGGGCATGGTAGTATGGGACACCGTGGTCGAGCTGTCGGCCTACGCTGGGGCCACGTGCCTCCCCGTAGTGACCAGTGAGCAATCAGACTCGTGAGCCGATTATGGTGGTATGGGACACTATATTCGTGCTGTCGGCCTACATTGATAAGGTGATGGGGGAGTGGTGCAACGAATGCGAGCAACAGCCCTGGCACCCCTTTGTAGTGACCTCGAGCATACTCTGAAATCGCGGTGAGCCTTAGAGTTTTGCCGCGGTATATAGAGTATGAATTAGGCCTGTTTCTGTATAGTGATGAATCGTTTAAGAGGTGATGGGGGAGTGGTGTAACCTTTGTGCGTAACAGCCCTGACAGCCTTTGCAGTGACCTAGAACCGTATCATCGTATGAGTTTACTAGGACTGACGACCCTAGAATGGATCCTTGTTTGGGAAGTGAAATAAGGGAGGTACCTTAGTTTCCCAATCCTGTTGTATGAAAATGACTAATAAAGAACTTGGTAATCACATTCATGCACAGCATTACGTGTGCGTTTGGCGTTGATGGTCAAGCACTGAGGGAGTGTGGTATGCCGCGATCGTAAGGAGTCGCTGAGGGAGCGTAGGCGAGGGCATGCATCATACATACATACCATACTTGCATTAATAATAGTACTTAGGGATGTGTGATTTACTGCTTTATCATTACCGCTTGATTGAATTAATAACATGTTAACCTTTGCTTTATTGTTCCACTGAGTTGATCACTCACTCCCACGTTACGGGACGGTGTTTCGAACACCCACCAGACATTGTCTGATTTCAGATGGCGACGCTACTTCTGAGGCGGAGCCGGACCTTTGCAATGACTACGATGCCTGCTTGTATTGGTTGTCTTCTGACGGCTTCCTGTGAGCTGTGTCCTGATCGACGGGGTTTTCTGGGATATTGACTAGAGGAACTTACACATTTGGTATATTTTAGGATTGTACTTGTAATTATTTAACCTGGTAATGTTATCACACTCTGGAGACTCATCATAGTTTATATATTTTATTTATCTATTACAGTCTTCCGCTTGCAAATTTAACTGTCTCTGGAGTATGATTTGCTGTTTTGGCTTAATCTCACTCATGTTCACTACTCTAATACAGTCAACATTCAATCATCATTCATTTTGTTGCATAAGTGATGCGTTGGAACTCGGGAGTTGAGTTTATGCTCGACCCCCGATTTTCAGGGCGTTACAGTGTATTTGGGTCAAATTTTGATGGTCTGATTGCTTATATCAGGCCCGCAAGCGACAGGTCTCAGATTACTTAAATTAGATTTAATTTCTAAAGAAATCCACGTTTTCTCACACACTTCACTCCGGGCTCAAACAAATAGCCCCGGGACACAATCTGGATTTGATTTCCGAGATGGTTATCAAGTCTAGTAAGGCGGTCCTAATTATATAATTTCATAGTAATCGGACTTTCGACGTGCGGTCTAGATCCGATACGGAGTTTCAATGTACTCCCGAAGTAACTGGATAATGAGATTGATCCTAGATTTTAAGGTAACCTAACGTCACTGATTCTTCAAGTTTTGGGTCTTGCAGATCGTATTTAAAGTGGATCAAGCGGATTTCATAGCTAATCTAGTTTAGCACTTAGTTAACTTTGTCTAATTCCTAAAGGATTTAATCCTGAGTGATTTCTGCCTGAGGTGGTAATCGGGTCTTTGTATGAAATTTTTCGAGATGTTACACTCTACTCTCTTCTCTCCCCTAGGGTTTTCCTCAAATTCATATGGAAGGAAAGAGAGAGGGCTTAAGGTCCTTATATAGGCCTAAAACTGATGGAAATGGCCCCAGGGCCAAGGTATACTTAGGTTATAGCCAAAGGAGGCTTATTCCGATCCAACGGAGTACTTCTGAAGGCCCCCTTTCTGCGTGTGGTCGGACTTAAGCTCCATGACATTGAATCTCCGTCGAGTTAAGTTTTTGGTCCGATCGAATTTACAGATCGACTGTGGCGGACCAGTTTCAGTTCAACGGTACCGGTACTAGATCAGGGCCACAAGTGTACTGACATGTGTGGGAAATTTCTCCTGATCTGAGGGTGTATTTGGGTCAGATTCTGACAGTCTTAATCCTTATATTTGGCCCACAAGCGACACATCTCAGATTACTTAAATTCGGATTTCATTTCTAAATATATTCACGTTTCTTACATACTTCGCTCCGGGCTCAAGTTGTGAATTTCTGGACACAGTTAGGGCTTGATTTCCGAGATGGTTGTCAAGCCCAACAAGGTGGTCATAATCGTTTAGTTTCGCGGTAATCGGACTTTCGACGTGCGGTCCAGGTCTGATACGGAGCTTCGTGATGATCCCGAGAGCAACTGGGTAATGAGATTGATCCTAGATTATAGGGTAATGTAGCATCGATGATTCTGTAAGTTTTGGATCTTATAGTTCGTATTTAAAGTGGTTCAAGTGAATTTCACAGCTAATCTAGTTTAGCACTTAGTTAATTTCGTCTAATTTCTAAAGGATTTGGTCTTGAGTGATTTCTGCTTGAGGCGGTACTCGGGTCTTTATATGGATTTTTTCGGGACGTTACACTTAGGCTACAATATCATATACATGTAGTAAGATAGTTATAACAGGTTTTATAGCAAATCCCTTTACAAGGGTTCACCATACGTACAACAATCATGAATTCTTAGGCAATAAACATGGCAAGCATAAATCACAATTCCATATTCATTCACACATTTCAACAAACACATGGAATGCATTATAAATCAATATAGTTTATATATGTACATAATACATGGAAACCCTCATATCTAAGCGCATGTTATAGCAATCAAGCCAGTCATAAATCATTACTGACATTGAAAGCCTTGAAAACCATAACCTAAACATTTATAGTCCGCACCTTTTGCTGATAAACAAGTATCAAACTTAGTTTGTATGTCAAGTCTTTGTCTACGACACGACGGCCACCTATAGCATGAAATAGGTTAGCTATTTCATCACTTACACTATTTGAAACCCTAAAATAGATTAGGGTTAGGTTTTCTTACTTAAGAACGGAATCAGAATCACTCGTGTAGCGATACAGGAATGATGGTTAAGCACGTGGAACGTCAGGATCGAGTCCTAGGAACGATCTCCAACTTTCTCTCACACTTTCTCTCTTTTCTTCTCTTTCTCTCTCTTAGGGTTACAAATTCGTATGGAATGAGAGAGAGACAATTTAAGGGGCTTATATAGGCCCAGAACTGATGGAAATGGCCCCAGGGCCAAGGTATACTTGCGTTATAACCAAAGGGTGGCTACTTCAGTCCAACGGAGCACTTCTGGTGGCCCCTTTTCTGCGTGCGGTCGAACTTAAGCTTCCTAACATTGGATCTAGGTTGAGTTATGGTTTCGGTCCTATTGGATTTGTGGATCGACCACGGAGGACAAGTTTCAGTTTAACATTCATCGTCGCTTGATCAGGGCCACGAGTACATGGACCTGTGCTGGAAAATTTCCTTGATCCAGAGTATATTCGGGCCGGATTCTGACGGTCTGAAACCTTAAATTTGGCCTGCAAGCTAACGGCCCAAATCACTTAAATCTGAGTTCAATTTCTAAAGGTATTCGCGTTTCCCACACACTTCACTCCAGGCTCAAGTTGCGCGTTTCTGGATACTATCTGGATTTGATTTTCGAGATGGTTGTCAAGCCCAGTAAAGCGGTCATAAGTGTATAGATTCGCAGTAATCGGACTTTCGACGCGCGGTCCAGGTCCGATACAAAGTTTCAGTGTGCTCCTGAGAGCAACCGGGTTTAGAGATTTATCCTAGATTTTAGAGTAACGTAGCGTTAATGATTCTACAAGCTTTGGGTCTTGTAGTTCGTATTTAAAGTGATTAGTGCTAATTTTACAGGTAATCTAGTTTAGTACTAGTTAATTCTTGCTTAATTTTTAAAGGATTTGGTCCTGAGTGATTTCTGCCTGAGGTGGTACTCGGGTCTTTGTACGAATTTTTCCAAGGCGTTACAACATGTATGCTCCAAAACACAATCATAACGAGCGTAATGGTATCTAGTCAGTATCCTTGTAAGCCCCATCGATCAGAACATAGTCTACATAGACCCGCCTGATAACTGCATGTAGGAGAATTCCTCCTCGTCATCATGAAAGTCCGGCTCCACTTCGTAAGCATCGCCATCATCTGCAACTATAATAGGGTCTGGTTGGTGTTTAAATACCATCTCACAATGTGGGAGTGAGTGATCAACTCAGTGGAGCTATAGGGCAAATGTTAAATGTTATTAATTTAATCAAGCAGTAATGATAAAGCAATACAATCAAACATCCATAAGTACTCTGGTTAATGCAAACATGATATGTATTAATGATGCATGCCCTTGCCTGTATTCCTTCTGCGATCTTCCTCTTACGGTCGCGGCATGCACCCCTTCCTCTATGCTCAATACTAATGCCAAAGGCACATGCAATGTGGTGCATGAGCGTGATTACCGAGTTCTTATTAGACCTTTTCATACAGCAGGATTGGGAAGCTAAGGTACCTCCCTTATATCATTTCCCAAGCAATGATCCATTTTAGGGTCGTCAGTCCTAGCTAGTCTCATATGATGTTGTGGTTCTAGGTCGCTACAAAGGGCTCGTCACCTCAATACAGGCCTAGCTTATACTCTAGTTGCTGCGAAAAGGCTCGTTGCCTCAGCGCAGTCTAAGAGTATGCTCGAGGTCACTACGAATGACTCGTCACCTAGTCGTAGGCCGACAACTTGAATACAGTGTCCCATACCACTGTATTCGGATCACGAGCTTAGGTTGCTCACTGGTCACTATGAGTGGGCTCGTCACCCCGATATAGGCCGACAGCTCGACCACGGTGTCCCATTCCACCATATCTGGCTCATGAGTCTTAGCGGATTAAGGTACCAAGGTTAACGGGTTTTGCACTAGTAAGTTGGTACCTTAGATTCGAACAGTAGCATCCATACATGGTGAACATACATCGGGTCAATCGGGTTGCTTAACAAGCTCGACTAGTACGAGCATACATCGAGCCGATTGACATGGAGCGCGTAAGCACTCCGCGTGGCCTAACCACTGCCGACAAGCGGTGTACAACTCGAATTCATCGGGCGTGTCTGTCATGGTTAAGCAGTTCAACCACCGTTCACAGACATTTACCGATTGTCTGGACTACATAGTAGCCCAATCACATTCCAAACAATAGCATTCACATCTAGTAATCCAAACCAGCCTGTGACAACTGAAATCAGATATAAATCTTACTTGAGCAATTTAACAAATACATACTACATATATTATCATACATAGACATTTCATTCATACAGCACATAGGAGTGGGATAGGTTATATAAAGGATACTATAACCATAGTTAAGGGAATTGAGAATCCTATCTCAACACCCTCATTACATGCATTTAAACAAGCATTTTCACATTCAGGTATTTTATCAAACACTTAGGCTACATATATCATATACATGTAGTAAGGTAGTTATAACAAGTATTATAGCAAATCCTTTTACAAGGGTTCATCATACATATAACAATCATGAATTGTTAGGCAATAAACATAGCAAGCATAAATCACAATTCCATACTCATTCACACATTTCAATAAACACATGGAATGCATTATAAATTAACATAGTTATATATGTACATAATACACGGAAACCCTCGTATCTAACCATATGTGATAACAATCAAGCCAGTCATAAATCATTACTGACATTGAAAGCCTTGAAAACCATAACCTAAACATTTATAGTCCACACCTTTCGCCGATAAACAAGTATCGAACTCAGTTTGTATGTCAAGTTTTTGTCTATGGCACGACGACCACCTATAGCATGAAATAAGTTAGTTATTTCATCACTTACACTATTTGAAATCCTAAAACAGATTAGGATTAGGTTTTCTTACCTAAGAATGGAATCGGAATCGCCCGTATAGCGATACAGGAAAGGTGGTTAAGCACGTGGAGTGGCAGGAATAAATCCCTGCGACTATCACTCACTCTTTCTCACTTCTCCTAACTTTTTTCTTCTCTTTTCTCTCTTCTCTCTCTTAGGGTTTCCCAAATTCGTATAAAATGAGAGAGAGAGAGAGAGAGAGAGGGTTTAAGGCCCTTATATAGGCCCAGAACTGATGGAAATGGCCCCAGGGCCAAGGTATACTTGGGTTATAGCCAAAGGGTGGTTGTTTCAGTCCAACGAAGCACTTCTGTGGCTCCTTTTCTGCGTACAGTTGGACTTAAGCTCCCTAACATTGGATCTAGGTCGAGTTAAGGTTTCGGTCTGATCGAATTTGTGAATCAATCGCGGAGGACCAGTTTCAGTTCAACGGTCACCGGTGTTCAATCAAGGCCACAAGTACATTGACATGTGTTGAAAATTTTTCCTGATCCGAGGGTGTAATTGGGTCAGATTCCGACAATATAAAAGCTTAGATTTGACCTACAAGCGAACGACCCAAATCACTTAAATCCGAGTTCAATTTCTAAAGATATTCATGTTTCTCACACCCTTCGCTTCGAGCTCAAGTTGTGCATTTATGGATACTATCTGGACTTGATTCCCAAGATGGTTGTCAAGCCCAGTAAAGTGGTCATTAGTGTATAGATTCGCGGTAATCGAACTTTCGACGGGCGGTCTAGGTCCGATACGAAGTTTTAGTGTGCTCCCGAGAGCTACCGGGTTTAGAGATTGATCCTAGATTTCAGGGTAACGTAGCATTAATGATTCTACAAGTTTTGGGTCTTGCAGTTCGTATTTAAAGTGATTAGTAATAATTTCACAGGTAATTTAATTTAGCACTAGTTAATTCTCGCTTAATTTCTAAAGGATTTAGTCCTGAGTGATTTTTGCCTGAGGGGGTACTCGGGTTTTTGTACGGATTTTTTTTCAAGGCGTTACACTAATGGATTGTTCTTGCAAATGGAAGAGAAGGGTTCCCAACCAAATAATGTCACCTTCAATGCTTTAATTAGGGGCTTTCTACAAAAGAATGAGACCCTCAAGGCAATGCAACTTCTCGGGGAAATGGCTAAAAGACATTTTTCTGTGGATGCATCCACCGCAACTATGTTAGTGGGCTCGCTCACAGAGGACGAAAAAGGTCAAGAATACTTGGGAATGCTTCATAAATTTGTGCCCTATGGAGAAGGTGAGGCGATTTGGTGAACATTGATTCAACATCGACTCTCTCTCTCTCTCTCTCTCTCTCTCTCTCCATAACGGCCCATACCATAATTTTAATAATAGTATCTGTTATGACCATTGTTACCGTTAGGGAATACCTTGCTTGTAAGAGGTCGATACACATTCAACTCCTCCCATGTCCCTTTGAGTTTTTAGTAATATTCACCTAGCGATTTATCTCCTTATTGGAAAGTAAAAAACCTCTTCAAATATTGGTGTGGATTGAGTGATGTTTTTATTTTTATGAATCCATCTCTCAAGGATAGAGATGTACACGAGTCGAGTTAGCTCGGTCAGCTCACTTGACTCGACTGGGAAAAGCTCGACTCGCCTTGGCTAGAATTTGGATTTGGACCAAGTCGAGTTGGTTTTTGGAGCTGCGAGTCTTGAGATAATCGAATGGGTGGCACATACGTGGCGAGATCTAGGACAATCACAAGTAGGGCCCACACTTGAAATTTATTTATTTTTGGACTAAAATCCTGGTGATATCTCATCACGTGACACACGCGTGTGACAAAAAACGATAGAAAAATATGATCCGAGTTGTTGAAGTTCTAAGCACACGTGCAGGGTAGTCTGGTTTTTAAACCAGGCCCTGTTCATGGTGGGCCTTATTTGACGAATTGCTCAGCTCTTGCAAACATGTACTTCATTGGCATGGCACGTGTGATGGAATTGTCGGTACACTTGCAGGCATGCCTATAGATGCCAATCTACACCATCAAAACCATGGCCCTAAGGTAGATCAAACACAGCATAAAATCCACCCTGATTGGAAGATCTTAGAAGTGCTCACAAGAATAGTTACCGTTGTATCCTACTTCTAATAGGTGTCATGAACAAGAAGCTAAGGAGTGCCTAGAAGCCAAAAGTGGCCAATCGATGGAGAAACGGTGGAGCGACAAATATCAATAAAGAAAAGAAGGATTTGGAATGTAAAAAGAAGGATTTAAAAGGCTGACTCGGCAACTCCTAAACTTCCATGATAATTAGATAGAAGAGGCAAACACATGAAGAACAGTTGTGGAAGAAATCTATAACTAGGAGAAGAAATAAATAGAACGAGGTGTCTCCCACACCAATCAAATCAAATTAAAATTATTAATTTACTTTATTTCAATCTATCTTAAGAGCAGTGATAATCTAATGGAAGTAATTCGTAACTATAATTTAGGCATAGGATCATACGGTAAATTTTATCCTTATCCAATATCAAGTAGTTATTTCAAAAGACGCATTTTTGTAGTCACTTGAAATGACCAAATGTGAGTTCTTCTTTTGTGTCTGATTGCACTAGTATATTAAAAGGTAATTTCTTGTGAAAGGTAAAGTATAATCCACTTTCGGAGGAAGAACCCCACCCCCCAATTATCAATTGATCATTATAAAATTTTGCAAGTAGATGAGTAGGCGACCAATCTTCTCAGATTCTGATCGTATACAGTCATATTGAACGTATTTACTTATTTTGGTGCTTTGGGTCAAAGTTGATCGATTTGAATCAAGCCGTTATATCAATTATAGCACGCACCACACATGCCACACTTGACAGAAAACAAAGTGAGTGCCAATAATTTTTGGCATGCTTGGTGGAACATTGATTATAGATATACTTACTAATACATTAATCATGTGAAATCATTAGTTGAATGGGTGCTCATAATGCTTCCGCAACTGCTAATGCTATTGTAGTTAACGAACTAATTATCGTTGCTCAAGAGGAATAGTTGCAGGTACAATAAGTATTTGAGTAAGTGAATTTACCACCCAATCTGGTGCCTATTCCACCACTATTAAACCCAGATAAGGCATTGGCATTTCAAGTTAAACCTCTTGAAATTATGTCGATAGGGATAGTTGAAGTTCAAAGAGGAATTCGGCATATCTCATTATTATCACATTTTCAAGTTGAACAATACGAATTCATACATAAACCTTTAATAGGTGGATGGTTAGTCATGCTGATAGTATAAACTGTCTAATAAATATGTTTGCTGAAAGAACACTCGTTGTGCCTCATCAACAGGTTGATACTAGTTCCGTTGGAAATATGGCACCGATATCCTCGGTATAACCAATATCGCAAGCATTTTCTCTACGATGGAACACGCCTCCTACTACAATATATGATGTACAGAATCTTCCGCCACTTGTTAAGTCTAGGTAACTGGAATGGGTGGTTAGAAATGTCATTCTCACATAAGGAAATCAAACTATACCTGAGGGCAAGCTTTCACTGGGAATCCAAATGATTTCAGAGCACTATCCAAAAATAAAATAGATTGAATTCTCGGATGGACCGTGCTAAAATGAGTTCGCAAAATGGATAAATGTATAAATAAAGTAGATTTCTAGTAAGCATACAGTGGACCTGCATAGGTATCATCATTGGCTTTGGTAGGAAATGTTGTATTTTAAATTATTTCAAAATATCTGTTGGGACAAGTCATGGCCATAGGTGCGCACGTGCCTTACGGATGTGTCTTTTCACATCGGTTCGAAAAGGTTGCATCCTTTCATATTTTGTTTTAAAAATTTATATCATTTTAAGCCTAATGGTCACATCAATTGGGTTTAAACCCAATAATCATAACCCTTTTTTAAAGGGTGTCTTCATAAAGTCTATAAATAGACTCTCTCATCCATTTTAAATTAGTAAAAAAAAAGTTTGTTTTACGTTAAAAATATGGTTTAAGTGTTTTCTAGTTCGGGTTAAGACTACAAGTGGTTCGAGCTCGTGTACAGTGAGTGCACCGCTGGGACCGGGTCATAATCGTTGTATCCTGGAGGTCGATTGCTCTGGAAACATGTTGCACTTGGGACGCTGTTCAAGGGGAGCAAATTCGATTTCAAGCCGAGTGACTCACGTCACGCCTCGACTTCTATAAACCGATAAGTTTTTTCTTATTATCAATTTAAAATTTATTTTATTTAAATAGTTTTCCAAACTCCATATCTCAATAGGAAATCCCTCCATAACTAGTACACTTGTCTATGACCCCGCCACATGAAGTTTTTGTGGTCCGGAGATATGTGGGGCTCATAGAGATGTCTGTGTCCATCACTTTTGCAAGACAACTATAGGACATAGTTTAAAAAATTACTTAGGTGGACCACACCACATGAAACAGTGAAAACGGAAACATCCACACCTGAAAAACTCTTGGGAGCAGACCATGATGTTTATATGCCACCTAATCCTATAAACAGTGGGCACAATATCATCGTGATGCAGAACTTACATGACCCAACAAAGTTTCTAACAGGGAGTTGTGTAGTATGGCCTAAGACATTGAATTTGCATTAGTTTTTTGGACTCCTTTAATATTGTGATCTCCAGAAATGGATGGGGGTGGATTTATCACAACTACTTCTGTGGGCCCACATAACTTCCAACCACCCAAGTGAATAGTGGACCAAGTAAGTCCGTATAATAAACTCCATTGGGCCTACCTTGAATATATTTGGCTTATCCACACCTTACATTCAAAATTTTCAGCTCATTTTAGGAGTTGAGTCCAAAATTCAAGTATACCCCATATTCAAGTGGACCACACCACTGGAAACACTAGGGATAATGGCGTTTATTTGTCAGCCAACCCACAATCCAACTTATTCATAATGACACGCACACATCTTTTGTGACTCATGAGAAGAGTTCAATGGTTGGTGTTCAATTCACATTGCTTCTTTTAGTGCAGTTCACTTGAGTTTTGAATTTACTTCAATTTTGGACTCATATCATTAAAATAAGCAGTAAAATGGATAGAAAACATGGATAAAACTACATGAATTACGGTGTAACGCAGTGGCTTACTCTGGCCATGAGAATTTCCTGCAAGTGGGAAGTGGATTGGCTGGTGTACCACGCACCAGATATAAAGCTTGTGCACTGGTGTCAGCAAGTTCTGTAAGTCAAATCATGGGGCATGTGTTATATCCAAACTGTCCATCCATTTTACGAGTTCATATTAATGCTTGAGCTGATGACTAAGGCAGATCTAAAGATCAAGTGGACCACACTATAAAAAGTGGGGGATTAAATGTCTACCATTGAAACTCTTTTAAGGGTCACAGAAGTTTCAAATCAATATGAAATTAGTTTTTTCTCTTCATCTAGGTAATTTTGACCCTATGAACAGATTGGATGGAAAATAAACATATGGCGGGCCCTACTAATTTTTTAACGGTGAAAAGCATTATCCAGCTGCTATTTTAGGTGTGTTCCGTTTGAACTTTGGATATGATTAATTTTTTGGATAGTGCTTTAAAATGAACTCAAAAAATGAATGAACCTCGGTGTGGATATAATGAATACATCATTGTGGGGCCATGCAACTTTGATATCATTTGAACTGTTCGTACAACTCGAGCTCGAGGAGAGTTGGCGTGGTCTTCGCACGACACGTTTCTACACCAGCTATATAGCTGGTGTGTGGTACACCCGCCAATCCACTTCCCTGCAAGTGGTGTTGGTCTGAGCCAGACCCTAGGGTACATCTCCATGCATGCATTGTGCATTGACACCATCATCATGGCCTAAAAATTAAGTAGACCACCACAGGAAACAATGGTTATGGAGCGGCATGCAAATGTCAACTCATCCAAGACTTTTGTGGCCTACGGAAGGTTTTTAATAGCAATAACTCTGCTGTTTCATATGGTACACCTGACATTTTTATCTATGTTATGTTTGGACCATGCTCCACAATATAGTTACAAAACATATGGGGTGCACCTGACATTTTTATCTATGTTATGTTTGGACCATGCTCCACAATATAGTTATAAAACATATGGACATCGAAGTGGGTCCTACAGTCAGGGCCCACCATGATGTATTTTTTAGATCCCATCTATTCATAAATTAACATAGAGATAGATAAAGTGAAACCAAAAATATAAGATTGATCGGAAACCTCTATGGCCCCTAAGAAGTTTTGAACGGTAGCTGTCACTGTCCCCACTGTTTTCTATAGTGGGGTCCACTTGAAATTTAGATCTATCTCATTATTTTTATTATGCCATAAAAAAAAGATCTCTCCAAATGGATACATGGTATGGATACAACACATGCATCATGGTGGGTCCACATAGATTAGTGACGTCACTTCAGTAGCGGTTTGGCTACCGAGGCGGACTTCCTGCGAAAGCCTTTGGCAGGAAGTTCCTGCGCTTGGAAATTAGGTGGGCCCACTGTAATGTTTGTGAGAAATTCTATCCGTCCATCCATTTTGTAATTTCATTTTAGAACAAGTTACGAAAAATGAACCGTATCCAAAGCTCAAGTGAGCCAAAAACGTGATAATTAAATGTCCACAGTTGAAATATTTGTTGGGCCACATAAGTTTTGATTCATGCTAATATTTTTGTTTTCAGTTCATCCCAATAGGAATTACGTTATTAACGGTATGGATGGCATCTGAATATCTTTGTTGAACTTAGGAAGGTTTCAATGGTAGGAATTTCCCTGGCCACATTTTCCTTTAGTACGGATCACTCAAGCTTTAGATACTGTTCATTTTTTACAACAAGTCCTATCATGAAATCACAAAACGGGGGGGAGGGATTACAGTGGGCCCACCTAATTTCCCAGCGCAGGAACTTCCTGCTAAAGGCTTTCGCAGGAAATCTACGTCCCTTACCTTGTCAGTATCTAATCCGCGCCCGCGTCGGCGCTCGTCATCGGCACGACACGTATCTACATCAGCTACATAGCTGGTGTGTGGTACACCAGCCAATCCGCTTCCCTGCAAGTGGTGGGTCCACCTGAAATTTTTATCAGGTGGGGTCATGCTTGGGACCATGCTCCACAATATACAATACATACAACGAAGTGGGTCCTACAGTCAGTGTCGCACCCACATAGAGGGTTCCGGGGTGGCAGCCGCACTCCACAGGACCACAACTACTACCATCCCCTCTTCTCTTCTCTCATCAGCAGTCGTTTGGCACCCTAGAAATCTTCGATTTCGTAAAATGTCGTCGAGAAGAGCTGGAGCTGCCGCTGCCGCTGCTCAAAAGGGTAAAACCCTCTCCTCTCCAGCTTCTATTGAAATTACCATTTCTGCCCTTGATTCTAAAATCATAGAGAACAAGATCCCTACTCCCGTCAAATTCAACCATTTGGTGAATGATCTATCCAATTCGATTCGAGCCGGTGCTTTTGTGAGGTTAGAGGATGCAGTGGGCCTCTTCAATCGTATGGTCCGCACGCAGCCGCTGCCTTCAATCCAGACATTTAGTAACCTGTTAGCTACGATTGCCAGAATGCGACACTATTCAACTGTGATTTCTATGCATCGAGAAATGAATCGGTTAGGGATCCCATCCAATATCTATACTTGGAGCATTCTTCTCAATTGTTTCTGCCGCTTGAATGGCGTCCGTTTCGGTTTTGCTGTTCTCAGCAACATCCTGAAACGTGGACATGAGCCGGATGTCGTGACTCTGAGCACTTTTATTAAGGGGTTTTGTATGGAAGGGCGTATTGGGGAAGCGAGTAGTTTTTTTCTGAAGACGGTAGAAATGGGATACCCTTATGATGTGGTGTCGTTGGGGACACTAATCGATGGTTTTTGCAAGTCGGGGAACAATGCAATGGCTCTTGGGTTGCTTCGGAAAATGGAGAAGGGTGTGGGTAAATGTAGGCCTAACCTTCCGGTTTATAACTCAATCATCGACAGTCTATGCAAAGATGGGCTCACAAAGGAGGCCCTTAACCTCTTCTCAGAAATGGTCGGTAAAGGGATTCTGCCGAATGTTTTCACTTACAGTTCTTTAATTCATGGACTATGCAATTTAGGGCGGTGGAAAGAAGCAATGAGTCTGTTCGAGGAAATGTCAAATCGAGGAATCTCGCCTAATGTGACAACCTTCAACATATTGGTGAATGCTCTTTGCAAAGAAGGAATGATTAAAGAAGCCCATGGATTACTAGAATTGATGACCCAGAGAGGTGAGGAGCCTAATGTAATCACGTACAGTGCATTGATGGATGGCTACTGTTTTACTGGCCAAATGGATGCCGCCTTAAAGATACTTGATTACATGATGTGTAAAGGTCATAAGCCTTGTGTCGTGACTTATGCCATATTAATTAACGCCTATTGCAAGAAGCAGAAGGTAGACAAGGCTATGCAGCTTTTCCGAGAAATGCCTTGCAAGGGATTGAAGCCCAATGTTGTTACTTACAACATTCTTATAGATGGGCTGTACCGGGTACGGAGAATTGTGGCTGCACAAGAGCTCTTTAATGAGATGCAAGCTCATGGACAATGTCCGGATCTCATCACATACACCATTTTGATGGATGGGCTGTGTAAAAGTGATTGTCCTGTTGAGGCAATGAAACTACTTAATGAGATGCAAATTAGAGGAATTCAACCAAATAATAAAGTTATTGGTGTTCTTATCAATGGGATGTGCGAAGCTAGGGAACTTAAATGTGCGAAGGAGCTTTTCAGTTGGGCCTCTACCAAGGGTTTGGGGAATGATGTTAGGACATATAACGCGTTAATCAATGGGCTCTGTAAAGAAGGGCTTTTGGAGGAAGCTAATGAATTGTTCTTGCAAATGGAAGAGAAGGGTTCCCAACCAGACAGTGTCACCTTCAATGCTTTAATTAGGGGCTTTCTACAAAAGAATGAGACCCTTGAGGCAATGCAACTTCTCGAGGAAATGGCTAAAAGACATTTTTCTGTGGATGCATCCACCGCAACTATGTTAGTGCGCTTGTTCACAGAGGACGAAAAAGGTCAAGAATACTTGGGAATGCTTCATAAATTTGTGCCCTAAGGCGACAAAGAGGTGATTTTGTGAACATCAATTCAACATCAACTCTCTCTCTCTCTCTCTCTCTCTCTCTCTCTCTCCCTCTCTCTCTCTCTCTCAAGCTGTAACGACCCATACCATAATTGTAACAATAGTATTTGTTCTGACCACTTTTACCGTTAGGGAATACCTTACTTGTAAGAGGTTGATACACATTCAACTCCTCCCATGTTCCTTTGAGTTTCCTGTAATATTCACCTAGCGATTTATCTCTTTGTTGGAAAGCAAAAAACCTCTTCAAATAATTGGCGTGGATTGAGTGATGTTTTTATTTTTATTTTATTTTTTTATGAATACATCTCTCATGGATAGAGCTGTACATGAATCGAGTTAGCTCAGTCATCTCGCTCGACTCAACTCGGAAAAGCTCGAAATTGGATTCAGACCGAGTCGAGTTGGTTTTTAGAGCTCGAAAAAAATTTCAAGTTGAGTTCAAGCTTGCCCGAGCTCGACTCGACTCAGATCGAACTCAACTCGAATCGACTTGGATCGAATCGGCTCGATGACTCGGTTATTTTGATATTGATGTTGCTCACCTAGTGGTTGATGAAATGACTCAGTGAAGTGTTGTTTCGGGTGCATACATTCTCTGCAGGATCAGCTGGTGGCAAGGAAGGAATGGAATCGAAACAAATCACTACAAAAAAAACTTTACATTATAAGACTGCCCTCATATCTTGATTTTGATGTTGCTCACTGTGTGTCTGATGAAATACCTATAAAGTGCTGTCATTGTTTTACATTTTGTTTGAAATTGAAGATGTACTCTATGTGTTTGAGAAAATGTCACATAGGCTCGAACTTGTCTGAGCTATTGATTGAATCAAGCCGAGCTGGCTAGATAGGCTTAAGAAACGAGTCGAGCCGAGTTCGAGCTGGGGTTAGCTACTGGCTGAGCCAAGCCGAGCTGTGCTAAGCTCGTCTCGGTTCGACTCATTTACAACTCTACTCATGAAGAATCCTAAACCTTATTTTCCATATCTAGAAACATCTCTAACAGACATTTCTATTCTATTCCACAAGCACGTCACGATCTGAGCATTGTCTTAAATCCATTCATCATATTTACTTCTTTTCATCCAATTTCTCCTATTGTTTCCCTTGGCTGTTAAGACTCGTATAGATTTAGAATATTGGCCATTTAACTTGATAGTGGATATTTGAACCCTCAAAAAGTCATATGGATTTACAAACCTGATTTTTGCTTACCTTTCATATCCATTACAAATAGAGGTAATAAAAACCAGAAGAAATGGATGTACAATGCTTATGGAAGTAATGGCTAATGCTTTTGGAAACTTGAATGCTTCAGCCACCCAATCCAACACAATGCGTACACAATACAGGATGCACCAATCAGCCCATACACCTTAACCAAATACTAGAAAGAATTACGATCACATACACATCACCAACCCCATTCACACATAGGCCATTGAAGAGGACAATGCACTAGAAATAACCCTAAGTTTCTTAAAAAGCTATGAGCACAAGAGAACATGAAGGAAATGAAGAGAAGGTTTTTGATAGGTAAGGGAAAAGAAAGTGATTGGAACTTGATCGCTTACGCTCTAATACCATCTAGTTTGATGTAAGAGAGAAGAAAAAGTGGAAAAGGGAACGAAGAGAATGGGAAAGGAAGAGAGAGTTACTGTTGGACGTCCCCCACCCTCTTGCTTACTTAAATCATAAAACAAAGTTTGTATCCAAATTTGGAACCTCCCTTTCAAATTTTGGATAAACAAAGTGTTCACAGAAATCAAGGCTTGTATCAAAATGGTAGTAGAGATTGATTTGTTGTTCGAACATTGTGAGAAAATTCATTTTGCTATAATCTAAATACGGAAGAAAAAACTGCAAATGGTGCCGAAAAATATTTGAATAGAGTAAAAAATGATAGCATTTTCATAAAGTTGCAGAAGGAATCTCAGGAGTTGGTTATAGGTGTAGGGAAAGATAGCTCGAGCTCGTCGTTGATAGTGAATCAAAACATGGAAGATGATGGAACACCATATCGAGCAATGGATGATAAATCATTGTGTTCTAAGTCCCTCATTGGTGGGCAGAAAGGTGGAGGGAATGAAAGAGAAGAGGTATTGATGCATGGTAGTAATGATACCAATGTTAGTCATGGCCAAAGCTTTCAACGGGTGTGGGTCTCTTTAGGGGGGTCAAGATGCTTTGAACGAGAAGTCGAGCAATAAGTGTAGGGTACTTTTCTTGTTTTAATGAAGGAGAAGAGAATGGTGACATGTGGTCGTGATGTCACAAAAAAATGCTTTTAGCGTAGCGAAGTTTTGAATGGAACTTTTAATGCGAGCCTCACATTGCGTGTGGAAGGTGTCTCACGAGTGGTTTTGTTAACACAAATGGGTACCACACGTATGGTTTGCTTCACATAGATGGGGGAAAGTAGTGACAGCATGCGCTTGAAATTAATATAACGATATGGTGGTTCTCCTCCTCCTCCTCCTCTTCTTCTCTTTTCTTTTTTCTTCTTTTTTTTTTTTTACTTTGGATTGCTAGGAGAAAGACTCCTTCTTCTGCTTCTTCTTCTTCTTCTTCTTCTTCTTCTTCTTCTTCTTCTTCTTCCTTTTCTTTTTTCTTCTTTTTTTTGACTTTGGATTGCTAGGAGAAAGAGAATATCTTTAGGAGCAATCGAACGTTTAAGAGAATATCTTTAGGAGCAATCGAACGTTTCCATTTTGAAGTTTCGTTTCCATTTTGAAGTTTTTGGAGGATTAGATAGAGTTTGGAGAGTGTAATGGGGTCTACGTTTCAATCAGTTACGTTTCAATCAGTTGAAAGTTCCGACCAAGTGATGATCATTCATGAAGGTACACTGTCATCATTGTTAGATCTACAGAGGCAAGAGGAAGATGAAGAGGCATCGATAGAGAGTTTGACAATGGTTGATCTGATAGTTTCTCACGAGGTGTAGAAGAAAGAGAGGAGCTCAGCAAAGAGAAGGGCAAGCACAATTTCTCTATGAAGATAATTAGTTGGAACGCGTGTCATCTGAGGTGTCTGTAAAAGAGGGCACATATTAGGAATAATTGTAAACAATACAAGGCTTAAATAGTAGCTTTCCAGGCAAGGTATTTCGTATAGGTAACTATGGCCGTAACAGTCACCACCATTACCAATATGGGCATCGGCCGTAACGGCCGATACGGGGGGCATAACGACCATTACGACCTCCATAATGGTTGAATTTATTTTTTTCCCTGAAAAGTTCTAGAATAATATAAATATTCCAAATATGTATTCTTTTTTTTTTTTTTTCCTTTTTTTTTTTTTTTTAAAACATGTTTATGGTAGCGTAACAATCTACTCTTTTGGCGAGAGTGTTGTATCTGGTTGTTTGGTGAATTTATGAACATGGTTACATGTCTTTAATACTTACTCATCACAATTAAGCAATAGAACTAACAAATGAAAAAAAGGCATAAATAACATGTTTTTTGAAGAAGAAAAAAAAAAAGACCCTCGAAGCTTCTATTCGCCTAAATCGCTTCAATCTATGGTTTTAATTCTAAAAAAATATGGTAAGAGTGGTGGAAATCTGCTGTAGAATAATCTAAGAAAGTTTTTAGAATGAGAAAAGTGAATAAATGAATTTAAATAGAAAAAAGTTGTCATTTTTTTACCGTTATGAGGGTAATGGTTGTTTTGCCCCATAATGGCCCTTATGGCTCCAAAAAAGTCAATTGCCCTGTTTCATCCCCGTATCGTGTAATGGTCATTGCCATTACGTATATGTATCGGCCTTTATGGCCATATCAGAATAAATATAGAACACTTTACTTCCAGGAATCAAAGCTGCAATCATATGATCAGAGGATAGTGGACTTGTTGTGTAGGGGAAAATTCAAAGGCTGGGTGACGTAAAGCACAAATTGTTCAATAGGTAGAATTTTAACTATCTAGAACTCAAAGTTGTGGTCAAAGGAGAAATGTTGGGAGAGGCATTTCTCCCTATTTCTGCTAGTAAAAGAGGTTTTATCAGGTTTTAGGTGGGTTTTTACAGTTGTCTACAAGCTAAATAGATTGAGCTCATGACAATTATTCTGAGCTGAATTGGATTCATGCCAGAGTAAACAATAGTCGCCATGAGTGGTGGGTGGAGACTTCAATGTTGTGAGATTCTCTTTTCAAGAATCAAGTGGCAACCATATAACCAGAAGCATGGAAAATTTCTCAAAATGGATAGTCTATAACAACATGGTAGATTTACCAATGGGCGAAGTAAAATTCACGTGATCTAATGAATGCATTTAGAACTTCTACCCATGGCTGTTGTTGAAAGGGCTGTTGTTGGTTGAGGATTTGGATCCTATAATGTTGAAATTTAAGGATTTCATTGGAGTTTTTTCAGTATATTTGAGTATGGAAAGAAGTCAATGATAATCCTATAATGTAAATTTGAATGAGAGATAAGAGAGAGAGAGAGAGAGAGAGAGAGAGAGAGAGAGAGAGAGAGAGAGAGAGAGAGAGAGAGAGAGAGAGAGAGAGAGAGAGAGCTGATGTTTACTCTGTTTTTGTACATGCTCCCATGATGTCTACTCTGTGAGTGTTCCTTATCCAGGACTAGTGGGAATGGCAGCCCTAGTGGCAATGACAGCCCTGGGGAAGGAGATCAGAAGAGACCGAGACGTCCGTATCAATTGAAGACATTTAAGGTTGAGATTCGTTTTGCTGCTCGAATCCCAATGAAAGCCATAGCGAATGCTCTGTGAGGTCATGATTCAGAGAGCTCTCAAGAAGCTTTAAGCGTGCTTGACATCATACCAAGGCAGCACACAGCAAAGCAGTATGTAATTTCAGTTTTTTATTGTTGGCATCACTCTTTTTTTTTTTTTTTTTTTCCTTTCATAAAATTGTTAACATAGCTGGTAATTCCAGAGGATGCCTACTCGTACGGCAATCGTATTTCAACAATGAGCCTCGCAACTTCACTGACATAGTAGGTGGTGTTTGTTGGCTGTCGAGGTTTCCATTCTAGCTTCCGCACTACCCAATGAGGCTTGTCTCTGAATATTGGTATCTCCTTGGACTGTTTGTGGACGTGGGGTTATTGATATCCATGTGTTTCTTAATTGCAACACGTGTTTGACAATATCATTTTCATCACTTTTTCATCAACCACCGTGTGCAGATGTGTCTACAACAATGATTATAAAGCCAGGACCTGTTGCAGATTTTCTAGTGGCTAACCAAAATGTTTATATTTTTGTTTTTGGTAGCATTTGAGTGTGTGCTGCTCAATGGCCACCATCCATGTTGGAGTGTAGTTTTGGTTTCTTTTACAGATGTATATGAAGTTTCCTATTAATTGTTGTGGGGCTTTTTGGTGTATGGGTTGTTGTCCATCACAAAACATACTAAAGCATGGACATTTTCTGCATGTAGTACTGAGTGTAGGGAAATTCTATATCATGCTCAAGGCAAAAAAAAAAAAAAACTATGGACCTAGCTTGTTTCTTCTTCAAAGAGCTTATTTTCGTGACATTTTTGTAGTTGTATGATTACATACTTATAGTTAATACATTAGCACTTGTGTGTGTGTGTGTGTGTGTTCTTATAAGGTATGGGAGAGCTCAAGCTATGGATTAATAATTGGGTTTGGTTGGGGTCTGTCAAACCATATGGCCCAATTAATAATTGGGTTGGGCTGTGCTTTGTGCTTACACTGACCTACTTAAGCATGTTCTACAACACATGTTTTTTAGGATTCGCATGTTTGTGTGTGTGTGTGTTTATGTATTCTTATGAGTTATAGGATCTTGTTTATGACAGGAAGACTCGTGGCATGGGAGCTGGGCGCAAGCTCAAAACACATAGGAGGAGACAAAAATGGGCTGACAAATCATACAAGAAGAGCCATCTTGGAAATGAATGGAAGAAACCATTTGCAGGTTCTTCCCATGCCAAGGGAATCGTTCTTGAGAAGATGTATGATCTATTTCCTGATGCCCATTTTATTTCCCTTCACCACTACACTCTTTACCTTTTTATTAAAAGTTCATTAATAAATTTGTAGGCAGCGGAATTTGAAGCTAAGCAGCCCAACTCTGCTATCCGTAAGTGTGCGAGAGTTCAATTGATTAAGAACGGAAAGAAGATAGCAGCATTCGTCCCCAATGACGGTTGCCTTAACTACGTTGAGGAAAATGTGTGAATTGGTCCATACATGTTTTTATTTTATTGTTTTTTTATTTTTTTTATATAATTATTTTTTGGAAGTTCGCCTTAACTTTTTTGTCTTCCTTTTTTCCCCCTTTCCACGATGAAGTTTTGATTGCTGGATTTGGCCGTAAAGGTCATGTTGTTGGAGATATTCCTGTAGTCAGGTCCAGGGTCATGCAAAAAACAGCCTTGCATGTAGATGTATCCTCCTATACAGTTACATAATGCATCCTTTTGGGGACTATACCATTGGACGGAGCAAGACGTGAAAATCTAAGTGGGGCTGATCTTTTTTATTTTTTTATTTTATTTTTATTTTTTTATTTTTTATTTTTCAAAAAAACTGGACTTTATTGATGAAACAAACGAAATTTACAGCCATTCGGGCAGGCCCAAAACAAAAAGGATCTGGGCCCTGCCTATCATAAGGGACAGCTAACACAAGGCTATATAGAAAACAAAATAGAGGCCAAAGGCAGCCCAACTACAGCAGCCTCCCAGCTTGCACCAACAGAAAGAGCAGAAAAAAAGAGGACAGAAACTGAACCGAAACAGGCCCCATAACAGAAAACACAACAACCAGCCAGACGCCTGGCCCGAGTGAGCAAACTCCCAACGAAGCTGCAACTACGCACCACAACATACAACCCAGAGAACGCTGCCACCACGGCATAGCAGGGACCCCCACTACAGCCTGAGCGCACCAAAACCGGTGAAGACAAGCACCAAAGAACCCCAGGTAGCCTCATAATTTTTGAGCAAAAGGAAAACACTTTACAAGGCTCAAACCAACCTACAGCCTAGAAGAGAAAAGGAAGGGATCTCTGTCAGCTAACCGATCTGAGCGAGCCAATCCCGGTCCTATCCAAAACGATCATACCGCGGACAAGAGGAGGAAGGGATGAAGAATGAAGATAGGTCATGGACTGTTGAAGATGGCTCCCTTCCCGGGCCATCCCATCTGTCGGGCCGTTACCTTCTCTGAGGATATGAGCGAAAGAGAAATTCCCCATCCGGCATAGACAATTAATTCTAGATAGCCAATGTTTCCACTTCCAAGGAGTATTTGATTGCGAAGAGAGAGCTTGAAAAATTAAATTTGAATCAGTTTCGACAATCACCCTGTCCAAACCCTTATCCAAACAGATCTTCATCCCGTCGTGAATAGCGCGGAGTTCCGCCATGTTATTTGAACCGACCCCATATGCCGCAGTGAACCCGAAAATAAAGGCCCCGTTGTCGTTCCTGCAGATGCCACCCCCGCCTGAGGGGCCAGGGTTACCAAGCGCTGATCCATCCACATTTAATTTTACCCAACCTGGGGAAGGCTGACTCCATTTCACTAGGATCGAGGAAGATCGACGATGGTTATTTGCCAAAGACATTGGGCTGGAACCGCGGGGACCTCCAATTCTATCCCGTAAATCCTCTCCTAAAACCAAACTTGCCCACCATCTGACTCTGGCCACTGATTTTGAGAAAATCATAGGAGCATTGTCGTAGACTGCGCTGTTTCTAGAGCGCCAGATTTCCCACAAAATGAGGATTGGCAGCAAATTTCTGACAGATTTTGGCGCAACTTCTGGCGTCGAAGCATTCCTCCAATGGTTTAGTTTGCCTGTGATTGAACTGTGGATAAGAGGAGGGACACCACACAGTCGACCGAAAGAAGCCCAAAGGGCTTGAGCGTGGCGGCCAAAAAGAAATATATGAGATATGGATTCAGCTTGTGGGAAGGAATACGAATCTTGTAGACAGCATCTACATTTGGAGGCAATGGAGACACCTTTGGCTTGCATGCAGCTGTCTACGGGAATCGCATTTTGGAGAGCTCTCCATACGAAAATGGAGAACTTTGGGGGGAGAGAACGGAGCCAGATCCACGAAGGCCAGGACAGGGGTGGCCCAGGAGGTCTCAACAGATTCCAGGCAGACCAAACAGAGAAGGAACCAGAGGCCTCAAGCGGCCAGAAGCACTGAGGCTGATCATCTGAGATTGCAAACCCACCATTGAAAATTTCATCAATAATCGGTTGCGGCAGATGGGAGAACACCCGTGCTGGAGGGAGGGGGCCGGAACGACCAAACACATCTTTCAGCTATAGATCTTGAAGATTGGTAGGGACTGGACCATCGAGCAGTCGATGGAGGGGGCCCCTGCCTAGCCAATTATGAGACCAAAAATTCAGTTCGCCATTACCAACCAACCATTGAACTGACTCGGAGAGAATGGGGAGAAGGGACCGAATACGCTTCCAAAGAGGGGACGGGATAGGAGAGGAGGGCCTCGGCGCATTGGGATGAATATCTCTGCTATATTTGCTTCGCATTAACTTTACCCAAGGACCATACGGATCTCCATGATTTACTATCCAAGCTAGCTTGAGGCAATGCGCATCCATAACTTCTTGAAGCCTTCTAATATCCAAACCACCTTCCTATGTGGGTCTCGCAATCTTTTTCCAAGCCAACCAATGGTGTTTCCTGTTCCCATCGGCCCACCCCCAGAAGAAATTTGAGAAACTTTTTTCGATCTTTTCAATTACTTGGCGAGGGGTGTGCATGGCTGACATGATGTGGATAGGAATACTGCTCAACACATGACGAACAAGAGTGAGTCTGCCAGCTTGGGAAATCAGTCTACCAGCCCACCCTGAAGTCTTCTTGTCGACCTTGTCCACCAAAAACTGAAATGTTGAAGCTTTGATTTTACCCAAGCGAAGAGGTGCCCCCAAATAGGTGATATCGTCCCTGGCTTTCTGAAAACCGAGAATACGCTCCATAGATCTGATTCTAGCAGACGGAAGAGCGTTAGAACAAATGAAATGACTCTTTTGGAGGTTGAGTTTTTGGCCTGTCACTGCCTGGAAAAGAGCAAGAAAGGTGTTGAGCTGCCGGAGGGAATTCCTTCTACCATTTGTGAATAGAAGAATATCATCTGCGAAGAGCAAATGTGAGATGACGGGACAGCCCCTACGCATAGAAAACTGATAACATCCGCCGCTGGCAATTATAAGGTTTAGATTTACTGAAAAGGATTCCATTGCAATGAGAAAAAGTGCTGGGGAGAGCGGATCCCCTTGTCTCAAGCCCCTACTAGATTTGAAGAAGCCCGTCGGTTCCCCATTGATAAAGAGAGAGAACCAGTTGTTTCCCCAACAACTCTCCATGAGCTGAACCCATCTCTGGCTGAACCCGAATTTGAGGAGCACTTGTTTAAGATAAGCCCAATTCACCCTGTCATAGGCCTTTTCGAGGTCAAGCTTGATGATGATATTTCCTCCCCGAACTTTTCTATTTATGTCCCGAATCATCTCTTGGGCTAAAGCGATATGCTCTGCTATCGATCTCCCTTGAACAAAAGCACCTTGTTCTTGCGAAATCATCTTAGGTAAAAGTGAAGCTAGTCTGTTAGCTAAAAGCTTTGCAAAAATTTTATAAATAATGTTACATAAGCTTATGGGACGAAAATCTGAGAAGGAGGCCACTGAAGGGGACTTTGGGATAAGGCAGATGAGATTTGAAGTGAATGCTCTCGGGAGGGCAGCCCCCTCCAAGAAGGCCCTTGCCGCTTTTAGAATGTCGCTTCCAACAATGTCCCAAGAGGAAGCATAAAAGGCTGCTGAGAAACCATCGGGACCTGCGGCTCCATCTTTAGGCACAGAGAGTGCCGCCGCTTTGACCTCCTCCATCGAAGGAGGGGCTAATAAGGCGTCGTTGTCCATGAGGTTGATGATCTGGGGAATAGCTTGTAAGAAATCAGCGTTAAAGGAGGTGGGTTCCTCCTGAAAAAGCTCCTCGAAAAATCTGACTGCTTCGACTTTTATTTCCTGGCTAGAAGAGACCGTTTCTCCAGCCACATTTTTGATCAAGGTAATGGAGGCCCTTCTGATTCTTTCATTTACAACGGAATGAAAAAATTTGGTATTTCTGTCTCCCTCAGTGAGCTAGGAGTTCTTGGATTTCTGTTTCTAAAAAACCTCCTCCATGAGGTGAAGGCGGCTGAGGTTTTGTTTTGCTTCAATGAACCGGCAGGAGAGATCTTCAGAAGGGTCAGATTGCATACTGTTGTCGAGCCCGTTGATCTCCTCTTCAGCTTTTTGAATGAGGTGGAAGATGTTACCGAAAGTTTCCCTGTTCCACACCTTTAACAACTGTTTTGTTTTTTTCAACTTCAGCTGAATATTGGTCATTGGATGGGGGGAGCATTCCTCGGACCAAGCCTTCTGAATTTGCTGAAAGAAAGTGTCATGCATCGTCCACATTCTGAGGAATTTGAAGGGCCTGACCTTTGGGGGAGTACAGGGAGGGAAGACGAGGCACAGCGGAGCATGGTCGGAGAGTAGTCTGGGAAGGTGATCGACCTGAAACCGAGGAAAAGCAGACACCCAGCTGGAGTTTAGAAGCACTCTGTCCTATCTAGCCCAAACACGGGCATTCCCTTCCCGGTTGTTACACCAAGTAAACCGATTGCCCACGAATCTTGCATCAATAAGGCCGAAGTTATGGATCATCTGAGCAAATTCCGTCATGCTGGAAGCATCGTATGTGCGACTCCCTCTTCTTTCAGATGAGTTTACTACTACATTGAAGTCGCCTGCGATGGCCCAGGTCCCCTGGATCACTCTGCTGAGAACAACAATCTCATTACAAAGCGATCGCCTTTGGATTTTGCAGCACTTAGCATACACTATCGAGAGAGAGATCGGCTCACTCCTGGTAGCAGGAGCAAAGGATAAAGTCAGCATCTGGTTTGAAACCATGGTCGTCGTAGCATTCATCTGATTCTTGAACAAAATCCAGATCTTCCCCCCTTGATCACCATTTGAAGCCGAGCAATGAAAGCCTAATTTTAAGCCCAGCGCTACCCTTCTCCCATCAGAAAGCATAGGTTCCAAAATCGCCAAAAGACAGGGATTGAATTGCTTTACCATACGTTTGAGATGTTTGACGGTAGGCGCGTTACCGACCCCGCGCGCATTCCATATAATTGCGTTATCCATCTGTGACACATCCTGAGTTCATTGCCCGACGCTTCAGTTTACGTAAGCGGCTGTACCATTCACCCGAAGAATGCATTCTATATTGTGGTCTGCTGCACTGTTTTCTGGTTTGTCTGGACGTTGGAGGAGGAGGATTAACACGAGACGGAGACTGGGCATCAGTGTTCTCAATCGCCACTCGAATAACAGAGGAATCATCGTCAACCTGATTGGAAGAATTGGTTTGCACTATGTTAAAGAAAGAGGATAGATCAACCATAATGTCACCCAGTTTTTCTGCCGGGGCGCAATTGCTAGATCCTGGCTCGCCTAAACCATCTCCACTATCCAGACGAGGTCTGTTAGAAAACCGATTGTTGTACTGATGATCCAATTGAAGTGGTGTGCTACCCTCCGAACGAGCTTTGTTTCGTCGCAGAAAACATCTGGAGAAAGTGGGCAAGATTCCCGGGCTCATTTGGTTTGGCTTAGGAGGGAAGCAAGAGTCTGCTGTCAAGGGGTACTTCAGAGAAACTGAGGCAGGAGGGTTGGGGAGAGATACTGAAACAGAAAGGTTGTGGAGGGTCACTTGGGGCTGTATGCAGAAGGAAAGAGGCGGGCTAGAAGAAGGGTGAAATTGTTTGGGGGACTTGGGAGATTGAGTTGGTAAAGAAAGGGTATGAGTGGTATCATCTCCATTACAGGGGGGTTCAGGTGGCAGGGGAGGCTAATAGGTAGGTAGTGGGAGAAGTTCAGAGAGTGGATGAACAGAGAGGATAGCTGACTCGGAGTTGAATCCGTAAGAGCAAGATTTACTGCCACTGCTGTACCCAGATCTTGAGTCATCACTCTCAGCCATGTCAATTCTCTGTGATGGGAGGCGATTTTCCTTACCACACTTATGAGACTAGACTTGGGTCGTATCTTGAGAATGTTGTTGGAATTGGGAGGTCTTGGAGTTAAGCTTTGCAGTGTCGTGATCCATATTTCTATCCCAGAAACCTTCAGGATATATGATGTCCAGTTGGATTGGCGTTGGAAAAATGCTCTGTTGAGACTGAGCATAAGGCAGCATACCATCCAGAGGGTCAGACTCACCATGAGAAGGTGAAGAGTAGTCGACTAACAGTGCATTCTGAGGATTTTCCTGCCGCTTAGATTGGGAATCTGTTCTGTCCAACTTCGGAGCAGTCACAGTTGGGCCAAAGTGCAGAGCTTGTTCTTGATCTTGGTGCCCTCCCCAAGAGTCGAGAGTGACAATTGATCCCACCCCCGGAACAACCATTTCATCTGATTTAACAGTTTCGCCTGAGGGGATGTTTTTCGTTGGATTTCCACTCCCGCAAGTACTTGAAATGACTCGATTCCCAGCCGATTCCTCTTCGTCTAACTCCGAAACTGGCAATATTTCAATAGCTAGAGAGCCAGCACCACCTGTGTCCGAAAGAACTTGGGCACCTTTACCCATATGAGTAAAATTACGGACCCCCAGGTGGGTGCCCAAAATTCCATTGTTAGTGTGTGCAACATCTGTAGAAGCATTTTCACGAACATCTGATGGGGGCCCTGAGCTGCCATGAAACCTTTTAATAACCCACTGCTTGGTGCTTTCCTTTGTTGATTATTGGGTGCAGAGGAAGGTCTGCATTTGAATAGAGGCTCCATTTCCGCAGTAATGGGATACTCCTTCCCCAAAACTCTTAACCTTAGGACCTGGTTAAAAGAAATACACGGGCGGGGGATGACTTTTATTTTGGCAAACACCTGAAAGAATCCAAACCTTGAACTGGAGTCGATTTGAATGATATTGGCGAAAAAACTTGCCAGATCTAGGATGACAGATTCGATCCAGGCATGAGCAGGGATACCGAACAGACGGACCCAAATGCCATCGGCCCTTATAACCTCCGTTGGAGACCACATATCAATCGATTGAAGCCCCATTTCCAATTGTAGTGCACCATTGTTCTTGAAAGCTTTGATCTTAGCTTCGGATCTAAATTGAAGTAGAAATTTAGAGTCAGATATTCTAACTATTTCCACATCAGAAAATTTGAGATTTGGGTTCTTCAATGGAGAAATAAGACTGTTGATGTGAACATCCCGATCCGTTGCCGTCCCCACCATGGTGGTACTCAGCCTGCGAAGCTGATATTCCACTGCTTGTGGATCAGCAATGGTAGTGAGCCCCGAGCCCGCTTCCGTCAAGATGAATGCTTTCGGTTTAGGTCTGGTAGCCGCCTCGAGATACGGTCACTCCACTTGCGATTTACTGGTGAGGTATTCTGGGCAAGATGGTGGGGGTATTGCCGCTCTACTTTCCGATTTCCTTTTCGCCCAAGTGATATGGGCCACCCTCCCGTCGATTCTTCTGCCGTGAAGACAATGGATGGCATTGGACACCTCCTGTTCGTAGCAGAAACGGATGAACGTGAATCCACGGGGACGCTTCAGCTGTCTATTCCATGGTAAGAACACATCACGTATTTTTCCGTATCGGCCAAAAATACGGAGAAGATCTTCTTCTGTGGTGTCAAAAGTGAGGTTTGCTGCAAAGAGGGAGAAAAGAGATTTAGAGAGATGTGATTTTCGGTGGGCAACAGCCTCCCACGGAGCCTGGCGATCTAGATCTCGATTTCGCCCTACATCTCGCTCACACTCCTCCATATCTCTAATCACATTCCAGCTGCTTAATATGTATTCTCAGTGGGGCTGATCTTGCCACTTTGGTATGACTTTAAAATTTCTGCAAGGCTTCCTATGATATCCAAAGCTTCTATATCTCTCTCTCTCTCTCTCTCTCTCTCTCTCTCTCTCTTTTTTTTTTTTTTTTTTTTTTTTTTTTTTTTTTTTTAAACATCCAATCCAAATATTTAGAATTTGGATGATATATTTGATTTCTTCATTTTCTATTGTGTAGACTTACTTTCTCAAATAAGTTGGTTCGTTCAGGGCCTTAGAGAAATGGGTATATCTAGTTTTGGTTGTGTGTGTCAACTATAATTTTTTATATAATTGACACCTTTTATCTTGGAATATGATCTATGAAGTAGCATATGAACGCAATCCCCATCAAAATCCGCACCTAGGGGAGCGCAAATAAGAGGATTGATCTTAACAGTATGGTCGTCATGCACATAGACAGAAAATGCTTGCAATGAATGTTTATGAGTACTAGGTGGCCTATTAATGAAAATAATGTCTCCTTCCATAATACGCCTGTTTATGATTTGACCAACTTTCAAATATGTATGTCCTTTTGAACCTTCCCTAATTGCATAAGTGGCTGAACCATCTCTGTATGTTACACATAATTTGTCATCCACTAGTTTCTGTAAATTATCCATGTTGTATGCCGTGACCTTCTCTTCAAATGTGATCTTTTGAGCAATTTCTAATGGTAAACCGATTTCATGAATCCCTTTATATGCATTCCCAGTAATCACACTATGAGAAGAGAACCCTGATCCCTTCCTGATAAACAGTGTCCGCATCTTTTCAAGCCATGCCTTTGTAGAAGAATCATCAACCTCTTTAACAGCCCCATACTTCCTAGTAATGTCATGAGGTGCCTTGTGGGATGATAAATGAAAATAAGATCAGGAAATACCAAAAAATAAGTGAACGAGCCTTCATTTCCCTTCTCACTACCTCAATCCGAGTCTTTTTTGGCTTTCCTCTCATCCTCTTTATAGTTATTTTTGCACATAACTGACGTTGTTCCATTTTTCAGCTATACTTTGATTTGATTTACTGCAGTATGTTTCATCTCTAGGATTTTCTTAAATGCAATGAATATCGCTTGCAACAATTGCCTTGCCAAATCTATGATCCTATTCCGTTGGGGGAGGGTGCTGGTGTCGGGTGGATGAAAGGGGTTGATTCCATAGTAATGCCTGAAGGTTCTACATTGTTTTACCTGATTCAAACAGGGCTTGCTCACACACATGCTGCAGTTTGAGTAGTAGTTTGTTTGAGGCAGGAGTTATCATCGGTGAAAGATGTTCCTGTCCTTATTGCAATTGACCAGGTAAAACCAAATGCACCTCATTCCAATTTCATTGCTTTCTATGGTATTTTATAATTATGAAAACTGTAGGGAAGTTGCCCAGAAAATAATAAAAAAAAAGAGTAGAATTTATAGCCCTGTTGCGCCAGGCCCATGGTTGTTCTAAGATGCAAACCATTGATCTTGGGACAAGTCATGGATGTGATGCCTCAAGGTTCTTCCATGTTGGAAGGTTTCAATCCTTTGATTAATGTCCTACAAATAGATGGTTAGAAAAAAAATGCCGTCTCTCCCATCCATGGTTGGGCTGATCAGATCAATAGTTTGGGATCACCCAACCTGGGCCCACTCGTATAAGCTTACTGCATTAGGATATTCACATCCTGGTGCATCAGACTTCATTATTCCTCCTGAGTTATCTTCTTGCTTAAGCAATTCTTTTTGAACAGTAAAGTCTAAATGATGTAATTATTCCCTCATCTTTTCTATTCTCTTCTTCAGTATAATAGCTGGTATACATTCAGTGGGTATGAGGAGCCAGTAACACCTCGTTCTTGCCATCCAATCCATGCAAGGGAAATCTCAACGGTTAGTATTACAATCTTTTTATTTCATTGTTGCAGATTATGTGCGCAAGTCAGTATTGAAAAATTTCTTCTCATCACTTGAGTTTCATTAGTTCCATTGACCTTCAAACTACATCTTCATTGAATTTTTCATGGTAATTCCATTGTGATGTATTGAGAGAAAGATGGACATGATAAACTGGATCCTTCTAACTAGGTGTCACACCCACTTCGAATCACACATTAGACTCTTGTTCCCCCTCCTGCTTCCTACTACTCGTTTACATTTTGAAGCAGATGCTTCCCTGCCCATGCACCTGATCCTGTTGCCGCTTTGTTTCACGCTTCATGCAACTATTTATCAACATTGACATGGGTTATTTTTGTCTTCTTCCATATGCTGTTACATGTAATGCAATCCCAAGATAGGAGATAAAAATGACTGTTGTCTCCCAGAAGCCTAAGGTGCCTTTTATGATGGAACAGAATTGCAGTAACCCAATTCAGTGAAGCAGAAATGACCAAACTGGCACTAGCCACCCCAAATTTGTAAATGGAGCTATTCTCCAAACATACTGCAGAAAATTAGAGAATGGGTCAACTACAACCATGGTCAGCTAACTTAATCTACAGCCCATCTTCACAAGAAAATTTTCAAGGATAGCAATAGAAACAAAACTTCGAAAGGCATAAAAGAAAGGGTTGTACCTCTGGGCCAGTTGGAGGTGAGATAAGGTATTTTGAGTTAAACCTGGATTTGGGTGTTGTGAATTTTCAAAATAAAAGGATTGTTTTCTCTTGGTTGTCTTCAGTTAACTCCTGGTTGTCTCATGGTGCCTTTTAGTGACTAGTTAGTCTTTTAGTGAATAATGTGGTGGAAAGTTAAAACCAAATCAAGAGACGCTATGAAAGGACATGCAATTATGGGTGTGTAATTGAGACTGTTTTTGTAAAAATCAAATACACTCGATTTTTGGCTTTTGTTTTTCATTCTCTGAGTTCAGGTTGGTATATGACATATTAGAGCAGATATTTTGGTTTTCATGTTACTTATACTTTTTTCTAGAGTCAAATGAATGCAATTTCAGGGTTTTCCCACAGTTCTTGAGTTCAGATTGGTATTTTTGAGCTCCTGATGTCTTATTCATGCACTTAAAAAAAAAACACAAATCATAGTATAAATTGTGTTTTTTTAAAAAAAAATGTAACTGAGTCTTTTATTCTGAAGTTGAAATCATGCAATTCTTGGGTTTTTCATTGTTTTTATAGTCCAGATTGTTGATTTTGGACACCAGATTTTGGTTTTCCATAGATATTGTGCAGTGACCTAAATCCAAAAATTATTAATGCAGCAAACTAGCATGGGTTGCGGACCTCTGTTCATTGATCTGGCAGGTCCTAACGTGGATGGTCATGTATAAAAATGGACTGATAGGACAATCTTAACTTTGTTAAATTTGCAGGTTTATTTCTTGTTTTTATCGTTTGGATGCCCATTTTCTGTTGCCAATTGGTTAGCTAGGATTATTTAATCTGCATTACTTTTGTGCTAGAGCCTCTCCATGCAAAGGCCCATTTGATGAATGGTCCATATCTTATTAATATGTATGGTTTTTAAACATCAAAATTCTATGCCTGCGTTGAACACAGATACCACGCCTTTCCTTCTTACAGAAATTTGGTGGTATGAGTTTGTACATTTGATAATGGTCGGTTGGCAATTTGGTGATTACATAATTTTTGGATTAGAATTAGTAATTTTGGAGTACTGAAAAAGAATTCATGCACGGACCTTTTTTCTCCCTTTATTATCAATGAAGTGCTTTAATTGTCACTTAGTTGCAGGATACAACTGAGTGCTTGCAAAATATCTTAGCTGTCAAAAGCAGGTATTTTATCTATTCATCCTCATAAGCTTCCATGCCTTTCTTTATTAGATGTCAACAAAAGAATAACTACTATGTTATCAATGAATTACTTTAATTGTCACTTTGTTGCAGGATACAACCAAGTGCTTGCAACATATCTTAGTTGTCAAAAGCCGGTATTTTATCTATTTATCCTTTTGAGCTTCCATGCCTTTCTTTAGTAGATGCAACAAAAGAATGACAACTATGCTTAACCTTCTCCACCCTCGCTGAAGGGCTGATATGGTCAGGAAAATGTTGAATTTATTTGAGAAACACGTCTTTTGATTCATCATCATGGAAGGTCTTCATTGCTCGTCATTTCTTCTCTACTTGTGATGAGTTTGAGAGATTATATTCATTTTGAGGTTTGGTAAAGACATTGTACCTTTAATCAAATGTAATAAATCAAAGGTATGCCATGCATGTGCTTTTCTATTGTGTAGACTTACCTTCTCAAATAGGTTGGTTCGTTCAGGGCTTTGGAGAAATTGGATATATCTAGAAATGGATGTGCGTTGATCAACGCTCACATCCATTTCTAGATATACTCATTTCTCTAAAGCCCTGAAGGAACCAACCTACTTGAGAAGGTGAGAAGGTAAGTCGACACAATAGAAAAGCAAGAAATATATCATCCAAATTCAATGGATGATATAAATTGCATTTTGTTATCGCCTCGCTCTTACTGTTGAAGACGCCGACGGTTTTAGAAACGCCGATGCATCCTTTGCCGACGGATCTTGCAACAGTTAAAATCCGTCGGGGAAGGTCATTTCTGATGGTTAAAACCGTTGGCGTTGCCCTGTTTTCTGGTAGACCCTATATAAATATAATACACTTGTGCACTCTCATCAAATTTTTTTGAGAACTACTCTCCCATACTATAAACTTAAAAATCTGGATGGTATGCATTATGAAGCACCCCATGAAACCCTAATGGCCTAAGTGGAATTTCACCACGTATGGGTAATCGGAACCCTTGACCAGGTGTTGAAACTCCTTAGAGTCTACCACCGGAGCAAGAGTAAGGACCCGCCTAACTTTTACCTTATTCCAAAGTTTTGGTAGTCTATGGAAGAAGAAAGATGCAAAGGAAGAAACTATTTTTCTTTTGCCATAGCCCACCAAAGTTTTAGATCAAGGTAAAAGTTGGGCCGAAATGGTTACATGAGGTGCTAGATTACATGAACCGTTCAGATTTTGGACTCATTTCACATGAGATGAGTTATAGAAAAGTTCTCACAAGAAAGGGTGACAACTAGTGTGCAGGTGAGCATTCCAATATATATATATATATATATATATATATATATATATATATATATATATATATATATATATATATATATATATATATATAAATATAAAATTGAAACCATCTTTTTGATAAAGGCTTTCCCTTAAAAAAGAAAAAAATAAAAATAAAAAACAATTTTTATAAACATCTATACAATGAGCACATTCCATAACATAAAGAATTGCTTTTCTAATATTAATTAATCCTTTTATCTTGATAGAACACCGTCTCATTAGGCACAAAGCACTGTTAGCAAGCACAATATTCAAAAGCCTGAATTTGTTACTGAAGACTCACTCCTTGCCAAGCAGTATACATTTCTCCAAGTGAATTGGGGTCAGTCAATTTTTAAAGATTTAAATAAAGAAAAATATTGAACCTCCTCCAACTGTTGAGGCATCTTGAACTTGCAAAGAGGACACACATGGTTAATCTCCAACCATTGAATTATGCATTCAACATAAAAAATATGTGAGCATGGCATACGTATGACCTCCATCCCTGTACACAACTCATTCAGACAAATTGTACATTTTATCTCGTCTGACTCTCCTTTGTTGAACCTAATCCTCTCCAACACTTCAACTGAAGATCTTAATGCTGGTACTATACTAGCCCTCCTTTCATTGTTTCTTATTATATGGCCCACTTGGGTCTTTAGAACTACCTTGTTTTTGGGATCTCATCTAACATGTTCGGACGAAACTGATGGACAGAGTGGATTTTACGCAGGCAATGTGGTGGGCCCCACAAAGCTCTATGTACCGGGAAATCACTGTATCAAGGGTTGCACGATTTGGTGCCGCACCATCCCACGGTGGCATGGTGATGTGGGATCACTTTAATGTATGTGTTTTATATCTACTCTGTCCATCCTTTTTTCCAGCTCATTGTATGCTATCAATAGAAAGATGAAGTAGAGCCGAAGCTTAAGTGGATCACACCACATGAAAGAGTGGGAATAATGACATTCACGGTTGAAACTTTCTTCAGCCCAATGTAACGGTTATTTGCCAAACCAACTTGTTGATAAGATCACACAGACCTGAATGGAAAACACAAACACCAGTTTGATCTAAAACTTTTGTGGCCCTCAAGAAGTTTCTAACAGGGCACATTCAATCAAGGTTGTTTTCTATGGCGTAGTCCACTTGATCGCTGGAACTGCTTTATTTTTTTTATCAATTCATTTCTAAAATAAGCTGTCAAAACATATGAATGGTGTGGATATAAAACACAAATCAAAGTGGGACTCAAAGCCGTCAAAACATATGAAGGGTGTGGATATAAAACACATAAATCAAAGTGGGACTCATAGGGCCAACATATCACCACCCTACCCCGGCAGTGGTATGGGCAACACCACCTGATCCGCGTCCCTAACTGCATATGCCAGTGGAAATTGGATTGCGTACTGAGTCACTCAGTATGCTCTTATTGTACTGAGTAAACTCAATTGGGCCCACCTTGAATGTATGTGATTTATCCACTCCATCCATTCGTTTTTCCATCTAATTTAAGGGGTTGAGCCAAAAATCAAATCATATCCAAAGATCAAGTGGACCATACCACAGGAAACAGCGGGAATAATGATATCCACTGTTGAAACCTTGCTAGGCCCAACAATGATGTTTATTTGTCATCCAACCTGTTCATGTTCATAAGATTTTACAGACATGGATGAAGGAAAAAAATAAATATAAACTTGATCCAAAATTTCTGTGGCCCCCAAGAAATTTTCAACGGTAGACGTTCAATTCAACTATTTCCTATGGTGTGGTCCATTTGAACATTGTATATGTTTCATTTTTGGGTTGATGCCCTAAAATTATCTAGTAAAATGGATGGACAGAGTATATAAAATACATAAATCATGGTGGACCACACAGAGTTTATTCGGTAAGCTAAGTGCCTGTTTGGCCAGTTGCATTGGAAAGGATTGGGTGGGATGGGATTCAAAAAACATACTTATTACCCATGGCACCCTGTTACCATGGGATAAGCTTAATTCCCTGCTTTGTTTGTAATACGGTGGTACATTGAAAGGATATACCTACCATCCTTTGAAACTATTGAGAATAACACACATGTGTTATATCTAAACCGTTCATTTGTTTTGTAACCTCATTTTATGGCATAAGCCTAAAAATGAGGCAGATCCAAAACTTTTGTAGCCCCAAAGAAGTTTTCAACGGTAAGTATTCAATTCCAGTTGCTTTCTATGGTGGGGTCCACTTGAACTTTAGATCTACCTGATTTTTTGGTCCATGCTCTAAAATGATCTCAAAAAATGGGTGGAGGGTGTGGATATAGCCCACACATCATGGTAGGACCTATGCAACTTGCTAACATTGAGTGAAATTGAGACAGGACCCAATACGATTCCATCTAACCTACTTCCAAGCTTTTCCACTCTACCCAAACATGGAGTGGAATTGGCACAGGACCAGTCACCGGATGCAATTCCATCCCACCTAAGCCCATCTAATCCAGCAGGCCAAACAAGCCGTAAGTGTAGTGAGTTACTCAGTACGCGATCCGCTTCCTTGCCAGTGTGGTGGAAAGAGTAATCGAAATCGGATTGCCTACTGAGTTCCTATCCAAGCAACGTTGTAACACCTGGCACGGGGAGTTCCCTAATACAAAGTGCTGTGGGCCCCACCTCAATGTCCTGGTGAAATCCACTCCATTCATCAGTTTCATTGGCTCATATTACAATACGATTCTAAAACTGAATCAGATCAAAGATTAAGTCGGTCACATAAGAAGAACCAACAATAATTGAACGTTGAACATTGAAATCTTATTAGGTACACAGAAGTTTTGGATCAGGATGATATTTGTTTCGATCCCTTCATCCTGGTGGCAATCACCTTAGGAATGGGTTAGATGGCATACGGTGGGCCCAGGAATGTTTTATGGTAGGCATTTCCACCCGACTGCTTCTTGTGGTGTGGACCACTGGATGCGTTGATCATAACATCTGATTATGGGAACATAAACTTCACATTATACATTAATCGGATTGTTAGGAAATAATATTTTGTACATGTTAATTCAAGTTGCATCCATGTGTGAAATCTCTTATTACCTGTGTATCATCAACCATCACTATCAGACTATCAAACTTTCCTTGTGAGGATTTCAAAGAGCATGTTGCATGACTTATTGCATGGAACGTTTAGGTTTAGGGATTTGAGAATACATTTAAGTTTTAGGTTTAGGTTTTGAGCGGGGCAAACATGAAATTAAGTGAGGGCAAACTAGAGAATCAGCGGGACCGCTACATGAAATTGAGCGGGGCAAATTAGGAATTGAGCGGGGCGAGCATGAAATTGAGCGGGGCAAACTAGGAAATGAGCAGGGCAGGCATGAAATTGAGCAGGGCAGGCATGAAATTGAGCGGGGAAACATGAAATTGAGCGGGGGAACATGAAATTGAACTGGACAAACTGAAAAATCAGCTGGGCAAACACGAAATTGAGCGGGGGAAACATGAAATCAGCGGGGCAAACTATAAAATCAGCGGGACAAACATGAAATTGAGCGGAGGAAACATGAAATCAGCAGGGCAAACTAGAAAATCATTATGCCCACTATTTCCCGTGGTATGATTCACTTGATATTTTGACACCTTCAATTTGGGGCTCAACCCCTTAAATTAGATGGAAAAACGGATGGACGGCGTGGATATACTACAGAAAACGGATTGGCTACTCCCCCTGCCACCAGCCAATGGCTGGTGTTCGGTGCTCTGTGGGCCCCATCATCTATTTTTATAGATTATTTTATCATATTATACAAAAATTGAGGTATATCCTGATCTCAATTGGACTACATTACAGGAAATAGTGTTTAATGAACATCGACAATTAAAAACTTTTTGGGGGCCATAAAAGTATTGGGTCAAGATGATATTTGTTTTTAGCCTTCATCTGGGTCTTTCTCACCTTAAAAACAGATTGGATTTCAGACAAACAGTACAGTGGGCCTCAGGAGGATTTAAATGATGGATATCCAATCACCATTGTTTTCCTCAAGCGGGCCACCGGCCAAATTTCCATTTAATTTGGGGTTCAACCCCTTAAATTAGATGGATGGAAATTGAGCGGACAAAATGGATGAACGGAATGGATGAAACACATACACCATGGTGGGGCCCACAGAGCATCGACCACCAGCCACGTACACCATGGTGGGACCCACAGAGCAATGACCACCAATCACATACACCATGGTTGGGTCAAAGAGCATCGACCACCAGCCACGCACACCATGGTGGGGCCCACAGAGCATTGACCACCAGCCACGTAGATCATGGTGGGGCAACAGAGCACCGGAGGAGTAGCCAATCCGTTTCCTATACCTATACATTCAATGTGGGCCCAACTGAGTTTAAAATATACATGTGTTGCCTGCTTTCTTCGCCGGACTGACCATTTTTCAGAAGAAACAAATGTTGATAAAGGGGGCCCACAAAAAAAGGGTTTTTTTTTGTCTTTCTAACCGGTTGCAGAAAAGGGGTGAAAGCAACGACAGTGAAGTAGCAGTGGAAAGGGAAAGGAAAAGGAAACCGTTGAAAGGGAGAAGAAAAACAACAGCAGTGAAAAGAGTAAGCAAAAAAGAGGAGTATTTTCATCCTGAAATTCATAATCCGCACGTGCAGGTCTAAGTTGCAAAGGAAGGTTTGTCTTCTTTCATAAAAACAGCTGGCTAAAAGGTGGGGTCCACAGGCTTAAATTTCTCACAAAGGCTAAAAGTATAAAGTGGTCCTTTTGAACAACGTAAGAGATTGGGATCGTATGATCAGCATGATTTTTGGGTCATCGACCATACACAAATGATTCGGCTGGTGAAATTCACAGTGCTCATTTTGGACGGTCAAAAGCAAATGAGATGCAAACTACTCGTTTGGACCTCACGATATGCCAGCCGTGACTTGAAACTTAGGCCGGTAGACAATCATAACCGCTGGATCAGGGACAAGGGCCAGGCCAAAAGTACAAAGTGGCCTTTCTTGATCAAATTGACTGGTTATGATTTTATATCCAGACTGATGTTTTGGCCACAGTTCGTATATAGTGGGGCTCGTTTGATTAACCGTTCTGATCTAGAATACAAACTCTACCTAATTATCACCTAATGGTATTATGGTATCAACTTCACAACCCTTCAGCAGAGCACTAAGCCGAAGGATCTTGACCGTCAATTTAGTGGGCTCCAAATTAATGAGCTAATGCCCTTCACAACCCAGGATGACTCCAGTGGGTTTTCATTTCTCCATCTATAGATGATTTTTGTTTCAAAAGTACTCATATTAGATAATCTATTCACCGCATTTGAAAGTCACTGACCGGATGGCTAGGATCATCCGATGTCAGTCCAACAATTTTCCATTGACGGTCCTGATCTCCCTACACATCAACGGTTAGAATCATCGGTTAACCTGAAGTTTCATGTAGTATCCAGTACATGGATGGGTCGATTGTGGAATCATCTGTTAACCCTTCTCCCCTCTTCTCTCCTCCCTTCAATAACCGACTGAAACTCTCTCTCTCTCTCTCTCTCTCCAACATCTCTCGACTTCCATTTTCCACTCCGGTCTCGAACATTCTGCCCATCTGGTTCTGCTGCCGGCATGGTCAGCAGGAATACATGTGCAGGGTGGCTAGTGATTGCCATGAGCTCACAGCATAAACCCATGTCATCTGGAGATCGTGTGTCCACACAGCAGCTAAGGAGGAGCGTATATGTCTGCAACGAGGGATGCAAACCCAAACTCAGCATGCTTTGCAGCACATCATGGGCGTCAGAGAACCGGTTGGCCCGGAGGAATGCACTGAGCAGCGAATTGCAAGTGGGACGTTTGGCCGCAGCCCTACATCAAGCATCGACTGATACCATCCTCGGGCCTTGTCAACGTCGGCAGCCTTCCCCCACAAGTCCACCAGGAGACCGTACACATGCTCATTAGGAACCCAATCCTCCCGTTTCATCTCTGTAAACACAGCTTCCGCTTCATCGAGATACCCGCAGTGGCCAAGGACCTCCATAACAATGCTGTAAGTTACCTTATCAGGCTGGAAACCTGCAGTTTGCATGTCCATGTATAACCTCAACACTGATATCCCAACTACCTTGAAGTTCATCTATTTTGGGCAGGAAAGGGAATGTGCTGCATTCCTCCTACTGGTGGTTACTATGGACTATCCATTTTGGGCGTCAGGTGAATTTAGTTCCACTGAATGTTTACAATTATTTTTAGTCTTTGTTTCAACACATTTGAATTCCATGAAGTGAAAATTATTAGAGTGGGTCTAGCCACTAAAAATCGATTCTAAAAATTCCGTGTCCAACTTCAAACATGTTGAATTGCAATTAGGGTTTGATTGTAATTATGAATTAAAATGTTGGATTCTTCTATATTCAGTCGAGGTATTGCTACTTTGCCAACAGAGTACCAAGGAAACACTTGAAGTTCCCAAAGTAGTTCAACATTGACCGCTGTTTGTTTCTTTGTTTCTTTTTTCTTTTTCTTTTCTTTTCTTTCTTTTTTTTTTTTTTTTTTTTTTTTTTTTCAGATTTTATACCGACTGTTAGTAATCTTCCACCAATGATCAGTTCGACAAAGAACAGGACTGGATTCGTTGTTGGGATATTTTATTTTCTTTTATTTATTATTATTATTATTATTTTGGGATATCAGTTTCTGTTGGAGCAGTGATCATATTAACCATTTTTGCTGTTTATATTTTAATACGAAGAAGGAAAAGATTGGCCAATGATGAAGATGAAGGTATCTTAATGTTAATAAACAACTAATACTTGCAAAGGCTTGAATTCAGACATGCTAAAGTTACTTGGGATGTTTGGATGACTATCAAATTGAATTGCTATTATTAGTCTAATAAAGTGGAACCAGATTGTAGCTTCCATAGCATTCAAATTGAGGGTCCGGGCTCCAAAATGCAATTATGTTGGTTTCTAGTTTGTATGCTGTGAAACGTTACTGCAATTTGGAGGACTACCTCAAAGGAAGCCAAGGACAGTATCCTCAAGCCTCTAGTTTGTACAAGTGGGACCCGTGCCACTAAATCTGGGGCATTGATCTTGTGGGCCCCAATGTGGAGGAGTGATTCCCAATAATTTCCTTATTTGGAATATTGTAACACTCAATCTTTGGTCTCATGTCGTTTCAATGTGGAATGCTGCTGTATTTCTTCTTAACCGTCCATTCATAGGCCACTGACCAAAGGGTTAAGATTGTTCTAATGGGGATTTTTGGATGTCACATATCCATGGTGGGGCCTTTTTGTTATCCACAGTGTAGATTACGAAGCCATGGATCTCACTTTGCTCAAAGTCAGGTCTTAAAGACACTATATATCCTCAGCTTGGGTATCATATAATTGCTTGCTTCCTCTGTATGGATCCTAGGGATGATCACTAGTTTCTGCCAATTACTCTTTACTAAGCTGACTCTTCACAATAAAATTCACTTTTGCATCCAAACTTACAGTTATCGTGATTTGATTTTAGAATACATGATGGGCCAGTTTATTCATTGGGTATGATGGTATTGCTATGTGTAATTATAATTTTAATTTGCATACTTCTGCTAACTTTCATTTAAAATCTTCTCTAACGCAATAAATCAATACATAGAACATGGTGAATGAACTTCGTTAGTGGACGGACCATGCTCCTGGAATCTCCAAATTTGGAAGATCCTAGCCACCAATCTTGGAATTTTTTTCAGTTGAATGTGGACCATTGCTGTATTTCTCTTCTTAGCATTCTATTTGCCAGCTACAGATTGAAATGTTAGGTTTTCAGGGTATGGTACATCCACTGCATGGCCCAATTAATTAATAGTCTGGATCATTGATCCACGAGACCCACTACAGAAACTGGAGACCTGAGTATTCTGTGCATATCCTCTTCAGGTTGATGAATGTATATCCTTCGGAGTGAATTTTGAATGAAATCTGCCTTCTTGATTGTATGCAGATTTTCAGGGAATGGACACAAAACCCAACACTTTCAGCTATGCCCAGCTCAGGGTTGCTACAGAGGACTTCAATCCTATGAATAAATTCGGAGAGGGAGGATTTGGACCAGTTTACAAGGTAAATTAGCATCACAATCAGATGGTTGAGTTATATTGATTGAGTAAGAAGAACAGCTAAGAAGTTATGCTAGTTATTTCCTGGCGATTTAGGCTTACATTTGGATGCACAAATGAACTGAATCATAATAGTTTAGTAGTTTAATCAGGATGTAATGATAGAAATTAATTATGATTCCTAGCATTTTATCAGAAAATTGCTAGGTTGATTTGTGTGAAGAGAGTCCGAAGAGACAGTTTATGGCACACATGGGGACATAATACACATGAGAGATATGGGCCATCATCTAGTGGGTACTGCCATGAACATGCTTGGCCCAAAGATCAGCCTGGTCCAGTCATCAGTTTAGCCATGCTTGTTTGAGAAAACTAAACGGTTAGAAGGAAGATGACCAGTAATCTGTATCACCTATGCCATGAAGGTACAAACCGTGTGATAGTCCTCTTCAATCTCACCTTATGGAAATTGCCTCAGCATTTTTCATTGTATAATAAGGATTCACCCTCAAATTGGAGTTATGTTTCTTTCAACTCCAACATCATGTAACGAAATTGCAATTTAGAACCTAGATCTTCAATATGAATTCTAAGGAGATTACAATTGGGCTATTTTCAATTCATTATACTAATAATCGTTATTTAATTGTTAGTTCATCCAAACGCATCCTTAGGGCGTGTATGGATACAAGGAATCCAAGGTGTGGATTAGGAAATTAAAATGATTATGTAATGATTGTTTCCATATTTACTGTAGAAAAAAGGATTCCATAATTAGTGGTATGTTTGGATCCAAGTTTTATTTGAGAAAAGTCACCTCGTATATTGTGCTAGGGTGGACAAGTCTAATGATTATACTTTTGGAATCCTGAGTCTTCTTGCTATCTAAACAACCCTAGCCATCTTTTCAATGGAAAAAAAAAAATCCCCTTTACCTTGGATTCCTGCTATCAATACACACCCTTAGATTTGTTTAGCAGTGTGGGATTGAGCAAATATGTGTGCATTTATCAATACATAAAGGCATGCCTACTTACATACATGCACATGTGATTGAGCAAATATGTGATTATTGACCAATACAAGGTTCCAAATGGGCTCTTGCAATGCTTGGCTTGAATGATTGTTGTTTTAGTTTTGGCTTGAATGTCTGGATATTTTGGCTATAGCTTCCTACTTGGACCCGACTTTTACAATGCTTAGCTTGAACTATTGATGTTTTAGTTTGGGTGAGCATGCTTTGGCCTTAACTTCCTACTTGAATATAGAACTTGGGATTCTTGGGCCGTAAGCTCTTTTAATGCTCTAAAATAGGGTGATTTTCACACCCCCATTTCTTCAAAAGGTCCCATGACAGTCTTCAAAAGTTGTGACTTGAAAGTCATAGGTTTGGTTGATTGGACCAATCGATTAATAGATTCCTACTCCGGAGGTTGTAATTGGGCAAGGCTTGCTCTGTTAGAAAGGTTTTCCTACAATGTATATTCCATGTAATAGTGAAAGTTTCATCTGTAAGATCTTTGTAGTCTCCCAATCCAATTTTTAGGAAAGTAGATGCCTCCCTTGCTCATTTGCTCAGAGATGTGCTCTTTGTGATTTGATTTTGTTCTCTATCTCGAGGTTTGATTACTAATCAGGTCAACCTCAATCCAACTCAAAACAAAATCAGAGCGAAACACAATTAAACTTCTTTGATACCATTTTACATGTCAGAAATATCAAAGCACAAGAACATTTTATATTAAAAGAACTTGAGAACTCTACAAAAGGTTAGAGCTCTGAGGTGCACAAACCACTACAACATGGTCAGGCTTATACAACTTAGGCCCCCTGAAATCAACGAGTGTCTTCGGCTATTCTCTATGAATCCAGTGGGGATTAAACAGCAATGTAATAATATAAACACATACTAGGCAAATTTAGGAATATGTTATGTTTGTGTTCTCAATGAGCTTTTACTTTCGAGCATTTTTCCTTTCTATTGCTGGGTGATCCTTGCTTTTAAGAATCTTATATGGATTTTCATACATTGAAGAGTCTTAATATTCGCACATGTATTAGTGTAACGCCCCGGATTTTTGCCAACCTGGGATTAGACGTCCTTAGGCAATGGGTCAATCCTAACACAGGTTTAACTTCTTAAACGCTCAATTAAAGTCTCAAATCGCTCCTTAAACCATTTTCTTCACAAATCCCACCATTCACTACCTTGTGCTTTCAATTTTTCAAAGCACCTTCGCCCTAGACACTATCTTAAACTAGCTAAGTAGTATAACTTGGATCACCTTATATACAAACTACAATGGACTAAGTTCCACCTTAGACGAAAATCACTTAGGATTAAATCCTTTAGAAATTTGACAAAGTGAACTAGGTGCTAAACTAGATTAGCCATGAAATCCATTTGAATCGCTTTAAATACGATCTGCAAGACCCAAAACTTGCAGAATCATTGACGCTAGGTTATCCTAAAATCTAGGATCAATCTCATTACCCGCTCTTCGAGCACATCGAAACTTCGTATTAGGGTCTAGACCGCACATCGAAATCCGATTAACACGAAGTTAAGGAACTAGGACCGCCTTCTTGGACTTGACAATCATCTCAAAAATCGTGTCCATCCGATGTCCCACGGCCATTCGTTTCGATTCGGAGCGAGGGTGTGTGAAAAACACTATTCCCATTTCAAAATAAATATCGGAATAGTGATTTGGTACTATTCGTTGACGCGTGACGCATTAAGCAACTGACCGTCGAATCGGACCAAATTACACCCTCGGATCGGGAAAAATTTCGAGAACATTTACATGTACTTGGAATTTTGGATCGTGGCCCACCGACCGTCGAATCGAAAGTGGTCCGCCACGTGCGATCGGGAATTCGATCGAGTCGAAAACGAAATCCCACATAGATCCATGTGTGGTGAGCTTAAGTCGACGTTTGGCTCAAGGAGGGCCACCAGAACCTCTCTTTAAATGAAAAAAGTGACGAAATACCTATATTAGCAGTAACCCTTGAACCTGAGTCTATTTTGGGAAGGTTTGAGACTATATAAGGACCTTAAACCCTCTCTCATGGCAGCCATACGAATTTGGGTTTTGAGAGAGGGAAAAGAGAGAGGAAGTGAGGGAGAAGTGGGAGAATCTCCCTGCCGTAGTTTCCACCCCACCACACGGGTTGCATCATCCCTTTCTTGACGCTTTTCCGGCATTTCCGGCGTCATTTCTAGGTAAGAAACCCTAACCCTAATCTGTTTTGGGGTTTAGACTGTTGTAGGTTGTGAAATAGCTAACCTATTTCGTTCTCTAGGTTGCCAAACTGCCGAATACGGAAGCTTAGCAAACCTATCGATTCCGTTGCGATTCTACGACAAAGGTGCGGACTTTAGGTGTATAGGTTGCGGTTTTCAACGCTTTCAATGTCGAGATAATGATAGATTCATGATCTGCATGCAATGCACATGTACAAAATGCTTTCCGTTTTCTGTTTCGATTAGAATTGTAGAATTTGGAATTTCACATACTCTAGGTATTCGTATAAAATACCGTATACGTATTTTTTATGGAAATGTGTTTGACATGTTTATTTGTCGTATGGATATATGACGTATGGATAAAATACTTATTTGGCGAAAGGATTCGCCTAAATACATGTTTACTATTATACACCATGTATGTGGAAATACGGTATTGTAAGAAGTACCGTATACATGTATATTTTAGTGATGTGGTTGTCATGATTAATTGTCGTATCAATATATTATGTGCGTATAAAACATTTGCTTGGCGAAGGGAATCGCCGTAATACACGTTTGCTTGTATACACTATGTATGTTGAAAATGCGTATTCTAGAAAATACTGTATACGTATAAACATTGGGAGATGAATTTATCATGATTATTTGCTGTAGTAATATAATATACATGGATAAAATACCCACTTGGCTAAGGGATAGCCCTAATACATGTTTTACTAACATACACCATGTATGTTGTAATACTGTATTCTAAGTGTTTGTGAAAATGATTGAATGAGTATCGAATTCTCATTCGTACTCGCCATGACTAATTGTCATGGATTCATGATTGTTGTATTGGCGATACCCTTTTGACGAAAGGATTTGCCCTAAATCACGCCACGACCAATATACACTATATATGCTAAAATGTGTGGCCCAAGTGTTTGCGGAAATGACCGAATGAATATGGAACTTGGATTCCTGCTTGCCATGAATTCCGTCGTGGGTGTACGCGTGTTATGATTGGGGCAACTCCCTAGGGAAAGGATTTGGCCTAATGCCTATGTGATCGACATATGTCATGTATGTTGATGCATGTTTGTTTTAGTGTCTCTTGGAATGTCTGAATTAGTAGTTAGCAAATTGTAATGTATAAGGGTGTTGAGATGTGATTCTCAACCTCTTTTAACTATGTGTATGATCTCCTTGGATTGTTGTGTGATTAGGAATTGAACATGTATAAACTCATGCTTGTGTTATGATTCATAACATGCTCAACTGCTTTATTATTATAACTATGTAATGCATATGTTTAAATTTATATTTACGTTGTATGATCCGTCATGGGTGATGGGGGAGCGGAGCAACGAGTGCGTCTGCAATGACCACAGCGACCTAAACGGATAATACCATACCTTGATTGTATGAGTGGAATCTTGATCCATTCTTGCTTTATCTATCTGCAAGTTATCATGTTTGGGGCTATGATTATAGTCCGGACAATCGGTACTGAGATGAATTCGTGGTCGCGATCCATTTGCCATGTGAGACGTGTTCGACGAACCCGAGTCGTACTTCCGGTTGGCGATAGTGGTTGGCCACGCGAAGTGCTTATGCACTTCATGTCGTTCAACTTGTTGTGCGCTCGAGCTAGCCGAGCTCGTCAAGTAACCCGATCTGTCTTATGTATGTTCACCATGTTTGGTCGCCACGCTGAACTGGGGTACCAAACTTACCAGTGAAATCCCTTTTAACCATGGTACCTCGATCCGCTAAGACTCATGAGCCGGGCATGGTGGTATGGGACACCGTGGTCGGTCAGTCGGCCTGCCCACGCCGGCTACGTGCCTCCCCGTAGTGACCACCGAGCAACCGGACTCGTGAGCCGATTATGGTGGTATGGGACACTATATTCGAGCTGTCGATACTTACGGCGAGAGCCGAGTACGGTGAGACTGTACTGTGTGCGACGGGCGATGAGTCTTCTGTAGTATCTTCGAGTATACTCCAAGGTCTGTGATTGGCGATGAGTCTTTCACAGCAACTAGAGTATGAGTTGAGCCGAGTGCGGTGAGACCTGTACTCGAGCTGACGGCTAGTGATTGAGCCGAGTACGGTGAGACGTGTACTCGAGCTGACGGTCAGCAATTGAGCCGCATACGGTGAGATCTGTATCCGTCCTGACGGTGACGAGCCCTTTGTGATGCCTTCGCCACGCCTCTCAAACCATAATATCGTATGAGATTAACTAGGGTGACGACGACCCTAGAATGGATCATGTTTGGGAATGATACTGAGGAGGTACCTTAGTTTCCCAATCTTCGCCGTTTGAAATGGACTAATAAAAACTTGGTAATCATGAGCATCATCGCACCGCATGTGCTTTGTAGATGTGGCGCACCGAGGAGTAAGCATTCGCGAACGTAAGATGATGTCGCTTGAGGGTGGTTTGACAAGGGCATACTGACATCATGTCATTTCATTTTCGCACTTAACAAGAGTAGTTAGAAATGTTTGATTTGTCTTGCTTTATCATTCTTGCTTGATTGAATTGATAACATGTTAACCTATGCTTTCTTGTTCCACCGAGTTGATCACTCACTCCCACGTTACGGACGGTGTTGTACACACCAACCGCATTTGTTGAGTTTCGGTGGTGGCGATGCTTGTGAAGCGAGCCGGACTACTTTCTATGATGATAGGAGGAATTCTCCTATCTCAGATCTCTCTCTGGCAGTCAATGAAGACCCGATATTGTATTGACGGGCTATGGTACATGGGATAGGAGGCATTACACTTCCTCACATTTGGTACATTTTAGAACTGCACTTGTATTTATTTAACCTGGTAATGTTATCACACTCTGGAGACTCATCATAAGTTATATATTTTATCTATCTATCACAGTCTTCCGCTTGCAAATTTAACTGTCTCTGGAGTATGATATGCTGTTTTGGCTTAATCTCACTCATGTTCAATGCACGAATACAGTCAACATTCAATCATCATTCATTTTGTTGCATAAGTGATGTTCTGGAACTCGGGAGTTGAGTTTATGCTCGACCCCCGGTTTTCAGGGCGTTACAATTAGTCTCATGGTCCCTTTTTTTTTTTTTTTTTTTAAGGTAAGGGAGCTAACTGCTTTCTATTCTAGGGGAGTTAATTGTTGGATGGCTGAAGCTTTAGTAGCAATCCAAGAGGTATGGGAACTACAAAATATTGTTAGGAGCATGGATGGCCAATCTGTCATTGTTGTTTTTTGCAGCTAAAAACTATTTGAAGTCTGTGTTTCCTTTCCATTGGTTGAAATGCTATTCAATGATTGTTGTTCAACTTACGGTCCTGAGTTTCTTTGTGGTTTCAAGTTAAGTAGTTATGCTTCCAACTCAAGGTATCCCTAGTAATGGTGGTAACCGTCCCTCGTTATGGTGTCGTAACGGCCGTTATGGAAAAATTGACCTCAAAATTGTCTTGTAATGACCTGTAACGGTGCCGTAACGGCTACAATGGCCCCTTATGGGGCCAAAATAGTTTTTTTTTTTTTTAAATAATTTTTTATTAAGCATAATCGCCGTTACGGCCACTGTTGCCATTATGGAATACCTTGTTCCAACTAAACTTCATGCTAAATACTCTAATGTAGTTTTAAATTTTTACGACATTCTTCATTCATTTATTTATTTATTTTTGCATCATTTACCTTAAATGATGGGTAGTAAACTTTTGTTTGGAGCAAATGCCTATGCTATATGACTTATAAATTCTATGAATCCATTTGGTTACCAATTTGTTTGGGGGAAATCTGTTTTCATACTTGTATTATATGACTTATGAATTGTATGAATTCATTTTTGATATAATTGCATCACTTCTATTAGGCAGCACATTTTCTACACAAAGGAAATGTGTTGGGCATACTCATTTTGTGATCTTTTCACTTGTGTGTAATCGTCTCTTTCCCAATGTTTCCCTTAAACAGCGATACATCTGATATTTGTCATGTGATGTTGATATGTTTCCCTATCCTAAGGGTGTGATACGTGCATCCATACCATTATTTAATTCACTAGTTATGATCTAGTGGGCTAAGTGCATGTAAACCTTCTCGTGCACATGGTTGCATTTGGACTTTTTGGCATTCATATCACCTACCTGAACCAGCCATTAGGTCCAGTCCCCTCATTGTGTTACTGGGAAAAAAAATTGACAGCAATCAGATGGCTCTATACATCCGTGACTGGGCCTATCTTCTATGAACAATCTTGTACATCTATTTTGTATGCCACTAACTGGCTGTTTGGATCATCTGACCAGTATGTATTTTTCAAGGTGGCTTATGAAGAGTGAACTAGACAATCTTGTCTTTCTGTAAATGACTGTCATTGCTTTGCAGGAAGGAGCAATTTGCATCTTAGTTGGCCGATCCGCTATAATATTTGCTTGGGGACAGCAAGAGGTCTGTCTTATCTTCACGAGGAGTCAAGACCCCGTATCATACCCAGGGATGTCAAGGCTAGTAATATTCTGATCGATGCAGATCTCAATCCAAAAATTTCAGATTTTGGTCTGGCCAAGCTGTATGATGAGAATGAGACCCACATTAGCACACATGTCACAGGGACGATGTAACCACCGGTGGACCCTTTCCTTGATTTGTTCCACTGCAGAAGTAGTACCATACATGTAATCCAATCCAGACCACCCGAATCACACACCTTAAGGTGGTGAAAGCAAAACTTAGTTAAATTGTGCCCTACAAATAGACATGTCATTGAAAGTTACAAGATAACTGCCATATTGCTGTTATAAAGCACTGTAGAAAGTTATCTGAAGGCTCTCCATGTAAAATTATTTCATTGTAACAGTTCTGCGGATAACATGTCTGTTAATTCAAAATCATGTCGTTTGAGATTATGGGTGGCCCTTGATTGAGTGGAATGGTGGAAAAGGATTCATGTAGCCAACCCTAATTAATTGGGATGAGGCTTTGTTATCTGAGATTATGGATTATTGTAAATTTGTAATCACATAATTTCTGTGCTATGTCTCTAAGCATTCCTATACATGTGTACCAGCGTCTGCTAGCATATCTAGCTATCCAAGAATTTGGCTTGAACCAAGAGGCTTAATGGGTAGTTGCCACTTCAATTTTTGATGGTTTGCTTTTCAATTTTTACAGGGACGTGGAACTGTTGTCACAGGCCGAGTTGAACAAGGGACTATTAAAGTTGGAGAAGATGTAGAGATTTTAGGTTTAATGCAGGTTTGGGCTAAAATTCCATTTCTCAAATTATTTCACCATTTTGAAGCAGGTCTGCTGATTTTCTTGCACCTCTGTTTGGTTGTTTTAAGGTTGGGCAAGTACAGGCAACTTGTACTGCAAAGGAACTACGTGAAATTCCTGGTAGTTTTCACTTGTCCTTTGCTTTGTGACAAAAAAATCAGTTTGTTTGACTATCAGGTAGGCCACATGTACAAAAAAAAAAAGGATGGTGTAGAGAGAGCTTGCAAGTTTTTTAAGATTGTCTATTTGTTTTCGAACATGTCCTATGATTAAACAACCTGATTTTTTGGCCAAATTATCTGCTGCCAGGTAGTTCACACCTGATACATGATTCGGATGTCTAATTAACACGGGAAGGTGGCACTTGTCAATGCATGTGGAGGGACATGCTTGTGGAGCTACACGTATCTTTGGAGAAATGCAACAAGAAAGGGTTAAAGAGGATGGATATAGAAAATAAGACGTGTCAGGTAATCTATTTATGATTCTTGTTGTTTGATTATGGACTGCTATGGTCTATCCTCATGGTGGCCTGTCAGAAGGATGGTGTAGGTCCCTAGTTCAAAAACCTAAAACTTTGGACTTGATGTTCAACAGGTCATGTTTTATACCCACTCTGCCCATCCATTGCACTAGCTAATATTAGGACATGAACCAAAATTTGTTTGCTAAATTGCAAATTTGTTCACTTTTCATATTTTGTTTGAATGATCTTTGAGTTTCCTAAGCTAATACAGGAATCTCTTGCTGAAGTTATGCTTGGTGTACTACTTGTCTACCCACTTGCTTAGAGCTTGCAACTCATACACCTTGTCAATGTCCGTAAAGGAGCATGTATACCTGAATTGGTCATGTTGAGGTGGTGAGAAGGGGTATGAAGGCTTGTTTGCTTTCCAAGGGTTGGGCCTTAGGCAGGATCAGTAGGCGAAAAAGGGTTTGTTAGTGCAACCGACCCCAAATAGCTGGGAGAAGGCTATGATGATGATGAGGATATTAGATGTTTGAGTCTGATTCAGAATGTTATGCTTATTTCTATATGTTAAGGTATCTCACAGTATCAGATCATATTACTTAAGTTTTCAAACAAGAGCAAACTGATGTAGTGCAAATTTCACAAAAATTGAAGTAAACATGGAATGCATCAGCTAAATGAACGAGTGAAAGTTCTCCACTAGCCTTGAATTTGATGAAGACGTGTTCTAATAGCTTCTCCTTGCTCCTGGGTAGTTCCATGGCTTTTGATGCCTATTGACTTGTAACTTCAACTGCTTTTTTATGCCAAAGGAAAGACACTTTTGGGTTGAGTGTCCATAGACATCCATGTAAAATGGACCTCCACAGTTTAAATGAATATTTTTCTGGTGCTGTTGGATGCATATTATGGACACATGGCCACAAGTTTTTTAGTAGTAAGTCCTTAGCCTTTTTTTTTTTTTTTTTAATTTTTATTTTAAATGCAGGCACATAGAAATCTTGTTACTTTTACCTCCCCCAGATGCCTTAATTTCGCAAAAGCCGATGGTGCTCGTGCCCGTTCCTCTGCCACAGTTCTCAGCCTCCAGTATCTTCCAAACCCATTTAAACTCATTTAGCCGCCCTTGTCTCTCTGCTAAAAGTAAGAAAGAAGGATTCCTCAATGCTTCTTTTTCTTCTTCTTTTTCCCTTCCATGTTGTAATGGCCCACCATGGCATGACATAGGCTCTGTTGCACCATGTGGCAGAAGAATAGTCACTACCGAGCGGCATGGCACTCTAACAAGTGTCAACCGGAAAACGACCATAGGAAGTAACATTAACCACCATGGAAACCATTTACCATGTAGCAAGTGTCAACATCTTAGCATGAGTGTAACTTTGTTCGAAGGCGCTCATCAAACACTGCAGATGTTTCCTGTTATTCATGACAAGGACTCAAGTTGCAGTTGCATTCCTTCCAAGTCCAACTTGAAAGTTGAAACTAATGTAATTGCAATTTAAAGTCCTCATTATTAATACAATAGTATCATATCTCAATATGGTTCCACTTCATTACACTAACTGGTGGAATTCAATTCGATGGCACTTGCAAACACACCTTTAAAACTTCAATCAAGTGTCACGTTGCAAGTTTTAGCACTGCCAGAGATCACCCTTACACTAATTCTCATTAAAATAACACAATATCTGCATATTTGGGTGACATATGACACTCTTTGTCGTGTGGCATGAACTCTTTGTTTCACATGTTTTATTTGTTTTTCTTCTACTTCTAATTAAAAGAATATTATTGTTTCACACATTTTATTTGTTCTTCTTCTACTTCTAATTAAAAGAATATTAAGGTATGTGCTACTTTGAACATTGTTTTCTTCTGCTTGTATGTTCCTCCCATGGTTCAGTGTTTTAACCAATGGATTCTCATGCTCCATAAATACCATTCCAAAGCATTTGGTGATCACATCGAGAGCGAATACTCGGAAGGAGAGTGCAAAAGTCAGAAACCAGAGATTGCAGAGGAAGGTATCTTCTTCTATTTCTTCTCCTTTTTTCTTCGGCTTTGATGACTTGAAAATAATGCATGGAGAGATTGGATTAATGGGTTATTGTTCGTAGTATGATGAGCACACTTCACTTTTTTTTTTCTAAGTGCGAGTTGGATATGTTTGAATCCAGCCATCATGTACCGTTTCCTCATTCTTTGGTAGCATATGGTACAATTCTCTGTATAATGTTCTCATGTCAGCTAATATTTATAGATTGAGGAATGCTGGCATACAGCTCATTGCAAAGTTCCATGCAGTTTGCTGCTCACAGACATGTGGCAGACATGTCTGGTGATCAGGACTGCTGATATGGTGGGCCACCATGTGGATGCGCTCTGGTCCAAAAATCCAAGTGATTGGGAATTGTGACCATCCATTTGTTTCAAGTTTTTCTGGTTAAATGTAGACTGCTGCTCTAACTGTTTCTTTCGCAGGCCACTTCCACTTGCTTTCAGGGGTATCGCCTATCCATGTGGTGGTACCCCAGAACAACAGTCCATGTCGCCATGTTTGTCACATCTTACTAAAAGCAGGGAACTTTATAGAACTTCTACGTGATCTGTATTTTAGCATTTCTCTCATATAATTGACAAGTTGTTCCAATCAGCCATAATGCCTCAGTCACCCAAATGCTAGACTCATCTATGCTAGCACATCTGTCAAGAAAGCGTGTTATTTGCAACTGATCTGCACAGCACTAGATATTTCTAGAGTACATTTATGTAGACGCATTGGTTATACTCAAGTTTTCCTAATGCAAGATGTGTCTAGAATCTTTTATATGGTATGTCATTCAACACTCAAGCAAAAAGTTTGTAGTTTCTATAGAACACTTAGGCTTTCAGTTTGTACAAGTAGAGTTCATGTTTCAAGGATCCAAACTGTTGATACTTGATACTAAGGGGCCTCCATGGATGGCCCATGCGCCAAAAATTCACCTAATGGGAAATCTTAACCCTTAAATTGGCCAGTAAGCGGATGGTTAAGAAAGAACCAGCAACAGTCCCCAAACAACTAAAAATGTTAGATTTCATGGCTAGGGTCCTGGGAACATCTGGTGCATGATCCATCCATCGTAAGGCTTGTCATGTCAACAGTTCAGTTTGGATCACTAAAACAGGGGTCCCACTTTTAAATACTGAAAATTCATTAGTACTGTGCAAACTCTTGGCCGAGGCATTGTATAATACCTCTTATTTCATTCCACAATACCTCTCATTTGCTTCCATCCCTTGCAAGTCTTCACCTGTAAAACTTTATAAGCAAAGATCTGCTTATTCCCTTTGTATGGCTCTCTTATCCAAGGTATTCCAGAGCAGTCATGTAACAAACATAATGGTAACAGTGGTAACTGTTACGTGTTATGAAAAAAAATGCCCCATAACGGCTAATGGCCCATATCATAACGGTAATAGCGGTGGCTATTACAGCCACCCTTACCATTATGAAATACCTTTCTCATATCTTGATAACATGTTGCCAATGATCAATGCTAGATCCACGGAAACCTAACCCAAACCTGACACTTACCCTTTTTGCATCTCATTAGCCTTTTATTTTAATAGGACCAACTTTTGCTTCAAAGTGCTTGTTAGCATTTCCTTTCTATGAAATTTTGCTTAATGTCAATCTCTTCAAAGTAACAAGATTTCTATGCAAGCACATAGAAATCTTGTTACAACATTCCTATACATGCATACCAGCGTCTGTCAATTCAAAATCAATTTTTGATGGTTTGCTTTTCAATTTTTACAGGGACGTGGAACTGTTGTCACAGGCCGTGTTGAACAAGGGACTATTAAAGTTGGAGAAGATGTAGAGATTTTAGGTTTAATGCAGGTTTGGGCCAAAATTCCATTTCTCAAATTATTTCACCATTTTGAAGCAGGTCTGCTGATTTTCTTGCACCTTACACGAGTTATGGCCAATCATGAAATTATTAATGCGGTTCCATCGTTGTGTAGGCTGGTGATAATGTGGGGCTTCTTCTACGTGGTTTAAAACGGGGTGACATACAGCGAGGACAGGTAAGTAGTGCCACTGAGGCCTCTTTTTGACAAAATAATAATAATAATAATAATAATAAAAGAAGGCTCCAACCTAAAGCAAATTGATGTTGGTCTTCTTTTTCGTGGGGGAAACTATGGCCTGAATTTATCAAAATGGGGTTACTTATGTTGTTTTTTGCTCTGCACTTTAAGGTCTTTTGGCAATGCCATATGTAAATAGCTCAAGCAATGACATCAACAATTTTGTTATTTTTGTTATTATTATTATTTTTTTACAATGATGAGGTCATCGATTGTCCCATAGGATTGTTATTATTATTACTATTGTTTGGATATTCAGTTTGGAATCCAGCTATTTACATAGGGACTAGCCAAAGTGGGGGTGACCCCTCCCTAACAAATGATCTAAGGGCCACCCCATTTTGCATCATAGTGTCTGTATTGAATTAAATTGAATTATCACAATTCATTTTGGTTGGACATCCAAACAAGGCTTTAATGGCTCCATCTAGCACCTAATATTGTCGATGACTTGGACAGATGAATTTTGTCTTACCCATTTTACTGGTCCAGATTGTGTAAATACGTGTTATTGCATTCATTAATCTTCTCCTTGTGGATTCTTCTCCTGTTTTGTCAGATCTTGCCTTGAATATAAATTCTGTTTGGATTACATTGGATATTTAGGGTTGTTTGGTTGTTCAATTGGCTTGAATTGCAATTCACTTATTTATTGGCGCTTTTTCCATTTTTTACCAGCGCTTTTTACCGGTCATCAAAAGGCCGGTCCGACCGCCGGTAATTCCTATACCGGCGGTTTTTGGGACTTTTAGGTGCGGTTTTGGCCGCCGGTAAATCCTGTTTTTCTTGTTGTGTATTGTGCTTGTGTGTGGACTCATGCACACGGTGATTGTAAATGCATACTTTGTTATGACACGAGTTGGACACTACACCGAAAATGTGTAATTCAACAGGACATGATTAGAAGGTCCATGGGATCTTATGGTATCAACTTCACAACCCTTCAGCACAACACTAAGCCGAAGGATCTTGACCGTCAATTTAGTGGGCTCCAAATTGATGAGCTAATGCCCTTAACAACCCTGCGCTCCCGGAAGGATGACTCCAGTGGCCTTTCCATTTCTCCATCCATAGATGGTTTGTGTTTCAAAACTACCCATATTAGATAATCTATTCGGCGCCACATTTGAAAGTCACTGATTAGATGGCTAGGATCATCTGATGTCCGTCCAACACTTTCCCATTGATGGTCCCAATCTCCCTACATGTTAATGGTTAGAATCATTCGTTAACCTGAAGTTTCATGTAGCATCCAGTACATGGACGGGTCTATTGTAGGACCATCTTTATAGGTGGACATAAAAAGCCGTACACATGCTGATACAAAATGAACTCATTCACGATCAATGTCCATTTTCTGCTATACTTTGGACGGTTCAGATTATTGTGTACCAATCTAAATTGTCCAACTAATGGGCCTTATATGGATGTACGGTGTTTAGAGAATTATACTTTTTGAAAAGACCATAATTTTACTTTCCATGGCTTGTTATTGACCGTTAACTGTTTTTTTCATTCCCACCGTCAATTTAGATGGCTAATATCATCGAATCTATGCATATCTTCCATCCATGATGAGTCCTGGATAATCTTAACCGCAAGATTGAGGAAGTAATATGGCTCTACCATATTCGGGTTCATATGGCTGGACGGGATAAGTATAAAGGGCTGTTCTCCGTTACTGCATAAAGCTAACATATCGCCACTTGTCTAACTTTAATGAAATCCTCTCCGTCCATCAGCTACACCCCCACTTCTTTTGGGTTGATCCCAAAAATCAGTCTGATTCAACGCTCAGGTGGGTCACCCCTTATGGAATTCTAAATTCACGGCCCATCACGAGTTTGATATTTGCGTGCTATATTCTAATACTCGTGATTTTTCAAATAATGTGATTTTTAAGGAATTTTTTTTTGTCCCGATGAGACAGCCAGATGAGTGGATTGGATGGCATGTGCATATATGAGTTTTAGATGATCATGATTTTAAGGTCGCAAGATTTAGATGAGGCGACTAACCTGATGGACGGGATGGATTTCATGAAGATAAGAACCAGACTCACCTTCTTGTGGCCCAACTTACTTTCAAATTAGGCTGAATTTTGGTCGTAGGCTTTTTCTGAGGTGACGCATCTGATAGATGAGTTGGATGGTGTGAATACATCACATGGACCCCACATCTGCCTGCTGTCACCATAAGGTTACGGTGGTACTGGTACCGCTGGAGCGCACCCTTTATCGGGCACATGGAATGGAACCCATGGGGTGAGCAGATCAGCTTATTTTCTGGGTTAGCTTACTAGTCATCTATTCATTCAATATTCAACTTTTCTATTCATCTAAGGCAGAGACTGATGGACGAATGGCCCTGATCATGCATGTGCACCACATGTTAATGGATTGCACATGCATGGGATCTTTTCTTGGAGCCCTGTGCTTAATTATCTCAACCAGAAGAAAATGAGTATTTGGTCTGGTAGTTATCAGTTGGTTGGACCGAATTGTATACAACTGTTTTATACATAAAACACTCAAACTCAAACTCTATTATAAGCAAATCTACTCCGTTCAACAGTGGAGAAAAATTATTTCAACTACACATACTAAAAAAGATCAGCCATATAGAAAATCTTACACTAACATGAACAATGTAATGTGGAATTGATATTAAAACTTTTAAGTTCATAAGGTTTGTCCTGCCTAATATTTGGATGAGGTTGATTTTTGTATTTTCGCTTCATCAACGTTTGTTGATGATATTCACCATGGTGACCCCACACAAACCCATGGGTGGCATCCCAACCCATCAGTGCACCTAGGTTGTGTATTTCACCTAGGATAGAGCCAGATGGACGGGGTGGATGCCTCACGTGTTGTAGCGGACTATGGTAATGGTTGGTGGTGGATGTACCGTATGTCGATATACTCTCTTATCATATTCTGTCGACTGCTTCCTCTGCAAAGTTTGTGTAACAACCTTATTCTACCTCTTTTTTTCTTTTTTTTTTTACACACGCACACAGCCCCACACACTCACGCCACACGCGCACACACCCCACACACGCAACCTTATTCTACCTTGCAGTGCGTGGGGCCCACCGTGTTGTAGTTATCACATCCAATCCGTCCATAAGGTGCCCCTTCAAGTTCACTCATTAAGTACCAAAAATCAGTTGGATACAATGTAATACCCTGTTTCTTTTTAAACAATGGGTTCCACCGTTGACCCATTGTTTCATATGATGTGGCCCACCTGAGAGTTGGATGTCTCTCATTTTTGGGCCCATGCCCTAACTTTGAAGGGCAAATCTTATGAACGGTGTGGATTTATCACATCATAGCTGTGGGGCCCACTTTTCAAAAAAAAAAAAACTAAAAAAAAAAAAAAGCAAGCAAGTGACGTGCTGACGCAAGCAATCCCCTCTCCTCCACGTTTCTCTCTCCTTCCTTGTTCTTTGCGGCTTAGTTACGCACACGAACCCATTCACCATGATTTTCATCATCATGGTGGGACCCATTCCTCAATCTAAATCGTCCATTAAACTCCCAACCCACTAACTCACCTCAGATTATTTTTTATACCCCATTTTCTCATGCTTCTAGAGGAAACTCATAAAAGAAAGTTTGTGATGAAAAAAAAAAAAAAGAGTTCAGGGAGAGTATCCGTGAATTTCGAGTTCTTAACAAGCTACCATCAAGACTATTATTTTCTTTCCATCACACTATTTTTTCCATATCAGGTAGGTGATCATTCCCAAATTGAAAAATTCATATTTGTTACCTTATATAATCTAGACATTGAAATATTTTTATTTGAACCAATGCAAATATTATTATTATTATTTGCATTTGCATTTGATATTATTTAGGAGTGATGGTAAATATTTATTATGTGAATATAATAATAATAATTATTTTTTTATGCAATGATCCTTCACGGTGTGCTTCTACCTACACCATATTATTTGTTACTTTTAATATTGTTTATTTCAATATTTTCTTGTAAATTATATGCATCATATGTGAATAATTATTTTTGTACAATTATTCTTACGGGTGCTGGATCAAGACGGGTGCTTTTGGTGATTCTCTAAAAGGATCGATGCCGATTGGGCTTTGTCCCTAAAAAGGTTATGGTGCTCTGTGAGGGTCATACTCGAAAGGATTAACAATCTGCGGTGATCCCTAAAAGGATTAGCACATATGAGTGTTTTGACACTCCAAATCTTAGCATTTTAGAAAGTATGTTAAACAATTCATTTATTTCATATTCATGAATGTCAAATTATTAACATCTTGGTTTGTCTTATTTTGATTAATGTGTCAAGATTAAATTTGGTAGTAATTGTGAGATTTTCAACTCGGATTGATATGATCCTATTGAGTTGTCAACTCATTATGTTTTAACTGGTATTTTAAAGATGCAGGATATTACTATTAGTAGTGGAGCATGAAATGTGGTTGGATGCACGTGGCACATTGAATAAATTTTATTTTACTTTAGAACCATGAATGTAGAAATGTTTGACTTGATTTTCTTACTTCAAGTTAAATTTAATAATTATGCATTGTGTAATAACAGATTTTGTAATTAATGATCTTAGTACGTGTTTGGATTTTAAATTTTAGACTATGGGGGAGAAAATGAAATGTGTATGAAATTGTCATATTTTATTTGTATTTTATTTATTTTTATATTTTTTATATAGGTCACGGGTCTGAAATTCGGGTCCTGAACACCCTATTCGGGTACCCGAATTTTGGGGCGTGACATACAAAACCTTTGTTGTTCACACAACATGAGAGAGTTTGGATGAGTTTCTCACCATTAAAAATTTCCATCTACTTTCTGGGAACGACTTTGTTTCTTATAAACCATCTAATCCATTCAGAAGATGGGTTCCACCACCATGACTAGGCACTTCAAATCAGGGCATTTCAAAACTGAGGTAGGCCATCCGTAATTTTAAAGGTTTTAAACAGGTTTTTGCACTGCTTGGGCAACCTGATTTTTGGATGATACTAAGGTTTGGAGAAAATGAGGGGCACACATGATGGACGGATTGGGTGTGTGACCCATCTCTTCAGAGGAACCTACGGTCAATAGGCTGGGCCAACCTATGGGCTTACGGGCTGGTTAAGTATTTCGGGCAGGCTTTGGTATAAAAGACCAAAAACTTAGGGCTGAGCCTACTGAGAGTATTGCTCGGTTGCTTTACTAAAAAAAGACCAAGCAACTTTGGGCTGAACTTGGACTAACCCCATCTCACACAAATGTAGTCTATCTGATCAGACTGATATAATCAGATAAATCTAAAAATAGAACCATTTTATTTAATAAAGCTTTCTTTAAAAAAATAGTGAAAAAAAAATAACAAAAAAAAAAAAAAAAATCTTTCAAAACACCTGTACAATGAGCCCATTCCACAACTTAAAAGAATTGCTTTTTTTAATAATCCATTTTTGAAGACTCACTCTTTGCAAAACCACAGGCATTCCTTCATCTGATTTTCGGTAGAGTCGATTTTTAAAGACTTCCTGCATGCTTATCTATGGAGGTAAAAAGAATAAAGAAAATTTATCAAATCTCTTCAAACTGTTGGGGCGGCATCTCGAACCGGCAAATTGGGCATACATGGTTCTTCTCCAACCATTGAATTATGCATTCACTATCAAAAATATGTGAGCATGGCATACATATGACCTCCTTCCCTGTAGAGAATTCATTCTGACAAATTGTACACTTGATCTCGTCTGACTCTCCTTTGTTGAAACTCATCCTCTTTAAGGCTTCAACTGAAGATCTTAATGCTGGGACTGCACTATCCCTCCTTTCAAAAGCCAAGTCCATTGATTCTCTTAGCGTCCTAGCCAGTGTCTCTTCTTCTTCTTCTTCTTCTTCTTCTTCAATCAATTCTAAAATCTCTAAAATCTCTAAAATCTCAAACTCAGCTACAATCTGTACAATCTCCTTTCCTGTTTCATGGGCTTTCTTTGCTATATAATTAATATTCAAGGCCACTGATTCAACACAGTATGGATGAATGTTTAAGTGGGAAATCATCTCGGCAATACGGCTTTTAGATGTCTCTGCTTGCAAGAAATAGTGAAGATCATCTGAGAATGTCTCAACCACCCTACGAACTTCTGTAGGCTCTGATCGATGTCCTCGTGCATCTAACCGTCTAGAGTATTCTTTCAACTGAATTTCTATGGATAGTGTGGGTACTTGGGCTTCAGATACTATTTCATTCAATTTTCCATGGACACTTTGCCGATTAAAAATGGTGAGATTTCCAAAGCGAACCCTGCATGATTCATTAATGGAGAAATCAAATTCATCATCGGAGGACGTGTCGGAGTCATCTTCAACGGTGGTGGAAGGGTCGAATTCAGTATAGGATGGTGTTGTGACCGAGTCTTCTTGAACGACGGACATGGTTGGTGGTGTGACCGAGTCTTCTTGAACGACGGACATGATTGGTGGTGTGACAGAGTCTTCTTGAACGACGGACATGGTTGGTGGTGTGGCAGAGTCTTCTTGAACAACGGATATGGTTGGTGTTGTGTACTCACGTGAATTCATGAGTTGAGAATAAGATGAGAAAGAGAAATTGGATGCTGAAGAGAAAGAGAGTAAATACTTGTTAGGAAGAAAGGCTCGGCACGTCTTCTTTATTTATAGGGATGTTGTCTTCAAGTCCTCACGCGTTTACAATTCCGCAGTGCATCTACATTAACCCGAGTTTCCTGGGAATTTAAGAAACACAAGGATCCATGGAGCCCAATGTCATGTCAACGTGAAATCCACTCCGTCCATCCGTTTAACAAGCTCATGATAGGATGACATACCAAAAATGAGCGAGATTAAATATGTGAGTGGACCACACCACAGAAAACAGTGGGGGAGAGAAACGCCTACCATTAAAGCCTTTCTGGGGTCACGCTGTCGTGCGAAAGCCTTTCGCATAAAGTTCCTGCGCTGGAAACCTGGGTGGGGCCCAACGTGATGTTTTTGAGAAATCCACCCCGGCCATCCGTTTTCCAAGATATTTTTAGAGTAATAACCCAAAAATGAGCCGTATCTAATACTCAAGTGGACCTAAAATGTGAGTATTGAACGTACACAGTTGAAATAGTCGTGGGCCACAGAAGCTTTGAATCAGGCTAATATTTGTGTTTTTAGTTCATCCAAGTAAGAATGACGTTATTAACGGTATGGATGTCATGTAAACATCAATTTCTACCCAAAAAAGTTTTCAACGGTAAGAATTTTCCTACCACCTTTTACTCTAGTGCGGCCCACTTGAGTCTTGGATTCTTCTCAGTTTTGGTCTCAAGTCCTAAAATGAGCTCATAAAATGGATGTATGGAGTGGATTTCTTAAAAACATCACGTTGGCCCCACCCAGGTTTCCAGCGCATGAACTTACTGCGAACTACTCTCCCTGCCACCAGCCCTGTGGCTGGTGGTCGGTGCTCTGCGGTCCCCACCATGATGTATGTGTTTCATCCATTCCATTCATCCATATTTAAATATCATTTTAGGCTGCGCGTTGAAAATTATAGGAATATAAATCTCAGGTGAAACACACCACCGGGAAACAATAGTGATTGGATATCCACCACTAAAATCCTCTTAAGGCCCACTGTACTGTTTATTTGACATCCAATCTGTTGATTAGATCATATAGACCCAGATGAAGGGAAAAAACAAATATCAGTTTGATCGAAAAGTTTTATGGCCCTCAAAAAGTTTTTAATGGTCAAAGTTCATTCAACACTGTTTTCTGTAATGTGGTCCATTTGAGATATGAATATATCTCAGTTTTGGTCTTATACCATAAAATAATATATAAAAATAGATGGACGGCATGGATGAAACAAATACATCATGGTGGGGCCCACATTGCACCCACCACCAGCCAATGACCGGTGGCGGGGAGTAGCTAATCCGTTTCCCATCGAGAAAATGACCACTGTAGACAAAACCTTTTACCCAGCGGTTTCTATGAAAGGATACAAACTTTAGTTACCAATCTAGACTATCACGTGCGGACAGCGACGTTGAGGACGAAACTACCCCTCCTTTCACGGAAACGGATTGGGTACTCTCCCTGCCACCAGCCAATGGCGGATGGTCGGTGGTCTGTGGGCCCCACCATGATGTATGCTATTCATCCATGCCGTCCATATATTTTTCCATATCATTTTATGCTATACGACCAAAAATGAGGTATATGCAAATCTCAAGTGTACCACATTACAGGAAACAATGTTGAATGAGCGTCGACCATTAAAAACTTTTAGGGGCCCACTGTGATGTTCGTGAGAAATCCTCCCCGTCTAAGTTCATTCATAGGTCACAAAGACCTGGATGAAGAAGAAAAACAAATTTCATAATGATCCAAAACTTCTATAACCCCTAAAAGGGTTTCAATGGTAGACATTCAATTCCCCATTGCCTTTTACAGTGTGGTCTACTTGATAGTTAGATCTATCTTATTTTTAGTCTCAAGCCTGAATATGAGCTCGCCAAATAGATGGACGGTTTGGATATAACACATACCTCATAATAGGACCCACAAAAAGCGGTGGGATTACAACAAAAAAAAAAAAAACCGTCGATATATCGACAGCCAGTCGATATACCGAAAATGGTCCAGAACTGTCCAATGAGTTTTCCTCAAAAATCTTACAATTTTTGATATATCGACTATCTGTCGATATATCGAAAAAGGTGTTTTACCTTTAGCTACGGATTATAACCGTAGCCATAACTGTAGTCTGTGCCAGTCCATGAAATTTTTTATTTTTTTTTTATTTTAATTTTTATTATTTTTTTATTTTTTACATGGAGAAATTTATTCTACCTACAATTTTCTTTAGTACATATTTATATAAATAGGTATATATAAGCATATAAAATTTTTTTCCCTCTTTTTTTCCATTTATTTTTTAATCATTTAACATGAATATCTTCTAAACCAAAATTAGTTACTTGACGTACCACATGATTTTGGGGTAAGAGAAGCTACTTTAGCCAACCAACCTAGTTATTTTTCAAGATTCCATCAGGTCGATGGTTGAAAATACATTTCATTCACTTCCATTGTCAATTTCAGTCACTTCACGGTCAAACTAGAAATTGAGTGGGACAAATATGAAATTGAGTAGGCAAATTGAAAATTGAGTGAGGCAAGGTAGGAATTGAGCGAGAAACCTAGAAATTGAGAGAGCAAGGTAGGAGTTCAAGAGGAATCTAGAAATTGAGCGAGGTAAGCTAGAAATTGAGCGAGGCAACGTACGAGAAAATGAGCGAGGAACCTACGATTTGAGCTAGGCGACCTAGGAATTGAGCGAGGAAGCTAGAAATTGAGCGAGGAAGCTAGAAATTGAGCGAGGCAACGTAGGGATTCAAATGGGAAGGGCTAGAAATTGAGCGAGGAAGCTAGAAATTGAGCGAGGCAACGTAGGGATTGAGCCGAGGAAGTTAGAAATTGAGCGAGGCAATGTAGAATTGAGCGAGGAAGCTGAAATTGAGCGAGACAACGTAAGAATTGAGCGAATGAAAGTTGAGAAAACGTAGAGCGAGGCAAACGTAGGAATTGAGCGAGGAAGCATAGAAATTGAGCGAGGAAGCGTAGAAATTGAGCGAAGCGAGTGAGCGAATGAAGAGGAATCGAGAAAAGGCGAGGGTAAAATTGAGGAAGCTTGAAGCGAGTTTATGTAAACGAGGAAACGTAGGAAATTGAATGGATTAGAGAGAAATTGAGCGAGCGAGAAGAATTGGTAGAAAATTGAGCGAAGGCAACGTAAGAATTGAGCGAGGAAGCTAGAAATTGAGCGAGGAAGCTAAAATTGAACGAGGCAACGTAGGAATTGAGCGAGGAAGCTAGAAATTGATCGAGGCAACGTAGGAATTGAGTGAGGGAAGCTAGAAATTGAGCGAGGAAGCTAGAAATTGAGCGAGGCAACGTAGGAATTGAGCGAGGGAAGTTAGAAATTGAGCGAGGAAGCTAGAAATTGAGCGAGGCAACATAGGTTCCTCGCTCAATTCTACGTTCCTCGCTCAAATCCTGGGTTGCCTCGCTTCGATTCTAGCTTCCTCGCACACAGTAACTTTCTCGCTCAAATCCTATGTTGCCTCGTTGAATTTCTAAGTTCCTCGTCAAATTTCTAGCTTCCTTTCTAAATTTTCTTAGCTTCCTCCTCAATTTCTAGCTTCCTCGCTCAATTCCTACGTTGCCTCGCTCATTTCTAACTTTCCTCGCTCAATTCCTACATTGCCTCGCTCAATTTCTACCTTCTCCATATTTTCAATTCCTCGCTCAATTCTACGTTGCCTCACTTCATTTCTGCTTCCTCGCTTTCAATTTCTTTCCTCTTCAATTTCTACGTTGCCTCATTTCCTCTCAATTTTTAGCTTCCTTCTCGCTCAATTCCTACGTTGTCTCGCTCAATTTCTAGCTTCCTCGCTCAATTCCTGCGTTCCTCGCTCAATTTCTACACTTCCTTGCTCAATTCTACGCTTTCCCTACCGCTCAATTTCTGGCTTCCTCGCTCGATTCCTACGTTGCCTCGCTCGATTTCTAGCTTCCTCGCTCAATTCGTACGTTGCCTCGCTCAATTTCTAGCTTCCCGCGCAATTCCTACTTCTTCCTCGCTCAATTTCTAGCTTCCTCGCTCAATTCCTACGTTGCCTCGCTCGATTTCTAGCTTCCTCGTTCGAATTTCTGCTTTCCCTCGCTCAATTCCTACGTTGCCTCGCTCAATTTCTAACTTCCTCGCTCAATTCTACGTTGCCTCGCTCGATTTCTAGCTTCCTTTCAATTCCTCGTTGCCTCGCTCAATTTCTAGCTTCCTCGCTCGATTTCTAGCTTCCTTCGTTTGATCCCTACGTTGCCTCGCTCATTTCTAGCTTCCTTCAATTTCACTCGATTTCTGCTTCCTCGCTCAATTCCTACGCTTGCCTCGCTCAATTTCTAGCTTCCTCGCTCAATTTCTAGCTTCCTCGCTTTCAATCCTATGTTGTCTCGCTCAATTTCTAGCTTCCTCGCTCAATTTCTAGCTTCCTCGCTCAATCCTATGTTGTCTCGCTCAATTTCTAACTTCCCTCGCTCAATTTCTACGTTGCCTCGCTCAATTTCTGGCTTCCCTCGCTCAATTCCTACGTTGCCTCGCTCAATTTCTAGCTTCCCTCGCTCAATTCCTACGTTGCCTCGCTCAATTTCTAGCTTCCGCCATTCCGATTTCTACGCTCATTTCTAGCTTCCTCGCTCCAATCCTACGTTGCCTCGCTCATTTCTAGCTTCCTTGCTCAATTCTGCTTCCCATACTCAATTCTACGTTGCCTCGCTCGATTTCTAGCTTCCTCGTCAATCCTACGTTGCCTCGCTCGATTTCTAGCTTCCTCGCTCAATTTCTAGCTTCCTCGCTCAATTCCTAGGTTGCCTCGCTCAAATCGTAGGTTCTAGCTCATTTTCTACGTTGCCTCGCTCTCATTTCTAGCTTACCTCGATTTCATTTCCTAGGCTCAATTTTTAGAGTTCAATTCTAGTGAATCTAGAAATTGGCGACGCTCACCGATTTAGAAATCAGTGGCAACGTAAAAATCAGCGAATCACTTGAACTGCCTGCAGATTTGAGCTAGGCAACCTAGAATTGAGCTTAGGGAAGCTAGCTCAAATCGTGCTGAGGTTCCTATGCTCATTTCTAGGCAAGGTAGAAAGCTTCAGCGAGGGAATCTAGAAATTGAGCGAGTGTAGGAGTGGCGAATCAAAAATCGAGCGAGGGTAGAATTGAACGAGGAAGGTAGAAATTGAGCGAGGCAACGTAGGAATTGAGCGAGGGAAGGTAGAAATTGAGCGAAGGAAGGTAGAATTGAGCGAAGTGAAGGTAGGAATTGAGCGTACAACCTAGAAATTCAGCGTGACAACCTAGAAATGATCATGGATTGAATGAAATGGATTTTTACCATCGACCGATGGAATCTTGGAAAATAGCAAGGTTAGTTAGCTAAAGTAGCTTCTCCTACCTCAAAATCATATATGTACGTCAAGTAACTAATTTTGGTTTAGAAGATATTCTTGTTAAATGATTAAAGAAATAAATGAAAAAAAGAGGGAAAAAAATTTTATATGCTTATATATACCTATTTATATAAATATGTATTAAAGAAAATTGTAGGTAGAATAAATTTCTCCATGTAAAAAATTTAAAAAAAATTAAAAAAAATTAAAAATTTCATAGAGTGGCACTGAGTACAGTTATGACTACTGTTATAATCCGTAGCTAAAGGTAAAAATACCTTTTTCAACATATCGACGGACTGTCGATATATCGACAATTGTAGGATTTTTGAGGAAAACTCACTGGACAGTTCTGGACCGTTTTCGATATATCATCGGACCGTCGATATATCGATGGTTTTTTTTTTTTTTTTTTGCTGTTGTAATCCCACCACTTTTTGTGGGTCTTATTATGAGGTATGTGTTATATCCAAACCGTCCATATTTTTGGCGAACTCGTATTAAGGTTTGAGACGAAAAATAAGACAGATCTAGCTATCAAGTGGACCACACTGTTAAAGGCTGTGGATGATTGAACGTCTACCATTGAAACCCTTTTAGGGGTCACAGAAGTTTTGGATCATTATGAAACTTGTTTTTCCTCTTCATCCTTGCCTTTGTGACCTTATGGATAGATTGGATGGAAAATAAACGTTATGGTGGACCCTACAAATTTTTAACGGTGAAAATCAATTTCCCCGCTGCTCTTTGTGGTGTGGTCCAGTTGATCTTTGGATATGATATTTTTTTTTGGATAATGCTCCGAAATGATCTTGAAATATGGATGAACGTTGTGGATATAATAAATATATAGCTGTGGGGCCATGTAACTTTGATCTCTTTTAAGCCGTTCGTACAACTCTCAGTTGGAGGAGCGTCAGCGCTCATCTTCGCAGCGAAAAGGAGGGGTAGTTTCGTCGGAGGGGTAGTTTCGTCCTCAAAGTCGCAGTCCGCACGTGCTAGTCTAGATTGGTAACTAAAGTTTGTATTTTTGATAAAAACCGCTGGGTAAAAGGTTTTGTCTACAGTGGTCATTTTCTCGTTTCCCATTAACCCATTCACAACAGGTAGCGGATTGCGTGGTGAGTGACTTTCACTACGCTTAGCGTACGGAGTAAATTCTGTGAGGTCCACCATGATTTATGTATTTTATCCATTCTGTCCATCAACGTTACCAGATAATTTTATGGTTTCAACCAAAAAATGAAGCATATTCAATGTCCAAATGAACCACACCATAGGAAATAATTGAATTAAACTTCTACCATTGAAAAACTCTTGCCGACCACAAAAGTTTTGGATCAAACTTATATTTGTGTTTTGCCTTCATCCATGTCTATACGATCTTATGAGCAGGTTTGATGACAAATAAACATCACTGTAGGGCCTAGAAAGGTTTCAATGGTAGAAATCATTATCCCCACTACATCTATTGGTATGATCCACTTGATCTTTGAATATGCTTCAATTTTGGGTTTAACCACTTATTTAATATTTTAAAAAACAAAAAAAAAAACAAATGGACAGCATAAATAGACAAGATATATTCAAGGTGAGCCCAAGTGAGTTTACACGGTATGATAATAGCATACGGAGTAACTGAGTACGCAATTCGATTTCTGCACAGAAATCGAATTACATACTTAGTAAGCGCTTATCATACGGAGTAAACTCAATTGGGCCCGCTGTGAATTTACGTGGTTTATCCACACCTCTCATCTGTTTTTCTATCTCATTTTACTCATTGATCCCAAAATTGAAGCTTATAAAAATATCAGGTGGACCATACCACGGGAAAAGTGGAAATAATGATTTCCACCATTGAAACCTTTTTATGCCCCCACAGTGATGTTTATTTGTCATCCAAACTGTCCATAAGATCAAACAAACATGAATGAAAGGAAAAAACAAATATAATCTTGATCCAAAACTTCTGTGGCCCTTAAAAATTTTCAACAGTATAACTTCAAATCACACTGTTTCCTATGGTGTGGTCCATTTTAGTTTTGTATATCCTTTGGTTTTGAAATATAGACCTAAAATTATCTTATAAAATGGATGGACAGACTGGATATAATACATAAATCACAGTAGACCCCATTTACTGGGTATGCTCGGCGTACTGAGTTACTCAGTACGAAATCCGCTTCCTATGACTAGGGGACGCGGATGACGCGGATGAAGCGGATTGGCTGGTGTCCCATACACCAGCTGTATAGCTAGTGTATTGACGTAAGCAAGTTATTTGGGTCTAATAATGAGGTATGTCTTATATCCAAACCGTCCATCCATTTGGCAAGCTAGTCTAAAGGATTGAGACAAAAAATAAGATAGATCTAACTATTAAGTGGACCACACTGCAAGCAGTGGGGGATTGAAGGTCTACCAGTGAAACCCTTTAAGTTTTGCATCAATATGAAATTTGTTTTTCCTCTTCATCCAGGTCATTTTGACCTTATGAACAAATTCGATGGAAACTAAATGTTATGGTGGGCCCTACAAATTTTTTAACAGTAAAAATCATTATCCCGCTGCTATTTGTGGAGTGGTCCAGTTGATCTTTGGATATGATTTAATTTTTGGGTAATGATCTAAAATGATCTCAAAAAATGGATGAACGGTGTGGATATGGTAAATACATCACTTTGGACCCATGTAACTTTGATCTCCTTTGAACCGTTCGTACAGCTGGTGCGTGGTACACCTAGCCAATCCGCTTCCGCGGAGTAACTACTTACAGGTTGAGTAGCCTGAAGTGGCGTCACCAAGTTCTGTGGGGTCCACCATAATGTATGTGTTGCATCCACACTGTTTATCCATTTGGAGAGATCATTTTAAGGCATGATCAAAAGAATGAGTCAGATCCAAAGCTGGAGTGGACCCCTCCCACATAAAACAGTGGGGAGAGTGACGCCCATCGTTGAAATGTTTATTTGAGATTCAAACTGTTCATAAGTTAACATAGACATTAAAGAAGGGAAAACACAAATATCAGCTTGATCGAAAACTTTTGTGGCCCTTAGAAGTTTTCAACGGTGGACGTGACTCTCTCCACCGTTTACTGTGATGGAGTCCATTCGAGATTTGGAACTGATTCATTCTTTGGGTCATGACCTAAAATGATCTCTCCAAATGGATGGACGGTGTGGATACAAAACACGCATCATGGTGGGACCCACAGAAATAGTTGACGTAACTTCAGTAGCGAGTCTCGCTACACAACCAGTCAGTAGCTGGACTCTATTTCCTTCGAGAGGTATGATACTAATTAGGATGCGTACAACGCCCATCGATAATATAGCTCGCCTGGAACATCGAATTTCTCTATCTTTTCTTTTTATTAGATTCATGAATTCAGTTGAAGACACAACAGCAACCATGTCTGTTGTTGAAGAAGACTGGGAGAAGTCATGGTCCGACGAATATGAATTCCTCGACCATGATATCAGGCATTTGTATTGGGTAGGATTCCATGAAAAAAGGGAGGAAATACCATCTGAAGCTCAAGCACCCATGCTATCAGTCGAAATTCGGCTGAAAGAATGCTACAGTGTGATAGGCATAGATATGGAATTTCGTAGGAGTGTGGAGACGTTCTCGAATCAGCTCTGTTATTTCTTGCAAGCCGAGACATCTAGAAGTCTTGTTGCTGAGATGGTTTCGCAAATGAGCCTTCATCCAGACTGTGTTGAATCAATCACCTTGAAAATCAGTCACATTGTGAAGGAGGCTCATGAATTAGGAAAGAAGAATGTACATATCGTTGCATATTTTAGGGTTTTGATAGTGCCTCATGAAGAAGATGAAGAAGATGAAGACGATGAAGAAGAAGAAATGGCACCAGCATCGAAATCTTCAGTCGAAGCATTGGAGAGAAGGACCTTTAAGAAAGGAGAGTCAGATGAGATCAAGTGTACAATTTGTCAGAATGAATTCTCTGTAGGGAAGGAGGTCATATGTATGCCATGCTCACATATTTTTGATAGTGAATGCATAATTCAATGGTTGGATATGAACCATGTCTGCCCGCTTTGCCGGTTCCAGATGCCTAAGCAGTCGGAAGTGATTTGAATTTATTTATTTTTTCATTCTTCCATACCTCTTTGGAGAAGCTAGAGGGAAAGTCTTTATCCTCGAGACGATTGATTATAATATTAGGTATGGCTTTCAAAGATTTGTTTGGCCAATTTCAAGTGTATATGAGTAGCTTTAGGTATCTTGCTGATTTTTTATTTTTTATTTTTCTCTCCAAGGGCAGCCTATCATATACCCCTTTACAAAAGTGAAAAAAAAAAAATTACCAAGGTCAGCCTATCATATACACCTTTCCAAAAGAGGAAAAAAAAAAAAAAAAAAAAAAAAAATGCAGTGGTGATTATGTAACATTCATTTCCATAGTATGGAGCATCGTAACGATTGAATATGCTTGATTTTTTTTTTTTTAGAAATTCGGGCTCACTTTATTCACAAGTTGGACAAGTGTGGCCCTACATAGGTATAAAAAAAAAAAAGATTATAAACAGTTGAATATCAGGCAGTTTTAATCGTGTGGTAATTGTCTGTTTTCTGGAATCTCATTGGGATTAATGTTACTACAGCAATTAAAAAAATTACAAAAAATATTTAATTAACATGGAAATTTTCATTCCCAAAATAAGTTTTTTTAAACAGTTCTAGCATCTGCTTCATGGATACTTGTTTGTTGAAGGATAATTGATACATTTCAAATTTAACCGCTCGTTAAAATTACTACCAAAACTTTTTAGCTCACACCTTGTTGCCAGCATGGTATTTTGACGTGATTGATTTTTCTATCTTTCACTTGATCCTAGCCAGTGGCATGAAATTAATAGGTTTGATGAAAGATACCCCTTAGTGCACTATGATACTAACATATTATTGGCATTCCATCCCCATTGTTTGTTGAAATTGGATGCCTTTAATCTATCATGAAATTAGGTATGTCGATAGGATCTATAGACTGCTCGATACTATTGGTAATTCCCCAAAATCCTGATTTAGTATTTTTGGTCATATTCGATTTTATTGAAGGACACTTCGATCCTATTGACAAGCAATCGATGGTTGTCGATCCTATTAAATGTCCTATCGGTAGTTTGCTTAATTTTTGCGTAAGTGCGCAGTTTTGTTTCTAATTCTAGATACAGGTTATATAAATGAGTGTAATGCAAGATTAGGGTATTGGAAGCTTGTTCTAGAGAGAGTTAGGGTTTGGAGAAAAGGATCTAGGTTTTTCAACCCTAAGGTTTGCGTATAAGTTGATTCTATATCTTGTAAATTCATTTTCATAGTAAATTCCTTATTGCTTTGTTTCGTGTTTTTTCCTACAAGGGTTTTTCATGTAAATCATTGTGTTCTCTGTGCATACTTGAATTTTCTATCTCTATGCTTGTTTAATTCATAGTTGTGTCACATTTGAGTGACGTTTCTACACCCAGCATTATTTCCTACAATATGGCCCACCTAATTCATGGGATCTCACTTGAAGTACTCAGATAAGACAAGATCTGTTATTTATCACAAGCCAAAATGTCCAAAAGACAAGTCACCCAAATGGTTTTGCACATAAACACTCACCTGCAATACATCGAATTAATAAGACATGCTTGGTAAAGAAGGTGGACATGATCAAGTGAATTGGATTGAATATATGTACATATCTGAGAGTTGATGTGATCCCCTCAATGCAAGAACCTACATCCGTAGACACCCACATTCTTCTGTAGACAAGGGCACTAGTAGCCCCATGGTGGAGCCCTTAGACATTCCTCCAAATTTAAGGTCATTCATAAACGAATTAAAAAAATTTTGACCCAGACATTTACTCGATGGATTGCTTTCCACGAGGGACATCCAACAACACATAGGCCTTGTACCTGGGGCTGGCTTGCTCAATCGCCCTCACTGTCGAATGAGTCAGAAAGAATGTCAAATCTTGCAAACACAAGTGAAGGAACTGATCCATACTAGTCAAGTCAAGGATAGCATGAGTACATGTATTCTTTTAGCTCAAGAGCCTAACGCAAAGTATAAGGATGATGTTAATAAACATCGGCGCTAGAAATTATTTGAGTACCACGAGCACAGTCCATTGAATAACTCAAGGACAAGTTTTTTCCCAGTGGAGGGGTCTGATATAGGACGTGACATCGATACACTCCTAGCATGGTTGGACCAAAAGAAGTTGAACCATAAATTAGCCATAACTTTTGATCCGGGTATCGTTACGGGTTACGGGGCGCACCTGATCGAGTATTATAAACTGAAGCAGTACAAGAACTCGAGGATGAGTTCTTTTGAAGTGAAGGGGACTAATGTAGAGCGAGTCACAGACACATTCATGTCCAAAATGGTCCAGAGAAGGCCCAATCGGTGGCAAAGATGATCCAGACCATCAAAACCTTAAAACAGGCATATCTCACAAATCAGAATGATTTATTCAACGTGTTTGATTATAACTTTTCATGCTTTGAGGTTTAGGAATTGTGTTCAACATGAAAGGTGCTTAGAAAATTTAGGAGACTAAAGTGGTTAAGACAAATAATACAATTACGGGTTGTCAATTCATTTTTATTATCCCATTGATGAATCACCTCATTCACGTTCATCCCTTCGTTGCCAATTCTCCTACGCAAGATAATGTTACTGACATGATTATGAAATTTAGGATATTTTATAACCGTAAAAGATAACTCTCTCTTGTAAACCAAACCCATGCGGTCGTTTATATATAAGATAGAGTCATCATCACCATGCAAACAGTACGCCCCACCATGAAGTTTACATGGTGTAAAAAATAAAAAATAAAAATTTTTTTTAAAAAAAAAAAATCAGACCAGCCCTCTCATCAATCGGGCTATAACATCAAAATCAATGGACAATCAGAGACCGACACAATACATAGCTGTTTCCATTCTAATGAGAGGGTGTTGTTAGAATTTTTAGACGTGTAATCTTGTAGTAGGGTGCACATGACACCTGCTTCACACAGCACGTAACAATCTACAACACCTGCTTCACATAGCATGATAGTGATGTCCTACTACCGTAATAATCTACAACACCTGCTTCACACAGCACGTAAAACATCCTTCCTCTGATTGTACATCTAAAATCCACTCCATCCATCAGGTTTTCTCTTTGATGTTAGGCCTTTGGGAGAAAACTCATTTACATCCATGACTTCAGTGATCCACATAAGAGGAAACTATGTGAATGTGATGACATGCAACCTTACATTTGGGAGGGGGAAGACCATGGTGTGTCCTTCATCAAACCCATCAAACCCATTAATTAAGTGTAACTAGGACCCACCTGACCCATGGATCAATTTGATTCATGGGCCAGGGCATCAATAAACGTGTGCGAGCTCGTGGGAACTTCTCATGAGGTCGACCTCGTCACGCATCATGGTGGGTCCACACACACACACACACACACACACATATATATATATATATATATATATATATATATATATATATATATATATATATATATATATATCGGAAAAGGTACTATGCGCTCGAGCGTAAAGCGGTCGTCCGTGAGGTCGAGCTGAGGTGGGCGCCACCGTGATTCCGTTCGAAGATCCACACCGTCCACCAGATGCACCGTCCCATTTTGGGCCTAGACGGCCCAAAATCGTCGGTCCACCGTGATCATGTAGGCCATACCATCTAAAAATATAAGTATACAAGCAAAAACATGTAAAAGCACTTGGTGGGCCCCACTTGAGATGTGGATACCACCTGAAAAGTGGTTTAAATTAATTTCAAGTGAGACACACATGATGGACGGTTTTGATCATGAAGAAACATCTCTAAAGGCCTCCACAACTGGTTTTGAATGTTTCAATGGTGCACGGCCCCTTTCCACTTTTGTACTTGGTGTGGCCCACAAAAGTCACGGATTAGATGATTTTCAGCCGTGTGGGCCCCACCTGGGATGGTGCATCTGACTGAGGGGGTAGATGTTCGAACGGCATCACAGTGGGCCCCACACCAACTCGACCTCGTGGACCACCGTATGCGCTCGAGCGCATAGTGCTTTTTCCATATATATATATATATATATATATATATATATATATATATATATATATATATATATATATATATATACACGGAAACGCTCACCTGCGAACCACTTTCGTACGTACTAAGTACAAACTTTTTTGAGAACCCATCATCCGTGATGTGAATCCAAAATCTGAACCGTTCATGTGAAGCAACACCTCGTGAAACCCCCCATGCCCATGTCTTACTTTGATCTAAAACTTTGATGGGCCGTGAGAAATGAAAACATTTTCCTCCCTTGATTTGCATTTCTCTTTTCTATGGCCTACAAGAATTTTAGATCGGGGTGAAAATTTTTCACATAAGATTTCATGGGATTCCACATCACATGGACCGTTCAGATTAGACACCCATGGCACGTGTACAAAGGTGCACACGTGCGCAGGTGGCAAGGGGAGCATGACTCATATATATATTATCCCAAATTTGTTGTCTTTCATATATAAGCTGGAGCCTCTTCATGAGCCTAAAATGTATGCCCAAGCCCGGAACAAATAATCAGCCCAAAAGCCAGCCTATGTATTGATAGTCACAGGTTCCTCTGAACAGGTCGGTCACACATCAGTACGTCCATCATGTGCGCCGTCTCATTTTCTCCAAAGCTTAGCATGATCCACACCGTGCAAAATCTTACTTGAAACCTCTAATACGACGGGACCCATCTTCTGAATGGATTAGATACCTAGTCATGATTTTTAGAGTGCCCTGATTTTTAGATAACCTAGTCATGCCGGTGGGACCCATCCTCTGAATGGATTAGATGGCTTATAAAAAGTTATCCCCAGACTCAAGCAGGAAGGTTTTAATGGTGGGCACCCTCACCCCAAGTGTCCTTGTTCTGTGAACAACGTTGGTTTTGCAACAGGCTGATTTTTGGTACATGGCAGATGAAGTAAACGATTACCACGGTCCACTACAACATGTAAGGGATCTGCCCGGTCCATCAGGTTCTATCCTCAATTACAGGATCTGGGGCAGACAATCAGCGATACACATGACCTTGGTTCGCCCGTGTGTTTGTCTATCCTCAATCAGGACTCCTCACAAGTTTCAAAATTAAACTCAAACTCAAACTACCGTGACTTATTATAAATACTAAACTTACTACTAGACTTGATGTGTTTCCAGCCAAAAATAGTTAGTGTCCTATTTGGCTTCACCATGTTACACAACTGCTAAAACTTACCAAAAATTAAAGAGTTATAATCATGATCAGACAGAATCTCAACTTGCGTTGAGCAGCTAAAGTAGCTTCTCCTACCCAGAATCATTTATGGGAAGTCAAATAGCTCATTCTGGTTTGCGAGATACGTCTGTTTTAAGGTTTTGACTGTCCGAATCACTTCGACCTCCGATTGGGCATTCTTTAGTCCATCTTCGACATGAAAGTGTTCGCGACCCACTCTACATTACACCATGGTGCGTATCTTTATCAAACCTTGTTTAAATCACCGGGATAAATCGAAAATACAAAAATCAGCCTCATCTAAAGATAACGTGGACCACAGCGTCTGAACTTAGAGGTTTTAGGATTGCTTGGGTGTTTTACATTTAAAACAGTTGTAGACAATTCGGTCTAACCAACTAAAATGCCACTCAACTTAGAAATTCTTCTCTTTCAATTTTCAATAAATAATAACAATAAGTTACATAATTCTATTAATTACATCTCTTCTCTTCCAATTGCTATTAATTGGTGTGGATGAAATGTTAAGAAATGAAGAACCAATCCCATCCGAGTCTGCCTAAAAGAGAAGATCTAGAAGTTGATTTCTCAACAAATGGACATTTCTCTTTCCATAAAGAGGGAAGATCCTTTGGCGATGAAAACGTCCTTAAATAAGCTCTGCTGCTTCTTGGAAACATCAATGGCTTAGGCCCACATTCTAGACATGGTCTTGTATATGGGTAATTGCTTGCCTCCAAGTGCAAAGGTTTGTAAGTAATATATATCCTGTGAATACAGAATCGATCTCACAGGGAGATGAATTATGAGAATAAGTAATGAAAACTAAACAAATGAAATAATTTCGAAGGTTTTGAATATATGCAATTCAATTAATTTGAAAATAACACCCAAGCTTCAAAGTTTCACACATAGGTTAATGTTCCAAAATCATGATGACTTGGCTAACACAACTTGGATCGATCCAAGCACTATAGTCAGCCTAATCGGAAAATAAAATAATTTAAACATTTTAAATAAATGATATAAAAGACTAAAAAATCATGGATTTGCACCATTGATATATATATTTTCAAGCGCCAGTGATTTTAAGCATTCAATATCTATGAGATAATGAATTAAAAAAATATAGTAGGTTGAGAACCTCTCCTATTTAGGAAATGTAACTGATCAAGAGTAAGCCTATCCATCCATGTGGATCACATATGATGGAAACATATGGATTTCACATTAGGATAAAAAAAACTAAACCTAAATAATAGATAACATGCATACACTATTCTTCACATTGTTAAAATAATTAATCATCATAACTATGAAAACATGTGCTTCCCTTCTAGCTTGGGCTAGAGGAAACTTAGAAAAACATGATTATAATAGAGAAAGAAAGCAACGAGAAAGAAATAAATACAAATAGAAAATATTTAAAAGAAAAAAAAAAATTTTATAAAACTTTAATAAAATTGAAAACCCTCTAAAAATCCTAAATCTTACTCTTGAATGCTTTGAATGATGCTTAAGAATGCACTGAGAAGCCCTATTTATAAGTGGAGAATTCCAACTTTTGTACAAAGTTGGAAAACTCTATAAACCGCCTCTCATTTACGTGGTTTTCTAAAATAGACTTCACGCTGCGCAGTTTGTTAAAATAGAGTTCACGCTGCGCAGTTTTCCAAAATAGACTTTAGAGTTTCAGAATATACTTTTTCAGGACGATTTCAGGATTCTTTACTTCAAATCTTCGATTCTCTTCATTTTTCATTTGATTTTTTTGGATATTTGGCATGTGAATTCTTTAATGTTGGTCTCCTAACATCCATCCATTGCCTTGGTGATTCTTGAGAATCAAATCCATGCTTTTAGCATCCTTTTTCAATCCAAACTCTTAAATTCCACCTTTTAACACATACATGAGTAAAATAGTTCATGTTTATAAAACTTAGATATAAATAGGGAAAATTATGCAATATTTGAGTCTCAACAATGGGCGTTAATCCAAGGCTCATTGATTCATCACATCGAATATAATATTACCAATATGGCGGAAAAGGATAGTGAAAGAGGAATGAAGATGTTGTATGTCGTAGGGGAGGTTGAGGTGTTGACATTGACGGTAAGAAGAAGAAGAAAAAGAAGAAGAGGATAAAATGCTAGCTTGGGCATTGAGAGAATCAATCCATTTGTCTAAGCAGAGATGAGATGTCGTCTCGACTTCAAAATCCATCAAGTGTGCCACCTGCCATGATAAATTTTCTATGGGGACAAGGATCTCACATATTCCATGCTCACATATATATCTTTGATGGAAGGTTGAGTATGTTTCAATCAGATGGCCTCATCCCGTGTGCTAGCCATGGTCTCAACATAGTGGGGGTTGCTAGTGACTCCCTATCGGTGATTTCTGCTCTCTCCCTGGTATTGGCTAACCAGGATCAAGGCTCTCGCCATATTCACTTTTCCCACTGCCCTAGGGAGGCACAAGGATCTCTTTTTCCAGGGTTTGGAAGACCTCCCTGCCAAGATTCGTGGGCTGATCTTCCTTGACAGAGTGAGTCTGGGCAGTCTTCGTATCGCTTAGCCTAGCTTTGGTATTCATGTATATGATAGGCGTGGGCCAATTCCTTTTTGTTGGGACCCGCCTAAATGGCTGTAACTCCAATTCATCTATATAAAATTCAGTGTTCTTCTCTTATTATTATTATTATTATTATTTTATTTTTTTTATGAATGTTTCAATCCAAATTTTGGGGAGGGAAGGTTGTGGTTGCTCTAGTGTTGGGTTTGTTAGGGGCCTTGCACAAAACCTTAGGATCTAGCCCTCTAGAACAAACCAGAATTATGGATAATAAAGCAATGAAAATAATCAATGCATTAATCACACACCACACAAGAGATTTTTATGTGGAAAACCCTCAAAAAGGTAAAAACCACGAGACCTCGTCCAGATCAACAATCCACTATGGAATAGAACGTTACAAACTTCTTCACTCATGCAGGAGTGGATAAATAATGAGAGAAACAAAGAAAAAACGGAGAAATCTCACCGATTACGAGGACATAGAAGCGCTGAGATATAGATAGCACAGTAGATAACCTCCACGAGCATAATCTCCCTTCTATAAGCTTCTTCTCTTTCTTTTCCTCTCTCTCTCTCTCACCTTTGATAGCCCTAAATCCTTTAGCAAATCCCTTGTAAAGCTTTAGAAAACCCTCTTGTTGTACTTAGAAAACCCTAGGTACCTCCTATTTAAGGTTTTAGGAAACTCCTTTCTGCATCCCAGTTGCGAAATGACTTGCGACACGAAATTTGCGTAAAATCGTGAAACGAATCTGCGTAACTACGACTGGTCGTGACGAGCCTTTGATCGGTCGAGAGCCACCTACGACCGGTCGAGCACCTCCCACGACCGGTCGAGCACCCTGGAGAATAACAACCCAAAGTCGATGGACTTTGAGTCGTGCCACAACTCGAGTCCTATGACTGGTCGAGACCAGCCTTCGACCGGTCGAGCAGGGCTTACGACCGGTCGACGACTGGTAAAAAAATCCATCAAATCTCCCCCTTTTTGACCCAGGAGGGATCCACCTTCTTCAAGCCAGTTAGGTTTCTACAAACCTCAAACTTGCCCTTAAGCAAAGCCTTAGTCATCATGTCTGACCCATTATCGTCCGTGTGAACCTTCTCAAGCTGTAACACCTTCTGTTCCAAAGTATCCCTGATCCAGTGATACCGAATCTCTATGTGCTTCGACTTGGAATGCTGAGTTAGATTCTTGCTCAAGTGTATAGCACTTTAACTATCGTAATATACCACGTGCTCCTCCTGCTTCAGGCTAAGTTCCTGTAAGAACCTTTTCATCCAAAGCATCTCTTTACATGCCTCTGTGACTTCAATGTACTCGGCCTCTGTCGTCGACAGTGCTACGACCTTTTGTAGCTTGCTCTGCCAAGAGACCGCTCCCCCGCAAATGTGAATATGAACCCGATGTAGACTTCCTGAGTCTATGTCATCTCGCTATATCCGCATCTGTGTAGCCCTCTAACACAGGTTTACCGTCACCATAGTATAGGCTCAACCTGGATGAGCCTCTTAGATACCGTAGTATCCATTTCACCGCCACCCAATGCTCTTTGCCAGGATTGAAAAGATACCGGCTGACAACACCAACCGCATATATTATGTCTGGGCATGTACATACCATAACATACATTAAACTTCCTACAGCTGATGCGTAGAGTATCTTCTGCATCTCTTCCGCCTCTGCCTTCATCTTGGGACACTGCCTGTCACTCCATTTGAAGTGACCATACAGTGGAGTACTGATCAGCTTCGCTGCATTCATATTAAACCGCTCTAGGACTTTCTCAATATACCGCTCTTATGACACGCCTAAAGCTTCTGCGTCGCTTCATCACGGTTATCTCCATTCCTAGATCTGTTTAGCCGGCCCAAGTCTTTCATCGCAAAGACTTGCCCAACTCCCGTTATGCACTGTCGATCTTCTTGATGTCTTTTCCCATGATGAGCATGTCATCAACGTATAACAGTAGAACTAAGAAATCACCATCTGAGAACTTGTTGATTGCTTAGTCACTCCTGGTTCCTGTACAGTATAATAATGTGATATGCGATCTGCTCCATGTAATGTGTATGAGGATTGGGAGTGCAGGGTTGGTGATGGAGTTGAATAGAGTGTTGGCCATGATTCAATGTGTATGATGATGGGGGTGCAGGGTTTGTGTTTCCATAACTATATATGTTGCAGGTCCGAGGCTATTTTGTGATAGTTTAGGTTTGGGGGCTAGCCAAGAGCCTCCTCAGGGCTTGTTTGCCGTGCAAATTAAATGATATTGAATTGCATTAGGTGGAATTAACATCGTCATTGCATAATGATTGCATGTCGAGAAATACCATTGTATTTTTTATCATCCAATCTTATGTTTGGGATCAAATTATTCTATATATCGAGAAAAAACTACATGTTTTTTTTAACACACGCACACACACCCCACACACTCACCCTAGTGGAATTTCACCACGTATGGGTACTCAACCCTTGACCGGGAGTTGAAACTCCTGAGAGTCTACCACCCGAGAGAAAACAACATATTAAGTGAAACTTGTGTTTAGACAACCATGGAATCGTAATCAATGGACCAGATTTTACAATTGAAGCTGCGAGCGCCTTTGATTTTGGAACTGGAACCAGTGCACTCTAAAACCGGACCAAATCAGACGGTTTGGTCATTTCCGGTCCAGTGCACTCTAGAACTGGACCAAACCAGACCGTTTGGTCACGTTCCACGGTTTTACAGGTTTGATGTGCACTCCTATCCGAGAGGAATCCAGAGAGTCCAGTGGATTTGGAGAACTTATCCCTTGAGGAATACGGTAGACATCATCACGTCCCTCCATGTGCCAAAATATTATATACTTGCAGTTGGCTTATAAGGGGAATTTTTTTTTTGGATCCACGGCTTCTTGTATTTTAAAATATAAGTGTTTCAAAATTTTCTGTCGGGCCAAGCTGTGGTAGTTGTGTCTTTTAATGCAAGTTCGAAGGGTTGCACCCCTTCTCCTTTTGTTTTGAAAAGTTGCTTCCTTCGCTTGTACATATTTTAACGCAAGTTTGAAGGGTTGCACAAAGTTGTTCCTTCACTTGTACAGTTATCTGTAATGCCATGCATAGATGTTATTAATACACCATGTGGAATGAGGAATGCTTTTAAGAAGATACTAAATGACCCTAGACATTTGAGTGCATGCCACTAGCAGCAACAATATTCATTGCAAGCCTTAAAGTGGGCCAACGTTGAGCAATATTGGTCCACAATCCCATAATCAATAGATCGATCTGAGCATGAGCAAGCAATCTACATCAAAAAAAAAAAAAAAAAAAAAAAAAAAAAGCAATCTACATCAGTGATTTAGTTCCCCTACCCTAACAGACCCTAAAATATTGTATCACTACTCTAATCCATGTCCCAAAATTCCAATCCAAACTACAAAGAAATTCGGATCCTCTATTTTTGCTACAAACTGTAATTCTAAAATTTACAAAGACTAATTGTCCATTAAAAAATAAACAATAAATAAATAAATAAATATTTCAAATTTCTTCTGATTGTTTAGGCATCTCAAACCGGCAAAGCGGACAGACATGGTTCATCTCCAACCATCGAATTATACATTCACCATCAAATATATGTGAGCAAGGCATACGTATGACCTCCATCCTTGTAGAGAACTCATTCAGACAAATTGTACACTTGATTTCTTTGTTATCTCCTTTGTTGAATGTCATCCTCTCCAATGCTTCGAGTGAAGATCGCGATGCTGGGACTGCACCAGCCCTCCTCTGATAAGCCAAATCAACCGATTCTCTAAAGAGATCCGCTAGCATTTCCTCTTCATCCTCTTCATCTTCTTCTTGAAACACATTCAAAACCTTAAACTCAGTAACAACATGTACCATCTTCTTTCCAACTTCATGGGCTTTCTTTGCAATGTCAGTAATCTTCAAGGCCACTGATTCCACTGATTCAAGACAGTCTGGATGAATGTTCATGTGTGAAACCATCTCAGCAAGATGGCTTTTACACATCTCAACTTGCAAGAAATAGCAGAGCTCGTCAGAGAATGTCTCCACGTCCCTAAAAACTTCTATCTCGACATAATTTGCCCATACGTCTACCCACCTGCTGCGTTCTTTCAAATGAATTTCCATCGATAGCGTGGGTACTTGGGCTTCAGATGGTATTTCAACTGATTTTTCATGGATACTTGGCCAATAAAAACACGTGATATTTCCATACATTGACATGTAGGATTCATCAACGGGGAAAGGGAAGTTGAACTCATCATCGGACGATGTGTCGGAGTCTTCTTCTTCAACGAAGGACGAGTCTCCTTCTTCAACGAAGGACGACATGGTTGCTGTTGTGTATTCACCCGAATTCATGAGTCGAGAGAAAGACAAGAAAGAGAAGTTGGATATTCGAGAGAAAGAGAGTACATAGGGTTAGGAAGAAAGGCTTCTCTTCTTTATCTGTACACGTTGTTTCTTAGTCCACACGCCTTTATAATTCAGTTAATGCAACCCCCGCAAGGACGCGGATTTCCTGCGAAAGCCTTTCGCAGGAAGTTCCTGGCCTGAAAACCCAGGTGAGGCCCACCGTGATATTTTTTAGAAATCTAATCAGTCCATACGTTTTTTTGAACTTTTTAAGACTTGAGACCAAAAATGATAAGGATCTACGACTCAAGTGCGCTGTACTGTTATGTTTAAATTGCATTCATACCGTTCGTAGCATCATTCCTGTAGAGATGAACTGAAAACATAAATATTATCCTGATTTAAAACTTCTGTGGCCCGACGAATATTTCAACTATGGACGTTCCATACTCACGCTTTTGGCCCACTTGAGCATTGGATCCGGTTCAATTTTGGCCCCATGTACTAAAATGATCTCAAAAAACGGATGTACGGGGTGGATTTCTCACAAACACTACGGTGGGCCCCACCTAGGTTTTCAGCGCGGAAACTTCCTGGCGAAAGGCTTTCCCAGGAAATCCGCGTACCCCGTAACTACGTTAACGCGAGTTTCCTATGGCGGAGAGTTCCTGCAACAGAAGTTCCGCGTATCCCACCACGTTGTCCGTGTGAAATCCCCACCGTCCATAGGTTTATCCGATTCATTCTAAGATGACAGCCCAAAACTGAGGCTGACCCGATACCAAAATGAACCACACCACTGGAAATAGTAGGGAGGGAAAGGCCTACCATTTAAACCTTCCTGGGTTCGGTGATGTTTAGATTCCATCTAAATTCATTAAGTATTTCTGATAATGATGAAGGGAAACACAAGTATCAGCCTGAGGACGCGGATTGGATACTGACAAGGTCAGTTGCCAAATCGCTACTGAAGTGACGTCACCAAGCTCTATGAACCCACCATGATGCATGTTTTGTATCCATACCGTCCAACCATTTGCAGAGAACGTTTTATGGCATTACAAAGAGAATTAGATAGATCTAAATTTCAAGTGGACCCACTACAGAAAACCGTGGGAGCAATCACATCCGTCATTGAAACACTTATAGGGCCCACCATGTTTTATTTTTGAGATCCGACCTATTCATAAATTAACACAGAGATAGACGAAATGAAAACAAAAATATCAGCTTGATCGGAAACTACTGTGGCCCCTAAGAAGTTTTGAACGGTGGATGTCACTGTCCCCACTATTTTCTATGGTGGGTCCACTTGAACTTTGGATCTATCTCATTCTCTCTGTGGTGCCATAAAACGATCTCTACAAATGGTTGGATGGTATGGATACAACACATGCATCATGGTGGGGTCCACAGAGCTTGGTGACGTCACTTCAGTAGCGATTTGGCTACTGACCTTGTCAGCATCCAATCCGCGCCCTCAACCTGATCAAAAAATTTTGTGGGCCCCACTAAGTTCCAATAGTGGTCGTCAATCACAACCTTTTCTTGTGGTATGGCCAATTAATTTGGGTATTTGATCAGTATAGTTTTTTAGTCTCATCCTAACATGTCCCGTTGAAATTGATGGAGGGAATGGATTTTGCACAGGAATCCAGGTGGGCCCCATGGAGCTTTGTTCCACAGGAAATACATAGGAAATACATTGGTGTTACAGGAAACTCGCGATCCAACTGCATATACCAGCGGGGTAGAGAGGAGTAGCCGTAGGATTCAGATTCGGTAGTGACCCCTCCATTAGAGTTGGGCATTGGACCGAGTCAGATCGGATTGGGTCCAACTCGACTCGGTTCGGATTCTACATGGCCTGACCCGAACTCGATTCGATCCGGGACTGAGTCCGGGTCATCTGACTCGATCGGATCCAATGCACTGCTAGCCTGACCCGAACCGAGTCCAACTCATTCAGAAAACCGAATTGAATCGGGTTGGGTACCGTTCGGATCGGAAGAGATAAGCAGGTGATACAAACCGGAAGCGGATTGGCTGGTGGTGGTGTATTGACGTCAGCAAGTTCTTTGGGTCAAACTATGAGGTATGTGTTATATCCAAACCGTCCATCCATTTGGAGAGCTTTTCTTAAGGCTTGAGCCGAAAAATAAGACAGATCTAAAGATCAATCGAACCACACTACAAAAAACAGTGGAGGATTGATCATTTACCATTGAAACCCTTTTTCAGATCACAGAAGTTTCAGATCAATATGAAATTTGTTTTTCCACTTCATCCATGTATTTTTAACATTATTAACGGATTAGATGGAAAATAAACATTATGGTGGGGCCCATGTAGCTTTTATCTCATTCGAGCCGTTCGTACAACTTGGAGCTCGAGGCGCATACGCGCTCGTCTTCACACGACACATATCTACAATAGCCTATCACTTGTGTAGCTTGCGTGTGGGACGCAGATTAGCTATACTGACAGGTTGAGTAGCTAGACTCCCTATTGAAGTGACGTGACCAAGTTCTGTGGGACCCGCCATAATATATGTGTTATATCCGCACCGTCCATTCATTTGAAGATATCAATTTAGGGCAAGAGCCAAAGAATGAGTCAGATCCAAAGCTCAAATAGACCCCCACCATAGAAAACAGTGGAAAGAGACACCCACCATTAAAATTTTCTAAGCCCACAAAAGTTTTCGATCAAACTGAAATTTGTGTTTTCCCTTCTTTCATGTCTGTCTTAACTTGTGAACACGTTGGATCTCAGATAAACATCATAGTGCACCTTAGGAAGGTTTCAACGGTAAGAGTCACTCTTCCCACTGTTTTCTGTGGTGGGGTCCACTCCAAATCTAGATCTGACTCATTCTTTGTCTCATGGCCTAAAATGATCTCTACAAATTGATGGACGGTGTGAATACAACATATGCATCATGGTGGGTCCCACATAAACTGGTGACGTTACTTCAGTAAAGAGTCTCACTGGCTACTCAACCTGTCACTTGTCATAGCTTGCGTGTGATATAAGAAACTAATTTGAAGTTTATCCAGGCAACACACGGCTGTACAGTTAGTGTCATATAGCGTGAATGCATGTGGTTGATCCACACCGTCCTTTCGTTTTTCCAAATCATTTTAGGGGTTGAACCCAAAATTTATGCATATCTAAAGCTCAAGTGGACCATACCATTAGAAAAGGTAGAAGTACTGATCGGATCGGATCTATTTTGAAATGTAGACCAATGCAACAACTACCCACACTAGCTTCTTGATTATAGCAACCGATATAGGCACCTGCACAAGTACCACAGAGATCAAAAGCAGTCCCATCCCCAATTCAAAGGTGGTGAGAATCACCATGGCTTAAACTTTTAAAAGAAATTCCTGGTCTTGGTCTACATAAAACCTAACCCCAACAAAGATATCTCCAATCCCAACGGCTGAAACCACACAATTAAAAGGATAGCCACTACCTTCAACGCGTCCATCTGGACTTGCTTTCTTGTCTTTAATTTCTCCCAATGATGGAGGCGCCAGTACTGTCATCTCAGTCATTATTTTGTTGGAGGGAGTAGATAAGTGGTAAAAAGAGAATGAGAGGGGAGATATTTGCACATGAGAAAAATGAGTGGTAAAAGCCGTACCTTAGTCCTTTATTTCTCAATCTATTTTAACTTCATACTATATGACCGGTTCGGATTGGATCTAATCGGATCGGTCCGGATTGGCATTAAACCGAACTCAATCCAATGAACGGTCAGATCAAATTGACCCTACTCGAACTGCATCGATCCAGACCGTCGGTTCTGTTCGAATCGGGTCGGATCCACCGGATCGAGTTAGACATGCCCAGCTCTACCCTCCATTACCGAGAACTGGTTACTAGTCAGTGATGAAAAAGCTCTGTGAGCTAGCCATTATGTTTGTATTTTATCCATGCGGTTCATCCATTTTGGATTACTAGTCGAAGGCATGAGCACAAAACTGAGGTAAATCCAAATGCCTACACTATAGGGAGACAGTGGTAATTGAACACCCACCATTAAAAAGCTCCACAGGCCTATTGTAATATTTATTAGGGATCCAATATTGATTAGCTCACACACCTGGATGAGGAAGCGGATTGGCTGGTATACCACACACACCGACCTGGCTGGTGTGTCGACGTTACCAGTGATCCCATCATAAGGTATGTGTTATATCCAAACCTTCCATCCATTTGAAGAGCTCGTCTGTAGCAAGGCTTCAGAAAGAAAACAAAGACAGATCCAAAGACCAAGTGGACCACACTGCAAAAAACCAGTGGGGATAGAGAGTCTACCATTTAAACCATTTTGGGGCTCAGAAGTTTTGGATCAATATAATATTTGTTTTATGTCTTCATCTAGGTCCATGTGACCTTATGAATAGATGGATAGAAAATAAATATTATGGTGGGTCATGCGAATGTTTTAAGGGTGAGAATCATTGTCCCTACTTCTATTTATAGTGTGGTCCACTTAAGTTGTGGATGTGATTCATTTTTGGGCATGCTTTAAAATGATCTCATCAAATGGATGAACAATTGCATATAATAAATACATCACTGTGGTGGCATGACATGTACCCACACCAGCAAGGTCGATGGTGGCTGATACACCAGCCAATCCACATCGGGAAAATACAAATATCAGATTGATCCTAAACTTTAGTGGGCTTAAAGAAAGTTTTAATGGTGACCGTTCAATCACCACTTTTTCCTATGGTGTGGTCCACCTAAGATTTTGATCTACTTCAGTTTTGGTTTAATAATACAAAATGAGATGGAAAAAATGGAGGGCATGGATAAAACACATGCATCATTGTGAAGCCCACCACACAGACCAGTACCGTAAGCTTCCACGGTGGAGCTCTCAAGAGACATGGTCTATGGGCTTTATCCACACCGTCTACCCCTTTTCCATATAATTTTAGGATACAAGCCCAAACATATATAAGACTGTTCCAAGGCTCAGGTGGACCACACAAAGTGGACTAATCTGGTATTTTTGTGTTACATTCATCCAAGTCCACGTGACCTTGCGGATAGATTGGATGCATGGAAAATAAACATGCCAGTGGCCGTAGCAAGTTTTCAACATGGGCCTCATCATCAAGGCTGTTTCTGTGTGTGGTCCAGTTGAACCTTTTTTTTTTTTGGGTTAGCTTGTTAGTACACACCCATGTGAGTACACACACTCCATGTTAGCCACCCCCACTAGGGATCGATACCAAGACCTCAAGTGTTGAAACGAGGTATATCCACTCAGTCTGCTAGTTGAGCTATGGATCTGGTGTGGTTCGGTTGAACTTTAGATCTACCTCATATTTACATTAGTAGCTTAAAATGATATGGCAAAATGGATGGACGGTGTAGATAAAACCAATACATCACAGTGGCCCCTAAGTGGTCCACATCAGATGAAACTATGTGAATGTGATGACAGCCTTATATTTGAGAGGGGGAAGACCATGGTGTGTCCTTCATCAAACCCATTAATTAAGTGTAACTAGGACCCACCTGACCCATGGATCAATCTGATTCATGGGTCAGAGCATCAATAAACGTGTGTGAGCTTTGTCAACTTCACTACCCTTGTGTAAATAGATCTGGACTGTTGCAATTAGTGGGGACCACTAATTTGATGACTTGATATATGCCCTTAAAATAAAAGAGTGCACTTGAAAGCTGATAACCACCAGATCGATGATCCATTTTCTCATGATTGGGATCAGAATACAGCTACTGCTCTTTAAAAAAAGATCTCATACATGTGCAACCTATTAGCACATTGGCAATAATTAGAGCCTTCAACAGCCGGGTTGTGTGGGGCTGAGGTCCAGATAAGCCCGGCTTTCAAAGTAAACTCCAGCCCCATGATGGGCCAAGACAACAGGCCCGACCAGGCGGGAAGCGGATTGGCTGATGTACCACACACCAGTTATATAGCCGGTGTATTGACGTCAGCAAGTTCCGTGGCCACATCATAAGGTATGTGTTATATCCAAACCGTCTATACATTTTGCGAGCTCGTCCTAAAGTTTGAAACGAAAAAATAAAACAGATCTAAATATCAAGTGAACCACACTGCAAAAACCAGTGGAGGATTGAATGTCTGCTATTGAAATCCTTTTGGGGTTCACGGAAGTTTTCGATCAATATGAAATTGTTTTTCCTCTTCATCCAGGTATTTGTGACATTATGAACCGATTGGATGGAAAATAAACGTTACGTGTGTCCTACAAAAGTTTTAACGGTGAAAATCATTATCTCGGCTGCTATTTATGGTGTGGTCCAGTTTATCTTTAGATATGATTCATTTTTTGATATGCTAAAATGATCTTAAAAAATGGATGAACGGTGTGGATATAATAAATACATTATCGTGTGGCCATGTAACTTTGATCTCCTTTAAACCGTTCCTACAACTCGGAGCTCGCGGAGCGTCAGCGCTCATCTTCGCACGACACGTACCTGGTACACCAGCCAATCCGGTTCCGGCATGGCCTGTACCCAGTCCTGCAGGCCATGCTGGACTGTGCAAGATATTGATGAAAATGCCCTTGAAAATTTAAACAGGCTAGGCCGTGCGAGGTTCGGTCTTGCTAACCGGCTCTTATATTCATCCCGCACGTCCTGATTAATGAACGGCCTTAAATATAGGTCATGCCCACTAGTATACAGCCCGAAGCCCAATGGACACAAATTACCTGTGCTATGTGGGACTACCATCACATCTTTCGTCTATGTTAATTAGGAGATGAGTCTGAAATAAGGCAGATCCAAAACACAAGTGATCAGGAATGGCAAAGAGAATAGTAGGTATCAAGAGCTCCTATTGAAACCTTGTTGGAGCCACAGACGTCTAGATCAGGCTAATGTTCTCATGAACGGTTTGATGGCATTTACACGTCATGTTAAGTCTGGGCAAGGTTTCAACGGTGTGTGTTTCCTAATTTTAGGTTTATATCCAGCCGTTGGCTGGCAAAAGCTCAACATAGCTTTTGATTCTCAGACATATAACCGTGTATAGAACTTGTGTGCTGCACTACCGTAAGAGTCGGTCCCAATCAATTAATGTGGGCCGCTATTTAAATTTAAAAGTTTTTTTGGTGGTACTCATTTATCGCCTACATGATGATGGATAATAAGGTGGGCCTACACAGGTGAATAAAAAAGTTGGAAAAAAAAAAAAAAGCGAAAAAAGCTTTTAAAAAATAGAATCCCATACATATCAGTAAAAATTCAAGAATACTGATTATAGAAAAAATAATAATAATAAATCAGCTTTTTTGTATGTGCTTTACTGGCATCTCAAATCGACAGACTGGGCATACGTGTCTTTCCTCCAACCATCGGATTATACATTGGTCATGAAAAATATGGGAGCAGGGCATACGTAATATCCCAACCCCTCCTAAGAATTCATCTTGACATATTACACACTTACTACCGTTAGATTCCAAGTCCATCCCTTCCAACGCTTCAATAGAAGATCTTGATATAGCCATTGAATCAGCATCTCCATCATCTTGCACCAACGACGATGTTACTATATTAATCTCCACGCCCACATGTACCTCCTTACAAGCTTTCATGGCCCGCTCTGCCATACCAATAGTACCAATGGCCAAGATCTGTGCAGATAATTTACGGGCCATTGGGTGAACATTGAAGTAGGACATAATAATTTGGAGACGTCTGGTGGATCTATTACGTTGGCAGTGTTGATGAAGCTTGTCTTCGAAAATCTGCATCTTCTTAGAAACCTTTGAATCCTCAATTTTGTATATGTATCCATGGGAGGTGGCCGTGAATTGCTGGAACCGCTCGTTCAAGGTGATTTGGATGGCGAGAGAAGGTTCTTCCCTTTCTGCAGGCACTTGTTCGATAGAGGCACGCATGCGAACTGAGCAGCGGCTCTGGGCATTGGCGTTGGAGAAGATGGTTTTGGTGTCCTGATGGAATCGGATGTCAGCTTCTCCACCCAATGACATGGCTGCTTCTGTGGTAAGAGAGAGAAAAAAAGAGAAGGAAGAAAGAAGTGAGAAGTGTTTGAAGATTAGCCGATGAATGTTATATTGAATTATTTATAGAAACAAAGAAGCTGAAGTTTGTAATTAGCAACTTCATTCTCGTCGTATTCAGAAGGCTTATATATTGCAACTTTGGACGCGGCTTAAGTGGATAGGATCCACTGACCTGCATGTTGGGCCCACCGTGATACATGTATCTTATATCTACACCGTCCATCCGTTTCATAAGCTTATTTTAGGTTTGATCAGTAGATTCAAAATATTAGGTGGACCACAACACAAGAAACATTGGTGATTGAACACCTACTATTAAAACCTACTAAAACCTACTGCCACCCACCGTAATGTTTATTTTCCATCCGTGCTGTTGATAAGGTTACGCATATCTGGATGAAGTGAAAACACAAATATCAACTTGAATGGTGTGGTCCATCTGAGGTTTGGATCTGTTGGATTTTTTGTATTGTTTCGTAAAATGAGCTGGAAAAAAGAATGGACGGCATGGATATGAGACAAATACATCAAGGTGGCCCCAGAGCTAGGGTTCCACCGAAGCCGCGTCCTGAACTGTCTACCACCCCGTCGCACGTGCTGACGTTACGCGCTTATGAGTTTTAGAAACTTGCATCTTTTCCTAATCGTAATATGAGTCTATGATTATGACGGACGCGGATTTCTTCCTGCGCGCTGGGAACGCAGGTTGGGCCCACTGGGATGTTTGTGAGAAATTTTCACCGTCCATCCGTTTTTTTAGTTCATTTTAGGACATAAAGCCAAAAATGAACCGTATACAATGCTCAAGTGGGCTGAAAACGTGATAATTGAACGTCCACAGTTAAAATATTCATGAGGTCACAGAAGTTTTGAATCATGCTAATATTTATCTTTTCAGTTTATCCAAGTAGGAATGGCCTTATTAAGGGTATGGATGGCATGTAAACATCACTGTAGAACCCAGGAAAGTTTCAACGGTAAGAATTTTCTTAACTATCTTTTCATTTAGTACGACCCACTTGAGTATTGGATAGGGTTTAATTTTTGTCTAATCTCTTAAAATTAGCTCACAAAACGGACGGACGGAGTGGATTCCTGAGAAACGTCACAGTGGCCGCCACCTAAGATCCCAGCGCAGGAACTGCCTGCGAAAGGCTTTCGCAGGAAATCGGTGTCCGATTATGACCTCTATTTCCTGGAAAAGGATCGGCTACAGCCTTGCCCTGGCCAATGGCTATTGGTCCGTGCTCCGTGAGCCTCACCATGATGTATTTGTTTCATCCATGCCGTCCACCCATTCTTTCATATCATTTTATGGTACGATATAAAAAATAAGATTGGTCCAAATCTCAAGTGGACCACAAAGTGTTGATTGAATGGACACCATTAAAAACTTCTTAGGGGCCACGAAAGTTTTGGATCAAGCTAATATATATTTTTTACCTTCATCCAAGTCTATATGACTTAATCAACAAGTTAGATATCAAATAACCATTATAATAGGCCCTATGACGCTTTTAATGGTGGACATTCAATCACTAGTGTTTTCCCATGGTTTGGTCTGACTGAGACTTAAATCTACCTTATTTTTTGAATCAAGCCCTAAAATTATCTTTCAAAATAGATTGACGGCGTGGATAAAACACAAACATTATGTTAGGGTCCACATACCAACGGCCACTAGCCACGTGGCCAGTGGCAGCGTCACTAGCCAAATCGCGTCCCTGTTTACTGGAAGATGTGATACTCAAGCTGCCGAAGCTTAACACAGTAATTAAAAATTTACACACGTGTCATACATTAGCTCAAATAAAACGGGAGCGGATTAGGTGAGGTCCCCCGGATCCACTAAGGTGGACGGGTCCCCTGACTGTGGGGCCCACTGTGATGTATGTGACTACATCCACTCTGTCCATCCGTATTTTAAGGTATAAGCCTATAAGCCTAAAAATGAGCTGGGTCCTTACTCGGGTGGTAGATTCCCCGGAGTTTCAACACTGGGTCAAGGGTCCGAGAGCTCACAAATGCCTGTGTTAAAAAAAATAATTAAAAAAAAGCTTAAAAATGAGCTTTCAATATGGAAGAACAGCATGGATGTAATCACATACCGGGCTTAATCTGCTCCGGAAAATATTGGTCATTGAATGCCGATCACTAAAAACTTAATAGGTCGGCTATAATGTTTATTTGTCATTCAATGATATAATCTGGTTCACATGCATTTTTGCCACGTGGCCCCTCTCTAATGAGGCTTGGAATATGGCCGGTGAAATTAACAGGAGGAAAGTTTGATACTCTGATAGTGATGGCTGATGATACACAGGTACTAAAGGGCTTTCACACAAGAATATGCAACTTGAATTAACATGTCCAAAATATGAATTCCTGACTGTCTAATTGGCCTATATTTAATTATTTGTTTAAATGAAAAATATGAACGGCTTAACAGAATAATGAAACGCCCTTGGATCAGAGGACACGATCAACAATCTAAGATGAAACATACATGGGGTTCACAGTAATGTTTATGGGCTCATAGATCAGAGGTTATGATTAACACATCCAGTGGGCCACCGGGATGAAGGGATCACAACAAATATCATCCTGATCATCCAAATCTTCTGTGACCCTAATAAGGTTTCAATGTTGAACGTCCATCTCTCGCTGTTTCTTCTTGTGGGGTCCACTAAATCTTCAATCTGTTTCCGTTTTGGAATCTCATTGTAACATGAGTCGGTGAAACTGATGAATGGAGTGGATTTCACCCAGACATTGAGATGGGCCTCACGGAACTTTTGTGTTACGGGAACTCCCGTACCAGGTGTTACAGTGTCACTTGGATATTACTCTTTCTGCTACGCTGGCATATGCAGTTGTGGAATGTTTCAACGGTGGTAATTGAATTATTACGGTTTCCTCTCGTGTGCCTTACTTGAGTTTTGGATCACATGGCTTGTACTAAAATGAGCTTGCAAAACGGATGGACGGAGTGGATTTCTCACAAAGATTACAGTGGACCCCACCTTTCATTCCAGCGCGTGATCTTTCTGCGAAAGCCTTCCGCACGAAATCCGCGTTCCGGGAAACTGTCGTTACTGTAGTATTTGGAAACTCCATCCATATAAATAAAGAAGACGAGCCTTAACCATATTTGCTCTCTCTCTCTCTCTCTCTCTCTCTCTCTCTCTTCAGCATCCAATTTCTCTTTCTCGACTAAAGAATTCAGGTGAATTCACGACACCAACCATGTCCGTCGTTCAAGAAGACTCGGTCACACCATCCCATGCTGAATTCGACCCATCCACCGCCGTTGAAGATGAATTATTTGACATGCTCGCTGCCGTTGAAGATGACTCGGACACGTCCTCTGACGATGATGATTTCCCCATTAGTGAATCAGATAGGGTACCCTACGGAAATATCACCCGTTTTTATTGGCAAAGTGTCCATGAAAAATTGGATGAAATAGTATCTGAAGCCCAAGTGCGCACACTATCCATAGAAGTTAAGTTGAAAGAATACCGTAGACGGTTAGATCCATGGGGACATCGATCAGAGCCCATCGGTGAACAGACGGAAGTTCGAAGGGTACTGGTTGAGACATTCTCCGACGATCTCCACTATTTCTTGGAAGCAGAGACATCTAAAAGCCGTATTGCCGAGATGGTTTTCCACTTAAACATTCATACAGACTGTATTGAATCAGTGGCCTTGAAAGTTAGTGAGATAGCAAAGAAAGCCCAAGAAGCAGGAAAGAAGATTGTACATGTTGTAGCTGAGTTTGAGATTTCAGAGATTTTAGTATTGACTGAAGAAGAAGAAGAAGAAGAAGAAGAAGAAGAAGAAGAAGAAGAGACACTGGCTAGGACACTAAGAGAATCAATGGACTTGGCTTTTGAAAGGAGGGATAGTGCAGTCCCAGCATTAAGATCTTCAGTTGAAGCCTTGAAGAGGATGAGTTTCAACAAAGGAGAGTCAGACGAGATCAAGTGTACAATTTGTCAGAATGAATTCTCCATAGGGAAGGAGGTCATATGTATGCCATGCTCACATATTTTTGATAGTGAATGCATAATTCAATGGTTGGAGATGAACCATGTATGCCCAATTTGCCGGTTCGAGATGCCACCCCAACAGTTTGAAGAGATTTGATAATTTTCTTTATTCTTTTTACCTCCATAGATAAGCATGCAGGAAGTCTTTAAAAATCGACTCTACCGAAAATCAGATGTAGGAATGCCTGTGGTTTTGCAAAGAGTGAGTCTTCATAAGCAATTTCAGGACTTTTCGAGATTGTGCTTTCTGGCAACGCTTTGGGTCTAATGAGGCAAGAGAATGAACTGATTACACAAGCAGTAATGTAGAATGGATTATTAAACAAGTAATTCTTTATGTTGTGGAATGGGCTCATTGTATAGGTGTTTTGAAGGAATTTTTTTTTTTTTTCACTATTTTTTTTTAAAAGAAAGCTTTTATCAATAAAATGGTTCTAATTTTAGATTTATCCGATTATATCATTCTGATCAGGTAGACTACATTTGTGTGAGATGAGGTTAGTCCAAGCTCAGCCCAAAGTTGCTTGGTCTTTAATTTTTTTCATAAAGCAACAGAGCAATACTCTCATTAGGCTCAGCCCTAATACTTGAAATTTGTGGCCAAGCCTATCCCAAATACTTGAACAGGCCAAAAGCCCATAGGTTGGCCTAGCCTATTGAGAGCCGTAGGTTCTCTGAAGAGATGGGTCACACATCCAATCCATCCATCATGTGTGCCCCTCATTTTCTCCATACCTTAGTATCATCCAAAAATCAGTGCCCACCACGATATTTGAGTAGGCATCTCCATCCTCTGATTGAACATATTGACGTCGACGTTCGTTTCTGAAATTTGGAAAGTTGGCATTTTTCCATTGAAGTGTTCGGTTGAGGGCCACCAGTTGCAGATCGAGATAAGATTCTCTGTTAGGCGTGAATTTCATGTCATGATGAATCTATAACGGGACCATGATTTGGACAGTTTAGATTAAGCCATTTGTATCAATTATGCAGTACGGCTGTAGCTGAGCTCCGGGTCCTCTATAAAGAAACTTGTGTTACGTACCTAAGGGCAAGATACAACAACTTGGGGTATGGTATGGTCTTTCCGCCCCCACATTCCATCTGTGCAGGACATCACTACCTTGAAATCGTAAGGCCCTACCTGGAAAAAAACCAGGTCAATCTGATCATTAGGTGAGCCACTCCCCTTGTAATCAATGGATAACCGTTGGTTTGAATTGACATAGAGGCGTGGCCCACCTAATAGACAGATCATCCTGATTTTTTAGAAGGGTGATCTTCACGGTGAGGCCTACCGGTTTCGTGTTCATGATGTCAGAGATATGTGGCATGCTGGGAAGAAAGATGGTACAGCAACACAAGTAGTGGTACCCTTGAGCCATAGGTGATCAAGGCTCAGTATTGTGTGTGATGCATATGTAAGACTAACGCATGAACATGGGGGCTCATCTACACTTCATTCAATGAACTAAATCTGCAGTAGTGTTCAAAATCCAAGCCATTCATCAGGCGGCGTCAGATAGAAAATTATTTTAGAAATAAAGAACGGCTAAAAGAAAAAAAAAAAAAAAAAAAAACTTTTTTCTCTGGCCATCCATTTGTTTCATAAACCTTATCTCAATAACGAGAGGACAGGATCAAATTTTTTTATTTTTTATTTTTAAAGTCGTCTGCATGGTGAGACACATCTGATGGACGGATTGGATCTCGCAGGTGAGACCTACTTTGGCACCTGGGTGGCATGTGCATGGGCTCCATTGTACACGCGGGTGGACTTAGCAAATCTCACACACAACACTCGTCATATACATGTAAAAGCATCCAGACCGTCCAAATAATGAACTCATGTTTGATAGGAGCGTAGATGAAAGTCACACTAATCAGATGATCCATCCACCGTACAAACATACATCATAAGTCAATCCTAACTGTCTAAAACGTGCGGCCCACCGTAGATGGAGCAGGAGCGATTCCCATCTCGTGGATAATACGATTACATCCTAACTGTAGCCGGAAGGTCTGTGGTGCCCACCACGATGTGCGTGTTGCATCCACTCCGTCCATCAGTTTTGCCAGCTCATGTTAGGACATGATCCCAAAAACGAAGCTGACCCGAAACAGCACCCGAGAGAGTGGGATGGAAACGGCTAGGGTTAAACTTTCCAAAGGGTCCACCTTTAGTAGATCATACTAAAAAATGAATGTAACAGCCCACTTTTGAAGTACAGGTGCGGCCCACCTAATCACTTAATGAAAATGAATCTAATAATATATTATCATTATGGTGGAATTAATCATAAGCACGGCACAGATTTGTAACATGCTTAACATGTTTGCACGTTCACCGCCTGTAGAGAAAGAAGCTTTTTTTTTTTTTTTTTTTTGGTTAAACGGTAAAGAGGGTGCGTGTGGGTCTTCCGGATCTCTAACGTTTTTTTTTTTGAAAAAATTAGCACGTAAATAGTCCGTACAATACCCTTTTTGTTTTTTCGCCGCCCGAAAACTTACCCTGCGGATGGCAATTTTTAAAGGACGGCCGTTATTTTTGGAAGAAAATAACCTTACTGGTAGGGTAAAGCAACCCGAAAAAGTATATGTATTTTTATCTTGTTGGATTCATCCTGGTGAATAATAGTCTGCTTTAGTAGGTTGAGTTTTTCGGGCCGAATGAAATAACGGGGTAGTCTCTATCAGGTAAGGTACCTCATCTTCATCCTGCAACTTTAAAATCATGATCATATAAAACTTCGATATGTAGGCCCACCTTGGTGTGCATATGCCATCTAATCCATTCGTATTGGAATACCAGGTGAATATCAAACTTGTGATGAGCCGTGAATTTAGAACTCCATACGGGGTGAGCCACCTGAGCTTTGAATCAGACTGATTTTTGGGATCAAGTCAAAAGAAGTGGGGGTGTACCTGATGGACAGAGAGGATTTCATTATAAAGTTCGACGAGTGGTGGTGCTATGTTAGCTCTATGCAGTAACAAGAACAGCCCTTTGATACTTATTCCGTACAGGCATATGAACCCGAATATGGTAGAGCCATATTGCTTCATCAATCTTGCAGCTAGGATTATCCAGGAAATCGATTCCAGATATGCATAGATTCGATGATCTTAGCCACCCAAATTGACAGTGGGAATTTTAAAAAAAATAATAAAAAAACAGTTGGACAATTCAGATTAGTAGACAATAATCTAAACCGTCCAAAGCATAGCATAAAAGGAACATTGATCATGAATGAGTTCGTTTTGTATCAGCATGTGTAGGCCTTCTCCATGTACTGGATGCTACGTGAAACTTTAGGTTAGCGGATGATTCTAACCATTGATATGCAGGGAGATCGTAGCCATCTGATCAGTGACTCTCAAATGCGGTGAATAAATTATCTAATATGGGTAGTTTTGAAACACAAACCATCTATGGATGGAGAAATGAAAAGCCACTGGAGTCATCCTTCCGAGAGTGGAGGGTTGTGAAGGGCATTAGCTCATCAATTTGGAGCCCACTAAATTGACGGTCAAGATCCTTCGGCTTAGTGCTCTGCTAAAGGGTTGTGAAGTTGATACCATAATACCATTAAGTGATAATTAGGTAGAGTTTGTATTCCAGATCAGAACGGTTAATCTAGCGAGCCCCACTGTATACGGACTGTGGCCAAAACATCAGCCAGTCAATTTGATCAAGAAAGGCCACTTTGTACTTTTGTCCCTTGTCCCTGATCCAGCGGTTACGATTGTCTGCCGGTCTAAGTTCTGAGTCACGGCTGGCATATCGTGAGGTCCAAATGAGTAGTTTGCATCTCATTTGCTTTTGACCGTCCAAAATGAGCACTGTGAATTTCATCAGCCGAATCATTTGTGTATGGTCGATGGCCCAAAAATCAGACTGATCATACGATCCCAATCTCTTACTTTGTTCAAAAAGACCACTTTATACTGTTGGCCTTTGTTTCGATCAAACAGATAGGATTATCTGTCAGGCTCGCTTCCGGGCCATAACTCTCGAGATGTGTCCCAACTTGGGAAGTTATGCCTTAGTAATGTATCCTCAGTCCCCATGCAAAGACACATTAGGACTGATCATGTGAGGCATATGTACATCTTTCCCATCCAACTGTTCCATGTAATATATATCTAAGGCATAAATTCTGTGAAATCATCGTGAAGAAAGTTTGATATTCTGATAGTGATGGTTGATGATACACAGCAGGTAAGAGATTTCACACAATGATGCAATATGATTTAACATGTACAAAATATTATTTCCTGAAAATCTGGGGCCCACCGCATTACCTGCATAAAATCCGCTCTGTCCACCAGTTTCGTGAAGACATGTTAGATGAGATCCCAAAAACAAGGTAGTTCCAAGACCCACCTCGATGTTTCGATGCCATCCATACCGTTTATAAGGTCATTCCCACTAGGATGAAGTGAAAAGATCCAAAAAATAGCTTGATACAAAACTTTCATGGCCATACAAATGTTTCAATGGTGGTGATTAAATAATCACTGTTTCCTTTGGTATGCCTAACCTGATTTTCTCGTTTGGGGTGGCATGTTCGAGCTCACAAAACGGTTGGATGGGGTAGATTCACTACAACAAATAAGAGTAACAGCGGCACTTTAGGTCGCTCTTGCATCGGGGTTGTGTAAAATAGGCCATGAATGTTTTACCATATATATATATATATATATATATATATATATATATATATATATATATATATATATATATATATATATATATGGAAAAGGTACTATGCGCTCGAGCGTAAAGCGGTCATCCATGAGGTCGAGCTGTGTGGGCCCCACCGTAATGCCGTTCGAAGATCCACACTGTCCACCAGATGCACGAGCCCAGGATGGGCCCACACGGCCCAAAATCAACCGTCCACGTAACTCAGGTGGGCCATACCATTGGAAAACATAAGTATACACGTAAAAACATGTAAAAGCACTTGGTGGGCCCCACCTGAGTTGTGGATACCACCTGAAACTTGGTCTAAAATTACAGCCAAGTGGGACACACATGATGGACGGTGTTGATCATAAAAAAAACGTCTCGAAAGGTCCCCACAAATGGTTTTGAATGTTTCAATGGTGCACGGCCCCTCTCAACTTCTGTACATGGTGTGGCCCACAAAAGTCATAGATTGACTTGATTTTCAGCCGTGTGGACCCCCTATGGAATAGTGCATCTGACTGAGGGGGTAGATTTTCGAACGGCATCACGATGGGGTCCACATCAGCTCGACCGTACGGACGACCGTTTTACACTCGAGCGCATAGTACCTTTCCCATATATATATATATATATATATATATATATATATATATATATATATATATATATATATATATATATATATATATATATACCCTACAATACTCATTTCGCTCCGGACCCTCTCTCACCTCTCTCTCTCTCTCTCTCTCCCCCCCCCCCCCCCCCACTTGCATCATCTCCAGATCTCAGGTGCGCGCTGACCCACTTCCCTTCATCTTTTCTCCTACGCCGTACTCATTTCTCTCAAGTAGATATTTAGGTTTTTTATTTTTAGATCTGTAAATCCGCATATTATCAAAGGATACAATATTGGAATTAGGGAAATGGAAAAAGGATTAGGGCTTTTCTAAAAAATCACTTTTATGGTTTATTGGTTTGATATTCTTGTGTACTTCTCATTATCCATATGTCCATGGTTCAAATCGCTAACAGATGATGTTAATCATCTGTTAGTGGTTCAAATTCCGATCAGTGGTTTGATTTTCATAAATCTGTTAGGGCCTGTTTGGATGCCTGTAAGTTCTTTTAAGTTGTAAGTAACTTACCTGTAAGTCACTTACGCATGTAAGTCACTTACAGGTGAAAGTTACTTACAGGTAACCTATTTGGATGTAAGTTGTAAGTCGCTTACAGGTAAGTTAGTTTTTCTGTTTGGATGACCTGTAAGTTACTTATAGGTAGAAAGCTGAATATTCACATCGAGCAAAGCTTAGATTGGAGAATCATTCTAAAATGTTATAATCATATATAAAAAAAAAGTGGGATCAAATATGTTATTTTGTTAAGCCCATCAAGACAAATATTTGAGATAATTATTAAGCTAAACCAATCATCAAGTGGGCTATAAAAGAGGGCCCACGAATTCAAAATATCTATAATATGGAGTAATAACTCAAATTAAGTATTGAGAATAAACTTAAAAACATTAATAGAAAATCTACTAATTAAATTACATTACCAATGTCTTCTTTAACTATAGAAATTACATTTAAAACTTTTCACTTGGGGATCATCCTCTCCAACCATTCATTCTTTTGAATAAGACTTATTCCATAGTGTAAATCAATGACCCGCATTAAATTGAAGAAATGCTATCCATGGTCAGCCCTACTGCGGCCTATTCATCTGGGTTGCTGAACCATAGATCCGGTTATAGAAATCAAGAATCAAATGTGTCGTGGATATTGCAGTTGAACAGTTATTAATGATCAAGTGAAGAATTGGAACATGGTCCATCCATAGTGGGTCCATTTGAACAATGGCCTTGGTTGCAAGGGCTGTAAGACTAAATAGGATTTATGTACCAGATACATGATGAATTCATGGTTTTTTGATCCAGGCCACTGGTCTATATAAGGGAACTATGGTTGTTGGCCAATGAAAACTTACCCTGTAAGCATACGTCCCACCAATCAAATCTCAATGGGCTTCTACTATGAATGGAAATGCCCCACAGTTCATGCAAACTAGAAAATCCAAACCATCTAGAAATGTCAAACAAGGTGGGCCTAAAATCTCTAATGGAGAAATTGCAACATATTTTAACATGTCATTTCTTCGTTCGTAAAAATCCTGGCAACACATGCAAGGTGGGCTTAAAATCCCTGATGGAGAAACGGTCAGGTGGAATGGATATATAACACATCATCAAGGTGGGCCCATGGCAGGGGTAACACCCACTACCATGTTACCATTAACACAATCAGACTGCTGCTATACTTTTTTTTTTTTTTTTTTTTTTTTATACTAAGTAAATTCACTTGGGCCCACTGTAAATGTATACGGTTTATCCAATCTGTCCATCCATTTTTTCATCTAGATGTAGACGTTGAGCCATAAATTTAAGAATATCCAACGCTTAAATGTACCATACCATAGGAAACAGTGGAAATACTGATTGGATTGTTGAAACCTTTCTAGTACCATAGAGATCTTTATTTGTCATCCAACACGTTCATAAGATCACAAACACTGGATGAAGGGGGAAAAAACAATCATCTTGATCCATAACTTCTGTGGCCCCCCAAAAGTTTTCAACGGTATACACTCAATTCACACTATTCCCATGTTGTGGTCAACTTGATCCTTGAATATAGCTAATTTTTAGGCTAATAATTTAAAATTAAGTATTAAAATGGATGGACAGTCTGGATCAAAGACATATATAACGATGGATCCCACAGATTTTACGGATTACTCGGCACGCGATCCCTTCCGTTTTCAATGGAGCAAAAACAGGTAGATGAAGGACGGGGTTTGCGTACTGAGTAGCGTGTTGAGTAAACTCTGTGGGGTCCACCATGATTTACATATATTATCCACTCCGTCCATCCATTTTAAAAGATAATTTGAGTGCTCTACCCCAAAAATGAACTATATCCAAATCTCAAGTGGACCTCACCACAGGAAACAGTGTGAATTGAAATTCTACCGTCAAAAATTTCTTAGGGGCCATAGAAGTTTTGAATCAATCTGTTATTTATTTTTTACCTTCATCCATGTCTGTGTGATCTTATGAATAATTTGGATGACAAATAAACATCACTATGGGCCCTACCAAGATTTCAACAGTGGAAGTCATTATTCCCACTGTTTACTTTGGTGCAGCACACTTGAGCTTTAGGCACTCAATTTTCTAATCAACTAATAAAATTAGCTGAAAAAACGGATGGACGGTGTGGATAATCTACCCACATTCACGGTATGCCCAACTGAGTTTACTCAGTACGATAAAAGCGCACTGAATAACTCAGACCCTACCGTTTTACCGTTTTAGGAGGAGAGACGGAAGGCGGTAACTGCAGCGAGAGATTGCAGAGACGGAGAGAGATTGCAGAGAGGGAGGGGGAGAGATTGCCGTTTTCAATGGCTGGTGCTTCTTCTTCATTGGCTGGAGCTTCATGGCTATAATGGTGGTTGGGGGGTTGGTGCGTTTCTCCCTCTTCCCCTCTTTTTAAAAATCTGACCGTTGAGCCTGTAAGGGCCTGTTTGGATGCCTGTACCTTTTTTAAGTTGTAAGTAAGTTACATGTAACTTACTTACAGGTGTAAGTAAGTTACAGGTAATCCTGTTTGGATGTAAGTTGTAACTTAGTTACAAGTAACTTTGTTTTTGTGTTTGGATAACCTGTAACTTTGTTATAAGTAATAAGTTGGATATTCACGCTAGATAGAGTTTGAAATAAAGAATCGTTGAAAAACAGATTGACACATAAAAAAGACTGGGATAAAATTATTTCATTTTATTAAGCCCATATAAATGAATAGTTTAGCCGATTCTTAAGCTAAACTAATCAACAATGGACCATAAAAGTGGGCCCATGTTTTCAAAATGCTAGTAATGTGAACAAAAACTTTTATTGTACAGAGTGGATGTATAACACATCATCAAGGTGGGCCCTATGGTATACTTTTATTGACTTCTCAAAACTCATTTAGGCCCACTATAAATGTGTGCGGCTTATCCAATCCATCCATGTGATGTAAAACCCCATGAAACAACCAGGGCCCAACTTTTAATTTGATCCAAAACTTTGGTGGGCCATGAAAAAACTTATAGTTTCCTCCCTTGATTTGCATATCTCTTTTCTATGGCCCACCAGAGTTTTAGGTTAGGTTGAAAATCGGTCCCACGGGGTTTCATGTATGCTGCATCACATGGACCGTTCGGATTAGAGTCCCATGACATGACATGTGTATAAAGTTACACACATGCGCAGGTACGCAGAGAGCATGCCTACACATTAGCAACACCTAAACCACTCCCGTTTTTTTAAGCACAAAAAAAAGAAAAAAAAAAAAAGGGGTTGCGATGAAAACCCTACCGTTTTGGGGAGGAGAGAGGGAGAGCGGTAGTTGCAGAGAGAGATCGCGCAGAGAGAGATCGCAGATAGGGAGAGATCGCAGATAGGGAGAGAGAGAGAGAGAGAGAGAGAGAGAGAGAGAGAGAGAGAGATTGCAGAGAGGGAAGAAAGAGAGACAGATTGCAGAGCTTAAAAAATCCGACCGTGGGTGCGTTTCTCCCTCTTCCCCTCGTTTTAAAAATCCGACCCTCTGAAGGTAGGTATGCTTCTTCAATGCAGGTGCGATTCTTCCCAACGTTTTGCATTTCAAAAATTTCAACCGTTACCTGTAACTTAGTTACAGGTAACTTGAAAAACGACTCTTTCTCCTGTAAGATTTTCGGCCCTTTCTCCTGTAACTTAGTTACAGGTTGAGAGAAAGTCACCTGTGACTTTCCTCCCCCAAACACCAACTGTAACTAAGTCACCTGTAACTTACTTACATTTTAGAGAAGTTACAGGCATCCAAACGACCCCTAAGTGATTTACAGGGAAGTGACTTCCCACCCCCATCCCCCTGCAGTTTTTTGGTAGATTTGCCTGTAAGTGACTTACAGGTTGTAAGTTACTTACAGGTGATTTTTCTCCCCCAAACACCACCTGTAAGTGACTAGCCTGTAAGTCACTTCCCACTTACCCAACTTACAGGCATCCAAACAGGCCTTTAGTGGTTCAAATTCATCGATATTTTTATGATTAAGATCTTCCGATCAGTGGGGGTTCGTTGGCCATGTCTGGTAAACAATGGGACCAATGATCTAGATGGCTTGGGTTGCTATAGATGTATGCCATGTATACAATGGATGCAGACATAGAATAGTCTTGCCATTCATCATTTGTTGTGAATGTTTAAGGTGTGCACAACATGTGTTTGATGAAATGTCTCTGTTCTAACAGTTTTCAATTTATATGTATGCTATGTTTTTGTTGTTTTGGAACACGATTTCAATGACGGCTCTAAAGTCAGCGGCCATGATGGACAGTGTGAGCAGTGTTAATATATCATTTTGGACAATTTCTGAAGGCAGAAGAAATTGGGTTGCAGCGTAGGATAGGTTGTAGGTGGTCCTCTTTCTGAATGATGTAAACCAGTAGTATTTCGTTTTGGACATCATCTGCATAACTTGGACACGGACACAGACTGCGACCCTGGAAAACAGACCACGACCTTGAAAAATGTTAAGTATTATGTAAGTTTTACTTGTATGTCTGTAGAAGATATAGAAAATTATATCTCTGTAGCTATAAATAAACCAAGAGTAAGAACTGTATAAAGACTACAAAATACTTCTAAAACACAAGAAGAGAAGATACATTGAGTTTCTTCCCTATAGAAGAGTCTTTCTTCCCAATAGAATAGTCGAAATGTGTCTGAGATGTTTGTTGGACATGAGTGTCATGGGTGTCAGACACAACAATCTTTTAGAAATTGCTGTTTCAAAAACAGCAAATAGAGTTTTATTTATTTATTATTATTATTTTTTTCACACAAAAGAGTAATTAGATTATGAGTCTTAGCTTGAGCAGTTGAGCTCATGCCAATTAAGATATTGGCTTTCGTGGGGGCCCAGTAAGTTTCTTTTTTCTTTTCTTTTTTTGGCAAGTCTGTTGAATAAATTTGTAGTGCAGGTTTTGGTTACCAACCCATGAAACCAGGATATGCTCTCCGGGAGGCCTTTTGTTATCAACAGGTACTCATCCTGTTAGAAGCTCTGGAAGAACCACCCCATAACTGTAAACATCTGACTTTGTGGTCAGCTTCCCCGTTAGTGCAGAACTACATGAACAGATTCATCATCATCAGGCTTTCTTATCCCAAAATATATCAAGTAACAATAATCAACATGCTTTGGATTTCTAGAAATGAACGCATCACCATTCTTCTTTAAAACAACCACAGAATGGCTTTTCCTTGATCGAATTTAACAAATGCATTGAAGGGGAAAATGGGAGACAGTTGCTTCTAAAGCCACGTAGTTATTAACTGACCATATTGTTTTGTCGAATTCTCCCTTTTGGGTTTTTTTTTTTTTTTTTTGTCCTAGTGTCCTGATTTTTATTATCTACGTGTTTCTTTAAAAGAAAAGGAATTTTAAAAATAAAAATAAAAACTTTTTTTTGGGATTTGAGAGATTTATTTGGTGAAGCTTCTTTGCAATTTTGATTATTTATCATGAATGTGAAGAGAGTGTGTAATATGTAAATGGGTAGGAATCAGCCCTTCTGAAATAATCATGAAAGATCATTCATTTGGTGCAATATACAATCCTACCAAGGTAGATTAGGATGTCTCAATATTTTCCATGGGAATTCAGGTCTTGTTGTTGGAAGACGGAGTGTTGCAGTTGGATTCAAATTTCAGTTACAGTAGAATATGGTGAATAGTGATGAATTTGGCTCTCTCAATTGTTAGGTTTTGGGAATTTCCTGCCTCTTCTATTTCCCTTACGCATGCTAAAGATTCACACATTTAAATTTGAACCTTCTAGCTACAGAAATCACCACCCTCTGAATTATTACACTGCCCTATCTCCACAGCTCCCTTCTCAGATAAGCCCCTGCATATTTTCATAGTATGATTGACACGACGCCCATAGAAATCACCACCCTCTGAAGAAGAAAATGTACTTGTACAATCTCTTTAATGCATTTTCTTTTTCTTCTTGTGGATATTTTATACATCCGTGATATAATAATTCATCTTTGATGGTACTTGTATATACTTAACATGCCATTATTAACATGATGACCAAATCATGTTGCATTTGGTTAATTTTTTTCAAGATCCTTACAATTTTCTTACCTTTTCTTTTCTTTTTTTCTTTCAGAATTTGTCCATAGCATTCCTAGAGAATACTGATTTCATGAAAATTAAGAATCTCCGAAAGTTCTTTTTAGGGAGTAAAATGTCCTCACATGTTTCATTATTATTATTATTATTATTTTGTTCTTCTAAAAAAGCGGTGAAGCCGAGCATTGTGGGACCCACATCATGTGTATTACATTCAGCCTGTCCAACAGTTGCAACAGGCCGATCCAATCATCAGGTGGGTGACACATGAATTTGGAGGATTTTGGGTGGGGTTCACCTGATAATTGGCTCAGCCTTTTTTGGTTCATTTGATCATCATTCTGCATTGCAACTGTTGGAGGGGTTGGATATCATACACACATGATATGTGCGCCACAATGCTTGATTTCACCACTTTCTTAGAAAAAAAATTAAGAGATAGATTAGGGCATTTTGGTCATTTTCACCCACAAAAATTCACTTTGTGGGATTTTCAATTACAGAAGGCATTGTTTGGTAAAAAATCAAACTTGTCGAGGAATCTTTTGCTGTAAAAATCCCTAACTGTGAGAAGTCAGGGAAATATTAACAGTTTATCTAGATTTACTAAGCTGAAAAAACTTAAAAATGGCAACTACTTGCATTGCCGGTCCCAAGCCCAGGTAAAGGAGGAGGGAGAAGGGCTTGATTGGTACACCTTGGTTTCGAGATACATTGACATGTCATTAGGGTAAAACTACAGTTTTCTTCCTTTTTCTCTTTGCTGTTTGGTAATTCTGTTTTTGAAATATGATTGTAATATGATTAGTACACCTCCTTGTATCCATCTCTCACACTGATTGTGTCTGTGTCCAAGCCATATAGGTTGAATGCTGCTTTTATCAGTAACCTGCTCCTCCTTTGCAGGATCAGGATACAATTTCACCACTCCTGATGCTCCAGATGCAGAATCGCATCTCTTAACTAAGATGTTAGCAGAGAAAGTTGGCAAATACATGGAGCAGTATGTAGAAGCCATGGAGAAGGTGATTAAACGCATCATTGGCTTGTGACGCTTTTCCTTGCTTTTTAAAACTGGACATGAAGCCTGAATCATGCAAATACTCAGACGGAAACATTTTTTGTGTCGTAATATGTAGGTTAAGCTAAAACAAGGTTTCAAAACTGCAATGAGCATTTCTAGTGAAGGAAATGCAAATCTACAAGTAAGCTAGAATTATTTTGTTCTCCTTCCATTTTAAAAGCCTATTTATTTCAGTGCTCAAGTGTAACTGCTCTTGTAATTCATTATATAGGACAGCCAATTTTGGAAGCTTTATAAGGAAGATCCAACTTCATGTTCCATTGTGATGAAGACTTCAGTTGGGCTTGTGTTTCTTCTTGCATCTTTGTTAGAACCCTTCATGCCATCCTTTTCTGTTGAGGTAATATAACTGAGCCCTGTATATGTTTTTGTCAGTCAGCAAGAAACTCAATTTGCAGCCAGATGTTTCAACTGCTAATGCTGTTGTATTTTTATCAAGTTTTTAAGTTCTGCCATTCTGAGGCTCTCTTTGTTTCCTGATGGTATTTAAGGTACTGAAGCAGCTTAATTTACCTCCTGAAAAACTCTCATTGTGCGATGAAAAAGGAGATGTTGACAGGGCAAGAAGACCTTGGGATATAGTTCCTACTGGCCACAAAATAGGGACACCAGAACCCTTGTTTAAGGAACTGGTATTTTATCATTTCTTTTGTCTTATCCTCCTTACACAGACATGTGGGTGTTTCATTCACCTGCTAGCTGCCAATGGCATGATGCTTTATTCATCTGGTGAAACTCATTTCCCTACAGAAAGATGAAACTGTGGAGTTCTTGAGAGAGAAGTTTGCTGGAAGTCAAGCTGATTGGATTGAGAAAGCGGCAGCTGAAGAACAAAAGATTGCTGGGCAGCTAAAGAAAATGATAGTCTCAGGTAGTCATCTTTTCATTTGTCATTTGACTTTGGCAAGTTTTCGTTTTCTTCATAGCAGATGCATTAAATAAGTTACCCTAGTGGCATCTAGGTATTATGTGACTATGGAAATTGTCATGCGATACTTCTCAAAGAAAATCCTTTATTGACTAGGGTTTTTCTAATGTCTACCATATTGGTCTAGTATGTTAATGTTTACCAGATGACATGTTTATGGATCTGGATTGTCAAATGTATAGCTTGCCTCCTGGCTAAGTCTTATTATTAGGAAGGGCTTTTGCAAACTCATCATCTCTTTCCTTGAGGTGGGAATTGAGTGGTTGTGAGAAGCTGGCTTATTGGAAAGAGAGTGACAGTTCGGAAGGGTCTGAGTCCTCTTGGGAGAGGTTTTTGGTTTTGCAAAATGCAACAGGACTGGTAACAACAAATTAATCCTTTTGATGTCCATCTTTAATCATTTGATTTTTGATATGATTTTTCTTTGTTTTAATGAATGCAGTAGTTGGCTTCATTTGTAATATTGTTACAAAGGTTTAGCCTCACGAGGATATTTACTGTGTTCAGGAACCTATAATGATGTTGTAGCCCTGTTCTCAAATTGTTTCACCTGGACCTGTGTAAAGCATTTCTCTAACCTGTAGGGAAAAACACCTGCGATTTCTCAACTACTGTTTTAAACTGATTTTTGGTGTAGCTGATTGGAAATTCAAAAGATTTTATTTTTCGAATTTTTTATTTTTTATTATTTTTATTATTTTTAAGTTTGAGTACTGTTTCTGTGATGGGTTTGGCTGAATTCGTATGTTGTTGGATTTTTAGTAACAAAGTCTGATTGAGTTTACTTTGATTCTCTTTTTTCCAATTCGGTTTTGAAATCTTGAATGTTAGAGAAGTGCTGCTGTGGATGGTGACAAGGCCATTGACGACATGGATGGTGAGGTTAAATCAGCCATTGACGACATGGATGGTGACAAGGCCCCGGGGCCTGATGGATTTCCAATGTCTTTCTTCAAAGTTTTCTGGGACCTTTTACAGTCGGACATCATGAATTTCTTCTCCGAATTCCATGCAAGGGGAAAGCTATCCCAAAGCATCGGAGCGTCGTTCATCACTTTAATTCCTAAAAATCAGGGGGCAAATAGTTTCTCAGACTTCAGGCCTATCAGTCTTATAGGGGGCCCATATAAAATCCTGGCGAAAGTCCTCTCCCTCCGGCTGGGTTTGGTTATGGAAAGAACTATATCAAAGCATCAAAACACCTTTATCAAAGGCTGACAGATCATAGATGGAGCGCTGATTGCAAACGAAATTCTTCATTTCTGTCATAAGGCTGAGGTTAAAGCGTTTTTCTATAAGCTCGACATAGAAAAAGCCTACAATCACGTAGATTGGGACTTCCTACTTTACATGCTATATCTTATGGGCTTTGGGCCGAAATGGAGGTCCTGGATGAGGGCTTGTATTGCATCTCCTCGTTTTTCGGTGCTGCTCAATGGTGTTCCGAGCGGTTTCTTCAGCGGCACAAGGGGAATCCGACAGGGTGACCCGCTATCTCCGCTTCTTTTCCTTATAGTTGCTGAAGCTTTCTCCCAGATGATGCTGAGGGGTCAAAGCGGTGGTTTATTTACAGGAATCTCGATGCCTGGGCTCCAAACCCCGATCACCCACATCCAATTCGCAGATGACGCATTGATTACCTATGAACCGGATCCGGACGCTGTCTATAACCTTCATACCACTTTCAGATGCTTCGAGGCAGTCTCTGGTCTTCGCATAAACATGGGTAAATCCAAAATGTTTGGGGTCAACGTAGCTGAGCAAGAGATGAATTCATACGCTCAGATTTTGGGGTGTTCCATCACCTCTCTCCCTACCTTCTTTGTAGGGCTCCCGCTGGCTGTTGGCTGTCTGCCGGTATCCATGTGGGACAGGGTGATTGACAAATTTCAAAGGATGCTTGCCACATGGAAGTGCAGATTCTTATTCATGGGGGGAAGGCTAACGCTCATCAAGGCAGCGATGTCTAATATTCCTATTTATTTATTCTCCCTTTTCATCTGCCCGCTTGCGGTGCTACGAAGGATAGACAATATAAGGAGAGATTTCCTGTGGAGTGGCAAGGAAAACCAGAAGAAGTTCCACCTCTTGGATTGGCAAGAAGTGTGCAAACATTTCAGTAAGGGAGGGGCTAGTGTCAGAAATTTAAAGGTCATGAACAAGGCTTTGCTAGGGAAATGGACCTGGAGACTAGCCTCGGAACCAGAAGCTTTATGGAATCAGATCATCAAAGGTAAATATGGCTCCTCTTCGGGTGGGTGGTGGACAAGGGACTCCTCGGCCTATAGAGCTTCTTCCATCTGGAAAGGCATCCTCCGCCACAGAAAGCTGGTTATTGATAATAGCGCTTTCTAGGTGGGGAATGGTGCGGCTATTAGATTCTGGAAGGACCGTTGGATTGGTGATAGACCCTTAAAGGAAAGTTTTCCTTCTATCTACAGTCTGGTCGACGTTCCAAACAGGCCGATTATCTCCTTGTACTCGATCGATGACTCTCGTATTGTTTGGGACATCAGTTGCCGCAGAAACCTCCATGATTGGGAGGTGACCCATTACGCCAACCTTCTTTCCTGCATTTCTATGGCCAATATATCCTCCTCTAACCTCGATAAAATCATTTGGCCCATCCATAAATTCTCTACCTTTTCCGTCAAATCACTTTACTCTATCCTGACCCAGAACCATACCCAGGCTTCGACGGCCTCCCTTTTCATCTGGAGATACTCCCCCCCCCCCCCCCCCTCCAAATTTTTATGCTTTGGTTGGCTAGCTTCTAGAAATCGGATTCTAACTGTGGACAACCTCAAGAGGCGAGGGATGCAACTTTCAAACATTTGTCTGTGCTGCATGGACAACGAGGAGTCGGTCGACCACCTTCTCGTTCATTGTCAGTTCGTTTCTCATATTTGTAACGACTTCCTCTCTCGCTTCGGGGTCGTTGGTTGTGTGCCCTCTTCAGCCCCCTATCTTCTTGCATACTAGCATGGATTCAAGATGGGGAAGGTGAGATCCAAGATGTGGAAAATGACCATCTTGGCTATCTGGTGGTCCGTTTGGAAGGAAAGAAATGAGCGTTGCTTCAACAATGCTCAGTCTTCGGCTTCGACTGTGGCTTCAAAAGCCAAAAATCTTGTAATCGAATGGGCTTTGAATGTTCCCACTCTCTCAGGCTGTGATTTTCTTTTTTTAGGCTTATAGTTTCCTTCTTTCTCCTTTTGTCTCTCTGCTTCCTCAGCAGCTTCCCTTGTTTTGTCCCCTTTTTGCTTCTCTTAATATATTCCAGTTACTTAAAAAAAAAATAATAAAAAAGAAGAGAGAGAGAGAGAGAGAGAGAGAGAGAGAGAGAGAGAGAAGTGCTACTTTGATTTGTCTGGATGTATTTAAGTGACTATTTTGTGTGTTCTCTACACCATAATGAAGGACCACAGCTGGTCACAGAAAGTTGTGAGGAGCATTGGACACAGAAAGTTGAAGGAGATCTAATAGTCCAATGCTCCTGAGCTATCCTTGTTACCATTTCGATCCTCCAACGTCCAATGCTCCTGAGCTATCCTTGTACCATTTGAACAAAGGAAGGAAGCTGTGGTCTTTCCTTTGTGGATGCCTGAGAAAATCTCCCTAATATCATACAGCCACAACGGAAGGACCACAGCTTCCTCCAAAATATCATACTGACTGAAGAAAACTTGAATTCATTGGTCTTTAGATTTATGACTGACCGAAGTAAGGTATTTGCACTTTTTTAGTCCAAAAATGGAAATGGGTGTTGATGGGATCAATGTTGATTTTCTTTTCCCTAAGGACTAACGGCTTCTGCCTCCTCAGCAGTTTCCGTTCTCCTTTGTTTTCTTTTGCCTTTAATTTAAGTTATCTTTCAAAAAAACAAAAAAAAATGGGTGTGGTGTTTGTAAATCAAAAGGGTGGGTGTAAATAGTCGATCCTTTTCTTCAAAGGGTTATTTGTAGAAGAGAAAGGAAAAAAGGAAAGAAAAAAGAATACCAAGTTGAGTTCTATAATTGCCCATGTCTACCATTTTTGTTTTTGGGTGAATTTAGATATCGTATTGCATTTATGTCATTCTCTGTAATCTGGCTTTCTAAAGTTTGATGTTTGTTCTTACATTTCTCCTAAGAGTATTTTGGCTTTGGTCGAAGTACATGTTTCCAAATGTTTGTAATGAGGAAGTAGCCTTCAAATTGCAATATTTTGCATAGCTGAACTTCAATACATTTTCAGCCTTTTACATTCAGCACTTCTCCTGAGTTTTTTAAATTTTGTGTATTCTCCAGAATGCAGTAACCTTTCTCTATTTATTACTGAAAGTTGTGTTGCCTAGAATGCAGTCTCACAATTTCTTACCACTGAAAGAATTACATAAAATATATGTATGGAAATTTCTGATGATGTGTTTTGCAGGCAAGAGGACTGTTATCTGAATATCAACTGAAGTATAACAGTGCGAGGGCTGTCTACAGAGAGCGAAAGAAATATGTTGATGAAATTGATTGGAATATGCTTTCTGTACCCCGAACTGGTTCCTGCAAGGTTCATTTACTGTTTTTAATCTTCTCTTTCTCAAACCAACATCCTAGCTTTTTGCAGCTGTCAGCTTCTTTTGTGCATTGGTGTGATTTTAGTTATGAGGTGGATAATTGAATTGTTTAAGGGTATCATCAGCAGCATTCCATGTGTATGGCAGAAAATGTATTATGTTTCCAACTGGCAGATCTATGCTGCGAAGCTGCTTATCTTGATTGGCCATTGGTGTGGTCATCTATCAGGTAAAAAAAGAGCAGTAAATGGTTGAAAGACATACATTAATCACAGAGTATAGTTATTTATTTTTTAGGATGTGACTAGTTAGCCCCACTATTTGGATGGCTAGATTTGAGGACTGAGAAATGGGCATGGGAGGGAAAACCCAATCCAACTGTTCTCTCTAGGGAAAACCCAGCATTTCAAAGCTTTCATACAAGGCCAAGGTAACTAACTCATTTTTTTTACTCCATGAAATATGTACCTAGCTAGTTTTTTTCTTCTGGAGTAGTCCTCTAGAGCTGGTCTTTTGCAATTTCATTGGCGTATGGCATATATTGGTAGGGTTAGGAGTGGGGGTGCAAATGGGTTGAGTCTGGATGGCTAAAACGTGTCATTGAACTATCAGTGGGTATGATTTCAATATTTAGATCCTTGCCATTTTGTTTTGTTTTGCAGGTCCAGTGGAGCTTGCTGCTGTAGGAGTTTCCATTGCTGTATTTAATCAAGTATCAAGGGTTGCTATCTTCCCACTTGTTAGTGTTACAACATCATTTGTTGCAGAGGAAGATGCTGCGTGTAAGATGATGAGCACTGAAGAACGAGGAAATGAAAATCTGGAAGCGGCTTTACCTTTAAGCAGTGAAATGAAAAACTTGCCTTCCCATCTTGGTTTGCCAACATCCATATAGCCTCATTCTTAATAAGAAGAAATGGTTGGTCAGATAAAGTGATGAAATTAGAAAGTGTCTGAATTTTCTTTTGATCTCTTTCATATTGATTTTTTCATGTTTACATTTATTTGGAGTTTCTTAGTTCAATTCAACCACCTGGAAAATCACCATGCTTTCTTTCATCATTACTCTATCAGATTCTGGCAAGGATGAGTACCACCCATTTATTGCTTTTGAAAATCAAAATATGGTAGAAAGCAGGTATGAGAGAAGGTATATATCGTCGGTGTCTTCAGCACTGGTTATCGGTGGAGTGCTTGGCGTTCTACAAGCTGTTCTCCTCATTTTTGCTGCAAAGCCTGTTTTAAACTTCATGGGCGTGCAGTCAGTAAGTGGCACACATTAACGGGTTTGCATTAATTGTTGGCCATGGTTTCTCATTTTCTTTCGTATGTCATAAACATCTATTAGGATTTTGAAAGAGAAAATGCATCATTTTTCTAATGTTTTCCATAAATATAACTCCCTATTTTGATTATTATTATTTTATTTTATTTTCCTTCTGTGCAGGATTTTAATCAATTGTGCCTAAATTTAGGCCTACAAACTAGCACTTCAGCCTTTTGACGCTACTCGCGCTGGGAGTACCATATAGAGGAATTTTTTTAGAATTTTTATTTATTTATTTATTTAAGACCATTTTCAATTTATTGTAAAAAATATTATAGCCCCTGAAAGAAAGCCGGACGACTGGGGTTGATGGGTAGAACTGCGTTTGGCTTGCTCCCTCTGAGATGGAGCGTACGAAAAAACCCGGTGTAACTGGGTACAGCCAAAGTTTGGGAAATCGAGTGCGATACATCGGTGTAGTAGAACAACCACCTCCCACCCATTCTTCAGTTGGATCCTGACCCGTGGACTCCTTTTGCCCGCGTTTTTGTTGTTTGTCTCGTAAGCATTTCGGGATGCCCTGATGGAGGGTGAGACTCTCCTTCCAGGTTCCCGTCAAGGTTGGATTAGCTGAACTGAGGAACCTTATTGTGAAGTAATATATATTTTGTTTAATATTTAGTTTAAATTGTATTGCAACATTTTTTATGTTTCAAATATTTAAAAAAATACAGGTTTCAATTGAATTATATATAATAAAAAAAAAAAATAATGGCTTGCGGTGGGGCTACTTAAATTTGTACAAGCGCATTTAGCAGCGCTTGTATAGATCTTGGCGGCGTTTTTTGGTGTTTAATAACAAGCCACTTTTTTACCGGTTCTTTTTCAACTGCGCTTTTGTCAGAAAGACCAGAGCCGGTGAAACCATAGCACGCGGCGCGAAATCTTACCAGAGCAGCGATCGGAGAAGCGCCGCTAAATGTATCCTTTGCGGCGTTTTAAAGGGGTTTTATCAGCAGTTTTGGCTGCCGCTAAATGTCCGTTGTCTTGTAGTAATTTCTCACATACATCACAGTGGGGCCCACCTTCATCCCAGCGCATGAACTACCTACAAAATTCTTTTTGGGGAATTCCGTGTTCTTGGAAAAGGCTTTTAAGAAGAATTGTAAACGCGTGAGAACTTAGAAATACCATCCATAAATAAAGAGGACGAGCCTTTCTTCCTGACCATATTTAAACTCTTTCTCATCTCCTTCTCAACACAACACCAACCATACCCGTTGTTCAAGAAGACTCGGTCACACCATCCCATGCTGAATTCAGGTGAGCATTCCTAGGTCCTTACTCTTGTTCCGGTGGTGGACTCTCAGGAGTTTCAATGCCTGGTCAAGGGTTCGAGTACCCAGGTGAAATTCCACTAGCGTGAGGTGTGGGGGTGTGTATGCGTGTGTAATAATAATAAATAAATAAAAAGGTATGCATTCCTATGTGTGTGTGTGTGTGGCTTTTCTTCAATTCTTTGGCTATTTTATGTATAGGGGTGTGAATAAGTAGCTTTCGCTTGTAACATAGTGACGACTATGTCGAATTCATTCCCTACATATATCAGGCTTAAAGGAAACAGTAGTGAATCATATAATTAGAAAAAAAAAAAAAAATCATTATCCCCACTGTTTCCAGTGGTATGATCCACTTGATCTTTGTATATGCTTCAATTTTGGGCTCAACCATATACATTTAAGGTGGGCCCAACCAAGTTTTCTCAGCACGCAATCGGATTTCGCGCTCTCATATAACTCCAAGGAAATAGAAGTCCTGATCATACATGACAAGATGCCACAGATTCGGAGCCTATAAGCATGTATACTACACGTCACTACATATGACAGCGTGGCAGACCGTTGCTGATCGACAACGTGGCAAACAGATGCAATCGATCAGCAGTGGGCTCGAAGGAGCTACGCGGATTTCCTACCAAAACCTTTACTGGGAAGTTCCTGCGCAGGAAAGCTAGATGGAGCCTACCGTGATGTCCGTGAGAAATCCAAATTGCCCGTCAGTTTTGATAGCTCGTTTTATGATGTACAGTTAAAAATGAAACGGATCCAAATTGGACTACATGAGAGGAAACAATGTAGACTGAATGACCACCGTTGAAACATTCATATGGCCGTACGAGATTTTGTATCAATCTTCTTCTTCTTCTTTTTTTTTTTTTCCATTCATCCACCTCATAAACGGTTTGGATGACATATAAACATCAAGATGGACCCTAGGAAGGTTTCAACGGTAGGCATTTATTTCCCAAGTTTCTCCTCTCATACGACCCCTTGAGTTTTAGATCCAACTGATTTTTGGTCTCGTGTCCTAAAATGATCTGAAAAAACAGATGGACAGGGTGGATTCCTCACATCACAGTGGGCCCCACTCAACTTCACAACCAAGTAACTTGGGCTTTCGCAGCAAATCTGGGTAAAAGTGGCGTTAATGTAGTTAGCTGTAAACGCATGTTGATTTAGAAACACCATCCATATATATAAAGAAGAGCTTTCAACCGTATTTACACTCTCTTTTTTCTTCAGCATCCAATTTCTCTTTCTTGTTTTCACATCGACTCATGAATTCAACTGACTACCCAACAGAAACAAACATGTCTGACGTTGAAGAATTCAACCGAATCAACATCTTTGACATTCTAGATGACTTGGACATGTCGTCAGACGATGAATTTGATTTCCCTGAATCATACATATTCAGCCACGGAAATATCACACGTTTTTATTGGCTAAGCATCCATGAAAGTTCAGATGAAATAGAGCCCACGCTATCACTGGAAATTCAGTGGAAAGAATGTTACAGACGGTCATACATAGAAAGAAATCGATCTGAACCCACCACTGAAGATTTGGAAGTTCATAATGTGGTGTTGGAATATTTGGTTGAATTAAATAGACTATTAAAATCAAGAACCAAAAAAATAAGATTTTGAGAAAGAAGAACTTATTGAATTGAGTCGAGGCGTGACGGAGTCACTCGGCTTGAAATCGAATTTGCTCCCCTTGGACAGCGTCCCAAGTGCAACAGGTTTCCAGAGCAATCGACCTCCAGGATACAATGACTATGACTCGGTCCCAGCGGTGCACTCATCAGACGCTGGGCTCGAACCACTTGCGCTTTAATCCGAAAGTCTTGAGTTGACTCAACATGAACTCAAGAATAAAATTTCAGATCGAGAGAGTTTTATAAGAAAGAAATATTTTCGTATATTTAAAATGGAATCGGTTGTCTATATATAGACTCCGAAGTGATGTATAAACACCCTTTACAAAAGGTTAGGTCCGTTGGGTTTAAACCCAACAGGTGCGACCAACCGGAAGGGATGCATCTCTCTGGTTTAAAACGAAAAGGTGCAAGTGCGAGTACACTCTCGCAAATAAAGTTCCGCGAGTACCCATACACATACAAGCGAGTACACTCACACCGCACCAAGCACCAAGCACTCCGTGTTCACCAGCGTGCCGCGCCCGGCCGGCCCGGCCGGCCGTCCGTCGTCAAGCGTCGCTTCGCTGCGCACGCGCACACGCATACGCACACGGACTCGGCTCAGCTCGGCACGGCACGGCACGGCTCGGCTCGGCGCACGCGCGCGTGTGTGGTCAATGGCATAGATTAGAGCTATTGGCATAGCCCTCCCACAGGACCAAATTTACATGCCCCCTGAAAGGGGCACAAGCCCTAGGCAAAAATACTATCTTATATACAAGATAGTTTACTTTGTCAAATCCGATGTGGGACAAAATCCATAACCAAAAAATACCACAACTTTTCAAATGTGGAGGGAAATCACCGAAAATTTGAAAATTCAAATTTAATAATATTTTAAAACAAAATATAACAATCCCCCACATGTTTTAAAATAAAACTCTTTCGGATTAAAGCGTAATAGTTGTGCAATGGTGCTGGTGTCACCATAGACTTGAACCGACATTAGAGTAAGCAAGACAGGTCTACAGGAATCAGGTGACACCATAGTCTTGAACCTGAATCCTTTTAATGTAGATCGCAAGTACATGCCACTCACACAACTCTTCCTCTGCAAGTGATTCTGTGGTTCGGTGCGTTTCGGCCATACACCATTACCTGGATTTCATGAGTGCTCTAGAAAATTCGCCTAGATTCTCATAGGAAGCGGCCTCCACCTCCACACCCATATAGGTGAATTCCATCAAGTATATGCAGCAACTGTATACACCACCAAATATATGGCTATGGATTCATTAAGAGTTCTAACAACTCATCCTTCTGCGTTGCTGCTCGCACTGTACACCATAGAAGGGGCTCATACAACTCAGTGCAATCGTCTACCTCGTGTCTTGTTGTTTACCCATTGAACCTATCTCATGGGATCTCCACTTGTATAGGTTGGGTTACCGACACTGGCAGCTCATATATTAGGCTCAGCCCCATTCCCTTCGATGTATCATTGACTAACCTTTTAGATAGTCCTTTTGTCAAAGGATCTGTTAGATTCTTTTCTGACCTAACAAAGTCAATAGATATGACTCCATCACGCAACATGTGTTTCACCATGTTGTGTCTGAGTCTAATATGCCTGCTTTTTCCATTATATATTTTACTCTTTACTTTTGCTATAGCTGCTGACAAATCCAATGAATAGACACGGCCGATACAAGCTTTGGCCACAATGGTATATCAGCTAAGAGATTTCTAAGCCACTCGGCTTCTGATCCAGCCTTTTCTAAGGCAATAAACTCGGATTCCATAGTAGACCAAGCAATACATGTCTGCTTGGTAGACTTCCAAGAGACTGCTCCTCCACCCAAAGTAAAGACATATCCACTTGTGGATTTTGTCTCATCTGAATCACTGATCCAGTTAGCATCACTATATCCTTCTAATACAGCAGGATAACCATTATAATGTAAACCATAGGCCATACTGCCTTTTAGGTATCTCAAAATCCTAGACAAGGCATTCCAATGTTCTTTTCCAGGATTATGTGTATATCTACTTAGTCTTCCTACGCAAAAAAGCTATGTCTGGTCTAGTGCAGTTTGTTAGATACATAAGATTACCAATTATTCTGGAATACTCCAATTGAGACACACTATTTTCTTTATTCTTCATGAGAGTCACACTATAATCATAAGGAGTACTGACAGGTAAACAGTCAACATGGTTAAACTTTTTCAATATCTTCTCAATGTAATGAGATTGTGATAATATAATAACACCATTTTTCCTGATTACTTCAATACCAAGATTACACTCGCCTCTCCTAAGTCTTTCATGTCAAATTTAGATGACAAGAATTTCTTAGTTGAATTAACTAAATTAATATTAGTTCCAAAAATAAGCATGTCATCAACATAAAAGCATATAATAACATAATCATTTCCAGAAATTTTACTATATACACATCTATCTACATCATTAATATGATAACCATTTGATTTTAAAACACCATCAAACTTTTCATGCCATTGTTTAGGAGCTTGTTTTAAACCGTATAGTGATTTAATTAGTCTACATACTTTGTTTTCTTTACCTAATATCTTATAACCCTCAGGTTGCTCCATATATATTTCTTCTTCTAAGTCTCCGTTTAGAAAAGCCGTCTTAACGTCCATCTGGTGTACCACCAGTTTATATATGGAGGCTATCACTATTAAAACCCTGATTGATGTAATTTTAGTTACAGGAGAATATGTATCAAAGTAATCTATTCCTTCCTTTTGTTTAAATCCTTTTGCAACCAACCTAACCTTAAACTTATCAATAGTTCCATCTGGTTTTAGTTTCTTTCTAAATACTCATTTACAGCCTATTGGTTTGTTTCCAGGTGGTAGGTCTACAAGTTCCCAAGTATTATTAGATATTATAGATTCCAACTCATCATTTATTGCTTCTTTTCAAAATGTTGCATCTGGAGAATTAATAGCTTCTGTATAGGTTGTATGATCATCTTCTACTAAGAATGTGAAAAAACCATCTCCTAGGTTAGTTTCTCTTCTAACCCTAGTACTTTTTCTTGGTTGTATCTCTTCTATTACTTTATCATAAACATGTTTACTAGTAGACGCAATATCTGATTCATTGACTTCCTCTATTCCTATAGATTTAGATTTCATAGGGAATACGTTCTCAAAGAACTCTGCATCCCTAGCTTCTATAATTGTGTTAGGATTCAGAACATTGTCCTTAGATTTTAAAACTAGAAACACAGTAGGTCACCTTTGTTTTGTGCGTAACCTATAAATACACAAATAATGTTTTAGGACCTAATTTTCTTTTCTTAGTTTCAGGCAATCCTACTTTAGCAAGACACCCCCACACTTTAATATATTTGTAACTAGGAACATGATTCTTCCAAAGTTCATAGGGTGTTTGTTCAGAAAATTTAGAAGGAATCCTATTTAGGATATAACAAGCAGATAGAATTGCTTCTCCCCACATATTTGAGGGTAAGCCCGAACTGTTTAACATGGTATTCATCATCTCCTTTAGAGTTCTATTCTTACGTTCTGCTATTCCATTCTGTTTTGGTGTATAAGGAGCTGTAGTTTCGTGAACTATTCCATTCTTTTCACATAATTCTCTAAACTGTGAAGATTCATATTCTCCTCCTCTATCTGTTCTAAGTCTTTTAATTTTTATATTTAATTGATTTTCAATTTCAATTTTGTATTTGGAAAAAGCATCTAAAGCTTCATCTTTGTTCCTTAACAGATAGACTCTAGTGAACCTAGAGTAGTCATCTACAAAAGTTATGTAATATCTTTTTCCACCTCTAGATATATGATTTCTAAAATCACCTAAGTCACTGTTTATTAACTCTAATAGAACAGATGATCTTTCTATTCGTTTAAAAGGTTTTCTAATAAATTTTGATTCTACACATGTTTCACATTTTTCGAATTCTTCATTAGATATATTAGGTAATAAACCTAATCTTTTCATTTTCTTTAAAGATACTTTATTCACATGACCTAATCTACTATGCCATAGATAAAAAGGTTCAACGATATAAACAGAACTAGATGCCTTCTTATTATTATCATTTGATATATTTACAATGAATAAACCATCACTACAGTATCCTTTACCAACAAAAGTTCCATTCTTGGTCATTACAAGCTTATCTGAATCAAATACTAACTTAACACCAGCCTTATTGAGGAGCGAACCAGAGACCAAGTTCCGTCTAATGTCGGGCACATGTAGAACATCATTCAACATCAGAGTCTTTCCAGAAGTGAGTTTCAGAAGTACTTTCCCTTTCCCTACAACTGGAGATGTTCTAGCATTACCCATGAACACCTGTTCATCATCTCCTGATACTTCGTAGGAGGTAAACATGCTACGATCCTTGCACACGTGCCTAGTTGCACCAGTGTCTAGTACCCACTCCAAATTATTTATCAGGAAGACTTCTGACACCACAGCTACTACCATGTCAGACTCATTGCCTGTTTCCGTAAGATTAGCCTGCGGCTTATCTTTGTTTTTCTTAAGCCTGCAGGTTTTAACATGATGTCCAGGCTTTTCACAGTTGTAGCAGTTTCCCTTTTTCTTGAATTGATTATTTGCATTCTTCTTTTTGAGCCTGCATTCATTTGCGTAATGTCCAAGTTTGCCACAGTTATGACAGTTGCCCTTTTTCTTATTATTTGCCCGACTTGATTCCACAAGATTCGCCTTTGAATCTATCTCATTTCCATTTTCTTTTTGGTCCCTGATTCTATTGATCTCCTCTATTCGTATATGTACGATAGTGGTTTCCAAAGAAACACCGTTCTTTTTATGTTTCATTCTATTCTTATATTCTTTCCAAGAGGGCGGAAGTTTTTCTATTAGCGCTCTTGACAGAAATACTTCATCCAATTTAATTCCTTCTGTCGATAGTTCGTGAACTAGACTTTGAAAATCATGAATTTGATTTGTGACAGGTTTATCGTCTGTCATTTCATAATGAAGGAAATTAGCAATTGCATGTTTCTTAGCGCCTGCATCTTCCGATATATATTTCTTTTCCAAAGCAGTCCATATGTCTCTAGCGGACGCGTAAGAAGCATACACATCATATAATTCGTTGGATAAAGAATTGAGAATATAATTTTTATAATTATTTTCGTCTGTTACTTGATTTGATTTCTGGATCTATAGTAAATGATTCAGATAATATGTATGAAACTTTCAGGGGTGGTCAAAGCGAACATCAGTTTCTGTTTCCACCGTTTAAAGTATTGTCCAGCGAACGGTTCGATTTTGGCTAACTCAGCAGAAGCATTTACAGTTACTGTAGCCATAGTCTATGTAATTCAACAATTCGATTTCAAGATTGTTGGAATATTTGGTTGAATTAAATAGAATATTAAAATCAAGAACCAAAAAAATAAGATTTTGAGAAAGAAGAACTTATTGAATTGAGTCGAGGCGTGACTGAGTCACTCGGCTTGAAATCGAATTTGCTCCCCTTGGACAGCGTCCCAAGTGCAACAGGTTTCCAGAGTAATCGACCTCCAGGATACAACGACTATGACCCGGTCCCAGCGGTGCACTCACTGTACGTGGGCTCGAACCACTTGCAGTTTAATCCGAAAGTGCTGAGTTGACTCAGCGATGAACTCAGTAATAAAATTTCGTATCAGAGAGAGTTTTATAAGAAAAAAATATTTTCGTATGTTTAAAACTGGAATCGGTTGTCTATATATAGACTCCAAAGTGGTGTATAAACACCCTTTACAAAAGGTTAGGTCCGTTGGGTTTAAACCCAACAGGTGCGACCAACCGGAAGGGATGCATCTCTCTGGTTTAAAACGAAAAGGCGCAAGTGCGAGTACACTCTCGCAAATAAAGTCCCGCGAGTACCCATACACACACAAGCGAGTACACTCACACCGCACCCGCACCCGCGCCCAGCCCAGCCCGGCCCGGCCCGGCCCGTCCCGTCGCACACGGACTCGGCACGGCTCGGCTCGGCGCGCGCGCGCGTGTGTGGTCAATGGCATAGATTAGATCTATTGGCATAGCCCCCCCACAGGACCAAATTCACATGCCCCCTGAAAGGGGCACAAGCCCTAGGCAAAAATACTATCTTATATACAAGATAGTTTACTTTGTCAAATCCGATGTGGGACAAAACCTATAACCAAAAAATACCACAACTTTTCAAATGTGGAGGGAAATCACCGAAAATTTGAAAATTCAAATTTAATAATATTTAAAAACAAAATATAACATGTGGTGGATACGATCTCAGATAATCTCGACCTTTTCTTACAAGTTGATGCATCTAAAATCCATTTCGCTGAGTTGGTTTCACATATGGATATTCCTCCATACTGCATTGAATCAATGGCCTTGAAACTTACTGACATGGCGAAGAAAGCCCATGAAGTGGGAAAGAAGATGTTACGTGTTGTTACTGAATTTGATGTTTTGATATTGGTTGAAGAAGATAATTATGAAGAAGTGAGAGTGGCTGAGGCCCAAAGAGAATCAATGGACTTGGCTTATCAAGGGAGGGCTAGTGCAGTCCCAGCATCAAGATCTTCAGTTGAAGCGTTGGAGACGATGGTGCTCGACAAAGGAGAGTCTGATGAGATCAAGTGTACAATTTGTTTGAATGACTTCTCTACAGGGATGGAGGTCGTAGGGATGCCGTGCTCACATATTTTTGATAGTGAATGCATTATTCAATGGTTGGAGATGAACCATGTGTGTCCGCTTTGTCGGTTCCAGATGCCCCAACAACTGGAAGGGATTTGATTTGATTTTATTTTTATTCACTTTAGATAAGCCAGATGGAAAATCTTTAAAATCGGCTGGACAATGCCGAATTTGTTTTACGGTCAAGGCTAGAAGTGGGTCTTGGCTTTTTGTAAAATACAGATGTTAATAGGGTTTTATCAAGAAATTTGTTTATCTGAATTTTAGAGTCATGATTACATATATTTATATATATTATGTATGGCTTTACTTCTATGTTTGGTTGATGTATATGGAGGCGTGTGAACAAGTAGCTTTTGATATATTGCTGCCAATGTCACGATGATTATGTGATATCCATTTCATATATCTGTTGGGCTTTTCTGGATTCTCTGCTTGCCACAGACAGAAGATTCCAATTTTTCAACTGCTGCATTAAATGCAGTGTGTGATGATGTGGCCAATCAGTTTGCAATAAGTAGAAATTGTTTGTTTCTAGCAAGCAGAGAATCCGGATTCTAAAAGCTCAAATGAGTCCCATTTGCTAAAACCATTCATGTACTTATTTCAAGGGCTGCAACTTGGGTTCCAGTCAACCTTAAGCCCACTTGGGGTTATTGAAGTCCTTGGGTTGGGTTTGGGTTGAAAAATGCCAACCAGTTTTAAAATCAGCTTGGATTCAGGTAGCCAGATTAGACCTTACATAAGTTGAATTAATATTAAGGCGCATTTTTAATTTCTTTGCCAAGTATCTCTGCATAACAGCTATCATGTAGGGGTGGTTCCACCGTTACAGGGAACACATGTTAGAGATTAGGTCCATTCTTCAGTTACCATGTGAACATGCCCTGCACTAACAAAAAATAATATCAGTCCAACTAATCAGATGGATCACATTTGTGTAAGAAAAATGAGTTGTTAGAACTTCAACCGTCTAAATGTGGGCCTAAGTCTGCCCTAAATACTTGCCCTGCCCAAAAGCCCATAGGCTGGCCCAGCCTATTACCAGCTGTAAGTTCCTCTGAACAGGTCAGTTACACATTCAATCCGTCCATCATGTTCGCCCCTTCATTTTCTCCAAATTGGCCACACCATGCAAAATCTTGCTTGAAATCTCTAAAATCACATGTGGCCCACCTGAGTTTTGGAATGCCCTGATTTTGAGGTACCCAGTCATGCTGGTGAAACCCATCTTCAGGATGGATTAGATGGCTTATAAGAAACTAAGTGAAGGTTTTAAGGTACCCTCTCATGCTGGTGAGACCCATCAAAGGTAAGGATCATTTAGCAACTTGTTCGATGGGCAAAGACAAACAGGGTCAGGCCTGCCCATTAGGAGTATTGGAAATGTAAACTTGAAATATTCGACAGAAGATCCGTTAAAGAGAAAAGACTGCATGTGCGCATGCACCCTGTTAAATGTTTATGGGTTAGGTTTACCATACCACTGGTTATACTCCCTGCGCATACATAGGGCATAATTCAACATATTTAACAGGAGTTAATATTGAGTAAAGATATATAAGTCCATTTTTTTGTCCCATTCTATCCAATATGGGACAAAGAAGAGAACTATAGGATAAAAAATCAAATTAATACTCTAGCTTTAAAAAATTCAAAGGTTTTGTTGAAATACATATAATATGCATGGCCTTTGCCCAAGTTCTACATCCCGAATTCAAGTCTGGCGATGCTCGATTGTGCAAGATATTGACCAAAATGCCCAATCAAGCATGATATTCCCAAAAATGTCCTTGAAACTTTAAATGGGCTAAGCTGTACCAGGTTCAGGCCTGGCTAACTGGCTCTTATATTCAGCTCAAGCCCGACCTAATTAATAAATGGGCATAAATGTAGGTCTTGCCTAACAAGTCTAATATTCAGCCCAGAGCCTGAAGCCCGATGGAAAAAAATTATCTGTGGTATGTGGGCCCACCATGATATCTTTTGCCCATGTTAATTAGGACATAAGTATGAAATGAGGCATATCTAAAACTCAAGTGAGAAATAGTAAAAGAGAATAGTCGGAATCAAGCTGTCACAACTGAAACCTTGTTGGAGCCACAGACGTTCTGGATCAGGTTAATGTTTGTGTTTTCAGTTCATCCCAAGAATAATTTCATTCATGAACAGTTTGATGGCATTTTTACGTGCCTCCTGAAGGTTTCAACGGCATGTGGCTCATATCCAGACGTTACCAAGCCATGCATAGAACTTGTGTAGATAGTTCACGGCACTGCCCTAAGACTCATGCCCATTCAGATCATGTGGGCCACGTGAATAACAAGGTGGGCCCTACACAAATACAAGGCTTTCAATAAGAGTAAATGACATAAAAATAAAAATAATATTAATTAGTTAAAAATAAAAAATAAAAAATAAAAAATTGAGAATACTGATTATAATAAAATCAGCTTTGTGCTTCGCTAGCCTCTCAAATCGACGGACTGGGCATACGTGTCTCTCCTCCAACCATCAAATTATACATTGGACATGAAAAAAATGTGAGCAGGGCATACATAGTATTCCAACCCCTCCCAAGAATGAGAAATTTCCTACCGTACGACCCATTAATGGCCAACTAACCTTTTCACGCCACTTATTTTTAAGTCCCCAGAATAAGCCCCAGCTGTGCGGACGACTTTTCACGGGTTAAAAATACCCGTGCGCTGGTGCTCGAAGACGAGCGCTGACGCTCCTCGAACTCCGAGTTTTACGAACGGTTCAAAAGAGATCAAAGTTACATGTCCCCACGGTTATGTATTTATTATATCCACAACGTTCATCTATATTTTGAGTTCATTTCGGAGCATTATCCAAAAAAACAATTTATATCCAAAGATCAATTGGACCACACCACAAAGAGCAGTGGGAAAATTGATTTTCACCGTTAAAAATTTTGTATGGCCCACCATAACATTTATTTTCTATCCAATCTATTCATAAGGTCACAAAGACCTAGATGAAGAGGAAAAACAAATTCCATAATGATCCAAAAACTTCCGTGACCCCTAAAAGGGTTTCAATGGTAGACGTTCAATCCTCCACTGCCTTTTACAGTGGACCCCACTTGATAGCTAGATCTGTCTTATTTCTCGTCTCAAGCATTAATACGAGTTTGCCAAATAGATGGACAGTTTGGATATAACGCATACCTCATGATAGCACCCACAAAAAGCGGTGAGAATTACAATAGAAAATTTTTTTTCTCTAGTACATATTTATATAAATATGTGTATATAAGCATATAAAAATTTTCTCTTTTTTTTTTTTTTTTTCATTTCTTTCTTTATTCATTTAACAAGAATATCTTCTAAACCAAAATTAGCTACTTAATGTACCATATATAATTTTGGGGTAGGATAAACTACTTTAGCCAACCAACCTGCTTATTTTCCAAGATTTCATCAGGTCGATGGTCGAAAATCCATTTCATTCACTTCGCGGTCAATTTCAATCAGTTCGCAGTCAATTTCTCATTCACTTCGCAGTCAATTTCAATCAGTTTGCGGTGAATTTCATTAACTTCACGGTCAATTTCATTCACTTCACGATCAATTCCCTTCACTTCACTGTCAATTTCATTCACTTCACAATCAATTCCCTTCACTTCACTGTCAATTCCATTCATTTCACGGTCAATCCCGGCGATTCCCCTTCACTTCACAGTCAACTCCATGTATTTCACGATCAATTCCCTTCACTTCACAGTCAATTCCCTTCATTTCACAGTCAATTCCATGCATTTCACTGTCAATTCTGGCGATTCCCCTTCACTTCATGGCCAATTCAATTCATTTCACGGTCAATTCCCTTCACTTCACGGTCAATTTACTTCACTTCGCGGCCAATTCCATGCATTTCACGGTAAATTCCCTTCATGGTCAATTCCATGCATTTCACGGTCAATTAACTTTACTTCACGGTCAATTCCATGCATTTCGCGGTCAATTTCCTTCACTTCGCGGTCAATTCAATGCTTTTCACGGTCAATTCCTTTCACTTCACGGTCATTTCCATGCATTTCATGATCAATTCCCTTCACTTCACGGTCATTTTCATTCATTTTACGGTCAATTTCAACGATTTCCCTTCACTTCACGGTCAATTTCATGCATTTCAAGGTCAATTCCCTTTACTTCACAGTCAATTATGTGCATTTCAATGTCAATTCCCTTCACGGTCAATTCCATGCTTGTTAACGGTCAATCCTAATGATTCCCCTTCACTTCACGGTCAATTCTGTGCACTTCATGGTCAATTCCCTTCACTTCATGGTAATTCCATGCATTTCACTATCAATCCCGGTGATTCCCCTTCACTTCACGGTCAATTCTATGTATTCCACGATCAATTCCTTTCACTTCACAGTCAATTCCCTTCATTTCACGGTCAATTCCATGCATTTTACGGTCAATTCTGGCGATTTTCCTTCACTTCACGGTCAATTCAATTCATTTCACGGTCAATTCCCTTCACATCACAGTCAATTTACTTCACTTCGTGGTCAATTCCATGCATTTCACTGTCAATTCCCTTCATGGTCAATTCCATGCATTTCACGATCAATTTGCTCCACTTCACGGTCAATTCCATGCATTTCGCAGTCAATTTCTTTCACTTTGCGGTCAATTTAATGCATTTCACGGTCAATTCCCTTCACTTCACGGTCATTTTCAAGCATTTCACGATCAATTCCCTTCACTTAACGGTCATTTCCATTCATTTTACGGTCAATTCCGGCGATTTCTCTTCACTTCACGGTCAATTTCATGCGTTTCATGGTCAATTCCCTTTACTTCACAGTCAATTCCGTGCATTTCACGGTCATTTTCGTGCATTTCATGGTCAATTCCCTTCACTTCACGGTTAATTCCATGCATTTCATGGTCAATCCCAACGATTCCCCTTCACTTCACGGTCAATTCCATGAATTTCACTGTCAATTCCCTTCACTTCATGCTCAATGCCGTGCATTTCATAGTCAATTCCCTTCATTTCACAGTCAATTTCATGCATTTTATTGTCAATTCTGTCGATTCCCCCTCACTTCATGATCATTTCTATTCATTTCACGGTCAATCCCCTTCACTTCACGGTCATTTCCACGCATTTCACGGTCAATTCCCTTTACTTCACGGTCAATTTCATGCCTTTCACGGTCAAATCCCTTCACTTCACGGTCAATTCCCTTCACATAACAGTCATTTTCATGCATTTCATGGTTAATTCCTATAACAACCCCAATTTTGACAATTAGTTGTATACATTTGTACACCCAAATATATTTCAAAGAGAAAATAGTGAATGAGTAGAAATACTAAAAAAATGTATATTCTCGTTCCTATTAATATTATGAGAGTGGAATTTCGAGGACGAGATTTTCTTTAAGGGGGGTAGATTGTAACACCCCGTACTTTCTAGTACTCGGGTGTTACCTTGTAACCTAATATAATTACAAACCTAGCCTATTTGAACATTTACCTTCATTATAGCCTAAATTGACCATTAAGAGTAATCTTCATCCAAAGATTACGCCATCTTATCATTAATTTGGGAGATCCACCGTAAATCTTCATCTCAGTAGTTACAAAGTCTTGTTAGCCACTCAAATAGCAAATTTTAAGGCCACCAGATTGTTATCCTTGAATAAGAGAAAATCTAAATGATCAAATACAAATTTAGTAGTAGGTTGGGACTTATCTAATGAAGGTTATTAATGTAGGCTATTTGTATCGTCACATTCAACCATCAATCTGAAATAAAATAAAATAAGTGTAATAAATAAATAAATATATAAATTAGTTTGAAAAAGCCTATAATATGACTCCTAAAGACAGAACCACCGTATTTGAATATAAATATTCAATTATTAAAAATATAATAACAATAAATTTAATAATAATAATAATAATAATAACGTTATTAAGAATATTGTAACAAAAAATATTTAAAATTATAAATGCATATTAGACCATCTTATCAGTAATCCAACCATTGATTACCAACTAAGGGGACCTTGGGACCATTTTAACCATTGACATTCAATTTTAGAATGATACGATCATCAGATTGATGGAGATCATCAGTTCAATCACAAAAATAAGATAAAATGGCCCATCTGAAATTTTGGATCTACCTCATCTTCAATACTCTACCCTGACACAGTCCTGCAAAATGAACTAACGGTCTGGATTTGTGAAAGACATTCATATGGGCCCCACTGCATCTGTATGTGTATGAGATGCACATGCACCCACAGTGCATCGAACCCACTAGCACGGTCAAATGGAGCTTGACCCGTGCTTTCCTAAAGAAACAGAGATTTTTCTCTCTTTTTCCCACCCGTGAGGCGTTCAAACGAGTAGCCGTATCTGACATCATCCATGGCCCACCATCATGATCAACTTGGATCATCTGAACCGTCCATCTTATAGAGGACATAAAGATGACAAATCCCTACCCAATTTCATTCCATGGATCGACTCACTGAGTCGGACGGTCTTGCAGGTTGGTTCATGTTCAGCAGTTGTTAAACAAAAAAAAAAAAAATGGAAGAAAGAAAGAAGGAAAACAGTGAGTGAGAGAGAGGAGCAAAGAAGAAAGAGTGATGGAATAAGAAGAAGTAGGAGAAGAAGAGAAAGATGTCATTTGAGTTGCTGAGTCACAGACTCACTGACTCGTTCAATCCTGGAGTCAAGCGAGTCCAAGCCTTGTGTTCGAAATGACTCAACCCCTAGTCAAGTTAGGAATGCCAGATTGATTGCATTGAGGTAAGTTAATCTCAAGTCTCTTGTTAGTATCTTAATTAGAGTAATCCAAGTTGTAGTGTGTCTTTAGCTTCATCTTGTTGACGATCCGAATAGGACCATGTCCAAAATCAGGCCGGTCGAACCAAGTTCACTTGAAGAGAGTTAAACTTCGTTACCTTGTGAATATTAATTCTACCTTAATTTTAGACTAATCCAATTAATCTTGATTTTCATGTAGGAGATCAAACCCAACTCCCACCTTAAAGATTTTAACTATTCCTAACCAAATTAGTTGGGACAGTGAAGTTTTGTAATTGCATTCTAGTCACTTAAGAGGTCAATCCAAAATATAAGGTGAGGATTACCTTCAAGCTTTTTCTACCTCACGATAGTTAGCTTGTTTATTCATCCTTGTTCATTTATCTTTTTAATTGCTTAGTGTGGTTCATTACTCTTGTTGATTTTGATTACTTATAATCGATTGATGAATTAGATTTAAATTCACATGTCTAAACATGCTATGGATCTTGAATATCCCTATTATGTCTTAAAACAAATATTTCACATGTGTAAGTGTCATTGATATTGTTCGCAGCTTGTTTGACCACTTGTGATTACTTTATGGTGCATTTGGAGGTCCTCGAACTAGTGGCCATTCTATCTAATAAATTAAATCAAAGTTTGTTGTGGACCTATCATTTAAGGAATTGTAGTGCTTTTGTGACTATTGGGGTAAATCCCTTTCACCGCATCCTGAAATGGACTATTTGCCCTATGGGGCTTCGATTGGCTAATTGCCCTTTGGGGCTTTAATTGTATGTTTGCCCTGGTGGCTTGATGGAACAATTGCCCTAAGTGGCTTTTATGAATGATTTTCTTATAACCTCATGATGGTAAGTTCCACTTGTTTAATTAGTACTGGCCACTAGTTGAGTAGGTTACCTTTAAAAATCTCATTCGTTAGTCTCATGAGCCAGGAATGGTGGAATGGGACACTATGCCTGAGTTATCGGCCTATGCTGGGTGATAAACCCTCCATAGTGACCTTTGAGCTTTCCTAAATTGATTTTTTGAAATTGGAATAATAATGGTTGGGCTAATCATGCATTTTCATGGTATGCGGTCTTTTCCGGGTGACTAGTTCTCCTTGGGTGTACCTTATGTACTTTTCCGGGTGGCTAGATCTCCTTGGGTGATCTATATTACATGGTCTTTTTCCGGGTGGTTAGTTCTCCTTGGGTGTATTTTTGTATACTTTTTCAGGTGACTAGTCCTCCTTAGGCGATCTATATATTAATATGGTCTTTTCCAGGTGGTTAGTTCTCCTTGGGCGTACCTTTGTATACTTTTCCGAGTTACTAGTCCTCCTTAGGCGATCTATATATTATTATGGTCTTTTTTGGGTGGTTACTTCTCCTTGGGCGTACCTTTGTATACTTTTCTAGGTGACTAGTTCTCCTTGGGCTTATCTGATGAACCTTATTTGATTTCTATGATAATCATTGTGTAATATTTGTTATACTCTGTCTCTAATAACTATGCTTAATTATCTTGATGATGCGATAAATCTTGGGAGTTATACCTCACTGGATAGCCATTAACGCTATCGAACCAAATCCAGTGTGAAGGAGACACCGATGATGCGTATGCTGGTTTTCATGTGGAATGGAATGAGCCAGATGATCTCACGACTCTCCATTCCTGACTTGATTTGTATTTAATTTATACTGTTATGTTTGTTAAGGTTAAGACATTGGGTTGTATAAGTTCTTAGGTAACCACTTGAAATCTTGGTTTTGACTATTGGACTCCCTCTTATACTTGATTTGCATTTGTCCTGCTAGTTTATTAACTCTGATAATAAAGAAAAAAAAATGTACATGAAATTGGCTATCTTTAAAGTTTAACACTCGGGTTCTTGGAAAACGAGTAGCGTACTCGGGTTTCGAAAACCGGGGTGTTACAATTTCTGTACTTCATGGTCATTTTAATGCATTTCACAGTCAATTCCCTTTACTTCATGGTCATTTTCATGCATTTCATGGTCAATTCCCTTTACTTCACGGTCAATTCCATGCCTTTCACGGTCAAATCCCTTCACTTCAAGGTCAAATCCCTTCACTTCACAATCATTTCCATGCATTTCACAGAATTCAATATGATCTTATAAGTACAAAAACTGTCCAGAATTTCAATCGATTACATGGACCTTGAATTCGATATCATCAAATGTCAGTCGATTACATGAACCTTGAATTTCTTTAAAATAAAACCTACAATTTTGAGGGGCTCTTCGATGTCGTTGAAAACTACTTGATGTTATCGTGAGTGAGTCTCTTCCTTAAATAAAAAATGTTATCGTAACTAAATCAGTTTCGTCCAACAATTTATACACGAAAAATTCACTGAATTTTTCTATATATCGAATCCGCTTTGATATGTTATTCTTCGATATATCGAATTCCATTCAATATATCGAAAAAGACCCAAAACTGTCCAGAGAGTTTTTATTCATTTAAAACGAATTTTCTACGATATCCAGTGACCTTCGATATATCTCGATTACAAAGACCTTGAATTTATTGATGATGTCAAAGGCAAAATTATCAAGTGCTCTTCGATGTTATCAAAGACTACTCGATGATATCGAGCTTAAGTTATCGATAACATCGAAGTCTACTCGATGTTATCGTACTAAACCATTCACTGCATTTTACGATATATCAAAACCTTTTCGATATATCAAAACCTTTTCGATATATCAAATATATCGAAAAAGACCAAAAACTGTCTATAGACTTTGTGTTCATTTAAAATGAATTTTCGATGATATCGAGTGACCTTCGATATATCGAAGGACAGTTCGATATCACTCGAAGTTTACTCGATTACAAATACCTCAAAAAACAATCAAGCCTTTTGTCCCGACCATTTGACTCCATTCGATATATCGAAGAAACACATGTATTTATAGCACGACGCATCCACTTCACTTCATTTCCTTCTTTCTCTGCAACGCATCCACTCGCAGACAGCTTTTCACAGGTCGAAAATGCCGGTGCTTTATTAATTTCACTCCATTCACTCTTTTACACTCAAATACACGTCCGAACTCATCTCTGCCATCCATATTCCTTCTTTTCACCTATTTTCTTTATTAAATCTCCATAGGGATGACAGAGATGAGTTCAGACGTGTATTTGAGTGTAAGGGAGTGAATGGAGTGAAATGCATGGAATTGACCGTGAAGTGAAGGGAATTGACCATGAAATGCACGGAATTGACCGTGAAGTGAAGGGAATTGACCGTGAAGTGAATGGGAATCGCCGAAATTGACTGTGAAATGCATGGAATTGACCGTGAAATGCATGGAATTACCGTGAAGTGAAGGGGAATCGCCGGGATTGACTGTAAAATGCATGGAATTGACCCTGAAGTGAAGGAAAATGACCGTGAAATGCACGGAATTGACCATGAAGTGAAGGGAATTGATCTTGAAATGCATGAAATTGACCGTGAAGTGAAGGGGAATCGCTGGGATTGACTGTGAAATGCATGGAATTGACCGTGAAGTGAAGGGGAATCGCTGGGATTGACCGTGAAATGCATGGAATTGACCGTGAAGTGAAGGAGAATCACCGGGAATGATCGTGAAGTGAAGGAGAATCACTGGGATTAACCGTGAAATGCATGGAATTGACCGTGAAGTGAAGGGAGTTGACTGTGAAATGCATGGAATTGACCGTGAAATGAAGGGAATTGACCTTGAAATGAATGGAAATGACCGTGAAGTGAAGGGAATTGACCGTGAAATGATGGAATTGATCGTGAAGTGAAGGGGAATTGCCGGGATTGACCGTGAAATGCATGGAATTGACCGTGAAGGAATTTGACCATCAAATGCATGGAATTGACCGTGAAGTGAAGGGAATTGACCGTGAAATGAATGGAAATGACCTTGAAGTGAAGGGAATTGACAGTGAAATGTATGGAATTGACCGTGAAGTGAAGAGAATTGACCATGAAATGAATGGAAATGACCGTGAAGTAAAGGGAATTGACCGTGAAATGCATGGAATTGACCATGAAGTGAAGGAAATTGACCATGAAATGCATTGAATTGACCATGAAGTAAAGAGAATTGACTGTGAAATGCATGGAATTGACCATGAAGGGAAGGGGAATCGCCGAAATTGACATTGAAATGCATGGAATTGACCGTGAAGTGAAGGGAATTGACCGTAAAATGCATGGAATTGACTGTGAAGTGAAGGAAATTGACCGTGAAATGAATTGAATTGATCGTGAAGTGAAGGGGAATCGCCAGAATTAACCATGAAATGCATGGAATTGACTGTGAAGTGAAGGGAATTGGCCGTGAAATGCAAAGAATTCACCGTGAAGTGAAGGGAATTGACTGTGAAATGAATTGAGTTGACCGTGAAGTGAAGGGAAATTGCCGGAATTGACCGTGAAATGCATGGAATTGACCATGAAGTGAAGGGGAATCGCCAGAATTGACCGTGAAATGAAGGGAATTGACTATAAAGTGAAGGGAATTGAGCGTGAAATGCACGGAATTGACCGTGAATGGAAGGGGAATCGCCGAAATTGTCCGTGAAATGCATGGAATTGACCGTGAAGTGAAGGGAATTGACCATGGAATGAATTGAATTGACCATGAAGTGAAGGGAATTGACTGTAAAATGACTAGAATTGAGTGTGAAGTGAGGGAAAATAGCTGGAATTGACCGTGAAATGGCATGGAATTGACCGTGAAGTGAAACGAATTGACCGTGAAATAAATTGAATTGACCATGAAGTCAAGGGAATTGACCGTGAAATGAATTGAATTAACTGTGAAGTGAAGGAAATTCGCCGGAATTAACTGTGAAATGCATGAAATTGGCCGTAAAATGAAGGGAATTGACCGTAAAGTGATTGAAATTGACCACGAAGCGAATGAAATTGACCACAAAGTTAATGAAATTGACCGCGAACTGATTGAAATTCACCGCGAAGTGAATGAAATGGATTTTCGACCATCGACTTGATGGAATCTATGAAAATGACCAGGTTAGTTAGCTAAAGTAGCTTCTCCTACCCCAAAATCATATCTGGTACGTCAAGTAACTAATTTTGGTTTAGAAGATATTCTTGTTAAATGAATAAAGAAAGAAATGTAAAAAAAAAAAAAAAAAAAAAAAAAAGAAGAAGAAGAAGAATTCTTTTTTATATGCTTATGCAATAGTGATCACTTGTCTTACACTGGTTTTGGTTTGCCCTGCCATGATGTATGTGTTTTATCACATGGTATATTCATTTTCTAAGCTCATTTTAGGTCATGAGCTAAAAAATAAGGCAGATCCAAATCTCAGGTGGACCACACACAAAAAACAGGAGTGATTAAAACTTACAGGGAGCCACAAGTTTTGTATGAAACTGATACTTGTGTTTTCCCTTCATTAAGGTGAGGTGACCTGACAAGAGGTTGGATGGTGAATAAACATGATAATAGGCATTAGGAAGTTTTTATTGGGGCCATTTAATCACTGCCATTTACAGTAGTGCGGCCACCTGAGATTTGGATCTATTTCATATTTTAATTCATCCTCTAAAATGAGTATTGAAAAATGGATGGAAGGTTTAGGTCAAACACAGATGGGATTCATTAGTGACCCCTCCAGTACTAGGTTGGTCTGGAAAGGCTCCCACCATTGTGGGGATGCTGATTGCCTACTGACCCATCACGTGGGGCACACCATAATGTATGTGTTTTATTCAGGCTATCCATCCATTTTGTCATATCATTTTAAGGTGTGGGCCCAAAATTGAGGTAGATCCAAAGCTCAAGTGGACCGCACCACCAAAGGAAATAGTGGGAATTGAACATTAACCACTGAAAACTAATTTCTTTTTGCAAGCTTCAAGAGAATTTAGTTAACTCAGAACATATTCCTGTGTCCTTTACAAGAAAAGAAAGTGGTTTTTATATTCAGAATTGTTTTCACTCCTTTGGAGAGTGAGATGGAAGTTTAGTTGGCCTCATATGTTGGCTCAAAAATCAGAACTTCAAGGCTATTTACTGCAAGTGGTTTCAAGCAACTCCAGCTAAATAAATAAATAAATAAACCTTCATAAAATGCTTCTTATATTCTGTAGTCCAAATGACAGGGACTTGTTGAGGCCTTTGAAATTGGAGTGTGAACTTCAGTAAGGGGTGCAGTTTGCCTGTTGTCTTTATCCTGTAATTTGGGCAAACATCTTTGGTAATTGTTACATGATTATTTTGAGCGGCAGTCATTTAATTTTGCCTTCTTTTTTCTTTTCTTTTTTTTTTTTTCTTTTTTTTTTTTTTTTTTTTTTTTTGCAAATTTGCAAGCGATATTTTTTTCTAATCACATTCAAGAGCAGCTGGATGTGATGCTTGTTATGGAGCAATAATGCCTAATTCTTTTTCTTATTTTCTGGCATAGGTGGCAATGTATAAGAGATTATATGAAAATGAGCATAAATCTCGTGCTTTGGCACTAATCTTTGTGCATCTTCATTGATCCTAAATGACAATCCATTTCTGTGGAGGTTTTGTTTCATGATCCCAAGCACAAGAAAATTTATGCAACTGAAGGTCTAATGACTGAGATTTGCTAGGTGCACATGCAGGTATAAGGCAGCTAATCTTAAACTTTTTAACTCTTTTTATTTATTTATTTAATGTACAGATGTTGTCATTTGATGCCCATCAGAAATGAACTAATTTATATATATATTTCAAGGTAGATGCTTGGGCTGCATTTTGGTAGTATTCTTCTTCTGTTGATAAAATTTTTTTTTTAAAAAAAAAAAAAAAAATTTATTCGGTTTCTGTGATGCAGGTCTTTGTAGGAACTTTGATTTATTGCAATACGTTATAGCATGTAGACTGTGCTTCTCAATTCATCATACTAGTTTTCACAACTTGAAATAAGTTTGCATGAATTTCTTATTCCTTAATTCAAACTCACGAGGGTCTAATAGACAACAAATAATGACCTTTTCTTGTTGCTTCAAGTTCATGAATGCCTACATCTGTATGTTTTCTAGTTTTTCTTTTGAAAATTTGTTAATTTGGATTTTTCGTCTCTGATCAATCCCAGGTGTAATATATTAGCCCAAAAGTCTGTCTGGATGTACTTTTTTTTTTTTTTTTTTTTTTTTTAAAGGAGAGATTTTATTGAAGGAAAGAGGTAACTATACAGAAGCATACATTCGGGCAGACCCTTAGTAGCAAAAGGAACGCAGGGAAAGCCTATCGTAAACCTCGAACCTGAGATTTTCTCTCCCAAACCACCCCACCCTGAAAAGAGAACAAAACTAAACTTCCAGCAGCAGATAAACCAAGGGGCTTGACCATCAATGGCGAAGGCCACCCCCGCAAACGAGACAGCAAGCACTTCCACACAACCAAACCCAAGCTCCAAACAAAAAACAGCCCGACCACTACCGCTAGACTGAGGCCACTAGCACTAAAAACCTAAAAAACCAGCAGAGGGGAGGAATTGGGGGTCAATCCTCTCAAGAGTGTCTGAAGGACCCAATGCCTGCGATGTCCATTAAAAGAGCACCCCTCACAACTCTAGGGAGGTCCGCCCGAGAACCATAGAGTCGGTTTGGATAGCCATCGCTTGCCAGTCTCGCCAGAGCGTCTGCAACTGAGTTCCCTTCCCGGAAAATGAGATTGAACTTGAGACAAATTTTCTTGCTCAGAAGCTGAATGGTGCCCACCTTGTACCAGATGTTCCATGCCATGTTAGCCTGGGGCTCGACTACCGCAGCTGCGATGGTTTTTGAATCGGTTTCTACAATAATGTTGGGGAGGCCCAACTTATAGCAAATAGAGATGCCGTCTAGCATGGCTTGGGCCTCCGCATTCGTATTGGTAGATAGCCCGTATCCTCTGTGAAAGGCAAAAATGGTCTTGCCGTTGTGGTCTCTACACACCCCCCCGCCTCCACTCTCGCCAGGATTCCCCCTGGAGGAGCCATCAACATTTAACTTTAGCCAACCTGGGGGGGGCTTCGACCAATTAACGATTACTGGCAAAGCAATTGGAGAAGGATCAACAGTCTGGATTCGCAAGATTTGAAGGATGATAGAGTCAGCAAAGGAGTGCCTATCTGGGACTTGGAGTGAAGAACCGATTTCCCTCAGCCATCGAATAACATTGGAAATAATGGAGGAAGCTGACATCGCGCGACCTTCAAATCGGGCTTTATTCCTGTTGTTCCATATTTCCCAGATTATAATGGAGGGGACAAGACCTGTAAGAAGCGGGATTCTGTGTTTTCTATTGGCTCTGACTGTCCAAGCTTGAATTCTCTGAATAATGGGGAGATTGGGCACAGAGGCAATGCCGAAAATACGATGTAAAGAGCCCCAAACCTCACACGCTATCCTGCCGATGCTAAACAGGTGGTTTGAACATTCAATAGCCCCATATCCATGGCTGACACCAGCATTCTGCCGTTGGTCTCTAGGAAGGAGAGAAGAAGATTGAACGACTAGGTTTGTAGTGGAGGCTGTCCGGAACGAGCTGAGACGCTGACCTCTGTTTTGATTAGGGAGGGGCTGATCGTCAGAAACAGAGGAAGAAGCAGTCTGGGAAGGGATGGACATCTGGCAGCAATCGCACTTCGAGGCCAAAGGGATACCAACTCTCATGACAGCCCTGTCGACAGGGACCGCACCATGGAAGAGCTTCCAGGAGAACATTCCCATCTTTGGGGGGAGAGCATCATTCCAAATCCACTTAGGCCAATGGAGGGGAGACTGATGATGTCTAATACCGTTCCAAGTTGACTTAAGGGAGAATTTACCTGAAGCTGAGATGTCCCATATAATTCTATCTTTCCTGTTAGAGAGGGCAATTGGAGTTGTAGTAACAACCTGCATTGCTTCTGGACTGATAATACTCTGAACTTCAAGCAAATATGAAGCATCAGGTTGGGAGAGAACATCCCTAACTGAGAGGTTCTGCAGATGCGGCGGGATAGGTCTCTCAGCTGCGCCAACAAGAAGCCCTCTTCCCGTCCAGTTCTGAGTCCAGAAGTTGATAGAACCTTCACCGAGTAACCACCTGGAATGCTTCATGGTGAAAGCCAGGATTTTGAATATGTCCTTCCATGCAGAGGAGTGCGCCGGGCCGATCAAACCTCTGTTATGTAGCAACTTCTGGTAGTATTTTGCTGAAACCAAGTTGGCCCAAAGGGAAGTTCCTTGAAGCATCTGCCATCCCATCTTAATTCTGAAAGCGTGAATTACGTCGTCTAGACGTCTAATGCCGAGACCTCCCTCAGCGAGAGGAGTACATATCTTGGTCCAATTGACCCAATGCCTCTTATTGCCTTGAATCAAGAACCCCAGAAAAAATTTGCAATTGCTCTCTCGATTGATTTGGAGACAGATTTTGGGATGGAGAAGGCCGAGAGCATGTGAATGGGGATGCTTGGAGAGGACGTTCTTGATGAGAACCAATTTCGCAGGGGTTTAGTAGTTTGGCCTTCCATCCTTCAATCTTGGTAGTGATTTTCTGGACGAGCTGTTGAAGAAGTGGACTGCGGATTCTTCCTTTGGTTAGGGGGACTCCAAGGTAGTTCAACGGCAGGGGAACTTGCCTAAATCCCGTCAAACGGCTGAGTTTTTGAGATTTACTTCTTGGTGATCTCGATGGGAGAGTGAAGGAAGTTTTGGACGTGTTGACCTTCTGGCCTGAGACTGCTTCATATTGCCGAATAAATGTGAGAAGGGATCGCACATTAGATAACCTGCCATTAAGAAAAAGAATTGCGTCGTCAGCAAAAAACAGATGGGATATCGTGGGGCATCTCTGGGGCTGCTTGAATGGCTGGCAGGACCCAGAAGCGAACAGTTTGGAGAGGCCCCTGCTGAACACCTCTGTTGCCAATATGAAGATGGACGGCGATAAAGGATCTCCTTGCCTTAGACCCCTGGTAGATTTAAAGAATCCGAAGCTTCTACCATTTATGATAATTGAAAACCAAATGTCCATCCAGCATCGTTGGACAGAACTAATCCAGCGCTGATCAAACCCAAATTTTAGGAGGACTTGGGCAATGAAGCCCCATTCCAGACGGTCGTAAGTCTTTTCCATATCAACTTTGATGATCAAATTGCCTCCAAAGACTTTTCGATCAAGCTCGTGAGTCATTTCCCTGGCAATGACAATGTTTTCAACAATTGATCTTCCTTTCACAAAAGCTGCTTGCTCTGCGGATATCAGGTTAGGGAGGATGCGGGCCAACCTTATCGCCACAATCTTAGAAAATATCTTCATGGTGCAGTTACACAGGCTGATGGGTCTAAAATCTGTAATGTAATCCGGGGACTTTTTCTTAGGAACGAGGCAGATTTGAGTGCATTGGAAGGCACGAGGGATTGGCCCTCCCTGGAAAAAGTCCTTAGCAGCTGCATAGAGATCAGATCTGATAATATCCCAGCAAGATTGGAAGAAGGACCCTCCAAATCCATCCGGACCTGGGGCACTGTCCATTGGGATAGAGAAGGTGGCGACTTTAAGTTCCTCTTCCGACAAGGCATTGATGAGGCTTCTATTCATTTGGTCAGTCACGACATTAGGAATGCAATCCAAAATGCCTTCATTGCAGCTTGGAGCTTCTGAAGTAAACAGCTCCTTAAAGAATTTTTCGGCTTCATCTGCAACTTCTTCGATCTTTTCAATGCTCTCGCCCGTGACCCTTTTCAGATTCTTAATTTCCAATCTCCTACGATGATCAAGCACTGAGTTATGGAAGAATCTGGTGTTCCTGTCCCCTTCTGACAGCCAGGTAATCCTTGATTTCTGCTTCCAAAAAATTTCCTCTTGAAGGTATGCTCGATTTAGATTCGCATGGGCCTGGTTGAGAATGAGGGTGTTTGCATCAGATTGCGAATTAAGAAGGTTGAATTCAGCGATGGTGACCTCTTTCTCAGCTTCGTGAACGTTTTTAGTTACATCTCCAAAAACCTCTTTGTTCCATCTCTTCAGGGTTGTTTTCAAGTTTTTCATCTTGATGTAGAACTTGAACATAGGGGTAGCGCTGACCTCATTTGCCCAGGAGTCTCTGACTATTGTCAAAAAGTCTTCATGCTCCGTCCACATTCGCTGGAATCGGAAGGGACGGGGGAAGCTTGCCGATTCGGTTTGGAAGGAGAGAAGTAAAGGGGAGTGGTCAGAAAAGGATCTTGTAAGATGGTGGACGGAGCACCCAGGGATGTTTCTCTGCCATTCAGGGTTGAGCAGAATTCTATCTAGCCTTGCCCATCTGCGGCTTCTTCCCACTTTGTTATTACACCAAGTAAAAGAGGAACCCGAGTATCCCGCATCTATCAGACCTGCGTCATTTATCGCCTCTTGGAATGCTGCCATGGCTGTCGTGTGTTGTAGAGGGCCTCCGAGCCTTTCATCAGGGGTGACAGTGGTGTTAAAATCCCCACAGACCATCCACGGACCCTGAGTAGTGCTAGAAATAGCTCGCAGTTCGGCCCACAACGCTTTTCTCTGCTCACTAAAGCAGCTGGCGTACACTGTCGTGATGAGAATAGGGAAAGGGAGACTGTCTTCTGAGATGGTAATGGTGATACATTGGCTAACTGCTCTGAGAGTTTGGATTCGAATGTGGCTCTTTGCCAGGATCCAAATCTTATTGTCCACTATGTCTTCGACGATTTGTTTAGCGAATCCCAGCTTAGCAGCAACTGCTGCACGTTTCGATTCCCGAAGCTTAGGCTCTTGCAATAGGAGGAGCTCAATGTTATGTTTTCGGATTAGCCTTTTCAGATACCGGGTAGTTTGAGCGTTGCCTACCCCCCTCACATTCCATGATAGGAGACTAATCATCTGTAACCCAACCTTTACGCTCAGCCCGTTTGTTCAAGCTCGACAGCCTCCTGCTTGAGCGCTTGAAGTATGTCTTTAACTGCTTGTTTTTCCTCTGCAGTCTATTTTTGAATGGAACTGGATCATCCTGCTGAGAGCTGTCACTAGGTACTGACAGATTTGTTTCACCTCCTGGCGAGTTGGCTTGGATTTCTACCCATAGGTTTAGGGCCTCTCGAACCTTGTTCTGCCCACCAATGTCCCCTTTTGCGGTGCCTTGGACTGATGAACCAGTAGCCCCTTTCCTACCTTCATCTCTTCCCTGTTGTGTAGATACAGAAGAATCGTTGTTGATTTCTGTAGCAGCCAGAGCGGATGTTCCGTCCAAGTTCTGACTCTGATGGCCACTGTGATCCCCACTGTCTCGAGGCTGTGCTGTTGGAGATAAGGGTAGCCGTTTTGCTGTGTTCTGCCTGACCAATTCCTGGACCCCTGCAGTATCTGAGAACAATTCCTTCATGCCCGACAACCACACTTCCCAATTCACCAACATTTCAGGCGATGGATGAGTCCATTGGAGGGACGATGATGGAGGGACATGGATGTGTCTGTGTTGGTTTAGGGTAAGTTGGTAAGCCTGATCCTTTCTCTGCTGAGTGTCATTGGTGCCGTGGTTCTGATCCTGTTGATGCGAATCATTGGAGTCCCTCTGATGCTGGTTGGTGGGGGCAGGGATCTGAGAGTGTTCAGCCATGATAGAACTGCCTGCATAGGGTCGGTCTTCAGTCCTTGTAGAGATCGCATTGCCATGATGCTGCACGCGCTGATCTTGATGGATTGAAGACATTAACATATCTAACGTCTGGGGATCCATAGGCTGGGGAGATGGGGGGGGCCTGATCGCCAGCGACTTTGTCAAGGTTCGGGAGATAAGGTCGTCACTTTCCCTAGCATCCTGATGGAAGTTTGCTAGTGTCATCGTCTGAGTGGCAATTGTGCAAGCAGGTGATAAGCATCTGTCCTGGCCATCTGGAGGAAGTTCGCTGATTGGCCTATCCCCTGATGGATTCTCCATGGTGGCTTTCTGAGAATTGGCAAACGACTTTGCTACCCACTGCTTTGTTGTTGCTTTGGCGTTGGCGAGCGGATCCACCTCTGTTGCTATCGAAGACCCTGGCTGGTCACCTAGCTCAAAGAAGGCGAAAACTGGGAAAGATCTCCCCTCGACCAGTAGGTTAGTTGTTTTGAAGGGGAGGCCATCGTGGTGGGGGAGGATTTTAACTCGAGCGGCCCGTCGGTCGGGGCCTTCCATCAGATTTCGGTCAAGCTCGATGACAACACCCATTAGTTCAGCAATACTACCAATAGTGTGCTCACACCACGCATGGATGGGGATGCCTTCAATCCGAATCCATAACCCTCTTCCTGGAAGCAACATTGCAGGATGCCAGGATCTGACATTCTGAAGACCCATATTCTGGTGGAGAGGACTGTCTCTTAAGAAGGAGAGGACTTCTTCCCTGGTTTGGAAAATCAGAATGTAAGCAGTGAGGGATAAGCGAAGAATTTCTACCTGGCAGAGGCGGAGTGGTGAAGAACTCAAGTGGTCTCTGATGGTGGTGGTTGCATCACTTGAACCCAGCATCTCCCCTACTATCGCATTAGCCATCGCTGCCCTGCCTTGGTCCGAGATCCATTTGGGAACAATGACTGATTGAGGGGACGACGGAGGGCTGGGAAGGAGGGGTGGTGAAGTACTGAAGTGGTCTCTCAGGAGGGCGTTTTTGAAAGATGTGGGAACTGTGCGGTTTTCAGAGATCTGCGGTTGGTGTGCCGTCTGTGATGAGATTCCTGGCATAGCATGTTTTGGTCGGGGTGGAGGTGCGGTGGGCCTGATGTTGTGCGTGGTATTGTTGCTATTGGGATTCAATTTTTCAGCAGCTGGGTAAGCAGGTGATCTCCTTAATAGTGCATCTTTTACAACCATTCTTCTTCGGGCTAAAAAACGGTCGTTGAGCAGTTGCTTGGCCGTATTTGCGTCCTCCATACGGCGGAATCTGATGAATGCGTAGCCTCTGCCTCTTCCCGATCGTGCGAAGGTAGGGATGTAAATGTCGGTTATGTCCCCAAATTGTCCGAACCTGGTTTTTAGATCGTCCACAACAATGTTGAAAGCCAGGTTGCCAACGAAGAGGCTGTGGCCCCCCTGTTTCCGTCTACGTCGGCCGACAGCTTGCCATTCTTCTTCCATTCCAGAAACCCTTCTCTGCAAACCCTCTGCAAACCCTCTGCAAACCCTTCTCTACAAACCCTCTTCAAACCCTTCTCTGCAAACCCTTCTCTACAAACCCGGCAGCTTGCCATTCTTCTTCCATTCCAGAAACCCTTCTCTGCAAACCCTCTGCAAACCCTCTGCAAACCCTTCTCTGCAAACCCTTCTCTACAAACCCTTCTCTACAAACCCTCTTCAAACGATCGCAAACCCTTCTCTGCAAACCCTTCTCTGCAAACCCTCTGCAAACCCTTCTCTACAAACCCTTCTCTACAAACCCTCTTCAAACGATCGCAAACCCTTCTCTGCAAACGATCGCAAACCCTTCTCTGCAAACCCTCTTCAAACGATCGCAAACCCTCTTCAAACGATCGCAAACCCTTCTCTACAAACCCTCTTCAAACGATCGCCATTAGAGATTCTTTAACATAGGCAATGTGATGGGAATGTCATTGTTGCTCGTATTGTCTGTCTGGATGTACTTTAGAATGAGAATTGAAAGAGAATGTATGACCCATGTGCAATATGCTTGAGAAATATTAAGACAATTTAGCACGACTCACAACATCTCCATCATCTTGCACCAACGACAATGTCACAATATTAATCTCCATGGCCATATGTAACTCCTTACAAGCTTTCGTGGCCCGCTTTGCCATATCGCTAGCACCAATGGCCAAGCTCTGTGCAGAGAATTTACGGGCCATAGGTTGAATATTATACGTTGGCAGTGTCGATGAAGCTTGTCTGAGAATATCTGCATTTTTCTTATATGCCTTTGAATCCTCGATTTTGTATATGTATCCATGGGAGGTGGCGCCCGTGAGCTGCTGGGACTGCTCGTTCAAGGTGATTTTGATGAGGAGAGAAGGTTCTTTGTTTTCAGGCGCTCGTTCGAGAGAGGCACGCATGCGAACTGAGCAGCGGCTCTGGGTGTTGGCGTTGGAGCAGATGGTTTTGGTGTCCTGATGGAATCGGATATCAGCTTCCCCACCCAATGACATGGCTGCTTCTGTAGTAAGAGAAAGAAAAGAAGAGAAGGAAAAAGAAGATGTGAGAAGTATTTGAAGATTAGCTGATAGATGAGTTGTTATATTGAATTATTTATATAAACAAAGAAGTTGACGTTTGTAATTCGTAACTTCATTCTTCAGATAATGGTATTTAGAAGGTTTGCATATAGCAACTTTGGACGCTCAGTGGATAAGATCCACCAACCTGCATGTTGGGCCCACCGTGATATATGTGTCTTATATCTACACCGTCCATCCGTTTCATAAGCTTAATTATTTTAGGTTTGATCCAAAAAATGCAGGAGATCCTAAAATATAAGGTGGACCACAACACAAGAAACATGGTTGATTGAAAACTTACCATTAAAACCTACTGCCGCCCACTTAATGTTTATTTTCGATCCGTGCTGTTGATAAGGTTATGCATAATTGGATGAAGCGAAAACACAAATATCAGCTTGAATGGTGTGGTCCATCTGAGATTTGGATCTGTCGTAATTTTTTTGTATTGTTTCGTAAAATAATCCGGAGAAAAGAATGAACGGCATGGATATGATACAAATACATCAAGGTAGCCCCAGAGTCGGGGTTCCACCGAAGCCGCATCCTGAAGTGTCTACTTCCCCGTAGACACTTTCCCGTCCCACGTGGTGACATTATGCTCTCATGAGTTTAGAAACTGACATCTTTTCCTTATCCTTCTGTATATATATGAGTCTATTAGTACCTCTATTTTCTGGAAGAAGTTTTATGATACTCAACTGCGGAGAGCTTAACACACAAGCCATTAAAAAATGGAAGTGGATTGCGTGGTAACTCACTACGCTTATCGTAGTGATTAAACTCTGTGAGGTCTACCATAATTTATGTATTTTATCCAATCCGTCCATTCATTTTAACAGATAATTGTACGGCTTGAGACCGAAAATTAAGCATGTAAAATCTTTAAATGGACCACACCATATGAAACAGTTGATTTGAACATCTACCGTTGAAAGATTCTTGAGGGCCACAGAAGTTTTGGATCAAGATTATATTTGTTTTTTACCCTTCATCCATGCTTGTATGATCTTATGAACAGGTTGGATGACAAATAAACATCACTGTGGGACCTAGCAAGGTTTCGACAGTGGAAATCATTATCCCCACTGTTTCCTGTGGTATGACCCACATTTTTTTTTATTTTTTTATTTTTTTATTTTTTTTCGTTAGCTTGTTAGTACACACCAACTGTCAGTACATGCACTGTTAGCCACCCCCACTAGGGATCGATACCAAGACCTCAACTGTTTCCCGTGTTATGACCCACTTGAGGGGTCCAAAGATGAAAATACTTAGGCCTCACAGTAGACATGATCAACAACCTAAGATGAAAATACTTAGGCCTCACAGTAGACATGATCAACAACCTAAGATGAAAATACTTAGGCCTCACAGTGATTTTTATGGGCTCATAGACCTGAGGTGATTGCCACCGGGATGAAGGGATCACAACAAATATCATCCTGATCATCCAAATCTTCTGTGACCCTAATAAGGTTTCAATGTTGAACGTCCATCTCTCGCTGTTTCTTCTTGTGAGGTCCACTTAATCTTCGATCTGCTTCCGTTTTGGAATCTCATTGTAACATGAGTCGGTGAAACTGATGAATGGAGTGGATTTCACCCAGACATTGAGATGGGCCTCACGGAACTTTTGTGTTACGGGAACTCCCGTACCAGGTGTTACAGTGTCACTTGGATATTACTCTTTCTGACACGCTGGCATATGCAGCTGTTGCCGTATGAATGTTTCAACGGTGGTAATTGAATTATCACTGTTTCCTCTCGTGTGCCTCACTTCAGTTTCTGAAGCCCCAGTGCCCATGGAAAATTGAATGAAATAGTATCTGAAGCCCAAGTGCCCACACTATCCATAGAAATTCAGTTGAAAGTTGGGAAATTTAGGACGGTGGACCCCACCTTTTAGCCAGCTGTTTTTATGAAAGAAGACAAACCTTATTTTGCAACTTAATTAGACCTGCACGTGGGATTACAAATTTTAGGACGAAAATACCCCTCCTTTTTGCATACTATTTTCATTGCTACTGCTTTTCAGCGTTGCTTTCACTCCCCTTAACGAAAAAAAACAGGTGCTTCCCCAACACTCTATTCGAACGAAGAAGTGAAGTACGAAGGGTTTTCTTTTCATTTTCCTGACTGAAATCTCTGTAAAGCATCTAGATATTGTTATTCTACATTTTTCATATTTCATCTTGGCTAGGGTTACGTGAAATCCAACGACCTGGTTGCATCTCCTTGAAAATGTTCAAAATATTCCCTCACTCCAAAGCACCTCTCTTCAACCTGCATTTGACCGGTACTACGGCTGTCGGAGATATAGATCTTGAAAAAAAAGCTACACTCGTACAATGGCATTGCATGCGAAGTTTGGTCAATTCCATGTGTTAGGCTTAGTCAATTTCATGCGTTAGGCTTAGTTAATTTTATGTGTTGATCGATTGAATCCATGTCAAACTTGATCAATTCAATTTGAAGCTTACCCAATTTTATGTTAGGGCTCACTTGATCTGATGCTACGCTCGCCGAATTCCATGTTTACCCTGCTCAATTTCATGCTAGGATCACTCAATTTAATGTTTGCCCAGCTTAATTTCATGGTAGATAAGGTCAATTTAATGTTTGCCTCGATAAATATCATACTAGGTTCGCTCAATTTAATGTTTGCCCAGCTTAATTTCATGGTAGATAAGGTTAATTTAATATTTTTCACGATAAATTTCATGTTAGGATCGCTCAATTTAATGTTTGCCCAGCTTAATTTCATGGTAGATAAGGTCAATTTAATGTTTTCCGCGATAAATTTTGACACAAGGATGAATGTGATGAGGATAACTACTCCAAATCCACGGAGCTTCTCTAGACTCCTCACTGAGACTTCTCGAATCCACGAGAAAAGAAAGCAGAAGAATAGAAATAAATTCTAAGAAATTCAAAATTGATTAATCGATCACTAAAACGAGTTCACAACCCTTTAAATAGGGGTACCAAGCAATGGGAAAGAAATCAGAATCAATCGCGACTTACTATAAATAGTAAACTTACTATTTATAGATGATCGTGATGTTTACTAGTGCGCAAGGTTTTCGGCCAAAAATAGTAAGTGTCCTATTTGGCTTCACCAAACCGTTCTCCTAATTATTCTAAGCTCTTTTCACGTTGGGCGCAACCCCTAAAGCCTGACGGATGAAGAGTTACAAGCAAACTAAAACTTACTATTTATAGTAAAAATAAAATTAAAACAAGGAAACGACCATCGATCTAGGGGTTTTTTGCAATTCCGGGTGTCATAACCCGGCATAGCAGGGTTGGTTGGCTAAAGTAGCTCGTTCTACCCCAAAATCATATATTTTACGTCAGGTAACTCATTTCGGATTGTGAGATACGCCCAATCTAAGGTCCGACGGTCCGGATCACTTCTGTCGTCGACGGGGCTTTTCTGATCCATCTTGGCCATGAAACTGTCCGTGACTCGCTCTACATCAGTCCCTTTCACTTCAAAAGAACTCGTCCTCGAGTTCTCATCCTGTGTTGGTTTATGATACTCGATTAGGTCCGCGACGTTAAAGGTCCGTGAGATCGTCATGTCATCTAGAAGATCAATAGCATAAGCATTGTCATTGATCTTTCGAATGATTGAGACGGGTCCAATCTTCTTATTTTTCAACTTGTTGTACGTCCCGGTCGGAAATCTCTCTTTGCGCAGATAGATCATAACGCGGTCGCCCACCTCAAACACTTTTTGTCGCCGGTACTTGTCCGCTTGTTCCTTATACTTCTCATTCGAGGCATGTAGCTTGGTCTGCACTTCCGCATGGATGCCCATGATCTTGTCTGTCATATGTTCTGCTGCAATGCTCGTGCCTGGGTGCTTGGGCAGAGAGACCAAGTCAAGCGTGTGGCGAGGCACTCGTCCATAGATAATCTAGAATGATGATTTTCTTGTCAAGCAGTTCACCATGTTGTTAAATGCAAACTCTGCTTGAGACAAGGTCAAATCCCACTGCTTCGATTTTTCTCCTGAAATACAGCGAAGGAGGTTTCCCAACGTGTGATTCACAACTTCGGTCTGCCCATCAGTCTGTGGGTGGTAAGCACTGCTGAATTGAAGTCGTGTAACGAATCGAGTCCACAAAGTCTGCCAAAAGTGGCTAATAAACTTCGTGTCACGATCAGAAGTAATGGTCTTGGGGACCCCATGTAGTCGTACGACCTCCCTGAAGAATAGATTCGCCACGTATGTTGCATCGAGGGTCTTCTTGCATGGGATAAAGTGTGTCATCTTGGAGAAACGATCTACCACCACGAACAACGAATTCATACCGCATTGTGTTCGTGGGAGACCAAGCACGAAGTCCATTGATAAATCCTCCCAAGGACCGTCAGGCACAGGTAACGGGGTGTAGAGGCCCGTATTCTGAGATTGCCCTTTGGAGGTCTAATAAGCATGACAACGTTGTATGACTTTTCCCACATCACGTACTAATTGCGGCCAGTAATACCGCTCTTCCACAAGAACTCACGTCTTGTCTCGCCCAAGGTGTCCACCAAGGCCACCTCCATGTAGCTCCTAAATAATCTACTCCCTCAGAGAACTTTGGGGGATACACAATCGATTCCCTTTAAAGAGAAAATCGTCCTGTATATGGAGGTCACTGGGGTGACCTTCTTGGGACTTCACCTAAGAATCTTTGAAGTCCTCATCCTCGGCATACAGCTCCTTGAGACAGTCGAAACTGACCACCTTATTGCTCATCGTAACAAGTAGTGATGCACGACATCTAAGTGCATCAGCCACCTTGTTCTGTTGTCCTGACTTGTGCTTCAGAACAAACGTGAATTCCTGTAAAAACGCAACCCATCTCGCATGCACATAATTCACATTAGTCTGACTATTAATAAACTTTAATGCTTGATGATCAGTGTAAAGAACAAACTCTCTTTGAATCAGATAATGCCACCAATGTCGCAGTGCCTGAACAACTGTGTACAACTCAAGCTCATAAGTCGACTACTTCTTTTGAGCTTCGCTGAGCTTTTCGCTGTAGAAGGCTACCGGCCTAGCTTCCTGTGATAATACTCCCCCAATTCTGACGTATAAAGCGTCACACTCAACCTCAAATAATTTATCGAAATTAGGAAGCACCAAGATCGATGTTGTAGACAAACGATGCTTGATCTCATGAAAGCTCTTGTCAGCTTTATCGGTCCACTGGAACGGTCCTTTTTTCATGCAATCTGTTATAGGCGCGACTATGGTGCTAAAATCTCGCACAAATCAACGATAGAAAGTCGTCAACCCGTGAAAACTCCTCACCTTATGAATGTTCGTCGGGATCGACCATTCCCTAATAGTTCACACCTTTTCATCATCCACACGAATGCCAGTGGACGTTACAACAAACCATAAAAACAACAGGCTGTCGGTTAAAAAACTACACTTTTTCAAGTTGAGGTACAACTTATTAATTTGTAAGACCTGTAGCACCTGCTTGAGATGTTTCCTATGCTCCGCCTCATTCTGGCTATATATCAATATGTCATCAAAATATACTACCACAAATCGGCTAGTAAACGGTTTTAGCATTTGATTTATCAAACGCATAAAAGTACTTGGTGCGTTCGATAGGCCGAAGGGCATGACCAGCCACTCATACAACCCTTCTTTGGTCTTAAATGCCGTTTTCCACTCATCATCGGGTCGGATACGAATCTGATGGTACCTGCTCCTTAGATCTAGTTTAGAGAATACCTGGGCCCCTTCTAGCATATCGAGCATGTCGTCCAATCGTGGTATTAGGAACTGATATTTGATGGTAATTTTGTTGATTGTCCGACTGTCGACACACATGTGCCAGCTTCCATATTTTTTTTGGCGTTAATAATGCTGGTACGACACATGGGCTCATGCTTTCTCTCAAGAGACCCTTATGGATCAATTCCTCCACTTACCCCTGAAGTATCTCACACTCCTTCGGACTCATCCGATAATGAGGGCGGTTGGGCAGGCTAGCCCCAGGGACGAGGTCTATGTGATGTTGGATGTCCCTCATGGGGGCAATCTATTAGGTAAATCCTCAGGCTAGACTTCTTTAAATTCGTTTAGCAACAGTGTTAAACTTGGAGGGATGTTTGAGGGTTCCTCTTCCTCGCCCTTCACCACTACGGCGTATACCTTACCGGTTTCTTTGGATTCCTCCATGAAATCCCGAATGGTCAAGAGGGAACTCCCCTCCACTTTAGAAGCTTCAGGGTGGTTCTCTGGTGCCATAGGGGCAAGGATTATTTTTCGACTATCCTTGACGAATACGTAGATGTTGTCTCGTCCCCGATGGGTCGCATCACGGTCCGACTGCCAGGGTCGACCGAGTAGCATGTGGCAAGCTTCCATGTTAACCACGTCACAAAGTATCTGATCCTTATAATTTTTACCAATTGAAAATGAGATAGTGCATTGTTCAGTTACCTTGGTCTCATTCACCTTTTTTATCCAGCCAATTGAGTACGGGGAAGGATGTTTCGTCGTTGGTAGCCGCAACTTGTCCACCATCACCCTTGAGACAATGTTCTCGCTACTACCACTGTCTATGATCACATCACATACCTTTCCATTAACAGTGCACCGAGTACGAAATATATTGTGTCATTGTGGATGTAATTCCTTTCATGGGGTATACAATAATCGCCTCACAATTAGAAATTTGTCATGATCCTCGCCCGTTATTTCATCGCCACCTGCTATTTTTCAGTGGTTTGTTTATGTTCATTATAGCCATTGCCTTCTTCTGCGGCCTCATCTTCAGTGCCCCCTTCGTTTATAGTCAAGTGTGTTGGGGACGTTGAGGACAGGTGTTTGATAAGTGGCCTGGCTGGCCACAGCGGTAACAATTGTTTGACCTTAGCCGAGCATAAGGATTTGGAACCCTATTCGGGCCCGCTGTTGTGGGTGCTGCACGTTGAGGTCTGGATGAACCGTTCTCCGTGTCACGGTTTACGGTTGTAGGAGGTTGAGGACGTTCTCCTACTGGATCTTTTCCTCGTGCTAGCACTGGATCCTGCGTGGGACCCATCATGGGGGGTCGAGTTGAAGGATATGGACAAGCAGGAGCTCTTGCAAGTTGTGTTTTGCCCTACCTGCCAATTGAACTGCTTCATCCACAGTCCCAACCAGGTACATCTGAACTCGGTCCTGAATTATCGGCCGCAACTCGCCTATAAATCGTGCCACTTTCTATGACTCAGATTCTAACAGATCGTTTCATGTAGCCAACTACTGGAATTCTTCAGTGTAATCTGTAACAGTTCGATTTCCTTGTCGGCAATTTTGATATTGTTGGAATAGTATCTGCTCATAATCACTGGGGAGAAATTGTGATCGAAGAAGACGTCTCATCCGTGGCCATGATGAGATCGACACCTTGTTCTTGCGGGCTCGTGAGATTTGTAATTGTTCCCACCATGCAGAAATACCAGATTTTAATTTAAACGCTACCAATTTTACCCTTTTATGATCTGGCATGTCCATATAATCAAAATATCTCTCTACTTCGGCTAGCCAATCGAGGAAATATTTTATACGTAATAAACCATTAAAACTAGGAAGTTCAGCCTTACCTCGATAGTCTCTTTCAGCACGATCTTGGTGATCGCCTCCATGGATTGGTCGTCGGGCAAAACCCTCGTTAAGGTTCTCGTCGCTAGAACTTGAATCATCTGGCGTAGCCCTACGGCTTGCCACTGGTAGTGCTCTATGAAAATCAGAATTGTGTCGTACAGCAACCATGGGTGGTGGAGCAACCATAGGTGGTGGAGTACCGTCTAGGGCTCGGGGTGGAAGTAGCGCATCCGCAAGATGGTCGAGAGTTACCTGCAGCCCTTGCATAGTCAACTGACTTTTCCGGTGGAAAGCGTCCATTCTTTCTGAAAGAGAACGAATCTCTGGATCACCATCCACAGGATTTTAATTCATACCTTCATTGTTTGCCATCGGCCCGAGGGAAATCTTCTCTCTGATACCAATTGACGCAGGGATGAACATGATGAGGATAACTACTCCGAATCCACGGAGCTTCTCTGGACTCCTCACAGAGACTTCTCGAATCCACAAGGAAAGAAAGCAGAAAAATAGAAATAAATTCTAAGAAATTCAAAATTGATTAATTGATCACTAAAATGAGTTCACAACCTTTTAAATAGGGATACCAAGCAATGGAAAAGTAATCAGAATCAAACTACAACTAAAACTCCTAGAAATCGTGACTTACTATAAATAGTAAACTTACTATTTATAGATGATTGTGATGTCTACTAGTGCGCAAGGTTTTCGGCCAAAAATAGTAAGTGTCCTATTTGGCTTCACCAAACCGTTCTCCTAATTATTCTAAGCTCTTTTCACGTTGGACGCAACTCCTAAAGCTTGACGGATGAAGAGTTATAAGCAAACTAAAACTTACTATTTATAGTAAAAACGAAATTAAAACAAGGAAACGACCTTCGATCCAGGGGTTTTTCACAATTCTGAGTGTCGCAACCCAGCATAGCAGGGTTGGTTGGCTAAAGTAGCTCGTTCTACCCCAAAATCATATATTTTACGTCAGGTAACTCATTCCAGATTGCGAGATACGCCCGATCTAAGGTCCGACGGTCTGGATCACTTCTGTCGTCGACCAGGCCTTTTCTGATTCATGTTGGGCATGAAACTGTCCGTGACCCACTCTACATCAAATTTCATGCTAGGATCGCTCAATTTAATGTTTGCCCATCTTAATTTCATGGTAGATAAGGTCAATTTAATGTTTACCGGGATAATCTACTGTTTGCCTAGCTCAATATTATCCTATGCTCGCTCAATTTACAGTTTGCCTATTCAATATCCATGCAATGCTCGCTCAATTTAATGTTTACCCCGCTCAATATCATGTTATGCTTGCTCGAAGAAATGTTTGGCCAACTCAATATCACGCTATGCTCGCTCGAAATATTGTTTGTTACGCTCATTTCCGTGTTTGCCCCGCTCAATTTCATGTTTGCCCCGCTCAATTTCATGTTTGCCCCGCTCAATTTCATGCTTGCCCCGCTCAATTCCTAGTTTGCCCCGTTCAATTTCATGTTTGCCCCGCTCAATTTCATGTTTGTCTCGCTCATTTCCTAGTTTGCCCCGCTCAATTTCATGCCTGCCCCACTCATTTCCTAGTTTGCCCCGCTCAATTTCATGCTTGGCCTGCTCAATTTCTAGTTTGCCCCACTCAATTTCATGTTTGCCCCACTCAATTTCATGCTTGCCCCGCTCATTTTCTAGTTTGCCCCGCTCAATTTCATACTTGCCCCGCTCATTTCTTAGTTTGCCCCGTTCAATTTCATGTTTGCCCCGCTCAATTTCATGTTTGCCCCGCTCAATTTCTAGTTTGTCCCACTTAATTTTATGTTTCCCCCGCTCAATTTTATATTTGCCCCGCTGATTCTCTAGTTTGCCTCCACTCAATTTCATGTTTGCCCCCGCTCAAAACCTAAACCTAAACCTAAACCTAAAACCTAAATGTATTCTCAAATCCCTAAACCTAAACATTAACTTATTCTTAATTCCCTAAACCTTAACCTATAATGTAACTTAAACCTAAACCTATATTGTACACTTGTAACCTAAAACCTAAATGTATTCTCAAATCCCTAAACCCAAACCTTAACCTATTCTCAATTTCCTAAACTTTAACCTATAACCTAAATTAAACCTAAACCTATAACCTACACTTATAACCTAAAACTTAAATGTATTCTCAAATCCCTAAACTTAAACCTACACCTAATCCTAATCTCAACTCCTTAACCTAAACCTAAACTTGAAAACCCAAACCTAACCCCGGTCCCGAACCCGATTTCATAAACCTAAACCTTAACCTATTATCAGTTCCCTAAACCTTAACCTATAACCTAACTAACTTAAACCTAAACCTATAACTGACACTTATAACCTAAACATAAACCTGTAACCTAAATGTATTCTCAAATCCTTAAACCTAAACCTATACCTAATCCTAATCTTAACTCTTTAACCTAAACCTAAACTTGAAAACCCAAACCTAAACCCGGTCCCGAACCCGATTTCCTAAACCTTAACCTATTCTCAGTTCCCTAAACCTTAACCCATAACCCAACTTAAATCCTATACCTATAACCGACACTTATAACCTAAACCTAAACCTATAACCTAAATGTATTCTCAAATCCTTAAACCTAAACCTACACCTAATCCTAATCTCAACTCCCTAACCTAAACTTAAACTTGAAAACCCAAACCTAAACCCGGTCCCGAACCCGATTTCCTAAACCTAAACCTTAACCAATTCTCAGTTCCCTAACCCTTAACCTATAACCTAACTTGAACCTAAACCTATAACCAACACTTATAACCTAAACCTAAACCTATAACCGACACTTATAACCTAAATGAAATAGTATCTGAAGCCTAAGTGCCATCCATAGAAATTCAGTTGAAAGAATACTCTAGACGGTTAGATGCAGGAGGAAATCGATCAGAGCCCATTGTGGAAGTTTGTAGGGTGGTTGAGACATTTTCAGATGATCATCTTCACTATTTCTTGCAAGCAGAGACATCTAAAAGCCGTATTGCGAAGATGATTTCTCACTTAAACATTCATTGAGATTGTGTTGAATCAGTGGCCTTGAATATTAATTATATAGCAAAGAAAGCCCATGAAGCAGGAAAGGAGATGGTACAAATTGTAGCTGAGTTTGAGATTTTAAAGATTTTAGAGATTTTAGAATTGATTGAAGAAGAAGAAGAAGAGACACTGGCTAGGACGCTAAGAGAATCAATGGACTTGGCTTTTGAAAGGAGGGATAGTGCAGACCCAGCATTAAGATCTTCAGTTGAAGCCTTGAAGAGGATGAGTTTCAACAAAGGAGAATCAGACGAGATCAAGTGTACAATTTGTCTGGATGAATTCTCTATAGGGAAGGAGGTCATATGTATGCCATGCTCACATAGTTTTGATAGTGAATGCATAATTCAATAGTCAGAGATGAACCATGTATGCCCGATTTGCCGATTCAAGATGCGGCCTCAACAATTTGAAGAGATTTGATAATTTTATGTTCTTTTTACCTCCATAGATAAGCATGCAGGAAGTCTTTAAAAATCAACTCTACCGAAAATTAGATGAAGGAATGCCTATGGTTTTGCAAAGAGTGAGTCTTCAAAAATGGATTATTAAAAAAGCAATTCTTTTAAGTTGTGGAATGGGCTCATTGTACAGGTGTTTTGAAAGTTTTTTTTTTCACTATTTTTTTAAAGAAAGCTTTTATCAATAAAATGGTTCTATTTTTAGATTTATCTGATTATTATATCAATCTGATCAGATAGACTACATTTATGTGAGATGGGGTTATATAGTCCAAGCCCAGCCCAAAGTTGCTTGGTCTTTTATTTTATTCGTAAAACAACCGAGCAATACTCTCAGTAGGCTCAGCCCTAAGTTTTTGGTCTTTTATACCTAAGCCTGCCCGAAATACTTAACCAACCCATAAGCCCATAGGTTGGCCCAGCCTATTGAGAGCCACTTAGGGTTATTGATATGTTTGGCGCCCTTTGCCGGCAGTGCACGTTCGGCGCCCAAAAAAAAAAGGGTCAGTAATGCCACACTTTGTTGTAGTGTCTTCCTAACAAATATTTACTCTCTTTCTCTTCAGCATCCCATTTCTCTTTCGCATCTTATTCTCAACTCATGAATTCAGGTGAGTACACAACACCAACCATGTCCGTTGTTCAAGAAGACTCGGTCACACCACCAACCATGTCCGTCGTTCAAGAAGACTCGGTCACACCACCAACCGACTCAGTCACAACACCAACCATGTCCGTCGTTCAAGAAGACTCAGTCACAACAGCCTCCCATGCTGAATTCGACCCTTCCACCACCGTTGAAGATGACTCCGACACGTCCTCCAATGATGTATTTGATTTCTCCATTAATGAATCATACAGGGTCCGCTTTGGAAATCTCACCATTTTTAATCGGCAAAGTGTCTATGGAAAATTGAATGAAATAGTAACTGAAGCCCAATTGCCCACACTATCCATAGAAATTCAGTTGAAAGAATACTCTAGACGGTTAGATGCAGGAGGACATCGATCAGAGCCCACTGTTGAACAGACGGAAGTTTGTAGGGTGGTTGAGACATTCTCAGATGATCTTCACTATTTCTTGCAAGCAGAGACATCTAAAAGCCGTATTGCGGAGATGATTTCCCACTTAAACATTCATCGAGACTGTGTTTTATCAGTGGCCTTGAATATTAATTATACAACAAATAAAGCCCATGAAGCAGGAAAGGAGATGGTATAGATTGTAGCTGAGTTTGAGATTTTAGAGATTTTAGAGATTTTGGAATTGATTGAAGAAGAAGAAGAAGAAGAAGAAGAAGAAGAGACACTGGCTAGGACGCTAAGAGAATCAATGGACTTGGCTTTTGAAAGGAGGGATAGTACAGTCCCAGCATTAAGATCTTCAGTTGAAGCCTTGAAGAGGATGAGTTTCAACAAAGGAGAGTCAGACGAGATTAAGTGTACAATTTGTCTGAATGAATTCTCTACAGGGAAGGAGATCATATGTATGCCATGCTCACATATTTTTGATAGTGAATGCATAATTCAATGGTTGGAGATGAACGATGTCTGCCCGATTTGCCGGTTTGAGATGCCCCCTCAACAGTTTGAAGAGAATTGATATTTTTCTTTATTCTTTTTACCTCTATAGATAAGCATGCAGGAAGTCTTTAAAACTTGACTCTACCGAAAATCAAATGAAGGAATGCCTGTGGTTTTGCAAAGAGTGAATCTTCAAAAATGGATTATTAAAAAAGCAATTCTTTTGAGTTCTGGAATGGGCTCATTGTACAGGTGTTTTGAAAGATTGTTTTTTTTTGTTTTGTTTTTTTTTCACTATTTTTTAAAAGAAAGCTTTTATCAATAAAATGGTTCTATTTTTAAATTTATCTGATTATATCAATCTGATCAGGAAGACTACATTTGTGTGAGATGGGGTTATATAGTCCAAGCTCAGCCCAAAGTTTCTTGGTCTTTTATTTTTTTTAGTAAAGCAACCGAGCAATACTCTCAGTAGGCTCAGCCCTAAATTTTTGGTCTTTTTTACCAAAGCCTGCCCGAAATACTTAACCAGCCCATAAGCCCATAGGTTGGCCCAGCCTATTGACCGTAGGTTCCTTTGAAGAGATGGGTCACACATCCAATCCGTCCATCATGTGTGCCCCTCATTTTCTCCAAACCTTAGTATCATCCAAAAATCAGGTTGCCCAAGCAGTGCAAAAACCTGTTTAATACCTTTAAAATTACGTATGTTCTACCTCAGTTTTGAAATGCCCTGATTTGAAGTGCCCAGTCATGGTGGTGGAACCCATCTTCTGAATGGATTAGATGGTTTATAAGAAACAAAGTCATTCCCAGAAAGAAGATGGAAAATTTTAATGGTGAGAAACTCATCCAAGCTCTCTCATGTTGTGTGAACAACATAGGTTTTGTATAAACTGATTTTTGATATTTAGTAAGTGAACTTGAAGGGGCACCTTATGGACGGATTGGATGTGACAACTACAACACCGTGGGCCCCACGCACTGCAAGGTAGAATAAGGCTGTTACCCACTTCTCTTGTGGCACCCCACGTTCAATATGAGTCGTTCATCATGAGGGACCCACCTTTGATTTCCACCGTCCATTATGTAGGTCCCACCTTTACTGTGGACCTTCCATCATGTAGGTCCCAACCTTCAATATGGGCCATTCATCATGTGGGCCGACACTTAATGTCAACCTTCTATCATGTGCTCCCACATTCAATATCCCCACCATTCATCAAGTAAGGCTTACTTTTTATTTTTTTTCTTATATGGATCATGCATCATGTAGGGCCACACTTTGATATAGGTCATCCATCATGTGGGGCTCACCTTTGATGTGGACCATTCATCATATATAGGGTCCACCTTTGATGTGGACCATTCATCATGTGGGCTTATCTGGAAGAGATTGTAAAGTGAAGAGAAGAGAGTAAGATGGGAACTACCTGAAAATTTTAAGGATAAACTCGTCTAAAAATTAGTGCTAGAAGGTGTACTGGGTTTAGCCAAATAAGCTCCTTTTCAAAGAAATTGGAATTAATTTGGTTACTTTGTAAACAAATAAGTTTCCTAATTAGACTTTTACTAAATAATCTAAAAGCTTTTGTTTTTCGTTATATAGAAATAAACGAATAAACTCTTATTCAAGGGATGCCAAACCAACCCTCCTTTAATCAATCCAAACTTGCCTCAGCCTAAGCCCAAGCCAAATTAATAAAACAGGCTTAAATTTTATACTCAGATCATGCGCCTTAGTATTTCGCCAAACGGCAAGCCCAATTGAGCCATACTGGCACATTGACAACCCAGCAACAATCCTAACAATCACTTGAAAAAAAAAAGAAGCTTAAATCAAATAAAATATTAAATATATCAGTAAAAGTTTGATAACACTGATGGCAGAAAAATCATCTCCCTTGCATGTCCTGGAGCGTCATCTCAAATCGACAGATAGGGCACACTTGGCTTTCCTCCAACCATCCACGATAGAACCAACTTTGGTTGTGAAATAAGCAGCTTCTCCACACGCACCTTTTACACGTATCACACGTGAGAACATGAAACTTACATCGAATCTAAGATTTGTACTACTAGTTCCCATCAACACGCAGTTTTTCACAGATCAAAAAGATCTTCTTATCAAGCGATCCATGCCTTTAGCAGATCGTTCTAGAAAATGAATATAACAACCCATTTTTGAAATACGGGCGTGGCCCACCTGATCACTGAATAAAAATGAATTTACTACCATATTATCATTATGGTGGAATCCCCTCCCGTTTGGGACCATGCTCCACAGTATCGTTACAAAACATATGGACGGCGTGGATATACAATACATACATCGAAGTGGGTCCTACAGTCAGGGTCGCACCCACATTAATGGTTCCGCGGTGGCAGCCGCACTCCACAGAACCACAACTACTACCATCCCCTCTTCTCCTCTCATCAGGAGTCGTTTGGCACCCACAAAATCTTCGATTTCGTAAAATGTCGTCGAGAAGAGTTGCCGCTGCCGCTGCCGCTGCTCAAAAGGGTAAAACTCTCTCCTCTCCAGCTTCTATTGAAATTACCATTTCTACCCTTGATTCTAAAATCATAGAGAACAAGATCCCTACTCCCGTCAAATTCAACCATTTGGTGAATGATCTATCCAATTCGATTCGAGCTGGTGCTTTTGTGAGGTTAGAGGATGCAGTGGGCCTCTTCAATCTTATGGTCTGCACGCAACCGCTGCCTTCAATCCAGACATTTAGTAACCTGTTAGCTACGATTGCCAGAATGCGACACTATTCAACTGTGATTTCTATGCATCGAGAAATGAATCGGTTAGGGATCCCATCCAATATCTATACTTGGAGCATTCTTCTCAATTGTTTCTGCCGCTTGAATGGCGTCCGTTTCGGTTTCGCTGTTCTCGGCAACATCCTGAAACGAGGCCATGAGATGAATGCCGTGACTCTGACACTTTATTAAGGGGTTTTGTATGGAAGGGCGGATGGGGGAAGCAAGTGGTTTCTTTCTGAAGACGGTAGAAATGGGATATCCTTATAATGTGGTGTCGTTCGGGATACTAATCGACGGTCTTTGCAAGTCGGGGAACACCGGAATGGCTCTTGGGTTGCTTCGGAAAATGGAGAAGGGAGTGGGTAAATGTAGTCCTGACCTTACTGTTTATACCACAATCATCGACAGTCTATGCAAAGATGGGCTCACAAAAGAGGCCCTTAATCTCTTCTTAGAAATGGTTGGTAAAGGGATTCAGCCAAATGTTTTCACTTACAATTCTTTAATTCATGGACTATGCAATTTAGGGCAGTGGAAAGAAGCAATGAGTCTGTTTGAGGAAATGTCGAATCAAAGAGTCTCACCCAATGTGACAACCTTCAACATACTAGTGAATGCTTTTTGCAAAGAAGGAATGGTTAAAGAAGCCAATGGATTACTAAAATGGATGACCCAGAGAGGTGTGGAGCCTAATGTAATCACGTACAATGCATTGATGGATGGCTACTGTTTTATTGGCCACATGGATGTTGCCTTAAAGATATTTGATTACATGGTGTGTAAAGGTCATAAGCCTAGTGTCATGACTTATAACATGTTAATCAACGGCTATTGCAAGAAGCAGATGGTAAACGAGGCTATGCGGCTTTTCCGAGAAATGCCTTGCAAGGGATTGAAGCCCAATGTTGTTACTTACAACACTCTTATAGCTGGGTTGAACCGGGTATGGAGAATTGTGGCTGCACAAGAGCTCTTCAATGAGATGCAAGCTCATGGACAATGTCCGGATCTCATCACATACACCATTTTGATGGATGGGCTGTGTAAAAGTGATCGTCTTGTCGAGGCAATGAAACTACTTAATGAGATGCAAAATAGAGAAATTCAATCAGATAATAAAGTCATTGATGTCCTTATCAATAGGATGTGTGAAGCTAGAGAACTTAAATACGCGAAGGAGCTTTTCAGTTGGGCCTCCACCACGGGCTTGGGGAATGATGTTAGGACATATAACACGTTAATCAATGGGTTTTGTAAAGAAGGGCTTTTGGAGGAAGCTAATGGATTGTTCTTGCAAATGGAAGAGAAGGGTTTCCAACCAGATAGTGTCACCTTCAATGCTTTAATTAGGGGTTTTCTACAAAAGAATGAGACCCTCAAGGCAATGCAACTTCTTGGGGAAATGGCTAAAAGACATTTTTCTGCGGATGCATCCACCGCAACTATGTTAGTGGGCTTGCTCACAGAGGACGAAAAAGGTCAAGAATACCTGGGAATGCTTCATAAATTTGTGCCCTAAGGCGAAGGAGAGGTGATTTGGTGAACATCGATTCAACATCAACTCTCTCTCTCTCTCTCTCTCTCTCTCTCTCTCTCTCTCTCTCTCAAGTTGTAACGGCCCATACCATAATTGTAACAATAGTATCTGTTCTGACCACTGTTACTGTTAGGGAATACCTTGCTTGTAAGAGGTTGATACACATTCAACTCCTCCCATGTTCCTTTGAGTTCCTGTAATATTCACCTAGCAATTTATCTCCTTGTTGGAAAGAAAAAAACCTCTTCAAATAATTGGTGTGGATTGAGTGATGTTTTTATTTTTATTTTATTTTTTATGAATACATCTCTCATGGATAGAGTTGTACATGAATCGAGTTAGCTCAATCATCTCGCTCGACTCAACTTGGAAAAACTCGAAATTGGATTCAGACCAAGTCGAGTTGGTTTTTAGAGCTCGAAAAAAATTTCAAGTTGAGTTCAAGCTTGCCCGAGCTCCACTCGACTTAGATTGAACCTCAACTCTAATCGACTCAGATTGAATCGGTTCGATGACTCGGTTATTTTGATATTGATGTTGCTCGCCCAGTGGTTGATGAAATGACTTAGCGAAGTGTTGTTTCGGGTGCATACATTCTCTGCAGGATCGGCTAGTGGCGAGGAAGGAATGGAATCGAAACAATCACTACAAAAAAAAAAACTTTACATTATAAGGCTGCCCTCATATCTTGATTTTGATGTTGCTCACTGTGTGTCTGATGAAATACCTGTAAAGTGTTGTCACTGTTTTACACTTTGTTTGAAATTGAAGATGCACTCTATGTGTTTGAGAAAATGTCGCACAGGCTCGAACTTGTCTGAGCTGTTGATTGAATCAAGCCGAGCTGGCCAGATAGGCTCAAGAAACGAGTCGGGCTGAGTTCGAGCTGGGGTTAGCTACTAGCTGAGCCAAGCCGAGTTGTGCCAAGCTCGTCTCGGTTCGACTCATTTACAACTCTACTCATGAAGAATCCTAAACCTTATTTTCCATATCTAGAAACATCTCTAACAGACATTTCCATACTATTCCACAAGCACGTCACGATCTGAGCATTGTCCTAAATCCATTCATTATATTTACTTCTTTTCATCCAATTTCTCCTATTGTTCCCCTTGGCTGTCAAGACTCGTATAGATTTAGAATACTGGCCATTTAACTTGATAGTGGATATTTGAACCCTCAAAAAGTCATATGGATTTACGAACCTGTTTTTTGCTTACCCTTCATATCCATTACAAATAGAGGCAATAAAAACCAGAAAAAATGGATGTACAATGCTTATGGAAGTAAGGGCTAATGCTTTTGGAAACTTGAATGCTTCAGCCACACAATCCAACACAATGCGTACACAATACAGGATGCACCAATCAGCCCAAACACCTTAACCAAATACTAGAAAGAACTACGATCATGTACACATCACCAACACCACTCACACATAGGCCATTGAAGAGGACAATGCACTAGAAATAACTCTAAGTTTCTTAAAAAGCTATGAGCACAAGAGAACATGAAGGAAAGGAAGAGAAGGTTTTTGATAGGTAAGGGAAAAGAAAGTGATTGGAACTTGATCGATTACCACTCTAATACCATCTAGTTTGATGTAAGAGAGAAGAAAAGATGGAAAAGGGAACGAAGACAATGGGAAAGGAAGAGAGTTACTGTTGGACGTCCCCCACCCTCTTGCTTATATGTAATGTCTCGGAAAAATCTGTACAAAGACCCGAGTACCACCTCAGGCAGAAATCACTCGGGATCAAATCCTTTAGAAATTAGACGAGGATTAACTAAGTGCTAAACTAGGTTACCTGTGAAATTAGCACTAATCACTTTAAATACGATCTGTAAGGCCCAAAACGAGTAGAATCATTAATGCTACTTTACTCTGAAATTTAGAATCAATCATTAAACCCGGTTGTTCTCGGGAGCACCTTGAAACTCCGTATCAGACCTGGACCACACGTCGAAAGTCCGATGACCGCGAAACTATATGGATATGACCGCCTTACTGGGCTTGGCAACCATCTCGGAAATCAAATCCAGATAGTACCCAGAAACTCACAACTTGAGCCTGGAGCGAAGTGTGTGAGAAACGTGAATATCTTTAGAAATTGAACTTAGATTTAAGTGATTTGGGCTGTTCGCTTGCGGGCCAAATTTAAGCTTTCAAACCGTCAGAAGCTGACCTAAATACACCCTCGGATCAGGAAAATTTCCCAGCACAGGTCCGTGTACTTGTGGCCCTGATTGAGTGGCGATGACCGTTGAACTGAAACTGGTCCGCCACGGTCGATCGGTAAATCCGATCGGACCGAAAACCTAACAGGACTTAGATCCAACGTCAGGAAGCTTAAGTCCGACCGCACGCAGAAAAGGGTCCTCTAGAAGTGCTTCGTTGAGCCGAAACAGATGGGTTTTGGCTATAACCTAAGTATACCATGGCCCTGGGGCCATTGAGCTCACGTTTGAGCCTATATAAGGGTCTTAAACCCTCTTTTTCCCTTCACATACGAATTTGCAAACCCTAGAGAGAGAAGAGAGAGAAAAGAGAAGGAAAGAGAGAAAAAGAGAGAGTGTGTGGGAGATTGTTCTCGGGACTCAATCTCGCCGTTCCACGTGCTTATCCACCATTCCTGTATCGCTATTCGGGTGATTCTGATCCCGTTTTTAGGTAAGAAAACCTAACCCTAATCTGTTTTAGGGTTTCAGATAGTGTAAGTGATGAAATAGCTAACCTAATTCATGCTATAGGTTGTCATTCTACTGTTGACAAAGACTTTGTGTCTAAATTGAATTCATTACGCGTTTACCGGCGTAAGGTGCGGACTATAAACGTTTAGGTTATGGTTTTCAAGGCTTTCAATGCCGGTTAATGATTTATAACTGACGTGAGTGCTATTTCACATGCTAAATGCGATGCCTGATTCGCTTTACAGATATATATGAACTATGTTGAATATAGTGTATTCCATGTGTTTGTCGAATTGATTGAATGCGTGTAGAATTTGGATTCATGTTTGACATGATTATCCATCATGGATATAGGATTGTTGTATATGCGACAACTCCTTGGTGAAAGGATTTGCCCTAATACATGTTATGGCTAATATACGTCATGTATGTTGTAGTGTGTAGCCTAAGTGTTTGTAGAAATGTCTAAATGAGTATGGAATTTGTATTCGTGATTGCCATGTTTATCTGTCGTGGATACATGGTGGTTGCGTGCGTGACAACTCCTTGGTGAAAGGAGTTGCCCTAATGCATGTTGTGGTCGACATACGTCATGTATGTCGAAGTGTGTAGTCGAAGTGTTTGTAAAAATATTTGTATGAGTAAGTATTTGGTAAATTATACTTTATATGGGTGTTGAGATAAGATTCTCAACTACCTTAACTGTGTGTATAAATCCCTCCATGCAACTTACATTATATTGTCCGTTTTACATATGAAATGAATATGTGTGAAATCATGTTTATGTTATGTTTCATGAAATACTCAAATGGTTGATATTACTTGAAGGATTAGTTTAATGCTGAGGTGCCTATTCATATATGATTCCTTGTTATGTTTAAGTGCGGTTGGGACTATGATATAGTCCAGGCAATCGGTAACAGATTCTAATCGGGTGGCTGAAGTTGTCTCGCCACACGGGACGTGTTCGATGAATCCGAGCCGTACTTTGGTTGTCGGCAGTGGTTAGGCCACATGGAGTGCTTACGCAATTCATGTCGATTAACTCAAAGTGCGCTCGTACCAGTCAAGCTCGTCAAGTAACCCGATTGACCCGATGTATGTTCACCATGTATGGACGCTACTGCCTGAACGTAAGGTACCAAACTCACCAGTGGAAACCCCGTTAACCTTGGTACCTCGATCCGCTAAGACTCATGAGCCGGACATGGTGGTATGGGACACAGTGGTCGAGCTGTCGGCCTACGCTGGGGTGATGAGCCCACCCGTAGTGACTAGCGAGCAACCTAAGCTCGTGAGCCGAATACGGTGGTATGAGACGCTATATTCGAGCTGTCAGCCTAGACTAGGTGACGAGCCATTCGTAGTGACCTCGAGCATACTCTCAGCCTGCATTGAGGCGACGAGCCTTTCTGTAGCAACTAGAGTATAAGCTAGGCCTGATCGAGGTGACGAGCCCTTTGTAGTGACCTAGAACCGCAACATCGTATGATATTTACTAGGACTGACGACCTTAGAATGGATCATTATTTGGGAAATGATATAAGGGAGGTACCTTAGTTTTCCAATCCTGCCGTATGAAAAGGACTAATAAGAACTTGGTAATCACGCTCATGCACTGCATTGCATGTGCCTTTGGCGTTGGAGTTGAGCATTGAGGAAGTGATTGCATGCCGCGACCGTGAGATGAAGTTCGCAGAGGGAGTGCAAGCGAGGGCATGCATCATTAATACATACCATTCTTGCATTAATCAGAGTACTTAGGGATGCTTGATTGTATTGCTTTATCATTGCTGCTTGACTAAATTGATAACATGTTAACCTTTGCTTTATAACTCCACTGAGTTGATCACTCACTCCCACGTTCTGGGACGGTGTTTTAAACACCAACCAGACCCTATTGTAGTTTCAGATGATGGCGCAGTCTGCGAGGCGGAGCCAGACTTTGAGGATGATGAGGAGGCATTTTCATATATGCAGTATTCAGACGGGTTTATATAGACCGTTCTGATCGGCGAGGCTTCAGGGCTTATACTTTGTAGTGGACCACCACATTTTGACATTTTGTATTTTGAAACAATACTTGTAACTATTTGACCTGGCAACGCGTACATACTTTAGGACCTACAGTGGTTTTTACGTTCCATGTATTTCTCTCAGTCTTCCGCTTGCATAATTCGACTATCCCTGGAGTATGTTTTGCTATTTTAGCTTAATCTCATTCATGTTTTATGAACTAATACGGACAACATTTAAATCATCATTATCTATGTTGCATAAGTGATGCGTTGGAACTCGGGAATTGGGCTCCTGCTCGACCTCCGATTTTCAGGGCGTTACATTATATTTACTTAAATCATAAAACAAAGTCTGTATCCAAATTTGGAACCTCCCTTTCAAATTTTGGATAAACAAAGTGTTCATAGAAATCAAGGCTTGTATCAAAATGGTAGTAGAGATTGATTTGTTGTTCGAATATTGTGAGAAAATTTGTTTTGTTATAATCTAAATACAGAAGAAAAAACTGCAAATGGTGCCGAAAAATATTTGAATACAGTAAAAAATGATAGCATTTTCATAAAGTTGTAGAAGGAATCTCAGGAGTTGGTTATAGGTGTAGGGAAAGGTAGCTCGAGCTCGTTGTTGATAGCGAATCAGAACATGGAAGATGATGGAACACCATATCGAGCAATGGATGATAAATCATTGTGTTGTAAGTCCCTCATTGGTGGGCAGAAAGGTGGAGGGAATAAAAGAGAAGAGGTATTGATGCATGGTAGTAATGATACCAATGTCAGTCATGGCCAAAGCTTTCAACGGGTATGGGTCTCTTTAGGGGGGTCAAGACGCTTCGAACAAGAGTCGAGCAATAAGCGTAGGGTATTTTTCTTGTTTTAATGAAGGAGAACAGAATGGTGACATGTGGTTGTGATGTCACAAAAAAATGCTTTTTAGCGTAGCGAAGTTTTGAATGGAACTTTTAATGTGGGCCTCACATTGCGTGTGGAAGGTGTCTCGCGAGTGGTTTTGTTAACACAAATGGGAACCACACCTATGGTTTGCTTCACATAGATGGGGGAAAGTAGTGACGGCATGTGCTTGAAATTAATATAACGATATGGTGGTTTGTCTCTTTCGTCTTCTTCTTCTTCTTTGACTTCGGATTGCTAGGAGAAAGAGAATATCTTCAGGAGCAATTGAACGTTTCCATCTTGAAATTATTGGAGGATTAGGTAGAGTTTGGAGAGTGCAATGGGGTCTACGTTAAGCATCAATCAGTTGAAAGTTCCGACCAAGTGATGATGATTCATAAAGGTACACTGTTGCCATTATTAGATCTATAGAGGCAAGAGGAAGATGAAGAGGCATCGACAGAGAGTTTGGCAATGGTTGATCTGATAGTTTCTCACGAGGTGTAGAAGAAAGAGAGGAGCTCAGCAAAGAGAAGGGCAAGCACAATTTCTCTATGAAGATAATAAGTGGAATGCGCGTCATCTGAGGTGTCTGTAAAAGAGGGCACATATTAGGAATAATTGTAAACAATACAAGACTTAAATAGTAGCTTTCCAGGCAAGGTATTTCGTATAGGTAACTATGGCCGTAATGGTCACCACCATTACCAATATGGGCATCGGCCATAACGGCCGATACGGGGAGCATAACTCTCTCCTCTCCAGCTTCTATTGAAATTACCATTTCTACCCCTGATTCTAAAATCATAAAGAACAAGATCCCGACTCCAACCCAATTCAACCATTTGGTGAATGATCTATTCAATTCGATTTGAGCCGGTGCTTTTGTGAGGTTAGAGGATGCAGCGGGCCTCTTCAATCATATGGTCTGCATGTAGCCACGCCTTCAATCCAGACCTTTAATCGCTGTTAACTACTATTGCTAAAATGAAACACTATTCGACCATGATTTCTTTGCTCGGAGATGAATTGGTTAGGGATCCCATCCGATATCTGTACATGAACATTCTTCTCAATTGTTCCTGCTGCTTGAATGACATCGGTTCTGGTTTTGCTATTCTCAGCGACATCCTGAAACGTGGCCATGAGCCGAATGTCGTGACTTCGGCTACTTTTATTAAGGGGTTTTGTATGGAAGGGCGGATTGGGGAAGCGAGTAGTTTCTATCTGAAGACGGTAGAAATGGGATATCCTTATGATGTGGTGTCGTTCAGGATACTAATCAACGGTCTTTGCAAGTCGGGGAACAATGCAATGACTCTTGGGTTGCTTCAGAAAATGGAGAAGGGAGCAGGTAAATGTAGTCCTGACCTTACTGTTTATAACACAATCATCGACAGTCTAAGCAAAGATGGGCTCACAAGCGAGGCGCTTAACCTCTTCTCAGAAATGATTAGTAAAAGGATTTTGCCGGATGTTTTCACTTACAATTCTTTAATTCATGGACTATGTAATTTAGGGCAGTGGAAAGAAGCAATGAGTTTGTTTGAGGAAATGTCGAATCAAGGAATCTCACCTGATGTCACAACTTTCACCATACTGGTGAATGCTCTTTGCAAAGAATGAACGGTTAAAGAATCCCATGGATTACTAGAATTGATGACTCAGAGAGGTGTGGAGCCTAATGGAATCACATATAGGGCATTGATGAATGGCTACTGTTTTATTGGCGAAATGTATGCCGCCTTAAAGATATTTGATTACATGGTGTGTAAAGGTCATAAGCCTAGTGTCGTGACTTATAACATGTTAATCAACGGCTCTTACAAGAAGCAGATGGTAGACAAGGCCATGCAGCTTTTCCGAGAAATGCCTTGTAAGGGATTGAAGCCCGATGTTGTTACTTATAACACTCTTATATGTGGGCTGTACCGGGTACGGAGAATTGCGGCTGCACAAGAGCTCTTCAATGAGATGCAAGCTCATCGACAATGTCCGAATCTCTTCACATACACCATTTTGATGGATGGGCTGTGTAAAAGTGATCGTCCTATCGAGGCAATGAAACTACATAAGGAGATGCAAATTAGAGGAATTCAACCAGATAATAAAGTTATTGATGTTCTTATCAATGGGATGTGCGAAGCTAGGGAACTTAAATATGCGAAGGAGCTTTTCAGTTGGGCCTCCACCATGGGCTTGGGGAATAATGTTAGGACATATAACATGTTAATCAATGGGCTCTGTAAAGAAGGGCTTTTGGAGGAAGCTAATGGATTGTTCTTGCAAATGGAAGAGAAGGGTTTCCAACCAGACAGTGTCACCTACAATGCTTTAATTAGGGGCTTTCTACAAAAGAATGAGACCCTCAAGGCAATGCAACTTCTCGGGAAAATGGCTAAAAGACATTTTTCTGTGGATGCATCCACCGCAACTATGTTAGTGGGCTTGCTCACAGAGGACGAAAAAGGTCAAGAATACTTGGGAATGCTTCATAAATTTGTGCCCTATGGAGAAGGTGAGGCGATTAGGTGAACATCAATTCAACATCATCTCTCTCTCTCTCTCTCTCTCTCTCTCTCTCTCTCTCTCTCCATGACGGCCCATACCATAATTTTAACAATAGTATCTGTTATGACCATTGTTACCGTTAGGGAATACCTTGCTTGTAAGAGGTTGATACACATTCAACTCCTCCCGTGTCCCTTTGAGTTTCTAGTAATATTCACCTAGCGATTTATCTCCTTGTTGGAAAGTAAAAAACCTCTTCAAATAATTGGTGTGGATTGAGTGATGTTTTTATTTTTATGAATCCATTTCTCATGGATAGAGATGTACACAAGTCGAGTTAGCTCGGTCAGCTTGCTTGACTCGACTCGGAAAAGCTCGTCTCGCCTCGGCTAGAAATTGGATTCGGACCAAGTCAAGTTGGTTTTTGGTGCTCGAAAAAATTTCAAGCTGAGTTCAAGCTTGCCCGAGCTCAACTCGGATCGAACCTCAACTCGAATCGACTAGGATCGATTCAGCTCAATGACTCAGTTATTTTGATATTGATGCTGCTTGCCAAGTGTTTGATGAAATGACTCAACAAAGTGTTTTTTCGGGTGCATACATTCTCCGCGGGATCAGCTGGTGGCGAGGAAGGAGTGGATATGAAACAAATCACTAAAAAAAAAAAACTTTACATTATAAGATTGCCCTCATATCTTGATTTTGATGTTGCTCGCCGAGTGTTTGATGAAATACTTGTAAACTGCTGTTACTGTTTTGCATTATGTGTGAATTTGAAGATGCACCCTATGTGTTTAAGAAAATGTCGCACAGGCTCGAACTGGCCTACATTATTGACCAAATCGAGCCGAGTCAAGCCCAGCTCAAGAACCGAGCCGAGAGTTTGAGTTTGGGTTAGCTATCTTGGCGAGTGAGCCGAGCCGAGTGAGTCAGTACAAGCTCGACTCGGTTCGACTCATGTACAACTCTACTCATGGAGAATTCTAAACCTTATTTGCCATATCTAGAAACATCTTTAACAACATTTCCATACTATTCTACAAGCACGTCACAATCTGAGCATTGTCCTAAATCCATTCATCATATTTACTTCTTTTCATCCCATTTCTCCTATTGTTCCCCTTGGCTGTTAAGACTTGTATAGATTTAGAATACTGGCCATTTAACTTAATAGTGGATATTTGAACCCTCAAAAAGTTAGATGGATTTATGAACCTGATTTTTGCGTAGCCTTCATCTCCATTACAAATAGAGGCAATAAAAACCAGAAGAAATGGATGTACAATGCTTATAGAAGTAAGGGCTAATGCTTCTAGAAACTTGAATGCTTCAGCCACACAATCCAACACAATGCATACACAATACAGGATGCACCAATCAGCCCATACACCTTAACCAAATACTAGAAAGAACTACGATCACATATACATCACCAACACCATTCACACATAGGCCATTGAAGAGGCAAGTGCACTAGAAATAACCCTAAGTTTCTTAAAAAGCTATGAACACAAGAGAACATGGAAGAAAGGAAGAGATGGTTTTTGATAGGTAAGGGAAAAGAAAGTGATTGGAACTTGATCGATTACCGCTCTAATACCATCTAGTTTGATGTAAGAGAGAAGAGAAGTGGAAAAGAGAGGAGAGAAAGAAAGGGGAAGGAAGAGAGAGTTAGTGTTGGACGCCCCCCACCCTCTTGCTTATATTTACTCAAATCATAAAACAATGTTTGGATCCAAATTTGGGACCTCCCTTTGGAATTTTGGATAAACAAAGTGTTCACAGAAATTGAGCTTGTGTTGAAATGGTAGTGGAGATTGATCTACTGTTCGAATATTGTGACAAAATTTGTTTTGCTAGGATCTAAATAAGGAAGAAAAAACTGCAAATGGTGTCGAAAAATATTCGAATTAGAGTCGAAAATGATAGCATTTTTGTAAAGTTGTAGAAGGAATCTCAAGAGTTTGTTATAGGTGTAGAGGAAGATAGCTCGAGCTCGTCGTTGATGGCGAATCAGGATGTCGAAGATGATAGAATGATAAATCATTGTGTTGTAAGTCCCTCATTGATGGGTAGAAAGGTAGGGGGAATAAAAGAGAAGAGGTGTTGATGCGTGGCAGTAATCAGGGTTGTACATGAACTGAGTTAGCTCGGTTAGCTCGCTCGACTCGACTAAAAAAAGCTCGATTCGAAACTGAGTTCGACCCGAGTTGAGTTGATTTTTTAGCTCGAAAAAATTTCGAACTGAGTTCAAGCTTGCCCGAGCTCGACTCGACTCGGATCGAACCCCAACTCAAATCGAACTCAGATCAAACCAGTTAGATGACTCGGTTACTTTAATATTGATGTTGCTCACCAAGTGTTTGATGAAATGACTCAATAAAGTCTCGGCTGGTGGCAAGGAAGTTATGTATATTAAACAAATACCATTTTTTCTTGATTTTGATGTTGCCTACAAGGTGTTTGATGAAATACCTGTAAACAGCTGTTGTTGTTTTACATACAGTAAGAAATTGAAAGTGCAATCCATGTGTTTGTGAAAATGCTGCACAGGCTCGAACTTGCCCGAGCTGCTGACCAAACTGAGCCGAGTTGGCCAGTCAAGCTTGAGGACTGAGCCGAGTCGAGTTCGAGCTGGGGTCAGCTAGTGGCCGAACCGAGTTGTGCCAAGCTCGACTCGGTTTGACTTGTGTACACCTCTAGTAGTAATGATACCAATGTCAGTCACGGCCAAAGCTTTCAACGGGTGTGGGTCTCTTTTTAAAGGGGGGGGGAAGATGCTTTAAATGAGAGGTTGAGCAGTAAGCTTACTTTTCTTCTTTTTAATGAAGGAGAAGAGAATGGTGACATGTGATGGTGACATCATAGGAAAAAAAAAAACGCCTTTTCAGCGTAGTATCGTTTCAAAAGGAACTTTTAATGTGGGCCTCTCATCGCATGTGGAAGGTGTCTTGCGAGTGGTTCTGTTAACACAATTGGGAGCCACACGCGTGGTTTGCTTCACATAGATGGGGGAAAGTTTAAGTGATGGCACGTGCTTGAAATTAATATATAACGATATGGTGGTTTGTCTCTTTCTATTCTTTTTCGACTTCAGATTGCTAAGAGAAAGAGAAGAGAATATCTTCAGAAGCAATCGAACGTTTCCATCTCGAAATTATTGGAGGATTAGATAGAGTTTGGAGAGTGCAATGGGGTCTACATTGAGCAACAGTCAGTTAAAAGTTTCAACCAAGCGATGATGATTCGTAAAGGTATAGTATCGTCAGTGTCAGATCTACAGAGGTATGAGGAAGATGAAGAGGCATTGACAGGGAGTTTCGCAAGGGTTGATCCAACAGTTTCTCATGAGGTGAAGAAGAAAGAGAGGAACTCAACAAAGAGAAGGGCAAGCGTAGTTTCTCTATCAAGATAATAAGTTGGAACGTGCATCATCTGGGATGTCCATAAAATAGGGTACAAATTAGGTATAATTGTAAACAATACAAGCCTTAGATAGTAGCTTCTAGACAAGGTATTTCGTATAGTTAATGGTGGCTGTAATGGTCACCACCATTACCAATATGGGCATAAGCCTTAATGGCCGATACTAGGGGCATAACGACCGTTACGACCCCTGTAACGGCTGAATTTTTATTTTTATTTTTTTCCTGAAAAGTTATGGAATAATATTTAAACAATTTAGAATAATATAAACATTCCAATTATGTATTCATTTTTAAAAACATGTTTATGATAGCATAACGGTCTACTCTTTGGTGAGAGTGTTGTATCTGGTTGTTTGGTGAAATTATGAACATGTTTACGTGTATCTAATATTTACTCCTCATAATCAAGCATTAGAACTAGAAATCGAAAAAAGGCATAAATACAAATTTATTTATTTTTTGAAAAAAATGACCCTCGGAGCTTTTTATTCACCTAAATCGCTTCAATCTATGATTTTAATCCTAAAAAATATAGTAAGAGTGGTGGAAATCTGTTGTTGAATAATATAAGATTTGGAAGAAAGTTACGAAGTTAGAAGGGAAGGCCCTTGTGTTTAGGAGGAGGGTTAATGCTAATTAAGGCGGCGATGTCTAACCTACAAGTTTACTACATGCCCTTATTTAAGTATCCGAAAGTGGTGGTGGAGAAGCTTGAAAAAATTAGGCGGGATTTCTTGTGGAAGGGGGCAAAACAAAAGCATAAGTTTCATCTTATGAAGTGGGATGAAGTGTGTTAGCTATGGGATCAAGGAGGAGCCGGTCTTAGGGTCTTGGGAGAGATGAATTTAGCGTTATTAGGTAAGTGGGTGTGGAGGTTTCGTATTGAAGATGATAGTTTATGGAGAGAAGTGGTGGGAAGAAAGTATGGGTTTCAAAAAGGTTCTTGGTGGATTAAGGGATCATTGTTGTATCAGGCATTGTTTCTTTGGAAAGCGGTGGCCTTGTTAAAAATTTAGGTTTGGGAAGGAGTGGGGGTTTCTTTGGGTAATGGTGAGGGGTTCAGATTTTGGGAGGATGTTTGTCTACATGATAAAAAATTGAGGGAGTTGCTCCCCTTTTAGCAGGGATTTTGCAAGAGGTTAACTTGTGAGTGGCAAGGTGCTATTCTTTCCAAGGAGATGAAGTTATTTGGGCTCCTCCTTGTAGGAGAAACTTAATGAGCAACCTGTAGACGAGTTGTTGAGATTGTTGGAAATGTTGTGCTAGGCGTGCCCTTTGGTCTTACAAAGAGATTTGATGTGGTGATTAGAAGAAAAGTCCAGCAAGTTTTCAGTTAAATCTATCTACCAAATGATCAGTTGCGGTTAAATGTCAACGGGGTTAGTCACACAGCTTAATCTTTGGAGATAGCTAGCTTGGCAAGTGTGAACTGTGAAGTAACAAAGTGGATACAATCGACAATTTGTGCAAGAGAAAAATGATTCTTCTAAATGTGTTTTATGTGTTACCAGGATGAGGAATCAGTGAATCATCTTTTCATTCATTGCATAGTTGTAAAGAAAGTATGGGAGGGATTTCTTGGCATGTTTGGTTCTCGGTGGGTCATGCCGTGTTCCATAGACTCTTTCCTTTTGTCTTGGCATGGTGGGGGTAAAGGGTAGATCAACATGGCTAAAGACAAAAAATGTTTCATTTTTTTATTAATACATTGAGCTATACTTGAATCAAAAGAAAAAAATAATAATAAAAAAATAAAAATTCGTTGAATTCGTGATGGTAAAATAGTGTGGGGTTTGTTTCATTTCTGCCTGATTTCTGAGAATGAGGATTCTTTTGTTGACTTCGAATGAAATCTGATTGAACATGGGGACTTGGTTCTTCTTAATTTCTGGTTTTTGGTTGATATGATTGCATGGTGGAAAAAAGAACATGGTTATGTGAATAAAAATGCAATAATAAAATAAGTGCAATGTGCATGTGTGTGTGCATCATAGTTATCAAAATCATTCACCTAGGCATTTCAATGGTTGCACAACTACTAGGTGTATACTGTCCTGGTGGCCTAAAACAATCATGTACGAAATTCATTACCTTGGAATGTCAATTTATATGACAAATTAAAGAAATATGCACGTTTCCCTTCGGATTTGTAAGCTAGCCTCAGGCCAAGAATTCAAGAACTAGCCTTTTTCTGGATTTGGCTTGATGACTTGATAGGATTGTATTCATTAGCTGATTCTCTCTCTTTTATTTTTTTAGCTGACATGGTTATTTTTTCTTTTTTATTCTTAACTCATCTTTTTTTTGGAAACCAGTCAAGGCAGAAGTTGGAAATTGAGGATCTTTGCTTATTTGAATCCTCTGTTTTGATGTACCCCATGGCTTATTTTCCCATTTTTGGAATCCACTTCTATATCCCTCTGTCACCTCTATAGCTAGCTGTAGACACTTTATCACATCTCATTAGTTATATATATATATATATATATATATATATATATATATATATATATATATATATATATATATATATATATCAATTTCTTCATCCTCAACTTCACCTAATCTTGTGCTATTTACATGTGCTCAAGTTTTTGATGTATTTGTTTATCTATATGTCAGAAAGATGATCTTTGAGAAGTGCCATAGCCAAGCTGTTGGAGCCATCCCATCAAAACCATCTCTTTCACATAGAGACCAACAAAGAGATCTCATTGAGAACGATCCTGACTTTTCTTTTCACCATTTTATGGAATCTGGATTTGATAGCCTTGGAGAAACCTTCTCTAGCATTTGAAGAAGCTGCAAAAATTCTTCAAACTCTTCATCAGCCAGATTTCTTCTACAACATAGAGTCCAAGTGACTACTTCATCCCTCACCGAAAAACTACTACTACCATCCCCCAAGCTAAAACCTATACCTTCCCACACTCTTATCTTTTAGTGACGCCACTGATTTCCATAGATATGAAGATCGATACAACGAGGATGCTTTAGTCCACCGCCCCCCTTCCTCCACCCCATATTTTCTTGTTAAGACCTCTCTCCATTTGGCGTCCCTTCCTCTACCCCATATCCCTCACTGGTTTCTTTAACTTTCTTCTTCTTCTTTCTCATACATTAAGGAAAAGGATCACATATTTGTCAACTCTTGCTCCTATACATCTGACGACAAGTAGAAAACATGTTAATATCTAATATTGCATAGATAACAATCTGTAATACATCAATTCAGCCAACAAATGCAACTCGGGGCCTAACAAGTAGATTCCAGCCTTTTAATCATGACCTGCATTGTTTGCATGCTGACTACGACCATTGGTTCACAGCTCGTAAATAGCAACTGTTGAGACAAAACTGATACATTGAGTAGGCCAGTAGCCTTAGTTCAATTTAATCATTTGGTTCAGCAATCCAGCTCACTCCAGTTTGCTAAAAATGCCCAATCAAGCATGATATTCACAAAAATGTCCTTGAAACTTTAAACGGGCTAGGCCGTACCAGGTTCGGGTGGGGCTAACTGGCTCTTATATTAAGCCCAAGCCAGGCCTAATTAATAAACAGGCTTAAATATAGGTCATGCCTCACAGGTCTAGTATTCAACCCAAGCCCAGTCTAAAGCTGGCCACGCCTGAAGCCCAATGGATAAAAATTATCTCTGGTATGTGGGCCCACCATGATATCTTTTGCCTATGTTAATTAGGACATAAGTTTGAAATGAGGTGGATCTAAAACTCAAGTGGGAAATAGCAAAGAGAATAGTAGGGATCAAGCTGTCACAATTGAAACCTTGTCGGAGCCACAGACGTTCTGGATCAGGTTAATGTTTGTGTCTTCAGTTCATCTTAAGAATAATTTCCTGAACAGTTTGATGGCATTTTTATGTCATGGCAAGCCTCGGGAAGGTTTCATCGGCCTGTGGCTCATATCCAGACGTTACCTGGCAAAAGCCCAACATGGCTTTTGATTCTCAAACATATAACGATGCATAGAACTTGGGCAGATAGTTCACAGCACTGCCCTAAGAGTCATGCCCATTCAGATCATGTGGGCCACATGAATAACAAGGTGGGCCCTACACAAATACAAGGCTTTCAGTAAGGGTGAATGGCATTAAAAAAATAATAATAATAAAATAAAATCGAGAATACTGATTATCGAAAAATCAGCTTTCTTTCAAGTGCTTCACTGGCATCTCAAATAGAGAGACTGGTTATACGTGTCTTTCCTCCAACCATCGGATTAAACATTGGCCATGAAAAATATGTGAGCAAGGCATACGCAATATCCTAACCCCTCCCAAGAATTCATCTTGATATATTACACACTTACTAGCATCGGATTCTAAGCCCATCCCCTCCAATGCTTCAATGGAAGATCCTGATACAGGGACCGCAGGGGACCACGTCAAAATCGTAGCCATTGAATCTACTTCTCCATCATCTTGCACCAACGACAATGTCACAATATTAATCTCCATGGCCATATGTAACTCCTTACAAGCTTTCATGGCCCGCTCTGCCATATCACTAGCACCAATGGCCAAGCTGTGTGCAGAGAATTCACGGGCCATTGGATGAACATTGAAGTACGACATAATATATTGGAAACGTATGGTGGATCTATTACGTTGAGTGTATCGATGAAGCTTGTCTGAGAACATCTGGATGTTCTTAGAAGCCTCTGAATCCTCGATTTTGTATATGTATCCATGGGAGGTGGCCGTGAGCTGCTGGGACCGCTCGTTCAAGGTGATTTTGATGAGGAGAGAAGGTTCTTTGTTTTCAGGCATTTGTTGGACTTGCCATTTAGGTGTTTGGTGCAATGTTTGAGTGAAGTTCTATCCATAAATTTGAGATAGTTTTGATGCATTGGCTTACTAGAGATCTTACTATGTGGTTGAATTATCTTATTTTCAAAATCGAACTACAATTCTTTTGAATTTCGTACATGATTGTATTAGGCCACCAGGACAGTATACACCTAGTAGTTGTGCAACCATTGAAATGCCTAGGTGAATGATTTTGATAGCTATGATGCACACACACATGCACATTGCACTTATTTTATTATTGCATTTTTATTCACATAACCATGTTCTTTTTTCCACCATGCAATCATATCAACCAAAAACCAGAAATTAAGAAGAAGCAAGTCCCCATGTTCAATCAGATTTCATTCGAAGTCAACAAAAGAATCCTCATTCTTAGAAATCAGGCAGAAATGAAAGAAACCCCACACTATTTTACCATCACAAATTCAACAATTTTTTATTTTTTATTATTCATTTATTTATTTATTATTCAAGTATAGCTCAACCCAAAAGATTGTATAGCTCTGTTCAAGTTTTTAAGTTTTTACAAGTGGAGCCCATGGTTCACTAATCCAAATAGATGACTACGGTGGATGCAATGTCCTCACCTTTTCATGGTGTTCAACTAATAGATGTCTAATAAAGATAAAACAGCAAGAGTCCACGCCATTATACCATTCACATATCTTTAGTCAAGGAAGTAATCTATCATTCCTCGGGAAGAAATGGGGACAGCTGTCACAGCTCCTTATTCAAAAAACTGTTTCAAAAGCAATACCCAATAGTTACCAAGGTTTTATGCTTGAAACAAAGGTTTTTTTTTTTTTTGATTTTTACCTTTCCTACGTTGCTTTGCTATTGATTCCATATAGCTTTTTCTTTCTTCTTTATATAGTTTCTATGATGATTTATATTTTTTTACAAGGTTTCTAGAGAATATATGTAGTTTCATTCTCGATTTCCATACAAACAAGGGTCAATTCTCGATTCTTAGTTCTAGATTCTTGATTTATTATTTTATTTTATTTTATTTTTTTCTATTTTCTGAGATATTATTCTGCTGGTTTAGGCCGGGGAAGGGTGTAGGTCTACTAGGCCACTCCTCTTCCCTTTTTTTGCTCTATTCATTTTTATTTTTCAATTTCAATTTTGAGTTTGAGACATGTTAGAAATGATTAGGGGTGTACACAAACCGGGCTAGCCCGGTTAGCTCGCTCGACCCGGTCCGAAAAAGCCCGACTCGGCCCGACTCGGAACTGAGTTCGGGTCAGGACGGGCCAATTTTCTAGGCCCGAAAGTTAATTCAGGCCGAGTTCGGATACCTCCCAGTTCGGCCCGACTCGGTCCGAAATCCGACTCGCCTCGGCTCGACCCGACCCGGCCCGGCCCGACCCGTGTATGACTGTATTTAATTTGTATAAAATGTTTTATTTTATGCTTTGTCAAATGTATGTAAATGTATGTAAATGTCCTGACTAGTTAGATTTTTTGTGGAGTATATAGTTCGACTATCTAAACAGTTGATCGAGGGCCTTGTAATGGGATGTGGATTACCTGTCAAAGCTCTTCCCATGAACTTGTTGTAAGGTTCGAAACTAGCCCGAACTCAGGTTCGAAACTGGCCCGAACTCGAAGGTTCGAAACTGGCCCGAACTCGACCCGAACTCGCGCCGAGCCCGGTTCGGACTAGAGATGTTGGCCCGGTGACCAAGCTCGGTTGGGTTCGGGCCTTGTGTGGCTGTTGAACGGGCCTGAACGGGCTGAGGCGAGTTCGACTCGGCCCGACCCGTGTACACCCCTAGAAATGATCATGAACTGATGATAAAGTAGAGTCATAAGAATCAGACTATGGTAGGGCCATATATAATACAACACACATGGCACAGTTTTGTACCAAGCAGGTCAACCTATATACTGATTTACGGCTCATGTATCAAAATCACACCTATTAGAAATTCGTATCCATTTGATCATGGTCATCAAGCCAATGGAAAAATGAAAGATTGACACTAAAATACTCGGTGGGGTAAATTGAATAAAGGTGGTAAATAGGATTGTATAGTAGGGATGAGTTCTACATAATAAGACATCCTTAGTAGGGCCTAGTAGATGGTTAAACTAGATTGATAATTCAACTTGCAAGTTGTGTTGTGGAAAGATGGCCTTACCACATTCTATTCTTCCCCCCCAAACACATGGTATGTATCATCATCTCACCCCTAGTCCACCACTGATTGGGATGAAAAACATATTAATGTAGGGGCATTTCACACCAGGCTCGAGTGGGGTAGCCCTTGGGATGCAGAGACACACTCGGGGTGGACGGCCCATGTGATTTGGGGCCCACGAGCCCACGATGGGGGTTCGGCTGAGGTCCTAACCCATGAGATGTGGGGCCTGGGCTATGAGATAAAGGGATTAATTCGACATACTCTAACAGTTCGAGCTTTTAGAGCAAGTGGTTAATTGTCCTGCATCAAATTGGTATCAAAGCACGCCATAGCTTTGTGAGATCCATGATGACATGATGAGTGAGGTTGCTTAAATTGTTGAGCCACCACATGTTAAGAGTGGGTTCCACCTATGAATGGCCCTAGAGTCTCAACCTTAAGAGTGGGTTCCAATGAATTATGACACTAGATCGAACGTTGAGCATTGGTTTTTCAATCAAATATTGCGACAACGCGGATCATCTTGATTTTGGGAAAAACATTACATGGTGGGGACCACCCATGAACACAAATAAAGTACTTGCTTCTACATAGAGGCTTCTTTTTTCATATACAATACAAATTGTGCTAGCTTTGTGTTTTAGGGGTCATTTGGCAACCTAGAATTGAGAAATTACTAAAGAATTTATTTCCATCAAACAAATTCTCCGAGAAATTGAATCAATTGGTTATGTCTAGAAACTGGGAATAAAATTCCGCAGAATCTAGAAATGTGCTTGGGAACCTAGAATTCATTACCTTGGAATGTCAATTTATATGACAAATTAAAGAAATATGCACGTTTCCCTTGGGATTTGCAAGCTAGCCTCGGGCCAAGAATTCAAGAACTAGCCTTTTTCTGGGTTTGGCTTGATAACTTGATAGGATTGTATTCATTAGCTGATTCTCTCTTTTTTTTTTTAGCTGACATGGTTATTTTTTCTTTTTATTCTTAACTCATCTTTTTTGGAAACCAGTCAAGGCAGAAGTTGGAAATTGAGGATCTTTGCTTATTTGAATCCTCTGTTTTGATGTACCCCATGGCTTATTTTCCCATTTTTGGAATCCACTTCTATATCCCTCTGTCACCTCTATAGCTAGCTGTAGACACTTTATCAACATCTCAATAGTTTTTATATATATATATATATATATATATATATATATATATATATATATATATATATATATATATATCAATTTCTTCATCCTCAACTTCACCTAATCTTGTGCTATTTACATGTGCTCAAGTTTTTGATGTGTTTGTTTATCTATATGTCAGAAAGATGATCTTAGAACTGTGGTGTCCTACCTACGAAGCAACCCAAAATTTCCTGCATAGGTCTTTGGGGACGATCTTTGGGTGTACTGTCACAAGGTAGTTAATCACACAATCTTAGAATTGATCATTTCTTGATTGCTGAATTATAGTATCTTGATCTATTAGCCACGCGCTACTCTCTCTCTCTCTCTCTCTCTCATGTACACAAAACTATCGTCTGTTCTTGATATTAAGATATATCTATTTCAAATTTGGCCCTTCATTCAGACATTCAAATGGGAATAAGTCTGCTGCATGGATTTGTAATTTGATTCAGACACTTACATCTTTGGTTGCATTTTTCTCATCTTAAAAATGACTACAGGGTTGAAGAATCATAACACATCATCCCATGCTTTATAAATTTTCAAAACTATGCTGTCATGTTTTTCTTTTTAGCTGATCTGTTAATGTCAGCAGGCTAATGGTGCAAATTGAAGAAGTTTGAATATAAAATAAAATGGGCTTGTAGATGTTTTCAAGATATTAGTCATTGCCTTGAGATTTTTTTTTTATTTTTTTTTTTTTCTGTTTTTTTCTTGATCAGGTTTTTGTACTCAATGTTCACACTGGGTGAATAACAATATTTTTGGAAGGGAATGTACCATATAATTCATATCTTTTGATTTATGGATATGCTTTCACTGGGATTATTGGCAGCATTAATGTAATATAAATAATCTTTTCATCTGAATTTAATTTCAATCTTTTCTTATAATTACTTGGGAGGAATGATGTCAAATGCCTCCAAGTCAATGATACCCCCAAATTAGGTTTTACCAACAGATTAATGTTGAGATCCAATTGACTTGTAATATAAATCATCTTGTGCCGAACTTTAAACACTTAGCATGGTTCATATTATTTACTTCTGGTTTACTCTATCTAAGACTGATTTAAGTGGATATCTTCTATGGCTTGGAGCCTAGGACTACTACTATAAATGTCAAAGGTTTCAGAGAAATTGTAATCCTTGGATGCCTAGACAAATGTCGCAAAAGGATGGTACTAAAATCTGGTGAAAGAGATTTGGATATTTGTCCAGTGAGTGGCCCTCTGTCTACCAGGTTCTGCATTTTTGGTTTTAGTTTTCTTTAATGAAATCCTTCTTGATTTCTAATTAAAAAAGGTTGTGGCTTCACAAGATTGGCCAGAGGTCATTAAGCATGCTGGTTTGGTTTGGTTTGTGCACAAGCTCATCACTGGGAGCTGATCCAAGATCTTTTTAAAGTCTGGCAAGCTCCTGTACGGGGCACCGTTACGGGTGGGCATGATCAAGTATTGTCTCTTATTTTCTTTGAGCTTTTAAATAAAGTGGTAGATTTATTATTTATGATCAATGTGCTCTTGTGGGTTTTCACACGTGGCCATCTTAAACAAGATGTATTTAGTGTAGCTGCTTAAAATAAAGAGAGGGATTTTAATATCACTCACTGTTCTTTTCCATCCAGGGAGCTTCTGATTTCTTTCCGTCGGGCAACTGGGCAGAAACCTCAGTTTTTAAAGGGATATGTCCTTCTCTGTTTTTGTTTGTTATATATAATGTCAACTTACCTTACCTTTCCTGTAAATCTTGATAGTTGCACTGAATTCAGATTTCTAGAAATACATATAAAAAAACAAGAGTTACATTGATTAATAAAACTTTAAATGAATGGAATGGGTCATAGGTGTTTCAAGTTAAAGCCACAACTGGATATGAATAGTACTGAAGAATAGGACACTTGTGTTTGTATTTGTCCCCTGAAGACAATGAAGACGTTCTGTGAAACCTTCTTCAATTTTGAATAAGATATGGTTGATATTTTTGGGTTTAGATTCATCTCACTATTACTGTAATGGAAGATCTGCAAGGGCCTGAAAAGGTGATTGATTTGAGAAGGTAGTTCTCGTTTGCAGGCACCACAAGAACAGAAGGAGCTGATGAGCAAGACTTCGTCCAGGCCTTCTCAAATGCCTGTCCAAATTGCACAGAAGAAATATAAGACTTCTTCAAACCCACACACACACACACCAAAAAAAATAAACATGCCTATTAGTCTATTACATTAGAAATAATTAAGCCAATGGATTTTCTTTATGTATCCCTGCTTGGACTTCATGCAGGTGAAAAACATGGAAGCTCAGATGAAAGAAGATATAATAGCTGAGGTAACACAATCTGGTGGTCGAATGCTATTGCATCGTGAAGAACTTAATCCAGTGTCGAAGCATTCCAGTGTAGAAGGGTACTGGGAGAACATTTTATTACATGATGTGAAGACGCCTGCAGAAGTATATGCCTCTCTGAAAGCTGAAGGCTACAATATTGAATACAAGAGGATACCGCTAACATGAGAAAGAGAAGCCTTATTGACAGATATTGACTCAATCCACTCCTGTCAAGATGAGTATGCATCATGTATCAGACAGCTAGCAACTATTATCTGTTTTATGGTGATTTCTCTTATATTTAACTAAGAATTTTTATTTTTTTTTTAATTTCTGTTAATTTCAGGTGATGTAATCTAACTGAAGGACTTTTTCTTTCCTGCAGATCTGCAGGCTGCTATCTTTTTGTGTCACACACTGGTTATGGGAGAGCTGCTTATGCAATAGCGATCACTTGTCTTACACTGGTTATGCTGTGCCCTGCCATGATGTATGTGTTTTATCACATGGTATATTCATTTTCTAAGCTCATTTTAGGTCATGAGCTAAAAAATAAGGCAGATCCAAATCTCAGGTGGACCACACACAGAAAACAGGAGTGATTAAAACTTACAGGGGAGCCACAAGTTTTGTATGAAACGCATAATTGTGTTTTAACTTCATTAAGGTGAGGTGACCTGACAAGAGGTTGGATGGTGAATAAACATGATAATAGGCATTAGGAAGTTTTTATTGGGGCCATTTAATCACTGCCATTTACAATAGTGTGGCCACCTGAGATTTGGATCTATTTTATATTTTAATTCATTCCCTAAAATGAGTATTGAAAAATGGATGGAAGGTTTAAGTCAAACACAGATGGGATTCATTAGTGACCCCTCCAGTACTAGGTTGGTCTGGAAAGGCTCCCACCATTGTGGGGATGCTGATTGCCTACTGACCCATCACGTGGGGAACACCATAATGTATGTGTTTTATTCAGGCTATCCATCCATTTTGTCATATCATTTTAAGGTGTGAGCCCAAAATTGAGGTAGATCCAAGGCTAATTTGGACCGCACCACCAAAGGAAATAGTGGGAATTGAACATTAACCACTGAAAACTAATTTCTTTTTGCAAGCTTCAAGAGAATTAGTTAACTCAGAACATATTCCTGTGTCCTTTACAAGAAAAGAAAGTGGTTTTTATATTCAGAATTGTTTTCACTCCTTTGGAGAGTGAGATGGAAGTTTAGTTGGCCTCATATATTGGCTCAAAAATCAGAACTTCAAGGCTATTTACTGCAAGTGGTTTCAATAATTTCACCCGGAAAAATAAAAATAAAAAATAAAAAATGATTGAAAAAGCTGAGTTGTGGAGTAGGTTTCCCAGAGATTTGGTTTGGTAGACAGTGGGCTAGAGTGCCAACGGCCATGCAATACAGGAGGAGGCCCTTCATTTCATGGTAGTCCTTCGCTTCAGCCTACAGAAACAGTAGACTGCCTTCTGTGGTAGCCCCAAAATTCACATCCATTTCTCTAGTTTTGAAGGTGACATTTTTGTGTAAGGGAGAGATTCAAGCAACTCCAGCTAAATAACAAAAATAAAAATAAAATAAAATAAAATAAATAAAAAAACCTTCATAAAATGCTTCTTATATTCTGTAGTCCAAATGACAGGGACTTGTTGAGGCCTTTGAAATTGGAGTGTAAACTTCAGTGAGGGGTGCAGTTTGCCTGTTGTCTTTATCCTGTAATTTGGGCAAACATCTTTGGTAATTGTTACATGATTATTTTGAGCAGCAGTCATTTGATTTTGCTTTTTTTCTTTTTTTTTTTTTTTTTTTTTTTTTTTTTTTTTTGCAAATTTGCAGGCGATATTTTTTCTAATCACATTCAAGAGCAGCTGGATGTGATGCTTGTTATGGAGCAATAATGCCTAATTCTTTTTCTTATTTTCTGGCATAGGTCGCAATGTATAAGAGATTATATGAAAATGAGCTTAAATCTCGTGCTTTGGCACTAATCTTTGTGCATCTTCATTGATCCTAAATGACAATCCATTTCTGTGCAGGTTTTGTTTCATGATCCCAAGCACAAGAAAATTTATGCAACTGAAGGTCTAATGACTGAGATTTGCTAGGTGCACATGCAGGTATAAGGCAACTAATCTTTAACTTTTTAACTCTTTTTATTTATTTATTTAATGGACAGATGTTGTCATTTGATGCCCATCAGAAATGAACTAATTTATATATATATTTCAAAGTAGATGCTTGGGCTGCATTTTGGTAGTATTCTTCTTCTGTTGATAAAATTAAAAAATAAAAATAAAAATTTATTCGGTTTCTGTGATGCAGGTCTTTGTAGGAACTTTGATTTATTGCAATATGTTATAGCATGTAGTTTGTGCTTCTCAATTCATCATACTAGTTTTCACAACTTGAAATAAGTTTGCATGAATTTCTTATTCCTTAATTCAAATTCATGAGGGTCTAATAGACGACAAACAATGACCTTTTCTTGTTGCCTAAAGTTAATGAATGCCTACATCTTGCATGTTTACTAGTTTTTCTTTTGAAAATTTGTTAATTTGGATTTCATCTCTGATCAATCCCAGGTGTAATATATTAGCCCAAAAGTCTGTCTGGATGTACTTTAGAATGAGAATTGAAGAGAATGAGGTACGACCCATGTGCAATATGCTTGAGAAATATTAAGACAATTTAGCATGAGTCACATCATTTATTATTATTATTATTATTTTCTTTTGAGTTTGATGTAGTGGGATTCCATAGCACTTTCTATTTCATGTCGATGTTCAAATGCCCGGCCTTGACACTGGCAACGCTGGAAAAGTTAAGAAGAGGTTTTCTATAGCAGGGTAAGGAAGAGAAGAAGAAATTTCATTTGGTTGATTGGAAGGAGGTGTGTAAGCACGTACAAGAAGGCGGGGCTAGTATAAAAGACCTTAAGAGTATGAATTGGGCCCCTTTTAGGCAAATGGACTTGAAGACTAGGGACGGAGGACGGGACCCTCTGGAATACGTTAGTCAAGAAAAAGTATGGGCGTTTAGAAGGGAGATGGTGGACCAAGGACTTATCCAACTACAGAGCTTCGGCGTTATGGATAGGGGTGCCATCCATTGAAGCTAGGAATATCGACTCTCATCCTGAACTCTCGATCTGCTCGATCGATGTCTTGTCCGGGATATTGGAGTACCACGTCGTCAACCTCCTCGTTGATGGATCTCCCTCTCCTTTAGTTCACTGTCGGCAGTATCCCACGATCAGTGCGATTACGAGTTCCCACACCTGTTGGTGGCGGGTCACCGCCATCAGTGTTCGAGTTGTCGGTATCGCTACAAGTTTCGCTGGCCGGAGATAAAGATATAATATCGTTATCACCGATAATATCGCCGATAACCGAAATGCAGGGAAAAAGGGGGAAACATGGAGAAAATGGTGGAATTTTTCAAGTGAAACTTCAGACATGCCTAAATACACATATTTACATATTCAAAAATGAAAAAATTGCAAAAAAAATGCATTAAATAATAAGTTTCCATTTAGTGGGCGTTAAAAAGCATGCGTTTTAATAAGAAATCACTCAAATAGTAATCAAAATGAATTTATCTAATACAAATGCAAACTTACAAGAATAATGAGATAAATCTAAAGTTAAAGTGGACCCACCACGAAAACCGTGGGATCACTCAACCCATCGTGGAAACATTTATAGGGCCCACCATGATGTATTTTTTACATTAGCCTATTCAGTTGAAACATTTATAGGGCTCACCATGATGTATTTTTTAGATCCAGCCTATTCACAAGTTAACATAGAGATAGATGAAGTGAAAACAAAAATATAAGCTTGATTGGAAACTTCTATGGCCCCTAAGAAGTTTTGAACGGTGGATGTCACTGTCTCCACTATTTTCTACGGTGGGGTCCACTTAAGCTTTATATCTGTTTTATTATTTTTCTCATGTCATAAAACGATCTCTCCAAATGGATGGATGGTATGGATACAACACATGCATCATGGGTGTACCACACACCAGCTATATAGCTGCTGTAGGTACGTGTCGTGCGAAGACGAGCACTGACGCTCCTCTTGTACGGACGATTCAAAGTAGATCAAAGTTACATGGGCCTATAGTGATGTATTTATTATATCTATACTGTTCATCTATTTTTATAGATCATTTTAGAGCATTATCCAAAAAATGAATCATATCCAAAGATCATCTGGACCACACCACAAATAGCAACAGAGATATTGATTTTCACCGTTAAATAATTCATAGGGCCTGCCATAACGTTTATTTTCCATCCAATCTGTTCATAAGCTCACAAAGGCCAGAATGAAGAGGAAAAACAAATTTCATATTGATCCAAAACTGCTGTGACCCCAAAAAGGGTTTCAATGGTAGACATTTAATCTCTCACTGCTTTTTTTTTTTTTCCAGTGTGGTCTACTTGATAGTTAGATCTATCTTATTTTTCGTCTCAAGCCTTAAGACAATCAAGCCAAATGGATGGACGGTTTGGATATAACACATACCTCATGATCGATCCACAAAACTTGTTGACCTCAGTACACCAGATATATAGATAGTGTGAGGTACACTAGCCAATCCTGGTTCCCGTAGGAAGCGGATTGCTTACTGAGTTATTCTAGTGCCCTTAGTGTACTGAGTAAACACTGTGGGGTCCACCATTATTTATTTATTTTATCCACTCTGTTCAACCCTTTTAATACATAATTTTATGGTTTTACCACAAAACGAAAGAATATAAAACGCTTAACTGGATCACATCACAGGAAACAATGTGATTGAACTTTTACCATTGAAAAATTTGTGGAGGCCACGGAAGCTTTTCCTCAAACTGATATTCGTGTTTTCGCTTCATCGAGGTCCGTTCAACCTTATGAACAGGTTGGATGACAAATAAACATAATCGTGGGCCCTAACAAGGTTTCAACGATGGAAATCATTATTCCACACTGTTTCCCATGGTATGGTCCATTTGAGCTTTGGATTTACTTAAATTTTGGGATCAACGACTAAAATTAGCAGAAAAAATGGATAGAAGGTGTGGATTAATCACATACATTAACAGTGGGCCCAAATGAGTTGACTCACTACTATAAAAGCGTACTGGGTAGCTCAGTAGGCAGTCCGATTTAAAGCATCACAACCGGTAATGCTCTGTGGTCCCACCATGATGCATATGTTTAATCCATTCCATCGGTCCATTTTTATAGATCATTTTATGATAACAGTCCAAAAATGAGATGGATTAAAATCTCAAGTGGACCGCACAATGTTGATTGAACGTATACAGTCTACCATTAAAAACTTCTTGCGTGCTACAAAAGTTTTGGATCGAGCTGATATTTCTTTTTTCCCTTCTCCCAGGTATTTAATACCTAATCAACAGCTTGGATATCAAATAAACATTACAGTGGGCCGTAGGAGGTTTTAAATGGTGGACATTTAATGACTACTGTTTTCCAGTGGTGTGGTCCACCTGAGTTTTAGATCTACCTTTTTTTTTGTTTCAAGCTCTAAAATTATATTTTAAAATTAATGGACAGAATGGATACAACAAATGCATCATGGTGGGGCCCACAGAGCATCGACCTACACCGTCAAAACCCAAACCGCTGTTTAAAACGAAATCCCGTCCCCAATTTCCGTAAAAACCCTAAAATCCTCTCCTTCCCACCAAAATCTCTGGATTTTCAACGCGAAAATCCCTCTCCGTCACCCAAAATATAAAAAAAACCTTTATTTTTCAATAAAATCTCGAGATTTTCATAGCCCGCAAGCCGATTTTTTCTTGAAAAGCTGCCGGAGGATTTTTCGACGGAAAAGCCGATTTTTTTGGGTTGAATCTTACCGGAAAGTTGTCGATCCGCACTCAATAGCAGTGAAGCTCTTGAAATTCGTGTTTTCGACCAGATCCGGGCAAAAAACAGGTATTTTCTTGCGTTTTTTGTTTTTTATTTTAACGATTTTATCGCCGTAAACATCTCTTGTTGGCTACAGTTCCCACCCTTCGAAAATATCGGCGATATTTCGAAAATATCGGCGACATTATCGGCGATATCTGGCAGCGATTCGAATAAATGGGTTTTCGGTATCGCTGAGCCAGCGATACCGATATTATCGGCGATAATTCGATATTATCGCCGATAATTTAAACACTGGGTAAAACCATAAAATTATGTATTAAAAGGGTTGAACAGAGTGGATAAAATAAATAAATAATGGTGGACCCCACAGTGTTTACTCAGTACACTAAGGGCACCGAATAACTCAGTAAGCAATCCGATTCCTACGGAACCGGATTGGCTAGTGTACCTCACACTATCTATATATCTGGTGTACTGAGGTCAACAAGTTTTGTGGATCTGATCATGAGGTATGTGTTATATCCAAACCGTCCATCCATTTGGCTTGATTGTCTTAAGGCTTGAGACGAAAAATAAGATAGATCTAACTATCAAGTAGACCACACTGGAAAAAAAAAAAAAAAGTTGAGAGATTAAATGTCTACCATTGAAACCCTTTTGGGGTCACAGAGTTTTGGATCAATATGAAATTTGTTTTTCCTCTTCATTCTGGCCTTTGTGAGCTTATGAACAGATTGGATGGAAAATAAACGTTATGGCAGGCCCTATGAATTATTTAATGGTGAAAATCAATATCTCTGTTGCTATTTGTGGTGTGGTCCAGATGATCTTTGGATATGATTCATTTTTTGGATAATGCTCTAAAATGATCTATAAAAATAGATGAACAGTATAGATATAATAAATACATCACTATAGGCCCATGTAACTTTGATCTACTTTGAATCGTCCGTATAAGAGGAGCGTCAGTGCTCGTCTTCGCGTGACACGTACCTACAGCAGCTATATAGCTGGTGTGTGGTACACCCATGATGCATGTGTTGTATCCATACCATCCATCCATTTGGAGAGATCGTTTTATGACATGAGAAAAATAATAAAACAGATATAAAGCTTAAGTGGACCCCACCGTAGAAAATAGTGGAGACAGTGACATCCACCGTTCAAAACTTCTTAGGGGCCATAGAAGTTTCCAATCAAGCTTATATTTTTGTTTTCACTTCATCTATCTCTATGTTAACTTGTGAATAGGCTGGATCTAAAAAATACATCATGGTGAGCCCTATAAATGTTTCAACTGAATAGGCTAATGTAAAAAATACATCATGGTGGGCCCTATAAATGTTTCAACGATGGGTTGACTGATCCCACGGTTTTACTGGTGGGTCCACTTTAACTTTAGATTTATCTCATTATTCTTGTAAGTTTGCATTTGTATTAGATAAATTCATTTTGATTACTATTTGAGTGATTTCTTACGAAAACGCATGCTTTTTAACGCCCACTAAATGGAAACTTATTATTTAATGCATTTTTTTTGCAATTTTTTCATTTTTGAATATGTAAATATGTGTATTTAGGCATGTCCTGAAGTTTCACTGAAAAATTCCACCATTTTCTCCATGTTTCCCCCTTTTTCCCTGCATTTCCAGTTATCGGCGATATTATCGGTGATAACGATATTATATCTTTATCTCCGGCCAGCGAAACTTGTAGCGATACCGACAACTCGAACACTGGCTAGAAGCCATAGATTCGAGGAGAAAGGCTGGCTCTAATACCAAACTAGCGCATGGGAGGACGTGTTGAGGTCGAGCATCGTCTTCCTCAGGGGATAACTATTCTGAATCCACAGAACTTCTCTAGACTCCTCACAAAGATACATCGAATCCAAAAGGAAAATAAGAAAATAGAATAATTTTTAGAAATTCGTAATAAATTGATTGATCATTAAAACGAGCTTACAACCTTCTTAAATAATGACATGAAATATAGGAAGAAGTTTCAAAATTAAAATACAAATAAAACTAGTAGAAATCGTGACTTACTATAAATAGTAAGCTTACTATTTATAGACGGTCGTTGACGATTTGATTTCCCTATCAATAGTTTTGGTATTGCTGGAATAATATATACTCATAATCATTAGGAAGGAATCGAGATCGAAGAAGGCGTCTCATCCGTGGCCACGATGACATGGGCGCCTTATTTTGTCGGGCTTGTGAGAGTTGTAAATGCTCCCACCATGCAAAAGCACCGAATTTTAATTTAAACGCTACTAATTTCACCTTTTTATACTGTGACACGTTCATATAATCAAAATATATTTCTAGTTCGGCTAACCAGTCGAGCAAATCTTCTATGCATAATAAACCGTTAATACTAGAAAGTTCGGCTTTGCCTTGATAGTCTCTCCCAGCATGATTTAGATGATCGCCTTCATGGATTGGTCGTCGGGCAAAGCCTTCATTAAGGTCTTCGTCTCTTAAGCTCGAATCACCTGGTGTAGCCTTATGATTTATCACTAGTAGTGCTCTATGGAAATTGGGTTATGCCTTACAACAACCACAGGCGGTGGAGCATCATCTAGGGTTCGGGACGGAAGTAACGCATCCGCAAGACGATCGAGTGTTGCTTACAACCCTTGCATGGTCAATTGACTATCCCGGTGGAAAGCTTCCATTCTTTCCGAAAGATAACGAATCCCTGAATTACCGTTCACAAGATTTTGGTTCATACCTTTGTTGTTTGCCATTGGCTCGAGGGGAATCCTCGCTCTGATACCAATTGACGCAGGGATGAACGTGATGAGGTCGATCATCGTCTTCCTCAAGGATAACTACTCCGAATCCATGGAGCTTCTCTGGACTCCTTACTGAGACTTCTTAAATCCTTGAGGAAAAGAACAAGAAAAATAGAAATAAATTCTAGAAAATTCGTAATTTGATTGATGATTGAAATAAACGAGTTTACAACCCTTTATTTAGGGATACTAAGAGATGGGAGAAATTTCAGAATCAAGCTACGACTAAAACTCCTAGAATTCGCAACTTACTATAAATAGTAAACTTGTATTTATAGACGGTTGTGATGTCTACTAGTGCGCAAGGTTTTCGGCCAAAAATAGTAAGTTTCGTATTTGGCTTCACCACACTGTTCTCCTAATTATTCTAAGCACTTTTCATGTTGGGCGCAACTCCTAAAGTCCAATGGATGAAGAATTATAATCAAACTAAAACTTACTATTTATAATAAAAACGGAATTAAAATAGGGAAACGACAATTGATCCGATGGTATTTCGCAAATCCGGCTAGCGCAACCAGCATAACGGGGTTGGGTAGCTAAAGTAGCTTGTCCTACCCCAAAATCATATATTTTACACCCAATGACTCGTTTCGAATTGCGAGATACGGCAGATTTAAGGTCTGATGGTCCGGATCACTTCTGTCATCGACCAGACCTTTTCTGATACATCTTGGCCACGAAACTATCCCTGACCCACTCTACATCAATCAGGCTAATGCTTCTGTTTTCATTCCGTCCCAAGAATAATCTCATGAACAGTTCAATGGCATTTATCCTGTTGGACATAGGCCAGTGGGGCCCACTGGTGAGCAATCACTAGTGGGTGGGTCTCGTAAGTTTAGGCTTCTTCCGCCTTTTCCTTTCTGTTTAGATTTCAAATTCATTTTTGAATTTGATTTTGGATAGGAGATGGAGAAGACCGGATAATCTGGTCTCATCCCATCTCCTTCATTTCCTATAAAAAAGGATGGGCTTTTCTCTCGTAAAGTGCAATCAATCATAAGAAATACCGAGAGTATACAGAAAGATATAGTGTGCACTGTAATCTGTCCATTTTGGCTTGTCCTTGGGACGATCTAATCCATAGATCGTGATCCGAGGCCACCTATACCGTAGGATCAGAGGTGTGAATAGATCCATCTACTCCAGTAGTAGATAGGCGGGCCGTTGGAGCGTTAATCTTCTGCTTTGTGAGGGTTCCAAAACTCATGTAGACCATCAGATTTTAAAGACTCACCTTCGGCGCTTCCCTATAGTGGTATCAGAGTGTTCAACGACGGATCTCCGATTATTTTCATCTAAAAGGTAAGTGACCTTTTGTTTTTTTTTTTTTTTTTTTGCTTGGATTCCTAATCATGGCTTTCGAATGGTATATGCATGTGTTATATTTGGAGTGCTGTGGATAGTATCCACTACCACAGCCTGTTAATACAGACCATCCATCTGGATTCCTATTTTTTTTTTTAAAAAAAAAAATCAAATTAGCCTGGCATGCATTTTTTGTGACCATGGCTGTCAGTTTGTATCCCATAACGTGGATGGGCCATATACAAAATTGAATAGATATTGTGAATGATACCCTGGTATCATCCACATGGGCCATGTACAAAATTGAATAGAAATTGTGGAATTATGTTTATTATTAGCCGTTCATTTTGTAAATGGGTCCCATGATCATTTTGTCCCTTCAATGTCCATATATATCATCTACCATATTTTATTCTTAGCCACTCACCATACGTCCATAGTGACCTACACAACTAAATCAGGAGACATACCCATCAATATAGCTGCTGGTGACGTATCTCATCAATATAGCTGCTGGTGACGTATCTCATCACAACTAGCTACTAGTGACGTATGTCATCAATATAGCTGCTGGTGATGTATCTCACCATACGTGCCAATAGATTGTTGTATTGACGTGTCACGCACCTAGCCATATAGCTGTTGTACACGTGGGAAGCTGATTGTCTTTATGGTTATGCACTTCAAAATTTATTTTTTTTTAATCTGATAAAAAATGATTATGTGTGTGATATAATTAGGCCTGATGTGATTAGTTCTAAGCCATTTATTAAACCTTGCTGGACCACACCACAAAGAGCAGCAGGAAAATTAATTTTTACCGTTAAAAATTTTGTAGAGCCCACCATAACATTTATTTTCCATCCAATCTATTCATAAGGTCACAAAGACCTGGATGAAGAGGAAAAACAAATTTCATAATGATCCAAAACTTTTTTGACCCCTATAAGGGTTTCAATGGTAGACGTTCAATCCTCCACAGCCTTTTAAAGTGTGGTCCACTTGATACATACATCATAATAGAAGTTCGCCAAATAGATGGGTGGTTTGGATATAATACATACCTCATAATAGGACCCACAAAAAGCGGTGGGGATTACAACAGTCAGAAATAAAAAAATAATAATAATAAATAAATAAAACCAGGAACATATGGGTACGGGGTTCTCTATGGCTACAGATTATAACTGTAGCCATATCCTTAGCCCCTGCTTTTTCAATATGTCCTTCGATATGTATCGAAGGTCTTTGGATATGTCTTTCGATATGCATCAAAGGTCTTTCGATTAATCGAAAAGGCTCCAGAACTGTCCAGCAAGTTTGCCTCAAAAGCCTACAATTTTTGATACATATCAAAGGTGATTTTATCAATAGCTACGGATTATAACCATAGCCATAACTGTAGTCTGTGCTAGTCTATGAAGTTTTTTTTATTTTTTTACATGGAGAACTTTATTCGACCTATAATTTTCCCTAATACATATTTATATAAATATGTATATATAAGCGTATAAAACAAAAATTCTCTTTTTTTTTCATTTCTTTCTTTATTCATTTACCAAGAATATCTTCTAAACCAAAATTAGTTACTTGAAGTACCCTATATGATTTTGGGGTAAGAGAAGCTACTTTAGCCAACCAACCTAGTTATTTTTCAAGATTCCATAAGGTCGATGGTCGAAAATCCATTTCATTCACTTCGCGGTCAATTTCAATCAGTTCGCGGTCAATTTCATTCATTTCATTTACTTCGCGATCAATTCCATGCATTTCACGGTCAATTCCGGCAATTTCATTTTGATTCACGGTCATTTCCATGTATTTCACGGTCATTTCCCTTCACTTCACGGTCATTTCCATGTATTTCATGGTCAATTCCCTACACTTCATGGTCATTTCCATGTATTTCACAGTCAATCCCGGCGATTCTGTTTTGATCATGGTCATTTCCATGCATTTCACGGTCAATTCCCTTTACTTTACGGTCATTTCCATGCATTTCATGGTCATTTCCCTACACTTCACGGTCATTTCCATGCATTTCACGGTCAATCCCGGCGATTCTGTTTTGATTCACGGTCATTTCCATGCATTTCACGGTCAATTCTCGCTTCACTTCACGGTCATTTCCATGCATTTCACGGTCAATTCCTTTCACTTCACGATCATTTCCATGCATTTCACGGTCATTTCCCTACACTTCACGGTCATTTTCAAGCATTTCACGGTCAATCCCGGTGATTCCGTTTTGATTCACGGTCATTTCCATGCATTTCACGGTCAATTCCCTTCACTCCACGGTCAATTCGCTTCACTTCACAGTCATTACCATGCATTTCACGGTCAATCCCGGCGATTCCGTTTAGATTCACGGTCATTTCCACTCATTTCACGGTCAATTCGCTTCACTTCACGGTCATTTCCATTCATTTCACGGTCATTTCCGGTGATTCTGTTTAGATTCACGGTCATTTCCATGCACTTCTTGGTCAATCGCCTTCACTTCACGGTCATTTCCACGCATTTCACGGCCAACTCGCTTCACTTTAGGGTCATTTTCATGCATTTCACAGTCATTTCCAACGATTCCGTTTAGATTCACGGTCATTTCCATGCACTTCACGGTCAATTCCCTTCACTTCACGGTCATTTCCATGCATTTCACGATTAATTCGCTTCACTTCACGGTCATTTCCGGTGATTCCATTTAGATTCGCAGTCAATTCGCTTCACTTCACGATCATTTCCATTCATTTCACGGTCATTTTTGGCGATTCCGTTTAGATTCACTGTCATTTCCATGCAGTTCACGGTCAATTGCCTTCACTTCATGGTCATTTCTACGCATTTCACGGTCAATTCGCTTCACTTTAGGGTCATTTCCATGCATTTTCGGTGATTCTGTTTAGATTCACGGGCATTTCCATGCACTTCACGGTCAATTCCCTTCACTTCACAGTCATTTCCACTCATTTCACGGTCAATTCGCTTCACTTCATGGTCATTTCCATTCATTTCACGGTCATTTCCGGCGATTCCTTTTAGATTCACGGTCATTTCCACGCATTTCACTGTCAATTCGCTTCACTTTAGGGTCATTTTCATGCATTTCACGGTCATTTCCGACGATTCCGTTTAGATTCACAGTCACTTCCTGTGAAAGTGAAGGGAATTGACCACGAAGTGCATCGAAATGACCGTGAAGTTAAATGGAATCGCCGGAAATGACCGTGAAATGAGTGGAAATGACCATGAAGTGAAGCGAATTGACCGTGAAATGAGTGGAAATGACCCTGAAGTGAAGGGAATTGACCGTGAAATGCGTGGAATTGACTGTAAAGTGCATGGAAATGACCGTAAATCTAAACGGAATCGCCGAAAATGACTGTGAAATGCATGGAAATGACCCTGACGTGAAGCGAATTGACCGTGAAATGCGTGGAAATGGCCATGAAGTGAAAGCAATTGACCGTGAAGTGCATGGAAATGACCGTGAATCTAAACGGAATCGTCGAAAATGACCGTTAAATGCATGGAAATGACCATGTAGTGAAGCGAATTGACCATGAAATGCGTGAAAATGACCGTGAAGTGAAGGAAAATGACCGTGAAGTGCATGGAAATGACCATGAAATGCATGGAAATGACCGTGCAGTGAAGCGAATTGACCGTGAAATGCCTGGAAATGACCGTGAAGTGAAGGGAATTGACCGTGAAGTGAATGGAAATGACCATGAATCTAAACGGAATCGCTGAAAATGACTGTAAAATGCATAGAAATGACACTGAAGTGAAGCGAATTGACCCTGAAATGCATGGAAATGACCGTGAATCTAAATAGAATCACCGAAAATGACCGTGAAATGGATGGAATTGACCGTGAAGTGAAGGGGAATCACCAGGATTGACCGTGAAATGCATGGAATTGATCGCGAAGTAAATGAAATAAATGAAATTGATTTATAAAACTGATTGAAATTGTCCGCGACGTGAATGAAATGGATTTTCGACCATCGACACATGGAATCTTGAAAAATAACAAGGTTAGTTGGCTAAAGTAGCTTCTCCTACCCCAAAATCATATATGGTACGTCAAGTAACTAATTTTGGTTTAGAAGATATTCTTGTTAAATGAATAAAGAAAGAAATGAAAAAAAAAAAAAAAAAAAAAGAGAGAAAAAAAAATTATGCTTATATATACATATTTATATAAATATGTAATATAGAAAATTTTAGGTAGATTAAAGTTCTCTATGTAAAAATAAAAATAAAAAATAATAATAATAAAAATTTGCATAGACTTTTACTAAGTACGGTTATGGCTACGACTATAATCTATAGCTATAGCTTCGATGCATATCGAATACACTTCAATATGTATCGAAAATTGCAGGATTTTTTAGGCAAACTCGTTGGACAGTTCTAGACCTTTTTCAATGATATCGAAAGACCTTCGATACAGAGCAAAGGACATATCGAAAAAGCATGAGCTGTGGTTATAGCTACGGTTATAATCCGTAGCCATAGGTTCCAGGCTTCTTTTTTTTCTTGTTTTAATTCCACTGCCTTTGTGGGTCCTTTTATCAGGTATGTGTTATATCCAAGCCGTCCATCTATTTGGCGAACTCGTATTAAGTCTTGAGACGAAAAATAAGATAGATTTAGCTATCAAGTGGACCACACTATAAAAGGCAGTGGAGGATTGAACGTCTACCATTGAAACCCTTTTAGCAGTCGCAAAAGTTTTGGATCATTATGAAATTTGTTTTTCCTCTTCGTCCAGGTCTTCGTGACTTTATGAATAGATTGGATGGAAAATAAATGTTATGGTGGGACCTACAAAAATTTTAACGGTGAAAATCAATTTTCTTGCGGCTCTTTGTGGTGTGGTCCAGTTGATCTTTGGGTATCATTTTTTTTTTTGGATAATGCTCCAAAATGATCTCGAAATATGGATGGACGTTGTGGATATAATAAATACATAACTGTGGGGCCATGTAACTTTGATATCTCTTGAACCGTTCGTACAACTCGGAGTTCGAGGAGCGTCAGCGGCCGATCCCCGTGCAGAAGGAAAAGCAGGGGCATTTTCGACCTTTGGAAAGCTGTCCGTTCGTACGGAGCTTATTCTTGAAAGGTAAAAAGAGGTGGGCGTACAAATGTAAATGGGACATAAATGGGTCGTACAGTTGTAAATTTCTCCTTTTCGCCACGCTGGCATGGAAGCGGATTGCGTACATAAATGAGTCATGTGTTTTATATCACACCATCCGTATGTTTTGACAGCTTATTCAAGTGGACTACGCCATAGAAAACAACCTTGATTGAATGTGCCCCATTACAAACTTCTTGAGGGCCACAAAAGTTTAGTTCAAACTGGTGTTTGTGTTTTCCATTCGGGTATGTGTGATCTTATCAACAAGTTGGTTTGGCAAATAAACCTTACATTGAGCTGAAGAAAGTTTCAACCATGAATGTCATTATTCCCACTCTTTCATGTGTTGTGATCCACTTAATCTTAGGTTCCGCTTCATCTTTCTCTTGATAGCATAAAATGAGCTGTAAAAAAGGATGGACGGAGTAGATATAAAACATATAAATTAAAGTGAGCCCACATCACCCAACACATCACCACGCTACCGTGGGATGGTGCGGCACCAAATCGTGCAACAGTTGATACAAAGATTTCCCGGAACATAGAGCTTTGTGGGGCCCACCGCATTACCAGTGTAAAATCCACTCTGTCCATCAGTTTCGTCTGAACATGTTAGATGAGATCCCAAAAACAAGGTAGTTCCAAGGACCCAAGTGGGCCATATAACAAGAAACAGTAGTGATTGATGGTGGTAACTGAATAATCACCATTTCCTTTCGTGTGCCTCCCTTGATTTTCTCATTTTAGGTGGCATGTCCTAAAATGAGCTCACAAAACGGATGGACCGCATGGATTTCTCACAAACATCATAGTGGATCCCACCTTCATCCCAGCGCATGAATTACCTGTGAAAGTATTTGGCGGGAATTCCGCGTTCCTGGTCAAAACCGCCGGCGGTCAGCTAACAGCCGGTAAAGCCTCAGTCGGTTAAGGTGTACCGGCGAAGCCATGGATAAAACCGTAGCTGAAGGTAGCTAGCCACAGTACGACCGTAGCCATTTGCACAGTAGCTTTTTAAAAATTTTCTACGAACTAAATTCGTAGCTCTATAGGTCATGGCCACGGAAAATCCGTAGCCATAGAGAAAATCTTTATTATCAAAAAGTTTTTTTTTACAAAAAAAAAAAAGAAAAAAAAAAAGAAAGAAAGAAAAGAAAAGGTGACCTACATGTATCCTAGTTTTTTTATTTTTTTAATTTTTTAATTTTTTAATTTTTTAATTTTTTTTAATTTTACAACAATCTAAGCAGCTAATATACCTTGGTTAATGTCAATGAACTCCTTGTTGCCCATTGTTTCCAAGGGACTGGTTTCTTCTGTCGATCTTTGGTGAGCTGTGTAGCAGTAAAAGGCATCAGCACCATTAACAAGCTAAGTCAAAAAAAAAAAAAGAAAAGGCATCAGCACCAGTATTTCGGAATCCGTCAGCAGGTTCAGGCCCTCAATGATATTGAGGTTCACCACCTGTGAGCGGAGGTTCTCTGTTTTGTCTACCAGAAGCTCAATCTTCTCACCACAGTCCAGAACCTGCACAAAGGCAACCTTGACAGGGTCATTGTCAACTTCAAGAATAGGCTCAAATTTTACAAACATGGCTTTATGTTTCCATCCTACATTTTATTCAATCAAGTCAGGAAACACATGATCAATAACAGTGAATCTTAATCTGTGAATACCGCTACAGCTGTATGGAAAGGTTAGATCTAAAATTTCTTAAAGGGGCTGAATATTGATATCAAGTGACTGCATTCCTATTTGAAACAAAAGCAGTCATTAAAGCCAACCTCTCATGATTTTGAACAAGCCAAAATAAGATATTATTAGAACATACCTTTGAATGAGTGTAGATTTTCTAATTAGATTTTCTCTATTGTAACTTTAATTTTTATGAAGGATATGGATAAAACACTTGACAATATAACTATCACAGGAAGAAAGCACAGCATGAACAGTACCCAAGGTCAGACCACCATATAATTTAATCAATCAAAACGATGCCAATATTACAGGAAAGCACTAAAATACAACTCCCTTGTTGTAAAATGCAAAAACCAAGTTTAAAGCAGCAACAAAAAAGATGGTTTGAATTTTCTTGAAATGATCAAACCCCCTGCCATTTATATATCATCTACGTCAGCCCTGGAAAAAAGGAATTTTATAGCGTATGGCTACTGATATGAAAACACTAAGTTGATGTGAAGAAACATGAGGGTACACTTAAAGCCATAAGTAACTTCCACAGAAATGGGCAGCAATAGGAGACTTCCAGCCTGAAAAGAATTGAAAGAAACAACAAATAGAGCACTAAAACACTTTATTATGGGGAATTCAATGATCATTTTATGATACAGAGAGAAAGATCAAGTTAATCCGAGTTGGGAGAAAACTCCTGAACTGAAGCAGGAAAACAGAACCAAGTGAAATGATGCAATACCATGGGAGGTATGCACAAAACACATAAAATTTATAAAAAGATTTAAGATACCTGCTGGAAGCATGTGAATTGTGTACCCTCCATCCCATCCATCAAAATTTCCCAGCCCAATCCCCAAGCCCCAAGAACCTATCAACATTTCAAAAAATTTAAAAAAGAGAAGGATGGAAAATGAAAAATGTTCAGTGAAAAGGGGCCATAAAACTGAAGTCCAAAGAGAGCAAGAATGCAAAGCAAATGAATATGGTGTGGTTTGGTTACGTTACGATAGATGTGGGAACCAACCTTTTATACAAAGGAGGATGTGCTCTCCCACAAGGAGTGAGCGGAAACTTAGTAAATGAAAGTGTAAGTTTCCCAAAAAACATTTGCTGTGGTTCTTAGTTTCCATCCTGAATCTCTACCATGACATATCAAGCAGGAGCATCTCAACAAGTTGCGAGTCAGTGTGTAGCGTCTTTATTCTTTTATTACCAGAAAAACCTCCATATTCAAACAGTGGTTTGAGTGGATATCACATACATATTCCTTGTGTTCTACCCAGAATACCAACCATCTGCTGATCAGTTGGGGCTATACATATACATAGGATGCAGGCCATTCACCCAATATTTTAAAGCATTTGTTCCAAGGAAAAGTGGCCTGCACAAAGAGCTCACCTGATGAACCGTTCAAAGAATGAACATCCGTACCACATTATCTTATCTGAACCCAACACCGACGCACAAAGAGCTACATTACCTTTCAAGTGGCCTGCACAAAGAGCTACATTACTGTTCAAAGAGCCCACCAGATTCTAATTCCCTGGTTCAAGTTAAGCCCACTTCGTTGTGGCTGCACTAGTCTTTGGATAGACTCACTTTTGTTATCTTTTAGATTTTTTTTCTACGTTTCTAAGAGCAGAAAATGTAAAATTCTCAAGTGAGAGTGGCAACTTAGTTTCAAGATGGATTTGCTAATATTCAAATGATCCAATCATATGCCAAGTCAAGAAGATTTCAAAAAAATAACATTGAAATTGCATTGTTAAGAATAACTATTTGGCCGAATCTAGTAAAGGCAAGTTGTCATAAGTACCTGCTATATTTCATCAGCTTCTTCATCTTCTTTCTTCCCTAGCTTAATTTTAGATCCTTCATTAAAAACTACTCAAGAAATGGGGATCCAAATCAATAACATTTACAAAAAAAAAAAAAAAAACCATTAAAAAGGGGAAGGGACTAGCTCAGATGAGTAAGGGGAACATCAAATCCTGCAACACAATCAAGATGTTGAGCCACCTACAGTAATGAGCTAGGTAACAGTCAACAAATGCCTTACTTCATGGTGTATCCATGATGGAACCGAGGTTGGGACTGTACCCAAGTAAGATTCTTGCTTCATGGTGTATCCATGATGGAACCCATCATGGTCTGGGTTGCTGTAAATCCTAAAATTAATCAGTTCGCTTTTAAAAAAAAAAAAAAAAAAAACATGCAAGAATGTCTTTGCTACATTGCACATATGCTGCAAGTATACATGTAGAGTACCTTGCAGAGTGGGCCTTCAAAGCTGTAGATTTGTTTTGCAAATTGTGCTTAGCATTATCTAACTGCACAAGCAACCAATCAAAATGTCTCAATAAAACAAATGATCATCCCCACTGGACATGTCCAGTGAAGTTGATCATCTGACTCACGAAAATTTGTCCATTTAGGACATTTTTGGATACATGGAATTCAAGGGAAAGAAAGAAAAAGTTATAATAATCATTCCACAAGGCAAAAGAAAGAAAAGTTAATAATAATCAAATGATTATTTTGAGATTATTGAAAAATGAATTCTATTTTAAGGATCTTATTAGGATAACAAGTGAAAATCTTATATTTATTAGATAATCTTTAAAAAATCCCAACTATAAAAAATGTTAACAATTGTTTTGTGAATTGATGGTTCTTTGCCATCCAAATAACACAAAAACTCACATCATGGCCAGCCACAGGTTGAGAACTCTGTTTTTGGTTGGCGGCCCAAGCATGGAAACATGAAATCCTCCATACATGGGTTATACCCTAATGACTAGAGCAATATCAAACCCAACTTCCAAGTATAAAGAAGTACGGAAAATGAAATCCACACTGAATATATAGCACACATGAATAAAGAGCCTCGCCTGAGCTCGAGCCCTCTAGAGCTCCTGTACTAGCTAAGTTAATCCTACTAGATTCTAGCTGTTGAACATAAGCCTGTTGAAAATGAAAATAACAAAAAATAGAATTTAAAGTTAGGATCTCCTTGCAAAGCACACAATCAATTCCATTCCAGTGATTGTAGTGCTAAAATTTTCTTGGCAAATCCAGCATGTGGCTTCACCAATCAAATTCTTCATATCACTGAAAGAGAAAAAAATCATTCAATCCCATAATATGGCAAAATGTGACAGATATTCTACACAACCAGAAACCACGTCAGAGAAATATAAATACAGAAATATATGAAGGGATGAAGAATGCTCACATGCGGCACTCAACACTGGTTCCATGGTTGCAGAAGGGGCAAGTAAAGACAGTATCAAGCTTGTCCATTCACTTCTTAGGAGGTGGCTTTGCCCTTGACTTTCTCTTCCCCATGTTTCAAATCCAGTCCCTTACCTCAGTATCCCTGGGTGAATCATAATGTAAGTTCATATCCACGCTAATAAATATATCAACTAATTCCCAACTTCTATCATACAGGTAAGTATTAATAAAGGACTAGGCAATCTCATTAACTGCAACTTTAGTTTACTTGTTTGTCAACTGATTGAAAACATGATCCACAAACTCTGCCATGTGAGATTCTGTCACCACATGGCACTCCTAGGCATTTTAACACAACATGAGAAAAGGATGGCACCATGTAAAAGAAGCATGTAACAATCAGGTCAGATCCATATGCCAAAGCCACAGTCCAACTGAGAGTTGAAATGTAAGCTTCTGAAAGTAGTTGTATTTTCATTGGAGTTGGGAACATCACTTGTTACTCTCATTCCAAAGAAAAAAGGAGTGGGTCCTTGAGGGATTTCAGGCCAATCAGATCGATTGAAAGTCCCTACAAAATCCATGCTAAAATACGACCATCCACTTACAAAAGGTGCTAGGAAATGTATCTCCAAGGTGCAGGGAGCTTTTGTATATAGCAGACAGATTATAGATGGAACTTTGATTGCCCACAAGTGCATCAATTCCCAGTATATGGAAGGACAAAAGGGAATCAGATGAAAATACAACAGTTGTCATTGGCCTTTTCCTGCATGAAAATCAAGTTCTCAATCAGAAGGACTAGAGCTGTAATGGAAAAAAAAAAATCTAGAAGCTCCAAACAACCTATAAATCAGTCACATTTTCAAGAATACAGAGGTCAAGTAATGCATTATGCAACATATCCAATTGCAGCATCCCATTATTTATCAAGATGGTAAGAGTCCATTACGGATTTTCATCAAATGCTTGGTGGGAAGTCAACAAACCTCAGGTTCCAACACCCGCACGGAAAATGCCCCTCAACCCTGAAAAATCCTTAATGGTTCACGTTTCAACTGAACAAATCAATGGTCATGCAGATCCTCTCCGCGTGATTATTAGCCCCCATTCAAATTAACATTGATGGGATGAAAAACAAATTCCAAGCATCTAAACAGACCCAAACCCCATCCATTCATCAAAAATCAGTTATTATATCAAAGACATGAGTGGTACAGTAGATGGTTAAGATTCTGACTTCCAGTGTTAGCTACAGTAGATGAGTGGTACTTTCCAAGACTAACTGAGTGAACAAGTTGTGTTAGCAGTGGATAAAAGACATGACACATGCAGGTCATATACCAAAGACAGCAGTTTGCTAAACATATATGGAAAGAAAACAATCAGCAAGTAGCTGGGTCCTTGCTCATTCCTCAGTGGTAGACTCACAAGAGTTTCAACATGAGGTCATGGGTTCGGGTGCCCATTGTGGTGAAATCCCACTATGGTGTGAGTGCGTGTTATATATATATATATATATATATATATATATATATATATAGAAATTAGCAGCATCCATAGCTGGGTCAGGGTCACCCAAGCCCAAGCCAATAGAACATGATCTTGGCTGGAGCTCGATTTGGGATGAGCCAGCAAACCAAATAGAAATTAAGCACGCAACTACCCAACATGATATGCATTTTTAGTTATAAATATGTTAATCATATATATATATATATATGATCAAGATATATTCCAGACATGACTGGATCCAGCCCAACCTGACAGGCAGAAGATCCTCAACCAATTTCTGGCTCAATTAGTAATTAGGCGTAAATGTCCATTAGATCCAGAACAACAGACTGAGGAGTCTGGAGTCTGGATCCAAGCTCGAGTGGGCCTGACCGTTCACACCCTTAACAATAAAATAGGAAATAGATATTAAAAGAAGAAAAAGAAAGGCAATGAAGTAGTAACTAGTTATATCGTGTTGCGCTTGCAGAGATGCAATCCTAGGGTAGCATCTAAATGACCCAACTTTCCTAGTGCATTAGATCGAAAGCCACACAGGCTTCGAAAACAGAACAGAATAACAGATAGCCTATGGACTCCATTTCTGATTCTGCTTTTAGCTAGTTTCAACGCCTTACCTAATTCAAGATGGATCATAAACAAGATGATACAAGGACACCACACTAAAGAAAAGCATTAAGCTAACCTTGCATATCAAAAATGGATTCATCCTAAGTTGTTTGTTTGAGTCTTCAGAAATTTCAGGTTGTCCTCATGATGCTTGATCTTTAATCCCAACTTTTGCAGATCGCATAGAAGCTAATGGTTTCAGCATTTTCTCAATCTAGCTACTCTCGAGAGAAACAAAGCATTTCATAGTTCTAAAGAAAATTCCACTAATTAGGGATTTTCAGTTTTGTTTTTTTAATCTATAATCCACAATTAGGGAATCAACACTACACAATGTTACTTTAAGGATTAAAAAATGCCAAAAAAAATGCCCAAATCGATATGAATAGATAAGGGGAGAGAGAGAGAGAGAGAGAGAGAGAGAGAGAGAGAGAGAGAGAGAGAGAGAGAGAGAGAGAGACCTGATATTGCATAATGATCCTTAATCTGCTAGACCAAAGAAAAGAAGAAATAAAAGAGGGAGAGAGAGGGAGAGGGAGAGGGGAGGGTTCGAGAGTGAAGAGGGAGAGAGAGATCGAGCGGAGAGGGAGAGTCTGAGAGGTAGATCAAGTAGAGAGGGAGAGGTGCAGAGAGAGGCGTAGAGAGATAGATCGAACGGAGAGGGAGAGGCGCAGAGAGAGAGAATCGGCGGTGGGGAGAGAGAGGGAGAGAGAAAGAGTAGCGCTAGGTATAGGGTTTTTTTCTTTTTCTTTTATATATACGGACCCTGCCGGCAGCCGTTAAAACTGGCCGCCCGGAAAAGGTCGGCCCATCGGTCGGCCAAGGCCCTGTTTCTTGTAGTGGTTCAAGAAGACTCAGTCACACCATCCCATGCTGAATTCAACCCTTCCACCACCTTTGAAGATGAATTCAATATGTTTGCTGCCATTGAAGATTACTTGGACATGTCCTCCGACGATGAATTTGATTTGCCCATTGATGAATCATACATGGTCCACAATGGAAATATCACCCGTTTTTATTGGCAAAGTGTCCATGAAAAATTGGATGAAATAGTATGTGAATCCCAAGTGCCCACACTATCCATAGAAATTCAGTTGAAAGAATACTGCAGACAGATAGATGTAGAGGGACATCGATTCGAGGAGGAATGTCGTACAATGGTGGAGACGTTCTCGAATGATCTCCACAATTTCTTGGAAGCCGAGACATCTAAAAGGCATGTTGCTGAGATGGTTTCCCACCTGAACGTTCATACAAATTGTGTTGAATCAGTGGCCTTGAATATTAGTGACATAGTGAAGAAGGCCCATGAAGTGGGAAGGAAGATGGTACACGTTGTTGCTGATTTTGAAGTTTTGATATTGGTTGAAGAAGAAGAAGAAGACGAAGAAGACAAAGAAGAAGAAGATGAAGATGAGACATTGGCTGAGGCCCTGAGAGAATCAACGGACTTGGCTTATGAAAGGAGGGCTAGTATAGTACCAGCATTAAGATCTTCAGTTGAAGTGTTGGAGAGGATGAGGTTCAACAAAGGAGAGTCAGACCAGCTCAAATGTACAATTTGTCTGAATGAGTTGTGTACAGGGATGGAGGTCATACGTATGCCATGCTCACATATTTTTTAGGTTGAATGCATAATTCAATGGTTGGAGATTAACCATGTATGCCCTATTTGCCGGTTCAATATGCCTCAACAGTTGGAGGAGATTTGATATTCTTCTTTATTTAAATCTTTAAAAATCGACTGACCCCAATTCACTTGGAGGAATGTATACTGCTTGGTAAGGAGTGAGTCTTTAGTAACAAATTCAGGCTTTTGAATATTGTGCTTGCTAACAGTGCTTTGTGCCTAATGAGACAATGTTCTATCAAGATAAAAGCATTAATTAATATTAGAAAAACAATTCTTTATGTCATGGAATGTGCTCATTGTATAGATGTTTATAATTTTTATTTTTATTTTTTTTCTTTTTTAAGGGAAAGCCTTTATCAAAAAGAATGTTTCAATTATATATATATATATATATATATATATATATATATATATATATATATATATATATATATATATATATATATTGGAATGCTCACCTGCACACTAGTTGTCACCCTTTCTTGTGAGAACTTTTCTAGAACTCATCTCACGTGAAATGAGTACAAAATCTGAATGGTTCATGTAATGCAGCACCTCATGTAACCATTTCGGCCCAACTTTTACCTTGATCTAAAACTTTGGTGGGCTATGGCAAAAGAAAAATAGTTTCTTCCTTTGCATCTTTCTTCTTCCATAGACTACCAAAACTTTGGAATAAGGTAAAAGTTAGGAGGGTCCTTACTCTTGCTCCGGTGGTAGACTCTAAGGAGTTTCAACGCCTGGTCAAGGGTTCGAGTACCCATAGGTGGTGAAATTCCACATAGACCATTAGGGTTTCATGGCGTGCTTCATAACGCATACCGTCCAGATTTTTAAGTTTATAGTATGGGAGATGAGTTCTCAAAATTTTTTGATGAGAATCCATGATCACTAGTGCACAAGTGAGTATTATATTTATATTAGGGTTTCATGGGGTGCTTCATATCGTATACCGTCCAGATTTTTAAGCTTAGGGCGTGTTTGATTTTCGGTGAAATGGTAAATCGCGCGTAAAAAAGTGATGATTATTTCCCCGTGAATTCACAGCATCCTGATATGACTGCTTACTTTTTGACACAAAAATCAAGAATATTATAAAATATTTGTGGGTCCCACTGTGATGCATTTCGCTTATCCACACCGTTCATCCATTATTACATTTGAATTCATAGCATGAGTAAAAAATTGAGGCATATCCAATTCTCAAGTAGACCACGTCATACAAAAAGAGAATCGAATACTTACCATTAAAAACTTTATAGGGCCACTGTTTCTTTTGGCGTGGGCCATTTGAGTGTTAGATCTGCTTCATTTTTTGTCTCATGCTCCAAAATATTGTAATAAAACAGACTGACGGAATGGATATATCATACACATTACCTTACAGTAAATAAATTAAAATTACATCCGTTAAGCCAATTTCACTGGCACAAAATCCTATGAGTTTTCAAACGCAGGAAATCGTAATAATCACCGTTTACCTTGCGTTTCCCATTTCTCTAAAAAACAAACAGGCCCTTATAGTATGGGAGATGAGTTCTCAAAAAATATTGATGTTCGACATGCATCACGGTGGGCCCACGTTGCTCCACCTCATGGGAACTTTCCTTGAGGTCAACCACATAGAACTGTTCCCCCCCCCCCACACACACACACACACACACATATATATACATAGAGAGAGAGAGAGAGAAATGCTCACCTGCCCACCTTTTTACCTTTGCACACGTGTCATGGGCACATAATTTGGATGGTCCACGTGATGCAACACCCCTCGAAACTTTATGGGCACAATTTTTGGCATGATCCAAAACTCTAGTAGGCCATAGCAAAGAGAAATGCAAATCAAGGGATGAAACTGTTTTCTTTTGCCATGGCCTGCCAAAGTTTTTTATCAGGCCGAAAGTTGGGATTGTGAGGTTTCAAGGGGTGCCGCATCACATGGACCATTCATATTATGTGCCCACGACACGTGTGTAAAGGTGTGCATGGATGCTCACATAAGAACGTATGCAGGTGAGCATTCCTCTCTCTCTCTCTCTCTCTCTCTCTCTCTCTCTCTCTCTCCATGTGTGTGAATTTTCTTAAGTGTTTGGCTATTTTATGTAGAGGGGTGTGAATAAGTAGCTTTTGATATATTGCTTATAATGCCGTGATGATTATGTCACATTCATTCCCTACATATATTAGGTTTAAAGGAAACAGTAGTGAATCGTATAACTAGAAGAAAAAAATAAAATACAACAAGTCTGAATTAGTGAAACCATGATCTCTTACTTCCCTATATGGCTGCAACTTAAGTGCAGGTCAACCTTTAGCTCACGCGGTCTATCAAAGTCCTTGGTTTGGGTTTGGGTTGAAAAATATGAATCCTTTTAATTAATTCAGCTTGATCAAGTGTAGCTCACACGGATCCTTACCCTTGCTTCGGTGGTAGACTCTAAGGAGTTTCAACACCCGGTCAAGGGTTCGAGTATCCATAGGTGGTGAAATCCCACTAAGGCGTGAGTGTGTGGGGGTGTGAGCATGTAAAATAATTTTTTTTTTTTAAAAAAAAAAGAAAAAAAAAGAAAAAAAGAGTTGGCCCTGACTTGGGCTGAATTAATATACCTCACAATTTCAATTTCTATGCCAAAACACTACAAATAAATATATAAATAAATATAAATAAATAAATAAATAATTAAATTCAACGGTCGTATGGTGGTTTTCCGAGGGCTAAAAGCCATACACGAATCACTAAAAGCGGTTGGCAAAGGAAACTACCAAAAGAAAGTGCTCCTATGGAGCCCATCGTAATACACATGAAGGCTCAAGTGAACCACACAGTAGAAAAAAATAGAGATTTGTCTATGGTGTGATCAACTTGGGGCTTCAATCGACCTCCTTTATGGGATCATGGCCTAAATTGTACAGTCAAAATGGAGGGACAGAGTGGATAAACCACATACATCACGATGGCCCCACGAGCCCCCTAACAGGATCGTCCATCTCCATCTGTGCCAAAAAAAAAAAAAAAAAGAGCCCGTGATAATTTTTTTAAATCATCGTGGCCTCCAAGGTCTCTCTCTCTCTATCTTTCCTAACCTTCCAAATAGAAAAAATCACATTCTTTGGTTGGAAAAGGTTTTCTTTCATTTTTGGGGTCCTGCTTCTTATCATCTTTGATCCATTAGGAGTTCGACAATAAAGAAAGGATTTCCGCGATCTATTAGGAATTCGACAGATAGGAAAGGATTTTGAGATATTTTATGGTTTATTCACCTTATTTTCTATTCTAGGGGTTGTTGTGGGATACAAGATTGAAATCCATTGGGATTTGAGGGATTCTTGGGTTCTCCCTTAGATCTAGCAAATTTCTGAAGAGAGCTAGAATTTATAGCGAAAAGGGAAGGGATTTTGGCTTCCCTATGTTCGATCTGCAAGAGAAAGGATTCTAGCGTGTCAATTTGAAGGTATTGGATTTTTTTTGGTTTCTTTCTTGAAAGAAGAAATTCAATGTTTTTACTCTGACGTCTGGATTCTAGGGTGTCAATTTGAAGGTATTGGATTTTTTGGGTTTCTTTCTTGAAAGAAGAAATTCAATGTTTTTACTCTGATGTCCTCCACAACAAACACTTTCTTCAGATCTTAATACTGTTGCTCTGAATTTTTAACTGTTGCCATCTAATACTCAATTTAATTAATTTTTCCATGCAGCCGATTACTTTAAAGGCATTTCCTTTGATATTGTATCATCCTTTCATGTATTTATATTTATTTGCTAAGATTTGCCTATGTATACTTGAACACCTTGTTCCTTTATGAACTTATCCATGTATTGATCGAAAGTTTACATGCCAACCTTTAAATATGTTTGAGACACTTTCTTTTCTTTTTTCTTCAATTCTCTTCTTCTTCTTCCTCTTCTTTTTTGTCTTAGATGTCATGAATATTTGCTTGGCTTCTGTTGGCAGCAAGTCTGAAGTGGGCGTAATGGGTATCCTATTGTCCATTGCCAAAACCTAGTACATATTGGATGAGATGCCCAAATTTCAGTAAAAAAATGTCTTGTAAGTCCACAAAATACATTAAAATATGTTAACAAACATTTGTAAATACTTCAAATACGGGCTAATAATAAGTGAATTTGGAGGTTTTAAGTGAGTTGTGCTCTGAAATGAAACCCATATGTATTGGGTGATACTTATTGGTTTCGGATGCTACTCCAAAATCTTTCTTGGAGTCATGGCAGCAGCTGGTTAACTAATGTAGTGCCTGATGTTCTCTTCTTCTTCTTCTTTTTTTTTTTCTTTTAATCGTGATTTCCTCGTATATCCATATATCCATGTGTTGTTATTCTGTATCTAATGGCATGAAGCAATGCTAGCAGCTTTTCTGTCCTGTTGATATAGTGAAATGCTTCAGCTTCATTCAGTAGCCCCAACTTGGAGAAGTAAAAGGTAGGCTGGTTGTGTATGCACAAGAATTTTGATAGAAAAACCATCTCGGATTGTACTGGTAGGACAGCTTAGCTTATGTATACAAACTTGATCACGGTTTAATGGTGAAGACCAAAGACAAGCTTACATTGTGGCCAGCCCACTTGCACCAAGAACTAGACATGCCAATTGTATTTCGCCTTAACATTTACTAGCCTAGTAATTCTTGGAGCAGCTTCTTGATGATCCTCTACCTCTTTATATGGTGGTGTTTAAACAATTGCTAGAACTAAGCATATAGTTGTGTGGCTTAATTTGATCAGTTTACTTTGAATACTTTGAAAATCAACTAATCTAGTGTCAAGAAAAAAAAATGCAAATGATCAAAGAAAGAGGGGAACAGAAGCATCATTGCTAACTAGTCTCCTTGGATGCATAATTTGAGACCTGTTAATCTGTCTCCCCAACCAGACTCCACACACTTCCAATTTCATTACCTGAACCAGTATTCCCTCTCCATTCCCAATTTCTGATGTGGTGGCTCCTCCACCGGTGAATCTTCCACTCCCTTCCCCTGCCTTTTTGGGGGCCCTGGCTTTCAAAATGATAGGATATATGTACCTGGAAGCTCAACCTATCCAGCCCCTGCCACCCCCAAAGAAGCTTGAAATTCAACATTCAGATCATCCTGATTAACAGGTTGAACGTTGTTCAGCTGCTAGACCCACTGTTGACAGAGCACTGTAAAAGCTGTTGGTAAGTGGACTCTCTAGTGAAGCTATATAGATGATCCACGGTGGCTCAGAAATCCTCAGAAATCCTTTCTATCCAGAGTATGAGAGCTGCTGCTAGCCAGATGGGTCCCAGGATCAGCAAATCCCCTTTGCAGGTGATCCACAGATGCCTGAGCAAGAGCATTACCATTCTAGAATAATCTCGTACATCTAGGAACAGTGTCAGGGCCTGCACTCCTGAGAATCACTGTCACAACAAACACATTTGGACACTATTTGTATGCCTGCCTATTGAAGAACCACATCAACCAGCACACCTTGTGCATAACCTTCCATAAGAACACCGCCAGCTTTGGTGGAATATACTTATTACAGGCCCAGCATGTCCACGACTAGATAAGACGCTTAGCCTGAACATGCTCCTAACCAGACTTTAGGGAGAACTTACCTGAAGATTTCAAGGCCCATATGAATCAATCATCCCTGTCCATGACCTTTATATTTTTCCCCTGAATGCACGGAAGAATGTCAGCCAGCACCGCATCCGCAAGATCCAAGAAGTTCCAAGCTCCATCCTGAACCAAAAAATAGCTACTCTGGCATCCTGGAGATGCTCCGGGATTCTAACTTCATTCGCACCAGCCAAAAGCCCAAGTCCTGTCAAATTTTGAGACCAAAAATCCATCTCACACCGGAAAACCATCAATCTAAAATGTTGAAAGGTAGTCAGAAGCTTCCAGGCTAGGTCCTTCCACAACTTCAATCCCCCCAGCCTAAGAGATACGATCAATTTTGATAAATTTGTTAAGATACTTGACCCCAAAAAGCTTTGCCCAAAGAGATTCACCCAACAATAAGTTCCAACACATCTTAATGCGGAAGCTTTGCATCACACATCCTCCAACCTTCTTACCCCTAAGCCTCCTTCTGACATTGGAAAGAAGATTCTAGCCCATTTAACCCAATGCCTGTTTTTCTTGCCCTCTGATTCACTCCAAAAGAAATCCAAGAGCACTACCTCCATTTTTTTATGGATGAATATCAGGATTTTAAAAGCAACCAAGACATGCATAGGATAGCTAGCTAGCACATACTTGATGATTAGTGTAATTCTCCTCGCCAACAACAGCAGCTTCACTTTTCATCCTTTGATTTTTCTTGGTCATCTGAACAAGGAAGAGTGAGTGGCTAACCTGAAGCCTCCCCTTCAAAAGAGGAACCCCCAGATAGGACATGGGCAAGGCGGTCTGCTTGAAACCTGTCAGTTGAGTGATGCTCTGAGCATGAGAGCCTATCACCCTGTCGAATGATAATAAGTAGCTTTTCCTTGCACTAATCCTTTGTCCTGATGCCTTCTCACAATTCACTAGAAATTTCTTCATTTCCTAAACCAGGGACTGCCCGCCATTGAGAAAGAATCATGTCATCAGCAAAGAGAAAATGGGATATCAACAGGCATAATCGGGGCAGGTGGAACGGTTAGCATGCACCGGATATCAAGAGGTTTCTGACTCCCCTACTCAGAACTTTCGCTGTTAGGATAAATATGCTAGAAGAAATCAGATCACCTATCAAAGCCCTCAGAAGGACATGAAGAAACCTATAGCTCGACCATTAATAATAATAATACAAAACCAGCAGTCATTCCAACGCCTTTCCATCATATCTATGCAGCCCTGAGCAAAGCCAAACTTTTGGAGGACTAAGGAAATGAAGCTCCATTCAAGCAGATCATACGCCTTTTCCATATTCAGCTTCAGGATGAGATAATCCCCACAAACCTTCTGGTCAATTTCATTCACCATTTAACTAGTTATATTAATGTTCTTAGCAATCAATCTTCCTTGAACAAAAGTTCCATGTTCTTCTAAGATGATATGGGGAAGGATGCTTGCTAATCACATAGCAACAATCTTAAAGAAAACCTTGTATATGCATTTGCAAAGACTCATGGGACTGAAGTCTATTAGATACTTCGGGTTAGCTATTTTCAGGACCAAGCAAATCAATGTGCATAAAAAGGACATGAAGATAGGACCACTTGAGAAAAATTTGCAAGCATCAATAGAGATATCCTCTCTAACAATATCTTAAGCATGAGTAAAAGAAGCTTCGAGAAGCCATCTGATGCAGGACATGAAAATTAAATATGATATCCAAGATCTCAGGCTTTAGATTATACTAATTTAGAAACAATCACATAAAATTCCACATCCCACACAAAAGTTCAAATATTCAAGCAAGGGGAATTTGTGCGGGTCCAGGCCTACACAGGCTAGGGCTGGATCAGTAAAATTATGGAACAAACGATACTCAAAGGGAAGTAAAAAATCATCTACACATGCACAGCAATCAGCCCCTAATCCAAGGGATTCACCAATTCCAATTCGGAGAACCCTAGGGTAAAAAAAGGGATAAATAAATTGAAAGTAATGCAATCTATGGTTAGGGTTAAGGAGAATAGGTATGAGATGAGTAAAATAGGCGAAAATCTGAACCTGGAGATATTCCTCGTGCGCGGACAGCGGGCCAGGCCTGTCGCACATGCAAGGGGGCGCCGAATGTGGAAAGCGCTTCATTGGCTCTGGTCGGCCAGGGGAGGGCTTCAAAACTCCCAAGTTTCGTGTCGATCGGATGCGCGGTCTGTGTGTGGTGCTCCGCCGAAGTTTCAGCCATCCTACAATAGAATCTGGAATTCTGCTGTAAAGAGGAAAACTGTTGCAATAAAGGACAGATTTGAAACACGGATGGTGGTAGGAGATGAGAATTAGAGATGGTAGAGGATGAGGGCGAATCAGGATCGATGTGGCTTCGTAGTACGGTAGTTAGTCCTTCGATGAAGGGAGAGCTTCGCACGCAATTGGATTTCACAACTTGAGAACTCAGAAGAGTAGAAAAACATAGAATTTTTATTAAGCTTCAATCAATAAAAAAGCTACAAGGGGTGCTTATTTATAAGAAAAAACTTATACCCCAAAACTCGCGCCATGTGTGCAACCTATTACTTGGCGATGAAGTAAACCAAAATATAAACTAATCAAAGAAATCTAAAGCGTCCATGATACTCTAAATAACATTAATAAGCAAAACCTAAAAAATAAGATTAATCCGACTAGTGGGTCACGATCATGAGATCTCATGATGGGCTTTACTTGACTACTGAGTCCACTCCAACAAACCAAAACTCAGTCTTCTAGCTAGGAGGCCCTCTCTGGATGTCGTCATCGATCCAGATCGACGGTGGGGCCCTCCTCCTTGCGTAGTACGTACGTAGGAGGGCGGCGTGCGTGTGCGTGGGCGCTTGATGTCCCTATCAACTCTCCTCAGCTGCGAAGATTTTGCCACTGACGAAATAAAACTACTGAACCACTCCAAGATGTCAGGATCAAGTCTCTAAAGCTCTTCCTCAGTGAGCCACGTGATGTCTGAAGCTGGGCGTGACTTCCATTTAACCAGGTACTTCTAAAACCTGCTGTCCGACGTTGAAATTATCTGATGGTCCAGGATATCCTCTATTACTTCTTTGGGTGTGGAAAGGGTAGGTATGGGAGGTAAAGGCTGAGAAGATGGGTTGGGACGGGTAGGTTTGGGAGATAGAGGGTGAGAAAATGGGTCGGAAAGGGTAGGTATGGGACGTGGTAGCTGGGAAGATGGACAGGTAGGTATGAGAGGTAAAGGCTGGGAAGATGGGTCGAGAGGGGGCCATGGATCAAGGGAAAGGTCTGGAGAATCAGGATGGTTAGGTGATATGCTGGACAATGTATCAATGGTCCCCTGAAATGCAACTAGATCTTCCTCATTGAATGTGAAACTACTTCCCATGGAAGGTGGAAGATCTACCACATACGCATTGAGACCATTTCGTTTTATAATTTTAAATGGTCTAGCACTAGGCGCATGTAATTTATGAACGGCTCCTTGAGGGTACTGCTCTGGCCTGATGCGGACCATCATAGAGTCCCTTACTTTGAATTCCTTGAAACGTTTATGTTGGTCTGCAGAAAGTGTGTAATGTTCATTACTAGTCATGGTCTTCTGCCTGATTTCTTGATGCCATGAATGAATGTGATGTGCAAAAGACTCTGACGGCCTATGGGACAACGACATAGGGACAAGATCAATAGGTTTCCTAGGTTTATAACCAGTAACGACTTCACAAAGACTTAGATCTGTAGTCCTATCGATAGAACTATTAAGCGCAAACTCGGCTATAGGTAGTATGGTGTCCCATGTTTTGGTGTGCCCTATATCCATCATGGGGGAAAACTCATCCGGTAGATCATCAGGAAAGACATTACGAAACTCATCTACTACCAAAATGGCCTCAGTGGGTAACGCTGCATTAGCCTCTGGTGTACTCTTCCCAATGGTGCGGTTTGTCCTGGCGGATGTCTCTAGTTGGGTATTACGCACATCAAATTGCTCAAAGCATTGGTCTATATGTTGTTCCCAACACTTACCCAAAGACTCAAACTGCTGGGACAACTTGTTTAGTGACTCTTGCAAATGTTCCATGTTTTTTTTTTTTTTAAATTTTATTTTTTTTATAAGAAACAACCTAGTTTCTAAAAACGAAAAAGGAAAGTTTCTAAAAACAAATTAGAAAAGTTTCTAAAAAACAAATTAGGAAAGTTTCTAAAAAAAAACAACCTAGTTTCTAAAAATAAAAAGTAAGTTTCTAAAAAAAAAGAAAAAGGAAAGTAAACTAGTTTCTAAAAAAAAAAGAAAAAGGAAAGGAAATTAGTTTCTAAAAACAAATTAAGAAAGTTTATAAACCTAAAAATAGAAAGCTAAGTTAATTTCTAAAATAACTCAAATAAGGGGATAACAGAAAATTTCAGTAGCTTATGTCAAGGTTTATGGACCTCTAAACAACCATATATGATGAGAATTGATGCGTAATAGACATATACAACTAAACCCTAAATATGTAATGCATTCCCCTATAAGAACCCTAGGCTCTAATACCAAATTTGATGTAGGACATGAAAATTAAATATGATATGCAAGATATCAGGCTTTAGATTATACAAATTTAGAAACAATCACATAAAATTTCACATCCCACACAAAAGTTCATACATTCAAGCAAGGGGAATCTCTGCGGGTCCAGACCATCATCCACACATGCACAAAATCAATCCTTAATCTAAGGGATACACCAAATTTAATTCATAGAACCCTAGGGTAAGAAAAAGGGCAAATAAATTGAAAGTAATGCAATCTAGGGTTAGGGTTAGAGAGAATAGGTATGAGAGGAGTAAAATAGGCAGAAATCTGAACTTAGAGATAGTCCTCGTGAGCGGATAATGGGCCAGGCCTGTCGCACGTGCGAGGGGGCGCCGAACGCGGAAAGCGCTTCCTTGGCTCTGGTCGGCCATGGGAGGGCTTCAAAACCCCCAAGTTTCGTGTCGATCGGATGCGCGGTCTGTGCATGGTGCTCCGCCAATTTTCATCCCTCCTGTAGGGCCAAAATCTGAAATTCTACTGTAAAGAGGAAAACTGTTACAATAAAGGACAAATTTGAAGCACGGATGGTGGTAGGAGATGAGAAATAAATATCGTAGAGGATGGGGGCGAATCGGGATCGATGTGGCTTCGCACCACGGAAGTTAGCCCTTCAATGAAGGAAAAGCTTTGCACCCAATTGGATTTCCACAACTCGAGAACTCAAAGGAGTAGAAAAACGCAGAATTTTTATTGAGCTTCAATCAATAAAAAAGCTACAAGGGGTGCCTATTTATAAGAAAAAACCTATACGCCAAAACTCGCGTCTTGTGCGCAACCTATTACTTAGCGATGAAGTAAACCAAAATAAAAACTAATCGAAGAAATATAAAGCGTCCATGATACTCTAAATAACATTAATAAACAAAACTTAAAATATAAGATTAATTCGACTAGTGGGTCACGATCATGAGATCCCATGATGGGCTTTACTTGACTACCGGGCCCACTCCAACTAACCAAAACTCAGTCTTCTAGCTAGGATGCCCTCCCTGGATGTCGTCATCTGTAACGTCCCGGAAAAATCCGTACAAAGACCCGAGTATCACCTCAGGCAGAAATCACTCAGGACCAAATCCTTTAGAAATTAGACCAGAATTAGCTAGTGTTAAACTGGAGTACCTGTGAAATTAGCACTAATCAGTTTAAATGTAATCTGCAAGACCCAAAACGTGCAGAATCATTGACACTACTTTACCGTGAAATCTAGAATCAATCTCTAAATCCGGTTGCTCTCGGGAGCACCTTGAAACTCCGTATCGGACCTGGACCGCACGTCGAAAGTCCGATGACCACGAAACTATATGAATATGACCGCTTTACTGGGATTGACAACCATCTCGGAAATCAAGTCCTAACAGTGTCCAGAAACGCACAACTTGAGCCCGGAGTGAAGTGTGTGAGAAACGCGAATATCTTTAGAAATTGAACTCAGATTTAAGTGATTTGGGCCGTTCGCTTGCGGGTCAAATCTAAGCTTGCAGGCCGTAAGAATCTGACCCAATTACACCCTCGGATCAGAGAAAATTTCCAACTCATGTCAGTGCACTTGTGGCCCTGATCGAGTACCGATGACCGTTGAACTGAAACTAGTCCGCTACGGTCGATCTGTAAATCCAATCGAACCAAAAACTCAGCTTGACCTAAATCCAATGTCAGGGAGCTTAAGTCCGACCACATGTTGAAGAGAGGCCACCAGAAGTGCTCTATTGGACTGAAACAGACGCCCTTTGGATATAACCTAAGTATACCTTGGCCCTGGGGCCATTTCCATCAGTCCTGGGCCTATATAAAGGCTTAAAACCCTCTCTCTCTCTCACTCCATACGAATTTGCTAACCTAGGTGAGAGAAGAGAAAAGAAAGAGAAGGAAAGAGAGAAAGTGTAAGGGAAGTTAGGGTTTTGCTACAGAGATCGTCCCCTGCCGCTCTACGTATCGAAACACCGCTACCGTGTTGCTATTCCGGCGATTCTGGTTCCGTTCTTAGGTAAGAAATCCTAACCCTAACCTATTTTAGATATTCAAATAGAACAGATGGTGGAATAGATAACCTATTCCCTGTTATAGGTTGTTGTGCTGCCGTAGACAAAGACTTAGTGTTTGAACTGAGTTCGTACGAGTCTACCGGCGTAAGGTGCGGACTATGAACGTTTAGGTTATGGTTTTCAAGGCTTTCAAAGTCGGTTAATGATTTATAACTGATTTGGGTGCCATTTCACATGTTAAATGCGATGTTTCCTTTCGCTTTATAGATATATATGAACTATGTTGAGTATAGTGTACTCCATGTGTTAGTTGAAATGATTGAATGTGTATAGAATTTGGATTCGTGTTTGACAAGATTATCCGTCGTGGATATAGGGTTTTTTTCAATAGTAAGTGCGACAACCTTTGGCGAGAAGAGGATTCGCCCTAATACATGTTATGGCCAACATATGCCATGTATGTTATAGTGTGTAGTCTAAGTGTTTGTTGAAATGACTGAATGAATACGGGATTATGATTTGTGCCTGCCGTGTCTATTGAATGCAAATACATGATTGTTGTGTATGCGACAACTCCTTGTTAGAAGGATCTGTCTAAGTATATGTTATAATCAACACATGTTATGTATGTTAATATGTGTAGTCTAAGTGCTTGTAAAAATGTCTGAATGAATATGGAATTTGGATCTGTGCTTGCCATGATTATTAACTATGAATATATGCTTGTTGTGTGTATGTGGCAACTCCTTTGTAGAAGGGTTTGCCGGGATATATGTTATAACTAGTCTAATACATGTATGTTGAAATGTCGATCTAAGTGTTTGACAAAATACTGAATGAGGAAATGCTTGTTGGAATGTATTTAATGAGGGTGTTGAGATAGAATTCTCAATTCCTTCTCTATAATTACGCCTCTTTATGTAACCTATCTTACTACTATGTGTTGTACGGATGAAATGCCTACGTAAGATAACATGTGTATTATGTGTTTGTCGAAATGCTCAACTAAGATTTATATTTAGATTTAGTTGTCATATGCTGTCATTGATTATCACTTGCGAATGCTATCATTTAAGTATGATTGGGACTACTACGTAGTCCAGGCAATCGGTAACAATTCCTGGTTAAGTGGCTGAACTAATCTCGCCACATTGGATGAGTTCGGTGAATTCGAGTCATACGATGATTGTCGACAGTGGTACCATGTCGACTAATTCAGCGTACGCTCGTACAATCAAACTTGTCAAGTAACCCGATTGGCCTATTGTGTGTTTACCATATATGGACACTACTGCTTGAATCTAAGGTACCAACTTACTAGTGCAAAGCCCGTTTAACCTTGGTACCATGATCCGCTAAGACTCATGAGCCGGGCATGGTGGTATAGGACACCGTGGTCGAGCTATCGGCCTACGCTGGGGCGACGAGCTTCCCCGTAGTGACCAGTGAGCAACCCAAACTCGTGAGCCGAATACGGTGGTATGGGACACTGTATTCGAGCTGTCGGCCTACACTGGCGCAGCCTGACTGTGGTCCCCAGTCGGGTCGGTGACGAGCCTTCGAAAATAGACTGCTAGTTGGTAGGGCGTTAGTGGAGTGACCTCGAGTATAAAATGGGCCTACCCCGGCGCAGCCTGGCTGTGGTCCCTAGTCAGGTCGATGACGAGCCTTCGAAAATAGACTGCCAGTTGGTAGGGCGTTGGTGGTAGTGACCTGAATTTGCCTATCGTATGTGATGAACTAGGATTGACGACCTTAGATAGATCATTGTTTGGGTCAATGATATAAAGGGGGGTACCTTAGCTTCCCAATCCTGCTGTATGAAAAGGTCTAATAAGAACTCGGTAATCACGTTCATGTACCGCATTGCATGTGCATTTGGCGTTGGAGTTGAGCACTGTGGAAGGGGTGCATGCCGCGACCGTGAGATGAAGTTCACAGAGGGAGTGCAGGCGAGGGCATACATCATTAATACATCATCCTTGCATTAACCAGAGTACTTAGGATTGCTTGATTGTATTGCTTTATCATTACTGCGTGACTGAATTGATAACATGTTAACCTTTGCTTTATAGCTCCACTGAGTTGATCACTCACTCCCATGTTTTGGGACGGTGTTTTAAAACACCAACCAGACCCTGTTGTAGTTGCAGATGATGGTGATGCTTACGTAGCGAAGCCGGACTTTTATGATGATGAGGAGTTCTCCTATATGCAGCTATCAGGCGGGTCTCTATGTAGGCCATGTTCTGATCGGCGGGATTACTGGGATGTTGACTAGACAATATTACACATTTTGTATATTTTGGAATTTTACATATAATTAATTGACCTAGTAACATGATCATACTCAGGAGACTTACAATCACTTATATGCTTTATATACTTATCACAGTCTTCCGTTAGCGTACTTTAATTACCTCTGGAGTATGATATGTTGTTTTGGTATAATCTCATTCATGTTTAAGGCACTAATATGGACAACATTTAATCATCATTATCTATGTTGCATAAGTGATGCGTTGGAACTCGGGAGTTGAGTCTATACTTGACCCCCGATTTTCAGCGCGTTACATCATCCATCCAGATCGACGGTGGAGCCCTCCTCCTTGCATACGTACATAGGAGGCGGCATGCGTGTGCATGCACGCATGATGTCCCCATCACCATCTGGCATGGAGTACTATCCACCGTGATAGACGAAACTGCTTCTCCAACTTCTTCCAAAAGAGGCGAGGGCATAGAAGGGCCCCATTCATTTGCCCTGTCACCCAAGGTGTCCCGTATCGGTATCGGTTGGCGTAACGGTGACCTCCAAAACCGATACGGATACGGGGGCGTAACGGCGATACGGGGGCGTAACGGCCCGTAACGGTAAAAAAAATTTTTTTTTGCCAAAAAATATGAAAAATATGGATTAAATCCGGAATATTCTAAGCATTCCAAATATGCATTCATTTATAAATTGAACATGGTTATGGTGGTGTAACGGTCCACTCTTTGGTGAGAAGTTGTATCGGTTCGATGAATTTATGAACCGATAACCTAAATTTGACTACAAAATTCATATTTTTAATTTTCTAACTGCTACTATCAATGATAGATATATTAGAATGAATGTAATATGAAAATATCTTACATTAGGTGTTTACGCAATTATTTTTGAGGAATTTCTCGAACATACCTGTGGTCTGTGCACGTGACTTTGTGATTCCTGTCTATAACTTCATCCTCAAGTCAAGAATATTAAAAAAATAAATTAGTAGTGTCGATATACTCCCCAACTTGATTAAGGATTACTTGATTGGTTGTCGGGGAGTTATTTTAAATACAAGTTCGACAGTGTCAAGTGTGTGCATGATTGCATGACTTCTTGCAATAATACTGCTGTGAGTTGCTTGCGCTGCAAATACTTACCTTAATACAAATATATACTCACAATCACAAGTCACCACCAAAATGAAAATCTGCTTTTTGTGGTTGCTCGACCTCCACATCATCGTCATCGTCACCATCGGTGAGGTCGTCCAATAGGTGTAGGTCTTTGCATATCCATAATATCCAAGTGCGGAAGGAAATACTAGATCAACGAAACCAGAGGATGGCCCGATCCGACTAGGCAACGACTCGACCCCGAGTAAGGATATCCACCAAGTGCCCGTCGAGTAGCCATACTTGGTGCCCATACTCAGGACATTGAGAATCTTGAGATTGAGAGTGCGTCTGCTGCGATGAGTAACTTGGATTTGGATCTGGATATCTATAATCATATGGATATTGATCGGGAGGGCTACTCCAACATGAATGTGATGGAACAGGCTCAGTATAACCATCATAATCATAATCCAATTGACCATAAGAATATCCATCATAATAACCAAGACCATGAGCCTGCTGATGTTCCGGACCTCCCGGACCCCGTGCACCACTAGATGTACCCACATCCGGCTGGCTGTATCGTGACTCGGTACACTCGTAAGTCCGACCTCGTGTACCACGTCGTCGATGTTCATCGCCATCGCGATCTGTAGACGGCTGTATAGGGGGGTAAGCAACACCAGAAGTGCCAGCACCAGGGGCAGGGGGGTCGTCATCATCCGACACGGTCACGCTACCACTGCTCGTACTCTTTTGTTGATCTTGAGCCGTATCCGTACGTGGCATAAATGCTGCCCCTCTTACTGGGTCCAACACATCTACACGACTCTCTTGTTGCGCTTTGCGTATTTCTGGGTCATCAATTTCCAATTCTTCACTATCCTCTTCAATTTGCTTTTCCCTTGTTTCCAACCAAGGTAGAAGTGGGTCATCCTCATCATAAATATTGTCCAAGTTTATTGGACAGTAGTCTCCATCATCGGCAGCTGTAATGCTCCTATGATGTCGTCGCATTCTTAGTTTTATATTGTAGTGCATGAAGACAAGTCTATCTAATGTTCTAGTCTGCAATCTATTCCTATTCTTTGAATGAATGAGTGCAAAACAACTCCAATTCCTTTCGCAGCTAGAGGAAGATGTTGTTTGGCTCAAAACTTTTATTGCAATTTTTGGAGAGCCTTCGTACTCTCTCCGAAATTAATCCACCATTCGGCCGGTTGCAACCTAGACACTGCATGCTGTGCAAGAACATCTCCAAAGCTACCAAGGCGATTTCCAAATGTATCTAATTCATTCAACGCCTTTATTTGTAAATCTAAGTCAGGCTCTAATCTCTTTATCACATTTTTTAGCCCGACACGAACTTCATCATCCTCAACAAATGATTGGGCATATCTATACCTAGGATTTAGGTAGTAACTTGCTGTATGAAGATCGTGATGGAGTTGTTTTGTCCATCTCCGTCGATCATCTTCCAATAGGTCTCCCAGCTTCTACAATCACGTTGAATTGCAAGCTTTGCCTTATCCATGGCATCATATAGGAAGCCCATGGTAGGTGCTTCATCGGTTTCAACAAGACGGAGTACCCTCATTAGTGGCTCCATCACCTTTAGGATCGCCTTAACCTTCTTCCAATATTTGTTGTCCCGTATGGTATTCACAACGTCGACCGGTGTGCCTGATGTCTTCTTCCCATGTTTTGTGTTGAGCCATTCTCGGGAAGCAAACATCTCACTCAACTCTCCCCTATGCTGGAATAAACTCTCTAATGCTATAAAGTTTGTTGCGAATCTAGTCGCCGCAGGCCTCAACAACTCTCGTCCTTTCGTGAACTTTCTCATTATTGCGACTACTTGATTATGGTTGTAAATAAACGTCGTCACTTCCTTTGCCCTTTCGACCATTTCCTTAACATTCTTCTTCTTCCCAATATCTTCCAATATAAGATCGATACAATGGGCAGCACATGGTGACCAAAAAAGATGTTTTCTCTCATCCATCAACATATGTCCTGCAAGCTTATATGATGCTTCATTATCTGTCACAATCTGCACTACATTCTCCTCTCCAATCTCATCCACAACTTTATCCATTAGGCCCATAATATATTCAGAATTTTTTGTTGCTTCTGAGGCATCAATTGACTTGTGGTATATAGTTCCTAAGTGGCAGTACACCATGAAGTTGATCATGCTACGTCTGGTTGGGCCAGTCCAACCATCACACATGATCGTGCATCCTCTGGCTTGCCATACAGGTTTAAAGGTAGCCACGTATGCTTTCACATCCACATACTCTGCATCTGTCCATTTCCCCCTAATCTCCTTAGCCGTGGGAGCTTTTATTCCTTCACACTCGCTGCTGCTTTGCATCGATTACCACCCCAATATGGAGAATTGGCCGCGTTAGGAGGTATGTTGGCATGTATAAATAACTTTCTTCACGCTTCTACCTAATTTCTCAACGGAAGTTCTACTCCACATTTGTTTTATTTTTTTTTTTTTTTTAGTTGATTCTTTCCTAAATAGGATTGGATCAATAGAGGTCTCCTAGGCTCATTTACTTCTTCATCCAAACGTATAGGGGCATCACGTGAAGATGTCTCGTCGTCGGCTCCCAAAAATACGTCGTAACCCACCAAACCTACCCCCCCACTCTCGGTCCCACTGCAAGCGGTTGCACTTCCGATTGCACTCCTGTCCCACTCCCACTCCCCCCCCCCGTATCACGCATGACGACCCATGCATGCCAAACATGCGGCGACGTTCTTCCTCTTCACGAGCTAGGCACGCTCTCTCTCCTAGCTATAGTTAATTCCCGATCTGAATCTTCGTCGAATCAATAATATCTTCATCACGAACGCCCATATATTCGGACCAAACACTTCTGTCGAGCTGCATCCAAAATATCATCTTTCTTCTTTTGTACAGCAGCATGTTTACCCTTCGACTCATCCAAACTAGCTTGCATTAAAAGCATTATCTCTTTCGGTACTCTAACACATGGCGCAACTTGGCCCTTTCGATGTGCTAAATGTTGTTTGAGACGGGTAATTCCACCAGTCACTAGTCTATCACAATACTTGCACTTCATTTGATGCCTAGTACCACCAACCCTCTCACAATGTTGCCATCCAATATCCTCACTTACTTGTTGTTGGCGGACCTGACATTTCTTTAGGTTCAGGATATGAGTATAAGTGTATGACCTATGTTAATAAAGATAATTTTATGTTCTAACTAAACCCTAAGAAGCTCCAAAACTTTTGTCCAATATAAGCAAATAAAAATATAAAGTCACTAATTTGAAAATACAAAAAAAAAAAAAAAATTTATAAAATGACACCACAAATCTATAAAATGCACATTAACATGTTTCACACTTCTACTATGATTAACACATCATATGACATGATTAAAACAAAAAAACAACCATTAAAAATTGATCTTTCGAATTTTCAAAAAAAGGGCCAAAATAAATGCGTAAATAAAAAAAATATAAAAAAATATAAAATGGCACCCCAAATCTATAAAATGCACATTAATATGTTCTACTATGATTAACACATCATATGACATGATTAAAACAGCAAACCAACCCTTAAAAATTGATTTTTTGAATTAAAAAAAAAAGGGTCAAAATTCATGCGAAAATAGAAAAAAAATATAAAAAAATATAAAATGGCACTCCAAATCTGTAAAATGCACATTAATATGTTCTACTATGATTAACACATCATATGACATGATTAAAACAGCAAAACAACCCTTAAAAATTGATTTTTCGAATTTTTAAAAAAATGGTCAAAATTCATGCGTAAATAGAAAAAAATATAAAAAATATAAAATGGCACCCCAATTCTGTAAAATGCACATTAACATGTTCTATTATGATTAACACATCATATGGCATGGTTAAAACAGCAAAACAACCCTTAAAAATTGATTTTTCGAATTTTAAAAAAAATGTCAAAATTCATGCGTAAATAGAAAAAAATAGAAAAAAATATAAAATGGCACTCCAAATTTGTAAAATGCACATTAATATGTTCTACTATGATTAACACATCATATGACATGATTAAAACAGCAAACCAACCCTTAAAAATTGATTTTTCGAATTTTAAAAAAATTGTCAAAATTCATGCGAAAATAGAAAAAAATATAAAAAAATATAAAATGGCACCCCAAATCTGTAAAATGCACATTAATATGTTCTACTATGATTAACACATCATATGACATGATTAAAACAGCAAAACAACCCTTAAAAATTGATTTTTCGAATTTTTAAAAAAATGGTCAAAATTCATGCGTAAATAGAAAAAAAATATAAAAAAATATTAAATGGCACTCCAAATCTGTAAAATGCACATTAATATGTTCTACTATGATTAACACATCATATGGCATGATTAAAACAGCAAAACAGCCATTAAAAATTGATTTTTCGAATTTTAAAAAAAATGGTCAAAATTCATGCGTAAATAGAAAAAAAATATAAAAAAATATTAAATGGCACTCCAAATCTGTAAAATGCACATTAATATGTTCTACTATGATTAACACATCATATGGCATGATTAAAACAGCAAAACAGCCATTAAAAATTGATTTTTTGAATTTGAAAAAAAATGGTCAAAATTCATGCGTAAATAGAAAAAAATATTAAAAAAATATTAAATGACACCCCAAATCTGTAAAATGCACATTATCATGTTCTACTATGATTAACACATCATATGGCATGATTAAAACAGTAAAACATATTTAAAAAAAATAAATACCTATTTTTGACGAATTTTTGAAAATGGCCCACCGAGCTTTGATTCAACCAAATCCGTAATACAACGTGTTTTTGTCCCAAATAACCAGCTAAGGTTGGTCGAAATTACTATTGGAAGGTATGAAAAACAGTTTGGAAGCAAGAATTCTGAAAAAAAAACAGCAAAAAAGTCATTAAAATGACAAAAAAAACTAGCCGTTACTCGACCGTTACGCGACCGTTACGCTGACCGTTACGCTGACCGATACGGACCGATACGGGCCCGTATCGGCCGATACGGGTGCAAAAAACCGTAACGGCCGATACGACCCCGTATCCCGTATCGGCCATGACCGTTTCCGTTACGTATCGGCCGATACGGCCGATACGTAACCGATATGGGATTCCCTGCTGTCACCAACCTTGGAACACAATCAAGGATATTCCCCACTTCAATGCCTTCCAAATAAAAGATGTTCTTAAAGCATTTCAACTTCCAATGCAATATCATCAATAGACTCAAGGATAACGACTGTCTTTGTCTTAATTCTCCACACCATGGATCTACACCTTTCTACAATCGAGCCATAGAAAAATCTAGTGTTGCAGTCTCCCTCTTTTAGCCATATATTCCTAGCTTTTTGTTTTCAAAAGATTTCCTCTTGAAGTTGCACTTTTGATAGTGGGTCTTGGCAAGCTCAAGTTTTCTGCAATCTTTATCTGATCTCGATCTGAGAAACCCCGATTAACATCAACTGTGGGCATCTACTCCATGGTTCTGAATGATGGTATTGGTCACCGTATCGACCTGGTGGAAAAATGATATGAATAGCGTCACTTACTAGTATCGAGGCCGTATTGGGCCATATCAGCTTGTATTGGTCAGAACTTTTTTAAAGCAAAAAATAAAATAAAATGCGGAAATATATTAGAAAATAGGAAAATTGAGATTTTCAAGAATCTATCTTTTTTCGTGTGTTTTGACAATGTATTGAATGGTGTATCGGACCATTCTTTGATAACAATGTAATGTTATCCTAACAGGTTAACCAACTATAAGGTGTGGTGTTGATTTTATTTTATTTTCTATAAATTGTTGATATGTGTTAGAACTTGATATCATATATTGCTTATATGATTATCTATTAACTAATATAATTTTTATAAATTTATTTAAAAAATAGAAAACACCCAAAAAGTAACTCTTTTTTTTAATTTTTAAGATGAGCATTTTATTGAAAGCCAAATTTATATTTTTTAAAAAAGAAAAAGAAAAAAAAAAAAAAAAAAAAAAAAGAAAGTTACTCCATAGTAGCTAGAAACCCCCAAAACAAAGAGAAGAACTACATAACCCAATCTCTAAACAAAATTAGAACCCTCGAAAACACCCTTGCCTTGGAAACTCTATAGTTGTGGGAACAACAGTTGTTTCTTTCTGCCCAAACTGCCAAATGGACCGCCAGAAGGATAATCCTCCACATCTTTTTCCCTAGGGCTACTCAAAAAATTAACTTGAAACTAGAAAAAAAATGTAGAAAATATTTTTTTAAATCAAAGCATGTGTGAAATAATTAGATCCATAGTCTTCTAATACTCCTCATGCATCATAACAAGAATTTATAAAATTAAAAAATAATAAAAATAAAAAATAAAAAATAAAAAAACGACTTAAAATTTTTTTTATGAAATTTTTAGAAAAAACATGTGTAAATAAAAAAGAAATTAAAAAAAAAAACTCAAATCTTCAACAAATCAGTAGATCCATATTCTAATATTCTTCAAGAATCAGAAAAATAAAATAAAAACTAATTTAAAAATCTTTCTGAAATTTTTTTAAAATACCTTTGTAAATAAATAAATAAAAGAAAAAAGAAAAAGCCCCAAATCTTTAATAAATCAACAGATTCATGGTCCTCTAATACTCCTCAAGGTCATAACAAGAATTGAAAAAAAAAATAAAAATAATTTAAATTTGTTTATAAAATTTTTAGAAAATACCTACATAAATAAATAAACCTTCAAATCTTCAACAAATCCATAGATCCAGTCTTCTAATATTCCTCAAGCATGACAATAAAAATCATTAAAAAAAAAAAAAAAAAAGTACTTAAAAACGTTTTTCCTAAAATTTTCAGAAAATAACCACATAAATAAATAAATAAATAATTTTTAAAAAAAAGGGAAAACACCTCAAATCCAAATTAAATCCACCAATATTTAATAGAAATAATTTATATTGTTGTTTCAATGTGATTCCAGATTGAAAAAGCAACAAAAAAAAAGTATTTTTTTTTACCTTTTCTACGATTTTTGTAAAACCAAACTCGGGAGGTTCAATTCTTCGATTTGATGCCAAAAAAAAAAAAAAAAAAAAACCAAGTTTCGAACTTCAAAATTGGTCTAGATTTGGTCGGAAATGCCTTTAAAATAATCCCTCTCTATACAGAAATTAAAAGGAAAAGAGGGGGGGAAAACAAAACAAAACAAAGAAAACTTTTCTTTTTTTTTTTCAAGTCATCTTTAGGCTATCAAATATCAATGTTAATACAGCTCAATACGGAAAATACGGTAGATGCAAGACCGTTTTTTCATAACAGGAAGGTCACAATGTCCCTTTAAGTTCTATATATCCTTGATATCATAGTCCAAAGACAGAACACCATTCCTAGATCAAGCTATCTACAACCTTATGCCTTCCTGCAATTGTCCTTTTGAGAACGTTTGCGTGAGCCATATCGATAATTGACTCTTGAAGATATATTCAACACTTACGAGGTGTAAATCTTTGTGTTGAACTTTGAATCTGTGAGTTCAGTGTATCCTAAAGACAATTTTTCATCTCCTTTCTTTAACACTTGGAATACCCAACAATCGCAGCAAATCTGTCTTAAGATATTGACTATTCAAGTCAACACTTGAACCCACAAATCTGTATTTTCCTTTTTTTCTTTTTTAATTTCTTCATTTCTTCCATTGCGTGCTACTCCCCATATTCCAACAATTATGAATAGAATGAGGCTACCTTGCCACTCTAGTTTTGTTACTCTTTATGAATTGAATCAAATTATTGCAATTCAGTTCACAGAGCATCCAAAAACAGCTAGATGTTTCCTTTTCCAATAATTTACATATTCCAATTCTTTGGAATATCCAAGCAATCTAATCACTATTTTTCCTTTTCAAGAAAATTGAATCGTAAACGTGAGACTCTAAACCAAAATGCTGAAAACTTAAATCATTGTTTTAATTAGACCCAAAATTTAGAAGAGAAGATAGTGTCTGAATAAACATCATGGACATACCAATTCATTTCAACAACAAACTAAGCAGTGGAGTCCAGAGGAGCATCAGAGATCGTCTCACAAGTCATGTTAATGGCACGGTCTTCCAACTCAGAAGCATGACTCAGATTCTTGACGGAAGATGTGACTGAATTTCTGCTCTTGCCTGTAGATTATAGTATGTGGATCATTGAATGTGATTGATCGTGGAAGCTTTCTCTTGGAGTTGCATTGCACCAATTATCAGCTGAGAGTCTACCTCAATCCACAGTTTCTCAATAAACCATAATCTTCAATGTTGCAAATGGTTCTCTCTTTCTTGGAGACATTGAGAGGCCTCCTCAAGGAAAACATAATTAGATTGAGATTGCCTTCAAGAAGACATGAGAGACCAATGTTACCTAAATCACCAATCCCCTTATGTTTACTGTTCCAAATCCCATGATCCGGATTGTGGGTCATTTGCAACCTGGATGCTACTCTTACCTATCCAAAACTATGGTTATATACTCCCAGTGTGGATTGAGTCGTAATGTCAATGTACATTGAGAACGTAGAGATTTATACTTGTATTATGGATGTGAGACCACTAATAATAATACCATCATTTTATACATAAATTAGAATATTGATTCATATATTAAACTGTACACATACCTAGTGTATGTACTAGGGTGACCCAAATGATCTTACCCTAGTGTACCACATGTTGAAGGTAGTAGTGTACCATATACTTATTCCAGCATCACATAGAGCAACCTGAGATCCAGTTAACCTTGTGACAAACCCTAGAGAAAAGGCAAAAGAAAGTGACTTCATGATGAAAACTTTTCTTGCAGAAGTAACAATAATGACTTGAAAGTAGCTTTAGGTTGTGTTGACAAGTTCAACTGAATCCAATTACAACAATGTAACTCGATAAAGAAACAACAACAACCAAAGTCGGGCTTGCACTACTCTGTACATCCTGAGAGGCAAACCCGAAGTTGAAAGTACTTCTGCTTCATGTCCAAACTAGAAACATGTGGAATTGCAATTGGGGGTTTGGTTGTCACTATGAATTAAAATGGTGCAAAACCCTGGTTAACAAATTCGTGTTCAAAGGACTTGAATTGCGGTCAGTTCAATTGAGCATCCAAACACGCCCTAATTATTTTCTTGAAACTAAAGTGACCATCAATGGCATAAAAATGCAAGCTGCACACAAAAATATCTCCAATAAATATGAATGGTGGAGAATTGAAAGGTGAGCTTCAATAATTTACTAAAGAGCTTCTAAAGAGACTCAACAAATTGGATTTTACCTCTTCTTGCATTCAGATGTTTAAAGCCAACTACCACAGCATTCACTTTTGGAATATTGAAGTTTTTTCCTTTGCTTGTAATGCCTTTCTGAATCATCTGCAATCTAGGTGACGACAACTATACATTTGTTGGTATGCATCAAGAAATTATGCTGATTCCATTAGATTACATGCCTTCTAACTGACTTAGCATTCGGAGGTTCTGATTGCAGCTCCAGAAACAGGACAAATCCAAGACCTCTCCAAATTGAGAATGGTAAAATAACTCAAGTTGTACTCATCCACCATACACATGGAATAAATTCCTACCAATCCAGATCATCCAACTAATGTACCCCAATTTGGATGGAGCTTGGCACTAAAGATGCTCTAACTCAATGATCACAAGCATCACATTGGCGACTATCACATGGAAGTTTGAAAGAAAATGATCAGCACTCCAAATTCACAGAGATTAAGTCAGTTAAGATCATCCAAATAGTGTGACTTTCATGATGTCCTCTATCTATAGTGAGACCTACAATTTGGAAAGTGCAAAACTGGATCAGTTGCCACACTTGAGAGAGGTCCGGTTCCCAACCATCTACCATATTTCGTCACTCTCCGAACCCTTCAAGCAATGAATCTCTTCATTGATTAATCATAACTCCCATTCCCTTCATCTCTTCATTCTCAGATCTTGTGGTTTGCATCATGAAAACTATGTAGTTAAATTTTTTGGATTTATTGCAATTGGTATTGATCTTCAATCCTAGTAGGATCCAGCTCTATACTTCTGATCTAGCTATTACTTGACCTATTATGACATTATGTTAGTAAGTCTTACAACAACATTGTAGACATCTAGTATGAGATTAGGTTATCATTACCATAAAGCAAATAGTCATCAGTTATCAACTTACTATACTTATCAGCCTTCCGCACAAAGTTAACCAGTTAATGGAGCCATAGTTATAAAACTCAGTGACTCAACTCAAAACTTGGCCTAATCAACTCAACTCGAGATATTTGAGTCCCTTGGAAACTTGCTAATGAGCCTGAATTGGTCAGGACTCAACAAGACACATTGAGTTGACACAAAAACTCGGTCAACTTGGGGGGGGGGGGGTGGGTGTGTGTCTCACAAGCAAGTGCACTACCAGTGTGCTATGACACGTATTTGTGTTTGAATGAGAGTATTTAAAAACTATGTTATTTTCAAATATACCACATAGGCTGGATACTTCTAAACTTAAATATCGAGTCAAGTCAACTAAAGACTCGTTGAGTCTTCGAGTTGACCCGACCCAGCTAGATATTGAGTAGAGTTAAGTCGAGTTAAGTTTTTGAATTATCGATGGAGCAAGGGATACATCGCTAGTTCTAGTAAGATGAGGCCACTAACAAAAATGTTTTTTTTTTTTTTAAAAGGAAATATCCTAATTAATTTGTCTAAAAAAACCTACAAATTAGAGCTAGAAAACTAATGAATGAGTAAATGGGTTATTTCACGGAATATTGCCTAAATTTGGAATGAAGCAACTTGTGCAGTTCTCACTAACCATTTAGATGTCTTCACACAATGTTGCGTGCGGGAAAGCTTTCAAGAAGATATTGGAAGATGCATATAGATATTCCTACAAAGTGCAGCATGTAGGAAAGCTCTGAAGAAGATATCGGACGACCAGCAGCAACATTCATTACAGCAAGTAAAATGAGCTGATGTTCAATTGGCGTTCAACAAATCACCTCTCATTCGCCCTAGGGGACAAATTTATTAAGCATTCCAAGGTATTCTTGACCTTTTTCACCCTCTGTGAGCAAGCCCACTAACATAGATGTAGTGGATGCATCCACAAAAAAATATCTTTTAGCCATTTCACCAAGAAGGTGCATTCCCCTGACGGTCTCATTGTTTTGTAGAAAACCCTAATTAATGCATTGAAGGTGACACTGTCTGGTTGGCAACCCTTCTCTTCCATTTGCAAGAACAATCCATTAGCTCCTCCATAAGCCCTTCTTTACAGAGCCCATTGATTAACGTGTTATATGTTCTAACATTATTCCCTAAGCCCTTGGCAAAGGCCCAACTAAAAAGCTCCTTCACATATTTGAGTTCCTTAGCTTTGCACATCCCATTGATAAGGACATCGAACACTGCATTATTTGGTTTAATTCCTCTAATTTCCATCTCATTGCCTCAATAGGACGCTCATTTTTACACAGCCCGTCCATCAAAATGGTGTATGTGAGGATATTCAGACATTGTCCATGAGTTTGCATCTCATTGAAGAGCTCTTGTGCAGCCACAACTCTCTGTACCCGGCACAGCCCACATATAAGAGTACTATAATTAACAACATTAGGCTCCAATCCCTTGCAAGGCATTTCTCGGAAAAGCTGCATAGCCTCGTCCACCATCTGATTCTTGCAATATCCATCAATTAAGATGTTACAAGTCACGACACTAGGCTTATGGCCTTTAGACACCATGTCATCAAATATCTTTAAGGCAACATCCATTTGGCCAGTAAAACAGTAGCCATCCATCAAAGCATTGTATGTGATTACATTAAGCTCCTCACCTCTCTGGGTCATCAATACTAGTAATCCATGGGCTTCTTTAATCATTCCTTCTTTGCAAAGAGCATTCACCAGTATGCTGAAGGTTGTCACATCAGGAGAGATTCCTCCATCCAACATTTCCTCAAACAGAATCATTGCTTCTTTCCACTGCCCTAAATTGCATAGTCCATGAATTAAAGAACTGTAAGTGAAAACATTCAGCCAAATCCCTTTACCAACCATTTCTGAGAAGAGGTTAAGGGCCTCCTTTGTGAGCCCATCTTTGCATAGACTGTCGATGATTGAGGTATAAATCATAAGGTCAGGCCTACATTTACCCGCACCCTTCTCCAATTCCCGGAGCAACCCAAGCGCCATTCCGTTATTCCCCGACTTGCAAAGACCGTCGATAAGTATCCCAAACGTCTCCAAATCATAAGGATATCCCATTTCTACTGTCTTTAGAAAGAAACTACTCGCTTCCCCAATCCGCCCTTCCATACAAAACCCCTTAATAAAAGTAGCTAGAGTCGCAGCATCGGCTCATGGCCACATTTCAGGATGTTGCTGAGAACAGCGAAACCGAAACCAACGCCATTCAAGCGGCAAAAACAATTGAGAAGAATGTTCCATGTATAGATATCGGATGGGATCCCTAACCAATTCATCTCTCGATGAAAAGAAATCACGGTTGAATAGTGTCTCATTCTAGCAACCATAGCTAACAGGTGATTGAAGGTCTGGACGGAAGGCAGCGGCTACGAGCGAAGCATACGGTCAAAGAGGCTGACTGCATCCTCTAACCTCACAAAAGCACCAACTCAGATCGAATTGGATAGATCATTCACCAAATGGTTGAATTTGGTGGGAGTAGGGATCTTGTTTTTTATGATTTTCGAATCAGGGGCAAAAATGGTAATTTTAATAGAAGATCAAGAGAAAAGAGGTTTACCCCTTCAAGCAGTGGCAACGGCGGCTCTTCTCGACAACATTCTCCGAAATCGAAGATTTTTGAGAGAAGGGTTGCAACAGCCAACATGTAGTTCCTGTGGTCGGAAACTATGTGGGGCCTACATTGATGACCGTGAAAAATCCACTCTGTCCATCAGTTTCACAATACCACGATAGTGAAGAACTCCCAAATGAGTCATATACAGAACTCAACTCAGATAAGCCACACCACACGAAATAGCAGGAATTGAATGTCTACCGTTGAACAATTTGTGGTGGCCACAGAAGTTTTGTGGCGAGATAATATCTATACCTACAGTTTATCTGAGTTGTACTAACCTTTTGAACGGTTTAGATGGCATATAAACATCATGGTTGGCTCCAAGAAGGTCTCAACGATAGGCCATTCTATTCTAACTGTTTCATGTGGTGTGACCCAGCTGAGTTTTGAATCGGGATGATTTTTTCAATCTGAATCCAGTACTATTCTTGTCTTTAAAAACTGTTAGACGGAGTGGATTTCTCACATGCCTGTGGAAGGGGCTCATTTTAAAAGGAAACGGACTGGCTACTACCCCTGCCACCCGCTAATGGCTGATGGTCAGTGCTCTGTGGGCCCACCATGATGTATGTGTTTCATCCATGACGTCCATCTGTTTTTCTAGATCATTTTGTGATATGGGACCAAAAATGATTTATATCGCAATATCAAGCAAACCACATTACAGGAAACAGTTTTGAATGAACGTCAACCATTAAAAACTTTTTGAGGGACATAAAAGTTTTCAATCAAGATGATCTTTGTTTTTTCCCTTCATCTGGGTATGTATGACCTAATCAACAGATTGGATGTCAAATAAACAGTACATTGGGCCTTAGGAGGATTTTAATGGTGGATATCTAATCACTATTGTTTCCATGTGGTGTGGTACACCTGAGATTTATAACCATCTCATTTTTTGGTTAAATCCCTAAAATGATATTAAAAAATGGATGAACGTAATGGATGAAACACATACATCATGCGGGGCCCATAGAGCACCGACCATCAGCCACCGGGCCCTGGGGAGTAGCCAATCTGTCCTCATTTTAAAAATGAGTCTAGAATTGAATGGATATCCAAAGCTAAAGTGGAACAGAAAAAATAGGAATTCAATACCCACCGTTGAAAATTTTGTGGGGCGATGAAGTTTTAAATCAAGTTGATATTTATATTTTCTCTTCATCTGTGTTTATTTCTTATTAAAATATTGGATAACAAATAAACATCGTTGTGGCCTATGGAAGGTTTTAACGGTATATGTCATTATTCCACGGTTTCCTTGGCATGGTCTACTTGAACTTCCATATGCTTCAATTTTGGGATCTGCCCTAAAATGATTTGGAAAAGCAGATGGACACCCAATCCAAGCTGTTCATCCATTTTGCCCCCTCATTTTAGGGCATGAATTCAAAAAAGAACTAGATCATAAGCTCAAGTGGAGCACATCATAGGAAAGAGTGGTGATTGAACACCCATGGTTAAAAACTTCTTGAGGCCAAAAAAGTTTTGGATCATGCTGATATTTGTGATTTTACTCAGGTACGAAGGACCTTATAAACAGGTTGGATGACAAATAACCAGGGACTAAAAAAGGTTTCAACGGTGGGTATCATTACCCCATATTCTTGTGTTGTGGCTCACTTGATCTTCCGGTCTACTTCTTGGCAGTTCATGCCATGAAATAAACTGAAAAAAAAAAACGGATAGATTGTTTGAAAACAATCTGTGTGGGACACAGATTGCCAGGGACTGGGATTTGGTAGTGAGACCACAGTACTGAGGTCGCTAGTGGTTGGTGCTCTTAAAAAGCTCTTTGGGCCTCACCATGATGCATGTATTTTATCCCGTGTCCATCCATTTAGCTGGCTCATGCCAAAAAAAAATAAAAAATGAGACGTCCAAATCTTAAGTGGACTACCCCATAGGAAGCAATGGTGATTGACACCCATCTTTGAAAAATTATTATGTTAAAGGGACTCGGATTGGGCAGTGACCCCTCCAGGAACGGTTCACTGTTGGTAAATGCGGAAAAAGCTCTCCCGACCCCACCATGATGTATGTGTTTTATCCATATTGTCCATTCATTTTTTACTGCTCATTTGATGGCATAATAAATAAATAAAGGAGACAGGTCCAAACCTAAGGTGGACAACACCACAAGATACAATGGTGATTGATCGCCCACCATTAAAAACTTCTTAGGGCCCACTATAATGTTTATTTGCCATCCAACTTGTTGACTAGGTTAGATAGATCTAGACGAAGGGAAAAATTAAATATCACCTTGATCCAAAACTTTTGTGGGCCCCATGAAGTTTTTGATGGTGGGAGTTCTACCACCACTCTTCCAGTGGTATGGTTCACCTGAGATTTGGATCAGCCTCATTTTTTTAGTTCATGCCCTAAAATGAGTTGAGAAAACAAATTGATGGCATGGATAAAACACAAACATCATGGTAGGGCCAACATAGTTTGCATTGAAGTGGATCCTAAGGGGCACTATTGAATCAAAGTTCATGTTAAAGAGGTTGCATGATTCAATTTGGCATTAGTAAAGCTATACATGAGTCGAGTTAGCTCAGTCAACTCACTTGACTCAATTTAAAAAAGCTTGACTTGCCTCGGCTCCAAACTGGATTGGACCGAGTCAAGCTGATTTTTGAAGCTTGAAAATATTTCGAGCTTGCTTGAGCTTGACTCGACTCAGTTTGAACCCCAACTTGAATTAAATCGGCTAGGTGATTCAGTCATTTAATCTTGATGTTGCCGAGTGTTTGATGAAATGCCTCAATGAAGTGTTATTTTGTATAAACTTGAAGTCAATGAAACCATTTTAAGGGGGGTAGACTAAAATGAACCAGAATAATATAGACAGTATGTGCCCTACCACGTGTATAAACTTGAAGTCAATAAAACTTAGGCAAGAGGAATACTAAAATCTTTACTTACTACCCTTAGGCAATTTCGGGGACGAAATTGGTTTTTAAGGGGGATAGATTGTAACATCTCAGATTTTTCCCAACTTGGCAATGGACGCCCTTGGACGTGGAACTGCCCTAGGACCTTATTTTGTTGTAATTAGGGCGTGATTTAGTTAAGTATTAACAGCTTGGATCACTTTATATATAAAATACAAAGGCCCAAGTACCACCTCAGGCAGAAAATCAAATAGGACCAAATCCTTTAGAAATTAGACAAGGATTAACTAGTGGTAACCTAGATTACATACGAAATCCACACTAAGCACTTTAAATACGATCTGCAAGACCCAAAACTTGTGGAATCGTTGACGCTACATTACCCAAAAATCTAGGATCAATCTCATTACCCGGCTGCTCTCGGGAGCATCACGAAACTCCGTATCAGATCTGGACCGCACATCGAAAGATCGATTAACGCGAAGTTAAGCATTTAGGACCACCTTGCTGGGCTTGACAACTATCTCGAAAATCAAATCCAGATAGTGTTCCGGGGCTATTCACTTGAGCACGGAGCGCAGAGTGTGAAAAAAATGTGGTTTTCTTTAGAAATTAAATCTCATTTAAGTAATCTGAGACTTGTCACTTACGGGCCTGATATAAGCAATCAGACCGTCAGAATCTGACCCAAATACACCCTCGGATCAGGAGAAATTCCATATACATTGCAGTGTACTTGTAACCCTGATCAAGTTGCGGTGACCGTTGAACTGAAACTGGTCCGCCACGTGTGATCTGAAAATCCGATCGAACTGAAAACTTAACTTGACCTAGATCCAAGGTCAATGAGCTTAAGTCCGACCGCACCCAAAAAAGGGGACTCCGCCACGTGTGATCTGAAAATCCGATCGGACTAAAAACTTAACTCGACCTAGATCCAAGGTCAGTGAGCTTAAGTTTGACCGCACGCAGAAAAGGGGACTCCAGAAGTGCTCCGTTGAGACGGAACAACCTCACTTTGGACATAACCTAGGTATACTATGACCCTGGGTCTAATTTGGTGAGTTTTTAGCCTATATAAGGACCTTAAACCCTCACTCTCTTATTCCATACGAATTTGAGAAAACCTAGGAGAGAGAAGAGAGAAAAGAGAGAGAAAGTGTGAGAGCAGTGGGAGCATCTTCCTAATACTCTATCTCACTGCTATATGTGCTTAGCCATCACCTTCTAATCGCTCTTCTGGCGATTCTGACATCATTCTTAGGTAAGGGAACTCTAACCCTAACTTGTTCTAGGGTTTCAAAGGTTGTAAATTACGAAATAGCTGACTTAATTCATGTTATATGTTGATATAGCATTGTTGAAGAAGATTTAGCATTTCTACCAAATTCATTACGTTTCTACAGCATAAGGTGCGGACTTTAAACTTATAGGTTATGGTTTTTAAGGCTTTCAATGTCAGATAATGATATATTACTGATGTGGATGCTATTGCACATGTACAAAGTGTTGTCCGTTTCGTTTTTCAGATATACGTTAACTATGTTAAATATACTGTATTCCTCGTATTTGTAGAAAATACCATATACGTATAAAATATGGATTTGTGCTTGCCATGATTAATTGCTGTCTATGTATGCTAGATGCATGTGTATCAACTTCTGAGTGAACGGATTAGCCTAATACATGTTATATCAACATACGTTGCGTATGTTATAGTGTAGCCTAAGTGTTTGTGAAAATGACTGAATGAGTATAGAATTCGCATTCTTACTCGCCATGACTAATTGTCATGGATATATGATTGTTGTATAAGCGACAACCCCTTAGCGAAAGGATTTGCCCTAAATCACGCCACGACAAGTACACGTATATATGTCTAAGTGTGTAGCCCACGTGTTTGTGGAAATGATTGAATGAGTATGGAACCCGGATTCATGCATGTCATGATTATCCGTCGTGGGTATATGCGTGTGGTATATGGGGCAACTCCCTAGTGAAAAGATTTGGCCTAATACCTATGTGATCAACATACGTCATGTATATTGATGTATGTAGTCTAAAGTGTTTGTTGGAATGTCTGAATGAGTAAATGTAGCAAATTGTAATGTATAAGGGTGTTGAGATATGTTTCTCAACTCCTTTAACTATGTGTATGCTTTCCTCCATGTACCGTATATTATAGTGTTTGTTTATTTATATGATGCATATGTATAAATCCATGTTTGAGTTGTATTCCATAAAATGTAAAAACAAAGCCGTGAAGGGTGATGGAGGAGTGGTGTAACGATTCCGTGCAACAGCCCTGGCAGCCCTAAAGCGGATAATATCGGACCTTTGATTGTATGATTTGAAATCTTGATTCATTACTGCTTTAACTGTCTTCTAGGATATCTTGTTGTAATTGAATGTGATTGGGGCTATTGTATAGTCCAGGCAATCGGTAATAGGCTTTGAGTTCGTGGCTGAGATCTATTCGCCACGTAGGACGTGTTTGACGAACCCGAGCCGTACTAGAATTGTCGACAGTGGTTAGGCCACACGGAGTGCTTACACACTTCATGTCGATCCACTCGATGTGCGCTCGTGCAAGCTGAGCTCATCAAGTAACCCGATTGACCCGATGTATGTTCACCATGTTTGGACGCTACTGCTTGAACCTGGTACCAAACTTACCAGTGGAAACCCCGTTAACCTTGGTACCTCATCCGCTAAGACTCATGAGCCAGACATGATGGTATGGGATACTGTGGTCGAGCTGTCGGCCTACGCTGGGGCGATGAGCCTCCCCGTAGTGACCAGTGAGCAACCCAGACTCGTGAGCCGAATACGGTGGTATGGGACACTGTATTCGAGCTGTCGTCCTACATTGATAAGGTGATGGGGGAGTGGTGCAATGAGTGCGTGTAACAGCCCTGACAGCCCTTTATAGTTACCTCGAGCGTACTCTAAGTCTACGTGGAGGCGACGACCCTTCCGTCGCAACAAGAGTATAAACTAGGCCTGTACTGATTTGATGATTAGCAATGTAGGGTGATGGGGGAGTGGTGTAACGAGTGCCTGTAACAGCCCTGGCAGTCCTTTGCAGCGACCTAGAATTGCACCATCGTATGAGATTATCTAGGACTGACGACCCTAGAATGGATCATTGTTTGGGAATGATATAAGGGAGGTACCTTAGTTTCCCAATACTGCTGTATGAAAAGGACTAATAATAACTTGGTAATCACGCTCATAACATAGCACTGCATGTGCCTGGAAGATGTGGAGCACTGAGGGATGAACGCATGCCGTGGATGTAAGATGGTGTCGCATGAGAGAGCATTGGTGGGGGCATGCATCATGACTGCATTTCATACTTGCATTAATAAGAATATTTAGGAGTGTTTGATTGTACTGTTTTATCATTACTGCTTGACTGAATTGATAACATGTTAACCTATGCTTTATTGTTCCACTAAGTTAGCTACTCACTCCCACGTTACGGGTCGGTGTTGTACACACCAACCAGACTTTGTTTGAGTTTCAGATGATGGCGATGCTTGCGAAACGGAGCCGGACTTTTATGATGATGAGGAGGATTTCTCCTTTATGCTATTTTCGGGCGGGTTCATGTGAGCCGTGTCCTGATCGACGGGGCTTTCTGGGGTGTTGACTAGATGACATTACACCTTTGGTATAATTTAGAAATTTACATGTAATTATCTAACCTGGTAGTATTATCACACTCTGGAGACTTACCACAGTTCATATATTTTATATATCTATCACAGTCTTCCACTTGCTTAAACTAATCGTCTCTAGAGTATGATATGCTGTTTTAGCTTAATCTCATTCATGTTTCATGTACTAATACAGACAACATTCAATCATCAGCATATATGTTGCATAAGTGATGCGTTGGAACTCGGGAGTTGAGTTTATGCTTGACCCCCGATTTTCAGGGTGTTACATATTTCTTGGATTGCCATCATATCAAAGTATCTCGAAATGAGTATTTAAATGAATATTGAATAAACAAATCCCCACAAAAAAATAAATAAATAAATAAATAACATCGTAGGACTACACTTGTATCTTGATCTTAATGTTGTTCACCGAGTGTTTAATAGAATGCCTACAAAGCGCTTTTACTGATTTATATTTGAAGTGTGGGAGATTGAAAATGCAATATATGTATTTGAGAAAATCCCACACAAGCTTGAACTCGGCTCAAACTAGCCTAAGTCGTTGATCGACTAAGTCGAGTGGCTAGTCAAGCTCGAGGATCGAAATTTGAGCCGAGCCGAGCCGAGTTCAAGCTGGGGTTGGCTGCTGGCCAAGCCGAGACATGCTAAGCTCGACTAGGTTCGACTCGTGTACAGCTCTAAGCATTAATAATCTTCTTTTTTTTAACTTTTAATTAAAAAGACTTTGACAAGATGAGTGATACAAAGTAAGTCAGAATGATTTGAGTTGATTAAGTGAGTCAACTCATCAAGTTTCCATGTGACTCGGCCAGGTCATTGGCAGATTTGAGTTTCCAGCAAAAATCATACCAAGTAAAGTTGACTCGGCCAAGTTTCAAGTCAAGTCAGCAAGTTTTAGAACTGTGGTTGGAAGTTATTCATTCAAACAGAATAGACTGGAGAGGTTCTACATTGAGTTTTTCATCTACTGAGCTCAACGGGTTGAGAGAATGTTATTATCTTGTTACCTTAAAAATAAATAAATAAAGCATCCGCCTGTGGAAGACAATGATTAATTGTTATCATTATTCTTTTGAGTGATGGTTAACTGTTATCATTATTCTTTTGAGTGATAAAGATGGATGATTTAGTGATCAAAAGGATCATTTGGAAATTAGTCAAAGTTGTTAGATGTTTAATTCCATTTTGTACACAGCAATTGCATGTAGATTCTTTCATGTTCCTTGGTACCACTAAGAATTCTTCACTATTTTCTTGATTGAGGTGGTCAGAAAAACTTGATGTTATGTGCTTGGAAATTTTCTGTTAGGCTACATGGATTCTGTTGGAGGGTGCACTTTGTTGTATGCATTAAGCTTGCTTGGAATTTTTCTGTTAGGCTTCATGGATTCTGTTGGAGGCATGCAAATGCACACTCAAATCAGAAACATCATTGGTCTATACATGCATTAGGAATGATGAAAGCAATACAAAGCTGGCATAGATGTGAGCTGAATTGAGTCACAAAGCCGTATGCATTCGTCACGAACAGTTCATGATTGGACTCATAAGGGTGCTTGAGAAGTTGGGATCTCTTCGAGATCAATCTACTCCAATCGCCATTGAAGTGGGCCATGCAGAGTTCCCTAGAGCAATCAGATGGGCAGAGCAAACTGATGTGAGATTGAGTCATTTTGAATCATCTATCACTACTTCTGACTTGTTAACTAGGAGTTAGTCACTGGCAGCCACAGCAGTTGTGTTTAATTGTAAAATGATAGTAAGAATGAGTATTTTTCTTCCCCATGCTTGCACCTAATTCCACATGCTACCAGCCCAGAATATAAACCTACACCAAGGACATCGGAAAAGCTTCTTACATGAAGTTTGCAAACTGACAATGCATAAACAAGTGACCTACTTTGATTAATCAAAGCTAGACAAATTGCCCATATCCGATACATGACCATACCAACATCAGAAGGCCATGAATGCACAAAAAATTGGACCAAAATCAAGTTGCTACCTGCCAGCACCGGATCTCCATCAATGAATCCACTGCAAAATAAACCATCCAATGCAAACAGCAACAGCAAGCCGCTTATGCATAGATAGACCTTCACATTGGACATCATCTGCGCTGAGCTACTAAAAAAAAACAATAAAAAAAGAAGCAGCAAGAAGGAGAAGAGGAAGAAAGAAACCAGCTCCAGCTGCATCAATTTGAATACAAAATGAACCCATGAATCACTGAAAGACCGTCTGACATCTGAGCAGCCCATACAAATAGCACAAGGGGCCAACCCATCTCATTATAACAACCAAATTCTATGAATCAATCGAAATCAGAACAGATCCTTGGGGCTGTTACTGGCCTGCAATTCTGCACTACAACTTTAAAAACCTTGGAATTTGATAGGATACTGCCCAGCAAAACCCCACTGCTCATGACAATCAAAGTACCACGAAATTCACTCCCATGAGCTGAAGGATTGAAGGATAGAAGCCCATAGCGAACAGCAAACCAACTGGGCATATGAAGAATAGAAGAGCAACTCCTGCAAAAGGGCAATTAGAGCTCTTAATTGTCAAAATAAAGAAGCTGCAAATCATTTGATGGATCCTTGAACCAAAAGCCACATTCTATATGCATCAACACCAACTGTAACACCCTGGTTCTCAAAACCCGAGGATAGTCGCTCATCGTCGAGAACCCGAGCATTACATTATGAAGTGGACTAACATCCGTATTGATTTAAATCTCTCTGTATAAAATCACCCAATGAGCAACACTCAAGAAATGTAAGAATAATGAAATGAATAGAAAGCTGGCTTTGATGTAAGCTAAACTGATTGACAAAGCTGTATATATTCATCACAAACAGTTCATGATTGGACTCATATGGGTCCTTGAGATGTCAAGATCTCTTCCAAATCAATCTGCTCCAATCACCATGGAAGTCGGCCATACAGAATTTTCATAGAAAAATCAAACAAGCAGAGCAAACATATGTGAGATTGAGTTGTTTTGAATAATCTGCCACTACCTATGACTTGTTATTATTAGGAGTTGGTCACTGGCAGCCACAACAGTTGGGTTTAATGGTAAAATGACCATATGCATAGGAATGAGCATTTCCGTCTCCGTGCTGGCACCTAATACCACATGCTGCCAGCGTATATGATGTAGAGCGGGTCACAGACACTTTCATGGCAAAGATGGATCAAAAAAGGCCTGATCGTAGGCAGAAATGACCCGGACCGTCAGAACCTTAAAACAATTGTATCTCACAAACCTGGATAAGTTTTTTGACATATTATATGATTTTGAGGTAAGAGAACCAACTTAAGCCAACCAACCCACTATGCCAGGTTACCTACGGCAGATTTGCAAGATTCAATCAGATGGACGGTTAAAATTCCCATTTAATTTCGTTTTTACTATAAATAGTAAGTTTTAATTCGAGTATAACTTTTGATCATTTGAGTTGTAGAAGTCCTGCCCAACATGAAAAGGGAATAGAAAAATTAGGAGAATAACGTGGTTGGTCCGAATTGGACACTTGTTATTTTTAGCCAAAAACCATGGGGTCAAGTAGGAATAGAGGTCGTCTATAGATAGCAAGTTTACTATTTATAATAAGTCACCTTTTTAGGGTGTTTGAGTTGGAGTCTAAGTCTAAAACTCTATCCTAGGTTTGACTTCTTTATTTAAAGAGTTGTAATTTCATTTTTTTATCATCAATCAAGTTGTTTTGAATTTATTAGAAATTATTTCTACTTTTATCCCTCGTGAATTTGAGGAAGCTCTGTTAGGATTCCAAAGAGCTCCATGGATTCGGAGCAGGTATCCCCTGAGGAAGATGGTGATCGACCTCATCATGTCCCTCCCTGCATCAGTATATAAACCTATACCAAGGAGATCGGAAAAGCTTCTCACATGAAGTTTGCAAATTGACAATGCATAAACAAGTGGGCTACTTTTAACTAATCAAAAGTTAGACGAATTGCCCATATCTAAGACATCACTATACCAACATCAGAAGGCCATATGCACAGAAAATTGGAGAAAAATCAAGCTGCCACTGGCCTGCACCTAGTCTCCATCAATGAATCCGCTGTAAAATAAACTATCCTGAGCGGACGGCAACAGCTAGCCACTAATGCATAGATTGACCATTAACATTGGACATCATCTGCACTTGGCTAATAAAAAAAAGAAGACGAGAAAAGAAAGAAACCAAGTAAGAAAAAGTAAGAAAGAAACCGGCTCCAACTGCATCAATTCGAAAACAAAAAGATGCTGCAACACATGAATCACTGAAAGGGTGTCTGACATCTGAGCAGCCCATACAAATAGCACATGGGGCCATTCCATTTGATGATAACAACCAAACTCTATGAATCAATCAAAATCACAACAGATCCTTGGGGCTATTACTGGCCTGCAATTCTGCACTACAGCTTAAAACCATGGAATTTGATATGAAACTGCCCAGCAAAACCCCACTGCTCATGACAAGCATAGCACCACCAAATTCACTCCCATGAGCTGAAGGATTGAAGGATAGAAGCCCACAGAAAACCAACTGAGCATATGAAGAATAGAAGTGCAAACTCCGGAAAAGGGCAATCAAAGCTCTTTAATTGTCAAAACAAGAAGCTGCGAATCAAATATGGAGCCTTAAAACAAAAGCCACATTCTATCTTCATCAACACCAAAACTCATGACTAACATATATTCAGAACTTCAAGTAGAAAATCCAAAAGCAGCAGAGGTCATCATTATCGTCATCGTCATCTAAGCCTTATCCCATGGCCATTCCACTCAATCAAGGGCCTGACTTTCATCATGAATCTGTAAAATAATGGCAGTAGAGATAAACAATAAATGATAAATTCCAGCCACTATATACAATTCCAACAATTGATCACACTCAACATTACCAAGGCCATTCCACCCAACATACATATCCCAATGCTACGTTCTTCATCATAATCTATTGTTCAACAACATAGTCCAATATTAGCATCATAATCATATTCACCACCACCATTGTCATAATCAACATCATGGACATCACCTTCAATAGAAAAAGGGAATTAAAAAATATAACAAAGGGAGATAAATTTTAGCTCAGCAAATAGAGAATCACTAAAACAAAGATGGAGAGGGAAAGATCGGAGTGACCGATTACTACCACTAGACTGTAACTTCAAACTAAACATGCAAATCAATTGTTTGTCAGATTGAAGGAGATTAACCATGCATAAACTAATTAAAACAAACAAAAATTACAGCAAATAGAAGGCGAAGAAACCCGCATGCATCAATTATGTTAATGTTGACGAATGTGGGTGTACAATCGTATAGCACACCTAGATAATAGTAATAAGGACCATAAAGTTGTACGGCCCACCTAGTCTCTTTATTTATCATGTAGCCTCTAGTCATATTTGGTACGCTTACAATGCACATGTTAAATTGCAATACGTGGGAGGTATTTATGTCTCTCTTTTTTCTTCTCTCTCTTTTTTTTCCTTGAACTATAATGATTTTATTGCAAAGAGGCCAAAGCCTAAAGAATTACAAGAAAAAGTAAAAAAAGAAAAAAGAAAAAGAAACTACAAAAATCTGCTCAATTTTAAGGAAACTGATCTGCCACAATAGCCTTTGGTTTGATCACCCATTCCATGATAAGCTCTTTAGCCATGTTGATCTACCCTTTACCCCCACCATGCCAAGACAAAAAGAAAGAGTCTATGGAACACAACATGACCCACCAAGAACAAAACATGCCAAGAAACCCCTCCCATACTTTCTTTACAACTACGCAATGAAGGAAAAGATTATTCACTGATTCCTGATGCTGGTAACACATAAGACACATTTAGAAGAATCATTTTTCTCTTGCACAAATTGTCGATTGTAAGCACTTTGTTACTTCCCACTAGCCAAGCTGGAGCACCCACCTTCAGAGGAGTGCCATATCTCCAAAGATTAAGCTGTGTGACTAACCTCGTTAACATTTAACCTGCAACTGATCATTTGGTAGAGAGATTTAACTGAAAACTTGCCGGACTTTTCTTCTAACCACCACATCAATTATCTTCCAACAATCTCAACAACTCCTCTACCGCTTCCTCATTGAAGTTTCTCTTAGGCTCCTTGGAAAGAATAACACCTTGCCACAGACATGTTAACCTCTTGCAAAAGCCCTGCTAAAAGGGGGAGCAACTTCCTCAATTTTTTATCATGTAGCCAAACATCCTCTCAAAATCTACACCACTCACCAGTACCCAAAGAAATCCCCACTCCTTCCCAAACCTAATTTTTTAGCAAGGTCACCACTTTCCAAAGAAACAATGCCTGTACAATGATGATGCCTTAATCCACCAAGAAGCTTCTTGAAATCCAAACTTTCTTCCCACCACTTCTCTCCATAAACTATCATCTTTGACACCAAACCTCCACACCCACTTACCCAATAATGCTAAATTCATCTCTCCCAAGACCCTAAGACCGGCTCCTCCTCGATCCCATGGCTAACATACTTCCTCCCACTTCAAAAGATGAAACTTATGCTTTTGTTTTGCCCCCTTCCACAAGAAAATCCTACCTAATTTTGTCGAGCTTCTCCACCACCACTTTCGGATACTTAAATAAGGACATGTAGTAGACTTGTAAGTTAGACATCACCACCTTAATTAGCATTAACCCTCCTCCAAAACACAAGTGCCATCTCTTCTAATAACTTTCTTTCAAATCTCTCGATTACTTTATCATATAGGTGTTTGGCTAGCTTCCCCATACATATTGATACCCAAGATATGTAGTCAGAAATGAACCTTCCCTACACCCAAAGATCCTAGCAAAAGAACCTATTCTTCCCTTGTCAAACCCACTTCCAATAATTCATTTTTACCGGAATTAACCTTCAAACCCAATACCACCTCAAAACATACTACAATCATCCAAAGATTATCAACCTTTGATTCGTTTGCCTCACACATAAGCAATGTATCATCCGCATATTGTAAGTATGATATTTGAAACTGAGAATTATTAAATTAAAAACCTTTCACTAGGCTAATTGCTACTCCTTTATCAATCATCCTACCCAACACCTCCATAACTACCAGGAACAAGTATGGCAACAAAGGATCTCCTTGACACGACCCTTTTAACACTTGAAAAAGCCCTTTGGAGAACCATTAACCAAAATAATTTATAATAATTTTTAAAAAAAAAAATCCGATTTAACACAAACATGAATCCACGATTGCCATTTCTCTCTGCACCCCAAATGACCCAACATATGATAGAGAAAGGCTAAATCCATGTGATCATAAGCTTTTTTAATATCCAATTTGCAAATAACCACTTTATACCTTTCATGTTACAAGAATCAATAACTAATGAGCAATAAACACGCTATCCATTATCTAATGTTAATCTACAAAGACCCTTGTGACCTGGATATCACTTCTCCTATGACTACTCAAAACCTTGATGCTTGGATTTTGGCCAAAATCTTATTAGGGCTCCCCAAAAGACTAATTGGTATAAAATCCCTCAAGCTTTCCGCCCCTTCTGTTTTTTTAGATTAGTGCAACAAAAGTGGCCCCCAAGTCCGCCGCTAATACTCTTTTTTCTTTTTCTTTTTTAAAAATTCGTTTACAAAATCAATCACATCCACCTTTAATAGATCCCAAAACTTTTGATAAAATGCAATCGGATAGCTGTCAGGACCAGGGGTTTTTCACTCACCAAATCCAAAATGGTTGCCTCTATGTCCTTAACTTTGAAAGCTTCTGTCACGACCCTAAATCTAGTGTTGGTAATCCATGATTACTAGACACCAAATTTTGGTTGACAGCCTCCGCAGAACTCCGATTTTGGGACTTCCAACTATCACCTACTAAGTCCCATAAGCGGGGCTCCACTAGGAGGATTTCTGAAGGTAAAGACAACAAACATGTATCATTTCTCAAACTTTCATCATATTCAACATATATTACTGTGTACAATTGAGCACATCAAGGCAAAACCAAAACATAAACCATGTCATATTTACTATACCTGATGTACATATTCAGGGTATTACAAAAAAATATATACACTGATATGTACAAAACAAAAAGGACAACTGGAGTCTGTAGCCTCTACTCCTGCAGCTCCCTACTCTCACCTGTAAAATAAAAATAGAAAGGAAAGCTTGAGCTACTAAGCCCAGTGAGTGCGTGTGTGCAGTGAAAATGCATGTTTCATGTCATGCTCCTATAATGCACAGGCTTTCTGGCTCGATAACAATAAAATAAAGATACAATGCATACTCTTTCAACGTTTCCACAACTTTCCACATTTCTCAATTGGATCACCAGGGTCTAAAACAGAGGTGGGACTCGCATATGATTACTACCCACTTGTGTTGACTTTTCCATCGTGGTCAACTACAGAGGTAGGACTACATAGTTCATGGGCCGAACTAGTCTAACCCACTTGTGTTAAACCTCACTATCTGCCTAACAGCGAGAAGTAATAAGTCACCTGGCAAAACGATAGCGGACAATTTACGAGCTCGTCAAACACAACCTATCTTTGCTTGCCCATAAGCAGGTCAGGTCAAACCTCTCAACCAATCGACACGCATCGGTGGGACTCACTGCCTACTTTGGCATTTCGGCATTCCAGTGCTCTGTTCTTCCACCCGGTCTAGGCATTGGTTGCTCCCAATGGTACCAATCAGGGTTTAGGGACTTTCACCCACGGACCCTTTAATCATGTCCTGTTGAATTACATATTTCCGGTGTGGTGTCCAACTCGAGTTATAACAAAGTATGTTCATATGCATAAGTCTACATACAAGCACAATATGTCAGGGTTTTCAAGGCAAGCATAGGACGACCGTCCTCATGTGGTCTCCTCATACATTTAAGTTCCACATTTAAGTTCCTCATAAGGATCTCATGTAATACATCATGTATCTAGACGGTTTACATACTCATCATAGACACATCGTGTGTCGCACTACAACCCACTATGATCACCATATCATGATATGAATCATTCACTCTCAAGCATACAATGATACAACAACTATGAATCATACATATGATATGCACATGACTTAGCCAATCTAACTCCAATCCGGGATTTATTCTACTATAAGACTTCATACTACAAGCATGCTTTTTCTCAAGAAGTAACTAAATTAAAAGGATGAAGGATATTTCTTTGAAACAATTTGTCAAACAAGTAGTGGGCGGATATTGTAAGGAACAAAGAGAGAAACCGTTAAAAAGACGTATAACCTTAAAAAAAACTAAATCATATCTATCATCTAATCTTCCATTAATGATCTAATCAACTAACTCAGCAAATACAGCCATACCCGTAAGAAAATCTAGCAATAACCTAACGAATTGAAATCAGAAAAATTAGTCTGCTTAGGGCTTTAAAAGAAAATCCAGCAACAAATTATCTTTTATAGGGTTGTCTTTGCTTTCAAGAAAATTGACTAACCGTAAATGAAAATCCATCAGTTTATCAAAACAGAAATCTTATCTTTTACCCCTATATTTATACCTGATTCCAGCAATACCTACTTCCAGCAATACATAATTCCAGCAATACCCAATTCCAGCAACACATAATTCCAACAATACCTAATTCCAGCAATTACCTATGAAAATCTACTAACCCTAAATGAAAAGCCAGTAAAAACCTAACCCTCAAACAGAAAAATCAGCAATTTTCAAACCCTAAATGAAAATCCAACAAAAGTGTTTTGAAGGAAACCCCAACGTACACATATGTGTGCTCCTAATTATGCACTCACCTGTAACTAGCAGAGGATTGGATCTCAACTTCAACTTCTATTTCCTTTTCTTCTTCTTTTCCTCAACTAGAGTCCTGGAAATGGAATGTTTGAAAGAGGTTTTTCCTATTTATGGACTTAAAAAGGGTCTTAACTAGGCTTTTGTCTAAAAAGGAGGGTTATGGGATGCTTTGTGTTGATTTTGAGAAGTTTAAACTTATGGTAGCAATAAACAAAAAGCTATTTAAGTGATTTAAACTAACGTATTCCAAAGATTTTAAAAACATCAAGGTCATTTGAGTATATTTTCCCAAAATATATATGTGCATCCCTATGCATAACTTACAATCCGGGTGTCCTATTGACATGCCGCTTTCGCCATTAACTCCGTAACTCGACTACGGTTACAACGGTTAAGCTCTCGGACCTAACGAATTTTGAAAACTCGATGGTGGGGCTCCGCCAGATAAAATAAGAACATAATTGTCATTTCTCAAATTGTTTAATTTTAAGTCCATATCTTAAAATTCGGACATCAGGTTGAAATACGGCTTGCGGCTTGATAACAGAAGAACATTATGATCAAGTCAAAACATTCTCGAGGCCAATGGACCTATAGTCAATGGCTATCCAGTGTACAAACCAGATTTCGGGATCACGGGTCTTACAGCTTCCTCTAGAGACTCTATCGCCTCCCGCAAAATAGAACCCAAAGGGAGATTATCAACTGTCAGTCTTTCCCAATCTTCCATAGACAAAAGCTCCTTGTAAATTTTTACTATCCATGCGCATACCCCTGCTTTCCCTTCAACCCTTTCCCCCTCAACCACCACACTTCTAATTTTGTTGTTCCGAGCTCGCACACTAGCCATTGCGTGAAAGAATTTCATGTTTTTGCCTCCCACTTTTAACCAAAGAGTCCTAGAATATTGTTCCCATTTGATTTCCTCCTTCCTAAGCTCGCATTGAACTTCGCCCTACGAATTTTTCTCCATGCCATTTCATCAATTGAAAGTTCGCCTCCCTCTACTTTTACGTTATGCAACTAAATTTCTTCAAGGATTCCTCCTCCAGTTCTCCAAAACCACTTTTTCCCAAAAAAAATAAAATTATTGTCTTTCCCTTGAGCAAATTTAATTTCTGGAAAAGAGAGAGAACGACCCCACCCCAAACCGAGAAAGAAGACCCACATACTTTCACCTTATCCAAGAAACCCTACACCACTAAGGAAGCAAGTCAAACATAAAAGGACGCAGCCCCAATCCTCATCTTTCATCTCTAAAAAGATCAGGCAGTGATCGGATACTGGCCTAAACAAAACTCTTTGAAAAACTAAAGGAAACTTTTCAACCCAATCCGTTGAGAGCAAAAACCAATCCAGCTTCGACTTAACTGCCCTAGTCTGACCATTAAATCATGTTAATTTTACTTCGCCCATTGGTAAATCTACCATGTTATTATAGACTATCCATTTCGAGAAATTCCTCATGCTTCTGGTTATACAGCTGCCACTTGATTCTTGGAAAGAGAATCTCACAACATTGAAGTCTCCTCCCACCACCCATGACGACTATTGTTTACTCTGGCATGAATCCAATTCAGTCCAGAATAATTGTCATGAGCTCAGTCTATTTGGCTCGTAGACAACTGTAAAAATCCACTTTAAACCTGATAAAGCCTCTTTTAATAGTAGAAATAGGGAGAAATGCCCCTCCCAACTATTCTCCTTTGACCACAACTTTTGAGTTCTAGATAGTTAAAATTCTACCTATTGAACAATTTGTGTTTTACGCCACCCAGCCTTTGAATTTCCCCTATACAACAAGTCCACTATTCTCTGATCATATGACTGCAACTTTGATTCCTGGAAGTAAAGTGTTCTGTATTTATTACGATATGGCCATAAAGGCCGATACGTATACGTAATGGCAATGACCACTACACAATACGAGGATGAAACGGGGCAATTAGCTTTTTTAGGGCTATAGCGGCCATTATGGAGCATAACAACCATTACCCCCATAACAGTTAAAAAAAAAATGACAACTTTTTTCTATTTAAATTCATTTTTTCACTTTTCTCATTCTAAAAACTTTCTTAGTTTATTCTTCAGCAGATTTCCACCACTCTTACCATATTTTTTAGGATTAAAATCATAGGTTGAAGCGATTTAGGCGAATAGAAGCTCCGGGGATTTTTTTTTTCTTCAAAAAGCATGTTATTTGTGCCTTTTTTCAATTTATAGTTCTAATGCTTGATTGTGATGTGTAAATATTAGAGACATGTAACCATGTTCATAAATTCACCAAACAACCAGATACAACACTCTCGTCAAAAGAGTAGACTATTACACTACCATAAACATGTTCAAAAAAAGAAAGAAAAAAGAATACATATTTGGAATATTTATATTATTCTAGATTTTTTAAATATTATTCCAGAACTTTTCAGGCAAAAATAAAAAAAAATAAAAAATTCAACCATTACGGAGGTCGTAATGGTCGTTATGCCCCTCGTATCGGCCGTTACAGCCGATGCCCATATTGGTAATGGTGGTGACCGTTACGGCCACCGTTACCTATACAAAATACCTTGCCTGGAAAGCTACTATCTAAGCCTTGTATTGTTTACAATTATTCCTAATATGTGCCCTCTTTTACGGACACCCCAGATGACGCACGTTCCAACTTATTATCTTCATAGAGAAATCGTGCTTTCCCTTCTCTTTGCTGAGCTCCTCTCTTTCTTCTACACCTCATGAGAAACTGTCAGATCAACCATTGCCAAACTCTATGTCGATGCCTCTTCATCATCCTCTTGCTTCTATAGATCTAACAATGACGACAGAGTACATTACGAATCATCCTCAATTGGTCGGAACTTTCAACTGACTACAGCTTAACGTAGACCCCATTGCACTCTCCAAATTCTATCTAATCCTCCAATAATTTCGAAATGGAAACGTTCGATTGCTCCTGAAGATATTCTCTTTCTCCTAGCAATTCAAAGTCAAAAAAGAGAGAGAGAGAGAGAGAGACAAACCACCATATAGTTATATTAATTTCAAGCATGTGCCATCACTACTTTCCCCCATCTATGTGAAGCAAACCACACATGTGGCTCCCAGTTGTGTTAACAGAACCACTCGTGAGACACCTTCCACAAGCAATGAGAGGCCCACATTAAAAGTTCCTTTCAAAACTTCACTTTTATTTTGTGTGACATCACCACCACATGTCACCATTCTCTTCTCCTTCATTAAAACAAGAAAAGTACCCTACGCTTATTGCTTGACCTCTCGTTCGAAGCGTCTTCACCCCCCCCCCAAAGAGACCCACACCCGTTGAAAGCTTCGGCCATGATTGACATTGGTATCATTACTACCACGCATCAAGACCTCCTCTTTTATTCCCCCCACCTTTCTGCCCACCAATGAGGGACTTACAACACAACGATTTATCATCCATTGCTCGATATGGTGTTCCATCATCTTCGACGTCCTGATTCAATATCAACGACGAGCTCGAGCTATCTTTCTCTACACCTATAACCAACTCCTGAGATTCCTTCTGCAACTTTACGAAAATGCTATCATTTTTAACTTAATTCAAATATTTTTCGGCACCATTTGCAGATTTTTCTTCCTTATTTAGATTCTAGCAAAACAAATTTTCTCACAATATTCGAACAACAGAACAATCTCTGCTACCATTTTGATACAAGCCCCGATTTCTATGAACACTTTGTTTATCCATAATTTGAAAGGGAGGTTCCAAATTTGGATACAGACTTTGTTTTATGATTTGAGTAAATATAAGCAAGAGGGTGGGGGCGTCCAACAATAGCTCTCTCTTCCTTTCCCATTCTCTCTCTTCCCTTTTCCACTTTTTCTTCTCTCTTGCATCAAACTAGATGGTATTAGAGCGGTAATCGATCAAGTTCCAATCACTTTCTTTTCCCTTACCTATTAAAAACCTTCTCTTCCTTTCCTTCATCTCCTCTTGTGCTAATGGCTTGTTAAGAAACTTATGGTTATTTCTAGTGCACTAGCCTCTTCAATGGCCTATGTGTGAATGGTGGTGGTAATGTGTACGTGATCATAGTTCTTTCTAGTATTTAGTTAAGGTGTATGGGCTGATTGGTGTACCTTGTATTGTGTATGCATTGTGTTGGATTGTGTGGCTGAAGCATTCAAGTTTCCAGAAGCATTCGCTGTAAGACCCTATACCCCAGAAATTTGGTTTGTACACTGGATAGCCGTTGGTTGAAGGTCCATTGGCCCCGAGAATATTTTGACTTGATCATAATGTTATTCCATTATCGAGCCGCAAGCCGTATGTCAACCCGATGTCCGAATGTTAAGATACGGACTTAAAATTAAACAATCTGAGAAATGACCATTATGTCCTTATTTTAGGTGGGGCTCCGCCAACATCGAGTTTTCAAATCCGTTAGGTCGGAGAGCCTAACTGTTGTGGTCGTAGTCAAGTTACGGAGTTACTGACGAAAACGGCATGTCAATATGACACCTGGATTGTAAGTTACACATCGATATGTACATGTATAGTTTAATAAAATAACTCAAATGACCTCGGGTTTGTTTTTAAATCCTTGGAATACTTTTTGTCAAATCACTTACATAACATTTTGTTTATTGCTACCATACGTTTAAACTTCTCAAAATTATCCTAAACCATCCCATAAACCCTTTTTTTAGCTAAAAGCCACTTTAAAACCTTTTTAAGCCCATAAATAGACAAAACCCACTTTCAAACATTTCATTTCCAGCCAACACTCTAGTTGAGGAAAAGAAGAAGAAGAAGAGGAAAAGAAGAAGAAGAAAAAGAAAGAGAAGCTGAGGTTGAGAGCCAAACCTCTAATACTTTCAGGTGAGTGCATAGATTAGGAGCACTTAGATGTGTACGTTGAAGTTTCTTTCAAAACCCTATCGCTGAAATTTCTGTTTAAGGGTTAGGGTTTTGCTGAATTTTCAGTTTTAAAGTTAAAGAATTGCTAGATTTTGTTTAAGGGTTAGGGTTTTGCTGAATTTACAGGTTTAAGGTTAAAGAATTACTGGATTTTGTTTAAGGGTTAGGGTTTTGCTGAATTTTCAGTTTTAAAGTTAAAGAATTGCTGGATTTTGTTTAAGGGTTAGGGTTTTGCTAGATTTTCTGTTGTAGGAATTATATATTGCTGGAATTAGGTGTTGGAATTATATATTGCTGGAATTAGGTGCTGGAATTAGGAAGTCTGTATTGCTGGAATTAGGTGCTGGAATTATATAGGTGCTGGAATTAGGAAGTCTGTATTGCTGGAATTAGGTGCTGGAATTATATAGGTGCTGGAATTAGGTGCTAGAATTAGGAAGTCTGTATTGCTGGAATTAGGTGCTGGAATTAGAAATTCTGTATTGCTGGAATGAGGTTATTGCTGGATTTTCTTACGGGTATGGCTGGCTTTGCTGAGTTAGTTGATTAGGTTATGAATGGAAGATTGGATGATAGATAAGATATAGTTTTGTTGCAAGTGATACGTATTTCTAACGATTTCTCTCTTTGTTCCTTCCAATATCCGCCCGCTACCTGTTTGACAAATTGTTTCAAAGGAATATCCTTCATCCTTTTAATGTAGATCATTCTTAAGAAAAAGCATGCTTGTAGCATGAAGTTTTATAGCAGATTGACTAAGTCATGTGCATATCATATGCATGAATCATAGTTGTTATATCCTTGTCTGCTTGAGAGTGAATGAATCATATCATGATGTGATGATCATAGTGGGTTGTGGTGCGACACACGATGTGTCTATGATGAGTATGTAAACTGCCTCGATACATGTTGTATTAAATGAGACCCTTATGAGGAACTTAACTGTAGAACTTAAATGTATGATGAATGTATGAGGAGACCACATGAGGAAGGTCGTCCTATGCTTGCCTTGAAAATCATGATATATTGTGTGTGTATGTGGACTTATGCATATGGTGGTTGTAAATGCGATGAAACATGCGTTGTTATAACTTGAGTTGGACACCACACTGGAAATGTGTAATTCAGCAGGACATGATTAGAGGGTCCATGGGTGAAAGTCCCTAAACCCCGATTGGTACCATTGGGAGCGACCAATGCTTAGACCGGGTGAAAGAACAGAGCGCTGAAATGCCGAAATACCTAAGTAGGCAGCGACTCCCACCGACGCGTGTCGATTGGTTGAGAGGTTTGACCTGACTTGCTTATAGGCAAGCAAAGATAGGTTGTGTGTGACGAGCTCGTAAATTGTCCGCTATCGTTTTGCCAAGCGACTTATGACTTCTCGCTGTTAGGCAGATAGTGAGGTTCAACACAAGTGGGTTAGACTAGTTCGGCCCGTGAACTATGTAGTCCCACCTCTGTAGTTGACCACGGTGGAAAAGTCTATACAAGTGGGTAGAAGTCCCACCTCTGTTTTAGACTTTGGTGATCCAATTGGGAAATATGAAAACTTGTGGAAATGTTGAAAGCGTGTATATGTTACAAGTGGGTAGAAGTCCCACATCTGTATATAAAACATGATTTGGAAGCCTGTGCATTCATGTGCATTAAATGAGCATGACATGAAACATGCATTGTCACGGCACACACGCACTCACTGGGCTTAGTAGCTCAAGCTTTCCTTTCAATTTTTCTTTCAGGTGAGAGTAAGGAGCTGCAGGAGTAGAAGCTACAGACTCCAGACGTCCTTTTTGTTTTGTACATATCAGTGTGTATTTTTTTGTTTGTAATACCCTGCATATGTACATCAGGTATAGTAAATATGACGTGGTTTATGTTTTGGTTTTGCCCTGAGGTGCTCAGTTGTACACAGTGAATATGATGAAATTTTGAGAAATGTAACGTGTTTGTTGGTTTTACTTTTAGAAATCCTCCTTGTGGAGCCCCGCTTATGGGACTTAGTATGTGCTACTTGAAAGTCCTAAAAATCGGAGTTCTACGAAGGCTGTCAACCAAAATCTGGTATTTAGTAATCGTGGATTACCAACACTAGATTTAGGGTCGTGACATTAGCCCTTCTATAAGCATTGTACATCCATTTCTTCTGGTTTTTATTGCCTCTATTTGTAATGGATATGAAGAGTAAGCAAAAATCAGGTTCATAAATCCATATGACTTTTTAAGGGTTCAAATATCCACTATCAAGTTAAATGGCCAGTATTCTAAATCTATACAAGTGTTAACAACCAAGGGGAACAATAGGAGAAATTGGATGAAAAGAAGTAAATATGATGAATGGATTTAGGACAATGCTTAGATTGTGACGTGCTTGTGGAATAGTATGGAAATGTTTGTTAAAGATGTTTCTAGATATGGCAAATAAGGTTTAGGATTCTCCATGAGTATAGTTGTAAATGAGTCGAACTGAGACAAGCTTGGCACAACTCCACTCGGCTCAGCCAGTAGCTAACCCCAGGTCGAACTCGGCTCGGCTCGGCTCGGTTCTTGAGCCTAACTGGCCAGCTTGGCTTGATTCAATCAAAAGCTCGAACAAGTTTGAGCCAAGTTCGAGCCTGTGAGACATTTTCTAAACACATAAAGTGCACCTTCAATTTCACACAGAATGCAAAACAGTGACAGCACTTTACAAGTATTTCATCAGACACTTAGTGAGCAACATCAAAATCAAGATATAAAGGCAGTCTTATAATGTAAAGTTTTTTTTTTTTTTTTTTTGTAATGATTTGTTTCGTATCCATTCCTTCCTCGCCACTATTCGATCCTATGTAGAATGTATGCACCAGAAACAACACTTTGTTGAGTCATTTCATCAAACACTTGGCGAGCAGCATCAATATCAAAATAACCGAGTCATTAAGCCGATTCGATCTGAGTCGATTCGAGTTGAGGTTCGATCTGAGTCAAGTCGAGCTCAGGCAAGCTCGAACTCAACTTGAAATTTTTTCAAGCTCTAAAAACCAACTCGACTCAGTCCGAATCCAAATTCGAATTAAGGCGAGTCGAGCTTTACAGAGTCGAGTCGAGCGAGCTGACCGAGCTAACTCTATCCATGAGAGATGTATTCATAAAAAATAAAATAAAAATAAAAACATCACTCAATCCACACCAATTATTTGAAGAGGTTTTTTGCTTTCCAACAAGGACATAAATCGCTAGGTGAATATTATTGGAAACTCAAAGGAACATAGGAGGAGTTGAATGTGTATCAACCTCTTACAAGCAAGGTATTCCCTAACGGTAACAGTGGTCAGAATAGATACTATTGTTACAATTATGGTATGGGTCGTTACAACTTGAGAGAGAGAGAGAGAGAGAGAGAGAGAGAGAGAGAGAATTAGAGAGTTGATGTTGAATCGATGTTCACCAAATCACCTCTCCTTCGCCCTAGGGCACAAATTTATGAAGCATTCCCAAGTATTCTTGACCTTTTTCGTCCTCTGTGAGCAAGCCCACTAACATAGTTGCGGTGGATGCATCCACAGAAAAATGTCTTTTAGCCACTTCCCCGAGAAGTTGCATTGCCTTAAGGGTCTCATTCTTTTGTAGAAAGCCCCTAATTAAAGCATTGAAGGTGACACTGTCTGGTTGGAAACCCTTCTCTTCCATTTGAAAGAACAATCCATTAGCTTCCTCCAAAAACCCTTCTTTACAGAGACCATTGATTAGTGTGTTATATGTCCTAACATTATTCCCCAAGCCCTTGGTGGAGGCCCAACTGAAAAGCTCCTTCGCGTATTTAAGTTCCCTAGCTTTGCACATCCCATTGATAAGGACATCAATAACTTTATTATCTGGTTGAATTCCTCTAATTTGCATCTCATTAAGTAGTTTCATTGCCTCGATAGGACACTCACTTTTACATAGCCCATCCATCAAAATGGTGTATGTGAAGACATCCGGACATTGTCCATGAGCTTGCATCTCATTGAAGAGCTCTTGTGCAGCCACAGTTCTCCGTACCTGGTACAGCCCATCTATAAGAGTGTTGTAAGTAACAACATCGGGCTTCAATCCCTTGCAAGGCATTTCTCGGAAAAGTTGCATAGCCTTGTCTACCATCTGCTTCTTGCAATAGCCGTTGATTAATATGTTATAAGTCACGACACTAGGTTTATGACCTTTACACACCATGTAATCAAATATCTTTAAGGAGGCATCCATTTGGCCAATAAAACAGTAGCCATTCATCAATGCATTATATGTGATTACATTAGGCTTCACACCTCTCTGGGTCATCAATTCTAGTAATCCATGGGCTTCTTTAACCATTCCTTCTTTGCAAAGAGCATTCACCAGTATGGTGAAAGTTGTGACATTAGGTGAGATTCCTCGATTCGACATTTCCTCAAATAGGCTCATTGCTTCTTTCCACTGCCCTAAATTGCATAGTCCATGAATTAAAGAACTGTAAGTGAAAACATTCGGCAGAATCCCTTTACCAACCATTTCTGAGAAGAGGTTAAGGGCCTCCTTTGTGAGCCCATCTTTGCTTAGACTGTCGATGATTGTGGTATAAACAGTAAGGTCAGGACTACATTCACCCGCTCCCTTCTCCATTTCCCGAAGCAACCCAAGAGCCATTGCATTGTTCCCCGACTTGCAAAGACCGTCCATTAGTGTCGCGAACGACACCACGCTATAAGGATATCCCATTTCTACCGTCTTCAGAAAGAAACTACTCGCTTCCCCAATCCGCCCTTCCATACAAAACCCCTTAATAAAAGTAGCCAGAGTCGCAGCATCTGGCTCGTGGCCACGTTTCAGGATGTTGCTGAGAACAGCGAAACCGAAACGGACGCCATTCAAGCGGCAGAAACAATTGAGAAGAATGCTCCAAGTATAGATATCGGATGGGATCCCTAACCGAATCATTTCGCGATGCATAGAAACCACAGTTGAATAGTGTCGCATTCTGGCAATCGTAGCTAACAGGTTACTAAATGTATGGATTGAAGGCAGCGGCTGCGTGCTGACCATACGATTGAAGAGGCCCACTGCATCCTCTAACCTCACAAAAGCACCGGCTCGAATCGAATTGGATAGATCATTCACCAAATGGTTGAATTTGACGGGAGTAGGGATCTTGTTCTTTATGATTTTAGAATCAAGGGCAGAAACGGTAATTTCAATAGAAGCTGGAGAGGAGAGAGTTTTACCCTTTTGAGCAGCGGCAGCGGCAGCTCTTCTCGACGACATTTTACGAAATCGAAGCTATTGTGGGTGCCAAACGACTCCTGATGAGAGAAGAGAAGAGGGGATGGTAGTTGTTGTGGTCCCGTGGAGTGCGGCTGCCACATCGGAACCATTGATGTGGGGGAAGCGGATTGCGTACTGAGTTACTCAGTAGGCTCTTATCGTACTGAGTAAACTCAGTTGGGCCCACCGTGAAAATAAGTGGTTTATCCACACCCTCTATACGTTTTCCGTGAAAATAAGTGGTTTATCCACACCCTCTATACGTTTTTTCAGCTCATTTAAGGGGTTGAGCCCAAAGTTGAAGCATATACAACTCCCAAGTGGATCATAAGACAGAAAACAGTGGGAATAATGATTTCCACCGATGAAACCTTCCTAGACCTTACAGTGATGTCTATTTGTCATCCAAGCTGTTAATAATATCACAAAGACATGGATGAAGGGCAAAAAACAAATATAAGCTTAATACCAAAATTCTGTGACACTCAAGAATTTTGCAACTGTACAATTTCAATTCACACTGTTTCATGTGGTGTGGTGCATTTGAGCCTTGGATATCCTTCAATTTTGGACCCATTTTATAAAATTATCTAATAAAATAGATGGACAGAGTCGATGAAATACATAGATCATGTTGAACCCCACAGAGTTTACTCAGTACGCCAAGCGTACTGAGTTACTCAGTACGCAATCCGCTTCCGATGTGGGTGCGACCCTGACTTTAGGACCCACTTCGATGTATGTATTGTATATCCACGCCGTCCATATGTTTTGCAACTATGTTGTGGAGCATGGTCCCAAACGGGAGGTGATTTCAGTAACTAAAAGGTTACTGAAGTGACGTGGTGAAATACAGTTGGTTGAATACCAAGAGCAACTCTTCTCGACGGACGCGGATTTACTGCGAAAGACTTTAGTAGTAAGTTCCTGCGTAAGATTCTGTGTGGGTCCTACTTAGTTGTTTGTTTGAAATCTAACCCCTCTATCCATTTTTTAAGCTCATTTTAGGACGTGGGACCAAAACGGAGGAGGATCAAAAACTCAAATGGGCCACACGAGTGGAAACAGTGGAGATTTAGTGACCACCGTTGAAATATTTATTTGTCCATGAAAGTTTTTGACGATATATTTTTTTTAGTTTTTTCACTTTATCTAAGTGAAAATGACCTTATAAACGGTTTAGATGGCATATAAACAGTAAGGTAGAGTCTAGGAAGGTTTCAACGGTAGGCATTCCTTTCCCCACTGTTTCATCTCCTATGGCCCACTTGAGTTTTGGATCCTACTCATTTTTGGTAGAATGTCTTAAAATGAGGTCGAAAAGCGTATGGACGGCTTTGATTTCTCACAGACATCGCAACAGGCGCCACCTAGAATCCTTGCGGAGGAACTTCCTGCGAAAGGCTTCCGCAGGAAATCCGCGTCCCTTCTCGACGACATTTTACGAAATCGAAGATTTTTGAGAGAAGAGGAAGGGTGCAACATGTAGTTCCTGTGGTCGGAAACTATGTGGGGCCTACATAGATGACCGTGAAAAATCACTCCGTCCATCAAGGTGATTCCTGGAAAGGTTTCAACAGTGAATTTCATTATCCATACGTTTTCTCATGGCGTGGCCCACTTGAACTTTGGATATGCTTCAATTTTAAGGTTCTGCCCTAAAATTATTTTTTTTAAATGGATGGACGGTATGGATAAAACACATACATCCATGGTGGGCCCACAAAGTAGGGCTGAAAGTCGGGCGGGTTCAGACCTACCCGACATTGGGTTGGGGTTGGGGTTGGGCATGTATCGAATTTGGTCTAAGCTTAGGCTATATAAACAGTATCCGATAAAAGTTGGGTTAGGTTGTAGGTTAAGGTCTCAGGTTGCCTGACCCAATCCAAACCTGATGGATATATAAGTAGTAAATTATAATTGAGTGCGGGTAATCTGTGTTGAAGGAATAAGAAATTTTAATGTTATTGGGTCTTATTGGTCGGACGCAGATTGCGTCCTACCCTCGCCCGAACGGTAATCCATGCGGGCAGGGCTCTGTGGGGCCCACTGTGATGTAAGTGTTTTATCCACGCCATTAAACGCTTTTTTAAGATAATTTTAATGTGTGAACCAAAAAATGAGGCAAGTCCAAGGCTTAAGATGACCACAAAATGGGGATTGAACGTCTACCATTAAAAACTTCTTGGGAGCCGGGGAAGTTTCGGATGAAGTTGATATTTGTGTTTTCACTTCATCCACGTCTACGTGACCTTACGAATAGTTTGTATGGTAAAAAAACATCATGTTGGCCCTTAGAAAGGTTTTCACAGTCGTGTCATTATCAATGTAGGTTCCTCTTGTGTGGTCCGCTTAAGCCTTGGACCTGTCTCATTTTTTGGTTCACACATTAAAATTATCTTAAAAAGCATTTAACGGCGTGGATAAAACACTTACATCACAGTGGGCCCCACAGAGCCCTGCCCGGACGGATTACCGTCCGGGTGGGGGTAAGTCGCAATCCGCAAAATAATGCATGTATTGAAATATAATAGACTAATATAATAACTAAGATATTAGTATGTATCCACCCGACCGAGCCTATTGGCCCCACAGCCAACGACTATCCAGTATACAAACCAGATTTCAGGGCCTCGGGTCTTACAGAGCCCACTTTGGGTTGGGCTTGGGTTAAGAATTCCCAACCGGAGGTTGGGTTAGGGTTAATGTATAGGAACCTTGAGTTGGGCTAGGGTTTAGCACCAACCCGACCCGACCCAACCCAACCGACTTTCTGCCCTACCACAAAGTTTACTCTGTACGTTATATCCTACTAAGTTAGTGGGTATGTAATCTGCTTCCCATCTGGTTGGACACCAGGTGACACCTGCCTCGGTGTGTCCGTGTGTTGCGTGTAGTGGGACCTAATGCGATGCATGTGTTTTATATCCAAGCCGTCCATCTGTTTTGCCCCCCTTATTTTTGGGCATGAACTCAAAAAAGAAACTGATCCGAGGCTCAAGTGGACCACACAATGGGAGACAATAATCATTGAACGCCGACCATTAAAATTTTAAAAAGGGCTGATATTTGTGCTTTCCCTTCACAGAGATACGAGTGACCTTATCAAGAAGTTCGATAACAAACAAACAGGGCTTTGGAAAGGTTTAGGGTATGTTTCATTTTGAGTTCATGCCATGAAATGAATTGGCAAAAAGATATTGACCGTTTGGATATAAGACAAATACATGATGTTGGCCCCACAGCTTGCAGCACATCAACATACCAACCGTTCTTCGCGTTGCTAGATTTGGACACCAATTGTGGGGTAGTAAGATTTGGTAGTGACCCCTATAGTACTAAGGTCGGTGTTTTGTGAGCCCCATTATGATGCATGTATTTTATTCATGATGTCCATTCATTTTGCTAGCTCACGCCCAAAAATGAGACAGCCAAATCTCAGGTGGACCACACTGCAGAGACAGTGGTGATTGACACCCACAATTTAAAAAAAAAAAAAAAAAAAAAAAAAAACCTTCTCATGGTAAAGGGATAGAACTGGAAGAAGGGAAAACATAAATATCAGCTTGATCCATAACTTTTATGTCTCCCACGAAGTTTTTAACTGTCGATATTCAACTGCCACTACTTCCTGTGGTGTGGTCCACCTGAGATTTGGATCTGCATTATTTTTAACTCCTGTTATAAAATGAGATGACAAAATGTATGGACATTATAAATAAAACACATATACCATGGTGGGGGCAACAGAGCTTTTCCTGTGACGAGGTCAGTCCAGGAGGGGTCACTACCCAATCATCCAAGTCCATGTTAAAGAGGTTGCACGTTTGAATCTAGCATAAGTAATCCTTTTTTTTTTTTCCTTTTAATTAAAAAAGACTTCTGACAAGATGATTGACACATACTGAGTCAGAGTGAATCGAGTTGACCAAGTTAGTGGGTCAACTCAACAAATTTCTATGTGACCAGGCCGAGTCACCGGAAAATTCCAGTTTCATGCAGAAATCTCACGAGTTTCAAGTCAAGTCAACAAGATTTAGAACTATGGTTGGAAGTTATTCAGACAAATACGCTTGGAGAGGTTCTACTTTTGAGTTTTTCATTACTAAGCTTGACAGGTTGAGAGAGTTATCATTTTGTTCCCTTAAAAAAAAGAAAAAAAAAAAACTATCAATCACCTAAATTGTTTCTTGTTCTTCAGTACATCTGAGAATTCTGAACTATTTCTTGATTGGGGTAGTCAGAGAAACTAGATGTTATATGCAAGCAGCCTTCTTGAAAACTTGCTGCGTGAATTCTGTCAAACGCACGCAAATATACGCTTGTACTGGAATAAGAAAGAATAGAAAGCTACCTTTGATGTGAGCTGAACTGAGTGTGGCAAAGCTATATATATTCATCACAAACAGTTCATGATTGGACTCATACGGGTCCTTGAGAAGTCAAGATCTCTTCCAGATCAATCTGCTCCAATCACCATGGAAGTCGGCCATATAGAATTTTCACAGAAAAATCAGACAAGTAGAGCAAACAAATGTGAGATTGAGTTGTTTTGAATCATCCACCACTACCTATGACTTGTTATTATTAGTTGGTCACTGGCAGCCACAGCAGTTGGGTTTAATAGTAAAATGACCATATGCATAGGAATGAGCATTTCTGTCCCCATGTTGGCACCTAATTCCACATGCTGCCCGTGTATATGGTGTAGAGCGGGTCGCAGACTTTCATGGCAAAGATGGACCAAAGAAGGCCTGATCGGAGGCAGAAATTATCCGGACCATCAGAACCTTGAAACAGTCGTATCTCGCATCTCGCAAACCTGGGCGAGTTTTTCGACATATTATATATGATTTTGAGGTAGGAGAACCTAGTTAAGCCAACCAACCCACTACGTCGGGTTACCCACAACAGATTTGCAAGATTCAATCAGATCGATGGTCGAAAGTCCCATTTAATTTCATTTTTACTATAAATAGTAAATTTTAATATGAGTATAACTTTTGATCATTTGAGTTGTAGAAGTCGTGCTCAACATGAAAAGGGCTTAGACCTGATCTTGTCCAAGCAGGAACATGAATCTAGCCAAAGCAACAAATGGAGAAGTCCTTTCCAAGTTAGGAGAATAACGTGGTTGGGCCAAATTGGACACTTACTATTTTTAGCCAAAAGCCATGAAGTCTAGTAGGAATATAAAGTAGGGGCATTTTCAGATCGGTATCGAGTGGGGTAGCTCGTGGGATGTGGGGACATACTCGGGGTGGGTGACTTATGTGATTTGGGGCCCATGAGGGAGGTCTTGTGTTCGAGACTTCTCACCGGAGGTGATTAATGCAGGGACATTTCACACCAGGCTTGAGTGGGGTAGCCTGTGGGATGCAAGGACACACTTGGGGTAGGCGGCCCATGTGATTTGGAGCCCACGAGCCCACGAGGGAGGTTTGGCCGAGGTCCTAACCCATGAGATGTGGAGCCTGGGCTATGAGATAAAGGGATTAATTCATCATATTCTAACAGTTCGAGCTTTTAGAGTAAGTGATTAATTGTCCTGCATCAAATTGGTATTAGAAAGGAATGTCTTGTGTTCGAGACTCCTCACCGGGGGCTATTAATGCAGGGACACACTCGGGGTGGGTAACCCATGTGATTTGGGGCCCACAGGGGAGGTCTCGTGTTCGAGACTCCTTATTTAAAGAGTTGTAATTTCGTTTGCAATTATCCCGAGCAGACGGCAACAACTAGCTACTAATGCATATATCGACCATTAACATTGGACATCATCTGCACTCAGCTAATTATTAAAAAAAAAAAAGAAAGACAAGAAAAGAAAGAAACAAAGTAAGAAGAAGTTAGAAAGAAACTGGCTCCAACTGAATCAATTCAAAAACAAAAAGATGTTGCGTATGAATCACTGAAAGGGTGTCTGACATCTGAGCAGCCCATACAAATAGCACATGGGGCCATTCCATTTGATGGTAACAACCAAACTCTATGAATCAATCAAAATCACAACAAATCCTTGGGGTCATTCTATCGGCCTCGCACCGCACTACATACTTAAAACCATGGAATTTGATAGAAATCGCCAAAGAAAACCCCACTGCTCATGGCAAGCATAGCACCACCAAATTCACTCCCATGAGCTGAGGGATTGAAGGATAGAAGCCCACAGCAAACCAACTGTGCATATGAAGAATAGAAGTGCAAACTCCTGAAAAGGGCAATTAAAGCTCTTTAATTGTCAAAACAAGAAGCCGCAAATCAAATATGGAGCCTTGAAACAAAAGCCACATTCTATCTTCATCAACACCAAAACTCATGACTAACATATTTTCAGAACGTCAAGTAGAAAATCCAATAGAAGCAGAGGTCATCATTGTCGTCGTCGTCATCTAAGCCTTATCCCACGGCCATTCCACTCAATCAAGGGCCTGACTTTCATCATGAATCTGAAAAATAACGGCAGTAGAGTTAAACAAAAAAAGATAAATTCCAGCCACTAAATACAATTCCAACAAATGATCACACTCAACATTACCAAGGCCATTCCACCCAACATGCATATCCCAATGCTACATTCCACCCAACATGCATATCCCAATGCTACGTTCTTCATCATAATCTGTTGTTCAACAACATAGTCCAATATTATCATCATAACCATATTCACCACCACCATTGTCATAATCAACATCATGGACATCACATTCAATAGAAAAAGGGTATTAAAAAATATATAAAAGGGAGATAAATTTTAGCTCAGCAAATAGAGAATCACTGAAACAAAGATAGAGAGGGAAAGATCGGAGTGACCGATTGCTACCACCAGATTGTAACTTCAAACTAAACATTTTCTTTACTTCAAATCTTCGATTCTCTTCATTCCTCACTTGGTTTCCTTGTATCTTTGGCATGTGAATTCTTCAATCTTGGTCATCTAAGATCCATCATTTGCCTTGGTGATTCTTGAGTATTAAATCCATGCTTTTAACATTCATTTCAATCTAAGCTCTTAGATTCACCTTGCAATACAAACATGTATAAAATATACCCATTCAGCATTATCATGTTCATAAAACCAAGATATAAATAGGGAAAAATATGCAATATTTGACATTCAACAGATGAAACGGGGTATTGACTTTTTTGGGGCTATAACGGTCATTATGGTGCATAACAACCATTACCCTTGTAATGGTAAAAAATGACAACTTTTTTCTATTTAAATTCATTCTTTCACTTTTCTCTTTCTAAAAACTTTCTTAGATTATTCTACAGCAGATTTCCACCACTCTCACTATATTTTTTAGGATTAAAACCATAAATCGAAGCGATTTAGGAGAATAGAAGCTCCGAGGGTCTTCTTCTTTTTTTTTTTTTCCTTCAAAAAACATGTTATTTATGCCTTTTTTTAATTTCTAGTTCTAATGCTTGATTGTGATGTGTAAATATTAGAGACATATAACCATGTTCATAAATTCACCAAACAATCAAATATAACACTCTCACAAAAAGAGTATACTGTTACGCTACCATAAACATGTTAAAAGAAAAAAAGAAAAAGAATAAATATTTAGAATATTTATATTATTCTAGATTTTCTAAATATTATTTCAAAACTTTTCAGGCAAAAAAAAAAATTCAATCATTACGGAGGTCGTAATGGTCATTATGCTTCCCGTATCGACCGTTACAGTCGATGCCCATATTGGTGACGGTGGTGACCGTTATAGCCACTGTTACCTATACGAAATACCTTGCCTAGAAAGCTACTATCTAAGCCTTGTATTTTTTACAATTATTCCTAACATGTGTCCTCTTTTACGGACACCCCAGATGACACGCATTCCAATTAATTATCTTCATAGAGAAATTGTGTTTGCCCTTCTCTGGGTTGAGCTCCTCTCTTTCTTCTACACCTCATGAGAAACTGTCTGATCAACCATTGCCAAACTCTCTGTCGATACCTCTTCATCTTCCTCTTGCCTCTGTAGATCTAACAATGATGACGGTGTACCTTTACGAATTATCATCACTTGGTCAGAACTTTAAACTAACTGCTGCTTAACGTAGACCCCCATTGAACTCTCCAAACTCTATCTAATCCTCCAATAATTTTGAAATGAAAACGTTCGATTGCTCCTGAAGATATTCTCTTTCTCCTAGCAATCTGAAGTCGGAAAAGAAGAAGAAGAAGAAGAAGAAGAAGAAGAAGAAGAAAGAAAGAAAGAGATAAACCACCATATCGTTATATTTATTTCAAGCACATGCCATTACTACTTTCCCCCATCTATGTGAAGCAAACCACACGTGTGGCTCCCAGTTGTGTTAACAGAACCACTCGCGAGACACCTTCCACACGCGATGAGAGGCCCACATTAAAAGTTCCATTCAAAACTTCGCTACGCTAAAAAACATTTTTTTGTGACATCACAACCACACGTCACCATTCTCTTCTCCTTCATTAAGGGCTTGTTTGATTTTCCGGTGAACTGGTAAATACCATGTAAAAAAGTAATAACTATTTCTCCACGCATTTACAGCATACCTGATTTCACTGCTTACTTTTTGTCACGAAAACCAAGAATATTACAAAATATCTGTGGGTCCCACTGTGATGCATTTCACCATCCACACCGTTCATCCATTATTCCAGTTGAATTTATAGCATTAGTAAAAAAAAGAGGCATATCCAAAACTCAAGTGGACCACGTCATACGAATCGAATACTTACCGTTAAAAACTTTGTGGGGCCACTGTTTCTTTTGGCGTGGGCCACTTGAGTGTTGGATCTGCTTCATTTTTTGTCTCATACTTCAAAATATTGTAGTAAAACAGATGGACGGAATGGATATATCATATGCATTATCTTGCGGTTCAAAATTTAAAATTATCTCCTTTGAACTTCAAAGGCACAAATTCCTATAAATTTTCAAACAATGAAATCTTAATAATTACTATTTATAGTGTATTTACCATCGCCTTGAAAAAACAAACAGCCCCTAAAACAAGAAAAGTACCCTACGCTTATTGCTCGACCTCTCGTTCGAAGCGTTATATATATATATATATATATATATATATATATATATATATATATATATATATATATATATATGGAAAAGGTACTATGCGCTCGAGTTCACGATAAGCTCCCATGAGGTCGAGCCGTGGGGGCCCCACTGTGATGCGTGTCGACCATGAACACCGTGCATTTGATGGGTCCCCTTAAATTATGGGATATCCCAAAAATCAGCCGTATACGGAACTCGGTGGGCCATACCATCTAAAATCATGTGAAGACATGCCAAAAACATATAAAAGCACTTGGTGGGGCCCACCTGAGTTTTGAATGCTGTTGAAACTTGGTCTGAACCCTCATCCAAGTGGGACACACATAATGGATGGGCTGGATTTGCAAACCACATCTTGGTGGGCCTAAAAAATGATTATGAATGTTTTAATGGTGCACGGCCCCTCTCAACTTCTGTGTGTGGTGTGGCCCACACAAGTCACGGATTGACTTGATTTTTGAGACCTAGGCCCACGATGGAATGGTGCATCTGACTGATGGGGTAGATGTTCGACACGCATCACGGTGGGGCCCACACGGCTCGACCTCATGGGACGTTCCCATCAGCTCGAGCGCATAGTACCTTTTCCTATATATATATATATATATATATATATATATATATATATATATATATATATATTCCCCATCTTCTTTCATCTACCACTATGCGTCCAAGTCACAACTACTTAAATGCAGCAAAACTTGCATTTGAAATAACCATACAGTCTTCCAAACATCGGTTAGTTTCAGCTGATCGTCAGACTGGTGGAGATTATTTGGATGGTTAAAAGTATGAAATATCCAATGGTCCTATTTTCAATATAGAGATAATCAAAGTTGGGATGGCACCATTTTCATTCATGAGAAGACATGACCCAAACCATGATTCCATATGTTCCAAATTGGGCCTGAAATATTTTTAAATTACAGTTTGTACGTCTTCACTCATTACAAATGGAGTTGGACTATTACAGCTTTTGCTGTTTTGAATTATTGCAATTTGACTCTTTGACGAATTGCCTCACTTCTAGACAGTCTACCAGAAAAAAAAAAAAAAAAATCAATTTAATAATTTCGTACTCATTCTTGCCTAAAAGGTAATCTAATTGCAGTAAATTTTATTTGGACAGTCCCATTAGATGACAGAGTGATCTTGGTGAACATTACAGTCTTTTTGGGTATTGTTCTGTTGTGTCTAGATGAACTCATGCCCTTTTACTTCTTTGTGAACAATGTCACTGGATGGTCCTGATGGATGACCATTACATCACACCACACTCAGCTTCTAAGTGCAAGTGGAAAGGTTCAATTCTGGAAATGGAGTCCTTGAGTGTGGGAAAAATCCGGCATTTGGGCCTTGGAAAGGTGAGAAATGGATTCTAGTTGGAATCCATTTCGAGTTAAAAGCCTGTTTTCGGATTCCTGGCAAGCAGCCGGCTAGCAAATTCCTGTGAAATGGATTCCATTCCAACTGCCAATTTATTTATTTTAAAATTTTTTGGTTTAGTATTCATGGCCAACAACTGACTTTCTGGTTTTACTTACAATTTTGATTTAGGAAATATTGGATGATATTTTCTATCTTGAGGATATTTGTATCTTATTTTGTGGATACTTAATTATCACTGTTTTCTTATTTTGTTGTACACCTTAGATTTAGATATGATTCATTTTTGGGATCTATGAGTATGTTTACATCCCTTGCTTTTTGTATAGGTTGATTTGTTGAATTTGGAAAGTGAGGACTTCACCAAGAAAGTAGTAGATGCTACGCAAACTAGTTTTCTTTAATGCATCATTTTCTTCCATATTTCTTTAATGCAGCAGTGCTAGGTTGAAATTTTCAGCATTTCTACAGGTTAAGAAGTGGGTTGATCCAAAATGTGGACAATCGACCGGGCGGATTAGGCAACCTGATTCACTATTAAGAGCAGTGTTGTCATCAAATCTCTTGGTAAGTTTAATATCGTTTGATGAGTAAGAAACAGATTCTATAGATATTGTTTCTCCCCTTTTCACTTTTATTTTTATTTTTTTTGTTTAGCAATTCCGTCCAACTAAGCATCTAAATGCATAGGTAAACAGGGGTTTTTCTTGCCCCACACACACTATGTCGCTTCTTTGGAGATTTGCAATAAAAAATTTATGTATTCTTTTATGGCTTTGACATACCAGTGGCTCTATATGAGTAACTTTTAGGGAGTTCTCTGTTTTCTCACCTCCTCTCTTTTTAAGGGAGTTCTCTTCTACTAGCACACATCTAATTCTTTAGTTTTAGATAGTCTTTTCCTTAATTTTATCACGATATGCCATCTGAATTCATTAGAGGCATTTATAAATTTGAAAATTTCCTCGTCTCTAGACTTCCTGCTATCTTCATCTTAGCTTTCATTAGTTATTAGGAGGAAGATGTTATGTTTTTTTTAAAAATCTGAATCTCAGTTCCAAGATATATTTTTGTTTTCTTCCTGCATTGCAGAAACCTGGCATTCAATTGGCTGAGTCAGAATATTCCATTCTCCTTAGCTTCCTTGAAATCTCTCCGTTATTTGTAAGTTCTTGTAATCTGTGAGGGTGTTTAAGTCTCTGGTTTATGAGTAGCCAGTTTATATTTGCCAACCGATCTTTTTTCCAAGTGCAGGAATCTGAGTCACAATTCATATAGAGATGCATAGCTAGAGAACTTCCTTGATTGGTTGCCTTGTATAAAACAATGCTTTTATGGATCCTTTCATGATATTCCAGCTATTGTGACAGATTTCAATATTGTTAGTTATCTAGGAGGTTTCAATTTTCGTAACCCTGTGATCTTATTGCCCTTCATAGTTAACCATCGTGTTTTCACTAGCTGAACACAAAAAGTTCCTTATGCATTTATCAATTTTCTCTTTGATTGTCAATGTCAACATTTTCTTGACATGGATTACCTCTGGTTAATATCTTTTTTTTTTTTTTTTTTTTTTTTTCATTCTTTCTTCAGGAGTGTTTTAGTTTTACAGAAAGAAGAGCAAGGTTAAGAAGTTATAAAACCAATCCAATGGGCAAAGTCTAGACGTATACTACTGCAAAACCAATTTCTTCTTATTGGTTAGTTGTTGGGGACTTAGGATTAGATTGTTTCTCATTCTTCATCAGTTAGACCTATGGTATTTACTTTGGGTAATTATGGTAGTAAACTTTTCATTTATGTAGGAACTTTGTCGATCACCCTCAGTATGGCCATTCTATGTCAAACCTTATCATTCAGAACATCCTGGTTGACAGGTAAGTAATTCTGCTTATTTCTAATATACCATGAACTTTAGTACCATGGACTGTTGTTTGGTCCCTTTGGTTATCTTTTCACTTGTAACTCACTTATGAGTTAAGTAATATGGCATATGCAAATTCATTGATTTATTAGAACTTCGAGATAGTGTACTTCTGCCTATAAAAAGTTCAGAATTCAGGATGGACTCATTTGCAATGTTTGACAGAAGGCCGACTCAAGTTTTCAGTTGGTTTAAATTATATGAAATGTTGTTGCATTTTTCATGTACTCCACAATTTGCTTCATGATTGTTTTCCTTTTTCCTGATGCAGTCCAGAGCATCCTTTATTTAGAGCACGTGGACGGTCCATGCTTAGTTGTGACATGCAATCGTTTAGAGAATATGCAGATGGGATTGCTACATCGGGGTTCTTACTTGAAAATAATATTGTTGTTCAAATAGTTATTGATCACCCGAAATTGCTGGGTTGTTGGCACAAGGAGCTATTCTTCTGTTTATGCATCCAAGCAACTTAAGTCTAGGGAGAAATTTAAACATCATTGTTAGTGTAGGATGCTGTTGTACTCAGCAGTTGATGTTCTGTGAACATTCAGCAAACTCAGAATCCACAATCGTGTCTATAATAAATTTTCCTGTTATCCCCTTTAGTACTTTGGTTTGATGTTTGTGTTTTACTGGTCCTTCAATTTAACAATGTCAGAATTGTCTACAGTCTATTTAATATTGATTAATATTCTCTGTTTGCTAGCAGAATACATACAAGCAAGCCTTTCAGCATTGCAAGATTATCCCAAAGCAAACAACCTCTAGAAGTTCATTATCCACATCAAACAGGTCATCCTCTCCAAATTCTTTGAACATTTCAGCAATTAATGAAAATGAGGTAGTCTTCATCCTTCTTCTCTGCATAGTTCTCTTTGTTAGTAATCTTTTGACATTTCTATCTCTTTTAAACTTTTATATACATACAGGGACCACAAGGGACCACGTCAAAATCCTAGCCATTGAATCTGCATCTCCATCATCTTGCACCAATGACAATGTCAGTATATTAATCTCCATGGCCACATTAATCCTTACAAGCTTTCATGGCCCGCTTTGCCATATCGCTAGCACCAACTGCCAAGCTCTGTGCAAAGAATTTACAGGCCATTGGTTGAACATTGAAGTATGACATAATATTTTGGAAACGTAAGGTGGATCTATTACGTTGGCAGTGTCGATGAAGCTTGTCTGAGAATATCTGCATTTTCTTAGATGCCTTTGAATCCTCGATTTTGTATATGTATCCATGGGAGGTGGCTGTGAACTGCTGAGACTGCTCGTTAAGGTGATTTTGATGAGGCGAGAAGGTTCTTTGTTTTCAGGCACTCGTTCAAGAGAGGCACACATGCGAACTGAACAGCGGCTCTGGGTATTGGAGCATATAGTTTTGGTGCCCTGATCATGGAACCAGATGCCAGCTTCCCCGCTCAATAACATGGCTGCTGCTATAGTAAGAGAAAGAAGAGAAGTAAAAAAGAAGAAGTGAGAAATGTTTGAAGATTGGCCTATAGATGAGTTGTTATATGAACTATTTATATAAACAAAGAAGCTGAAGTTTGTAATTCGTAACTTCATTCTTCAGATAATGGTATTTAGAAGGTTTGCATATAGCAACTTTGGACGCAGCTTCAGTGGATAAGATCCACCAACCTGCATGTTGGGCCCACCGTGATATATGTGTCTTATATCTACACCGACCAGCCGTTTCATAAGCTTAATTATTTTAGGTTTGATCCCAAAAATGCAGGACATCCTAAAATATCAGGTGGACCACAACACAAGAAACATTGGTGATTGAACACTTACCATTAAAATCTACTGCCGCCCACGTAATGTTTATTTTGGATCTGTGCTGTTGATAAGGTTATGCATATATGGATGAAGTGAAAACACAAATATCAGCTTGAATGGTGTGGTCCATCTGATATTTGGATCTGTTGTATTTTTTTGTATTGTTTCATAAAATGATCCGGAGAAAAGAATGAACGGCATGGATATGATACAAATGCATCAAGGTAGCCCCAGAGTCGGGGTTCCACCGAAGCTGCGTCCTGAAGTGTCTACTACCCCGTCCCATGACGCTCTTATGAATTTAGAAACTGACATCTTTTCCTTGTCCTACTATATATGAGTCTATCAGTACCTCTATTTCCTGGAAAAGTTTTATGATACTCAACTGCGGAGAGCTTAACACACAAGCCATTAAAAAATGGAAGCGGATTGCGTAGAAACTCACTACGCTTATCGTAGTGATTAAACTCTGTGAGGTCTACCCTGATTTATATATTTTATCCGATCCGTCCATTCATTTTAACAGATAATTGTACAGCTTGAGACCGAAAATAAAGCATATAAAATCTTCAAATGGACCACACCATATGAAACAGTTGATTTGAATATCTACCGTTCAAAAATTCTTGAGTGCCACAGAAGTTTTGGATCAAGATTATATTTGTTTTTTTCCCTTCATCCATGTTTGTATGATCTTAGGAACAGGTTAGATGACAAATAAACATCACTGTGGGACCTAGCAAGGCTTCAACGGTGGAAGGTGGTATGATCCACTTGAGGGGTCCTACCCACCTCCGTGGTTCCAAGGTCTATTGGTGATTGAATGCCTATCGTTGAAAACTTCCTACGGCCTACTATAATGTTTATTTGCCTTTCAATGATATAATCTGGTTCACGTGCATTTTTGCAACCTGGCCCTCTCTAATAAGGCTGGGAACATGCCTTGTGAAATTAATAGGAGGAAAGTTTGATACTCTGATAGTGATGGCTGATGATACACAGGTACTAAGGGATTTCACATATGGATATACAACTTGAGACTTGAGTTAACACGTTCAAAATATGATTTCATGACCGTCTAATCGGTCCATATTTAATTATTTGTTTAAATGAAAAATGTCAACGGCTTAACAGAATGATGAAATGCTATTGGATCAGAGGACATGATCAACAATCTAAGACGAGAATACCTGAGGCTTGCAGTGATGTTTATGGGCTCATAGATCAGAGGTTATGATTAACGCATCCAGTGGGCCACACCGTGGAAAGCAGTAGGTAGGCGTTTGCCACCGGGATGAATCGATCACAACAAATATCATCATGTGGGGCTCACCTTTAATGTGACTATGCATTATGTGGGCCCACTTTCGATGTGGGCCATTCATCATATATATAGGGCCCACCTTTGATGTGGACCATTCATCATGTGGGCTTACCTCGAAGAGATTGTAAAGTGAAGAGAAGAGGGTAAGATGGGAACTACCTGAAAATTTTAAGGATAAACTCATCTAAAAATTAACACTAAACAGGTATTGGTTTTAGCCAAATAAGCTCCTTTTCAAAGAAATTGGAATTGATTTGGTTACTTTGTAAACAAATAAATTTCCTAATTAGACTTTTACTAAATAATTTAAAAGCTTTCATTTTTTCGTTACATAGAAATAAACGAATAAACTCTTATTCAAGGGATGCCAAACCAACCTTCCTTTAATCGATCCAAACTTGCCTCAGCCCAAGCCCAAGCCAAATTATTAAAACAGCCTTAAATGTTATACTCAGATCATGCGCCCTAGTATTTCCCCAAAACCCATCCTGAGCTGCCAAGTTCGCAACCCCACAACCCAGCAACAATCCTAACAATCACTTGAAAAAAGCAAAAAAAAAAAAAGAAAAAAAAAAAGAAAAAGCAACAATCCTAACGATCACTTGAAAAAAGCAAAAAAAAAAAAAAAAAAAAAAGAAAAAGAAGAAAAAACAAAGCTTAAATCAAATAGAATATTAAATATATCAGTAAAAGTTTGATAACAATGAAGACAGAAAAATCATCACCCTTGCATGTTCTGGAGAGTCATCTCAAATCGACAGATAGGGCACACTTGGCTTTCCTCCGACCATCCACGATAGAACCAACTTTGGTTGCGAAATAAGCAGCTTCTCCACACGCACTTTTTACACGTATCACACGTGAGAACATGAAACCTGCATCGAATCTAAGATTTGTACTCGTAGTTACCATCAACACGCAATTTTTCGCAGATCAAAAGGATCTTCTTATCAAGCGACCCACGCCTTTAGCAGATCGTTCTAGAAAATGAATATAACAGCCCACTTTTGAAATACTGGCGTGGCCCACCTGATCACTGAATAAAAATAAAGTTACAACGATATTATCCACCGTGATGTAAATGTTTTATCCTCGCCGTTCAACTCTTTTGGTATATCATTTTAAGATATAGAATTAGAAATTAGGCATGTACACAGCTCCAATGGAAGCTGCATTGATAATGACACCCACCGTTAAAACCTTTCTAATGGCCAACGTGATGTTTTTTTACCATCCAACCTATTAATAATTTCATGTAGACGTGGATGAAGTGAAATCAGAGATATCAGCTTGATCCGAAACTTCTCTAGCTCCCAAGAAGTTTCAGATTAATACGATTTTTATTTCCCTCTTCATCCGGGTATTTTTGACCTGGATGGAAAATAAACTTACGGCGGCCCTACTGATTTTTTAACAGTGAAAATCATTATCCCTGCTGCTATTTTAGGTGTGTTCCATTTGAGCTTTGGACAAGATTATTTTTTTGGGTAGTGCTTTAAAATGATCTTAAAAAATGGATGAACGGTGTGGATATAATAAATACATCATTGTGGGGCCAATCCGCTTCCCTGCAAGTGGTGGGGTCCACCTGAAATTTTTTTCTGTGTCATGTTTGGGACCATGCTGCACAATATAGTTACAAAACATATGGACGGCGTGGATGTACAATACATACATGGAAGTGGGTCCTACCCACATCAATGGTTCCGGGGTGGCAGCCGCACTCCACCGGACACAACAACTACCATCCCCTCTTCTCTTCTCTCATCCGGAGTCGTTTGGCACCCTCAAAATCTTCGATTTCGTAAGATGTCGTCGAGAAGAGCTGCCGCTGCTCAAAAGGGTAAAACTCTCTCCTCTCCAGCTTCTATTGAAATTACCATTTCTGCCCTTGATTCTAAAATCATAGAGAACAAGATCCCGACTCCAACCCAATTCAACCATTTGGTGAATGATCTATTCAATTCGATTCGAGCCGGTGCTTTTGTGAGGTTAGAGGATGCAGTGGGCGTCTTCAATCGTATGGTCGACGCGCAGCCGCTGCCTTCAATCCAGACCTTTAATCGCCTGTTAACTACTATTGCTAAAATGAAACACCATTCGACCGTGATTTCTTTGCATCGGGAGATGAATTGGTTAGGGATCCCATCCGATATCTGTACATGGAGCATTCTTCTTAATTGTTCCTGCTGCTTGAATGGGATCAGTTCTGGTTTCGCTGTTCTCAGCAACATCCTGAAACGTGGCCATGAGCTGGATGTCGCGACTCTGAACACTTTTATTAAGGGGTTTTGTATGGAAGGGCGGATTGGGGAAGCGAGTAGTTTCTTTCTAAAGACGGTAGAAATGGGATATCCTTACGATGTGGTGTCGTTCGGGATACTAATCGACGGTCTTTGCAAGACGGGGAACATTGCAATGGCTCTTGGGTTGCTTCGGAAAATGGAGGAGGGAGCAGGTAAATGTAGTCCTGACCTTACTGTTTATACCACAATCATTTACAGTCTAAGCAAAGATGGGCTCACAAAGGAGGCCCTTAACCTCTTCTCAGAAATGGTTGGTAAAGGGATTCTGCCGAATGTTTTCACTTACGGTTCTTTAATTCATGGACTATGCAATTTAGGGCAGTGGAAAGAAGCAATGAGTCTGTTCAAGGAAATGTCGAATCGAGGAATCTCACCCGATGTCACAACTTTCACTATACTGGTGAATGCTCTTTGCAAAGAAGGAATGGTTAAAGAAGCCCATGGATTACTAGAATTGATGACCCAGAGAGGTGTGGAGCCTAATGTAATCACATATAGTGCATTGATGAATGGCTACTGTTTTATTAGCCAAATGGATGTTGCCTTAAAGATATTTGATTACATGGTGTGTAAAAGTCATAAGCCTAGTGTCATGACTTATAACATGTTAATCAACGGCTATTGCAAGAAGCAAATGGTAGACAAGGCTATGCAACTTTTCCGAGAAATGCCTTGCAAGGGATTGAAGCCCGATGTTGTTACTTACAACACTCTTATAGATGGGCTGTACCGGGTACGTAGAATTGTGGCTGTACAAGAGCTCTTCAATGAGATGCAAGCTCATGGACAATGTCCGGATGTCTTCACATACACCATTTTGATGGATGGGCTGTGTAAAAGTGAGGGTCCTGTCGAGGCAATGAAACTACTTAATGAGATGCAAATTAGAGGAATTGAACTAAATAATGAAGTTATTGGTGTCCTTATCAATGGGATGTGCGAAGCTAGGGAACTTAAATATGCGAAGGAGCTTTTCAGTTGGGCCTTCACCAAGGGCTTGGGGAATAATGTTAGGATATATAACACACTAATCAATGGCCTTTGTAAAGAAGGGCTTTTGGAAGAAGCTAATGGATTGTTCTTACAAATGGAAGAGAAGGGTTTTCAACCAGACAATGTCACCTTCAATGCTTTAATTAGGGGCTTTCTACAAAAGAATGAGACCCTCCAGGCAATGCAACTTCTCGGGGAAATGGCTAAAAGACATTTTTCTGTGGATGCATCCACTGCAACTATGTTAGTGGGCTTGCTCATAGAGGACGAAAAAGGTCAAGAATACTTGGGAATGCTTCATAAATTTGTGCCCTATGGAGAAGGTGAGGCGATTTGGTGAACATCGATTCAACATCGACTCTCTCTCTCTCTCTCTCTCTCTCTCTCTCTCTCTCCTCTCTCCATAACTGCCCATACCATAATTTTAACAATAGTATCTGTTATGACCATTGTTACCGTTAGGGAATACCTTGCTTGTAAGAGGTTGATACACATTCAACTCCTCCTGTGTCCCTTTGAGTTTCTAGTAATATTCACTTAGCGATTTATCTCCTTGTTGGAAAGTAAAAAACCTCTTCAAATAATTGGTGTGGATTGAGTGATGTTTTTATTTTTATGAATCCATCTCTCATGGATGGAGATGTACACGAGTCGAGTTAGCTCGGTCAGCTCGCTTGACTTGACTCGGAAAAGCTCGACTCGCCTCGGCTAGAAATTGGATTCGGACCGAGGCAAGTTGGTTTTTGGAGCTCGAAAAAATTTCAAGCTGAGTTCGAGCTTGCCCGAGCTTGACTTGACTCAGATCGAACCTCAACTCGAATCGACTCGGATCGATTCAGCTCGATGACTCGGTTATTTTGATATTGATGTTGCTCACCGAGTGTTTGATGAAATGACTCAACAAAGTGTTGTTTCGGGTGCATACATTCTCTGCAGGATCAGCTGGTGGCGAGGAAGGAATGGATACGAAACAAATCACTTAAAAAAAAAAAAACTTTACATTATAAGATTGCCCTCATATCTTGATTTTGATGTTGCTCGCCGAGTGTTTGATGAAATACTTGTAAAGTGCTGTTACTGTTTTGCATTATGTGTGAATTTGAAGATGCGCCCTATGTGTTTAAGAAAATGTCGCACAGGCTCGAACTGGCCCGCACTATTGACCAAATCGAGCCGAGCTAGCCAGTCAGGCTCAAGAACCGAGCTGCGCCGAGTTTGAGCTAGGGTTAGCTACTGGTGGAACTGAGCCGAGCTGAGCTATACCAAGCTCGACTCGGTTTGACTCAAGCACAACTCTACTCATGGAGAATTCTAAACCTTATTTGACATATCTAGAAACATCTCTAACAACATTTCCATACTATTCTACAAGCACGTCACAATCTGAGCATTGTCCTAAATCCATTCATCATATTTACTTCTTTTCATCCCATTTCTCCTATTGTTCCCCTTGGCTGTTAAGACTTGTATAGATTTAGAATACTGGCCATTTAACTTGATAGTGGATATTTGAACCCTCAAAAAGTTAGATGGATTTATGAACCTGATTTATGCATAGCCTTCATCTCCATTACAAATAGAGGCAATAAAAACCAGAAGAAATGGATGTACAATGCTTATAGAAGTAAGGGCTAATGCTTCTAGAAACTTGAATGCTTCAGCCACACAATCCAACACAATGCATACACAATACAGGATTCACCAATCAGCCCATACACCTTAACCAAATACTAGAAAGAACTACGATCACATACACATCACTAACACCATTCACACATAGGCCATTGAAGAGGCAAGTGCACTAGAAATAACCCTAAGTTTCTTAAAAAGCTATGAACACAAGAGAACATGAAAGAAAGGAAGAGAAGGTTTTTGATAGGTAAGGGAAAAGAAAGTGATTGGAACTTGATCGATTACCGCTCTAATACCATCTAGTTTGATGTAAGAGAGAAGAGAAAGTGGAAAAAAGAGGAGAGAAAGAAAGGGGAAGGAAGAGAGAGTTAGTGTTGGACGCCCCCCACCCTCTTGCTTATATTTACTCAAATCATAAAACAATGTTTGGATCCAAATTTGGGACCTCCCTTTGGAATTTTGGATAAACAAAGTGTTCATAGAAATCGAGCTTGTATTGAAATGGTAGTGGAGATTGATCTACTGTTCTAATATTGTGAGAAAATTCGTTTTGCTAGGATCTAAATAAGGAAGAAAAAACTGCAAATGGTGCCGAAAAATATTCAAATTAGAGTCGAAAATGATAGCATTTTTGTAAAGTTGCAGAAGGAATCTCAGGAGTTTGGTATAGGTGTAGAGGAAGATAGCTCGAGCTCGTTGTTGATGGCGAATCAGGATGTCGAAGATGATGGAATGATAAATCATTGTGCTGTAAGTCCCTCATTGATGGGCAGAAAGGTAGGGGGAATAAAAGAGAAGAGGTGTTGATGCGTGGCAGTAATCAGGGTTGTACATGAACCGAGTTAGCTCGGTTAGCTCGCTCGACTCGACTCCAAAAAGCTCGATTCGAAACTGAGTTCGACCCGAGTCGAGTTGATTTTTTAGCTCGAAAAAATTTCGAACCGAGTTCAAGCTTGCTTGAGCTCAACTCAACTCGGATCGAACCCCAACTCAAATCGAACTCAGATCGAACTAGTTAGATGACTCGGTTACTTTAATATTGATGTTGCTCACCAAGTGTTTGATGAAATGACTCAATAAAGTGTCGGCTGGTGGCAAGGAAGGTATGTATATGAAACAAATACCATTTTTTTCTTGATTTTGAAGTTGCTTACAAGGTGTTTGATGAAATAGCTGTTGTTGTTTTACATACAGTAAGAAATTGAAAGTGCACTCCATGTGTTTGTGAAAATGCCGCACAGGCTCGAACTGACCCGAGTTGCTGACCAAACTGAGCCGAGTTGGCCAGTCATGCTTGAGGACTGAGCCTAGTTGAGTTCGAGCTGGGGTCAGCTAGTGGTCGAGCCGAGTTGTGCCAAGCTCGACTCGGTTCGACTTGTGTACACCTCTAGTCGTAATGATACCAATGTCAGTCACGACTGAAGCTTTCAACGGGTGTGGGTCTCTTTTTAAAGGGGTGGGGGTTGAAGTTGCTTTAAATGAGAGGTCGAGCAGTAAACTTACTTTTCTTGTTTTAATGAAGGAGAAGAGAATGGTGACATGTGATGGTGACATCATAGGAAAAAAAAATGCCTTTTCAGCGTAGTGAAGTTTCAAAAGGAACTTTTAATGTGGGCCTCTTATCGCATGTGGAAGGTGTCTTACGAGTGATTTTGTTAACACAACTGGGAGCCACACGTGTGGTTTGCTTCACATAGATGGGTGAAAGTTTAAGTGATGGCACGTGCTTGAAATTAATATATAACGATGTGGTGGTTTGTCTCTTTCTATTTTTTTTCGACTTCAGATTGCTAAGAGAAAGAGAATATCTTTAGAAGCAATCGAACGTTTTCATCTCGAAATTATTGGAGGATTAGATAGAGTTTGGAGAGTGCAATGGGGTCTACATTGAGCAGCAGTCAGTTAAAAGTTTCGACCAAGCGATGATGATTCATAAATGTATAGTGTCGTCAGTGTCAGATCTATAGAGGCAAGAGGAAGATGAAGAGGCATTGACAGGGAGTTTCGCAAGGGTTGATCCAACAATTTCTCATGAGGTGAAGAAGAAAGAGAGGAGCTCAACAAAGAGAAGGGCAAGCGCACTTTCTCTATCAAGATAATAAGTTGGAACGTGCATCATCTGGGGTGTCCATAAAAGAAGGTACAAATTAAGTATAATTGTAAACAATACAAGCCTTAGATAGCAGCTTCCAGGCAAGGTATTTCGTATAGGTAATGGTGGCTGTAACAGTCACTACCATTACCAATATGGGCATAGGTCTTAATGGCCGATACTAGGGGCATAACGACCATTACGACCCCCGTAACGGCCGAAATTTTTTTGTTTTCCTGAAAAGTTATGGAATAATATTTAAACAATTTAGAATAATATAAACATTCCAATTATGTATTCATTTTTTAAAACATGTTTATGATAGCATAACGATCTACTCTTTTGGTGAGAGTGTTGTATCTGGTTGTTTGGTGAAATTATGAACATGATTACGTGTATCTAATATTTACTCCTCATAATCAAGCATTAGAACTAGAAATCGAAAAAAGGCATAAATACAAATTTATTTATTTTTTGAAAAAAATGACCCTCAGAGCTTTTTATTCACCTAAATCGCTTCAATGTATGATTTTAATTAATCCTAAAAAATATAGTAAGAGTGGTGGGAATCTGTTGTTGAATTATATAAGATTTGAAAGAAAGTTATGAAGTTAGAAGAGAAGGCACTTGTGTTTGGGAGGAGGGTTAATGCTAATTAAGGCGGCGATGTCTAACCTACAAGTTTCCTACATGCCCTTTTTTAAGTATCCGAAAGTGGTGGTGGAGAAGCTTGAAAAAATTAGGCGGGATTTCTTGTGGAAGGGGGCAAAACAGAAGCATAAGTTTCATCTTATGAAGTGGGATGAAGTGTGTTAGCTATGGGATCAAGGAGGAGCCGGTCTTAGGGTCTTGGGAGAGATGAATTTAGCATTATTGGGTAAGTGGGTGTGGAGGTTTGGTATCGAAGATGATAGTTTATGGAGAGAAGTGGTGGGAAGAAAGTATGGGTTTCAAAAAGGTTCTTGGTGGATTAAGGGATCACTGTTGTATCGGGCATTGTTTCTTTAGAAAGCGGTGGCCTTGCTAAAAAATTAGGTTTGGGAAGGAGTGGGGGCTTCTTTGGGTACTGGTGAGGGGTTCAGATTTTGGGAGGATGTTTGGCTACATGATAAAAAATTGAGGGAGTTGCTCCCCCTTTTAACAGGGATTTTGCAAGAGGTTAACTTGTGAGTGGTAAGGTGCTATTCTTTCCGAGGAGATGAAGTTATTTGGGCTCCTCCTTGTAGGAGAAACTTAAATGAGGAACTTGTAGAAGAGTTGTTGAGATTGTTGGAAATGTTGTGCTAGGCATGCCCTTTGGTCTTACAAAGAGATTTGATGTGGTGATTAGAAGAGAAGTCCAGCAAGTTTTCAGTTAAATCTATCTACCAAATGATCAGTTGCAGGTTTAATGTCAACGGGGTTAGTCACACAGCTTAATCTTTGGAGATATGGCACTCCTCTGAAGATGGCTGCTAGCTTGGCTAGTGTGAACTGTGAAGTAACAAAGTGCCTACAGTCGACAATTTGTGCAAGAGAAAAATGATTCTTCTAAATGTGTTTTATGTGTTACCAGGATGAGGAATTAGTGAATCATCTTTCATTCATTGCATAGTTGTAAAGAAAGTATGGGAGGGATTTCTTGGCATGTTTGGTTCTCGGCGGGTCATGCTGTGTTCCATAGACTCTTTCTTTTTGTCTTGGCATGGTGGGGGTAAAGGGTAGATCAACATGGCTAAAGACAAAAAATGTTTCATTTTTTTATTAATACATTGAGCTATACTTGAATAAAAAAAAATTTTTAAAAAAAATTGTTGAATTTGTGATGGTAAAATAGTGTGGGGTTTCTTTCATTTCTGCCTGATTTTTTGGAATGAGGATTCTTTTGTTGACTTAGAATGAAATTTGATTGAACATGGGGACTTGGTTCTTCTTAATTTCCGGTTTTTGGTTGATATGATTGCATGGTGGAAAAAAGAACATGGTTATGTGAATAAAAATGCAATAATAAAATAAGTGCAATGTGCATGTGTGTGTGCATCATAGCTATCAAAATCATTCACCTAGGCATTTCAATGGTTGCACAACTACTAGGCGTATACTGTCCTGGTGGCCTAATACAATCATGTACGAAATTCATTACCTTGGAATGTCAATTTATATGACAAATTAAAGAAATTTGCACGTTTCCCTTGGGATTTGCAAGCTAGCCTCGGGCCAAGAATTCAAGAACTAGCCTTTTTCTGGATTTGGCTTGATAACTTGATAGGATTGCATTCATTAGCTGATTCTCTCTCTTTTATTTTTTTAGCTGACATGGCTATTTTTTTAAAAAAAATTCTTAACTCATTTTTTTTTTCGGAAACCAGTCAAGGCAGAAGTTGGAAATTGAGGATCTTTGCTTATTTGAATCCTCTATTTTGATGTACCCCATGGCTTATTTTCCCATTTTTGGAATCCACTTCTATATCCCTCTGTCACCTTTATAGCTAGCTGTAGACACTATCAACATCTCATTAGTTTTTATATATATATATATATATATATATATATATATATATATATATATATATATATATATATATATATATATATATATATATATCAATTTCTTCATCCTCAACTTCACCTAATCTTGTGCTATTTACATGTGCTCAAGTTTTTGATGTGTTTGTTTATCTATATGTCAGAAAGATGATCTTAGAGAAGTGCCATAGCCAAGCTGTTGGAGCCATCCCATCAAAACCATCTCTTTCACATAGAGACCAACAAAGAGATCTCATTGGGAACGATCCTGACTTTTCTTTTAACCATTTTATGGAATCTGGATTTGATAGCCTTGGAGAAACCTTCTCTAGCATTTGAAGAAGCTGCAAAAATTCTTCAAACTCTTCATCAGCTAGATTTCTTCTACAACATAGAGTCCAAGTGACTACTTCATCCCTCACCGAAAAACTACTACTACCATCCCCCAAGCTAAAACCTATACCTTCCCACACTCTTATCTTTTAGTGACGCCACTGATTTCCATAGATATGAAGATCGATACAACGAGGATGCTTTAGTCCACCGCCCCCCTTCCTCCACCCCATATTTTCTTGTTAAGACCTCTCTCCATTTGGCGTCTCTTCCTCTACCCCATATCCCTCACTGGTTTCTTTAACTTTCTTCTTCTTCTTTCTCATACATTAAGGAAAAGGATCACATATTTGTCAACTCTTGCTCCTATACATCTGACGACAAGTAGAAAACATGTTAATATCTAATATTGCATAGATAACAATATGTAATACATCAATTCAGCCAACAAATGCAACTCGGGGCCTAACAAGTAGATTCCAGCCTTTTAATCATGACCTGCATTGTTTGCATGCTGACTACGACCATTGGTTCACAGCTCGTAAATAGCAACTGTTGAGACAAAACTGATACATTGGGTAGGCCGGTAGCCTTAGTTCAATTTAATCATTTGGTTCAGCAATCCAGCTCACTCCAGTTTGCTAAAAATGCCCAATCAAGCATGATATTCACAAAAATGTCCTTGAAACTTTAAACGGGCTAGGCCGTACCAGGTTCGTGTAACGACCTGAAAATTTCCGTACATTGGGCCGAGTACCACCTCGACCAGAAATCACGTAGGATTAAATCCTTTAGAAATTTAACAAAGTTAACTAAGTACTAAACTCAATTAGCTATGAAATCCGTTAGGATCGCTTTAAATACGATCTGCAAGACCTAAAAGTTGCAGAATCATTAACGCTAGGTTACCCTAAAGTTTAGAATCAAACTCATTTCCCGCCGCTTCTGGGATGAAACGAAACTTCGATTAGGTCTAGATCGCACATCGGAGTCCGATTAACCCGAAGCTAAGGAACTAGGACCGCCCACCGGACTTAACAATCATCTCAAAAATCAATCAGATCCGATGTTCCACGGCCATTCGTTTCGAATCGGAGCGAGGTAGTGTGAAAATACTATTCATATGCCAAAATAAATATCCGGAATAGTGATCTCAAGCATCGTTCATTGACGCGTCAATATTAAGCAACCCGACCGTCGAATTAGACCAAATTACACCCTCGGATTAAGAAAAATTTCAGGAACATTTACATGTACTTGGAATTTCTGATCGTGGCCCACTGACCGTCGAACTGAAAGTGGTCCGCCACGTGCGATCTGAGAATCCAATCGAGTCAAAAACGTAATCCCATGTGGATCCATCGATGGTGAGTTTAAGTCTGACGTTTGGTTCAAAGAGGGCCACCAGAACTTCCTTTGAGTGGAAAAGCGCGAATATCCTATATAAGCGTACCCCATGAACCTAAGTCTATTTTCGTAATGTTTGTGGCTATAAAAGGGGCTTAGAACAGCCCCTCTCACAGCCATACGAATTTTGCAAGAAACCCTAGAGGAAGAGAGAGAAAAGAGAGAGAAGGACTTGGAGATTGTTGCCAATCTTCCTCCTCCTGCTTTGCTTGCACTACACGGCCTACACCGCTCTATTCTAGACGCTTTCTCGGCATTTTTCACCTCATTTGAAGGTAAGAAACCCTAACCCTAGGTCTGATTTGAGTTGGAATCGAGGTAGGATGTATACCGACTAACCGATTCCGCTCTTTAGGCTAGAAATCGCCCGTAGACGGAAGATCCATTACCCTTGCCGATTCGTGCTCCGTTTCCAAAGGCAAAGGTGAGGACTTTAAGTGTATAAGTTACGGTTTTCAACGCTTTCAATGTCAGATAATGGTAGATTCATGATCTGTTTGCAATTGCACATGTACAAAGTGCTTTCCGTTTCCTGTTTTGATTAGCGGTGTGAAATATGGAATTTCACATATTCTAGGTATACGTAGAAATACCGTATACGTATTTTTTTTTTTGATAAATGCTTGACATGTTTATTTAATGTATAATTATATAACATATGAATAAAATACTAGTTTGGCGAAAGGAATCGCCAAAATATATGTTTACTTGTAAATGCGCCGTATGTTGAAATTACGTATTGTAGAAATACCGATAATGTAGTTCTTTTGGAATAATGTTTGACATATTTATTTAATGTATGATTATACAATACATGATTAAAATACTAGCTTGGCGAAAGGAATCGCCGAAATCTATGTTCCTTTGTAAACACTACGTATGTCAAAATTGGGTATACGTGGAAGTACCCTATACGTATATAAGTTGCTGATGTGATTGCCATGTTTAATTGCTGTATGATTATGATGTATATGTATAAAATACTAGTTTAGTAAAGGGACAACCCTAGTACACACTTCTCTAGCATACGTCATGTATGTTGAAATAGTGCATTCCAAGTGTTGGTGAAATCACTTGTGAGTGTAAGTGCTTAAGTGTTAGAACCTTAGTTAGGTGCTGAGATGGGATTCTCCGCTCCCTTAGAGTCACATATGACACTCTCCATGTGGTTGTTCACTCTAACCACTCACCTATGAACTCTAAGTATTTGTATCCCTATGTGTATAGTGCTTTATAACATGCTTTACAACATGCTTTACAACATGCCTTATAACATGCTTTACTTCATGCTTTATAATACATGCTTTACCCCATGCTTTACTTCATACTTTACAACTGATTGAGTTTGGGACTATGCCTATAGTCCAAACATTCGGTACCAGACTTGCGGTTGTGGCCGAGATTCATATCGCCACGATGGACGTGTTTCGCGAACCCGAGTCGTACTTCGGTTGGCGATAGTGGTTGGCCACACGGAGTACTTTTGCGCTCCATATCGCTCAACTTGTGGTGCGCTCAAGCTAGTCAGGCTCGTCAAGCAAACCGATATGTATATATGTATATTCACCATGTTTGGTCGCTACTGCTTGAACCTAGGGTACCAAACTTACCGCAGGCAATCCCGTTAACCATGGTACTCGATCCGCTAAGACGCATGAGCCGGCATGGTGGTATGGGACACCGTGGTCGAGTTGTCGGCCTACGCTGGGGTCATGTGCCTCCCCGTAGTGACCATTGCGCAATCAAACTCGTGAGCCGATTATGGTGGTATGGGACACTATATTCGAGCCGTCGATACTTACGGGCGAGAGCCGAGTACGGTGAGACCTGTGCTCGTGCTGACGGCGACGAGTCCTCCGTAGTATCTTCGAGTATACTCCAAGTGTCCGTGATTGGCGACGAGTATTTCACAAGAACTAGAGTATGAGCCGAGCCGAGTACGGTGAGACCCGTACTCGAGCCGATGGCTAGTGATTGAGCCAAGTACGGTGAGATATGTACTTGAGCCGACGGCCAAGAATTGAGCCGCATACGGTGAGATCTCGTATCCGCGCCGACGGTGACGAGCCCTTTTGCGATGCCTTCACTACGCTTCTCAAACCATAATATCGTATGAGATTAGCTAGATTGACGACCCTAGAATGGATCATGTTTGGGAATTATACAAGGGAGGTACCTTAGTTTCCCAATACCGCCGGTTGAAATGGATTAATAAAAACTTGGTAATCATGAGCATCATCGCACCGCATGTGCTTTGTAGATGTGGCGCACCGAGGGAGTTAGCATTCGCGAACGTAAGATGATGTCGCTGAGGGTGGTTTGGCAAGGGCATACAAAGATCATGTCATATCATTTTTGCACTTAACAAGAGTAATTAGAAATGTTTGATTTGTATCGTTATCATTACCGTTTGATTGATTTAATAACATGTTAACCTATGCTTTAATGTTCCACCGAGTTAGCTACTCACTCCCACGTTACGGACGGTGTTTGCAACACCCACCGTACTGTCAGCAGTGTAGATGGCGCCTGCTCAGGAGCCGAGTCGACTTCGAGGAGGATCGGAGGAGTTCTCCTTTATGCGACTGACGGCTATGCTTAGGCCTACCGCATCGCGGATTTACAGTGGCCTCTTTGAGGATTGTATTTTGATTTTTGACTTAGAAACAATACGTGTATATTGGTACTCGCTAGTACCCATACTCAAGTTCACAAAATTTTGATACTTTACATATTTTGAATATAAAATTTCGCCTTCCGCTTGCCTTTATACAATTGAACTGAGTATGAATTACTGCTTTGGTATAATCTCATTCATGTTTATTGCGCTAACTCGCATAACATTTAACCATCATTGTGTATGTTTCATAAGTGATGCGTTGGAACTCGGGAGTTGAGTTCATACTCGACCCCGATTTTCGTGGCGCTACAAGTTGGTATCATAGCATGATTTTGATTAAACCGACTCGAGTTATGTCTCCACTACGTACGCTGACGTGTTACAACTTAGGAGGGTGCGCAAAAATGTAGAAACAGTCTTAGGGTCTCCCGATTTCACCGTTCGGCGAAATTCATTAAAAACGAACGCGTTGATCGAGTCTGTACTCGATCCTGACCACCCCACCAGAAATGCTTATCCGATAGGCATTGAATATGGGCGCTTCGAGGGCCGCAAGGTTGTGTTTGAAACTCATGTGGATGAAAGGATGTTCGGGCTACACCCGATGATGGACCACTTGGTGGATATCGGATGTAATTCTATTTTTGAAGGCGAGTCCCCCGCATGTGAGAACACGGTTCGCGCTTTCTACGCTCACATCGTGGACTCATCGTAGAGCCTCTTCGCCATCGTCTCTGTGAGGGGCAAGCGCCCGCAAAGAAGAGGTTGGACAAGTTCGGGTTGAGCTTGGTGAGACTCGAGCCAAGCTTGAAGAGATCGAAGCCTACATGAAGAGGAGCTTTAAGAAAGTGTCTCGTACGTTGAAGGCCATTTTGTGCTGTGTGCAGGACAAGAACGCTCCTCCTCCACCGCCTGCTTTGGATGTTTAGTCATCTACGTGGTTGTGTGTTGTTGTTTGCTTTAGTTACTGCGATAGGCGGTTTATGTTTTCATGTAGATGATGTAGTAGATAGTAACATGTTTTAGGTGTTTGATGTAGTAGATGTATTGGCTATCATGTGATTTCTGTCGTGATTCATGTAACTCTGTATTCCATATATTATGACAATTTTGGGTAAATGAAAAGCATATAGCCGCTTTGTTTTGATGATGTGTGGAGTGCTTAAGTGCTTTATGAAGTGTATTGTGCCTTATCTCACAAATGATCTACCCTATGTTGTCTAGGGCATGCCGCGGCAGTATACGCGGAGAACGGCACGCCTCCTTTTGACTAGCTCTATGGACCAGACTCCTTCTGGTAGTAGCGGTCCTGCGGACCGAGGGTTGGATCCGATCGCCCTCCTGCTGGTCCTATCGGTGGGACGTACCACCTTATACGCCCCTCGTCCGTGAGCGATCGGCCGTCTTCTTCGTGGCAAAGATGACTCTCGTGTCGCTCCGCCGACTGATAGGTTTGAGCAGCTGATGATGATGATGCATCATCAGCCAGATGCGTTGTTAAAGAAGAAGAGATGCATCGCAGCCAGCGAAGCAGATACAAGCAGAAAGCAAGATCGCCAGCTATGGCCACTATCGCTGAGGCCTTGTCCCGTGGTGGTAGTGCGACTCCACCTACGACATCTGCACATCCCGATGCGCATTCTCGAGCCTCCCCGCTCGTGTTGAGGATGTGCCTCCGCCCCACCCGTCGCACCTCCTACCGGTGAGGTCGGTACTCGTGGTCTACTCGAGCGATTTCGGCCGCTTGAGGCCTCCCTCATTTATGGGTTCTCGCGCACCCGAGGAGGCGTAGTTCTCGGGCTTGACCGCATCTCTAAGATGCTTCGGATGCTACATTGCTCAGAGGCAGAGCAGGTCAAGCTGGCTTCCTTCATGTTTGAGAGGGAGGCCAGTTTATGGTGGGACAGCGTGCTGCGCACGGTCGCAGCAGATTTCGTGTGGACCTGGGAGGCTTTCGAGTCTCGGTTCCACGAGAAGTACTACCACCAGACTTATCGGCATGAGCGGGAGGAAGAGTTTTGCGCCTCAGGCAGGGGAGGCATGACGATCACGGAGTACGAGCACCGCTTCACAGAGTTGGGCCGCTTTGTCCCAACTATACTGGTGGATGAGCAGATGCGGATGCGTCGTTTCTCCTTGGGTTTGCGACCGGAGATTCGGTCCAGGATATGCTGCCACAGTATTCCTACATATGCGGCGTTGGTCCACATGTCTATGACGGCCGAGCAGATGATGTGGACCGTTTGGGCCGCATCACGTGGTACTATGGGTTGCGAGACCGCGACAGGATTTACAGAGCATGCCTATCTTAGGCAAGAGGCCTCGGGCGATTCTCCCCCCAGGGCCGTAGCGCCAGTTATCCCTATGAGACGCCCATTGGTGACCTGCACGTTTTGCGGAAAACCTGGACACCCTGCTGAGAGCTGCTTCTCACGCATGAGGGCTAGCGGATTTGCGCCACCGCAGAGATTGGGTCGCCCTTATCCACAAGCCATATCAGCCTCCGCCGCTACAGACCGTTCCTGCACATCCTTCCTTCCGACCTCCCGCACGTTTTCGTGCCGCCACAAATGACCCTCTGGCTCCTCACCGAACCGCCACCAGCCAGACACGCGTTCATACTCTTGTGGCCGAGGCACTTGAGACGTCGGCTTCGCCACCCGACGGCTTTCGAGGGTACGGCTTTTATTCACGACACTCCCTCTCTTTATTGGTGGACACTGGGTCCACCACTTCTATTATTTCTTATGGGGCGGTGAAACGCCTATCTCTGCATACTGTTCCCACTAAGGGAACGAGACTCATTATGGCTACTGGGGCCTTCTCGACGGTCACACGATTATGCGAGGGTTGTGCGATAGTTTTGGGTAGCAAAGACGTTGCTCGTCGACCTCATTGTTGCTCCGCTATGGCACTACGACGTTATCCTTGGCATGGATTGGCTCACCAGATGAGGGCGGAAGTAGATTGCGATACTCGGATCGTGACGGCCCATGGACCGACGGTGCGCCTTTCACGTTCCCTGCGGCCGGTTGGCCCCGTCGAGTTGATTGTTATGCTGCTTTGCTTGTGCCGATTGATGGTCCGACAGTAGATAGTACGCTAGTGGTTCGGGACTTTGCAGGCGTGTTTGAGACTATCCCTGGTTTGCCTCCTCGGCGTGAGATTGATTTCACGATTGACCTTACGCCTGGTGCGACGCCCATCTCGTTGCCGACCTATCGTATGCCTCCATGTGAGATGGAGGAGCTGCGGAGACAGATTGACGGACTTGTAGAGAAAGGTTTTATTCGGCCTAGTGTGTCTCCTTGGGGAGCACCTTTGTTGTTCATGAAGAAGAAGGACGGGTCCCTACGGTTGTGTATTGATTACCGTAGGTTGAACCAGGTCACGGTGAAGAACAAGTATCCCTTGCCCAGGATTGATGATCTATTCGATCAGTTGAGGGGGGCGAAGTATTTCTCGAAGATTGACCTTCGCCGTGGTACCACCAGTTGCGCGTGAGAGAGGAGGACGTGCAGAAGACAGCCTTCAGGACGTGCTTTGGGCACTATGAGTTTTTGGTGATGTCGTTCGGTCTGACGAACGCACCAGCCGTGTTCATGGATCTGATGAACCAGGTATTTCGGCCCTTCCTCTACCGATTCATCATCGTCTTTATCGATGACATCTTGATATACTCCACGAGTAGGGAGGAGCACGAGGAGCACTTGCGAGCGGTATTGGATACACTGAAGAAGAACCAGTTGTTTGCGCAATACAAGAAGTGCGACTTTCGGCAGAGGAAGTCAAGTTCCCGGGATATGTAGTGTCCAAGGATGGGATAGCAAGGACCTTGCTAAGGTAGTCATGTTCAGATTGCGCGCTGACCGAATCGGTTACATCGAGGTGAGGAGTTTCCTTGGCCTCGGCCGGGTACTACGTACGTTTCATTCGGGATTTCTCGAAGATCGCTGTGCCCTTGTCTCACCGACTCGAAAGGACCCGAAGTTCGCTTGGAATGAGAAGGTGGAGGCGCTTTTAAGGAGCCGAAGGACAAGTTGACGTCCGCCCCGTGCTAGTATTGCCGAGCAAGGGGTGAAATACACGGTGTATACCGACGCGTCTCTCGCGTGGTTTGGGTTGTGTGTTGATGCGTAAAGATAGGGTGATATCGTATGCCTCGAGACAATTAAGGAAGCACGAGGAGAATTACCCTACACATGACTGGAGTTGGCGGTCATCATCTTTGCATTGAAGCTCTGGAGACATTACCTCTATGGTGAGGAGTTCGAGCTTTTCTGCGACCACAAGAGCCTTAAATACATATTCACGCAATGAGATTTGAATATGAGACAAATAGATGGATGGAGACCTTGAAGGACTTCAAGTTCGAGGTTTCCTACCATCCTGGCAAGGCGAACCTTGTGGCAGACGCGTTGAGCCGCAAGAAGGCGATTGCATTTGCGGCACCGCTGATGATAGCCGAGTGGGATATGGTAGAGTTTGTGCGGGACTTCGAGCAGAGACTCACTGTCGAGGAGCCATTTGAGTGTGTTGCGCACGTTCGGGTGCGACCACTTATTGACGACAGGATTGTTGAGGCCCAGGAGGGCGATACACGGCTGTCTGAGCTTCGAGAGCAGGCTAGCGACGCCGTGGACTCCGAGTGGAGAGTTGGATCTGATGGGGGTTTACGATTTCGTGGCCGCCTATGTGTTCCAGATGTGCCTGACTTGAGACGCGAGCTTCTCGAGTCTGCCCATAATTCGAAGTTTGCGATGCATCCTGGTAGCACGAAGATGTACCAGGATATGAGACGGACGTATTGGTGGGATAACATGAAGGCCCACATTGCTGAGTATGTATCTCGATGTCTGACCTGCCAGCAGGTCAAGGCAGAACATCGCCGACCTCCGGGACTGCTTCAGCCCATGCCTATAGCGGAGTGGAAGTGGGACTTCATCTCCATGGACTTCATATCAGGGTTGCCGAAGACGAGGAAGGGGCACGATTCCATTTGGGTGATTGTGGACCGGTTGACCAAATCGGCCCATTTCCTCCCTATCAGAGTTACGAACTCCGCAGACGAGCTGGCTAGATTGTACATCAGGGAGATAGTCCGTCTGCACGGGGTTCCTTTGGAGATTGTGTCGGACAGAGACACGCGGTTCACATCCATCTTCTGGACTCGTATCCAGGAGGCGATGGGTGTGAAGTTGAAGTTCGCAGACTGCTTTCATCCTCAGACCGATGGGCGGACAGAGCGGGTGAATCGATTCGGAGGATATGTTGCGAGCATGTGTGTTGGACTTCAAGGACAGTGGGATGACTGTCTTCCCGTACGCGAGTTCGCCTACAACAACAGCTTCCGTGCGACTATTGGCATGGCGCCATATGAGGCTCTATATGGTCGACCTTGTAGAGGCATCGCACTGTTGGGCAGAGGTTAGAGAGCGTAGCCTGATTGGCCCGGAGTTGGTTCAGGCGACTACAGAGAAGGTAGACATTATCAGGCGTCAATTACTCACAGCGCAGAGCAGGCAGAAGAGTTACGCCGATACGAGGCGGCGACCGCTGGAGTTCGAGGTCGGTGATCATGTGTTCCTTCGGGTTTCCCCTATGAAGGGAGTCCTTCGGTTTGGGAAGAAGGGGAAGCTCACACCGAGGTTTATCGGTCCATTTCAGATACTGGATCGAGTGGGTGATGTGGCGTATCGTCTCGCCTTGCCTACACCACTTACTTCCGTACACAACGTATTTCACGTATCTATGCTGAAGAAGTACGTTCCTGATCCTTCGCATATCATCAGATAGGAGCAGGTACAGTTGAGCGAGGATGCTACATATGAGTTGCGCCCGACGCGCATCCTTGACAGGAAGGAGCAGGTACTGCGTAGCAAGGTCATCCCACTTGTGAAGGTGCTTTGGACACATCATTCTGAGGAGGAAGCTACCTGGGAGACTGAGGCTGAGGTCAGGAAGAACTACCCTCAGATTCTTGAGGAGTACGAACAGGTATAAATTTCGAGGACGAAATTTTTTGTTTAAGGGGGGTAGATTGTAATGACCTGAAAATTTTCGTACATTGGGCCAAGTACCACCTCGACCAGAAATCACGTAGGATTAAATCCTTTAGAAATTTAACAAAGTTAACTAAGTACTAAACTCAATTAGCTATGAAATCTGCTAGGATCGCTTTAAATACGATCTGCAAGACCCAAAAGTTGCATAATCATTAACGCTAGGTTACCCTAAAGTTTAGAATCAAACTCATTTCCGTCCGCTTCTCTGGGATGAAACGAAACTTCGTATTAGGTCTAGATCGCACATCGAGTCCGATTAACCCGAAGCTAAGGAACTAGGACCGCCCCACCGGGACTTAACAATCATCTCAAAATCAATCAGATCCGATGTTCCACGGCCATTCGTTTCGAATTGGAGCGAGGTAGTGTGAAAAACACTATTCATATGCCAAAATAAATATCCGGGAATAGTGATCCGCATCGTTCGTTGACGCGTCAAGATTAAGCAACCCGACCGTCGAATCGACCAAATTACACCCTGATTAAGAAAAATTTCAGAACATTTACATGTACTTGGAATTTCTGATCGTGGCCCACTGACCGTCGAACTGAAAGTGGTCCGCCACGTGCGATCTGGGAATCCAATCGAGTCAAAAACGTAATCCCACGTGGATCCATCGATGGTGAGTTTAAGTCTGACGTTTGGTTCAAAGAGGGCCACCAGAACTTCCCTTTTGAGCTGGAAAAGCGGCGAATATCCTATATAAGCAGCACTTCATGAACCTAAGTCTATTTTCGTAATGTTTGTGGCTATAAAAGGGGCTTAGAACAGCCCTCTCACAAACCATACGAATTTTGCAAGAAACCCTAGAGGAAGAGAGAGAAAAGAGAGAGAAGGACTTGAGATTGTTGCCAATCTTCCTCCTCCTCGCTTTGGCTTGCTACACGGCCTACACCGCTCTATTCTAGACGCTTTCCCGGCTTTTCCACCTCATTTGAAGGTAAGAAACCCTAACCCTAGGTCCGATTTGAGTTGGAATCGAGGTAGGATGTATACCGACTAACCGATTCCGCTCTTTAGGCTAGAAATCGCCCGTAGACGGAAGATCCATTACCCTTACTGATTCGATTCGTCTGTTTCCAAAGGCAAAGGTGAGGACTTTAAGTGTATAAGTTACGGTTTTCAACGCTTTCAATGTCAGATAATGGTAGATTCATGATCTGCTTGCAATTGCACATGTACAAAGTGCTTTCCGTTTCCTGTTTTGATTAGCGGTGTGAAATATGGAATTTCACATATTCTAGGTATACGTAGAAATACCGTATACGTATTTTTTTTGGATAAATGCTTGACATGTTTATTTAATGTATAATTATATAACATATGAATAAAATACTAGTTTGGCGAAAGGAATCGCCAAAATATATGTTTACTTGTAAATGCGCCGTATGTTGAAATTACGTATTGTAGAAATACCGTATACGTAGTTCTTTTGGAATAATGTTTGACATATTTATTTAATGTATGATTATACAATACATGATTAAAATACTAGCTTGGCGAAAGGAATCGCCGAAATCTATGTTCCTTTGTAAACACTACGTATGTCAAAATTGGGTATACGTGGAAGTACCCTATACGTATATAAGTTGCTGATGTGATTGCCATGTTTAATTCTTTGTATGATTATGATGTATATGTATAAAATACTAGTTTAGTAAAGGGACAACCCTAGTACACACTTCTCTAGCATACGTCATGTATGTTGAAATAGTGCATTCCAAGTGTTGGTGAAATCACTTGTGGGTGTAAGTGCTTAAGTGTTAGAACCTTAGTTAGGTGCTGAGATGGGATTCTCCGCTCCCTTAGAGTCACATATGACACTCTCCATGTGGTTGTTCACTCTAACCACTCACCTATGAACTCTAAGTATTTGTATCCCTATGTGTATAGTGCTTTATAACATGCTTTACAACATGCTTTACAACATGCCTTATAACATGCTTTACTTCATGCTTTATAATACATGCTTTACCCCATGCTTTACTTCATACTTTACAACTGATTGAGTTTGGGACTATGCCTATAGTCCAAACATTCGGTACCAGACTTGCGGTTGTGGCCGAGATTCATATCGCCACGATGGACGTGTCTGGCGAACCCGAGTCGTACTTCGGTTGGCGATAGTGGTTGGCCACACGGAGTGCTTTTGCGCTCCATATTGCTCAACTTGTGGTGCGCTCTAGCTAGTCAGGCTCGTCAAGCAAACCGATATGTATATATGTATGTTCACCATGTTTGGTCGCTACTGCTTGAACCTAGGGTACCAAACTTACCAGTGGCAATCCCGTTAACCATGGTACCTCGATCCGCTAAGACGCATGAGCCGGGCATGGTGGTATGGGACACCGTGGTCGAGTTGTCGGCCTACGCTGGGGTCATGTGCCTCCCCGTAGTGACCATTGCGCAACCAAACTCGTGAGCCGATTATGGTGGTATGGGACACTATATTCGAGCTGTCGATACTTACGGCGAGAGCCGAGTACGGTGAGACCTGTGCTCGTGCTGACGGGCGACGAGTCCTCCGTAGTATCTTCGAGTATACTCCAAGTGTCTGTGATTGGCGACGAGTATTTCACAGTAACTAGAGTATGAGTTGAGCCGAGTACGGTGAGACCCCAGTACTCGAGCCGACGGCTAGTGATTGAGCCAAGTACGGTGAGATATGTACTTGAGTGACGGCCAAGAATTGAGCCGCATACGGTGAGATCTCAGTATCCGCGCCGACGGTGACGAGCCCTTTGCGATGCCTTCACTACGCTTCTCAAACCATAATATCGTATGAGATTAGCTAGGATTGACGACCCTAGAATGGATCATGTTTGGGAATTATACAAGGAGGTACCTTAGTTTCCCACTACTGCCGGTTGAAATGGATTAATAAAAACTTGGTAATCATGAGCATCATCGCACCGCATGTGCTTTGTAGATGTGGCGCACTGAGGGAGTTAGCATTCGCGAACGTAAGATGATGTCGCTTGAGGGTGGTTTGGCAAGGGCATACAGCATCATGTCATATCATTTTTGCACTTAACAAGAGTAATTAGAAATGTTTGATTTGTACTCGCTCGTTATCATTACTTTGCTGATTGATTTAATAACATGTTAACCTATGCTTTAATGTTCTCCGAGTTAGCTACTCACTCCCACGTTACGGGACGGTGTTTGCAACACCCACCAGACTGTCGCAGGTGTAGATGGCGCCTCTGTTCAGGAGCCGGAGCTCGACTTCGAGGAGGATCAGGAGGAGTTCTCCTTTATGCAGTACTCTGACGGCTATGCTTAGGCCGGTGCTGCATCGCGGATTTGCAGTGGCCTCTTTGAGGATTGTATTTTGATTTTTGACTTAGAAACAATACGTGTATATTGGTACTCAGTTAGTACTCATACTCTGAAGTTCACAAAATTTTGATACTTTACATATTTTGAATATAAAATTTCAGTCTTCCGCTTGCCTTTATACAATTGAACTGGAGTATGAATTACTGTTTTGGTATAATCTCATTCATGTTTATTGCGCTAACTCAGACAACATTTAACCATCATTGTGTATGTTGCATAAGTGATGCGTTGGAACTCGGGAGTTGAGTTCATACTCGACCCCCGATTTTCAGGGCGTTACAGTTCGGGTGGGGCTAACTGGCTCTTATATTAAGCCCAAGCCAGGCCTAATTAATAAACAGGCTTAAATATAGGTCATGCCTCACAGGTCTAGTATTCAACCCAAGCCCAGTCTAAAGCTGGCCACGCCTGAAGCCCAATGGATAAAAATTATCTCTGGTATGTGGGCCCACCATGATATCTTTTGCCTATGTTAATTAGGACATAAGTTTGAAATGAGGTGGATCTAAAACTCAAGTGGGAAATAGCAAAGAGAATAGTAGGGATCAAGCTGTCACAATTGAAACCTTGTCGGAGCCACAGACGTTCTGGATCAGGTTAATGTTTGTGTCTTCAGTTCATCTTAAGAATAATTTCCTGAACAGTTTGATGGCATTTTTATGTCATGGCAAGCCTCGGGAAGGTTTCATCGGCCTGTGGCTCATATCCAGACGTTACCTGGCAAAAGCCCAACATGGCTTTTGATTCTCAAACATATAACGATGCATAGAACTTGGGCAGATAGTTCACAGCACTGCCCTAAGAGTCATGCCCATTCAGATCATGTGGGCCACATGAATAACAAGGTGGGCCCTACACAAATACAAGGCTTTCAGTAAGGGTGAATGGCATTAAAAAAATAATAATAATAAAATAAAATCGAGAATACTGATTATCGAAAAATCAGCTTTCTTTCAAGTGCTTCACTGGCATCTCAAATAGAGAGACTGGTTATACATGTCTTTCCTCCAACCATCGGATTATACATTGGCCATGAAAAATATGTGAGCAAGGCATACGCAATATCCTAACCCCTCCCAAGAATTCATCTTGATATATTACACACTTACTAGCATCGGATTCTAAGCCCATCCCCTCCAATGCTTCAATGGAAGATCCTGATACAGAGACCGCAGGGGACCACGTCAAAATCGTAGCCATTGAATCTACTTCTCTATCATCTTGCACCAACGACAATGTCACAATATTAATCTCCATGGCCATATGTAACTCCTTACAAGCTTTCATGGCCCGCTCTGCCATATCACTAGCACCAATGGCCAAGCTCTGTGCAGAGAATTCACGGGCCATTGGATGAACATTGAAGTACGACATAATATATTGGAAACGTATGGTGGATCTATTACGTTGAGTGTATCGATGAAGCTTGTCTGAGAACATCTGGATGTTCTTAGAAGCCTCTGAATCCTCGATTTTGTATATGTATCCACGGGAGGTGGCCGTGAGCTGCTGGGACCGCTCGTTCAAGGTGATTTTGATGAGGAGAGAAGGTTCTTTGTTTTCAGGCATTTGTTGGACTTGCCATTTAGGTGTTTGGTGCAATGTTTGAGTGAAGTTCTATCCATACATTTGAGATAGTTTTGATGCATTGGCTTACTAGAGATCTTACTATGTGGTTGAATTATCTTATTTTCAAAATCGAACTACAATCCTTTTGAATTTCGTACATGATTGTATTAGGCCACCAGGACAGTATACACCTAGTAGTTGTGCAACCATTGAAATGCCTAGGTGAATGATTTTGATAGCTATGATGCACACACACATGCACATTGCACTTATTTTATTATTGCATTTTTATTCACATAACCATGTTCTTTTTTCCACCATGCAATCATATCAACCAAAAACCAGAAATTAAGAAGAACCAAGTCCCCATGTTCAATCAGATTTCATTCGAAGTCAACAAAAGAATCCTCATTCTTAGAAATCAGGCAGAAATGAAAGAAACCCCACACTATTTTACCATCACAAATTCAACAATTTTTTATTTTTTATTATTTATTTATTTATTTATTATTCAAGTATAGCTCAACCCAAAAGATTGTATAGCTCTGTTCAAGTTTTTAAGTTTTTACAAGTGGAGCCCATAGTTCACTAATCCAAATAGATGACTACGGTGGATGCGATGTCCTCACCTTTTCATGGTGTTCAACTAATAGATGTCTAATAAAGATAAAACAGCAAGAGTCCATGCCATTATACCATTCACATATCTTTAGTCAAGGAAGTAATCTATCATTCCTCGGGAAGAAATGGGGACAGCTGTCACAGCTCCTTATTCAAAAAACTGTTTCAAAAGCAATACCCAATAGTTACCAAGGTTTTATGCTTGAAACAAAGGTTTTTTTTTTTTTTTTTTTTTTTTTTTGATTTTGACCTTTCCTACGTTGCTTTGCTATTGATTCCATATAGCTTTTTCTTTCTTCTTTATATAGTTTCTATGATGATTTATATTTTTTTACAAGGTTTCTAGAGAATATATGTAGTTTCATTCTCGATTTCCATACAAACAAGGGTCAATTCTCGATTCTTAGTTCTAGATTCTTGATTTATTATTTTATTTTATTTTATTTTTTTCTATTTTCTGAGATATTATTCTGCTGGTTTAGGCCGGGGAAGAGTGTAGGTCTACTAGGCCACTCCTCTTCCCTTTTTTTGCTCTATTCATTTTTATTTTTCAATTTCAATTTTGAGTTTGAGACATGTTAGAAATGATCATGAACTGATGATAAAGTAGAGTCATAAGAATCAGACTATGGTAGGGCCATATATAATACAACACACATGGCACAGTTTTGTACCAAGCAGGTCAACCTATATACTGATTTACGGCTCATGTATCAAAATCACACCTATTAGAAATTCGTATCCATTTGATCATGGTCATCAAGCCAATGGAAAAATGAAAGATTGACACTAAAATACTCGGTGGGGTAAATTGAATAAAGGTGGTAAATAGGATTGTATAGTAGGGATGAGTTCTACATAATAAGACATCCTTAGTAGGGCCCAGTAGATGGTTAAACCAGATTGATAATTCAATTTGCAAGTTGTGTTGTGGAAAGATGGCCTTACCACATTCTATTCTTCCCCCCCAAACACATGGTATGTATCATCATCTCACCCCTAGTCCACCACTGCTTGGGATGAAAAACATATTAATATAGGGGCATTTCACACCAGGCTCGAGTGGGGTAGCCCTTGGGATGCAGGGACACACTCGGGGTGGGCGGCCCATGTGATTTGGGGCCCACGAGCCCACGATGGGGGTTCGGCTGAGGTCCTAACCCATGAGATGTGGGGCCTGGGCTATGAGATAAAGGGATTAATTCGACATACTCTAACAGTTCGAGCTTTTAGAGCAAGTGGTTAATTGTCCTGCATCAAATTGGTATCAAAGCACGCCATAGCTTTGTGAGATCCATGACGACATGATGAGTGAGGTTGCTTAAATTGTTGAGCCACCACATGTTAAGAGTGGGTTCCACCTATGAATGGCCCTAGAGTCTCAACCTTAAGAGTGGGTTCCAATGAATTATGACACTAGATCGAACGTTGAGCATTGGTTTTTCAATCAAATATTGCGACAACGCAGATCATCTTGATTTTGGGAAAGACATTACATGGTGGGGACCACCCATGAACACAAATAAAGTACTTGCTTCTACATAGAGGCTTCTTTTTTCATATACAATACAAATTGTGCTAGCTTTGTGTTTTAGGGGTCATTTGGCAACCTAGAATTGAGAAATTACTAAAGAATTTATTTCCATCAAACAAATTCTCCGAGAAATTGAATCAATTGGTTATGTCTAGAAACTGGGAATAAAATTCCGCAGAATCTAGAAATGTGCTTGGGAACCTAGAATTCATTACCTTGGAATGTCAATTTATATGACAAATTAAAGAAATATGCACGTTTCCCTTGGGATTTGCAAGCTAGCTTCGGGCCAAGAATTCAAGAACTAGCCTTTTTCTGGGTTTGGCTTGATAACTTGATAGGATTGTATTCATTAGCTGATTCTCTCTCTTTTATTTTTTTAGCTGACATGGTTATTTTTTCTTTTTTATTCTTAACTCATCTTTTTTGGGAAACCAGTCAAGGCAGAAGTTGGAAATTGAGGATCTTTGCTTATTTGAATCCTCTGTTTTGATGTACCCCATGGCTTATTTTCCCATTTTTGGAATCCACTTCTATATCCCTCTGTCACCTCTATAGCTAGCTGTAGACACTTTATCAACATCTCATTAGTTTTTATATATATATATATATATATATATATATATATATATAATTTTATATATATATATATAAAATTTTTATATATATATATATATATATATATATATATATATATATATATATATATATATATATATATCAATTTCTTCATCCTCAACTTCACCTAATCTTGTGCTATTTACATGTGCTCAAGTTTTTGATGTGTTTGTTTATCTATATGTCAGAAAGATGATCTTAGAACTGTGGTGTCCTACCTACGAAGCAACCCAAAAATTTCCTGCATAGGTCTTTGGGGACGATCTTTGGGTGTACTGTCACAAGGTAGTTAATCACACAATCTTAGAATTGATCATTTCTTGATTGCTGAATTATAGTATCTTGATCTATTAGCCACAAGGGCCCCCCCCCCCCCCGCTCTCTCTCTCTCTCTCTCTCTCATGTACATAAAACTATCGTCTGTTCTTGATATTAAGATATATCTATTTCAAATTTGGCCCTTCATTCAGACATTCAAATGGGAACATGGATTTGTAATTTGATTCAGACACTTCTTACATCTTTGGTTGCATTTTTCTCATCTTAAAAATGACTACAGGGTTGAAGAATCATAACACATCATCCCATGCTTTATAAATTTTCAAAACTATGCTGTCATGTTTTTCTTTTTAGCTGATCTGTTAATGTCAGCAGGCTAATGGTGCAAATTGAAGAAGTTTGAATATAAAATAAAATGGGCTTGTAGATGTTTTCAAGATATTAGTCATTGCCTTGAGATTTTTTTTTTTTTTTTATTTTTTTTTTTTTTCTGTTTTTTTCTTGATCAGGTTTTTGTACTCAATGTTCACACTGGGTGAATAACAATATTTTTGGAAGGGAATGTACCATATAATTCATATCTTTTGATTCATGGATATGCTTTCACTGGGATTATTGGCAGCATTAATGTAATATAAATAATCTTTTCATCTGAATTTAATTTCAATCTTTTCTTATAATTACTTGGGAGGAATGATGTCAAATGCCTATAAATAATCAAATGCCTCCAAGTCAATGATACCCCCAAATTAGGTTTTACCAACAGATTAATGTTGAGATCCAATTGACTTGTAATATAAATCATCTTGTGCCGAACTTTAAACACTTAGCATGGTTCATATTATTTACTTCTGGTTTACTCTATCTAAGACTGATTTAAGTGGATATCTTCTATGGCTTGGAGCCTAGGACTACTACTATAAATGTCAAAGGTTTCAGAGAAATTGTAATCCTTGGATGCCTAGACAAATGTCGCAAAAGGATGGTACTGAAATCTGGTGAAAGAGATTTGGATATTTGTCCAGTGAGTGGCCCTCTATCTACCAAGTTCTGCATTTTTGGTTTTAGTTTTCTTTAATGAAATCCTTCTTGATTTCTAATTAAAAAAAGGTTGTGGCTTCACAAGATTGGCCAGAGGTCATTAAGCATGCTGGTTTGGTTTGGTTTGTGCACAAGCTCATCACTGGGAGCTGATCCAAGATCTTTTTAAAGTCTGGCAAGCTCCTGTACGGGGCACCGTTACGGGTGGGCATGATCAAGTATTGTCTCTTATTTTCTTTGAGCTTTTAAATAAAGTGGTAGATTTATTATTTATGATCAATGTGCTCTTGTGGGTTTTCACACGTGGCCATCTTAAACAAGATGTATTTACTGTAGCTGCTTAAAATAAAGAGAGGGATTTTAATATCACTCACTGTTCTTTTCCATCCAGGGAGCTTTTGATTTCTTTCCGTCGGGCAACTGGGCAGAAACCTCAGTTTTTAAAGGGATATGTCCTTCTCTGTTTTTGTTTGTTATATATAATGTCAACTTACCTTACCTTTGCTGTAAATCTTGATAGTTGCACTGAATTCAGATTTCTAGAAATACATATAAAAAAACAAGAGTTACATTGATTAATAAAACTTTAAATGAATGGAATGGGTCATAGGTGTTTCAAGTTAAAGCCACAACTGGATATGAATAGTACTGAAGAATAGGACACTTGTGTTTGTATTTGTCCCCTGAAGACAATGAAGACGTTCTGTGAAACCTTCTTCAATTTTGAATAAGATATGGTTGATATTTTTGGGTTTAGATTCATCTCACTATTACTGTAATGGAAGATCTGCAAGGGCCTGAAAAGGTGATTGATTTGAGAAGGTAGTTCTCGTTTGCAGGCACCACAAGAACAGAAGGAGCTGATGAGCAAGACTTCGTCCTGGCCTTCTCAAATGCCTGTCCAAATTGCACAGAAGAAATATAAGACTTCTTCAAACCCACACACACACACACCAAAAAAAATAAACATGCCTATTAGTCTATTACATTAGAAATAATTAAGCCAATGGATTTTCTTTATGTATCCCTGCTTGGACTTCATGCAGGTGAAAAACATGGAAGCTCGGATGAAAGAAGATATAATAGCTGAGGTAACACAATCTGGTGGTCGAATGCTATTGCATCGTGAAGAACTTAATCCAGTGTCGAAGCATTCCAGTGTAGAAGGGTACTGGGAGAACATTTTATTACATGATGTGAAGACGCCTGCAGAAGTATATGCCTCTCTGAAAGCTGAAGGCTACAATATTGAATACAAGAGGATACCGCTAACATGAGAAAGAGAAGCCTTATTGACAGATATTGACTCAATCCACTCCTGTCAAGATGAGTATGCATCATGTATCAGACAGCTAGCAACTATTATCTGTTTTATTGTGATTTCTCTTATATTTAACTAAGAATTTTTTATTTTTTTTTAATTTCTGTTAATTTCAGGTGATGTAATCTAACTGAAGGACTTTTTCTTTCCTGCAGATCTGCAGGCTGCTATCTTTTTGTGTCACACACTGGTTATGGGAGAGCTGCTTATGCAATAGCGATCACTTGTCTTACACTGGTTATGCTGTGCCCTGCCATGATGTATGTGTTTTATCACATGGTATATTCATTTTCTAAGCTCATTTTAGGTCATGAGCTAAAAAATAAGGCAGATCCAAATCTCAGGTGGACCACACACAGAAAACAGGAGTGATTAAAACTTACAGGGGAGCCACAAGTTTTGTATGAAACTGATAATTGTGTTTTAACTTCATTAAGGTGAGGTGACCTGACAAGAGGTTGGATGGTGAATAAACATGATAATAGGCATTAGGAAGTTTTTATTGGGGCCATTTAATCACTGCCATTTACAGTAGTGTGGCCACCTGAGATTTGGATCTATTTTATATTTTAATTCATTCCCTAAAATGAGTATTGAAAAATGGATGGAAGGTTTAGGTCAAACACAGATGGGATTCATTAGTGACCCCTCCAGTACTAGGTTGGTCTGGAAAGGCTCCCACCATTGTGGGGATGCTGATTGCCTACTGACCCATCACGTGGGGAACACCATAATGTATGTGTTTTATTCAGGCTATCCATCCATTTTGTCATATCATTTTAAGGTGTGAGCCCAAAATTGAGGTAGATCCAAGGCTAATTTGGACCGCACCACCAAAGGAAATAGTGGGAATTGAACATTAACCACTGAAAACTAATTTCTTTTTGCAAGCTTCAAGAGAATTAGTTAACTCAGAACATATTCCTGTGTCCTTTACAAGAAAAGAAAGTGGTTTTTATATTCAGAATTGTTTTCACTCCTTTGGAGAGTGAGATGGAAGTTTAGTTGGCCTCATATGTTGGCTCAAAAATCAGAACTTCAAGGCTATTTACTGCAAGTGGTTTCAATAATTTCACCTGGAAAAATAAAAATAAAAAATAAAAAAAGATTGAAAAAGCTGAGTTGTGGAGTAGGTTTCCCAGAGATTTGGTTTGGTAGACAGTGGGCTAGAGTGCCAACGGCCATGCAATACAGGAGCAGGCCCTTCATTTCATGGTAGTCCTTCGCTTCAGCCTACAGAAACAGTAGACTGCCTTCTGTGGTAGCCCCAAAATTCACATCCATTTCTCTAGTTTTGAAGGTGACATTTTTGTGTAAGGGAGAGATTCAAGCAACTCCAGCTAAATAACAAAAATAAAAATAAAATAAAATAAAATAAATAAAAAAACCTTCATAAAATGCTTCTTATATTCTGTAGTCCAAATGACAGGGACTTGTTGAGGCCTTTGAAATTGGAGTGTAAACTTCAGTGAGGGGTGCAGTTTGCCTGTTGTCTTTATCCTGTAATTTGGGCAAACATCTTTGGTAATTGTTACATGATTATTTTGAGCAGCAGTCATTTGATTTTGCTTTTTTTTTTTTTTTTTTTTTTTTTTTTTTTTTTTTTTTTTTTTTTGCAAATTTGCAGGCGATATTTTTTTCTAATCACATTCAAGAGCAGCTGGATGTGATGCTTGTTATGGAGCAATAATGCCTAATTCTTTTTCTTATTTTCTGGCATAGGTCACAATGTATAAGAGATTATATGAAAATGAGCTTAAATCTCGTGCTTTGGTACTAATCTTTGTGCGTCTTCATTGATCCTAAATGACAATCCATTTCTGTGCAGGTTTTGTTTCATGATCCCAAGCACAAGAAAATTTATGCAACTGAAGGTCTAATGACTGAGATTTGCTAGGTGCACATGCAGGTATAAGGCAACTAATCTTAAACTTTTTAACTCTTTTTATTTATTTATTTAATGGACAGATGTTGTCATTTGATGCCCATCAGAAATGAACTAATTTATATATATATTTCAAAGTAGATGCTTGGGCTGCATTTTGGTAGTATTCTTCTTCTGTTGATAAAATTAAAAAATAAAAATAAAAATTTATTCGGTTTCTGTGATGCAGGTCTTTGTAGGAACTTTGATTTATTGCAATATGTTATAGCATGTAGTTTGTGCTTCTCAATTCATCATACTAGTTTTCACAACTTGAAATAAGTTTGCATGAATTTCTTATTCCTTAATTCAAATTCATGAGGGTCTAATAGACGACAAACAATGACCTTTTCTTGTTGCCTAAAGTTAATGAATGCCTACATCTTGCATGTTTACTAGTTTTTCTTTTGAAAATTTGTTAATTTGGATTTCATCTCTGATCAATCCTAGGTGTAATATATTAGCCCAAAAGTCTGTCTGGATGTACTTTAGAATGAGAATTGAAGAGAATGAGGTACGACCCATGTGCAATATGCTTGAGAAATATTAAGACAATTTAGCATGAGTCACATCATTTATTATTATTATTATTATTATTTTCTTTTGAGTTTGATGTAGTGGGATTCCATAGCACTTTCTATTTCATGTCGATGTTCAAATGCCCGGCCTTGACACTGGCAACGCTGGAAAAGTTAAGAAGAGGTTTTCTATAGCAGGGAAAGGAAGAGAAGAAGAAATTTCATTTGGTTGATTGGAAGGAGATGTGTAAGCACGTACAAGAAGGCGTGGCTAGTATAAAAGACCTTAAGAGTATGAATTGGGCCCCTTTTAGGCAAATGGACTTGAAGACTAGGGACGGAGGACGGGACCCTCTGGAATACGTTAGTCAAGAAAAAGTATGGGCGTTTAGAAGGGAGATGGTGGACCAAGGACTTATCCAACTACAGAGCTTCGGCGTTATGGATAGGGGTGCCATCCATTGAAGTTAGGAATATCGACTCTCATCCTGAACTCTCGATCTGCTCGATCGATGTCTTGTCCGGGATATTGGAGTACCACGTCTTCGACCTCCTCGTTGATGGATCTCCCTCTCCTTTAGTTCACTGTCGGCAGTATCCCACGATCAGTGCGATTACGAGTTCCCACACCTGTTGGTGGCGGGTCACCACCATGAACACGGAGTGGTCCTAGGGCCTTCGTCAAGCGATCGATGACAGCCTGTAGCCCTTGCATGACTTGTTGATTCTCTCCTTGTGCTGCTTCCGCCGCCGTTAAAAGCAAATTTCCCGGAGCACCATCCATGGGATTGTTGTCCAACCCGTTGCTAGAAGCCATAGATTCGAGGAGAAAGGCTGGCTCTAATACCAAACTAGCGCATGGGAGGACGTGTTGAGGTCGAGCATCGTCTTCCTCAGGGGATAACTATTCTGAATCCACAGAACTTCTCTAGACTCCTCACAAAGATACATCGAATCCAAAAGGAAAATAAGAAAATAGAATAATTTTTAGAAATTCATAATAAATTGATTGATCATTAAAACGAGCTTACAACCTTCTTAAATAATGACATGAAATATAGGAAGAAGTTTCAAAATTAAAATACAAATAAAACTAGTAGAAATCGTGACTTACTATAAATAGTAAGCTTACTATTTATAGACGGTCGTTGACGATTTGATTTCCCTATCAATAGTTTTGGTATTGCTGGAATAATACATACTCATAATCATTAGGAAGGAATCGAGATCGAAGAAGGCGTCTCATCCGTGGCCACGATGACATGGGCGCCTTATTTTGTCGGGCTTGTGAGAGTTGTAAATGCTCCCACCATGCAAAAGCACCGAATTTTAATTTAAACGCTACTAATTTCACCTTTTTATACTGTGACACGTTCATATAATCAAAATATATTTCTAGTTCGGCTAACCAGTCGAGCAAATCTTCTATGCATAATAAACCGTTAATACTAGAAAGTTCGGCTTTGCCTCGATAGTCTCTCCCAGCATGATTTAGATGATCGCCTTCATGGATTGGTCGTCGGGCAAAGCCTTCATTAAGGTCTTCGTCTCTTAAGCTCGAATCACCTGGTGTAGCCTTATGATTTATCACTAGTAGTGCTCTATGGAAATTGGGTTATGCCTTACAACAACCACAGGCGGTGGAGCATCATCTAGGGTTCGGGACGGAAGTAACGCATCCGCAAGACGGTCGAGTGTTGCTTACAACCCTTGCATAGTCAATTGACTATCCCGGTGGAAAGCTTTCATTCTTTCCGAAAGATAAGAATCCCTGAATTACCGTTCACAAGATTTTGGTTCATACCTTTGTTGTTTGCCATTGGCCCGAGGGGAATCCTCGCTCTGATACCAATTGACGCAGGGATGAACGTGATGAGGTCGATCATCGTCTTCCTCAAGGATAACTACTCCGAATCCATGGAGCTTCTCTGGACTCCTTACTGAGACTTCTCAAATCCATGAGGAAAAGAACAAGAAAAATAGAAATAAATTCTAGAAAATTCGTAATTTGATTGATGATTGAAATAAACGAGTTTACAACCCTTTATTTAGGGATACTAAGAGATGGGAGAAATTTCAGAATCAAGCTACGACTAAAACTCCTAGAATTCGCAACTTACTATAAATAGTAAACTTGTATTTATAGACGGTTGTGATGTCTACTAGTGCGCAAGGTTTTCGGCCAAAAATAGTAAGTTTCGTATTTGGCTTCACCACGCTATTCTCCTAATTATTCTAAGCACTTTTCATGTTGGGCACAACTCCTAAAGTCCAATGGATGAAGAATTATAATCAAACTAAAACTTACTATTTATAATAAAAACGAAATTAAAATAGGGAAACGACAGTTGATCCGATGGTATTTCGCAAATCCGGCTAGCGCAACCAGCATAACGGGGTTGGGTAGCTAAAGTAGCTTGTCCTACCCCAAAATCATATATTTTACACCCGATGACTCGTTTCGAATTGCGAGATACGGCGGATTTAAGGTCTGATGGTCCGGATCACTTCTGTCATCGACCAGACCTTTTCTGATACATCTTGGCCACGAAACTGTCCCTGACCCACTCTACATCAATCAGGCTAATGCTTCTGTTTTCATTTCGTCCCAAGAATAATCTCATGAACAGTTCGATGGCATTTATCCTGTTGGACATAGGCCAGTGGGCCCCACTGGTGAGCAATCACTAGTCGGTGGGTCTCGTAAGTTTAGGCTTCTTCCGCCTTTTCCTTTCTGTTAAGATTTCAAATTCATTTTTGAATTTGATTTTGGATAGGAGATGGAGAAGACCGGATAATCTGGTCTCATCCCATCTCCTTCATTTCCTATAAAAAAGGATGGGCTTTTCTCTCGTAAAGTGCAATCAATCATAAGAAATACCGAGAGTATACAGAAAGATATAGTGTGCACAGTAATCTGTCCATTTTGGCTTGTCCTTGGGACGATCTAATCCATAGATCGTGATCCGAGGCCACCTATACCGTAGGATCAGAGGTGTGAATAGATCCATCTACTCCAGTAGTAGATAGGTAGGCCGTTGGAGCGTTAATCTTCTGCTTTGTGAGGGTTCCAAAACTCGTGTAGATCGTCAGATCTTGAAGGCTCACCTTCGGCGCTTCCCTATAGTGGTATCAGAGCGTTCAACGACGGATCTCCGATTATTTTCATCTAAAAGGTAAGTGACCTTTTGTTTTTTTTTTTTTTTTTTTTTTTTTTTGCTTGGATTCCTAATCATGGCTTTCGAATGGTATATGCATGTGTTATATTTGGATTGTTGTGGATAGTATCCACTACCACGGCCTGTTAATACAAACCATCTGGATTCCTATTTTTTTTTAAAAAAAAAAATCAAATTAGCCTGGCATGCATTTTTTGTGACCATGGCTATCAGTTTGTATCCCATAACGTGGATGGGCCATATACAAAATTGAATAGATATTGTGAATGATACCCTGGTATCATCCACATGGGCCATGTACAAAATTGAATAGAAATTGTGGAATTATGTTTATTATTAGCCGTTCATTTTGTAAATGGGTCCCATGATCATTTTGTCCCTTCAATGTCCATATATATCATCTACCATATTTTATTCTTAGCCACTCACCATACGTCCATAGTGACCTACACAACTAAATCAGGAGACATACCCATCAATATAGCTGCTGGTGACGTATCTCATCAATATAGCTGCTGGTGACGTATCTCATCACAACTAGCTACTAGTGACGTATGTCATCAATATAGCTGCTGGTGATGTATCTCACCATACGTGCCAATAGATTGTTGTATTGACGTGTCACGCACCCAGCCATATAGTTGTTGTACACGTGGGAAGCTGATTGTCTTTATGGTTATGCACTTCAAAATTATTATTTTTTTAATCTGATAAAAAATGATTATGTGTGTGATATAATTAGGCCTGATGTGATTAGTTCTAAGCCATTTATTAAACGTTGCTAGACAACACCACAAAGAGCAGTGGGAAAATTAATTTTTACCGTTAAAAATTTTGTAGAGCCCACCATAACATTTATTTTCCATCCAATCTATTCATAAGGTCACAAAGACCTGGATGAAGAGGAAAAACAAATTTCATAATGATCTAAAACTTTTTTGACCCCTATAAGGGTTTCAATGGTAGACGTTCAATCCTCCACAGCCTTTTAAAGTGTGGTCCACTTGATACATACATCATAATAGAAGTTCGCCAAATAGATGGGTGGTTTGGATATAATACATACCTCATAATAGGACCCACAAAAAGCGGTGGGGATTACAACAGTCAAAAATAAAACAATAATAATAATAAATAAATAAAACCAGGAACATATGGGTACAGGTTCTCTATGGCTACAGATTATAACTGTAGCCATATCCTTAGGCCCTGCTTTTTCAATATGTCCTTCGATATGTATCGAAGGTCTTTGGATATGTCTTTCGATATGCATCAAAGGTCTTTCGATTAATCGAAAAGGCTCCAGAACTGTCCAGCAAGTTTGCCTCAAAAGCCTGCAATTTTTGATACATATCAAAGGTGATTTTATCAACAGCTACGGATTATAACCATAGCCATAACTGTAGTCTGTGCTAGTCTATGAAGTTTTTTTTGTTTTTTTACATGGAGAACTTTATTCGACCTATAATTTTCCCTAATACATATTTATATAAATATGTATATATAAGCGTATAAAACAAAAATTCTCTTTTTTTTTTCATTTCTTTCTTTATTCATTTACCAAGAATATCTTCTAAACCAAAATTAGTTACTTGAAGTACCCTATATGATTTTGGGGTAAGAGAAGCTACTTTAGCCAACCAACCTAGTTATTTTTCAAGATTCCATAAGGTCGATGGTGGAAAATCCATTTCATTCACTTCGCGGTCAATTTCAATCAGTTCGCGGTCAATTTCATTCATTTCATTTACTTCGCGATCAATTCCATGCATTTCACGGTCAATTCCGGCAATTCCGTTTTGATTCACGGTCATTTCCATGTATTCCACGGTCAATTCCCTTCACTTCACGGTCATTTCCATGTATTTCATGGTCAATTCCCTACACTTCACGGTCATTTCCATGTATTTCACAGTCAATCCCGGCGATTCTGTTTTGATCATGGTCATTTCCATGCATTTCACGGTCAATTCCCTTTACTTTACGGTCATTTCCATGCATTTCATGGTCATTTCCCTACACTTCACGGTCATTTCCATGCATTTCACGGTCAATCCGGCGATTCTGTTTTGATTCACGGTCATTTCCATGCATTTCACTACCAATTCTCGCTTCACTTCACGGTCATTTCCATGCATTTCACGGTCAATTCCTTTCACTTCACGATCATTTCCATGCATTTCACGGTCATTTCCCTACACTTCACTAATCATTTTCAAGCATTTCACGGTCAATCCTATGATTCCGTTTTGATTCACTACCATTTCCATGCATTTCACGGTCAATTCCTTCACTCCACTGGTCATTAATTCGCTTCACTTCACAAATATTACCATGCATTTCACTCATTAATCCCGGCATTCCGCTTAGATTCACTACTCATTTCCACTCATTTCACATTCCAATTCGGCTTCACTTCACGGTATTTCCATTCATTTCACGGCATTTCCGGTGATTCTGTTTAGATTCACTGTCATTTCCATGCACTTCGGTCAATCGCCTTCACTTCACGGTCATTTCCACGCATTTCACGGCCAACTCGCTTCACTTTAGGGTCATTTTCATGCATTTCACAGTCATTTCCAACGATTCCGTTTAGATTCACGGTCATTTCCATGCACTTCACGGTCAATTCCCTTCACTTCACGGTCATTTCCATGCATTTCACGATTAATTCGCTTCACTTCACGGTCATTTCCGGTGATTCCATTTAGATTCGCAGTCAATTCGCTTCACTTCACGATCATTTCCATTCATTTCACGGTCATTTTTGGCGATTCCGTTTAGATTCACTGTCATTTCCATGCAGTTCACGGTCAATTGCCTTCACTTCACGGTCATTTCTACGCATTTCACGGTCCAATTCGCTTCACTTTTGGTGTCATTTCCATGCATTTCGCGATTCGCTTAGATTCACGGCATTTCCATGCACTTCACGGTCAATTTCCCTTCACTTCACGGTCATTTCCACTTTCATTTCACGGTTAATTAAGCTTTCACTTCACGGCCATTTCCATTCATTTCACGGCCATTTCCGGCGATTCTTTTTAGATTATTCGGTCATTTTCCACGCATTTCGCACGTTAATTAAGCTTCACTTTAGGGTCATTTCCATGCATTTCACGGTCATTTCCGACGATTCCGTTTAGATTCACGGTCACTTCCTGTGAAGTGAAGGGAATTGACCGCGAAGTGCATCGAAATGACCGTGAAGTTAAATGGAATCACCGGAAATGACCGTGAAATGAGTGGAAATGATCATGAAGTGAAGCGAATTGACCGTGAAATGAGTGAAAATGACCCTGAAGTGAAGGGAATTGACCGTGAAATGCGTGGAATTGACCGTAAAGTGCATGGAAATGACCATGAATCTAAACGGAATCGCCGAAAATGACTGTGAAATGCATGGAAATGACCCTGACGTGAAGCGAATTGACCGTGAAATGCGTGGAAATGGCCATGAAGTGAAAGCAATTGACCGTGAAGTGCATGGAAATGACCGTGAATCTAAACGGAATCGTCAAAATGACCGTTAAATGCATGGAAATGACCATGTAAATGAAGCTTTAATTGACCATGAAATGCGTGAAAATGACCGTGAAGTGAAGGAAAATGACCGTGAAGTGCATGGAAATGACCATGAAATGCATGGAAATGACCGTGCAGTGAAGCGAATTGACCGTGAAATGCCTGGAAATGACCGTGAAGTGAAGGGAATTGACTGTGAAGTGAATGGAAATGACCATGAATCTAAACTAATCGTGAAAATGATCAGAATGCATAAAATGACATCAAGTGTTAATCGAATTGACCGAAATGCATGGAAATGACCGTGAATCTAAATAGAATCACCGAAAATGACCGTGAAATGGATGGAATTGACCGTGAAGTGAAGGGGAATCACCAGGATTGACCGTGAAATGCATGGAATTGATCGCGAAGTAAATGAAATAAATGAAATTGACCGCAAACTGATTGAAATTGTCCGAGAAGTGAATGAAATGGATTTTCACCATCGACTGATGGAATCTTGAAAAATAACAAGGTTAGTTATTAAAGTAGCTTCTCCTACCCCAAAATCATATATGCAGACGTCAAGAACTAATTTTGGTTTAGAAGATATTCTTTGTTAAATGAATAAAGAAAGAAATGAAAAAAAAAAAAAAAAAAAAAAGAGAGAGAAAAAAATTATGCTTATATATACATATTTATATAAATATGTAATATAGAAAATTTTAGGTAGATTAAAGTTCTCTATGTAAAAATAAAAATAAAAAATAATAATAATAAAAATTTGCATAGACTTTTACTAAGTACGGTTATGGCTACGACTATAATCTATAGCTATAGCTTCGATGCATATCGAATACACTTCAATATGTATCGAAAATTGCAGATTTTTTAGCAAACTCGTTGACGCTTCTAGACCTTTTTCAATGATATCGAAAGACCTTCGATACAGAAAGCAAAGGACATATCGAAAAAGCATGAGTCATGGTTATAGCTACGGTTATAATCCGTAGCCATAGGTTCCAGGCTTTTTTTTTCTTTGCTTTTAATTCCACCGCCTTTGTGGGTCCTTTTATCAGGTATGTGTTATATCCAAGCCGCCCATCTATTTGGCGAACTCGTATTAAGTCTTGAGACGAAAAATAAGATAGATTTAGCTATCAAGTGGACCACACTATAAAAGGCAATGGAGGATTGAACGCTTCACCATCAAACCCTTTAGCTGGCCGCAGGTTTTGATCATTATGAAATTTGTTTTTCCTCTTCGTCCAGGTCTTCGTGACTTTATGAATAGATTGGATGGAAAATAAATGTTACGGTGGGCCCTACAAAAATTTTAACAGTGAAAATCAATTTTCTTGCGGCTCTTTGTGGTGTGGTCCAGTTGATCTTTGGGTATCATTTTTTTTTTTTTGATAATGCTCCAAAATGATCTCGAAATATGGATGGATGTTGTGGATATAATAAATACATAACTGTGGGGCCATGTAACTTTGATATCTTTTGAACCGTTCGTACAACTCGGAGTTCGAGGAGCGTCAGCGGCCGATCCCCGTGCAGAAGGAAAAGCAGGGGCATTTTCGACCTTTGGAAAGTTGTCCGTTCGTACGGAGCTTATTCTTGAAAGGTAAAAAGAGGTGGGCGTACAAATGTAAATGGGACATAAATGGGTCGTACAGTTGTAAATGGGACATAAATGGGTCGTACAGTTGTAAATTTCTCCTTTTCGCCACGCTGGCATGGAAGCGGATTGCGTACATAAATGAGTCATGTGTTTTATATCACACCATCCGTATGTTTTGACAGCTTATTCAAGTGGACTACGCCATAGAAAACAACCTTGATTGAATGTGCCCCATTACAAACTTCTTGAGGGCCACAAAAGTTTAGTTCAAACTGGTGTTTGTGTTTTCCATTCGGGTATGTGTGATCTTATCAACAAGTTGGTTTGGCAAATAAACCTTACATTGAGCTGAAGAAAGTTTCAACCATGAATGTCATTATTCTCACTCTTTCATGTGTTGTGATCCACTTAATCTTAGGTTCCGCGTCATCTTTCTCTTGATAGCATAAAATGAGCTGTAAAAAATGATGGACGGAGTAGATATAAAACATATAAATTAAAGTGAGCCCACATCACCCAACACATCACCACGCTACCGTGGGATGGTGCGGCACCAAATCGTGCAACAGTTGATACAAAGATTTCCCGGAACATAGAGCTTTGTGGGGCCCACCGCATTACCAGCGTAAAATCCACTCTGTCCATCAGTTTCGTCTGAACATGTTAGATGAGATCCCAAAAACAAGGTAGTTCCAAAGACCCAAGTGGGCCATATAACAAGAAACAGTAGTGATTGATGGTGGTAACTGAATAATCACCATTTCCTTTCGTGTGCCTCCCTTGATTTTCTCATTTTAGGTGGCATGTCCTAAAATGAGCTCACAAAACGGATGGACCGCATGGATTTCTCACAAACATCATAGTGGATCCCACCTTCATCCCAGCGCATGAATTGCCTGTGAAAGTATTTGGCGGGAATTCCGCATTCCTGGTCAAAACCGCCGGCGGTCAGCTAACAGCCGGTAAAGCCTCAGTCGGTTAAGGTGTACCGGCGAAGCCATGGATAAAACCGTAGCTGAAGGTAGCTAGCCACAGTACGACCGTAGCCATTTGCACAGTAGCTTTTTAAAAATTTTCTACGAACTAAATTCGTAGCTCTATAGGTCATGGCCACGGAAAATCCGTAGCCATAGAGAAAATCTTTATTATCAAAAAGTTTTTTTTTACAAAAAAAAAAAGAAAAAAAAAAAGAAAGAAAGAAAAGAAAAGGTGACCTACATGTATCCTAGTTTTTTTATTTTTTAATTTTTTTATTTTTTAATTTTTTTTAATTTTACACCAATCTAAGCAGCTAATATACCTTGGTTAATGTCAATGAACTCCTTGTTGCCCATTGTTTCCAAGGGACTGGTTTCTTCTGTCGATCTTTGGTGAGCTGTGTAGCAGTAAAAGGCATCAGCACCATTAACAAGCTAAGTCAAAAAAAAAAAAAAAAAAAGGCATCAGCACCAGTATTTCGGAATCCGTCAGCAGGTTCAGGCCCTCAATGATATTGAGGTTCACCACCTGTGAGCGGAGGTTCTCTGTTTTGTCTACCAGAAGCTCAATCTTCTCACCACAGTCCAGAACCTGCACAAAGGCAACCTTGACAGGGTCATTGTCAACTTCAAGAATAGGCTCAAATTTTACAAACATTGCTTTATGTTTCCATCCTACATTTTATTCAATCAAGTCAGGAAACACATGATCAATAACAGTGAATCTTAATCTGTGAATACCGCTACAGCTGTATGGAAAGGTTAGATCTAAAATTTCTTAAAGGGGCTGAATATTGATATCAAGTGACTGCATTCCTATTTGAAACAAAAGCAGTCATTAAAGCCAACCTCTCATGATTTTGAACAAGCCAAAATAAGATATTATTAGAACATACCTTTGAATGAGTGTAGATTTTCTAATTAGATTTTCTCTATTGTAACTTTAATTTTTATGAAGGATATGGATAAAACACTTGACAATATAACTATCACAGGAAGAAAGCACAGCATGAACAGTACCCAAGGTCAGACCACCATATAATTTAATCAATCAAAACGATGCCAATATTACAGGAAAGCACTAAAATACAACTCCCTTGTTGTAAAATGCAAAAACCAAGTTTAAAGCAGCAACAAAAAAGATGGTTTGAATTTTCTTGAAATGATCAAACCCCCTGCCATTTATATATCATCTACGTCAGCCCTGGAAAAAAGGAATTTTATAGCGTATGGCTACTGATATGAAAACACTAAGTTGATGTGAAGAAACATGAGGGTACACTTAAAGCCATAAGTAACTTCCACAGAAATGGGCAGCAATAGGAGACTTCCAGCCTGAAAAGAATTGAAAGAAACAACAAATAGAGCACTAAAACACTTTATTATGGGGAATTCAATGATCATTTTATGATACAGAGAGAAAGATCAAGTTAATCCGAGTTGGGAGAAAACTCCTGAACTGAAGCAGGAAAACAGAACCAAGTGAAATGATGCAATACCATGGGAGGTATGCACAAAACACATACATATTCAAACAGTGGTTTGAGTGGATATCACATACATATTCCTTGTGTTCTACCCAGAATACCAACCATCTGCTGATCAGTTGGGGCTATACATATACATAGGATGCAGGCCATTCACCCAATATTTTAAAGCATTTGTTCCAAGGAAAAGTGGCCTGCACAAAGAGCTCACCTGATGAACCGTTCAAAGAATGAACATCCATACCACATTATCTTATCTGAACCCAACACCGACGCACAAAGAGCTACATTACCGTTCAAGTGGCCTGCACAAAGAGCTACATTACTGTTCAAAGAGCCCACCAGATTCTAATTCCCTGGTTCAAGTTAAGCCCACTTCGTTGTGGCTGCACTAGTCTTTGGATAGACTCACTTTTGTTATCTTTTAGATTTTTTTTCTACGTTTCTGTAACGCCCCGGATTTTTGCCAACCTGGGATTAGATGTCCTTAGGCAATGGGTAGATCCTAATACCTCATTAACTTGTCAGAACTGAATCCCAAAGTCTAAAGCCGCCTTTGAACTCATTTCCTTCACAAACCTCACCCTTCATCACCTTGATCTTCCAATTTTTCTAAGGACTTTCACCCTAGACACTATCTAAACTAGCTAAGTAGTATAACTTGGATCACTTTAGATACAAACTACAAAGGACTAAGTACCACCCTGCAGGAAATCACTTAGGACTAAATCCTTTAGAAATGAGACAAAGTAACTAAGTGCGAGACCGCTTAGCTACTTAAATCCGTTTGAATCGCTTTAAATACGATCCGCAAGACCCAAAACTTGTAAAATCATTGACGCTAGGTTACCCTAAAGTTTAGAACCAAACTCATTTCCCATTTTGCTTCTCGGAATGAAACGAAACTTCATATTAGGTCTAGATCGCACATCGGAGTCCGATTAACACGAAGCTAAGGAACTAGGACCGCCTCACCGACTTGACAATCATCTCAAAATCAGTCCATCCGATGTTCCACGGTCATTCGTTTCGATTCGAGCGAGGGAGTGTGAAAAACACTATTCCCATCCTAATAAAAATATCGTGAATAGTGATCCGCATCGTTCGGTTGCACGTCGGATAAGCAACTTGACCGTCGAATCCCACCAAATTACACCCTCGGATTAAGAAAATTTTCAGAACATTTACATGTACTTAGAATTTCGATCGATCGTGGCCCACCGACCGCTGAACCGAAAGTGGTCCGCCACGTGCGATCCGGGAATCCGATCGAGTCGAGAACGTAATCCCACATAGATCCATAGGTGGTGAGCTTAAGTTTGACGTTTGGCTCAAGGAGGGCTACCGTAACCTCTCTCGAAATGGAAAAGTGACGAATATCCTATATTAGCAAGAACCCTTGAACCCGAGTCTATTTTGGGAATGTTTTAGGCTATATAAGGGCCTTAGAGCACCCTCTCTCTCACAGCCCATACGAATTTGAGTTTTGGGAGAGAGAAAAGAGAGAGAAAGTGAGGGAGAAGTGGGAGGATCTTCCTCCTATTGTTGTAAATCACCCCACGGGCGCACCGCCTCTTTCCAGCGCTTTCCCGCCGATATCAACTCCGTTTTAAGGTAAAACCCTAACCCTAATCTGATTTGGGGCTTGGGTGGTTGTAGGTTATGAAATAGCTAACCTATTTCGTTATATAGGTTGTCAAACTGCCGAATACGGAAGAGTAGCAAACCTATCAACTCCGTTACGATTCTACGACTAAAGGTGTGGACTTTAGGTGTATAGGTTGCGGTTTTCAACGCTTTCAATGTTAGATAATGATAGATTCATGATCTGCATGCACCGCACATGTACAAAGTGCTTTTCAGCTTTCTTCGATTAAATTGTAGAATTTGGAATTTCACATACTCTGGGTATTCGTATAAAATACCGTATACTTATTTTTTATGGAAATGTGTTTCACATGTTTATTTGTCGTATGGATATATGACGTATGGATAAAATACTTATTTGGTGAAAGGATTCACCTAAATACATGTTTATTAATATACACCATGTATGTAGAAATACGGTATTGTAAGAAGTACCATATACGTGTATATTTTAGCGATGTGTTTGTCATGATTAATTGTTGTATAAATATATTATGCATATAAATTAATTGCTTGGCGAAAAGAATCGCCAGATTACAAGTTCCCTTGTAAACACTATGTATGTTGAAATTGGGTATCCTAGAAAATACCCTATACGTGATAAAATTTGTCATGTAATTGTCATGATTATTTCATTTGTATGAATATGATGTATACGTGATAAAATACTAGTTTGGTAAAGGACAACCCTAGTGCACTTTCCTCTAACATACGTATGTATGTTGAAATAGTGCATTCCAAGTGTTGGTGAAATTGCTTGTGAGCGTAAGTGCTTAAGTGTTAGAACCTTAGGTCTCTTTGAGATGGAATTCTCAACTAACCTAGATACATGTATGATTACCTCCATGAAGTTGTCCACTTAAACCGCTGTACTTCAGAATACATGTGTTTGTATTCTCGGTTTTATAGTGTTTCATAACACGCTTACAACACGCTTTATATCACGCTTTATAATATGCTTTATAACATGCCTACTAAGATGTTTGAATTACTTTATTTATCATGTTTGAATTACTTTGTTTATCATGCTTTACTCCACATGCTATGGATGAGAATTGATCAGGCTTGGGGCTATGTTTATAGTCCAGCATAATCGGTACTAGATCGAAATCGTTGTTGAGTTTTATGTCACCACGTGAGATGTGTTCGATGAACCCGAGCCGTACTTTCTGTTGGCGATAGTGGTTGGCCACGCTTGGCGCTTTATGCACCTCATGTCGTTCAACTTGTTGTGCGCTCGAGCTAGCCGAGCTCGTCAAGTAACCCGATATGTCTTATGTATGTTCACCATGTTCGTCACCATCGCTGAACTCTGGTACCAAACTTACCAAATGAAATCCCTTTTAACCATGGTACCAATCCGCTTAAGACTCATGAGCCGGGCATGGTGGTATGGGACACCGTGGTCGAGTCCTTCCACGCCGGGGCCACGTGCCTCCCCGTAGTGACCAAAGGAGCAACTAGACTCGTGAGCCGATTATGGTGGTATGGGACACTATATTCGAGCCGTCGATACTTACGGCGAGAGCCGAGTACACGGTGAGACCCGTACTGCGTGTCGACGGCGACGAGTCCTCCGTAGATCTTCGAGTATACTCCAAGTGTCCGTGATTGGCGACGAGTCTTTCACAAGAATCTAGAGTATGAGTTGAGCCGAGCACGGTGAGACCCGTACTGAGCCGACGGCCAGTGATCGAGCCAAGCACGGCGTGAGATATGTACTTGAGCCGACGGCCGCAATTGAGCCGCATACGGTGAGATCCGATCCGCACCGACGGGTGACGAGCCCTTTGCATGATGCCTTCACTACGCTTTCAAACCATAACATCGTATGAGATTAGCTAGATTGACGACCCTAGAATGGATCATGTTTGGGAATGATACAAGGGAGGTACCTTAGTTTCCCAATACCGCCGATTGAAATGGACTAATAAAAACTTGGTAATCATGAGCATCATCGCACCGCATGTGCTTTGTAGATGTGGCGACCGAGGAGTAAGCATTCGCGAACGTAAGATGATGTCGCTGAGGGTGGTTTGGCAAGGCATACAAAGATCATGTCATTTCATTTTCGCACTTAACAAGAGTAGTTAGAAATGTTTGATTTATCGCTTTATCATTACCGCTGATCAATTGATAACATGTTAACCTATGCTTTATCGTTCCACCGAGTTGATCACTCACTCCCACGCTACAGATCGGTGTTGTACACACCAACCGATTTGTTGAGTTTCGGTGGTGGCGATGCTTGGAAGCGTAGAGCCGGACTACTTTCTATGATGATAGGAGGAATTCTCCTATCTCAGATCTCTCCGTGTGTCAATGAAGACCTGATATTGTATTGACGGGCTATGGTACATGGGATAGAGGCATTACACTTCCTCACATTTGGTACCTTTTAAACCGCACTTGTATTTATTTAACTCCAGTAATGTTATCACACTCCTGAGACTCATCATAAGTTATATATTTTATCTATCTATCACAAATTTACGCTTGCAAATTTAATCGCTCTCCTGAGTATATGATATTTTGGCTTAATCTCACTCATGTTCAATGCACGAATACAGTCAACATTCAATCATCATTCATTTTGTTGCATAAGTGATGTTCTGGAACTCGGGAGTTGAGTTTATGCTCGACCTCCGATTTTCAGGGCGTTACAGTTTCTAAGAGCAAAAAATGTAAAATTCTCAAGTGAGAGTGGCAACTTAGTTTCAAGATGGATTTGCTAATATTCAGATGATCCAATCATATGCCAAGTCAAGAAGATTTCAAAAAAATAACATTGAAATTGCATTGTTAAGAATAACTATTTGGCCGAATCTAGTAAAGGCAACTTGTCATAAGTACCTGCTATATTTCATCAGTTTCTTCATCTTCTTTCTTCCCTAGCTTAATTTTAGATCCTTCATTAAAAACTACTCAAGAAATGGGGATCCAAATCAATAACATTTACAAAAAAAAAAAAAAAACATTAAAAGGGGAAGGGACTAGCTCAGATGAGTAAGGGGAACATCAAATCCTGCAACACAATCAAGATGTTGAGCCACCTACAGTAATGAGCTAGGTAACAGTCAACAAATGCCTTACTTCATGGTGTATCCATGATGGAACCGAGGTTGGGACTGTACCCAAGTAAGATTCTTGCTTCATGGTGTATCCATGATGGAACCCATCATGGTCTGGGTTGCTGTAAATCCTAAAATTAATCAGTTCGCTTTAAAAAAAAAAAAACATGCAAGAATGTCTTTGCTACATTGCACATATGCTGCAAGTATACATGTAGAGTACCTTGCAGAGTGGGCCTTCAAAGCTGTAGATTTGTTTTGCAAATTGTGCTTAGCATTATCTAACTGCACAAGCAACCAATCAAAATGTCTCAATAAAACAAATGATCATCCCCACTGGACATGTCCAGTGAAGTTGATCATCTGACTCATGAAAATTTGTCCATTTAGGACATTTTTGGATACATGGAATTCAAGGGAAAGAAAGAAAAAGTTATAATAATCATTCCACAAGGCAAAAGAAAGAAAAGTTAATAATAATCAAATGATTATTTTGAGATTATTGAAAAATGAATTCTATTTTAAGGATCTTATTAGGATAACAAGTGAAAATCTTATATTTATTAGATAATCTTTAAAAAATCCCAACTATAAAAAATGTTAACAATTGTTTTGTGAATTGATGGTTCTTTGCCATCCAAATAACACAAAACTCACATCATGGCCAGCCACAGGTTGAGAACTCTGTTTTTGGTTGGCGGCCCAAGCATGGAAACATGAAATCCTCCATACATGGGTTATACCCTAATGACTAGAGCAATATCAAACCCAACTTCCAAGTATAAAGAAGTACGGAAAATGAAATCCACACTGAATATATAGCACACATGAATAAAGAGCCTTGCCTGAGCTCGAGCCCTCTAGAGCTCCTGTACTAGCTAAGTTAATCCTACTAGATTCTAGCTGTTGAACATAAGCCTGTTGAAAATGAAAATAACAAAAAATAGAATTTAAAGTTAGGATCTCCTTGCAAAGCACACAATCAATTCCATTCCAGTGATTGTAGTGCTAAAATTTTCTTGGCAAATCCAGCATGTGGCTTCACCAATCAAATTCTTCATATCACTGAAAGAGAAAAAAATCATTCAATCCCATAATATGGCAAAATGTGACAGATATTCTACACAACCAGAAACCACGTTCAGAGAAATATAAATACAGAAATATATGAAGGGATGAAGAATGCTCACATGCGGCACTCAACACTGGTTCCATGGTTGCAGAAGGGGCAAGTAAAGACAGTATCAAGCTTGTCCATTCACTTCTTAGGAGGTGGCTTTGCCCTTGACTTTCTCTTCCCCATGTTTCAAATCCAGTCCCTTACCTCAGTATCCCTGGGTGAATCATAATGTAAGTTCATATCCACGCTAATAAATATATCAACTAATTCCCAACTTCTATCATACAGGTAAGTATTAATAAAGGACTAGGCAATCTCATTAACTGCAACTTTAGTTTACTTGTTTGTCAACTGATTCAAAACATGATCCACAAACTCTGCCATGTGAGATTCTGTCACCACATGGCACTTCTAGGCATTTTAACACAACATGAGAAAAGGATGGCACCATGTAAAAGAAGCATGTAACAATCAGGTCAGATCCATATGCCAAAGCCACAGTCCAACTGAGAGTTGAAATGTAAGCTTCTGAAAGTAGTTGTATTTTCATTGGAGTTGGGAACATCACTTGTTACTCTCATTCCAAAGAAAAAAGGAGTGGGTCCTTGAGGGATTTCAGGCCAATCAGATCGAATGAAAGTCCCTACAAAATCCATGCTAAAATACGACCATCCACTTACAAAAGGTGTTAGGAAATGTATCTCCAAGGTGCAGGGAGCTTTTGTATATAGCAGACAGATTATAGATGGAACTTTGATTGCCCACAAGTGCATCAATTCCCAGTATATGGAAGGACAAAAGGGAATCAGATGAAAATACAACAGTTGTCATTGGCCTTTTCCTGCATGAAAATCAAGTTCTCAATCAGAAGGACTAGAGCTGTAATGGAAATAAAAAATCTAGAAGCTCCAAACAACCTATAAATCAGTCACATTTTCAAGAATACAGAGGTCAAGTAATGCATTATGCAACATATCCAATTGCAGCATCCCATTATTTATCAAGATGGTAAGAGTCCATTACGGATTTTCATCAAATGCTTGGTGGGAAGTCAACAAACCTCAGGTTCCAACACCCGCATGGAAAATGCCCCTCAACCCTGAAAAATCCTTAATGGTTCACGTTTCAACTGAACAAATCAATGGTCATGCAGATCCTCTCCGCGTGATTATTAGCCCCCATTCAAATTAACATTGATGGGATGAAAAACAAATTCCAAGCATCTAAACAGACCCAAACCCCATCCATTCATCAAAAATCAGTTATTATATCAAAGACATGAGTGGTACAGTAGATGGTTAAGATTCTGACTTCCAGTGTTAGCTACAGTAGATGAGTGGTACTTTCCAAGACTAACTGAGTGAACAAGTTGTGTTAGCAGTGGATAAAAGACATGACACATGCAGGTCATATACCAAAGACAGCAGTTTGCTAAACAAATATGGAAAGAAAACAATCAGCAAGTAGCTGGGTCCTTGCTCATTCCTCAGTGGTAGACTCACAAGAGTTTCAACATGAGGTCATGGGTTCGGGTGCCCATTGTGGTGAAATCCCACTATGGTGTGAGTGCGTGTTATATATATATATATATATATATATAGAAATTAGCAGCATCCATAGCTGGGTCAGGGTCACCCAAGCCCAAGCCAATAGAACATGATCTTGGCTGGAGCTCGATTTGGGATGAGCCAGCAAACCAAATAGAAATTAAGCACGCAACTACCCAACATGATATGCATTTTTAGTTATAAATATGTTAATCATATATATATATATATATGATCAAGATATATTCCAGACATGACTGGATCCAGCCCAACCTGACAGGCAGAAGATCCTCAACCAATTTCTGGCTCAATTAGTAATTAGGCGTAAATGTCCATTAGATCCAGAACAACAGACTGAGTCTGGAGTCTGGATCCAAGCTCGAGTGGGCCTGACCGTTCACACCCTTGACAATAAAATAGGAAATAGATATTAAAAGAAGAAAAAGAAAGGCAATGAAGCAGTAACTAGTTATATCGTGTTGCACTTGCAGAGATGCAATCTTAGGGTAGCATCTAAATGACCCAACTTTCCTAGTGCATTAGATCGAAAGCCACACAGGCTTCGAAAACATAACAGAATAACAGATAGACTATGGACTCTATTTCTGATTATGCTTTTAACTAGTTTCAAGGCCTTACCTAATTCAAGATGGATCATAGACAAGATGATACAAGGACACCACACAAAAGAAAAGCATTAAGCTAACCTTGCATATCAAAAATGAATTCATCCCAAGTTGTTTGTTTGAGTCTTCAGAAATTTCAGGTTGTCCTCATGATGCTTGATCTTTAATCCCAACTTTTGCAGATCGCATAGAAGCTAATGGTTTCAGCATTTTCTCAATCTAGCTACTCTCAAGAGAAACAAAGCATTTCATAGTTCTAAAGAAAATTCCACTAATTAGGGATTTTCAGTTTTGTTTTTTTAATCTATAATCCACAATTAGGGAATCAACACTACACAATGTTACTTTAAGGATTAAAAAATGCCAAAAAAAATGCCCAAATCGATATGAATAGATAAGGGGGGAGAGAGAGAGAGAGAGAGAGAGAGAGAGAGAGAGAGAGAGAGAGAGAGAGACCTGATATTGCATAATGATCCTTAATCTGCTGGACCAAAGAAAAGAAGAAATAAAAGAGGGAGAGAGAGGGAGAGGGAGAGGGGAGGGTTCGAGAGTGAAGAGGGAGAGAGAGATCGAGCGGAGAGGGAGAGTCTGAGAGGTAGATCAAGTAGAGAGGGAGAGGTGCAGAGAGAGGCGTAGAGAGATAGATCGAACGGAGAGGGAGAGGCGCAGAGAGAGAGAATCGGCGGTGGGGAGAGAGAGGGAGAGAGAAAGAGTAGCGCTGGGTATAGGGTTTTTTTCTTTTTCTTTTATATATACGGACCCTGCCGGCAGCCATTAAAACTGGCCGCCCGGAAAAGGTCGGCCCATCGGTCGGCCAAGGCCCTGTTTCTTGTAGTGGTTCAAGAAGACTCAGTCACACCATCCCATGCTGAATTCAACCCTTCCACCACCTTTGAAGATGAATTCAATATGTTTGCTGCCATTGAAGATTACTTGGACATGTCCTCTGACGATGAATTTGATTTGCCCATTGATGAATCATACATGGTCCACAATGGAAATATCACCCGTTTTTATTGGCAAAGTGTCCATGAAAAATTGGCTGAAATAGTATGTGAATCCCAAGTGCCCACACTATCCATAGAAATTCGGTTGAAAGAATACTGCAGACAGATAGATGTAGAGGGACATCGATTCGAGGAGGAATTTCGTACAGTGGTGGAGACGTTCTCGAATGATCTCCACAATTTCTTGGAAGCCGAGACATCTAAAAGGCATGTTGCTGAGATGGTTTCCCACCTGAACATTCATACAAATTGTGTTGAATCAGTGGCCTTGAATATTAGTGACATAGTGAAGAAGGCCCATGAAGTGGGAAGGAAGATGGTACACGTTGTTGCTGATTTTGAAGTTTTGATATTGGTTGAAGAAGAAGAAGAAGAAGAAGAAGAAGACGAAGAAGAAGAAGATGAAGATGAGACACTGGCTGAGGCCCTGAGAGAATCAACGGACTTGGCTTATGAAAGGAGGGCTAGTATAGTACCAGCATTAAGATCTTCAGTTGAAGTGTTGGAGAGGATGAGGTTCAACAAAGGAGAGTCAGACGAGCTCAAATGTACAATTTGTCTGAATGAGTTGTGTACAGGGATGGAGGTCATACGTATGCCATGCTCACATATTTTTTAGGTTTAATGCATAATTCAATGGTTGGAGATTAACCATGTATGCCCTATTTGCCGGTTCAATATGCCTCAACAGTTGGAGGAGATTTGATATTCTTCTTTATTTAAATCTTTAAAAATCGACTGACCCCAATTCACTTGGAGGAATGTATACTGCTTGGTAAGGAGTGAGTCTTTAGTAACAAATTCAGGCTTTTGAATATTGTGCTTGCTAACAGTGCTTTGTGCCTAATGAGACAATGTTCTATCAAGATAAAAGCATTAATTAATATTAGAAAAACAATTCTTTATGTCATGGAATGTGCTCATTGTATAGATGTTTATAAAATTTTTTTTTTTTTTTTTTCTTTTTTAAGGGAAAGCCTTTATCAAAAAGAATGTTTCAATTATATATATATATATATATATATATATATATATATATATATATATATATATATATATATATATATTGGAATGCTCACCTGCACACTAGTTGTCACCCTTTCTTGTGAGAACTTTTCTAGAACTCATCTCACGTGAAATGAGTTCAAAATCTGAATGGTTCATGTAATGCGGCACCTCATGTAACCATTTCGGCCCAACTTTTACCTTGATCTAAAACTTTGGTGGCTATGGCAAAAGAAAATAGTTTCTTCCTTTGCATCTTTCTTCTTCCATAGACTACCAAAACTTTGGAATAAGGTAAAAGTTAGGAGGGTCCTTACTCTTGCTCCTGTGGTAGACTCTAAGGAGTTTCAACGCCTTCAGTCAAGGGTTCGAGTACCCATAGGTGGTGAAATTCCACATAGACCATTAGGGTTTCATGGCGTGCTTCATAACGCATACCGTCCAGATTTTTAAGTTTATAGTATGGGAGATGAGTTCTCAAAATTTTTTGATGAGAATCCATGATCACTAGTGCACAAGTGAGTATTATATTTATATTAGGGTTTCATGGGGTGCTTCATATCGTATACCGTCCACATTTTTAAGCTTAGGGCGTGTTTGATTTTCGGTGAAATGGTAAATCGCGCGTAAAAAAGTGATGATTATTTCCCCGTGAATTCACAGCATCCTGATATGGCTGCTTACTTTTTGACACAAAAATCAAGAATATTATAAAATATTTGTGGGTCCCACAGTGATGCATTTCGCTTATCCACACCGTTCATCCATTATTACATTTGAATTCATAGCATGAGTAAAAAATTGAGGCATATCCAATACTCAAGTAGACCACGTCATACAAAAAGAGAATCGAATACTTACCGTTAAAACTTTATGTGGCCACTGCTTTCTTTTGGCGTGGGCCATTTGAGTGTTAGATTCTGCTTCATTTTTTGTCTCATGCTCCAAAATATTGTAATAAAACAGACCGACGGAATGGATATATCATACACATTACCTTACAAGAAATAAATTAAAATTACATCCGTTAAGCCAATTTCACGCACAAAATCCTATGAGTTTTCAAACGCAGAAATCGTAATAATCACCGCACTTGCTTCCCATTTCTCTCTGAAAAACAAACAGCCCTTATAGTATGGGAGATGAGTTCTCAAAAAATATTGATGTTCGACACGCATCACGGTGGGCCCACGTTGCTCCACCTCATGGGAACTTTCCATGAGGTCAACCACATAGAACCGTTCCCCCCCCCCCCCACACACACACACACACACATATATACATAGAGAGAGAGAGAGAAAATGCTCACCGCTACCTTTTTACCTAGACATCGCAGACACGTGTCATGGGCACATAATTTGGATGGTCCACGTGATGCAACACCCCTCGAAACTTTATGGGCACAATTTTTGGCATGATCCAAAACTCTAGTGGGCCATAGCAAAGAGAAATGCAAATCAAGGGATGAAACTGTTTTCTTTTGCCATGGCCTGCCAGAGTTTTTTATCAGGCCGAAAGTTGGGATTGTGAGGTTTCAAGGGGTGCCGCATCACATGGACCATTCATATTATGTGCCCACGACACGTGTGTAAAGGTGTGCATGGATGCTCACATAAGAACGTATGCAGGTGAGCATTCCTCTCTCTCTCTCTCTCTCTCTCTCTCTCTCTCTCTCTCTCTCCATGTGTGTGAATTTTCTTAAGTGTTTGGCTATTTTATGTAGAGGGGTGTGAATAAGTAGCTTTTGATATATTGCTTATAATGCCGTGATGATTATGTCACATTCATTCCCTACATATATTAGGTTTAAACGAAACAGTAGTGAATCGTATAACTAGAAGAAAAAAATAAAATACAACAAGTCTGAATTAGTGAAACCATGATCTCTTACTTCCCTATATGGCTGCAACTTAAGTGCAGGTCAACCTTTAGCTCACGCGGTCTATCAAAGTCCTTGGTTTGGGTTTGGGTTGAAAAATATGAATCCTTTTAATTAATTCAGCTTGATCAAGTGTAGCTCACACGGATCCTTACTCTTGCTTCGGTGGTAGACTCTAAGGAGTTTCAACACCCGGTCAAGGGTTCGAGTATCCATAGGTGGTGAAATCCCACTAAGGCGTGAGTGTGTGTGGGGGTGTGAGCGTGTAAAATAAATTTTTTTTTTTTTAATTTAAAAAAAAAAAAAAAAAAGAGTTGGCCCTGACTTAGGCTGAATTAATATACCTCACAATTTCAATTTCTATGCCAAAACACTACAAATAAATATATAAATAAATAAATAAATAATTAATTAAATTCAACGGTCATATGGTGGTTTTCCGAGGGCTAAAAACCGTACACGAATCACTAAAAGTGGTTGGCAAAGGAAACTACCAAAAAAAAGTGCTCCTATGGAGCCCATCGTAATACACATGAAGGCTCAAGTGAACCACACAATAGAAAAAAATAGAGATTTGTCTATGGTGTGATCAACTTGGGGCTTCAATCGACCTCCTTTATGGGATCATGGCCTAAATTGTACAGTCAAAATGGAGGGACAGAGTGGATAAACCACATACATCACGATGGCCCCACGAGCCCCCTGACAGGATCGTCCATCTCCGTCTGTGCCAAAAAAAAAAAAAAAAAGAGAGCCCGTGATAATTTTTTTAAATCATCGTGGCCTCCAAGGTCTCTCTCTCTCTATCTTTCCTAACCTTCCAAATAGAAAAATCACATTCTTTGGCTGGAAAAGGTTTTCTTTCATTTTTGGGGTCCTGCTTCTTATCATCTTTGATCCATTAGGAGTTCGACAATAAAGAAAGGATTTCCGCGATCTATTAGGAATTCAACAGATAGGAAAGGATTTTGAGATATTTTATGGTTTATTCACCTTATTTTCTATTCTAGGGGTTGTTGTGGGATACAAGATTGAAATCCATTGGGATTTGAGGGATTCTTGGGTTCTCCCTCAGATCTAGCAAATTTCTGAAGAGAGCTAGAATTTATAGCGAAAAGGGAAGGGATTTTGGCTTCCCTATGTTCGATCTGCAAGAGAAAGGATTCTAGTGTGTCAATTTGAAGGTATTGGATTTTTTTTGGTTTCTTTCTTGAAAGAAGAAATTCAATGTTTTTACTCTGACGTCTGGATTCTAGGGTGTCAATTTGAAGGTATTGGATTTTTTGGGTTTCTTTCTTGAAAGAAGAAATTCAATGTTTTTACTCTGATGTCCTCCACAACAAACACTTTCTTCAGATCTTAATACTATTGCTCTGAATTTTTAACTGTTGCCATCTAATACTCAATTTAATTAATTTTTCCATGCAGCCGATTACTTTAAAGGCATTTCCTTTGATATTGTATCATCCTTTCATGTATTTATATTTATTTGCTAAGATTTGCCTATGTATACTTGAACACCTTGTTCCTTTACGAACTTATCCATGTATTGATCTAAAGTTTACATGCCAACCTTTAAATATGTTTGAGACACTTTCTTTTCTTTTTTCTTTAATTCTCTTCTTCTTCTTCCTCTTCTTTTTTGTCTTAGATGTCATGAATATTTGCTTGGCTTCTGTTGGCAGCAAGTCTGAAGTGGGCGTAATGGGTATCCTATTGTCCATTGCCAAAACCTAGTACATATTGGATGAGATGCCCAAATTTCAGTAAAAAAAAGTCTTGTAACTTGTAAGTCCACAAAATACATTAAAATATGTTAACAAACATTTGTAAATACTTCAAATACGGGCTAATAATAAGTGAATTTGGAGGTTCTAAGTGAGTTGTGCTCTGAAATGAAACCCATATGTATTGGGTGATACTTATTGGTTTCGGATGCTACTCCAAAATCTTTCTTGGAGTCATGGCAGCAGCTGGTTAACTAATGTAGTGCCTGATGTTCTCTTCTTCTTCTTCTTCTTCTTTTTTTTTCTTTTAATCGTGATTTCCTCGTATATCCATATATCCATGTGTTGTTATTCTGTATCTAATGGCATGAAGCAATGCTAACAGCTTTTCTGTCCTGTTGATATAGTGAAATGCTTCAGCTTCATTCAGTAGCCCCAACTTGGAGAAGTAAAAGGTAGGCTGGTTGTGTATGCACAAGAATTTTGATAGAAAAACCATCTCGGATTGTACTGGTAGGACAGCTTAGCTTATGTATACAAACTTGATCACGGTTTAATGGTGAAGACCAAAGACAAGCTTACATTGTGGCCAGCCCACTTGCACCAAGAACTAGACATGCCAATTGTATTTCGCCTTAACATTTACTAGCCTAGTAATTCTTGGAGCAGCTTCTTGATGATCCTTTACCTCTTTATATGGTGGTGTTTAAACAATTGCTAGAACTAAGCATATAGTTGTGTGGCGAATTTGATCAGTTTACTTTGAATACTTTGAAAATCAACTAATCTAGTGTCAAGAAAAAAAAATGCAAATGATCAAAGAAAGAGGGGAACAGAAGCATCATTGCTAACTAGTCTCCTTGGATGCATAATTTGAGACCTGTTAATCTGTCTCCCCAACCAGACTCCACACACTTCCAATTTCATTACCTGAACCAGTATTCCCTCTCCATTCCCAATTTCTGATGTGGTGGCTCCTCCACCGGTGAATCTTCCACTCCCTTCCCCTGCCTTTTTGGGGGCCTTGGCTTTCAAAATGATAGGATATATGTACCTGGAAGCTCAACCTATCCAGCCCCTGCCACCCCCAAAGAAGCTTGAAATTCAACATTCAGATCATCCTGATTAACAGGTTGAACGTTGTTCAGCTGCTAGACCCACTGTTGACAGAGTGCTGTAAAAGTTGTTGGTAAGTGGACTCTCTAGTGAAGCTATATAGATGATCCACGGTGGCTCAGAAATCCTCAGAAATCCTTTCTATCTAGAGTATGAGAGCTGCTGCTAGCCAGATGGGTACCAGGATCAGCAAATCCCCTTTGCAGGTGATCCACAGATGCCTGAGCAAGAGCATTACCATTCTAGAATAATCTCGTACATCTAGGAACAGTGTCAGGGCCTGCACTCCTGAGAATCACTGTCACAACAAACACATTTGGACACTTTGTATGCCTGCCTATTGAAGAACCACATCAACCAGCACACCTTGTGCATAACCTTCCATAAGAACACCGCCAGCTTTGGTGGAATATACTTATTACAGGCCCAGCATGTCCACGACTAGATAATACGCTTAGCCTGAACATGCTCCTAACCAGACTTTAGGGAGAACTTACCTGAAGATTTCAAGGCCCATATGAATCAATCATCCCTGTCCATGACCTTTATATTTTTCCCCTGAATGCACGGAAGAATGTCAGCCAGCACCGCATCCGCAAGATCCAAGAAGTTCCAAGCTCCATCCTGAACCAAAAAATAGCTACTCTGGCATCCTGGAGATGCTCCGGGATTCTAACTTCATTCGCACCAGCCAAAAGCCCAAGTCCTGTCAAATTTTGAGACCAAAAATCCATCTCACACCAGAAAACCATCAATCTAAAATGTTGAAAGGTAGTCAGAAGCTTCCAGGCTAGGTCCTTCCACAACTTCAATCCCCCCAGCCTAAGAGATACGATCAGTTTTGATAAATTTGTTAAGATACTTGACCCCAAAAAGCTTTGCCCAAAGAGATTCACCCAACAATAAGTTCCAACACATCTTAATGCGGAAGCTTTGCATCACATCCTCCAACCTTCTTACCCCTAAGCCTCCTTCTGACATTGGAAAGAAGATTCTAGCCCATTTAACCCAATGCCTGTTTTTCTTGCCCTCTGATTCACTCCAAAAGAAATCCAAGAGCACTACCTCCATTTTTTTATGGATGAATATCAGGATTTTAAAAGCAACCAAGACATGCATAGGATAGCTAGCTAGCACATACTTGATGATTAGTGTAATTCTCCTCGCCAACAACAGCAGCTTCACTTTTCATCCTTTGATTTTTCTTGGTCATCTGAACAAGGAAGAGTGAGTGGCTAACCTGAAGCCTCCCCTTCAAAAGAGGAACCCCCAGATAGGACATGGGCAAGGTGGTCTGCTTGAAACCTGTCAGTTGAGTGATGCTCTGAGCATGAGAGCCTATCACCTTGTCGAATGATAATAAGTAGCTTTTCCTTGCACTAATCCTTTGTCCTGATGCCTTCTCACAATTCACTAGAAATTTCTTCATTTCCTAAACCAGGGACTGCCCGCCATTGAGAAAGAATCATGTCATCAGCAAAGAGAAAATGGGATATCAACAGGCATAATCGGGGCAGGTGGAACGGTTAGCATGCACCGGATATCAAGAGGTTTCTGACTCCCCTACTCAGAACTTTCGCTGTTAGGATAAATATGCTAGAAGAAATCAGATCACCTATCAAAGCCCTCAGAAGGACATGAAGAAACCTATAGCTCGACCATTAATAATAATAATACAAAACCAGCAGTCATTCCAACACCTTTCCATCATATCTATGCAGCCCTGAGCAAAGCCAAACTTTTGGAGGACTAAGGAAATGAAGCTCCATTCAAGCAGATCATACGCCTTTTCCATATTCAGCTTCAGGATGAGATAATCCCCACAAACCTTCTGGTCAATTTCATTCACCATTTAACTAGTTATATTAATGTTCTTAGCAATCAATCTTCCTTGAACAAAAGTTCCATGTTCTTCTAAGATGATATGGGGAAGGATGCTTGCTAATCACATAGCAACAATCTTAAAGAAAACCTTGTATATGCATTTGCAAAGACTCATGGGACTGAAGTCTATTAGATACTTCGGGTTAGCTATTTTCAGGACCAAGCAAATCAATGTGCATAAAAAGGACATGAAGATAGGACCACTTGAGAAAAATTTGCAAGCATCAATAGAGATATCCTCTCTAACAATATCTTAAGCATGAGTAAAAGAAGCTTCCGGAGAAGCCATCTGATGCAGGACATGAAAATTAAATATGATATCCAAGATCTCAGGCTTTAGATTATACTAATTTAGAAACAATCACATAAAATTCCACATCCCACACAAAAGTTCAAATATTCAAGCAAGGGGAATTTGTGCGGGTCCAGGCCTACACAGGCTAGGGCTGGATCAGTAAAATTATGGAACAAACGATACTCAAAGGGAAGTAAAAAATCATCTACACATGCACAGCAATCAGCCCCTAATCCAAGGGATTTACCAATTCCAATTCGGAGAACCCTAGGGTAAAAAAAGATATAAATAAATTGAAAGTAATGCAATCTATGGTTAGGGTTAAGGAGAATAGGTATGAGATGAGTAAAATATGCGAAAATCTGAACCTGGAGATAGTTCTCGCGCGCGGACAGCGGGCCAGGCCTGTCGCACATGCAAGGGGGCGCCGAATGTGGAAAGCGCTTCATTGGCTCTGGTCGGCCAGGGGAGGGCTTCAAAACCCCCAAGTTTCGTGTCAATCGGATGCTGCGATGCAGTGTGTGGTGCTCCGTAGAAGTTTCACCATCTATCCCGCAGAATCTGAATTCTGTCAGAAAAGAGGAAAATCATGTGCAATAAAGGATGATTTGAAACACGGATGGTGCTAGGAGATGAGAATTAGAGATGGTAGAGGATGAGGGCGAATCAGATCGATGTGTGGCTTCCAAGAAAGACTGCAGTAGTTAGTCCTTCGATGAAGGGAGAGCTTCGCACGCAATTGGATTTCACAACTTGAGAACTCAGAAGAGTAGAAAAACATAGAATTTTTATTAAGCTTCAATCAATAAAAAAGCTACAAGGGGTGCTTATTTATAAGAAAAAACTTATACCCCAAAACTCGCGCCATGTGTGCAACCTATTACTTGGCGATGAAGTAAACCAAAATATAAACTAATCAAAGAAATCTAAAGCGTCCATGATACTCTAAATAACATTAATAAGCAAAATCTAAAAAATAAGATTAATCCGACTAGTGGGTCACGATCATGAGATCTCATGATGGGCTTTACTTGACTACCGAGTCCACTCCAATAAACCAAAACTCAGTCTTCTAACTAGGAGGCCCTCTCTGGATGTCGTCATCGATCCAGAACGACGGTGGGGCCCTCCTACTTGCGTAGTACGTACGTAGGGGGGCGGCGTGCGTGTGCGTGGGCGCTTGATGTCCCTATCAACTCTCCTCAGCTGCGAAGATTTTGCCACTGACGAAATAAAACTACTGAACCACTCCAAGATGTCAGGATCAAGTCTCTGAAGCTCTTCCTCAGTGAGCCACGTGATGTCTGAAGCTGGGCGTGACTTCCATTTAACCAGGTACTTCTAAAACCTGCTGTCCGACGTTGAAATTATCTGATGGTCCAAGATATCCTCTATTACTTCTTTGGGTGTGGAAAGGGTAGGTATGGGAGGTAAAGGCTGAGAAGATGGGTTGGGACGGGTAGGTTTGGGAGATAGAGGGTGAGAAAATAGGTCGGAAAGGGTAGGTATGGGACGTGGTAGCTGGGAAGATGGACGGGTAGGTATGAGAGGTAAAGGCTGGGAAGATGGGTCGAGAGGGGGCCATGGATCAAGGGAAATGTCTGGAGAATCAGGATGGTTAGGTAATATGCTGGACAATGTATCAATGGTCCCCTGAAATGCAACTAGATCTTCCTCATTGAATGTGAAACTACTTCCCATGGAAGGTGGAAGATCTACCACATACGCATTGAAACCGTTTCGTTTTATAATTTTAAATGGTCCAGCACTAGGCGCATGTAATTTATGAACGGCTCCTTGAGGGTACTGCTCTGGCCTGATGCGGACCATCATAGAGTCCCTTACTTTGAATTCCTTGAAACGTTTATGTTGGTCTGCAGAAAGTGTGTAATGTTCATTACTAGTCATGGTCTTCTGCCTGATTTCTTGATGCCATGAATGAATGTGATGTGCAAAAGACTCTGACGGCCTATGGGACAACGACATAGGGACAAGATCAATAGGTTTCCTAGGTTTATAACCAGTAACGACTTCACAAAGACTTAGATCTGTAGTCCTATCGATAGAACTATTAAGTGCAAACTCGGCTATAGGTAGTATGGTGTCCCATGTTTTGGTGTGCCCTATATCCATCATGGGGGAAAACTCATCCGGTAGATCATCAGGAAAGACATTACGAAACTCATCCACTACCAAAATGGCCTCAGTGGGTAACGCTGCATTAGCCTCTGGTGTACTCTTCCCAATGGTGCGGTTTGTCCTGGCGGATGTCTCTAGTTGGGTATTACGCACATCAAATTGCTCAAAGCATTGGTCTATATGTTGTTCCCAACACTTACCCAAAGACTCAAACTGCTAGGACAACTTGTTTAGTGACTCTTGCAAATGTTCCATGTTTTTTTTTTATTATTATTATTTTTTTTATATAAGAAACAACCTAGTTTCTAAAAACGAAAAAGGAAAGTTTCTAAAAACAAATTAAAAAAGTTTCTAAAAAACAAATTAGGAAAGTTTCAAAAAAAAACAACCTAGTTTCTAAAAATAAAAAGTTTCTAAAAAAAAAAAGAAAAAGGAAAGTAAACTAGTTTCTAAAAAAAAGAAAAAGGAAAGGAAATTAGTTTCTAAAAACAAATTAAGAAAGTTTATAAACCTAAAAATAGAAAGCTAAGTTAATTTCTAAAATAACTCAAATAAGGGGATAACAGAAAATTTCAGTAGCTTATGTCAAGGTTTATGGACCTCTAAACAACCATATATGATGAGAATTAATGCGTAATAGACATATACAACTAAACCCTAAATATGTAATGCATTCCCTTATAAGAACCCTAGGCTCTAATACCAAATTTGATGTAGGACATGAAAATTAAATATGATATGCAAGATATCAGGCTTTAGATTATACAAATTTAGAAACAATCACCTAAAATTCCACATCCCACACAAAAGTTCAAACATTCAAGCAAGGGGAATCTCTGCGGGTCCAGACCATCATCCACACATGCACAACAATCAATCCTTAATCTAAGGGATACACCAAATTTAATTCATAGAACCCTAGGGTAAGAAAAAGGGCAAATAAATTGAAAGTAATGCAATCTAGGGTTAGGGTTAGAGAGAATAGGTATGAGATGAGTAAAATAGGCAGAAATCTGAACTTAGAGATAGTCCTCGTAAGCGGATAACGGGCCAGGCCTGTCGCACGTGCGAGGGGGCGCCGAACGCGGAAAGCGCTTCCTTGGCTCTGGTCGGCCATGGGAGGGCTTCAAAACCCCCAAGTTTCGTGTCGATCGGATGCGCGGTCTGTGCATGGTGCTCCGCCGAATTTTCATCCCTCCTGTAGGGCCAGAATCTGAAATTCTACTGTAAAGAGGAAAACTGTTACAATAAAGGACAAATTTGAAGCGCGGATGGTGGTAGGAGATGAGAAATAAAGATCGTAGAGGATGGAGGCGAATTGGGATCGATGTGGCTTCGCACCACGGAAGTTAGCCCTTCGATGAAGGAAAAGCTTTGCACCCAATTGGATTTCCACAACTTGAGAACTCAAAGGAGTAGAAAAACGCAGAATTTTTATTGAGCTTCAATCAATAAAAAAGCTACAAGGGGTGCCTATTTATAAGAAAAAACCTATACGCCAAAACTCGCGCCTTGTGCGCAACCTATTACTTGGCGATGAAGTAAACCAAAATAAAAACTAATCGAAGAAATCTAAAGCATCCATGATACTCTAAATAACATTAATAAACAAAACTTAAAATATAAGATTAATTCGACTAGTGGGTCACGATCATGAGATCCCATGATGGGCTTTACTTGACTACCGGACCCACTCCAACTAACCAAAACTCAGTCTTCTAGCTAGGACCCTGGATGTCGTCATCTGTAACGTCCCGGAAAAATCCGTACAAAGACCCGAGTATCACCTCACGCAGAAATCACTCAAGACCAAATCCTTTAGAAATTAGACCAGAATTAGCTAGTGTTAAACTGGAGTACCTGTGAAATTAGCACTAATCAGTTTAAATGTAATCTGCAAGACCCAAAACGTGCAGAATCATTAACACTACTTTACCCTGAAATCTAGAATCAATCTCTAAATCCGGTTGCTCTCGGGAGCACCTTGAAACTCCGTATCGGACCTGGACCGCACGTCGAAAGTCCGATGACCACGAAACTATACGAATATGACCGCTTTACTGGGATTGACAACCATCTCGGAAATCAAGTCCTAACAGTGTCCAGAAACGCACAACTTGAGCCCGGAGCGAAGTGTGTGAGAAACGCGAATATCTTTAGAAATTGAACTCAGATTTAAGTGATTTGGGCCGTTCGCTTGCGGGTCAAATCTAAGCTTGCAGGCCGTCAGAATCTGACCCAATTACACCCTCGGATCAGAGAAAATTTCCAACTCATGTCAGTGCACTTGTGGCCCTGATCGAGTACCATGTGGATTGGGCGTTGAATCAAACGGTCCGCTACGGTCGATCTGTAAATCCGATCGAACTAAAAACTCAGCTTGACCTAAATCCAATGTCAGGGAGCTTAAGTCCGACCGCATGTTGAAGAGAGGCCACCAGAAGTGCTCTATTGGACTGAAACAGACGCCCTTTGGATATAACCTAAGTATACCTTGGCCCTGGGGCCATTTCCATCAGTCCTGGGCCTATATAAAGGCTTAAAACCCTCTCTCTCTCTCACTCCATACGAATTTGCTAACCTAGGTGAGAGAAGAGAAAAGAAAGAGAAGGAAAGAGAGAAAGTGTAAGGGAAGTTAGGGTTTTGCTACAGAGATCGTCCCCTGCCGCTCTACGTATCGAAACACCGCTACCGTGTTGCTATTCCGGCGATTCTGGTTCCGTTCTTAGGTAAGAAATCCTAACCCTAACCTATTTTAGATATTCAAATAGAACAGATGGTAGAATAGATAACCTATTCCCTGTTATAGGTTGTTGTGCTGCCGTAGACAAAGACTTAGTGTTTGAACTGAGTTCGTACAAGTCTACAGGCGTAAGGTACGGACTATGAACGTTTAGGTTATGGTTTTCAAGGCTTTCAAAGTCGGTTAATGATTTATAACTGATTTGGGTGCCATTTCACATGTTAAATGCGATGTTTCCTTTCGCTTTATAGATATATATGAACTATGTTGAGTATAGTGTACTCCATGTGTTAGTTGAAATGATTGAATGTGTATAGAATTTGGATTCGTGTTTGACAAGATTATCCGTCGTGGATATAGGGTTTTTGTAAGTGCGACAACCCTTTGGCGAATGGATTCGCCCTAATACATGTTATGGCCAACATACGCCATGTATGTTATAGTGTGTAGTCTAAGTGTTTGTTGAAATGACTGAATGAATACGGGATTATGATTTGTGCCTGCCGTGTCTATGGAATGCAAATACATGATTGTTGTGTATGCGACAACTCCTTGTTAGAAGGATCTGTCTAAGTATATGTTATAATCAACACATGTTATGTATGTTAATATGTGTAGTCTAAGTGCTTGTAAAAATGTCTGAATGAATATGGAATTTGGATCTGTGCTTGCCATGATTATTAACTATGAATATATGCTTGTTGTGTATGTGGCAACTCCTTTGTAAAAGGGTTTGCCAGGATATATGTTACAACTAGTCTAATACATGTATGTTGAAATGTGCAGTCTAAGTGTTTGACAAAATACCTGAATGAGGAAATGCTTGTTGGAATGTATTTAATGAGGGTGTTGAGATAGAATTCTCAATTCCCTTCTCTATAATTACAGTTCCCTTTATGTAACCTATCTTACTACTATGTGTTGTACGGATGAAATGCCTACGTAAGATAACATGTGTATTATGTGTTTGTCGAAATGCTCAACTAAGATTTATATTTAGATTTGGTTGTCACATGCTGTCATTGATTATCACTTGCGAATGCTATCATTTAAGTATGATTGGGACTACTACGTAGTCCAGGCAATCGGTAAAAATTCCTGGTTAAGTGGCTGAACTAGTCTTGCCACATTGGATGAGTTCGGTGAATTCGAGTCATACGATGATTGTCGACAGTGGTACCATGTCGACTAATTCAGCGTACGCTCGTACCAATCAAACTTGTCAAGTAACCCGATTGGCCTATTGTGTGTTTACCATATATGGACACTACTGCTTGAATCAGTACCAACTTACTAGTGCAAAGCCCGTTTAACCTTGGTACCATGATCCACTAAGACTCATGAGCCGGGCATGGTGGTATAGGACACCGTGGTCGAGCTATCGGCCTACGTGGGGCGACGAGCTTCCCCGTAGTGACCAGTGAGCAACCCAAACTCGTGAGCCGAATACGGTGGTATGGGACACTGTATTCGAGCTGTCGGCCTACACTGGCGCAGCCTGGCTGTGGTCCCCAGTCGGGTCGGTGACGAGCCTTCGAAAATAGACTGCTAGTTGGTAGGGCGTTAGTGAAGTGACCTTGAGTATAAAATGGGCCTACCCCGGCGCAGCCTGGCTGTGGTCCCTAGTCAGGTCGATGACGAGCCTTTGAAAATAGACTGCCAGTTGGTAGGGCGTTGGTGGTAGTGACCTGAATTTGCCTATCGTATGTGATGAACTAGGATTGACGACCTTAGATAGATCATTGTTTGGGTCAATGATATAAAGGGGGGTACCTTAGCTTCCCAATCCTGCTATATGAAAAGGTCTAATAAGAACTCGGTAATCACGTTCATGTACCGCATTGCATGTGCGTTTGGCGTTGGAGTTGAGCACTGTGGAAGGGGTGCATGCCGCGACCGTGAGATGAAGTTCACAGAGGGAGTGCAGGCGAGGGCATACATCATTAATACATATCATCCTTGCATTAACCAGAGTACTTAGGATTGCTTGATTGTATTGCTTTATCATTACTGCGTGACTGAATTGATAACATGTTAACCTTTGCTTTATAGCTCCACTGAGTTGATCACTCACTCCCATGTTTTGGGACGGTGTTTTAAAACACCAACCAGACCCTGTTGTAGTTGCAGATGATGGTGATGCTTACGTAGCGAAGCCGGACTTTTATGATGATGAGGAGTTCTCCTATATGCAGCTATCAGGCGGGTCTATGTAGGCCATGTTCTGATCGGCGGGGATTACTGGGATGTTGACTAGACAATATTACACATTTTGTATATTTTGGAATTTTACATGTAATTAATTGACCTAGTAACATGATCATACTCAGGAGACTTACAATCACTTATATGCTTTATATACTTATCACAGTCTTCCGTTAGCGTACTTTAATTACCTCTGGAGTATGATATGGTGTTTTGGTATAATCTCATTCATGTTTAAGGCACTAATATGGACAACATTTAATCATCATTATCTATGTTGCATAAGTGATGAGTTGGAACTCGGGAGTTGAGTCTATACTTGACCCCCAATTTTCAGCGCGTTACATCATCCATCCAGATCGACGGTGGAGCCCTCCTCCTTGCATACGTACATAGGAGGCGGCGTGCGTGTGCATGCATGCATGATGTCCCCATCACCATCTGGCATGGAGTACTATCCACCGTGATAGACGAAACTGCTTCTCCAACTTCTTCCAAAAGAGGCGAGGGCATAGAAGGGCCCCATTCATTTGCCCTGTCACCAACCTTGGAACACAATCAAGGATATTCCCCACTTCAATGCCTTCCAAATAAAAGATGTTCTTAAAGCATTTCAACTTCCAATGCAATATCATCAATAGACTCAAGGATAACGACTGTCTTTGTCTTAATTCTCCACACCATGGATCTACACCTTTCTACAATCGAGCCATAGAAAAATCTAGTGTTGCAGTCTCCCTCTTTTAGCCATATATTCCTAGCTTTTTGTTTTCAAAAGATTTCCTCTTGAAGTTGCACTTTTGATAGTGGGTCTTGGCAAGCTCAAGTTTTCTGCAATCTTTATCTGATCTCGATCTGAGAAACCCCGATTAACATCAAGTGTGGGCATCTACTCCATGGTTCTGAATGATGGTATTGGTCACCGTATCGACCTGGTGGAAAAATGATATGAATAGCGTCACTTACTAGTATCGAGGCCGTATTGGGCCATATCAGCTTGTATTGGTCAGAACTTTTTTAAAGCAAAAAATAAAATAAAATGCGGAAATATATTAGAAAATAGGAAAATTGAGATTTTCAAGAATCTATCTTTTTTCGTGTGTTTTGACAATGTATTGAATGGTGTATCGGACCGTTCTTTGATAACAATGTAATGTTATCCTAACAGGTTAACCAACTATAAGGTGTGGTGTTGATTTTATTTTATTTTCTATAAATTGTTGATATGTGTTAGAACTTGATATCATATATTGCTTATATGATTATCTATTAACTAATATAATTTTTATAAATTTATTTAAAAAACAGAAAACACCCAAAAAGTAACTCTCTTTTTTTTTTTTTTTAAGATGAGCATTTTATTGAAAGCCAAATTTATATTTTTTAAAAAAGAAAAAGAAAAAAAAAGAAAAGAAAAAGAAAAGAAAGTTACTCCATAGTAGCTAGAAACCCCCAAAACAAAGAGAAGAACTACATAACCCAATCTCTAAACAAAATTAGAACCTCGAAAACACCCCCGCTTGGAAACTCTATAGTTGTGGGAACAACAAATTGTTTCTTTCTCGCCCAAATCCGCCAAATGGACCGCTGAAGGATAATCCTCCACATCTTTTTCCCTAGGGCTACTCAAAAATTAACTTGAAACTAGAAAAAATGTAGAAAATATTTTTTAAATCAAAGCATGTGTGAAATAATTAGATCCATAGTCTTCTAATACTCCTCATGCATCATAACAAGAATTTATAAAATTAAAAAATAATAAAAATAAAAAATAAAAAATAAAAAAACGACTTAAAATTTTTTTTATGAAATTTTTAGAAAAAACATGTGTAAATAAAAAAGAAATTAAAAAAAAAAAAAAAAAAAAAAACTCAAATCTTCAACAAATCAGTAGATCCATATTTTAATATTCTTCAAGAATCAGAAAAATAAAATAAAAACTAATTTAAAAATCTTTCTGAAATTTTTTTAAATACCTTTGTAAATAAATAAATAAAAGAAAAAAGAAAAAGCCCCAAATCTTTAATAAATCAACAGATTCATGGTCCTCTAATACTCCTCAAGGTCATAACAAGAATTGAAAAAAAAAATAAAAATAATTTAAATTTGTTTATAAAATTTTTAGAAAATACCTACATAAATAAATAAACCTTCAAATCTTCAACAAATCCATAGATCCAGTCTTCTAATATTCCTCAAGCATGACAATAAAAATCAGTAAAAAAAAAAAAAAAAAAGGTACTTGAAAACGTTTTTCCTAAAATTTTCAGAAAATAACCACATAAATAAATAAATAAATAATTTTTTTTAAAAGGGGAAAACACCTCAAATCCAAATTAAATCCACCAATATTTAATCGAAATAATTTATATTGTTGTTTCAATGTGATTCCAGATTGAAAAAGCAACAAAAAAAAAGTATTTTTTTTTTACCTTTTCTACGATTTTTGTAAAACCAGACCCGGGAGGTTCAATTCTTCGATTTGATGCAAAAAAAAAAAAAAAAAAAAAAAACCAAGTTTCGATCTTCAAAATTGGTCTAGATTTGGTCGGAAATGGCTTTAAAATAATCCCTCTCTATACGTAAATTAAAAGGAAAAGAGAGGGGGGGGGGGGGGGGGGGGAACAAAACAAAACAAAGAAAACTTTTTTTTTTTTTTTTTCAAGTCATCTTTAGGCTATCAAATATCAATGTTAATACAGCTCAATACGGAAAATATGGGCCGATGCAGCACCGTTTTTTCATAACAGGAAGGTCACAATGTGCCTTTAAGTTCTATATATCCTTGATATCATAGTCCAAAGACAGAACACCATTCCTAGATCAAGCTATCTACAACCTTATGCCTTCCTGCAATTGTCCTTTTGAGAACGTTTGCGTGAGCCATATCGATAATTGATTCTTGAAGATATATTCAACACTTACGAGGTGCAAATCTTTGTGTTGAACTTTGAATCTGTGAGTTCAGTGTATCCTAAAGACAATTTTTCATCTCCTTTCTTTAACACTTGGAATACCCAACAATCGCAGCAAATCTATCTTAAGATATTGACTATTCAAGTCAACACTTGAACCCACAAATCTGTATTTTCCTTTTTTTCTTTTTTAATTTCTTCATTTCTTCCATTGGGTGCTACTCCCCATATTCCAACAATTATGAATAGAATGAGGCTACCTTGCCACTCTAGTTTTGTTACTCTTTATGAATTGAATCAAATTATTGCAATTCAGTTCACAGAGCATCCAAAAACAGCTAGATGTTTCCTTTTCCAATAATTGACATATTCCAATTCTTTGGAATATCCAAGCAATCTAATCACTATTTTTCCTTTTCAAGAAAATTGAATCGTAAACGTGAGACTCTAAACCAAAATGCTGAAAACTTAAATCATTGTTTTAATTAGACCCAAAATTTAGAAGAGAAGATAGTGTCTGAATAAACATCATGGACATACCAATTCATTTCAACAACAAACTAAGCAGTGGAGTCCAGAGGAGCATCAGAGATCGTCTCACAAGTCATGTTAATGGCACGGTCTTCCAACTTTAAGCGCCTCGAATTCTTGTGAAGATGTGACTGAATTTCTGCTCTTGCCTGTAGATTATAGTATGTGGATCATTGAATGTGATTGATCGTGGAAGCTTTCTCTTGGAGTTGCATTGCACCAATTATCAGCTGAGAGTCTACCTCAATCCACAGTTTCTCAATAAACCATAATCTTCAATGTTGCAAATGGTTCTCTCTTTCTTGGAGACATTGAGAGGCCTCCTCAAGGAAAACATAATTAGATTGAGATTGCCTTCAAGAAGACATGAGAGACCAATGTTACCTAAATCACCAATCCCCTTATGTTTACTGTTCCAAATCCCATGATCCGGATTGTGGGTCATTTGCAACCTGGATGCTACTCTTACCTATCCAAAACTATGGTTATATACTCCCAGTGTGGATTAAGTCGTAATGTCAATGTACATTGAGAACGTAGAGATTTATACTTGTATTATGGATGTGAGACCACTAATAATAATACCATCATTTTATACATAAATTAGAATATTGATTCATATATTAAACTGTACACATACCTAGTGTATGTACTAGGGTGACCCAAATGATCTTACCCTAGTGTACCACATATTGAAGGTAGTAGCGTACCATATACCTATTCCAGCATCACATAGAGCAACCTGAGATCCAGTTAACCTTGTGACAAACCCTAGAGAAAAGGCAAAAGAAAGTGACTTCATGATGAAAACCTTTCTTGCAGAAGTAACAATAATGACTTGAAAGTAGCTTTAGGTTGTGTTGACAAGTTCAACTGAATCCAATTACAACAATGTAACTCGATAAAGAAACAACAACAACCAAAGTCGGGCTTGCACTACTCTGTACATCCTGAGAGGCAAACCCAAAGTTGAAAGTACTTCTGCTTCATGTCCAAACTAGAAACATGTGGAATTGCAATTGGGGGTTTGGTTGTCACTATGAATTAAAATGGTGCAAAACCCTGGTTAACAAATTCGTGTTCAAAGGACTTGAATTGCAGTCAGTTCAATTGAGCATCCAAACACGCCCCTAATTATTTTCTTGAAACTAAAGTGACCATCAATGGCATAAAAATGCAAGCTGCACACAAAAATATCTCCAATAAATATGAATGGTGGAGAATTGAAAGGTGAGCTTCAATAATTTACTAAAGAGCTTCTAAAGAGACTCAACAAATTGGATTTTACCTCTTCTTGCATTCAGATGTTTAAAGCCAACTACCACAGCATTCACTTTTGGAATGTTGAAGTTTTTTCCTTTGCTTGTAATGCCTTTCTGAATCACCTGCAATCTAGGTGACGACAACTATACATTTGTTGGTATGCATCAAGAAATTATGCTGATTCCATTAGATTACATGCCTTCTAACTGACTTAGCATTCGGAGGTTCTGATTGCAGCTCCAGAAACAGGACAAATCCAAGACCTCTCCAAATTGAGAATGGTAAAATAACTCAAGTTGTACTCATCCACCATACACATGGAATAAATTCCTACCAATCCAGATCATCCAACTAATGTACCCCAATTTGGATGGAGCTTGGCACTAAAGATGCTCTAACTCAGTGATCACAAGCATCACATTGGCGACTATCACATGGAAGGTTGAAAGAAAATGATCAACACTCCAAATTCACAGAGATTAAGTCAGTTAAGATCATCCAAATAGTGTGACTTTCATGATGTCCTCTATCTATAGTGAGACCTACAATTTGGAAAGTGCAAAACTGGAACAGTTGCCACACTTGAGAGAGGTCCGGTTCCCAACCATCTACCATATTTCGTCACTCTCCGAACCCTTCAAGCAATGAATCTCTTCATTGATTAATCATAACTCCCATTCCCTTCATCTCTTCATTCTCAGATCTTGTGGTTTGCATCATGAAAACTATGTAGTTAAATTTTTTGGATTTATTGCAATTGGTATTGATCTTCAATCCTAGTAGGATCACAGCTCTATACTTCTGATCTAGCTATTACTTGACCTATTATGACATTATGTTAGTAAGTCTTACAACAACATTGTAGACATCTAGTATGAGATTAGGTTATCATTACCATAAAGCAAATAGTCATCAGTTATCAACTTACTATACTTATCAGCCTTCCGCACAAAGTTAACCAGTTAATGGAGCCATAGTTATAAAACTCAGTGACTCAGCTCAAAACTTGGCCTAATCAACTCAACTCGAGATATTTGAGTCCCTTGGAAACTTGCTAATGAGCCTGAATTGGTCAGGACTCAACAAGACACATTGAGTCTGCACACAAAAATATCTCCAATAAATATGAATGGTGGAGAATTGAAAGGTGAGCTTCAATAATTTACTAAAGAGCTTCTAAAGAGACTCAACAAATTGGATTTTACCTCTTCTTGCATTCAGATGTTTAAAGCCAACTACCACAGCATTCACTTTTGGAATGTTGAAGTTTTTTCCTTTGCTTGTAATGCCTTTCTGAATCACCTGCAATCTAGGTGACGACAACTATACATTTGTTGGTATGCATCAAGAAATTATGCTGATTCCATTAGATTACATGCCTTCTAACTGACTTAGCATTCGGAGGTTCTGATTGCAGCTCCAGAAACAGGACAAATCCAAGACCTCTCCAAATTGAGAATGGTAAAATAACTCAAGTTGTACTCATCCACCATACACATGGAATAAATTCCTACCAATCCAGATCATCCAACTAATGTACCCCAATTTGGATGGAGCTTGGCACTAAAGATGCTTTAACTCAGTGATCACAAGCATCACATTGGCGACTATCACATGGAAGTTTGAAAGAAAATGATCAGCACTCCAAATTCACAGAGATTAAGTCAGTTAAGATCATCCAAATAGTGTGACTTTCATGATGTCCTCTATCTATAGTGAGACCTACAATTTGGAAAGTGCAAAACTGGAACAGTTGCCACACTTGAGAGAGGTCCGGTTCCCAACCATCTACCATATTTCGTCACTCTCCGAACCCTTCAAGCAATGAATCTCTTCATTGATTAATCATAACTCCCATTTCCTTCATCTCTTCATTCTCAGATCTTGTGGTTTGCATCATGAAAACTATGTAGTTAAATTTTTTGGATTTATTGCACTTGGTATTGATCTTCAATCCTAGTAGGATCACAGCTCTATACTTCTGATCTAGCTATTACTTGACCTATTATGACATTATGTTAGTAAGTCTTACAACAACATTGTAGACATCTAGTATGAGATTAGGTTATCATTACCATAAAGCAAATAGTCATCAGTTATCAACTTACTATACTTATCAGCCTTCCGCACAAAGTTAACCAGTTAATGGAGCCATAGTTATAAAACTCAGTGACTTAGCTCAAAACTTGGCCTAATCAACTCAACTCGAGATATTTGAGTCCCTTGGAAACTTGCTAATGAGCCTGAATTGGTCAGGACTCAACAAGACACATTGAGTTGACACAAAAACTCGGTCAGCTTGGGGGGGGGGGGGGGGGGTCTCACAAGCAAGTGCACTACCAGTGTGCTATGACACGTATTTGTGTTTGAATGAGAGTATTTAAAAACTATGTTATTTTCAAATATACCACATAGGCTGGATACTTCTAAACTTAAATATCGAGTCAAGTCAACTAAAGACTCGTTGAGTCTTCGAGTTGACCCGACCCAGCTAGATATTGAGTAGAGTTAAGTCGAGTTAAGTTTTTGAATTATCGATGGAGCAAGGGTTACATCGCTAGTTCTAGTAAGATGAGGCCACTAACAAAAATGTTTTTTTTTTTTTTTTAAAGGAAATATCCTAATTAATTTGTCTAAAAAAACCTACAAATTAGAGCTAGAAAACTAATGAATGAGTAAATGGGTTATTTCACGGAATATTGCCTAAATTTGGAATGAAGCAACTTGTGCAGTTCTCACTAACCATTTAGATGTCTTCACACAATGTTGCGTGCGGGAAAGCTTTCAAGAAGATATTGGAAGATGCATATAGATATTCCTACAAAGTGCAGCATGTAGGAAAGCTCTGAAGAAGATATCGGACGACCAAAGAAGAACATTCATTACAGCAAGTAAAATGAGCTGATGTTCAATTGGCGTTCAACAAATCACCTCTCATTCGCCCTAGGGGACAAATTTATTAAGCATTCCAAGGTATTCTTGACCTTTTTCACCCTCTGTGAGCAAGCCCACTAACATAGATGTAGTGGATGCATCCACAAAAAAATATCTTTTAGCCATTTCACCAAGAAGGTGCATTCCCCTGACGGTCTCATTGTTTTGTAGAAAACCCCTAATTAATGCATTGAAGGTGACACTGTCTGGTTGGCAACCCTTCTCTTCCATTTGCAAGAACAATCCATTAGCTCCTCCATAAGCCCTTCTTTACAGAGCCCATTGATTAACGTGTTATATGTTCTAACATTATTCCCTAAGCGCTTGGCAAAGGCCCAACTAAAAAGCTCCTTCACATATTTGAGTTCCTTAGCTTTGCACATCCCATTGATAAGGACATCGAACACTGCATTATTTGGTTTAATTCCTCTAATTTCCATCTCATTGAGTAATTTCATTGCCTCAATAGGACGCTCATTTTTACACAGCCCGTCCATCAAAATGGTGTATGTGAGGATATTCAGACATTGTCCATGAGTTTGCATCTCATTGAAGAGCTCTTGTGCAGCCACAACTCTCCGTACCCGGCACAGCCCACATATAAGAGTACTATAATTAACAACATTAGGCTCCAATCCCTTGCAAGGCATTTCTCGGAAAAGCTGCATAGCCTCATCCACCATCTGATTCTTGCAATATCCATCAATTAAGATGTTACAAGTCACGACACTAGGCTTATGGCCTTTAGACACCATGTCATCAAATATCTTTAAGGCAGCATCCATTTGGCCAGTAAAGCAGTAGCCATCCATCAATGCATTGTATGTGATTACATTAAGCTTCTCACCTCTTTGGGTCATCAATACTAGTAATCCATGGCCTTCTTTAATCATTCCTTCTTTGCAAAGAGCATTCACCAGTATGCTAAAGGTTGTCACATCAGGAGAGATTCCTCCATCCAACATTTCCTCAAACAGAATCATTGCTTCTTTCCACTGCCCTAAATTGCATAGTCCATGAATTAAAGAACTGTAAGTGAAAACATTCAGCCGAATCCCTTTACCAACCATTTCTGAGAAGAGGTTAAGGGCCTCCTTTGTGAGCCCATCTTTGCATAGACTGTCGATGATTGAGGTATAAACCAGAAGGTCAGGCCTACATTTACCCGCACCCTTCTCCAATTCCCGGAGCAACCCAAGCGCCATTCCGTTATTCCCCGACTTGCAAAGACCGTCGATAAGTATCCCAAACGTCTCCAAATCATAAGGATATCCCATTTCTACTGTCTTTAGAAAGAAACTACTCGCTTCCCCAATCCGCCCTTCCATACAAAACCCCTTAATAAAAGTAGCTAGAGTCGCAGCATCGGCTCATGGCCACATTTCAGGATGTTGCTGAGAACAGCGAAACCGAAACCAACGCCATTCAAGCGGCAAAAACAATTGAGAAGAATGTTCCATGTATAGATATCGGATGGGATCCCTAACCAATTCATCTCTCGATGAAAAGAAATCACGGTTGAATAGTGTCTCATTCTAGCAACCATAGCTAACAGGTGATTGAAGGTCTGGACGGAAGGCAGCAGCTGCGAGCGAAGCATACGGTCAAAGAGGCCGACTGCATCCTCTAACCTCACAAAAGCACCGACTCAGATCGAATTGGATAGATCATTCACCAAATGGTTGAATTTGGTGGGAGTAGGGATCTTGTTTTTTATGATTTTAGAATCAGGGGCAGAAATGATAATTTTAATAGAGATCAAGAGAAAAGAGGTTTACCCCTTCAAGCACTGGCAACGGCGGCTCTTCTCGACAACATTCTCCGAAATCAAAGATTTTTGAGAGAAGGGGTGCAACAGCCAACATGTAGTTCCTGTGGTCGGAAACTATGTGGGGCCTACATTGATGACCGTGAAAAATCCACTCTCCATCAGTTTCACAATACCATGATAGTGAAGAACTCCCAAATGAGTCATATACAGAACTCAACTCAGACAAGCCACACCACACGAAATAGCGGGAATTGAATGTCTACCGTTGAACAATTTGTGGTGGCCACAGAAGTTTTGTGGCGCGATAATATCTATACATACAGTTTATCTGAGTTGTACTAACCTTTTGAACGGTTTAGATGGCATATAAACATCATGGTTGGCTCCAAGAAGGTCTCAACGATAGGCCATTCTATTCTAACTGTTTCATGTGGTGTGACCCAGCTGAGTTTTGAATCAGGATGATTTTTTCAATCTGAATCCAGTACTGTTCTTGTCTTTAAAAACTGTTAGACGGAGTGGATTTCTCACATGCCTGTGGAAGGGGCTCATTTTAAAAGGAAACGGACTGGCTACTACCCCTGCCACCCGCTAATGGCTGATGGTCGGTGCTCTGTCGGCCCCACATGATGTATGTGTTTCATCCATGACGTCCATTTATTTTTCTAGATCATTTTGTGGTATGGGACCAAAAATGAGTTATATCCCAATATCAAGCAAACCACATTACAGGAAACAGTTTTGAATGAACGTCAATCATTAAAAACTTTTTGAGGGACATAAAAGTTTTCGATCAAGATGATCTTTGTTTTTTCCCTTCATCTGGGTATGTATGACCTAATCAACAGATTGGATGTCAAATAAACAGTACATTGGGCCTTAGGAGGATTTTAATGGTGGATATCTAATCACTATTGTTTTCATGTGGTGTGGTACACCTGAGATTTATAACCATCTCATTTTTTGGATAAATCCCTAAAATGATCTTAAAAAATGGATGAACGTGATGGATGAAACACATACATCATGCGGGGCCCATAGAGCACCGACCATCAGCCACCGGGCTAGTGGCTGGGGAGTAGCCAATCTATCCTCATTTTAAAAATGAGTCTAGAATTGAACAGATATCCAAAGCTAAAGTGGACCAGAAAAAATAGGAATTCAATACCCACCGTTGAAAATTTTGTGGGGCGATGAAGTTTTAAATCAAGTTGATATTTATATTTTCTCTTCATCTGTGTTTATTTCTTATTAAAATATTGGATAACAAATAAACATCGTTGTGGCCTATGGAAGGTTTTAACTGTATATGTCATTATTCCACGGTTTCCTTGGCATGGTCTACTTGAACTTCCATATGCTTCAATTTTGGGATCTGCCCTAAAATGATTCGGAAAAGCAGATGGACACCCAATCCAAGCTGTTCATCCATTTTGCCCCCTCATTTTAGGGCATGAATTCAAAAAAAACTAGATCATAAGCTCAAGTGGAGCACATCATAGGAAAGAGTGGTGATTGCACACCCATGGTTAAAAACTTCTTGAGGCCAAAAAACTTTTGGATCATACTGATATTTGTGATTTTACTCGGGTACGAGGGACCTTATAAACAGGTTGGATGACAAATAACCAGGGACTAAAAAGGGTTTCAATGGTGGGTATCATTACCCCATATTCTTGTGTCGTGGCTCACTTGATCTTCCGGTCTACTTCTTGGGAGTTCATGCCATGAAATAAACTGAAGAAAAAAAAACGGATAGATTGTTTGAAAATAATCTATGTGGGACACAGATTGCCAGGGACTGGGATTTGGTAGTGAGACCACAGTACTGAGGTCGCTAGTGGTAGGTGCTCTTAAAAAGCTCTTTGGGCCTCACCATGATGCATGTATTTTATCCCGTGTCCATCCATTTAGCTGGCTCATGCCAAAAAAAAAAATGAGACGTCCAAATCTTAAGTGGACTACCCCATAGGAAGCAATGGTGATTGACACCCATCTTTGAAAAATTATTATGTTAAAGGGACTCGGATTGGGCACCCCTCCAGGAACGGTTCACTGTTGGTAAATGTGGAAAAAGCTCTCCCAACCCCACCATGATGTATGTGTTTTATCCATATTGTCCATTCATTTTTTACTGCTCATTTGATGGCATAATAAATAAATAAAGGAGACAGGTCCAAACCTAAGGTGGACAACACCACAAGATACAATGGTGATTGATCGCCCACCATTAAAAACTTCTTAGGGCCCACTATAATGTTTATTTGCCATCCAACTTGTTGACTAGGTTAGATAGATCTAGACGAAGGGAAAAATTAAATATCAGCTTGATCCAAAACTTTTGTGGGCCCCATGAAGTTTTTGATGGTGGGAGTTCTACCACCACTCTTCCAGTGGTATGCTTCACCTGAGATTTGGATCAGCCTCATTTTTTTAGCTCATGCCGTAAAATGAGTTGAGAAAACAAATTGATGGCATGGATAAAACACAAACATCATGGTAGGGCCAACATAGTTTGCATTGAGGTGGATCCTAAGGGGCACTACTGAATCAAAGTTCATGTTAAAGAGGTTGCATGATTCAATTTGGCATTAGTAAAGCTATACATGAGTCGAGTTAGCTCAGTCAACTCACTTGACTCAATTAAAAAAAGCTTGACTTGCCTCGGCTCCAAACTGGATTGGACCGAGTCAAGTTGATTTTTGAAGCTTGAAAATATTTCGAGCTTGCTTGAGCTTGACTCGACTCAGTTTGAACCCCAACTTGGATTAAATCGGCTAGGTGATTCAGTCATTTGATCTTGATGTTGCCGAGTGTTTGATGAAATGCCTTAATGAAGTGTTATTTTGTATAAACTTAAAGTCAATGAAACCATTTTAAGCGGGGTAGACTAAAATGAACCAGAATAATATAGACAGTATGTGCCCTACCACGTGTATAAACTTGAAGTCAATAAAACTTATGCAAGAGGAATACTAAAATCTTTACTTACTACCCTTAGGCAATTTCGGGGACGAAATTGATTTTTAAAGGGGGTAGATTGTAACATCTCGGATTTTTCTCAACTTGGCAATGGACGCCCTTGGACGTGGAACTGCCCTAGGACCTTATTCTGTTGTAATTAGGGCGTGATTTAGTTAAGTATTAACAACTTGAATCACTTTATATATAAACTACAAAGGCCCAAGTACTACCTCAGGCAGAAAATCAAATAGGACCAAATCCTTTAGAAATTAGACAAGGATAAACTAGTGGTAACCTAGATTACATACGAAATCCGCACTAAGCACTTTAAATATGATCTGCAAGACCCAAAACTTGTCGAATCGTTAACGCTACATTACCCAAAAATCTAGGATCAATCTCATTACCCGGCTGCTCTCGAGAGCATCACGAAACTCCATATCAAATCTATACCGCACATCGAAAGTCCGATTAACGCGAAGTTAAGCGTTTAGGACCACCTTGCTGGGCTTGACAACCATCTCAGAAATCAAATCCAGATAGTGTTCCGGGGCTATTCGCTTGAGCCCGGAGCGCGGAGTGTGAAAAAAATGTGGTTTTCTTTAGAAATTAAATCTCATTTAAGTAATCTGAGACTTGTCATTTGCAGGCTTGATATAAGCAATCAGACCGTCAGAATCTGACCCAAATACATCCTCGGATCAGGAGAAATTTCATATACATTGCGGTGTACTTGTAACCCTGATCGAGTTGCGGTGACCGTTGAACTGAAACTGGTCCGCCACGTGTGATCTGGAAATCCGATCGGACTGAAAACTTAACTCGACCTAGATCCAAGGTCAGTGAGCTTAAGTCCGACCGCACGCAGAAAAGGGGACTCTGCCACGTGTGATCTGGAAATCCGATCGAACTACAAACTTAACTCGACCTAGATCCAAGGTCAGTGAGCTTAAGTCCCACCACACGCAGAAAATAGGACTCCAGAAGTGCTCCGTTGAGACGGAACAACCTCACTTTGGACATAACCTATGTATACTATGACCTTGGGTCTAATTTGGTGAGTTTTTAGCCTATATAAGGACCTTAAACCCTCACTCCCTCATTCCATACGAATTTGAGAAAACCTAGGAGAGAGAAGAAAGAAAAGAGAGAGAAAGTGTGAGAGTAGTGGGAGCATCTTCCTAATACTCTATCCCACTGCTATACGTGCTTAGCCATCACCTTCTAATCACTCTTCTGGCGATTCTGACATCATTTTTAGGTAAGGAAACTCTAACCCTAACTTGTTTTAGGGTTTCAAAGGTTATAAGTTGCGAAATAGCTGACTTAATTCATGCTATAGATTGATATAGCATCGTTGAAGAAGACTTAGCATTTCTACTAAATTCGTTACGTTTCTACGGCATAAGGTGCGGACTTTAAACTTATAGGTTATGGTTTTCAAGGCTTTCAATGTCAGATAATGATATATTACTGATGTGGATGCTATTGCACATGTACAAAGTGCTGTCCGTTTCGTTTTTCAGATATACGTTAACTATGTTGAATATACTGTATTCCTCGTATTTGTAGAAAATACCATATATGTATAAAATACGGATTTATGCTTGTCATGATTAATTGTTGTCTATGTATGCTAGATGCATGTGTATCAACTTCTGGGTGAACGGATTAACCTAATACATGTTATATCAACGTACGTTGCGTATATTATATTGTGTAGCCTAAGTGTTTGTGAAAATGACTGAATGAGTATAGAATTCACATTCGTGCTCGCCATGACTAATTGTCATGGATATATGATTATTGTATAAGCGACAACCCCTTAGCGAAAGGATTTGCCCTAAATCACAACACGGCCAATACATGTATATATGTCTAAGTGTGTAGCCCACGTGTTTGTGGAAATAATTGAATGAGTATGGAACCCGGATTCATGCATACCATGATTATCTGTCGTGGGTATATGCGTGTGGTATATGGGGCAACTCCCTAGTGAAAGGATTTGGCCTAATACCTATGTGATCAACATACGTCATGTATGTTGATGTATGTAGTCTAAAGTATTTGTTGGAATGTCTGAATGAATAAATGTAGCAAATTGTAATGTATAAGGGTGTTGAGATATGTTTCTCAACTCCTTTAACTATGTGTATGCTTTCCTCCATGTACCGTATATTATAGTGTCTGTTTATCTATGTGATGCATATGTATAAATCCATGTTTGAGTTGTATTCCATAAAATGTAAAAACAAAGCCGTGAAGGGTGATGGGGGAGTGGTGTAACGATTCCGTGCAACAACCCTGGCAGCCCTAAAGCGGATAATATCGGACCTTTGATTGTATGATTTAAAATCTTGATTCATTACTGCTTTAACTGTCTTCTAAGATATCTTGTTGTAATTGAATGTGATTGGGACTATTGTATAGTCCAGGCAATCGGTAATAGGCTTTGAGTTCGTGGCTGAGATCTATTCGCCACGTAGGACGTGTTTGACTAACCCGAGCCGTACTAGAATTGTCGACAGTGGTTAGGCCATACGGAGTGCTTACGCACTTCATGTCGATCCACTTGATGTGCGCTCGTGCAAGTTGAGCTCGTCAAGTAACCCGATTGACCCGATGTATGTTCACCATATTTGGACGCTACTGCTTGAACCTAAGGTACCAAACTTACCAGTGGAAACCCCGTTAACCTTGGTACCTCGATCCGCTAAGACTCATGAGCCGGACATGGTAGTATGGGACACTGTGGTCGAGCTGTCGGCCTACGCTGGGGCTATGAGCCTCCCCGTAGTGACCAGTGAGCAACTCAGACTCGTGAGCCGAATACGGTGGTATGAGACACTTAATTCGAGCTGTCGGCCTACATTGATAAGGTGATGGGGGAGTGGTGCAATGAGTGCATGTAATAGCCCTGGCAGCCTTTTATAGTTACCTCGAGCGTACTCTGAGTCTACGTGGAGGCGACGACCCTTCCGTAGCAACAAGAGTATAAACTAGGCCTGTATTGATTTGATGATTAGCCATGTAGGGTGATGGGGGAGTGGTGTAATGAGTGTGTGTAACAGCCCTGGCAGCCCTTTGCAGCGACCTAGAACCGCACCATCGTATGAGATTATCTAGGACTGACGACCCTAGAATGGATCATTGTTTGGGAATAATATAAGGGAGGTACCTTAGTTTCCCAATACTGCTGTATGAAAAGGACTAATAACAACTCGATAATTACGCTCATAACATAACATTGCATGTGCCTGGAAGATGTAGAGCACTGAGGGATGAACGCATGCCGTAGCGTAAGATGGTGTCGCATGAGGGAACATTGGCAAGGGCATGCATCATGACTGCATTTCATACTTGCATTAATAAGAGTATTTAGGAGTGTTTGATTGTACTGCTTTATCATTACTGCTTGACTGAATTGATAACATGTTAACCTATGCTTTATTGTTCCACTGAGTTAGCTACTCACTCCCACGTTACGGGACGGTGTTGTACACATCAACTAGACCTTGTTTGAGTTTCAGATGATGGCGATGCTTGCAAAACGGAGCCGGACTTTTATGATGATGAAGAGGATTTCTCCTTTATGCTGTTTTCGGGCGGGTTCATGTGAGCCGTGTCCTGATCGACGGGGCTTTCTGGGGTGTTGACTAGATGACATTACACCTTTGGTATAATTTAGAAATTTACATGTAATTATCTAACCTGGTAACATTATCACACTCTGAAAACTTACCACAGTTCATATATTTTATATATCTATCACAGTCTTCCGCTTGCTTAAACGAATCGTCTCTGGAGTATGATATGCTGTTTTGGCTTAATCTCATTCATGTTTCATGTACTAATACAGACAACATTCAATCATCAGCATATATGTTGCATAAGTGATGCGTTGGAACTCGGGAGTTGAGTTTATGCTCGACCCCCGATTTTCAGGGTGTTACATATTTCTTGGATTGCCATCATATCAAAGTATCTCGAAATGAGTATTTAAATGAATATTGAATAAACAAATCCCCACAAAAAAAAAAAAAAAAAAAAAAAAAAATTTACATTGTAGGACTACACTTATATCTTGATCTTGATGTTGTTCACCGAGTGTTTAATAGAATGCCTACAAAGCGCTTTAACTGATTTATATTCGAAGTGTGGGAGATTGAAAATGCAATATATGTATTTGAGAAAATCCCACACAAGCTTGAACTCGGCTCAAACTAGCCCAAGCTGCTGACTGAACTAAGCTGAGTTGGCTAGTCAAGCTCGAGGACTGAGCTGAGCCGAGCCGAGCCGAGTTCAAGCTGGGGTTGGCTGCTGGCCAAGCCGAGCCATGCTAAGCTCAACTAGGTTCGACTCGTGTACAGCTCTAAGCATTAATAATATTTTTTTTATAAAAAACTTTCAATTAAAAAGACTTTGACAAGATGAGTGATACAAAGTAAGTCAGAATGATTTGAGTTGATTAAGTGAGTCAACTCATCAAGTTTCCATGTGACTCGGCCAGGTCATTGGCAGATTTGAGTTTCCAGCAAAAATCATACCAAGTGAAGTTGACTCGGCCAAGTTTCAAGTCAAGTCAGCAAGTTTCAGAACTGTGGTTGGAAGTTATTCATTCAAACAGAATAGACTGGAGAGGTTCTACATTGAGTTTTTCATCTACTGAGCTCAACAGGTTGAGAGAAAGTTATTATCTTGTTACCTTAAAAATAAATAAATAAAGCATCCGCCTGTGGAAGACGATGATTAATTGTTATCATTATTCTTTTGAGTGATGGTTAACTGTTATCATTATTCTTTTGAGTGATAAAGATGGATGATTTAGTGATCAAAAGGATTATTTGGAAATTAGTCAAAAGTTGTTAGATGTTTAATTCCATTTTGTACAAAGCAATTGCATGTAGATTCTTTCATGTTCCTTGGTACCACTAAGACTTCTTCACTATTTTCTTGATTGAGGTGGTCAGAAAAACTAGATGTTATATGCTTGGAATTTTTCTGTTAGGCTACATGGATTCTGTTGGAGGGTGCACTTTCTTGTATGCATTAAGCTTGCTTGGAATTTTTCTGTTAGGCTTCATGGATTCTGTTGGAGGCATGCAAATGCACACTCAAATCAGAAACATCTTTGGTCTATACATGCATTAGGAATGATGAAAGCAATACAAAGCTGGCACAGATGTGAGCTGAATTGAGTCACAAAGCCGTATGCATTCGTCACAAACAGTTCATGATTGGACTCATAAGGGTGCTTGAGAAGTTGGGATCTCTTCGAGATCAATCTACTCCAATCGCCATTGAAGTGGGCCATGCAGAGTTCCCTAGAGCAATCAGATTGGCAGAGCAAACTGATGTGAGATTGAGTCATTTTGAATCATCTATCACTACTTCTGACTTGTTAACTAGGAGTTAGTCACTGGCAGCCACAGCAGTTGTGTTTAATTGTAAAATGATAGTAAGAATGAGTATTTTTCTTCCCCATGCTTGCACCTAATTCCACATGCTACCAGCCCAGAATATAAACCTACACCAAGGACATCGGAAAAGCTTCTTACATGAAGTTTGCAAACTGACAATGCATAAACAAGTGACCTACTTTGATTAATCAAAGCTAGACAAATTGCCCATATCCAATACATGACCATACCAACATCAGAAGGCCATGAATGCACAAAAAAATGGACCAAAATCAAGTTGCTACCTGCCAGCACCGGATCTCCATCAATGAATCCACTGCAAAATAAACCATCCAATGCAAACAGCAACAGCTAGCCGCTTATGCATAGATAGACCTTCACATTGGACATCATCTGCACTGAGCTACTAGAAAAAACAATAAAAAAAAGAAGCAGCAAGAAGGAGAAGAGGAAGAAAGAAACCAGCTCCAGCTGCATCAATTTGAATACAAAATGAACCCATGAATCACTGAAAGACTGTCTGACATCTGAGCAGCCCATACAAATAGCACAAGGGGCCAGCCCATCTCATTATAACAACCAAATTCTATGAATCAATCGAAATCAGAACAGATCCTTGGGGCTGTTACTGGCCTGCAATTCTGCACTACAACTTTAAAAACCTTGGAATTTGATAGGATACTGCCCAGCAAAACCCCACTGCTCATGACAAGCAAAGTACCACGAAATTCACTCCCATGAGCTGAAGGATTGAAGGATAGAAGCCCATAGCGAACAGCAAACCAACTGGGCATATGAAGAATAGAAGAGCAACTCCTGCAAAAGGGCAATTAGAGCTCTTAATTGTCAAAATAAAGAAGCTGCAAATCATTTGATGGATCCTTGAACCAAAAGCCACATTCTATATGTATCAACACCAACTGAAACACCCTGGTTCTCAAAACCCGAGGATAGTCGCTCATCGTCGAGAACCCGAGCATTACATTATGAAGTGGACTAACATCCGTATTGATTTAAATCTCTCTGTATAAAATCAGCCAATGAGCAACACTCAAGAAATGTAAGAATAATGAAATGAATAGAAAGCTGGCTTTGATGTAAGCTAAACTGATTGACAAAGCTGTATATATTCATCACAAACAGTTCATGATTGGACTCATATGGGTCCTTGAGATGTCAAGATCTCTTCCAAATCAATCTGCTCCAATCACCATGGAAGTCGGCCATACAGAACTTTCATAGAAAAATCAAACAAGCAGAGCAAACATATGTGAGATTGAGTTGTTTTGAATAATCTGCCACTACCTATGACTTGTTATTATTAGGAGTTGGTCACTGGCAGCCACAACAGTTGGGTTTAATGGTAAAATGACCATACGCATAGGAATGAGCATTTCCGTCTCCGTGCTGGCACCTAATACCACATGCTGCCAGTGTATATGATGTAGAGCGGGTCACAGACACTTTCATGGCAAAGATGGACCAAAAAAGGCCTGATCGCAGGCAGAAATGACCCGGACCGTCAGAACCTTAAAACAGATGTATCTCACAAACCTGGATAAGTTTTTTGACATATTATATGATTTTGAGGGAAGAGAACCAACTTAAGCCAACCAACCCACTATGCCGGGTTACCCACGGCGGATTTGCAAGATTCAATCAGATGGACGGTTAAAATTCCCATTTAATTTCGTTTTTACTATAAATAGTAAGTTTTAATTCGAGTATAACTTTTGATCATTTGGGTTGTAGAAGTCCTGCCCAACATGAAAAGGGAATAGAAAAATTAGGAGAATAACGTGGTTGGTCCGAATTGGACACTTGTTATTTTTAGCCAAAAACCATGGGGTCAAGTAGGAATAGAGGTCGTCTATAGATAGCAAGTTTATTATTTATAATAAGTCACCTTTTTAGGGTGTTTGAGTTGGAGTCTAAGTCTAAAACTCTATCCTAGGTTTGACTTCTTTATTTAAAGAGTTGTAATTTCATTTTTTATCATCAATCAAGTTGTTTTGAATTTATTAGAAATTATTTCTACTTTTATCCCTCGTGAATTTGAGGAAGCTCTGTTAGGAGTCCAAAGAGCTCCATGGATTCGGAGCAGGTATCCCCTGAGGAAGATGGTGATCGACCTCATCATGTCCCTCCCTGCATCAGTATATAAACCTATACCAAGGAGATCGGAAAAGCTTCTCACATGAAGTTTGCAAATTGACAATGCATAAACAAGTGGGCTACTTTTAACTAATCAAAAGTTAGACGAATTGCCCATATCTAAGACATCACTATACCAACATCAGAAGGCCATGAATGCACAGAAAATTGGAGAAAAATCAAGCTGCCACTGGCCTGCACCTAGTCTCCATCAATGAATCCGCTGTAAAATAAACTATCCTGAGCAGATGGCAACAGCTAGCCACTAATGCATAGATTGACCATTAACATTGGACATCATCTGCACTTGGCTAATAAAAAAAAGAAGACGAGAAAAGAAAGAAACCAAGTAAGAAAAAGTAAGAAAGAAACCGGCTCCAACTGCATCAATTCGAAAACAAAAAGATGCTGCAACACATGAATCACTGAAAGGGTGTCTGACATCTGAGCAGCCCATACAAATAGCACATGGGACCATTCCATTTGATGATAACAACCAAACTCTATGAATCAATCAAAATCACAACAGATCCTTGGGGCTATTACTGGCCTGCAATTCTGCACTACAGCTTAAAACCATGGAATTTGATATGAAATTGCCCAGCAAAACCCCACTGCTCATGACAAGCATAGCACCACCAAATTCACTCCCATGAGCTGAAGGATTGAAGGATAGAAGCCCACAGAAAACCAACTGAGCATATGAAGAATAGAAGTGCAAACTCCGGAAAAGAGCAATTAAAGCTCTTTAATTGTCAAAACAAGAAGCTGCGAATCAAATATGGAGCCTTAAAACAAAAGCCACATTCTATCTTCATCAACACCAAAACTCATGACTAACATACATTCAGAACTTCAAGTAGAAAATCCAATAGCAGCAGAGGTCATCATTGTCGTCGTCGTCATCTAAGCCTTATCCCATGGCCATTCCACTCAATCAAGGGCCTGACTTTCATCATGAATCTGTAAAATAATGGCAGTAGAGATAAACAATAAATGATAAATTCCAGCCACTATATACAATTCCAACAATTGATCACACTCAACATTACCAAGGCCATTCCACCCAACATACATATCCCAATGCTATGTTCTTCATCATAATTTATTGTTCAACAACATAGTCCAATATTCGCATCATAATCATATTCACCACCACCATTGTCATAATCAACATCATGGACATCACCTTCAATAGAAAAAGGGAATTAAAAAATATAAAAAAGGGAGATAAATTTTAGCTCAGCAAATAGAGAATCACTAAAACAAAGATGGAGAGGGAAAGATCGGAGTGACCGATTACTACCACTAGACTGTAACTTCAAACTAAACATGCAAATCAATTGTTTGTCAGATTGAAGGAGATTAACCATGCATAAACTAATTAAAACAAACAAAAATTACAGCAAATAGAACGCGAAGAAACCCGCATGCATCAATTATGTTAATGTTGACGAATGTGGGTGTACAATCGTATAGCACACCTAGATAATAGTAATAAGGACCATAAAGTTGTACGGCCCACCTAGTCTCTTTATTTATCATGTAGCCTCTAGTCATATTTGGTACACTTACAATGCACATGTTAAATTGCAATACGTGGGAGGTATTTATGTCTCTCTTTTTTCTTCTCTTTTTTTTTTTTTCCTTGAACTTTAATGATTTTATTGCAAAGAGGCCAAAGCCTAAAGAGTAAAGAATTACAAGAAAAAGTAAAAAAAGAAAAAAGAAAAAGAAACTACAAAAATCTGCTCAATTTTAAGGAAACTGATCTGCCACAATAGCCTTTGGTTTGATCACCCATTCCATGATAAGCTCTTTAGCCATGTTGATCTACCCTTTACCCCCACCATGCCAAGACAAAAAGAAAGAGTCTATGGAACACAACATGACCCACCAAGAACAAAACATGCCAAGAAACCCCTCCCATACTTTCTTTACAACTACGCAATGAAGGAAAAGATTATTCACTGATTCCTGATGCTGGTAACACATAAGACACATTTAGAAGAATCATTTTTCTCTTGCACAAATTGTCGACTGTAAGCACTTTGTTACTTCCCACTAGCCAAGCTGGAGCACCCACCTTCAGAGGAGTGCCATATCTCCAAAGATTAAGCTGTGTGACTAACCTCGTTAACATTTAACCTGCAACTGATCATTTGGTAGAGAGATTTAACTGAAAACTTGCCGGACTTTTCTTCTAACCACCACATCAATTATCTTTGTAAGGCCAAAGGGCAAGCCTTGCTCAACATTTCCAACAATCTCAACAACTCCTCTACCGCTTCCTCATTTAAGTTTCTCCAAGGCTCCTTGGAAAGAATAACACCTTGCCATAGACATGTTAACCTCTTGCAAAAGCCCTGCTAAAAGGGGGAGCAACTTCCTCAATTTTTTATCATGTAGCCAAACATCCTCTCAAAATCTACACCACTCACCAGTACCCAAAGAAATCCCCACTCCTTCCCAAACCTAATTTTTTAGCAAGGTCACCACTTTCCAAAGAAACAATGCCCTATACAATGATGATGCCTTAATCCACCAAGAAGCTTCTTGAAATCCAAACTTTCTTCCCACCACTTCTCTCCATAAACTATCATCTTTGACACCAAACCTCCACACCCACTTACCCAATAATGCTAAATTCAGCTCTCCCAAGACCCTAAGACCGGCTCCTCCTTGATCCCATGGCTAACATACTTCCTCCCACTTCAAAAGATGAAACTTATGCTTTTGTTTTGCCCCCTTCCACAAGAAAATCCTGCCTAATTTTGTCGAGCTTCTCCACCACGACTTTCGGATACTTAAATAAGGACATGTAGTAGACTTGTAAGTTAGACATCACCACCTTAATTAGCATTAACCCTCCTCCTAAACACAAGTGCCATCTCTTCTAATAACTTTCTTTCAAATCTCTAGATTACTTTATCATATAGGTGTTTGGCTAGCTTCCCTATACATATTGATACCCAAGATATGTAGTAAAAAATGAACCTTCCCTACACCCAAAGATCCTAGCAAAAGAACCTATTCTTCCCTTGTCAAACCCACTTCCAATAATTCATTTTTACCGGAATTAACCTTCAAACCCAATACCACCTCAAAACATACTACAATCATCCAAAGATTATCAACCTTTGATTCGTTTGCCTCACACATAAGCAATGTATCATCCGCATATTGTAAGTATGATATTTGAAACTGAGAATTATTAAATTAAAAACCTTTCACTAGGCTAATTGCTACTCCTTTATCAATCATCCTACCCAACACCTCCATAACTACCAGGAACAAGTATGGCAACAAAGGATCTCCTTGACACAACCCTTTTAACACTTGAAAAAGCCCTTTGGAGAACCATTAACCAAAATAATTTATAATAATTTTAAAAAAAAAAAATCCGATTTAACACAAACATGAATCCACGATTGCCATTTCTCTCTGCACCCCAAATGACCCAACATATGATAGAGAAAGGCTAAATCCATGTGATCATAAGCTTTTTTAATATCCAATTTGCAAATAACCGCTTTATACCTTTCATGTTACAAGAATCAATAACTCATGAGCAATAAACATGCTATCCATTATCTAATGTTAATCTACAAAGACCCTTGTGACCTGGATATCACTTCTCCTATGACTACTCAAAACCTTGATGCTTGGATTTTGGCCAAAATCTTGTTAGGGCTCCCCAAAAGACTAATTGGTATAAAATCCCTCAAGCTTTCCGCCCCTTCTGTTTTTTTAGATTAGTGCAACAAAAGTGGCCCCTAAGTCCGCCGCTAATACTCTTTTTTCTTTTTCTTTTTTAAAAATTCGTTTACAAAATCAATCACATCCACCTTTAATAGATCCCAAAACTTTTGATAAAATGCAATTGGATAGCTGTCAGGACCAGGGGTTTTTCACTCACCAAATCCAAAATGGTTGCCTCTATGTCCTTAACTTTGAAAGCTTCTGTTACGACCCTAAATCTAGTGTTGGTAATCCATGATTACTAGACACCAAATTTTGGTTGACAGCCTCCGTAGAACACCGATTTTGGGACTTCCAACTATCACCTACTAAGTCCCATAAGCGGGGCTCCACTAGGAGGATTTCTGAAGGTAAAGACAACAAACATGTATCATTTCTCAAATTTTCATCATATTCAACATATCTGTGTACAACTGAGCACATCAAGGCAAAACCAAAACATAAACCATGACATATTTACTATACCTGATGTACATATTCGGGGTATTACAAAAAAATATATACACTGATATATACAAAACAAAAAGGACAACTGGAGTCTGTAGCCTCTACTCCTGCAGATCCCTACTCTCACCTGTAAAACAAAAAATAGAAAGGAAAGTTTGAGCTACTGAGCCCAGTGAATGCGTGTGTAGTGAAAATGCATATTTCATGTCATGCTCCTATAATGCACAGGCTTTCTGGCTCGATAACAATAAAATAAAGATACAATGCATACTCTTTCAACGTTTCCACAACTTTCCACATTTCTCAATTGGATCACCAGGGTCTAAAACAGAGGTGGGACTCGCATATGATTACTACCCACTTGTGTAGACTTTTCCACCGTGGTCAACTACAGAGGTGGGATTACATAGTTCACGGGCCGAACTAGTCTAACCCACTTGTGTTAAACCTCACTATCTGCCTAACAGCGAGAAGTAATAAGTCACCTGGCAAAACGATAGCGGACAATTTACGAGCACATCAAACACAACCTATCTTTGCTTGCCCATAAGCAGGACAGGTCAAACCTCTCAACCAATCGACACACGTCAGTGGGAGTCGCTGCCTACTTTGGCATTTCGGCATTCCAGTGCTCTGTTCTTCCACCCAGTCTAGGCATTGGTTGCTCCCAATGGTACTAATCAGGGTTTAGGGACTTTCACCCATGGACCCTCTAATCATGTCCTGTCGAATTATACATTTCTGGTGTGGTGTTCAACTCGAGTTATAACAAAGTATGTTCATATGCATAAGTCCACATACAAGCACAATATGTCAGGGTTTTCAAGGCAAGCATAGGACGACCGTCCTCATGTGGTCTCCTCATACTTTTAAGTTCCTCATAAGGATCTCATGTAATACATCATGTATCTAGACGGTTTACATACTCATTATAGACACATCGTGTGTCGCACCACAACCCACTATGATCACCATATCATGATATGAATCATTCACTCCTAAGCATACAATGATACAACAACTATGAATCATACATATGATATACACATGACTTAGCCAATCTAACTCCAATCCGGGATTTATTCTACTATAAGACTTCATGCTACAAGCATGCTTTTTCTCAAGAAGTAAGTACATTAAAAGGATGAAGGATATTTCTTTGAAACAATTTGTTAAACAGGTAGTGGGCAGATATTGTAAGGAACAAAGAGAGAAACCGTTAGAAAGACGTATAACCTTAAACAAAACTAAATCATATCTATCATCTAATCTTCCATTAATGACCTAATCAACTAACTCAGCAAATCCAGCCATACCCGTAAGAAAATCCAGCAATAACCTAACGAATTGAAATCAGAAAAATTAGTCTGCTTAGGGCTTTAAAAGAAAATCCAGCAACAAATTATCTTTTATAAGGCTGTCTTGGCTTTCAAGAAAATTGACTAACCGTAAATGAAAATCCATCAGTTTATCAAAACAGAAATCTTATCTTTTACCCCTATATTTATACCTAATTCCAAAGAATACCTACTTCCAAAGAATACATAATTCCAAAGAATACCTAATTCCAAAGAATACGAATTCCAAAGAATACCTAATTCCAACAATACCTAATTCCAGCAATTACCTATGAAAATCTACTAACCCTAAATGAAAAACCAGCAAAAACCTAACCCTAAAACAGAAAAATCAGCAATTTTCGAACCCTAAATGAAAATCCAGCAAATGGGTTTTGAAGGAAACCCCAACGTACACATATGTGTGCTCCTAATCTATGCACTCACCTGCAACTAGCAGAGGATTGGATCTCAACCTCAACTTCTATTTCCTTTTCTTCTTCTTCTTCTTCTTTTCCTCAACTAGAGTGCTGGAAATGGAATGTTTAAAAGAGGTTTTTCCTATTTATGGACTTAAAAAGGCTCTTAACTAGGCTTTTGTCTAAAAAGGAGGGTTATGGGATGCTTTGTGTTGATTTTGAGAAGTTTAAACTTATGGTAGCAATAAACAAAAGGTTATTTAAGCGATTTGAACTAACTTATTCCAAAGATTTTAAAAACATCAAGGTCATTTGAGTATATTTTCTCAAAATATACATGTGCATCCCTATGCATAACTTACAATCCGGGTGTCCTATTGACATGCCGTTTTTGCCATTAACTCCGTAACTCGACTACGGTTACAACGGTTAAGCTCTCGAACCTAACGGATATTGAAAACTCGATGGTGGGGCTCCGCCAGATAAAATAAGGACATAATTGTCATTTCTCAGATTGTTTAATTTTAAGTCCATATCTTAAAATTCGGACATCAGGTTGAAATACGGCTTGCGGCTTGATAACAAAACAACATTATGATCAAGTCAAAACATTCTCGAGGCCAATGGACCTATAGTCAATGGCTATCCAGTGTACAAACCAGATTTCGGGATCACGGGTCTTACAGCTTCCTCTAGAGACTCTATCGCCTCCCGCAAAATAGAACCCAAAGGGAGATTATCAAGTGTCAGTCTTTCCCAATCTTCCATAGACAAAAGCTCCTTGTAAATTTTTACTATCCATGCGCATACCCTTGCTTTCCCTTCAACCCTTTCCCCCTCAACCACCACACTTCTAATTTTGTTGTTCCGAGCTCGCACACTAGCCATTGCGTGAAAGAATTTCATGTTTTTGCCTCCCACTTTTAACCAAAGAGTCTTAGAATATTGTTCCCATTTGATTTCTTCCTTCCTAAGCTCGCAATGAACTTCGCCCTACGAATTTTTCTCCATGCCATTTCATCAACTGAAAGCTCGCCTCCCTCTACTTTTACGTTATGCACCTAAATTTCTTCAAGGATTCCTCCTCCGGTTCTCCAAAACCTCTTTTTCCCAAAAAAAAAATTTATTATCTTTCCCTTAAGCAAATTTAATTTCTGGAAAAGAGAGAGAACGACCCCACCCCAAACTGAGAAAGAAGACCCACATACTTTCACCTTATCCAAGAAACCCTACACTAAGGAAGCAAGTCGAACATAAAAGGACGCAGGCCCCAATCCTCATCTTTCATCTCTAAAAAGATCGGGCAGTGATCGGATACTGGCCTAAACAAAACTCTTTGAAAAACTAAAGGAAACTTTTCAACCCAATCCGTTGAGAGCAAAAACCAATCCAGCTTCGACTTAACTGCCCTAGTCTGACCATTAAATCATGTTAATTTTACTTCGCCCATTGGTAAATCTACCATGTTATTATAGACTATCCATTTCGAGAAATTCCTCATGCTTCTGGTTATACAGCTGCCACTTGATTCTTGAAAAGAGAATCTCACAACATTGAAGTCTCCTCCCACCACCCATGACGACTATTGTTTACTCTGGCATGAATCTAATTCAGTCCAGAATAATTGTCATGAGCTCAGTCTATTTGGCTCATAGACAACTGTAAAAACCCACTTTAAACCTGATAAAACCTCTTTTAATAGTAGAAATAGGGAGAAATGCCCCACCCAACTATTCTCCTTTGACCACAACTTTGAGTTCTAGATAGTTAAAATTCTACCTATTGAACAATTTGTGTTTTACGCCACCCAGCCTTTGAATTTCCCTATACAACAAGTCCACTATTCTCTGATCATATGACTGCAACTTTGATTCCTGGAAGTAAAGTGTTCTGTATTTATTACAATATGGCCATAAAGGCCGATACGTATACGTAATGGCAATGACCATTACACAATACGAGGATGAAACGGGGCAATTGGCTTTTTTGGGGCTATAGCGGCCATTATGGAGCATAACAACCATTACCCCCATAACAATTTAAAAAAAAAATGACAACTTTTTTCTATTTAAATTCATTTTTTCACTTTTCTCATTCCAAAAACTTTCTTAGTTTATTCTTCAGCAGATTTCCACCACTCTTACCATATTTTTTAGGATTAAAATCATAGATTGAAGCGATTTAGGCGAATAGAAGCTTCGAGGGTTTTTTATTTTTCTTCAAAAAACATGTTATTTGTGCCTTTTTTCAATTTATAGTTCTAATGCTTGATTGTGATGTGTAAATATTAGAGACATGTAACCATGTTCATAAATTCACCAAACAACCAAATACAACACTCTCACCAAAAGAGTAGACTATTACACTACCATAAACAAGTTCAAAAAAAGAAAGAAAAAAGAATACATATTTGGAATATTTATATTATTCTAGATTTTTTAAATATTATTCTAGAACTTTTCAGGCAAAAAAAAAAAAAAATTCAACCATTACGGAGGTTATGCCCCTCGTTATGCCCCTCGTATCGGCCGTTATGTCCCTCGTATCGGCCGTTACGGCCGATGCCCATATTGGTAACGGTGGTGACCGTTATGGCCACCATTACCTATACGAAATACCTTGCCTGGAAAGCTACTATCTAAGCCTTGTATTGTTTACAATTATTCCTAATATGTGCCCTCTTTTACGGACACCCCAGATGACGCACGTTCCAACTTATTATCTTCATAGAGAAATCGTGCTTTCCCTTATCTTTGCTGAGCTCCTCTCTTTCTTCTACACCTCATGAGAAACTGTCAGATCAACCATTGCCAAACTCTATGTCGATGCCTCTTCATCATCCTCTTGCTTCTATAGATCTAACAATGACAACAGAGTACCATTACGAATCATCCTCAATTGGTCGGAACTTTCAACTGACTACAGCTTAACATAGACCCCATTGCACTCTCCAAACTCTATCTAATCCTCCAATAATTTCGAAATGGAAACGTTCGATTGCTCCTGAAGATATTCTCTTTCTCCTAGCAATTCAAAGTCGAAAAAAAAAAAAAGAGAGAGAGAGACAAACCACCATATAGTTATATTAATTTCAAGCATGTGCCGTCACTACTTTCCCCCATCTATGTGAAGCAAACCACACATGTGGCTCCCAGTTGTGTTAACAGAACCACTCGTGAGACACCTTCCACATGCAATGAGAGGCCCACATTAAAAGTTCCTTTCAAAACTTCACTTTTATTTTGTGTGACATCACCACCACATGTCACCATTCTCTTCTCCTTCATTAAAACAAGAAAAGTACCCTACGCTTATTGCTTGACCTCTCGTTCGAAGCGTCTTCACCCCCATCCACCCCCCCCCCCAAAAGAGACCCACACCCATTAAAAGCTTCAGCCATGATTGACATTGGTATCATTACTACCATGCATCAAGACCTCCTCTTTTATTCCCCCTACCTTTCTGCCCACCAATGAGGGACTTACAACACAACAATTTATCATCCATTGCTCGATATGGTGTTCCATCATCTTCGAAGTCCTGATTCACTATCAACGACGAGCTCGAGCTATCTTAAAACCAACTCCTAAGATTCCTTCTGCAACTTTACGAAAATGCTATCATTTTTAACTTTATTCAAATATTTTTCGGCACCATTTGCAGATTTTTCTTCCTTATTTAGATTCTAGCAAAACAAATTTTCTCACAATATTCGAACAACAGAACAATCTCTGCTACCATTTTGATACAAGTCCCGATTTCTGTGAACACTTTGTTTATCCAAAATTTGAAAGGGAGGTTCCAAATTTGGATACAGACTTTGTTTTATGATTTGAGTAAATATAAGCAAGAGGGCGGGGGCGTCCAACAATAGCTCTCTCTTCCTTTCCCATTCTCTCTCTTCCCTTTTCCACTTTTTCTTCTCTCTTGCATCAAACTAGATGGTATTAGAGCGGTAATCGGTCAAGTTCCAATCACTTTCTTTTCCCTTACCTATTAAAAACCTTCTCTTCCTTTCCTTCATCTCCTCTTGTGCTAATGGCTTGTTAAGAAACTCAGGGTTATTTCTAGTGCACTAGCCTCTTCAATGGCCTATGTGTGAATGGTGGTGGTAATGTGTACGTGATCATAGTTCTTTCTAGTATTTAGTTAAGGTGTATGGGCTGATTGGTGCACCCTGTATTGTGTATGCATTGTGTTGGATTGTGTGGCTGAAGCATTCAAGTTTCCAGAAGCATTAGTCCTTCTATAAGCATTGTACATCCATTTCTTCTGGTTTTTATTGCCTCTATTTGTAATGAATATGAAAAGTAAGCAAAAATCAGGTTCATAAATCCATATGACTTTTTAAGGGTTCAAATATCCACTATCAAGTTAAATGGCCAGTATTCTAAATCTATACAAGTGTTAACAACCAAGGGGAACAATAGGAGAAATTGGATGAAAAGAAGTAAATATGATGAATGGATTTAGGCCAATGCTTAGATTGTGAGGTGCTTGTGGAATAGTATGGAAATGTTTGTTAAAGATGTTTCTAGATATGGCAAATAAGGTTTAGGATTCTCCATGAGTATAGTTGTAAATGAGTCGAATCGAGACAAGCTTGGCACAACTCCACTCGGCTCAACCAGTAGCTAACCCCAGCTCGAACTCGGCTCGGCTCGGTTCTTGAGCCTAACCGGCCAGCTTGGCTTGATTCAATCAAAAGCTCGAACAAGTTCGAGCCAAGTTTGAGCCTGTGAGACATTTTCTAAACACAGAGTGCACCTTCAATTTCACACAGAATGCAAAACAGTGACAGCACTTTACAAGTATTTCATCAAACACTCAGTGAGCAACATCAAAATCAAGATATGAAGGCAGTCTTATAATGTAAAGTTTTTTCTTTTTTTTTGTAATGATTTGTTTCATATCCATTCCTTCCTCGCCACTATTCGATCCTGTGGAGAATGTATGCACCAGAAACAACACTTCGTTGAGTCATTTCATCAAACACTTGGCGAGCAGCATCAATATCAAAATAACCGAGTCATTAAGCCGATTCGATCTGAGTCGATTCGAGTTGAGGTTCGATCTGAGTCAAGTCGAGCTCGGGCAAGCTCGAACTCAACTTGAAATTTTTTCAAGCTCTAAAAACCAACTCGACTTAGTCCGAATCCAAATTCGAACTAAGGCGAGTCGAGCTTTACCGAGTCGAGTCGAGCGAGCTGACCGAGCTAACTCTATCCATGAGAGATGTATTCATAAAAAATAAAATAAAAATAAAAACATCACTCAATCCACACCAATTATTTGAAGAGGTTTTTTGCCTTCTAACAAGGACATAAATCGCTAGGTGAATATTATTGGAAACTCAAAGAAACATAGGAGGAGTTGAATGTGTATCAACCTCTTACAAGCAAGGTATTCCCTAACGGTAACAGTGGTCAGAATAGATACTATTGTTACAATTATGGTATGGGCCGTTACAACTTGAGAGAGAGAGAGAGAGAGAGAGAGAGAGAGAGAGAGAGAGAGAGAGTTAGAGAGTTGATGTTGAATCGATGTTCACCAAATCACCTCTCCTTTGCCCTAGGGCACAAATTTATGAAGCATTCCCAGGTATTCTTGACCTTTTTCGTCCTCTGTGAGCAAGCCCACTAACATAGTTGCGGTGGATGCATCCACAGAAAAATGTCTTTTAGCCACTTCCCCGAGAAGTTGCATTGCCTTAAGGGTCTCATTCTTTTGTAGAAAGCCCTTAATTAAAGCATTGAAGGTGACACTGTCTGGTTGGAAACCCTTCTCTTCCATTTGAAAAAACAATCCATTAGCTTCCTCCAAAAGCCCTTCTTTACAGAGGCCATTGATTAGTGTGTTATATGTCCTAACATTATTCCCCAAGCCCTTGGTGGAGGCCCAACTGAAAAGCTCCTTCACGTATTTAAGTTCCCTAGCTTTGCACATCCCATTGATAAGGACATCAATAACTTTATTATCTGGTTGAATTCCTCTAATTTGCATCTCATTAAGTAGTTTCATTGCCTCGACAGGACACTCACTTTTACACAGCCCATCCATCAAAATGGTGTATGTGAAGAGATTCGGACATTGTCCATGAGCTTGCATCTCATTGAAGAGCTCTCGTGCGTACCACAATTCTCCGTGCACAAATGTACCCCATCTATAAGAGTGTTGTAAGTAACAACATCGGGCTTCAATCCCTTGCAAGGCATTTCTCGGAAAAGTTGCATAGCCTTGTCTACCATCTGCTTCTTGCAATAGTTGTTGATTAACATGTTATAAGTCACGACACTAGGCTTATGACCTTCACACACCATGTAATCAAATATCTTTAAGGCGGCATCCATTTGGCCAATAAAACAATAGCCATTCATCAATGCATTATATGTGATTACATCAGGCTTCACACCTCTCTGGGTCATCAATTCTAGTAATCCATGGGCTTCTTTAACCATTCCTTCTTTGCAAAGAGCATTCACCAGTATGGTGAAAGTTGTGACATTAGGCGAGATTCCTCGTTTCGACATTTCCTCAAACAGGCTCATTGCTTCTTTCCACTGCCCTAAATTGCATAGTCCATGAATTAAAGAACTGTAAGTGAAAACATTCGGCAGAATCCCTTTACCAACCATTTCTGAGAAGAGGTTAAGGGCCTCCTTTGTGAGCCCATCTTTGCTTAGACTGTCGATGATTGTGGTATAAACAGTAAGGTTAGGACTACATTCACCCGCTCCCTTCTCCATTTTCCGAAGCAACCCAAGAGCCATTGCATTGTTACCCGACTTGCAAAGACCGTCCATTAGTGTCGCGAACGACACCACGTTATAAGGATATCCCATTTCTACCGTCTTCAGAAAGAAACTACTTGCTTCCCCAATCAGCCCTTCCATACAAAACCCCTTAATAAAAGTGTTCAGAGTCACGACATTCAGCTCATGGCCACGTTTCAGGATGTTGCTGAGAACAGCGAAACCGAAACGGACGCCATTCAAGCGGCAGAAACAATTGAGAAGAATGCTCCAAGTATAGATATTGGATGGGATCCCTAACCGAATCATTTCGCGATGCATAGAAACCACAGTTGAATAGTGTCGCATTCTGGCAATCGTAGCTAACAGGTTACTAAATGTATGGATTGAAGGCAGCGGCTGCGTGCGGACCATACGATTGAAGAGGCCCACTGCATCCTCTAACCTCACAAAAGCACCGGCTCGAATCGAATTGGATAGATGATTCACCAAATGGTTGAATTTGACGGGAGTAGGGATCTTGTTCTTTATGATTTTAGAATCAAGGGCAGAAATGGTAATTTCATTAGAAGCTGGAGAGGAGAGAGTTTTACCCTTTTGAGCAGCGGCAGCGGCAGCTCTTCTCGACGACATTTTACGAAATCGAAGATCTTGAGGGTGCCAAACGACTCCTGATGAGAGGAGAGAAGAGGGGATGGTAGTTGTCGTGGTCCTGTGGAGTGCGGCTGCCACCCTGGAACCATTGATGTGGGTGCGACCCTGACTGTAGGACCCACTTCGATGTATGTATTGTATATCCACGCCGTCCATATGTTTTGTAACTATATCGTGGAGCATGGTCCCAAACGGGAGGGGATTTCAGTAGCTGAAAGGCTACTGAAGTGACGTGGTGAAATACAATTGGTTAAATACCAAGAGCAACTCTTCTCGACGGACGCGGATTTCCTGCGAAAGATTTTAGTAGTAAGTTCCTGCGCAAGATCTATGTGGGTCCTACTCAGTTATTTGTGTGAAATCTAACCCCTCTATCCGTTTTTTAAGCTCATTTTAGGACGTGGGACCAAAATCGAGGAGGATCAAAAACTCAAATGGGCCACACGAGAGGAAACAGTGGAGATTTAGTGACCACCGTTGAAATATTTATATGTCCATAAAAGTTTTTGACGATATATTTTTTTTGGTTTTTTCACTTTATCTAAGTGAAAATGACCTTAAACAACGGTTTAGATGGCATATAAACAGTAAGGTAGAGCCTAGTAAGGTTTCAACGGTAGGCATTCCTTTCCCCACTGTCTCATCTCCTATGGCCCACTTGAGTTTTGGATCCTACTCATTTTTGGTAGAACGTCTTAAAATGAGGTCGAAAAGCGTATGGACGGCTTTGATTTCTCACAGACATCGCAACAGGCGCCACCTAGAATCCTTGCGGAGGAACTTCTTGTGAAAGGCTTCCGCAGGAAATCCGCGTCCCTTCTCGACGACATTTTACGAAATCGAAGATTTTTGAGAGAAGAGGGAGGGTGCTAGTTCCTGTGGTCGGAAACTATGCGGGCCTTACATAGATGACCGTGAAAAATCACTCCGTCCATCAAGGTGATTCCTGGAAAGGTTTCAACAGTAGATTTCATTATCCATACGTTTTCTCATGGCGTGGCCCGCTTGAACTTTGGATATGCTTCAAATTTAAGGTTCTGCCCTAAAATTATTTTTTTTAAATGGATGGACGGTATGGATAAAACACATACATCCATGGTAGGCCCACAAAGTAGGGCTGAAAGTCGGGCGGGTTCAGACCTACCCGACATTGGGTTGGGGTTGGGGTTGGGGTTGGGGTTGGGCATGTATCGAATTTGGTCTAAGCTTAGGCTATATAAACACTATCAGATAAAAAGTTGGGTTAGGTGTAGGTTAAGGTCTCAGATTACCTGACCCAATTCAAACCTGATGGATATATAAGTAATAAATTATAATTGAGTGCGGGTAATCTGTGTTGAAGGAATAAGAAATTTTAATGTTATTGGGTCTTATTGGTTGGACGCGGATTGCGTCCCTACCCCCCCCCCCCAACGGTAATCGTCCGGCGAGGGCTCTGTGAGGCCCACTATGATGTAAGTGTTTTATCCACGCCATTAAACGCTTTTTTAAGATAATTTTAATGTGGGAACCAAAAAATGAGGCAGGTCCCAGACTTAAGATGACCACAAAATGGGGATTGAACGTCTACCATTAAAAACTTCTTGGGAGCCGGAGAAGTTTCGGATGAAGTTGATATTTGTGTTTTCACTTCATCCATGTCTACGTGACCTTACGAATAATTTGTATGGTAAAAAAACATCATGTTGGCCCTTAGAAAGGTTTCAACGGTGGTGTCATTATCAGTGTAGGTTCCTCTTGTGTGGTCCACTTAAGCCTTGGACCTGTCTCATTTTTGGTTCACACATTAAAATTATCTTAAAAAAGCGTTTAACGGCATGGATAAAACACTTACATCACAGTGGGCCCCACAGAGCCCTGCCCGGACGGATTACCGTCCAGGCGGGAGTAGGAAGCAATCCACGTCCCTTATTAGTCCACGCCATTTCCAATGACTCAAGCTAACAAGATTTGCTGGATTTCTCCCTCCCAAATATATATTTTAGCTTATTTGTTTAGAAAAAGTGAAGTTCTTTATGATAAATAACGACATATACAACTTATAAAATCATAGGTGCAAAAAATAATGCATGTATTGAAATATAATAGACTAATATAATAACTAAGATATTAGTATGTATTCACCCGACCGAGCCTATTGGCCCAACAGCCAACGACCATCCAGTGTACAAACCAAATTTCAGGGCCTCGGGTCTTACAGAGCCCACTTGGGTTGGGCTTGTGTTGAGAATTCCCAACTGGAGGTTGGGTTAGGGTTAATGTATAGGAACCTTGAGTTGGGCTAGGGTTTAGCACCAACCGGACCCAACCCAACCCAACCCAACCCAACCCAACCGACTTTCTGCCCTACCACAAAGTTTACTCTGTAAGTTATATCCTACTAAGTTAGTGGGTATGTAATCTGCTTCCCATCTGATCGGACACCAGGTGACACCTGCCTTGGTGTGTCCGTGTGTTGCGTGTAGTGGGACCTAATGTGATGCATGTGTTTTATATCCAAGCCGTCCATCTGTTTTGCCCCCCTTATTTTTGGGCATGAACTCAAAAAAGAAACTGATCCGAGGCTCAAGTGGACCACACAATCGGAGACAGTAATCATTGAACGCCGACCATTAAAATTTTAAAAAGGGCTGATATTTGTGCTTTCCCTTCACAGAGATACGAGTGACCTTATCAAGAAGTTCGATAACAAACAAACAGGGCTTTGGAAAGGTTTAGGGTATGTTTCATTTTGAGTTCATGCCATGAAATGAATTGGCAAAAAGATATAGACCGTTTGGATATAAGACAAATACATGATGTTGGCCCCACAGCTTGCAGCACATCAACATGCCAACCGTTCTTCGCGTTGCTAGATTTGGACACCAATTGTGGGGTAGGAAGATTTGGTAGTGACCCCTATAGTACTAAGGTCGGTGTTTTGTGAGCCCCATCATGATGCATGTATTTTATTCATGATGTCCATTCATTTTGCTAGCTCACGCCCAAAAATGAGACAGCCAAATCTCAGGTGGACCACACTGCAGAGACAGTGGTGATTGACACCCACAATTTAATTAAAAAAAAAAAAAACTTCTCATGCTAAAGGGACAGAACTGGATGAAGGGAAAACATAAATATCAGCTTGATCCATAACTTTTATGTCTCCCACGAAGTTTTTAACTGTCGATATTCAACTGCCACTACTTCCTATGGTGTGGTCCACCTGAGATTTGGATCTGCATTATTTTTAACTCCTGTTATAAAATGAGATGACAACATGGATGGACATCATAAATAAAACACATATATCATGGTGGGGGCAATAGAGCTTTTCCTGTGACGAGGTCAGTCCAGGAGGGGTCACTACCCAATCATCCAAGTCCATGTTAAAGAGGTTGCACGTTTGAATCTAGCATAAGTAATCTTTTTTTTGTTTTTCCTTTTAATTAAAAAAGACTTCTGACAAGATGATTGACACATACTGAGTCAGAGTGAATCGAGTTGACCGAGTTAGTGGGTCAACTCAACAAATTTCCATGTGACCAGGCCGAGTCACCGGAAAATTCCAGTTTCATGCAGAAATCTCACAAGTTTCAAGTCAAGTCAACAAGATTTAGAACTATGGTTGGAAGTTATTCAGACAAATACGTTGGAGAGGTTCTACTTTTGAGTTTTTCATTACTAAGCTTGACAGGTTGAGAGAGTTATCATTTTGTTTCCTTGAAAAAAAAAAAAAAAAACCATCAATCACCTAAATTGTTTCATGTTCTTCAGTACATCTGAGAATTCTGAACTATTTCTTGATTGGGGTAGTCAGAGAAACTAGATGTTATATGCAAGCAGCCTTCTTGAAAACTTGCTGCATGAATTCTGTCAAACGCACGCAAATATACGCTTGTACTGGAATAAGAAAGAATAGAAAGCTAGCTTTGAAGTGAGCTGAGCTTGTTGGGATGCCTTGCACAAACCTTAGGATCTAGCCTCCCGAAACAAACCAGAATTATGGATAATAAAGCAATGAAATAAATCAAAGCATCAATCACACACCACACAAGAGATTTTTACGTGGAAAACCCTCAAAGAGGTAAAAACCACGGGACCTCGTCCAGATCAACAATCCACTATGAAGTAGAACGTTTACAACCTTCTTCACTCACGCAGGAGTGGATGAACAATAAGAGAAATAGAGAAAACGAAGAGATCTAACCGATTATGAGAACATAGAAGCGCTGAGATATAAATTGCAAAGTAGAAAAACCTCCTCGAGCAGAACCTCCCTTCTATAAGCTTCCTCTCTCTCTTTCTCCCTCTCTCTCACCTTTGATATCCCTAAACCCTTTAGCAAATCCCTTGCAAAGCTTTAGGAAACCCTCTTGCTATTTTGTGATCCCTAGAAAAACCCTAGGCAAACCCCTTTTATAGTTTTAGGAAACTCCTTTCTGCATCCTAGTTGCGAAAGGACTTGCGCATCCTAGTTGCGAAAGGACTTGCGCATCCTAGTTGCGAAAGGACTTTGCGCATCCTAGTTGCGAAAGGACAACGGGTCAAAAAAAAAACCCATCAAATCTCCCCCTTTTTGACCCAGGAGGGATTCACCTTCTTTAAGCCAGCCAGGTTTCTACAAACCTCAAATTTGCCCTTGAGCAAAGCCTTGGTCATCATGTCTGACCCATTATCGTCCGTGTGGACTTTCTCAAGCTGTAACACCTTTTGTTCCAAAGTATCCCTGATCCAGGTGATACCGAATCTCTATGTGCTTCGACTTGGAATGCCGACTTGGATTCTTGCTCAAGTGTATAGCACTCGACTATCGCAATAGACCACGTGCTCCTCCCGCTTCGTGCTAAGTTCCCGTAGGAACCTTTTCATCCAAAGCATCTCTTTACATGCTTCGTGATCAGCAATGTACTCGGCTTACGTAGTTGACAATGCTACGACCTTCGTAACTTGCTCTGCCAAGAAATCCGCTCCCCCCCGCAAATGTGAACATGAACCCCGATGTGAGACTTCCTGAGTCTATGTCACCCGCCATATCGCATCGTGTAGCCCTCTAACACAGGTTTACGAATCACCATAGCATAGGCTCAACTGGATGAGCCTCTTAGATACCGTAGTATCCATTTTACCGCCGCCCAATGTTCTTTGCCAGATTGGCAAGGTGCCGTGACAACACCAACCGCATATGCTATATCCGGGCGTGTACACACCATAGCATACATCAAACTTCCTACGGTGACGCGTAGGGTATCTTCTCGCATCTCTTCCACCTCTCCTTCGTCTTGGGACACCGCACCGTCGCTCAATCAAGTGACCATCTAGTGGAGTCTTGACCTTCGCCGCATTCATATTGAACCGCTCTAGGACTTTCTCAATATACCGCTCTTGTGACGACCCAAAGCTTCCTGCTTACATCACGGGTTATCTCCATTCCTAGGATCTGTCTGGTGGGCCCAAGTCTTTCATCGCAAAAGACTTGTCCAACTCTGTTTCACTGTCAATCTTCTTGATGTCTTTTCCCATGATGAGCATGTCATCAACGTATAATAGCGAACTAAGAAATCACCATCCGAGAACTTGCGCGTAAACACACAATGGTCCGACTCCGTTCTGTCATACCCATGTTTGTAACATGAACGAATCGAACTTCTTGTACCATTCTTGCCGTGGAGCTTGTTTCACCCATACAAGCTCTTCCTCACCTACACACCATATGTTCCTTGCCCTTGACTTCGAACCCCTCGGTTGGTGCATGTAGATCTCTTCTTCCAGTCACCATGGAGAAAGGCGCTTTAACATCTAACCGCTCTATCTCCCGGATCCATGCTAGCCGCCAACCCAAGCAACACCCGTATGGATGTCATCTTCACCACCGGTGAGAATATCTCCTCGAAGTCTATACCTTTCCTCCGACCAAACCCTTTTACCACAAGTCCGGCCTTAAACCTCGTCTCGTGAATTCTTCGCTCAATCTTCTTTCGAACACCCACTTGTTGCTCGAGCTTTTCTCTTGCCCTTAGGCGGTTCACCATATCATAGGTGTGGTTCTTATGCAAGGATTCCATCTCTTCTTGCATAGCTTTCAACCACTCCTCCTTATGCTCGTCGGCTGGGGCCTCGAGAATAATCTTCTGGCTCTCCCCATCGGTTAGCATAATGTACTCATGCGGCGAGTACCTCTTGGACGGCTGTCTGTCCCTAGATGACCTCCTCACCTGTGGCTCAACAGGTGGATCAAGTGGGGGCTGCTCCCCTGGTCCATCTTCTGAAGGAACTCCCTCGTTCTCTGCACCTTCTTTGTACTCCCCGTCATCAGGCACCACGGGAGGAGTAATCGGATCCATGTCCTCTAGCTCACCTGAACTAGGCTGGTTCTTCTCTAGCTTACCAATGTCTTCGATACACTGATCTTCAAAGAAAACCACATCTCTGCTCCTGACGAGCTTCTTCTCGGTCGGATCCCATAACCTGTAACCGAATTTTTCATCACCGTACCCTAAGAACACACACTGCCTGATCTTCATATCGAGCTTGGACCTCTCGTCCTTTGGTACGTGAACGGATGTCCTGCATCCAAACACCCTGAGATGACTGTACGATGGATCCTGTCCAGTCCACACCTTCTCGGTACTTCTCCATTCAACGGGGCTGATGGAGACCTTTTTATCAAATACACCGCCGTGCGTATTGCTTCTCCCCGAACGTCTTGGGCAACTTCGCATGGGATAACATGCATCGATTCTCTCAACAATGGTGCGATTCATTCGCTCGGCTACACATTATGCAGGGGGTCTTGGGAACCGTCTGTCATTCATGCCGTATACCACAGGACTTGCGATACTCGTGAAAGTCGCCAATGTATTCACCACCATTGTCGGTGCGGATGCACTTCAATGGTCTACTGTCTCTCTCGACCATAGCATGAAACAACTTAAACACACCAAAGACCTCGTCCTTGGATTTCAAAGCATAAACCCAAACCCTCCTAGATGCATCATCTATAAAAGTGACAAAATACAATGCCCCACCCAAGGTTTTTGTCCTCATAGGACCACAAACATCGAATAAACCAAATCTAATGCATGCACTTTATTAACATGAGAAGCGCTTTAACGAATGAAACTCTATCTTTGTTTCCCGATAAACAATCAAGACAGTTTTGAGAGGCATACACATCACGTCTGGAAGGAGTCGCTTCCTCGCTAGTACCGGAAGCCCTTTTTCACTCATGTGGCCTAGACGCTTTGTGCCACATGTCAATAACAATCTTCCGCTGCGTTCAACTCACCCTTGCACATACTGACACTTGCCTTGTAAAGGGTGCAACACTTCTTTCCTCTAGCCACGATCAATGAACCCTTGATGAGCTTCCATCGCCCATCGACAATGAAACCGCTTTCATAGCCATCATCATCCAACCTTCCCGTCGACATCAAGTTGAGGCGAAGGTCCGGGATATGCCTCACATCCCTAAGAACCAATGTGCGGCCCACATCGGTTTTCACACACAAATATCACCAACTCCCACGATCTTTGATACGCGAAATTTCCCATCTTCACAGTCCCATAGTCACCTGACTTGTAGCTTGTGAAGGAGTCCCTGTGTGGAGTCGCATGAAAAGAAGCTCCCGAGTCTATCACTCAGTCGGTGCCCTGACTCGTATGGCGTGAGACATACATCGTGATCTGTAGAAAGAATAACTACCATGTCGCCATTCGAAGCGACCGCAGTGGAATCGATTCATCTTCCTTCCCTTTTCCTTTCTTGTCATTTTTCTTACCACGACATTCATGCTTGTAGTGGCCCTTCTTGCCACAGCCCAAGATTCAACCTCTTTTCTTGTTACTCGACTTGCCTCTTGATTTATCTCGGGCCTTTCCGCCCTTCCCCTGTTCTTTCCTCTCCCCGTTCTGCGTCACAAGAGCCTCTTCTTGAGTAGACCCACGAGACTTCCTCCTTGTCTCCTCATTGAAGAGACAACTGGTTACACTGTTCCATGGATATCTTTCCGTCCGGCGCGAGTTACTTAGAGACACCACCAATGTCTCCCAACCGTCGTGCAATGAACTAAGCAATAGTAAAGCTCGCAATTCATCATCCAGGACCATCTTCATAGAGGTGAGTTGGTTCACTATATTACTTGACCTCATTCATATGCTCGGCCACGTAACCACCATCCTTGAACTTGAGATTTACAAGTCGCCTTATCGAAATATCTTATTACCTTTGTCTTCCTCTCATACACCCTTGTAATTTTAGCCATAGGCTTAACGGTAATTTGAGGTTTCCGTAGACACATGGTGGAACACAGAATCATCCAACCATTGTCTAATAAACCCCACCGCCTTTCTGGTCCATCTTCTTCCAATCATCATCGGTCATATCCTTGGATTTTGCTTTGATATGCACGAGATTGGAGAATATAGTCCTTGCAATAAAGCAAGTCCTCCATCTTAGCCTTCCATATGGTCCAGTTAGAACCATTGAGGTGATCATCCTTGAGCCACCTTCCATAATTCAAAACCGATCCTACCCGTTCAATGAACTTAGCTTTGATACCACTTTGTTGGGATGCCTTGCACAAACCTTAGGATCTAGCCTCCCGAAACAAACCAGAATTATGGATAATAAAGCAATGAAATAAATCAAAGCATCAATCACACACCACACAAGAGATTTTTACGTGGAAAACCCTCAAAGAGGTAAAAACCACGGGACCTCGTCCAGATCAACAATCCACTATGAAGTAGAACGTTTACAACCTTCTTCACTCACGCAGGAGTGGATGAACAATAAGAGAAATAGAGAAAACGAAGAGATCTAACCGATTATGAGAACATAGAAGCGCTGAGATATAAATTGCAAAGTAGAAAAACCTCCTCGAGCAGAACCTCCCTTCTATAAGCTTCCTCTCTCTCTTTCTCCCTCTCTCTCACCTTTGATATCCCTAAACCCTTTAGCAAATCCCTTGCAAAGCTTTAGGAAACCCTCTTGCTATTTTGTGATCCCTAGAAAAACCCTAGGCAAACCCCTTTTATAGTTTTAGGAAACTCCTTTCTGCATCCTAGTTGCGAAAGGACTTGCGCATCCTAGTTGCGAAAGGACTTGCGCATCCTAGTTGCGAAAGGACTTTGCGCATCCTAGTTGCGAAAGGACAACGGGTCAAAAAAAAACCCATCAGAGCTGAGTGTGGCAAAGCTATATATATTCATCACAAACAGTTCATGATTGGACTCATACGGTTCCTTGAGAAGTCAAGATCTCTTCCAGATCAATCTGCTCCAATCACCATGGAAGTCGGCCATATAGAATTTTCACAGAAAAATCAGACAAGTAGAGCAAACAAATGTGAGATTGAGTTGTTTTGAATCATCCACCACTACCTATGACTTGTTATTATTAGTTGGTCACTGGCAGCCACAGCAGTTGGGTTTAATAGTAAAATGACCATATGCATAGGAATGAGCATTTCTGTCCCCATGTTGGCACCTAATTCCACATGCTGCCCGTGTATATGGTGTAGAGCGGGTCGCAGACTTTCATGGCAAAGATGGACCAAAGAAGGCCTGATCGGAGGCGGAAATGATCCGGACCATCAGAACCTTGAAACAGTCGTATCTCGCATCTCGCAAACCTGGGCGAGTTTTTCAACATATTATATATGATTTTGAGGTAGGAGAACCTAGTTAAGCCAACCAACCCACTACGTCGGGTTACCCACAACAGATTTGTAAGATTCAATCAGATCGACGGTCGAAAGTCCCGTTTAATTTCATTTTTACTATAAATAGTAAATTTTAATATGAGTATAACTTTTGATCATTTGAGTTGTAGAAGTCGTTCTCAACATGAAAAGGGCTTAGACCTGATCTTGTCCAAGCAGGAACATGAATCTAGCCAAAGCAACATATGGAGAAGTCCTTTCCAAGTTAGGAGAATAACGTGGTTGGGCCAAATTGGACACTTACTATTTTTAGCCAAAAGCCATGAAGTCTAGTAGGAATATAAAGTAGGGGCATTTTCAGATCGGGATCAAGTGGGGTAGCTTGTGGTATGCGGGGACATACTCGGGGTGGGTGACTTATGTGATTTGGGGCCATGAGGGAGGTCTCATGTTCGAGACTTCTCACCGGGGGTGATTGATGCAGGGACATTTCACACCAGGCTCGAGTGGGGTAGCCCGTGGGATGCAGGGACACACTTGGGGTAGGCGGCCCATGTGATTTGGGGCCCACAAGCCCACGAGGGAGGTTTAGCCGAGGTCCTAACCCATGAGATGTGGAGCCTGGGCTATAAGATAAAGGGATTAATTCGTCATATTCTAACAGTTCGAGCTTTTAGAGTAAGTGATTAATTGTCCTGCATCAAATTGGTATTAGAGCGGAATGTCTCGTGTTCGAGACTCCTCACCGGGGGCTATTAATGCAGGGACACACTCGGGGTGGGTAACCCATGTGATTTGGGGCCCAGAGGGGAGGTCTGGTGTTCGAGACTCGTTATTTAAAGAGTTGTAATTTCGTTTGCAATTATCCCGAGCAGACGGCAACAACTAGCCACTAATGCATATATTGACCATTAACATTGGACATCATCTGCACTCAGTTAATTATTTTAAAAAAAAAAAAAAAAAAAAAAAAAGACAAGAAAAGAAAGAAACAAAGTAAGAAGAAGTTAGAAAGAAACTGGCTCCAACTGAATCAATTCAAAAACAAAAAGATGTTGCGTATGAATCACTGAAAGGGTGTCTGACATCTGAGCAGCCCATACAAATAGCACATGGGGCCATTCCATTTGATGGTAACAACCAAACTCTATGAATCAATCAAAATCACAACAAATCCTTGGGTCATTCTTGGCACCGCAATTATGCACTACGACTTAAAACCATGGAATTTGATAAGAAACGCCAAAGAAACCCCACTTGCTCATGGCAAGCATAGCACCACCAAATTCACTCCCATGAGCTGAGGGATTGAAGGATAGAAGCCCACAACAAACCAACTGTGCATATGAAGAATAGAAGTGCAAACTCCTGAAAAGGGCAATTAAAGCTCTTTAATTGTCAAAACAAGAAGCCGCAAATCAAATATGGAGCCTTGAAACAAAAGCCACATTCTATCTTCATCAACACCAAAACTCATGACTAACATATTTTCAGAACATCAAGTAGAAAATCCAATAGAAGCAGAGGTCATCATTGTCGTCGTCGTCATCTAAGCCTTATCCCACGGCCATTCCACTCAATCAAGGGCCTGACTTTCATCATGAATCTGAAAAATAATGGCAGTAGAGTCAAACAAAAAAAGATAAATTCCAGCCACTAAATACAATTCCAACAATTAATCACACTCAACATTACCAAGGCCATTCCACCCAACATGCATATCCCAATGCTACATTCCACCCAACATGCATATCCCAATGCTACGTTCTTCATCATAATCTGTTGTTCAACAACATAGTCCAATATTATCATCATAACCATATTCACCACCACCATTGTCATAATCAACATCATGGACATCCCATTCAATAGAAAAAAGGTATTAAAAAATATATAAAAGGGAGATAAATTTTAGCTCAACAAATAGAGAATCACTGAAACAAAGATAGAGAGGGAAAGATCGGAGTGACTGATTGGTACCACCAGATTGTAACTTCAAACTAAGCATTTTCTTCACTTCAAATCTTCGATTCTCTTCATTCCTCACTTGGTTTCCTTGTATATTTGACATGTGAATTCTTCAATCTTGGTCATCTAAGATCCGTCATTTGCCTTGGTGATTCTTGAGTATCAAATCCATGCTTTTAACATTCTTTTCAATCCAAGCTCTTAGATTCACCTTGCAATACAAACATGTATAAAATATACCCATTAAGCATTATCATGTTCATAAAACCAAGATATAAATAGGGAAAAATATGCAATATTTGACATTCAACAGATGAAATGGGGAAATTGGCTTTTTTGGGGCTATAACGGTCATTATGGCGCATAACAACCATTACCCCCGTAATGGTAAAAAAACGATAACTTTTTTCTGTTTAAATTCATTCTTTCACTCTTCTCTTTCTAAAAACTTTCTTAGATTATTCTTCAGCAGATTTCCACCACTCTCACTATATTTTTTAGGATTAAAACCATAGATCGAAGCGATTTAGGAGAATAGAAGCTCCGAGGGTCTTTTTTTTTTTTTCCCTTCAAAAAACATGTTATTTATGCCTTTTTTTAATTTCTAGTTCTAATGTTTGATTGTGCTGTGTAAATATTAGAGACATATAACCATGTTCATAAATTCACCAAACAATCAAATATAACACTCTCACAAAAAGAGTATACTGTTACGCTACCATAAACATATTAAAAGAAAAAAAGAAAAAGAATAAATATTTAGAATATTTATATTATTCTAGATTTTCTAAATATTATTTCAAAACTTTTCAGGCAAAAAAATAAATTCAACCATTACGGAGGTCGTAATGGCCATTATGCTCCCCGTATCGACCGTTACAGCCGATGCCCATATTGGTGACGGTGGTGACCGTTATAGCCACCGTTACCTATACGAAATACCTTGCCTGGAAAGCTACTATCTAAGCCTTGTATTTTTTACAATTATTCCTAACATGTGTCCTCTTTTATGGACACCCCAGATGACACGCATTCCAATTAATTATCTTCATAGAGAAATTGTGTTTGCCCTTCTCTTGTCTAAGCTCCTCTCTTTCTTCTACACCTCATGAGAAACTGTCTGATCAACCATTGCCAAACTCTCTGTCGATACCTCTTCATCTTCCTCTTGCCTCTGTAGATCTAACAATGATGATGGTGTACCCAGTGTTCGTGTTGTCGACGATTTGTCGATATTATCGCCGATAATATCGGTGTCGCTGCACTGGCGACACCGAAACCCCAAGTTTTCGTTTCTCTACAGAATATCAGTGAAATTTTATAAAACCCATTTTTCGGCGATATCATCGATAAAAATGGGTTCTCGCCGAGAATATCGGCGTGGTGTGGCTGAAATAAAGAAGAAAAAAAAAAAAAAACCTTCAATTTCACGATTTTCGTACCTGATTGGAACTCGGAAGAACAAAATCCCCTTTGGCCTCGATTGACAGCCCTGTTAGGTAGGAAAAACCTACAAAATTTTCCCTTTTTTCCGATTGAAATATCAATGTCGCAATTTCGGCGAAAAATATGAAATTTTGCCGGATTTCCCTTCGATTTGGGTTTGATTTAGGGCCTTGAAACCGTCGGTCAAAAACCCCTCGGCGAGAAATCCTCTGGTTCTGATATTTTTGTGTTAAAAAAAAAAAATACTTCGAGCCTCGGAAGTAGAAGCGGTTGACGTCTGAGGAAGCGGAATGGTGGTGTACCTGCATTACCCGGCTATGTAGTCATTGTAGGTACGTGTCGTGCGAAGACGAGCACTGACGCTCCTCGAGCTCCGAGTTATACAAACGGTTGAAAGGAGATCAAAGTTACGTGGGCCCCACAGTGATGTATTTATTATATTTACACCGTTCATCTATTTTTAGATATCATTTTAGAGCATTATGCAAAAGATGAATCATATCCAAAGATCATCTGTACCACACCATAAAGAACAGCGTAGATAATGATTTTCACCGTTAAACATTTTTTAGAGCCCACCGTAACGTTTATTTTACATCCAATCTGTTCATAAGGTCACAAATACCTGAATGAAGAGGAAAAACAAATTTCTTGTTCCAAAACTTCTGTGACCCCAAAAAGGGCTTCAATGGTAGACGTTCAATCCCCCACTGGTTTTTACTGTGTGGTCCACTTGATAGTTAGATCTGTCTTATTTTTTGTCCCAAGCCTTAAGACGATCTCGCCAAATGGATGGACGGTTTGGATATAACACATATATTATGGTCGGCCCAAGGAGCATCGACCAGTAGCCACTACTTTATTGGCAGCGTCAGTACAATCCACGTCCCCACAAATGGCGAATAGGAAGCGGATTGGGTACAACCCGGGTAACATCTAGGGCCCACCGTAATGCATGATTTTTATCCACGTTGTCCATCCATTTGGAAAAATCATTTTATGTGATGAGCCTAAAAATGGAACAGATTGAATTCCCACGTGAACCACATCATAGGAAACAGTGGGCACCGACTACCTAGTGCCCAAAACCTCCTGGGGGCCACAAAAGTTTTGGATCAAGGTAATGTGTGTGGTCCACCTGAGATTTGGATATACTTCATTATTGGGTCGTGCACTCAAATAAGTTGGCAAAAAGAATGGACCATGTAGACATACAACGCATACATTGAGGTGGGCCCATGGTCAGGGTCCCACCCACATCCCTATCTTTGAAAAACTTGCTAGGGTCTACTGTATTGTTTTGTTGACCCTTCAAACCGTCAATGAGGTGTCATAAACTCGGAGAAACCTTAAAAAGAAAAGAAAAAAAAAAAAAAAAAAAAAAAAACAAACAAACAAATTTCAGTTTGATCCAAAACTTATGTGGCCCACCATAAGTTTTCAATGGTCAATCAACACTGTTTCCTATGGTATGGTCCACATAAGATTGGGATCAATTTCATTTGTGGGATTATGCATTGAAATGATCCAGAAAAATAGATGGACGTACATGGATATATAACACATTAAAATGGGCTCCATTAAATGAAAACTTATTATGTAATGCTTTCTTTTTTGTAATTTTTTTATTTCTAAATATGCAAATATGTGTATTTAGGCATGTCCTGGAGTTTCACTGAAAAATTCCACTATTTTCTCCATGTTTCTCCCAGGTTTTCCTGCATTTCTGGTTATCAGCGATATTATCGGCGATAACGATATAATATCTTTATCTCCGGCCAGCGAAACTTGTAGCGATACCGACAACTCGAACACTGGGTGTACCTTTACGAATTATCATCACTTGGTCAGAACTTTCAACTAACTGCTGCTTAACGTAGACCCCCATTGAACTCTTCAAACTCTATCTAATCCTCCAATAATTTTGAAATGAAAACGTTCGATTGCTCCTGAAGATATTCTCTTTCTCCTAGCAATCCGAAGTCGGAAAAGAAGAAGAAGAAGAAGAAGAAGAAAGAAAGAGACAAACCACCATATCGTTATATTTATTTCAAGCACATGCCGTTACTACTTTCCCCCATCTATGTGAAGCAAACCACACATGTGGCTCCCAGTTGTGTTAACAGAACCACTCGCGAGACACCTTCCACACGCGATGAGAGGCCCACATTAAAAGTTCCATTCGAAACTTCGCTACGCTAAAAAACATTTTTTTGTGACATCACAACCACACGTCACCATTCTCTTCTCCTTCATTAAGGGCTTGTTTGATTTTTCGGTGAACTGATAAATACCATGTAAAAAAGTAATAATTATTTCCCCACGCATTTACAGCATACCTGATTTCACTGCTTACTTTTTGACACGAAAACCAAGAATATTACAAAATATCTGTGGGTCCCACTGTGATGCATTTCGCTATCCACACCGTTCATCCATTATTCCAGTTGAATTTATAGCATTAGTAAAAAAAAGAGGCATATCCAAAACTCAAGTGGACCACGTCATACGAAAAAGGGAATCAAATACTTACCGTTAAAAACTTTGTGGGGCCACTGTTTCTTTTGGCGTGGGCCACTTGAGTGTTGGATCTGCTTCATTTTTTGTCTCATACTTCAAAATATTGTAGTAAAACAGATGGACGGAATGGATATATCATATGCATTATCTTGCGGTTCAAAATTTAAAATTATCTCCTTTGAACTTCAAAGGCACAAATTCCTATGAATTTTCAAACAATGAAATCGTAATAATTACTATTTATAGTGTATTTACCATCGCTTTGAAAAAATAAACAGGCCCTAAAACAAGAAAAGTACCCTACGCTTATTGCTCGACCTCTCGTTTGAAGCGTTATATATATATATATATATATATATATATATATATATATATATATATATATATATGGAAAAGGTACTATGCGCTCGAGCTCACGATAAGCTCCCATGAGGTCGAGCTGTGTGGGCCCCACTGTGATGCGTGTCGACCATCAACACCGTGCATTTGATGGGTCCCTTTTAATTATGGGATATCCCAAAAATCAGCCGTATACGGAACTCAGGTGGGCCATACCATCTAAAATCATGTGAAGACATGCCAAAAACATATAAAAGCACTTGGTGGGGCCCACCTGAGTTTTGAATGCTGTTGAAACTTGGTCTGAACCCTCATCCAAGTGGGACACACATAATGGATGGGCTGGATTTGCAAACCACATCTCGGTGGGCCTAAAAAATGATTATGAATGTTTTAATGGTGCACGGCCCCTCTCAACTTCTGTGTGTGGTGTGGCCCACACAAGTCACGGATTGACTTGATTTTTGAGACCTAGGCGCATGATGGAATGGTGCATCTGACTGATGGGGTAGATGTTCGACACGCATCACGGTGGGGCCCACACAGCTCGACCTCATGGGACGTTCCCATCAGCTCGAGTCGCATAGTACCTTTTCCTATATATATATATATATATATATATATATATATATATATATATATAGTTCCCATCAGCTCGAGTCGCATAGTACCTTTTCCTATATATATATATATATATATATATATATATATATATATATATATATATATATATATATATATTCCCCATCTTCTTTCATCTACCACTATGCGTCCAAGTCACAACTACTTAAATGCAGCAAAACTTGCATTTGAAATAACCATATAGTCTTCCAAACATCGGTTAGTTTCAGCTGATCGTCAGACTGGTGGAGATTATTTGGATGGTTAAAAGTATGAAATATCCAATGGTCCTATTTTCAATATAGAGATAATCAAAGTTGGGATGGCACCATTTTCATTCATGAGAAGACATGACCCAAACCATGATTCCATATGTTCCAAATTGGGCCTGAAATATTTTTAAATTACAGTTTGTGCGTCTTCACTCATTACAAATGGAGTTGGACTAGTACAGCTTTTGCTGTTTTGAATTATTGCAATTTGACTCTTTGACGAATTGCCTCACTTCTCGACAGTCTACCAGAAAAAAAAAAAATCAATTTAATAATTTCGTACTCATTCTTGCCTAAAAGGCAATCTAATTGCAGTAAATTTTATTTGGACAGTCCCATTAGATGACAGAGTGATCTTGGTGAACATTAGTCTTTTTGGGTATTGTTCTGTTGTGTCTAGATGAACTCATGCCCTTTTACTTCTTTGTGAACAATGTCACTGGATGGTCCTGATGGATGACCATTACATCACACCACACTCAGCTTCTAAGTGCAAGTGCAAAGGTTCAATTCTGGAAATGGAGTCCTTGAGTGTGGGAAAAATCCGGCATTTGGGCCTTGGAAAGGTGAGAAATGGATTCCAGTTGGAATCCATTTTGAGTTAAAAGCCTGTTTTCGGATTCCTGGCAAGCAGCCGGCTAGCAAATTCCTGTGAAATGGATTCCATTCCAACTGCCAATTTATTTATTTTTTAATTTTTTGGTTTAGTATTCATGGCCAACAACTGACTTTCTGGTTTTACTTACAATTTTGATTTAGGAAATATTGGATGATATTTTCCATCTTGAGGATATTTGTATCTTACTTTGTGGATATTTAATTATTACTGTTTTCTTATTTTGTTGTACACCTTAGATTTAGATATGATTCATTTTTGGGATCTATGCGTATGTTTACATCCCTTGCTTTTTGTATAGGTTGATTTGTTGAATTTGGAAAGTGAGGACTTCACCAAGAAAGTAGTAGATGCTACGCAAACTAGTTTTCTTTAATGCATCATTTTCTTCCATATTTCTTTAATGCAGCAGTGCTAGGTTGAAATTTTCAGCATTTCTACAGGTTAAGAAGTGGGTTGATCCAAAATGTGGACAATCAACCGGGCGGATTAGGCATCCTGATTCACTATTAAGAGCAGTGTTGTCATCAAATCTCTTGGTAAGTTTAATATCGTTTGATGAGTAAGAAACAGATTCTATAGATATTGTTTCTCCCCTTTTCACTTTTATTTTTATTTTTTTGTTTAGCAATTCCGTCCAACTAAGCATCCAAATGCATAGGTAAACAGGGGTTTTTCTTGCCCCGCACACACTATCTCGCTTCTTTGGAGATTTGCAATTAAAATTTTATGTCTTCTTTTATGGCTTTGACATACCAGTGGCTCTATATGAGTAACTTTTAGGGAGTTCTCTGTTTTCTCACCTCCTCTCTTTTTAAGGGAGTTCTCTTCTACTAGCACACATCTAATTCTTTAGTTTTAGATAGCCTTTTCCTTAATTTTATCACGATATGCCATCTGAATTCATTAGAGGCATTTATAAATTTGAAAATTTCCTCGTCTCTAGACTTCCTGCCATCTTCATCTTAGCTTTCATTAGTTATTAGGAGGAAGATGTTATGTTTTTTTTTAAAATCTGAATCTCAGTTCCAAGATATATTTTTGTTTTCTTCCTGCAATGCAGAAACCAGGCATTCAATTGGCTGAGTCAGAATATTCCATTCTCCTTAGCTTCCTTGAAATCTCTCTGTTATTTGTTAGTTCTTGTAATCTGTGAGGGTGTTAAAGTCTCTGGTTTATGAGTAGCCAGTTTATATTTGCCAGCCGATCTTTTTTACAAGTGCAGGAATCTGAGTCACAATTCATATAGAGATGCATAGCTAGAGAACTTCCTTGATTGGTTGCCTTGTATAAAACAATGATTTTATGGATCCTTTCATGATATTCCAGCTATTGTGACAGATTTCAATATTGTTAGTTATCTAGGAGGTTTCAATTTTCATAACCCTGTGATCTTATTGCCCTTCATAGTTAACCATCGTGTCTTCACTAGCTGAACACAAAAAGTTCCTTATGCATTTATCAATTTTCTCTTTGATTGTCAATGTCAACATTTTCTTGACATGGATTACCTCTGGTTAATATCTTTTTTTTTTCTTTTTTTTCTTTTTTTTTCTTTCATTCTTTCTTCATGAGTGTTTTAGTTTTACAGAAAGAAGAGCAAGGTTAAGAAGTTATAAAACCAATGCAATGGGCAAAGTCTAGACGTATACTACTGCAAAACAATTTCTTCTTATTGGTTAGCTGTTGGGGACTTAGGATTAGATTGTTTCTCATTCTTCATCAGTTAGACCTATGGTATTTACTTTGGGTAATTATGGTAGTAAACTTTTCATTTATGTAGGAACTTTATCGATCACCCTCAGTATGGCCATTCTATGTCAAACCTTAACATTCAGAACATCCTGGTTGACAGGTAAGTAATTCTGCTCATTTCTAATATACCATGAACTTTAGTACCATGGACTGTTGTTTGGTCCCTTCGGTTATCTTTTCACTTGTAACTCACTTATGAGTTAAGTAATATGGCATAGGCAAATTCATTGATTTATTAGAACTTTGAGATAGTGTACTTCTGCCTATAAAAAGTTCAGAATTCAGGATGGACTCATTTGCAATGTTTGACAGAAGGCCGACTCAAGTTTTCAGTTGGTTTAAATTATTATGAAATATTGTTGCATTTTTCATGTACCCCACAATTTGCTTCATGATTGTTTTCCTTTTTCCTGATGCAGTCCATAGCATCCTTTATGTAGAGCACGTGGACGGTCCATGCTTAGTTGTGACATGCAATCGTTTAGAGAATATGCAGATGGGATTGCTACATCGGGGTTCTTACTTGAAAATAATATTGTTGTTCAAATAGTTATTGATCACCCGAAATTGCTGGGTTGTTGGCACAAGGAGCTATTCTTCTGTTTATGCATCCAAGCAACTTAAGTCTAGGGAGAAATTTAAACATCATTGTTAGTGTACTCAGCAGTTGATGTTCTGTGAACATTCAGCAAACTCAGAGTCCACAATCGTGTTTATAGTAAATTTACCTGTTATTCCCTTATAGTAGTTTGGTTTGATGTTTGTGTTTTACTGGTCCTTCAATTTAACAATGTCAGAATTGTCTACGGTCTATTTAATATTGATTAATATTCTCTGTTTGCTAACAGAATACATACAAGCAAGCCTTGCAGCATTGCAAGATTATCCCAAAGCAAACAACCTCTAGAAGTTCATTATCCACATCAAACAGGTTATCCTCTCCAAATTCTTTGAACATTTCAGCAATTAATGAAAATGAGGTAGTCTTCATCCTTCTTCTCTGCATAGTTCTCTTTGTTAGTCATCTTTTGACATTTCTATCTCTTTTAAACTTTTATATACATACAGGGACCACAAGGGACCACGTCAAAATCCTAGCCATTGAATCTGCATCTCCATCATCTTGCACCAACGACAATGTCAGTATCTTAGTCTCCATGGCCATATATAACTCCTTACAAGCTTTCATGGCCCGCTTTGCCATATCGCTAGCACCAACGGCCAAGCTCTGTGCAAAGAATTTACAGGTCATTGGTTGAACATTGAAGTATGACCTAATATTTTGGAAACACGTTGGCAGTGTCGATGAAGCTTGTCCGAGAATATCTGCATTTTCTTAGATGCCTTTGAATCCTCGATTTTGTATATGTATCCATGAGAGGTGGCTGTGAGCTGCTGAGACTGCTCGTTCAAGGTGATTTTGATGAGGAGAGAAGGTTCTTTGTTTTCAGGCACTTGTTCAAGAGAGGCACGCATGCGAACTGAGCAGCAGCTCTGGGTATTGGCATTGGAGCATATAGTTTTGGTGTCCTGATCATGGAACCAGATGCCAGCTTCCCCGCCCAATAACATGGCTGCTGCTGTAGCAAGAGAAAGAAGAGAAGTAGAAAAGAAGAAGTGAGAAATGTTTGAAGATTGGCCGATAGATGAGTTGTTATATTGAATTATTTATATAAACAAAGAAGCCGAAGTTTGTAATTCGTAACTTCATTCTTCAGATAATGGTATTTAGAAGGTTTACATATAGTAACTTTGGACGCAGCTTCTGTGGATAAGATGCACCGACCTGCATGTTGGGCCCACTGTGATATATGTGTCTTATATCGACACCGTCCAGCGATTTCATAAGCTTATTTTAGGTTTGATCCCAAAAATGCAGGAGATCCTAAAATATCAGGTGGACCTCAACACAAGAAACATTGGTGATTGAACACTTACCATTAAAACCTACAGCCGCCCACGTAATGTTCATTTTCGATCCGTGCTGTTGATAAGGTTATGCATATCTGGATGAAGCGAAAACACAAATATCAGCTTGAATGGTGTGGTCCATCTGAGATTTGGATCTGTTGTATTTTTTTGTATTGTTTCATAAAATGATCCGGAGAAAAGAATGAACGGCATGGATATGATACAAATACATCAAGGTAGCCAAAGAGCTGGGGTTCCACCGACGCCGCGGCCTGAAATGTCTACTTCCCCGTCCCACGTGGTGACATTACGCTCCTGTCTGTTTAAAAACTGACATCTTTTACTTATCCTACTGTACCACTACAAGAAGAAGAATATTTAGCGGCGCTTGTCTGAGCGCTGCCACGTATCTAACTTGGAGCGGCGCTACTTATGAGTTTAGTGACGCTTTGGTGGGCGCTGGAGTGAGCGCCGTCAGAATGATAAGAAGCGCCGCCAAAATTCTCTCCAAGCACCGCTAATCTCACAGTTTTTTAACGAAAAAGCGCTTATTATATATAATTCAATTAAAAACCTGCATTTTTTTAAATATTTAAAACAAAAAAAAAAAAGATGCAATACAATTAAAACTGAATATTAAACAAAATTTATATTAATTCACAACAAAAAAAATAATATTTATTACAAAAAATTAAAATGGTCTCGAATAAATAAATAAAAACAAATGATCCTCTATATAGTCTACTCGTATCAAGAGTGGCGTCAAAAGGCTGAAGTGCTTGTAGGACTAAATTCAGGCACAATTGATTAAAATCCTGCACACAAGAAAAAAAAAAAAAAAGTAAAGGGATGCTCAAGCAATATGCTTGCTGACAGCCTCTCTGCCGGATTCCTCCGTAAGTAGAACTACATGAGATTCTTACCCTCAGGGGCCAATGTATCTAGTATAGGAGGGGATTCATTCTTCATAACCTTGAACATGGCAGCAGCCTGCACCAACATAGCAGAGAATTCTAACCATTTTAATTCATAGGAACAAAAAATATAAGATGTGCATAAAAGAAAAACACAAAAACATGAACAAAATAGCAAAGGAACTTAATGCAACATGACAGAATCTGATCATTAAATACATGGTAGGAAGGCAGATTATGAAATAAATGCAATCATTTGAACTTGGAAACATGTTAGAATTGGAGTCAGCTAGAAATAACAATTGTAATTTATCTCCTATGTAGAAATTCACCGAATTACTGCAATGGTTGGGACACAAAGTCAAGATCTTGCTTACAAGCCTCTGAAACATTAGCAAGTATTCCTGCGCAACACACAGGAAAAACAGAATCAGTGTCCATAACCAACTATTTATGGGTGGTTCCTGAACATCATCCATTGCTTTTTCCACATTTCAAGAAGTTAGAGAGAGAGAGTAGAACCAAACTAAAAGCATACCATTCTCCACAAAATCACATTTCTTTGAGGTTTTAACAAACAAATCACATTTCAGCCTCTTCTACAAAAATCAAATAACTACAGCAAGGTTAAACAACCTAGATTCAAGTGAAAATATTCCTCCAAAGAAAGAATGGCGATATAATTTTCTCTAAGGCAATAGATTTTATGGATGTGTGTGCATGTTCACACGTGAATCATGTGATATGTACATTCTTATTGGAGTATGTAGAGGTGTATTTTTCAATAAGAATGTAGAGGTGTATTTTTATTGCATGATTTTTCTGAGGTTAAAATAGACTGATTATTTTGGTTAAACACCCTCCAATTTTAAGAAAATGCAGCACTAATCAGAAAATTATAAAAGAAGGGCACTAAAATCATCTCCACCATATAATCTCTGAAGAAGCTTCTTCCTAGAGCTGGCAGGTACTTCTTTTACTTTCAATGAGAAATCAAAAGATAGGATAGAAAGGGTAAAAAAATTAATAATAATAATAATAATAATAAAGGATGCTTGGATTAATGGTGCTTCCCACTTTCACCTGCATTCCAAATGGCCAGGGCTAGCCTCATTGTTGCCTAGCACATACTGGGGACCCAAAAATCTTCATCGGAGAATCCCATCCGTCGATTAGTTGACTCTTCCTGTCGTGTATGGACTGTTTGCCTATGTTTATCCATAACCAAGATGCCATGCACACACATTTAGATGCAATATTAAGACCCTCCCACACCACAGAAAGTAGATACACATCCCTTTTTTTTGGGGGGATAAACACATCCTTCTTCTGTACAAATGTGAACAAATCCATGCATAAACAATTGCATTCTAAAAAGCACAAACAAGTTCATGCATCAAAGCACACTGCAGACAACACTATTAAGAAGCGCTGGAGAAAAAAAAAAAAGAAAAAAAGAGGGAACAGTAGAAATTCAAAGGCAACGATTCAAGCAAGCAAAGATGAACCACTAAAACTCATGGCTTGGAGTTGCATCTACTAATACACTGAGAATATCATAACCACAATATGGCTTGGATCAGCACTTTCCAATGATATCATTAAGACATTTATTAGTACCAATCTTTAAAGTGTCATGTAGCAACCAGGAGTGTGTCAGCAAGGGAAAAACACCCAGAAGGCAGAAGTGTCCAGGTAAAACTGTCCATGAGACTACCTCCGATTATTTTTTAACACACTCACACACACATTCATTCGTACATACATACATACATTGTATGCATGCATGTATATTCCGCAAGCATCCAGTCATCAAATCAAAGGTAGTAAAAGAACTAGAGCAACGGCGCTAGCCACACAACCTATCTAGTCCCTCCTTACAAGTGAAGGAATCTTCAAGGTATGGGTTGAGAACCTAGAAAATTTCTAGGATGGTTGAAGTATGCAAAATAAGTGGAATGTTGGAACTGAGAGGTTATAGCCAAAACAAAGGGCAAAATTTCAGTGGTGGAACAAAAGCACCAGCTGTTCTGTTCAACACGTTTTCAAAATGGAAATGCATGCGCAATGGATGCTAGGATTCCACTTCCTTTGTTTTCATCACCATTACAGCCATTCACTGTAGCATTAGTTGTCAAGCTAGCATCTAAGCCATTCTCATCCAAGCAATGAGTTGGCACACATGGCTCCATGTGTACATGATCATCCATAATATCTGAGTGTATCCAGGTAAGAGACTTAGAAACCTTGTACAGACCATCTTTATCTTAAATACACAAATGTCAAATGTTAGAGCACATAAATAATCAAAAAGGTAGTTACTTTATAAAGAAGATAAATATCAGATAGAGAACAGGGGTTCAGATGTTTCCAGCTGCTTTGCTATGCTTGGAAGAAGTTACTCATTCAGTATACTCTCAAAAATCAAGGAAAAAAATTTTGAGAAAGGAATCTAATTCAAACTTCGGCGAGTAGCATACTTACTTGTATAATGGAGTTAACCTGCATTACAAAGGAAGATGGGAGTAAGAGAATGTTTCTTTGGTCTCTGTCATTCCAAAGCTCTATATGAGTTATAGATAGACGAGAATGTCATCCATTAATCATTTTGTTAAAAACAAGAAAGATTACATGAAAGCTAAAAAAAAATATCCTTGGTTCGATTGGAAATTCCAAGCAAATGGATTCCTTCCCAACTGTCACTTCTTTGATTATTATTTTTTTTTTAACAAATAGGTACCTACACCATAGAATTCCTTTCAATTCTTTCCCAGTATCTAAACAAATTTTATGGATTCAACAGAAAAGAGGTGGGGACACCCTGTGTCTTAAAAAAAATAAAAATAAAAAGTAAAAAATAATAAATAATAAAAATGTATATAGAGAGATTAAATGTAAAAGAGTCATTGATCAAAGGGTTATGATATTGCTATATAAGAGTATCTATGTTTTGTTTGTTGCCCAACCAACCATACAAATAGCATGGCTTCATACAAAAAGGGTCTCGGTTGAAGCATTTCTTCAAATGATTAGAGTGCGGATTTGTTATGATACACAGATAGATAATGAGTCCCACAATAAAATAAAACTCCTGCTGGCTGTTTTACAAACTAGAAAGCCAGTACAAAGCAATTGGCTCTGTGAATTTGAAAACCACCGAATTCTGTAATCAGTAGGAAATGAGAAAAGATAAATGAAGAATCCTTGAAATCCAAGATAAGAGGCTCAAATTTCAATCTGAGAAATCGAGCATTATCAAGAGGAGGATGAAAGGATGGAGAGGAGAGGAAGTGCACTGGATCTGAGCATATTATCAATGGAATCGGAATCCATGGTTGCCTGAAGCGAAAGCCCCTCGACAGCTAGGGTTAGAAGAAGCAGGAAGAAATTGCGACTGAAGGGATCATTTTCAAGATTGTCGCCTTCATCTACCGCCATTAATTGTGGCGATTTCACTGCAGCAGCAGCGATTCGCTCTTGTGATGAATACTTCGGCAGAGAGAGAGAGGAGTTCCAGTGATCAAACCCTAGCAGAGAGGCGGTCCCGTGATCAAACCCTGGAGAGAGAGAGAGAGAGAGAGAGAGAGAGCATCGTGGGTGGTGAGAGGGAGAGTCGGGAGAGGGGAGAAAAAGAGCACTAGGGCGTTAAGTACGGTATTTATACCGGATCGTTAATCGACGACCAATTTAATTAGCGCCGATTAATTAGCCACATAAATCGTCGGCTAATCCAGTTTTTGTTGTAGTCATGTGAGTCTATTAGTACCTCTATTTCCTGGAAGAAGTTTTAGGATCCTCAACTGCGGAGAGCTTAACACACAAGCCGTTGAAAAATGGAAGCGGATTGCGTGGTGAGTAACTCACCACACTTATCGTACTGATTAAACTCTGTGTGGTCTACTAGGATTTATGTATTTTATCCGATTCACCATTCATTTTAACGGATAATTGTATGGCTTGAGACCAAAAATAAAGCATATAAATCTTCAAATGGACCATATCATATGATACCGTTGATTTGAACATCTGCTGTTGAAAAATTCTTGAGGGCCACAGAAGTTTTGGATCAAGATTATATTTATTTTTTCCCTTCATCCATGTTTATATGATCTTATGAACAGGTTTGATGACAAATAAATATCACTGTTGGACCTAGCAAGGTTTCAACGGTGGAAATCATTATCCCCACTGTTTCATGTGGTATAATCCACTTGAGGGGTCCCACCCAGGTCTGTGGTTCCAAGGTCTCATCTAATCCGCTCTAGAAAATATTGGTGATTGAATGCCTATCATTGAAAACTTCCTGGGGCGTACTATAATGTTTATTTGCATTTCAATGATATAATCTAGTACACATGCATTTTTGCCACCATGGCCCTCTCTAATAAGACCAGGAATATGCCCTGTGAAATTAATAGGAGGAAAGTTTGATACTCTGATAGTGATGGCTGATGATACACAGGTAATAAAGGCTTTCACGTATGGATATGTAACTTGAATTAACACGTTCAAAATATGATTTGCTGACCGTCTAATTGGTCCATATTTAACTATTTGTTTAAATGAAAAATGCCAACGGCTTAACAGAATAATGAAATTCCCTGGGGCTCACACTGATGTTTATGGGCTCATAGATCTGAGGTTATGATTAACACATCCACCGGGATGAAGGGATCACAACAAATATCATCCTGATCCAAATCTTCGGTGAAAATATTAAGGTTTCAATGATGAGCGTCCATCTCTTACTTTTTCTTCTGGTGGGGTCCACTTAATCTTCCATCTGTTTCCGTTTTGAAATCTCATTGTAACATGAGTCGGTGAAACTGATGAATGGAATGGATTTCACCCAGACATTAAGATGGGTCTCATTGAACTTTTGTGTTGGCGGAACTCATGTCACCTGGATGTTAGGGCGCGGATTGGATACTGACAAGGTCAAGAGCCACATCACTACTGAAGTCACGTCACCTAGCTCTGTGCATCCTACCATGATGCATTTGTTGTATCCATCCAACCATTTTTAGAAATCGATTCATAGAAATAACATTTGAATAGTGTCCCAGTCTGGCAATGTAGCTAACAGGTTACTAAATCTCTGGATTGAAGGCAGCGGCTGCATGCGGACCATACGATTAAAGAGGCCCGCTGCATCCTCTAACCTCACAAAAGCACCAATTCGAATCGAATTGGATAGATTATTCACCAAATGGTTGAATTTGATGAGAGTAAGGATCTTGTTTTCTATAATTTTAGAATCAAGGCAGGAATGATAATTTCAATAGAAGCCGGAGAGAACAGAGTTTTACCCTTCTAAGCAGTGGCAGCGGTAGCTCTTCTCGATGACATTGTACGAAATCGAAGATCATGTGGTGCCAAACGACTCCTGATAAGAAAAGAGGGGATGATAGTTGTTGTGGTCCTGCGGAGTGCAGCTGCCACCTAGGAACCATTGATGTGGGTGTGACCCTAGGACCCACTTCGATGTATGCACTGTATATCCACGCCGTCCATATGTTTTGTCACTTTGCAGAGGGAGCAGCCGACAGAATATGATAAGAGAGTATCCAACCCGTCCATCTGGCTCTATCCTCAATTACAGGATGGGAAGAAAATCAGTGAAATACACGAACTAGGTGCACCGACGGGTTGTGATGCCACCCAGGGGTTTGTGTGGGGTCACCATGGTGAATATCATCAACAAACGTTGTTTAACCCATGGGTTGTGTGTGCCCCATAAAAGGTGCGCTCCAGCTGTACCAGTACCACCGTAAGCTTATAGTGACATCAGGCAGATGTGGGGTCCATGTGATGTATTCACACCATCCAACTCATCTATCAGATGCGTCACCTCAGAAAAAGCCTACGACCAAAATTCAGCCTGATTGAAACTAAGGTGGGCCACAAGAAGGTGAGTCTGGTTCTTATGTTCAGGAAATCCATCCTGTACATCAGGTAAGTCGCCTCGTCTTAATCTTGCAACCTTAAAATCATGATCATCTAAAACTCAGATTTGCAGGCCCACCTTGGTGTGCATATGCCATCCTATCCATTCATATGGCTGTGTCTCGTTGGGACAAAAGAATTCCCTAAAAATCACATTATTTCAAAAATCATGAGTATTAGAATATACCATGTGAATATCAAACTCGTGATGGGCCGTGAATTTAAAATTCTATAAGGGGTGACCCACCTGAGCGTTGAATCAGGCTAATTTTTTGGGATCAAGCCAAAAGAAGTGGGGGTGTAGCTGATGGACAGAGAGGATTTCATTAAAGTTCAACAAGTGGCGATATGTTAGCTTTATGCAGTAACAAGAACGGCCCTTTATACTTATCCCGTACAGCCATGTGAACCCGAATATGGTATAGGCGTATAGCCATGTTACTTCATCAATCTTGCGGTTAGGATTATCCAGGACTCATTATGGATGGAAATCGATTCCAGATATGCACAGTTGACGGTCAATAACAAGTCATGGAAAGTAAAAATATGGTCTTTTCAAAAAGTATGATTCTCTAAACACCGTTCATCCATATAAGGCCCATTAGTTGGATAATTCAAATTGATAGACAATAATCTGAACCGTCCAAAGTATAGCAGAAAATGGACATTGATCATGAATGAGTTCATTTTGTATCAGCATGTGTAAGCCTTCTTATGTCCACCTATAAAGATGGTCCCACAGTCGACCCGTCCATGTACTGGACACTACATGAAACTTCATGTTAACGGATGATTCTAACCATTAACATGTAGGGAGATCGGACCGTCAATGGGAAATTGTTGGATGCACATCAGATGATCCTAGCCATCCGATCAGTGACTTTCAAATGCAGTGAATAGATTATCTAATATGGGTAGTTTTGAAATACAAACCATCTATATAGATGGAGAAATGAAAACCCACTAGAGTCATCCTGGGTTATGAAGGGCATTAGCTCATCAATTTGGAGCCCACTAAATTGACGGTCAAGATCCTTCGGCTTAGTGCTCTGCTGAAGGGTTGTGAAGTTGATACCGTAATACCATTAGGTGATTATTAGGTAGAGTTTGTATTCCATATCAGAACGGTTAATCCAGCGAACCCCACCGCCCTACTGTAGAAGGACGGTGGCCAAAACATCAGTCTGTATATAAAATCATAACCGGTCAATTTGATCCCGAAAGACCACTTTGTACTTTTGGCCCTTGTCCCTGATCCAGCTGTTATGATTGTCTGACGGCCTAAGTTTTGAGTCACGGCTGGCATATCGTGAGGTCCAAATGAGTAGTTTGCATCTCATTTGCTTTTGACCGTCCAAAATGAGCACCGTGAATTTCATCAGCTAAATCATTTGTGTAAGGTCGATGGCCCAAAAATCAGACTAATCATATGATCCCAACCTCTTACTTTGTTCAAAAGGAGCACTTTATACTTTTGGCCTTTGTTTCGATCAAACAGATAGGTCTATCATGTCAAGGGACACGGTTTGGCTACTCCCCCTGCCAACAGCCCGGTGGCTGGTGGTCAATGCTCTGTGGGCCCCCACCATGATTTAGATGCTTCATCCATTCTGTTCATCCATTTTTAAAGATCATTTTAGTGCTTGATTTCAAAAATGAGATAGATATAAATCTCAGGTGGAATACACCACAGGAAAACAATAATGATTGGATATCCACCATTAAAATCCTCCTAAGGCCCACTGTACTGTTTATTTAACATCCAATCTGTTGATTAGGTCATACAGACCCAAATGAAGGGAAAAAACAAAGATCAGCTTGATCCAAAACTTTTATGACCCCTAAAAATATTTTTAATGGTCGACGCTCATTCAACACTGTTTTCTATAATGTGGTCCACTTGAGATTTGGATATACCTCATTTTTTGTCTCATACCTTAAAATGATCTGTGAAAATAGATGTACGGCACAGATGAAACACATACATCATGGTGAGGCCGACAAAGCACCGACCACCAGCCATTTGCTGGTGCAAGGGGAGTAGCCAATCCGTTTCCTACTTAGTTACTCCGTATGTTCTTATTGTACTGACTAAACTCAGTTCGGCCCACCTTGAATATATCTGGTCTTTTCAACCCGTTCATCTGTTTTTTTTTTTTTTCATCTTAAATAAGTGGTTAACCCAAAATTGAAGCATATCTAAAGATCAAGCGGATCATACCACTGGAACCAGTGGGGATAATGATTTCTACCGTTGAAACTTTTCTAGGCTCTACAGTGACATTTATTTGTCATCCAACCTTTCTAGGGCCTACTCCTGGTCAGGGTTGAGTACCCATAGGTGGTGAAATTCCACTAGCGTGAGTGCGTGGGGTGTGTGTGTGTGCGTGTGTAAAAATTTTTTTTTAAAAAAATGATGGACCTCACAGAGTTTACTCGGTACGCTAAGCTTAGTGAGTTACTACGCAATCCGCTTCCCATTGTGATTTGTGAATGGGTTAGATGGCATATAAACGTCAGCGTGATCCTAGAAAAGCTTTAATGGTAGGCATTTCTCTCCCCACTTTTTTTTTGTGGTGTGGTCCACTCACATCTTTAATCTCATTCATTTTTGGTATGTCATCCTATCATGAGCTTGTTAAACGGATGGATGGAGTGGATTTCATGTGGACATGACGTTAGGCTCCATGGATCTTTGTGTTTCTTAAATTCTATGGAAACTTATGATGCCCTGCGGAATTGTAAACGCATGAGGACTTGAAAACACCATCCCTATAAATAAAGAAGACTCTGTCATGAATTCATGTGAGTACACAATGCCAACTGTTGCGCAGCATGCCAACAACGCAGTGAGCCTAGATCCAATCTCAGGTCTCACCCACAAACGATAAACAGGAAGAAATATAAACTAGAAAGGAATAAAAGCATTTAAACAAACCACAAGACAAGATATATGTGAAAAAACCCCAAACTAAGGTAAAAAACTACGGATGCAAAATTCCACTATAAACAGAAATAAAGATTACAAGGCAATATACTAACCTCTCCCTTAGAAGTACAGAGAAAATCCCTTGCCCACACCTTAGAATAATTTTCTAATATTCACCTTAACTCTAGAATAGCCGTGGGGACCTCAATTTATAGTTTTGGCAACTTCCCTTTCGTATCCCAGTTGCGAAAGGACCTGCGACACGAAATCCGCGAAACTCCTTTCGCATCCCAGTTGCAAAAGGACTTGCGACACGAAATCCGAGAAACTCCTTTCACATCCTAGTTGCGAAAGGACTTGCGACACGAAATCCGCGCATGTAGCTCCACTTCTCAATAATCTCCCACTTGGAGACACATCGCCATAAACCTTTGTCTTCTTCATCCGAAGTGCACCACCTCCCCGTCTTTAAGCCTGAAGACTAATCAAAGTTGAACAGAGCTTCAGCTTCTTCCTTGTGACCGCCTTGGTCAGCATATCCGCAGGATTCTCACTTATATGAATCTTCTCCAGAGCAATCGATCCATCTTCCAGTAACAAACGTATGAAGTGATATCTGATGGCAATATGCTTGGTCCTTGAATGAAAGGCTGAATTTTTAGTTAAGTGTATTGCACTCTGACTGTCACTGTACAGCTTGCAATCTGCTTGTTTCTTACCCAACTCTTCCATAAAACCTTGCATCCACACCATCTCCTTGCATGCTTCTGTAGCCGCAACATATTCTGCTTCTGTCGTACTGATAGATACTATCTTTTGTAACTGAGAGACCCAACTGACTGCAGCACTACCCAGAGTAAAAACATAACCTGTAGTGCTTCTTCTGCTGTCGATATCTCCTGCCAAATCTGAATCCACGTAGCCTTGTAACTTGATTTCCGATCCACCATAACACAGCCCTACGTTCTCAGTACCTATCAAGTACCTAAGGATCCACTTCATAGCTTCCCAATGTTCCTTCCCAGGATTGTTCATGAACCTACTAACAACTTTCACTGCTTGAGCAATGTCTGGCCTCATGCTCACCATAACATACATGAGACTCCCAATAGCTGACGCGTATGGAACTTTAGCCATGTAGTCTTGTTCCTCCTGCGTCTTTACACCTTGCTCCTTAGATAGCTTGAAGTGGTTGGTTAATGGAGTGCTAACCGGCTTAGCACCTCTCATATTGAATCGATCAAGTACCTTGGCTATGTACTCTGCCTGTGACAAAACTAATTTCTTATTTTTCCTGTCACGCTTTATCCTCATGCCTAAGATTTGTTTTGCAGCTCCTAAATCCTTCATGGCAAATTCTTTAGACAATTGTCTTTTGAGATCTAAGATGTCCTTTATGCTTGAACCGGCCACAAGCATATCATCAACGCACAGAAGAAGGATGATGTAAGACGTATCAAACTTCTTCAAGTAACAACAGTGGTCTGCATGACATCTCCTAAAACCGTTTCCCGACATGAAACCGTTGAACTTCTTGTACCACTGCCTCGGGGCCTACTTCAGGCCATATAGACTCTTCTTCAGTTTGCACACCTTGTTCTCATTACCTGGTGCCACGTATCCTGTCGGCTGATGCATATATATCTCTTCTTCAAGGTCCCCATGAAGAAAGGTTTTCTTAACATCTAGCTGTTCTATATGTAAGTCCTCTGAAGCCACTAGACTCAAGACCATGCGAATCGTAGACATTTTCACTACCGGTGAAAATATTTCAGTGAAATCGATACCTACCTTTTCTTGAAACCCTTTCACAACCAATCTGGCCTTGTACCGTTTCGAACCATCGTGCTCCTTCAGTCTGTAAACCCACTTGTTATGAAGAGCTTTCTTACCCTTGGGTAGAGTGACTAACTCCCAGGTACGATTAGAATCAAGAGAGTCAATCTCATCATCCATGGCCTGCTCCCACTTAACCCGTATATCTGACTGTAACGCCTCTTCAAAACACTCTGGCTCACCATTATCTGTCAATAGTAGATAATATAAGGAGGGTGAGTATCGGACCGTGGGTCTCCTCTCTCGAGTAGACCTCCTCACAACCGGTGTATGCGGCTCTGTCTCATCCTGTGGCGCTGTAACACCCATGTCCGGTAACTCTTCCAACTCTACGAATTCCTTTTTCTCGGCCTTATTTTCCTGCACACTGTCCTTATGCATCACTTTTTCATTGAAGACTACATCCTTGCTTCTAATGATTTTCCTATTTTCTGCATCCCAGAATCTGTAGCCAAAATCATGCTGCCCGTAGCCTATAAACGTGCACCTCCTGGACTTCACATCCAGCTTGTTTCTGTGCTCTGCATCAATGTTAACATATGAAATGCAACTGAACACTCTGAGATGTGCAAGGTTCACTTCCTTCCCAGTTCACGCTTCTTCTGGTAGCCCACTATCCAATGGTGCTAAGGGACTTCTATTGATGAGATATGCGACAGTATTCACAGCATCTGCTCAAAAGGTCTTGGGCAACCCTGCATGTAACCTCATGCTCCTGGCGCGCTCAAGGATGGTCCTGTTAATGCGCTCAGCCACACCATTCTGCTGTGGTGTCCTTGGAATCCTTTTCTGATGTTTGATACCATTTGCTGCACAATACTCCTCAAACCTCTTATCACAATACTCTCCCCCATTGTCAGATCTGAGACACTTTACCGTTTTACCTGTCTCATTTTCTACCATAACTTTCCACTTCTTAAATGCATCAAATACATCAGATTTATGTTTTAAGAAGTAGACCCACAGTTTTCTGCTAGCCACCAAGAGATAATACCTGTGCTGGTCCCCACACATCAGTGTGTACAAGCTCCAACAGATGTGTCATTGGAGCGCGTCCCGTCTTCTTGAAGCTTACCCTCTTCTGCTTGCCATACACGCACTACTCGTAGAATTCCAAGTCAATAGACTTCAGCCCTGGTAGCTTTCCTTTAGACAATATCACTTTCATCCCTTTCTCACTCATATGTCCCAGCCTTTGATGCCATAACTGCCCATTCACTCCAGTTGATGCGACTGCGAGTGAACTATATATACGATCCTAAAGTCACGTACAAAGTACTTTCCTTTTTGCCTCGAGATATTACCAAGGCACCTTTTGTGATCTTTCAGGAGTCACTGGTGAATGTCGTCACATAACCGGTATCGGCCAACTGTCCCACTGAGATCAGATTACGTTTTAAACTTGGTACATGTCTGACATCCTTTAATTTTAAGACCGTTCCGTCTTTCTGATTTACATGAACATCCCCCTTTCCAACAATGTTGCACGGCTTATCATCACCCAAGTAGACTCTCCCAAAGTCACCTGACACATAATCATGCAGAACTTCCTTACACGAAGTGGCATGAAACGAAGCACCCGAGTTTATAACCCAAGACTCATTCCTCGCATCAAGAGACAAGATCAACGCTTCTATGTCGCTCTCCTTAGACAGATTCACTGAATCCTTCCCACCTTGAGAGCTTCCTTTTTATTTCTTGAGCGCCCTGCAATCACGTTTCATGTGCCCCTTCTTACCGCAATGCCAACACCCGTCTTTGTCTTTCGGTCCCTTGAATTTCTTCCTCGACTTAGAACGCTCGTGTTTATTACCTCCTTTGTTCAGCAATCTTCCTCTTCCTTCAACGTTTAGAGCATTCCCCGAGTCCCCTAAAACTCCTGATGCCTTCCTTCTAGATTCTTCGCTGAGAATTTGACCGGCCACATCATCAAATTTCAACTTTGTCAACCCTAAAGAATTGCTCACAGCAATCACCAAACCATCCCAACTATTTGGCAAACTGGATAAGATCAATAATGCCCTGACCTCATCCTTAAAAGCAATGCCAACGGATTCCTACTGGCTCGTGACTGTATTGAACTTGTTTAGATGTTCTGTCACGCTCCCACCATCTGACATCTTCATGTTGAATAGCTGTTTCACAAGATGAACCTTGTTGGATGCAGAGGGCTTTTCATACATGGTGGCTAAGGCTTCCATTAATTCTTTTATCGTTTTTACTTTGGATATATTGAAGGCGACGTTCTTAGACAAAGAGAGTCAGATCATTCCTAAAGCCTTCCTATCCAGTAAAAACTATTCATCATCTGTCATCTTTTCTGGTTTCTTCTCTTTTCCTCCTAGAAGAATATAGAGGTCATTTTGATACAGATAATCCTCCATCTGCATCTTTCAGAAGGAAAAGTTTGAACCATCAAACTTTTCAATTCTAGTTTTCCCATCTTCCGCCACCGCTCTCAATAGAACTAAACCAATAACTCTGATACCAGTTGTTGCGGAGCATGCCAACAACGCAGTGAGCCTAGATCCAATCTCAGGCCTCACCCACAAACGATAACAGGAAGAAATATAAACTAGAAAGGAATAAAAGCATTCAAACAAACCACAAGACAAGATATACGTGGAAAAATCCCAAACTAGGGTAAAAAACCACGGATGCAAAATTCCACTATGAAGAGAAACGAAGATTACAAGGCAATATACTAACATCTCCCTTGGAAGTACAGAGAAAATCCCTTGCCCACACTTTAGAATAATTTCCTAATATTCACCTTAACCCTAGAATAGCCCTAGGGACCCCAATTTATAGTTTTGACAACTTTCCTTTTGCATCCTAGTTGCGAAAGGACTTGCGACACGAAATCCGCGAAACTCTTTTCGCATCCCAGTTGCAAAAGGACTTGCGACACGAAATCGGCGAAACTCCTTTTGCATCCTAATTGCGAAAGGACTTGCGACACGAAATCTGCACATGTGGCTCCACTTCTCAACAATAACCATGTCCGTTGTTCAAGAAGACTCTGTCACACCACCAAGCATGTATGTCATTCAAGAAGACTCGTACTCGGTCGCACAACCAACCATGTCCGTCGTTCAAGAAGACTCGGTCATAACACCATCCCATGCTGAATTCGACCCTTCCACCACCGTTGAAGATGACTCCAACACGTCCTCCGATGATGAATTTGATTTCTCCATTAATGGATCATACAGGGTTCGCTTTGGAAATCTCACCATTTTTCGTCGGCAAAGTGTCCATGGAAAATTAAATGAAATAGTATCTGAAGCCCAAGTGCCCACAGTATCCATAGAAATTCGGTTGAAAGAATACTCTAGACGGTTAGATGCACGAGGAAATCGATCAGAGCCCACTGTGGAAGTTCGTAGGGTGGTTGAGACATTCTCAGATGATCTTCACTATTTCTTGCAAGCAGAGACATCTAAAAGCCGTATTGCCGAGATGATTTCCCACTTAAACATTCATCGAGACTGTGTTGAATCAGTGGCCTTGAATATTAATTATATAGCAAAGAAAGCCCATGAAGCAGGAAAGGAGATGGTACATATTGTAGCTGAGTTTGAGATTTTAGAGATTTTAGAATTGATTGAAGAAGAAGAAGAAGAAGAAGAGACACTGGCTAGGACGCTAAGAGAATCAATGGACTTGGCTTTTGAAAGGAGGGATAGTGTAATCCCAGCATTAAGATCTTCAGTTGAAGCCTTGAAGAGGATAAATTTCAACAAAAGAGAGTCAGATGAGATCAAGTGTACAATTTGTCTGAATGAATTCTCTATAGGGAAGGAGGTCATATGTATGACATGCTCACATATTTTTGATAGTGAATGCATAATTCAATGGTTGGAGATGCCCCCTCAACAGTTTGAAGAGAATTGATATTTTTCTTTATTCTTTTTACCTCTATAGATAAGCATGCAGGAAGTCTTTAAAAATCGACTCTACCGAAAATCAGATGAAGGAATGCCTGTGGTTTTGCAAAGAGTGAGTCTTCAAAAATGGACTATTAAAAAAGCAATTCTTTTAAGTTATGGAATGGGCTCATTGTACAGGTGTTTTGAAAGATTGTTTTTTTTTTTTTTTTCACTATTTTTTTAAAGAAAGCTTTTTATCAATAAAATGGTTCTATTTTTAGATTTATCCGATTATATCAATCTGATTAGATAGACTACATTGTGTGATATAGTCCAAGCTCAGCCCAAAGTTGCTTGGTCTTTTATGTTTTTAGTAAAGCAACCGAGCAATACTCTCAGTAGGCTCAGCCCTAAGTTTTTGGTCTTTTATACCTAAGCCTGCCCGAAATACTTAACTAGCCCATAAGCCCATAGGTTGGCCCAGCCTATTGACCGTAGGTTCCTTTGAAGAGATGGGTCACGCATCCAATCCGTCCATCATGTGTGCCCCTCATTTTCTCCAAACCTTAGTATCATCTAAAAATCAGGTTGCCCAAGCAATGCAAAAACCTATTTAAAACCTTTAAAATTACGGATGGCCTAACTTAGTTTTGAAATGCCCTGATTTAAAGTGCCTGGTCATAGTGGTGGAACCCATCTTCTGAATGGATTAGATGGTTTATAAGACACAAAGTTGTTCCCAGAAAGAAGATGGAAAATTTTAATGGTGAGAATATTGTATTTTGTTTTAAAATAGTATTAAATTTGAATTTTCAAATTTTCGGTGTTTTCCCTTCACATTTAAAGTTTGGTGTTTTTGAGGTGTGGGTTTTGTCCCACATCGAATTTGACAAAGGAAATTCTCATGTTTATAAGATAGGCTTTTTGCCTTCGGCTTGAGCCCCTTTCAGGGGGGCATGTGAATTTGGTCCTGTGGGAGGGCTATGCCATTTACCACACACGCACGCGCGCGCCGAGCCGAGCCGTGCCGAGCCGAGTCCGTGTGCGCAATGCGACGGGCTGGGCTGGGTTGGGGCACGGATGTGGGTGGAGTGTGAGTGTGAGTGTGAGTGTGAGTGTACTCGCGTGGGTGTGTGTGTATGGGTACTCGTGGGACTTTATTTGCGAGAGTGTACTTGCACTTGCACCTTTTCGTTTTAAACCAGAGAGATGCATCCCTTCCGGTTGGTCGCACCTGTTGGTTTAAACCCAACGGACCTAACCCTTGTAAAGGGTGCTTTTGCACCACTTCGGAGTCTATATAAAGACTTCCAATTTCTGTTTGAAAATACGAAAATCTTATCTCTCTTATAAAACTCTCTTTGATACGGTTTTAAGAATTTTACTGAGTTCATCGCTGAGTCAACTCAACACTTTCGGATTAAACTGTAAGTGGTTTGATCCCGCATACAATGAATGCACCGCTGGGACCGGGTCATAGTTGTTGTATCCTGGAGGTCTATTGCTCTAGAAACCTATTGCACTTGGGACACTGTCCAAGGAGAGCAAATTCGATTTCAAGCCGAGTGACTCAGTCACGCCTCGACTCAATACAATAAGTTCTTCTTTCTTAAAACTTTTATTTTCTTTTTTTAGTTCTCGATTTTAAAAGTCTATTTAATTCAACCAAATATTCCAACAATCTTGAAATCGAAATTGTTGAATTATATAGACTATGGCTACAGTAACAGTAAATGCTTCTGCTAAGTTAGCCAAAATCGAATCGTTTGCTGGACAATGCTTTAAACGGTGGAAATAGAAATTGATGTTCGCTCTGACCACCTTGAAAGTTTCATACATTTTATCTGAATCATTCATTATAGATCCAGCAAATCAAACTGAAGTAACAGATGAAAATAATTGTAAAAACTAATTCTAAACTCTTTATCCAACGAACTATATGATGTGTATGTTTCTTACGTGTCTGCTAAAGACATATGGACTGCTTTAGAAAAGAAATACATATTAGAAGATGCAGGCGCTAAGAAACATGCAATTGCTAATTTCCTTCATTATGAAATGACAGATGATAAACCTATCACAAATCAAATTCATGATTTTCAAAGTCTAGTTTACGAACTATCGACAGAAGGAATTAAGTTGGATGAAGTGTTTCTGTCAGGAGCGCTAATAGAAAAATTACCGCCCTCCTGGAAATAATATAAGAATAGAATGAAACATAAAAAGAACGGTGTTTCTTTAGAAACCACTATCGTACACATACGAATAGAGGAGGCCAATAGAATCAGGGACCAAAAAGAAAATTGAAATGAGATAGATTCAAAAGTAAATTTTATGGAATCAAGTTGGACAAATAATAAGAAAAAGGGCAACTGTCATAACTGTGGCAAACCTGGACATTATGCAAATGAATGAAGTCTCAAAAAGAAGAATGCAAACAATCAATTCAAGAAAAAGGAAAACTGCTACAATTATGGAAAGCCTGGGTATCATGTTAAAACCTGCAGGCTTAAGAAAAATAAAGATAAGTCGTAGGCTAATATTACAAAAACAGGAAATGAGTCTGACATGATAGTAGCTGTGGTGTCAGAAGTCTTCCTTGTAAACAACTTGGAGTGGGTGTCAGACTCTGGTGCAACTAGGCACGTGTGCAAGGATCCTAGCATGTTTACCTCTTACCAAGAATCAGGAGATGATGAACAGGTGTTCATGGGTAATGCTAGAACGTCTCCAGTTGTAGAGAAAGGGAAAGTACTTCTGAAACTCACTTCTGGAAAGACTCTGATGTTGAATGATGTCCTACATGTGCCCGACAATAGATGAAACTTGATCTCTAGTTTGCTCCTCAATAAGGCTAATGTTAAGTTAGTATTTGATTCAGATAAGCTTGTAATGACCAAGAATGGAACTTTTGTTGGTAAAGAATACTGTAGTGATGGTTTATTCATTGTAAATGTATCCAATGATAATAATAAGAAGGCATCTAGTTCTGTTTATATCGTTGAACCTTTTTATCTATGGCATAGTAGATTAGGTCATGTGAATAAAGTATCTTTGAAGAAAATGAAAAAATTAGGTTTATTACCTAATATATTTAATGAAGAATTTGAAAAATGTGAAGCATGTGTATAATCAAAATTCATTAGAAAACCCTTTAAACGAATAGAAAGATCATCTGTTCTATTAGAGTTAATACACAGTGACTTAGGTGATTTTAGAAATCACATGTCTAGAGGTGGAAAAAAATATTATATAACTTTTTTAGATGACTACTCTAAGTTCACTAGAGTCTACTTGTTAAGGAACAAAGATGAAGCTTTAGATGTTTTTTCTAAATACAAAATTAAAGTTGAAAATTAATTAAATATAAAAATTAAAAGACTTAGAACAGATAGAGGAGGTGAATATGAATCTTTTCAATTTAGAGAATTATGTGAAAAGAGTGGAATTGTTTCCAAAACTACAGCTCCTTATACACCAGAACAGAATGGAATAGCAGAACGTAAGAATAAAATTCTAAAAGAGATTATGAATGCTATGTTAAACAGTTCAGGCTTACCCTCAAATATGTGGGGAGAAGCAATTCTATCTGCGTGTTATATTCTAAATAGGATTCCTTCTAAATCTTCTGAATAAACACCTTATGAACTTTGAAAAAATCATATTCCTAGTTATAAATATATTAAAGTGTGGGGGTGACTTGCTAAAGTAGGATTACCTGAAACTAAGAAAAGATAGTTAGGTCTTAAAATGACCGACTGTGTATTTATAGGGTATGCACAAACAGTGCAGCCTATAGGTTTCTAGTTTTAAAAACTAAGGAAAATATTCTAGATCATAATACAATTATAGAAGCTAGGGATGCAGAATTCTTTGAGAACGTATTCCCTATAAAATCTAAATTTATAAAAATAGGGGAAGTCAATGAATCGGATATTGCGTCTACTAGTAAAAATGCTTACGAGAAAGTAGTAGAAGAGATACAACCAAGAAAAAGTATTAGGGCTAGAAGAGAAACTAACCTAGGAGATGGTTTTTTCACATTCTTAGTAGAAGATGATCCTACAACTTATACAGAAGCTATTAACTCTCCAGATACAACCTTTTGGAAAGAAGCAATAAATGATGAGTTAGAATATATTATATCTAATAATACTTGGGAACTTATAGACCTATGTAAGACCCGTATCCTAAACTGTACCATTCCGTAGGTTCCTGCGGTCTTTCCGGTCAAATTTTGGCAACCTTCGATCCTTAACCGACCTTGCATGCGACCCTGATTTACACGCCGTCAACCCGTGTCGACTCAAATCGAGACTTGTACCAATGCGACCGCACCGTCGCCGCGGTTCCGATGCCGCAACTCGCGCGTCGAGGTGATACTCTGGCCAGGAGATGTGACCAACGTTCAGTGCGAGAAAAATGCCGCGCATTGCGAATCCCAAGAGAATCTCTACAAGATGTCACATCAATCATCCATCAATCAATCCCATCATGTCAAGTACACATCACTTCACACTCTTCCCCAAGCAAGCCCCAAAAGTCAAAAAGTTCTTACAAAACCCATACCTCTCTTACACCTTTTACCCCAAAAGTAAAAAAGAGCCTCTTACACCCATCACTCACCACATCAAACATCCATCACCCATCTCTCTCCCTTTATAAGTCTCTCTCTCCCTCTTTTCCAAGCTCATTTCCAAGCTAAAAAAAAAAGAGAAAAAAAAAACTCCACATGTCCAAGCCTTCCCCATCTCTCCCAAAAAACCACAAGTGTGGCCCACCTCTTCCTACCCTTCCATCTTCCATCTCAACCATCCAAACCCCATCTCCTCCGTTGGAATCGAAGCTAAGGAGCAAAGGAAGCCTAAGGAGCAAGAAGGAGCGGTGGGTGATCATGGACTCACATTCTTTTCTCTTTTGTGATTTAAGGGTTCCCTTGTTGTAGGACCCACTTGAGATATGTATTGTTCAAGGGAGGGCCCAATGTGGCGGGGTCCCTCCCCTACACGCTTCTTCCTCCCTTTCTCTCCCTCCCTTTCATTGTTGTTGATGATGATATGGTCATGTGGCCCACCGGATGATCCCCACCATGAGATATGTATCTTATCCATACCGTCCACCGAGTGGACCCACTTGGCATCCCGTCTGGACAAGCTGGATGTAGGGAGAAAACATAAATATCAGATCCATCCAAGTGGGCCACGATTGTGTGGGACCCACCTTGAAATTTCTGTGAACACAGCCCGTCCAGCGCCCCTGGACGCTGGACGTGTTCACTGTGTGAACCGACAGTGAGGTGTACTCGCAACTACGTTGAGTTTTTTTGGGTTTTGAGTGAGTCACGTGTAGAGACTCTATCTTGATGTTTGTTTCCAATCCGTGCCGTTCATCCTATTCTTTGGCTCATTTTAGGCGTTGAGTCGAAAAATGAGGTCAATCCGATAACCAGGCGGACCATACCATAGGAAACTGTATTTCCTACTGTTCAAGGCTAGTGAGGCCCACCTTTTTGTTTACATGCACCAAAAATACCCAATATTAGACTGGTTTGGTGTATTCCGAGCCATAGAATCCACTGGACGGAGTGGATTCTCCGGTAGCGGACCCCACATGTTAGTTTTCCCCGAAAATTAAAAAAAGAAAAAAACAAGCAGCTGCTGCTGCAGCACTACCGCTATCAGAATAGGGCAGGCGCTGCCTGCGCCTGCTACCTGTGGACGACAGACGGAGCAGCACCCACGGCCTCTAGCCGTGGGCCCCACCTTGATGTGTATCTACCATTTAATCCATTCATACGGTGGACCCCCTCCTCAGGTGGGTCCCCTCCAAAAATGAGCCGCATCCAACGCTCAGGTGGCCCACAATGCAGAAAACGGTGGAATTGAACCTCTGCCATTGAAACCCTTCTACGGGCCACAGAAGTTTTGGATCAAGATGAAATTTGTGCTTTCCTTTCACTCAGGTCCGTGTGACCTTATCAACGGGTTAGATGGCATGTAAACATTGTGGTGGGCCCCACGTGGAGCCCACATGATGTATGTATTTAATCCCCACCGTCCAAGGACGGTGTGCGTGTGTGCGTGGGTGCATGCATGTGTCATTGGGTGCGTGCGTGTGCATGCATGTGGTGTGTGCATGTGTGTTTGTGTGTGTGTATATATATATATTGTATATTATATATATATATGTATATATATATATTGTTTATATATTATAGATATATATATATATATATATTATGTATATTTATATATTATATTATGTAATATACATATACCTGATGGTGAGCCTTCATGGGACCCACCATGATGCATGTGTTGCGTGCAAGCTGTCCATATATTTTGCAAGCTCATTTCTATGGCATGAGCTAAAATGAGCCAGATCCATAGTTCAAGTGGACCCCACCTTGGTATGTTTTGAGGCCCATCTTGTTTGATCTGTGGTAGTCCATTGGGGCCCACTTTGATGTGGATGTAGGGCCCATGGTATGGGGCCCATTCGATATATTTGTGGCCATGGTTCAGGCCCACTTTGATATATATATATATATATAAGGCCCATGTTACGAGGCCCATTTTGATGCATTCTAAGGCTCATGGGTTATGGCCCATTGCAATGTACATAAGGCCCATTGGTGAGGCCCACTAATGCGGCCCATTTGATGAATGTAAGGCCCATGTGATACGGTCCATTTGATGTATTTAAGGCCCAATGGGATGTACCTAAGGTCCATTGCAATGTGTGTTCCCAACATGGTTTATGTAATGATGTTTACGACGGGCAATGCCTTGGGAGCAATGTTTGTTTGACGTCCACATTGCAGTATAGTGTTGGTTAAATGTCCGCATTATGACTCTCCCTAGGGCCATTGATAGGCCCGTGTTGGTTGTGTGTAGGCCGTCTATGTCTAGGCCCATCTGCATTGTAAGGATAGTTCACTATTTATGACATGTCTAGTACAGTTCCATGATTCATGATCATACGCATCATATGTATGCTTGATATGAGAAGTGACTGATCATAGCATATGCCTTTGGGCAGATCGTTTACGGGATCCCGGATAGGCGGTGTTGCCCTACATGAGCACAGGATACGCATATGACTGTTGCATGACTGGATAGTGTGATTCATGCATTTGCATTGTGTGATATGGTTACTGTACGCCCTAGCGACATCAGGGTCGTAGCCTCCACGGGTGTATCGTGGTTGGCAAGATTGGATACCGAAAATCTTGTTCTACATAGGGTGCATAGATATCCTTGGGTAAAAGTCCCTAAACCCTTATAGTACTAAGAGGTTGCTCCAACGTCTAGACCGAGTGGGTGCATGAGCGCCGAGGGCCGATTACCAGAAGGCCGCGCTTTTCACTGTGTCGTGGTCGGTTGGAAGGGGGTACGACCTTACCCACCCGAGAGGAGGGGACAATGCTAGGCTGAGTCTGACTAGCTTGAGGAATGGTGTTCACTCCCCAAGTATAGGGTTGTGATGTAGTAATAAACTCGGTAAGACCGAGGTCGAATCCCAAGGGACTGTAACTTGTACGTTATCTGAAAATAACCAGATCTAGAACTAGGCTAAGATGAAATCTAAACTAATTATGATTTGAGGAATAATGGTGAAATAATAATCTAAAACTTAGGAAAAATCAGAAAAGGGAAACTAGGGATTCAGAGGATCCACTTGTAGAGATCAGGGAGATCTTATGCCTGGATTAAAAATTAGGAAAATTAACTGAACTGCCTTTGATATAGGTTTCAAGAGACGAAAGGTGTATGAATTAGGATGGATTCCATCACCAAACTATGCCCAGGAGACAAAGCAAACAACAGAATTAATCTAATTACCAACCAATCAACATGCCATGAGGGTTAGGAAGGGTACCGACATCCAACCATGCCCAGGAGACGATGGTGAACAACAGGGCTTCCTGACGTCATAAACATAAAGAGAAAAAGAACATGCTCAAAGCCATTGCAGACCCATTGTAATTTCAGTCACAACAGACCATTAAAGACTGAAAACATTCCCTTAATTAAACTCAAATCAACATCAATTCAGTCTAAACAAAGGCACAAGCAATAGGTCCTCCCATCACGCTACAAGCTTCACCTCTTAGCCCTAGCTAAGAGGATTTAGCCACACATGAATGGGCTAGCTCTTAAACAAAAGAAAATAAATAAATAAAATAAAAATAAAAAGAAAAAGAAAAGAAAAGAAATCTACTCCCTCATCTCCTTGTCTTCCTCTCTCTCTTTGTCTTCCTCTCTCTCTCCCCCTTTTCCAGCCGTGAGTACCTTCCCTTTTATAGAGCCAGCATCCGTCAGTGTTCAAGGAGTTCAACTCCGAAACGGAGTCGAAAACTCCTCTGTTTACGCAATAGAGAAATCCTACGCAAGTAGGTTGATTTGTAGGCCCATTACGATATCAAACACGAAATCCACTCCATTCATTCTACTCGTGGCGGAAAATAACCGAGAAATAGTATTTTTCTTGAGTTTAATGCGGCCCACCATCTCAAACAGTTCCACCGTCCATCGCCTTTTGACGGCTAAAATTTTCGATAACTTGCATGGAAGGAGATGGACACCTAAAGCGTAGGTTTTACCCATCTCAGGACTTAATGGATGGTTCGGATCATTAATATGAGCCATCAGTGGGACCCACAACGAAGAACCGGCGTCGGTTCTCGCGGACGCTGCGAAACAGGCTCCTTCGCCTGCGCTGACGAGTTCGGTGGGCCCCACTTTGATGTTTGTAATGAAATCCAATCCGTCTGTTGGAATCAACAGGAAAACCGGTCGGACATGACCTTTTCCTTTATTTCCGTGTGGCCCTGAGAGAATTTCAACTCACCGTCCGTTCTTCGTTTGACGGTAGAAAACGATCTCCGACGTTTTCTCCAATTCAGACAGCTAGGCACGGGTCTCTGCTGCCCCAGGAGATGAATGAACGATCTGGATTGTCCGTTTGGACAATGAGTGGGGCCCACAACTCAAAACGGACAAATCGCGTCCGTCCGCTGTCTGCACTTGGCGAGAAGAATCGGGTCGGCGCCCGGTGTGATGGACCAGGCGACGGCCCAGGTCTGCTAACGGTGTGTGCACATACCCCATGTACATGCGTTGTACATGCGGGGTCCATAGTGATGGTCGTGCGAAATCTGTACCGTCCATCCTTTTCCCCATCCAATTTAAGACACTGACAACGAAATTGAAGGATATCTGGATATCAGGCGGGCCCTAGATGAGTGATTTGTGGGCTGATCTATCCGTTGGGCTGCTTCCACAAGGATCCAACGGCCAAAATTCAACGTGTACGGTTAATTCATGGTCTTGAAGCCATGTATGGAGTTTTGAGCCAAGCGGATGGTGGGAACACTGTGATCTTGCATTCTGGACCAATTTCGGGCCACCTGAGCTTCAGTTTCTCGATTTTCTCGGGTCTTTGGCATGTAATTCTGTTGATCTCCGTACCCTGGGGTCCGTTCCTTGCTCTGGTAAATTCTGAGCGTCAAATACACACTTTTAATACCCAAGTTCAGTTTAAGCTCCTAAATACATCCTGAATCGAAAACACAATTAAATTAACCCGTTAATCAGTACTATGTTTGTAAATTCAGGCAATAAATAGAGTCTGATATGCAATATTTGACCCTCAACAAATGGGTCCGCTATCGACGAGCCGAGCCCGATATTGGCAGACAGATAGTGAGGTCTCTTCCACTTACCTTATTGCGCGCGATAGGGCGGTAATCTGGTTTAGAGTGTACTAGACCCCGACGATATCCCAGATTTTGAGCTGTATTGATATGTAGACTTAGATGAGGATTTGTATGCTTGAATTGTATTTCGCATCGCATGGCCTTAGTATGGCCGACATCATTCATGTCTTGCATCGCTTAGCCTTGGTACGACTAGTGGTATTCATGGATTCATCAGCATATTCCGCATTACTCTGATACTGCATGTCTGTATTACTATATTGCGCACACACTTTCACCACCCTCTAAGCTTTCTATAAGCTTATGTACGACCGTTGCGTGCAGGTGACACGAGGACCTTGTGTGAGAGCGGAGCAAGCCTTGAGAGCGATCATTTGGAGCTCTTTATCTATCATTATTGTATTTTCCTTTATGCTCATTGTACTTGTAAAGTTTTTAATCATAGTGAAAATGTGATGGAGTTTTTGGTTGTTATTTGTGGGTTATGCCTTTGGTTATGCTTATGACGAATTAAACTGATGTTAAAAATCCTCCTTGTAGCATCCCAAGATCGAAACCTGGCGTATGGGCGCTGGGAGCCGAGAATGGGGTTCTACGGTGGCTGTCGGCGCCGGATTCGACGATCAAAAATTTTGTGAGCCCGGTTTCTGAGTTTGGGGCGTGACAGAAGTTGGTATCAGAGCATAACTCGGGAATAACTAAGAACAACATTACATGTCTGCTATGAGTTTAGGATGATTAAGTCCCAAGTCCGGATAGCTTAGCAATCTTTATTACCGACCCTTAACGTTCGTACCTTTGAGAATTTCTACGTTGATAGGAGCCTTCGGTCTTCCTGTAGGACATGACGCGCCAGAGAGTGACCCGATCGACCCCCGTACCACCATCTGAGACTCCCGCATCACCGCCTGAGAGTCCCGCACTACCACCTACGATGCCCATTTCACCACCAGGGATTCCTACTACCCATCCTGAGTATGCTGCTCCTCCACCAGAGACCGGTGCGGACCCGACCGTATCTGTGAGTGCCTCCCAGTTACAACAGATGTTGCAGGCTGTGATGGCTGCACTTCAGGGGCAAGGCAGACACCCCGTTGTTTCACCGGAGCAGGCTGAGCAGGAGCGCGTGAGCGCCCTCCTTCGTGAGTTTTGATGGCTCGATCCCCCGCATTTCCAGGGTGAGCTAGACCTGACGGTAGCTGAGAGATGGCGTGCCGATGTGGAGAAGATATTCGAGACGATAGGATGCACGACCGAGCAGCGAGTCCGATTAGCCGTATTTCTCCTCCATGGTGAGGCTGAGCATTGGTGGGCGTCAGTCTCTCTTGCAGCAGGCGCTGATTTTGTATGGACTTGGGAGGATTTTGTCGATCGGTTTGACCGACAGTATTTTCCTGATCACATCCGACGACAGCGAGCGTTGGATTTCGAGACCCTGGTGCAGGCGATATGATAGTGGCTCAGTACGCGGCCCATTTTGTAACGCTGTCCAGATTTGCGCCGTACTTGGTAGATGATGAGGGGCGAAAAGCCCACCGATTCGAGGACGGTTTGTGCTACGGTCTCCGAGGCCATGTCATTGGGCATGAGCTTTCGACTTTCGAGGGAGTGGTACGGAAGGCCCAGATTTATGAGGTTGAGTGGACCGTTTCTCAGTCCGATCGCGGTCAGAGGAGAGACCGAAAGAGGCTCACTCCTTCCGGTGACTCGCACCAGCATCGACCGCAGTAGCAGAGGCGCACAGGTCGCCCAGCCTTCTGAGCGCCAGCAACACCTCCAGCACCACCTCTGAGGCAATTCACCGGCACCTGTTTTGGGTGCGGTGCGACGGGGCACCGTATGTGGTAGTGTCCCAGCCCTCGGCGACGAGAGGGCCCCATAATAGCGTGCGGCCGAGAGGTCCACGGCGAGAGACCTCCACGGCGGCGGCGGCGCGGCCCCACACCACAGAGGCTACCTCGGCGAAGATCATCGGCACCGGCCTCGAGACCGCGGCGGCGAGGCGGCTTTCGATCGCCTCAGCGACCCCAACAGCAGCAGCACGTTCAGAGGGGACAGACACCTCCCCAGCCAGCTCAGGCTAGGTTTTATGCGGCTCAACAGGATCCGCAGTTATCTGGAGGGATTTTCGAGGGTATGCTTTTAGTCTCTGCATGCACTGCACGTGTATTGTTTGATTCTGGTGCATCGCATTCTTTTGTGGCCAAGAGTTTCTACCGATCGACTGGCCTACCGTTGGAGTCTACTCATGAGAGTCTGCCAGTATTGACTCCCTTGGGGAAGATTGCAGTGTTGGGCCAATTTTGCTCGTCTTGCCCCGTTCTAGTCGGGGATACCTTTTTACCTGCCGATCTGTTTGCATTGCCAATGTTTGAGTTCGATGTCATCCTGGGCATGGATTGGCTTGTCGAGTACTATGCCATATTGGACTGCTCCGCGAGGACCGTCACATTCTGTATACCAGGCTTACTGCAGTTCCAATTCGTTGCAGAGCCCCGAGGAGAGCCGTTGTCTTGCGCCGTTGAGGAGCCTGTTGCCGCTTGTATTGATCAGTTGCCGATCGTTTGCAATTTTTCCGATGTGTTTCAGGAGATTCTGGGATTACCGCCTTGCCGACTCACCGAGTTTCAGATTGATCTCGTGCCCAGTACCACGCCTATTTCGAAGGCCCCGTATCGTATGGCACCGTTGGAGTTGCGGGAACTGCAAAAGCAGTTGGACGAGTTGCGTGAGTTGGGTTTTATTCGTCTGAGCAGTTCGCCGTGGGGAGCGCCGGTACTCTTCATGAAAAATAAGAATGGATCGTTGAGGCTATGCGTGGACTACCGCGAACTCAACAAGGTCGCAATCAAGAACAAGTACCCGCTCCCGAGGATTGATGATTTGTTTGATCAGCTGCAAGGTGCACAGTTCTTTTCAAAGATTGATTTGTGTTCCGGTTACCATCAGATTCGGGTCCGAGAGGAGGACATTCTGAAGACGGCTTTTAAGACGCGTTATGGTCATTTTGAGTTCCAGGTCATGTCTTTCGGACTGACCAATGCGCCCGCGGTATTCATGCAGTTGATGAATGAGGTCTTTCGCCCTTATCTCGATCAGTTTGTTGTAGTTTTCATTGATGACATTTTGATATATTTGAGGACCCGTGAGGAGCACGAGCAGCATCTGGAGGTTACGTTGCAGACCCTCCGCGCACACCAGCTGTATGCGAAGCTGGAGAAGTGCGAGTTCTGGCAGGAGGAGGTGAAGTTCCTCGGTCATGTGGTGACGAGGGAGGGCATCGCAGTGGACCCCTCGAAGGTTGAGGCAGTGCGTCAATGGGGCTAGCCCACGACTACGTCTGAGATCCGCAGTTTCCTTGGTTTAGCGGGCTATTACCGGCGTTTCATTGAGGGCTTCTCTCGTATTGCAGCCCCGCTGACCAGGTTGACTCGGAAGAACGCAGAGTATTTTGGGCGACGCCTGCGAGTGAGCGTTTATGGAGTTGAAGGACCGTCTGACGTCCGCTCCTGTCCCTACTCTTCCCTCTGAGAGTGATGGATTTATTATATTCACCGATGCCTCACATATTGGGTTGGGTACTGTCCTGATGCAGTACGGGAGACCAGTGGCCTTCGCGTCTCGCCATCTCAAGATCCATGAGCTAAACTACCCCACGCATGATTTGGAACTGGCTGCAGTTGTCTTCGCACTGAAGGTATGGAGGCATTATCTCTATGGGGTTAGGTTCGAGGTCTTCTCCGACCACAAGAGCTTGAAGTACCTCTTCTCGCAGTCTGAGTTGAACATGAGGCAGAAGCGCTGGATGGAGCTCTTGAAGGACTATGACTTTGATCTTCAGTACCACCCAGGCAAGGCGAACGTGGTGGCAGATGCCCTCAGCCCTCAGCCACGAGGCCTGGTGGCGCATATGATGATTCAGGAGTGGCGGATGCTTGAGGATGTGGCAGAGTATGATTTTGAGTTCGGCTTGCAGTCTTCTATCGTGCAGTTATCGAACCTGTCGATTCAACCCTCTCTTGTCGCAAGGGTGATCGAGGCTCAGCAGGCTGATGAGTCGTTGCAGAGTTATATGGCAGAGGTGGCATCTGAGAGTCAGGCAGATTGACAGATTGGTACAGATGATGGACTTCGCTTCAGAGGCCGATTATGTGTCCCGGATATCTCTGAGTTACGCAGAGATCTTATGACCAAGGCGCATCGATCGCGATTTTCTATCCATCCTGGCTTGACGAAGATGTACCGTGACATGAGGCGACAATATTTTTGGGCGGTGATGAAGCGTCAGATTGCTAGTTTTGTGGCCGAGTGTGACACATGCCAACGTGTCAAGGCCGATCATCAAAGAGCTCCTAGTCTATTGCAGCCGTTGAGTATCCCGATGTGGAAGTGGGAGTACGTGTCGACAGATTTCATTATGGGCTTGCCGAGGACTCAGCGCGGTCATGACGCCATTTGGGTTGTTATGGATCGTCTAACGAAGTCGGCACATTTTCTCGCGATGCGTGTGACTTGGTTTATGGACCGGCTTGCGAGATTATTCCTCAAGGAGATTGTGAGATTGCATAGTGTTCCAGTCTCGATCGTTTCGGACCGAGACTCGAGGTTCACGTCTCAGTTTTGGGGAAGCTTTCAGAGAGCGATGGGGACTGATTTGCAGCTCAGCACCGCATACCATCCGCAGACCGATGACCAAACCGAGAGGGTCAACCAGATCCTTGAGGATATGATTCGGGCTTGCGCGATTGATTTCGGGGGTAGCTGGGATGAGCATTTGTGATTGACTGAGTTCGCATACAATAACAGCTATCAAGCGACCATCGGCATGGCTCCTTTTGAGGCACTATATGGCAAACCATGCAGATCACCGAGTTGTTGGACCGAGGTTGGAGAGCGCCGTCTCCTAGGTCCCGAACTTGTGCAGGAGACGTCAAAGGCTATCGATATCATCAGGCAGAGGATGCGCACAGCTCAGAGCCAGTAAAAAAGTTTTACTGATCGTCAGCGTCGTCCCTTGAAGTTTGATGTAGGGGACCATGTGTATCTCAAGGTCTCTCCCATGAAGGGCGTAGTTCGATTTGGAGCGAAGGGCAAGCTTGCCCCGAGATTCATAGGACCTTTTGAGATCACTAGGCACGTTGGCGCCGTGGCCTATCGGCTTGTTTTACCATCTCAGTTGTCTGGCGTCCACAACGTTTTCCATGTCTCCATGTTGCCGAAGTGTGGGTCAAACATCATTCCTGTTATTGATTGGCACCCGTTAGAGGTTCGTGAGGACGCTTCCTATATCGAGCAGCCAATTCGTATCCTTGATCGTAAGGAGCAGGTCCTCCGGACCAAGGTCATTCCGTTGGTGAAGGTTTAGTGGGGTCACCATTTTATTGAGAAAGCTTCGTGGGAGCGCAAGACTAAGATTCGAGAGCGTTATCCCTATCTCTTTGATGACTGATTATGGGTTGTATTTTATATGTTATTTCTGATTTTATATGATGATATTATGTCTCTTCTTCCTCACGAGTTATGACTAGTTGCGATGATTGTGTAAATTTCGAGGACAAAATTTTTATTAGGAGGAGAGAGTTGTAAGACCCGTATCCTAAACCGTACCGTTTCGTAGGTTCCCGCAGTCTTTTCGGTCAAATTCTGGCAACCTTCGATCCTTAACTGACCTTACGCGCGACCCTGATTTACACGCCGTCAACCCGTGTCGACTCAAACCGAGACTTGTACCAATGCGATCGCACCGTCACCGCGGTTCCGATGCTGCGACTCGCGCGTCGAGGCGATACTCTGGCCATGAGATGTAGACCAACGTTCGGTGCGAGAAAAATGCCGCGCATTGCGAATCCCAAGAGATCTCTACGAGATGTCACATCAATTATCCATCAATCAATCCCATCATGTCAAGTACACATTACTTCACACTCTTCCCCAAGCAAGCCCCAAAAGTCAAAAAGTTCTTACAAAACCCATACCTCTCTTACATCTTTTACCCCAAAAGTCAAAAAGAGCCTCTTACACCCATCACTCACCACATCAAACATCCATCACCCATCTCTCTCCCTTTACAAGTCTCTCTCTCCCTCTTTTCCAAGCTCATTTCCAAGCTTTAAAAAAAAAGAGAAAAAAAAACTCCACACGTCCAAGCCTTCCTCATCTCTCCCAAAAAACGACAAGTGTGGCCCACCTCTTCCTACCCTTCCATCATCCATCTCAACCATCCAAACCCCATCTCCTCCGTTGGAATCGAAGCTAAGGAGCAAAAGAAGCCTAAGGAGCAAGAAGGAGCGGTGGGTGATCATGGACTCACATTCTTTTCTCTTTTGTGATTTAAGGGTTCCCTTGTTGGAGGACCCACTTGAGATATGTATTGTTCAAGGAGGGCCCAATAGTGGCGGGGTCCCTCCTTTACACGCTTCTTCCTCCCTTTCTCTCCCTCCCTTTCATTGTTGTTGATGATGATATGGCCGTGTGACCCACTCGGATTGTAACGCCCTGAAAATCGGGGGTCGAGTATGAACTCAACTCCCGAGTTCCAACGCATCACTTTGCAACATACACAATGATGGTTAAATGTTGCCTGAGTTAGAGCAATAAACATGAATGAGATTATACCAAAACAGTAAATTATACTCCAGTTCAATTGTATAAAGGCAAGTGGAAGACTGAAATTTTATATTCAAAGTATGTAAAGTAACAAAATTTTGTGAACTCCAGAGTATGAGTACTAACTGAGTACCAATATACATGTATTGTTTCTAAGTCAAAAATCAAAATACAATTCCGTAGATAAGCCCTGGAATCCCCGCGATGCAGTCGGCCTAAGCATAGCCGTTAGAGTACTGCATAAAGGAGAACTCATCCTGATCCTCCTCGAAGTAGGGCTCCGGCTCTTGAACCGAGGCACCATCTATACCTGCGACAGAGTCTGGTGGGTGTTGCAAACACCGTCCCGTAATGTGGGAGTGAGTAGCTAACTTAGTGGAACAATAAAGCATAGGTTAACATGTTATCAATTCAATCAAGCAGTAATGATAAAGCAGTACAAATCAAACAATTCTAACTACTCTTATTAAGTGCGAAAATGAAATGACATGATGCTGTATGCCCTTGCCAAACCACCCTCAAGCGACATCATCTTACGTTCGCGAATGCTTAACTCCCTCAGTGCGCCACATCTACTAAGCACATGCGGTGTGATGATGATCATGATTACTGAGTTATTATTAGTCCATTTCAACCAAGCGGTATTGGAAAACTAAGGTACCTCCCTTGTATCATTCCCAAACATGATCCATTCTAGGGTCGTCGATCCTAGCTAATCTCATACGATATTATAGTTTGAGAAGCGTAGTGAAGGCATCGCAAAGGGCTCGTCACCGTCAGTATGGATACGCGATCTCACCGTATGCGGCTCAATTGCTTGGCCGTCGGCTCAAGTACTGGTCTCACCGTGCTGGCTCAATCACTAGCCGTCGGCTCAGTACGGGTCTCACCGTACTCGGCTCGAACTCATACTCTAGTTCTTTGTGAAAGACTCGTCGCCAATCACGGACACTTGGAGTATACTCGAAGATACTTACGGAGGACTCGTCGCCGTCGGCACGAGCACGTGTCTCCCGTACTCGGTTCTCGCCGTAAGTATAGAAATTCGAATACGGTGTCCCATACCACCGTATTCGGCTCACGAGTTTAGTTGCGCAATGGTCACTACGGGGAGGCACATGGCCCCGGCGTAGGCCAACGGCTCGACCACGGTGTCCCATACCACCATGCCGGCTCATGCGTCTTAGCGGATCGAGGTACCATGGTTAACGGATCGCCATCGTAAGTTTGGTACCCTAGGTTTAAGCGAGAATACCAAACATGTGAACACACATACACATATCGGTTTACTTGACGAGCTTGACTAGTTCGAGCGCACCACAAGTTGGGCGATATGGAGCGAAAAAGCACTCCGTGTGGCCAACCACTATCGCCAACCGAAGTACGACTCGGGTTCGCCAGACACATCCTTTTGTGGTGACATGAGTCTCAGCCACAATCTCAAGTCTGGTACCGAATGTTTGGACTATAGACTTAGTCCCAAACTCAAACAGATCTCATCAATAGTATGTGGAGTAAAGCATGATAACGAAGTAATACAAGCATGTTAGCAGGCATGTTATAAAGCATGAAATAAAGCATGAAGTAAAGCATGTTGTAAAGCATGTTATAAAGCACTATACAAGTAGGGATGCAATTACATACACATCACAAGTGAGTGGTTATAGCGAACCACCACATGGAGGGGATCCTACATGTCTCTAAGGTAGTCGGGAATTCCATATCAGTGCTTATCTAAGGCACTAACACTCAAGCTTTTTCACACACAAGCATTTACACAAACACTTAGAGTGCGCTATTCCAACATACATGACGTATGTTAGCAAATGCGTATTAGGGCTATTCTTTCGCCAAACGGTTATTTTATCCGCGTATACCATATTCATACAACAAATAATCATGACAATTACACTTCCAAAATTTACACATATGCGGTATCTCTAGAATACACAATTTCAACATACATAGTGTTTACAAGCGAACATATATTACGGCGATTCCTTTCGCCAAACTAGTATTTTATCTATATATTGTATAATCATACATTAAATAAACATGTCAAACACTTTTCCAAAAAAATACGTATACGGTATTTCTAGAATACACAATTTCAACATACGTAGCATTTACAAGTGAACATGTATTTCAGCGATTCCTTTCGCCGAATTAGTATTTTATCCATATATCATATAATCATATATTAAATAAACATGTCAAACATTTTCCTAAAAAAAATACGTATACGGTATTTCTACGTATACCTAGAGTATGTGAAATTCCATATTCTACAACGTTAATCGAAACAGGAAACGGAAAGCACTTTGTACATGTACAATTGCATGCAGATCATGAATCTACTATTATCTGACATTGAAAGCGTTGAAAACCGTAACTTATACACTTAAAGTCCTCACCTTTGCCCTTGGAAACATAACGAATCAGCAAGGGTTGTTGAGCTTCCGTATACGGGCGTTTTCTAGCCTAAAGAGCGGAATCGGTTAGTCTTTACACAACCTACAACCTTCCTACTTTAAATCAGACCTAGGGTTAGGGTTTCTCACCTTCAAACGGAGTGGATACCGCCGGAAAAACGCCTGGAAGGAAGCGGTGTAGGCCGTGTGATGAATGAAAGCAGTAGGAGGAAGATCTCCCACAAATCCCAAGCTCTTCTCTCTCTTTTCTCTCTCTCTCTCTAGGGTTTTAATCCCAAATTCGTATGGCTGTGAGAGGGGCTGTTCTAAGCTCCTTTTATAGCCAAAACCCTTCCCAAAATAGGCTCAGGTTCAAGGGTTATTGCCTATATAGGTAATTCGTCACTTTTCCAGCTCAAATGAGTGTTTCTGGTGGCCCCCCTTGAGCCAAACGTCAGACTTAAGCTCACCACACATGGATCTATGTGGGATTACGTTTTCGACTCGATCGGATTCCCAGATCGCACGTGGCGGACCACTTTCGAGTTCAATCGGCCAGGTGGGCCACGATCCAAAATTCCAAGTACATGTAAATGTTCCTGAAATTTTCTTAATCCGAGGGTGTAATTTGGTCGATTACGACGGTCGGGTTGCTTATCTTGACGCGTAAACGAATGGTGCGAGATCACTATTCCGATATTTATTTTGGAATGGGAATAGTGTTTTTCACACACCCTCGCTCCGAATCGAAACGAATGGCCGTGGGACATCGGTGGACTGATTTTTGAGATGATTGTCAAGCCCAAGGTGAGGCGGTCCCGGTTCCTTAACTTTGTGTTAATCGGACTTAGATGTGCGATCTAGACTGTCTGACAGTTTCGTTTCATTCCCGAGAGCAGCCAGGAAATGAGTTTGGTTCTAAACTTTAGGGTAACCTAGAGTCACTTGTTTTGCAAGTTTTGGGTCTTGCAGATCGTATTTAAAGCGATCCCAACGAATTTCATGACTAATCGAGTTTAGTACTTAGTTAACTTTGTTAAATTTCTAAAGGATTTAATCCTAATTGATTTCTGGTCGAGGTGGTACTCGAGCCAACGTACGGAAATTTACGGGTTGTTACACGGATGATCCCCACCATGAGATATGTATCTTATCCATACCGTCCACCGAGTGGACCCACTTGGCATCCCGTCTGGACAAGCTGGATGTAGGGAGAAAACACAAATATCGGATCCATCCAAGTGGGCCACGATTGTGTGGGACCCACCTTGAAATTTATGTGAACACAGCCCGTCCAGCGTCCCTAGACGCTGGACGTGTTCACTGTTTGAACCGACAGTGAGGTGTACTCGCAACTACGTTGAGTTTTTTTGGGTTTTGAGTGAGTCACGTGTAGAGACTCTATCTTGATGTTTGTTTCCAATCCACGCCGTCCATCCTATTCTTTGGCTCATTTTAGGCGTTGAGCCGAAAAACGAGGTCAATCCGATAACCAGGCGGACCATACCATAGGAAACTGTATTTCCTACTGTTCAAGGCTAGTCAGGCCCACCTTTCTGTTTACATGCACCAAAAATACCCAATATTAGACTGGTTTGGTGTATTCCGAGCCATAGAATCCACTGGACGGAGTGGATTCTCCGGTAGCGGGCCCCACATGTAATTTTTCCCTGAAAATAAAAAAGAAAAAAGAAAAACAAGCAGCTGCTGCTGCAGCGCTGCCGCTATCAGAATAGGGCAGGCGCTGCCTGCGGACGACGGACGGCAGCAGCACCCACGGCCTCTAGCCATGGGCCCCACCTTGATGTGTATCTGCCATCTAATCCATTCATACGGTGAACCCCCTCCTCAAGTGGGTCCCCTTCAAAAATAGGCCGCATCCAACGCTCAGGTGGCCCACAATGCAGAAAACAGTGGAATTGAACCTCTGCCATTGAAACCCTTCTACGGGCCACAGAAGTTTTGGATCAAGATGAAATTTGTGCTTTCCTTTCACTCAGGTCCGTGTGACCTTGTCAACGGGTTGGATGGCATGTAAACATTGTGGTGGGCCCCATGTGGAGCCCACATAATGTATGTATTTAATCCCCACCATCCAAGGACAGTGTGGGTGTGTGCGTGGGTGCATGCCTGTGTGCATTGGGTGCGTGCGTGTGCATGCATGTGGTGTGTGCATGTGTGTTTGTGTGTGTGTATATATATATATATTGTATATATATATTATATATATATATGTATGTATATATATTATAGATATATATATATTATGTATATTTATATATTATATTATGTAATATACATATACCTGACGGTGGGCCTTCATGGGACCCACCATGATGCATGTGTTGTGTGCAAGCTGTCCATCTATTTTGTAAGCTCATTTCTATGGCATGAGCTAAAATGAGCCAGATCCATAGTTCAAGTGGACCCCACCTTGGTATGTTATGAGGCCCATCTTGTTTGATCTGTGGTAGTCCATTGGGGCCCACTTTGATGTGGATGTAGGGCCCATGGTATGGGGCCCATTCGATGTATTTGTGGCCATGGTTCAGGTCCACTTTATATATATATATATGGCCCATGTTACGAGGCCCATTTTGATGCATTCTAAGGCCCATGGGTTATGGCCCATTGCAATGTACATAAGGCCCATTGGTGAGGCCCACTAATGCGGCCCATTTGATGAATGTAAGGCCCATGTGATATGACCCATTTGATGTATTTAAGGCCCAATGGGATGTACCTAAGGTCCATTGCAATGTGTGTTTCCAACATGGTTTATGTAATGATGTTTACGACGGGCAATGCCTTGGGAGCAATGTTGGTTTGACGTCCACATTACAGTATAGTGTTGGTTAAATGTCCACATTATGACTCTCCCTAGGGCCATTGATAGGCCCGTGCTGGTTGTGTGTAGGCCGTCTATGTCTAGGCCCATCTGCATTGTAAGGATAGTTCACTATTTATGACATGTCTAATACAGTTCCATGATTCATGATCATACGCATCATCTTGATATGAGAAGTGACTGATCGTAGCAATGCCTTCGGGCAGTTTGTTTAGGAGCTCCCGGATAGGCGGTATTGCCCTACATGAGCGCAGGATACGCACAGGACTGCTGCATGACTGGATAGTGTGATTCATGCATTTGTATTGTCTGATATGGTTACTGTACGCCCTAGCGACATCAGGGCCATAGCCTCCATGGGTGTATCGTGGTTAGCAGGATTGGATACCGAAAATCTTGTTCTACATTGGGTGCTATAGATATCCCTGGGTGAAAGTCCCTAAACTCTTATGGTACCAAGAGGTTACTCCAACGTCTAGACTGAGTGGGTGAATGAGCGCCGATGGCCGATTACCAGAAGGCCGCACTTTCCACTGTGTCGTGGTCGGTTGGAAGGGCCGGGGTACGGCCTTACCCGCCCGAGAGGAGGGGGCAATGCTAGGCTGAGTCTGACCAGCTCGAGGAATGGGTCCGCTATCGACGAGTCGAGCCCGATATTGGCAGACAGGTAGTGAGGTCTCTTCCACTTACCTTATTGCGCGCGATGGGGCGGCAATCTGGTTTAGAGTGTACTAGACCCCGACGATATCCCAGATTTTGAGCTGTACTGATATGTTGACTTAGATGAGGATTTGTATGCTTGAGTTGCATTTCGCATCGCATGGCCTTGTTATGGCCGACATCATTCATGTCTTGCATCGCTTAGCCTTGGTACAGCTAGTGGTATTCATGGATTCATCAGTATGTTCCGCATTACTCTGATACTGCATGTCTGCATTACTACCTTGCGCACACACTTTCACCACCCTCTAAGCTTTCTATAAGCTTATGCACGACCATTGCGTGCAGGTGACGCAAAGACGCAGCAGCGCTGAGGCAGGAGCGCAGAGCAGATCATTTTGGAGCTTTTTGTCTATCATTATTGTATTTCCCTTTATGTTCATTGTATTTGTAAAGTTTTTTATTATAGTGAAAATATGATGGAGTTTTTAGTTGTTGTTTGTAGGTTATGCCTTTGGTTATGCTTATGACGAATTAAACTGATGTTGAAAATCCTCCTTGTAGCATCCCAGGATCGGAACCTGGCGTATGGGCGTTGAGAGCCGAGAATGGGGTTCTACGGAGGCTGTCGGCGCCGGATTCGGCGATCGAGAATTTTGTGAGCCCGGTTTCCAAGTTTGGGCCGTGACAACTTACCACTTGGAAACAAACTAATAGGTTGTAAATGGGTGTTTAGAAAGAAATTAAAACTAGATGGAACTATTGATAAGTTTAAGGTTAGGTTGGTAGCGAAAGGCTTTGAACAAAAGGAAGGAATAGATTACTTTTGATATATATTCCCTTGTAACTAGAATTACAACAATCAGGGTCTTAATAGAGATAGCCTCCATATATAAACTAGTAGTACACCAGATGGACGTTAAGACGGCTTTCCTAAATGGAGACTTAGAAGAAGAAATATATGTGGAGCAACCTGAGGGTTATAAGATATCATATAAAGAAAATAAAGTATGTAGACTAATTAAATCACTATATGATTTAAAATAGGCTCCTAAACAATGGCATGAAAAATTTGATGGTGTTTTAAAATCAAATGGTTATCATATAAATGTGTAGATAGATGTGTATATAGTAAAATTTTTGGAAATGATTATGTTATTATATGCCTTTATGTTGATGACATGCTTATTTTTGAAACTAATATTAAATTAGTTAATGCAACTAAGAAATTCTTGTCATCTAAGTTTGACATGAAAGACTTAGGAGAGGCTAGTATAATCTTGGGTATTGAAGTAACAAAAAAAAATTGTATTATTATATTATCACAATCTCATTATATTGAGAAAGTTTAACCATTTTGACTGTTTACCTGTCAGTACTCCTTATGATTATAGTGTGACTCTCTTGAAGAATAAAGAAGATAGTGTGTCTCAATTGAAGTATTTCAGAATAATTAGTAGCCTCATGTATCTAACAAACTGCACTAGACCAGATATAACTTTTACAGTAGGAAGGCTAAGTAGATATACACATAACCCTGGAAAAGAGTATTGGAATGCCTTGTCTAGGATTTTGAGATACCTAAAAGGCAGTATGGCCTGTGGTTTACATTATACTAGTTATCCTGCTGTATTAGAAGGATATAGTGATGCTAACTAGATCAGTGATTCAGATGAGATAAAATTCACTAGTAGATATGTCTTCACTTTGGGTGGCGGAGCAGTCTCTTGGAAGTCTACCAAACAGACATGTATTGCTTGGTCAACTATGGAATCCGAGTTTATTGCCTTAGAAAAGGTTGGATTAGAAGCCAAGTAGCTTAGAAATCTCTTAGCTGATATACCATTGTGGCCAAAACCTGTATCGGCCTTGTCTATTCATTGTGACTATCAAGCAGCTATAGCGAAAGCAAAGAGTAAAATATATAATGGAAAGAACAGTCATATTAGACTCAGACATAACATAATGAAACACATGTTGCGTGATAGAGTTATATCTATTGACTTTGTGAGGTCTGAAAAGAATCTAGCAGATTGTAACATCTCAAAAAATTCCGTACAAAGACCCGAGTACCACCTCAGGCAAAAAAATCACTCAAGATCAAATTCTTTAGAAATTAGACAAAGTTAACTAAGTGCTAAACTAGATTAGCTACGAAATCCACTTGATTCACTTTAAATACGATCTGCAAGATCCAAAACTTGTAGAATCAGTGACGCTAGGTTACCCTAAAATCTAGGATCAATCTTATTACCCAGTTGCTCTCGGGAGCACATTGAAACTCCGTATCAGATCTGGACCGCACATCGAAGGTCCGAATACTACGAAATTATATAATTAGGACCGTCTTACTAGGCTTGATAACCATCTTAGAAATCAAATCCAGATTGTGTCCCGGGGCTATTTGCTTGAGCCCGGAGTGAAGTGTGTGAGAAAATGTGGTTTTCTTTAGAAATTAAACCTAATTTAAGTAATCTGAGACCTGTCGCTTGCGGGCCTGATATAAGCAATCAGACCGTCAGAATCTGACCCAAATACACCCTCGGATCAGGGGAAATTTCATACACAGGTCAGTGTACTTGTGACCCTGATCGAGTTTCGGTGACCGTTGAATTGAAATTGGTCTGCCACGTGCGATCTAGAAACCCGATTGGAATGAAACTTAACTCGACCTAGATCTATAGTCTGTGAGCTTAAGTACGACCTTTGGCTCAAGGGGGGCTCCGGAAGTGCTCCGTTGAGCTGAAACAGATGCTAGCTCTTTGGACATAACCTAAGTATACCTTGGCCCTGGGGCCATTTTCATCAGTTTTTAGCCTATATAAAGACCTTAAACTCTCTCTCATTCATCCCATCCGAATTTGAGAAAACCCTAGGAGAGAGAAGAGAGTAAAGAGAGAGAAAGTGAGAGAGAAGTTAGAGTCATTCCTAGGAATCGATCTCTGCTATTCTACGTGTCTATCCATCACTATTGTATTGCTTTTCCGGCGATCCTGATTTCGTTTTCGGATAAGAAATCCTAACCCTAATCAGTTCTATAGATTCAACTAGTGTAAGTGATGAAATAGCTAACCTATTTCATGCCATAAGTTGCTATTCTACCGTTGATAAAGACTTAGTGTTTAAACTGAGTCCGTTACTTGTTTCTACGGCATAAGGTGCGGACTATGGACGTATAGGTTAAGGTTTTCAAAGCTTTCAATGTCAGATAATGATAGATTCATGATCTGGGTATTATTTCACATGCAAAATGCGATGTTCGTTTTGCGATTCAGTTACGTATGCAAATTATGCCGTTTAGTGTATTCTGTATATTTGTAGAAAATATCGTATACGTACAAAATAAGAAAGTGTATTTGCTATGATTAATTACTGTGTATATATGCTATATATATGTGTAATACTTACTTGGCGAAAGAATTCGCCCTAATACATATTTTGGCTAATATGCGTTATGTATGTTAATAAGTGTATTCTAAGTGTTTGTGGAAATGCTTGTAAGAGTAAGTACTTAGATGATAATGCTTAGGGTAGGTGTTGAGATAGGATTCTCAACTACCTTAGAGATGTATATGATTTCCTCCATGCAAGTTGTTTAGTTTAATTGCTTACTTATGAAATGTATGTGTTTGTTTGTCTTGTTTATATTGTGCTTTATAACATGCTTATTAACATATTTGAATTACTTGTTAATTATGCTTTGACTATTATACATGCTTTCTGGTTACGGATTGAGTGTGATTGGGGCTATGTTATAGTCCAAGCAATCGATAACAGGCTTGAAGTCGTGGTTGAGATTCATTCGCCATGTAGGACGTGTTTGACGAACCCGAGTCGTGTGTTGGTTGTCGGCAGTGGTTAGGCCACACGAAGTGCTTATGCACTTCATGTCGATCGATGCAATGTGCGCTCGTATTAGTCGAGCTCGCCAAGTAACCCGATGTGTCATTGTATGTTCACCATGTATGGACGCTACTGCTTGAACCTAAGGCACTAAACTCACCAGTGAAATCTCGTTTAACCTTGGTACCTCGATCCTCTAAGACTCATGAGCCGGACATGGTGGTATGGGACACCGTGGTCGAGTTGTCGGCCTACGCTGGGGCGACGAGCCTCCCCGTAGTGACCAGTGAGCAACTTAGATTCGTGAGCCGAATACGGTGGTATGTGACACTGTATTTGAGCTGTCGGCCTACAATGTTTTGATGACGAAGCCGTGATGGGTGATGGGGGAGTGGTGTAACGATTCTGTGCAACAGCCCTGACAGCCCTAGATGTGCCCTTTGTAGTGACCTCGAGTATACTTTGAGTCTGCTAGAGGCGATGAGCCTTTTCGTAGCATCTAGAGTATAAACTAGGCCTGCACCGATTTGGTGACAAGCCCTTTTGCAGTGACCAAGAACTATAACATCATATGAGATTTCCTAGGATTGACGACCCTAGAATGGATCATCGTTTGGGAAATGACATAAGGGAGGTACCTTAGTTTCCCAATCCTACTGTATGAAAAGGACTAATAAGAACTTGGTAATCATATGCATGCACTGCATGACTCGTGCGTTCAGGCGTAGCAGATCAAGTACTGAGGCAATGTTGTCATGCGCGAACGTGAGATGAAGTCGCTGAGGGAGCGTAGGCGAGGGCATGCATCATACATTCATACCATTCTTGCATTAACAAGAGTACTTAGGGATGTGTGATTTACTGCTTTATCATTACTGCTTGACTAAATTGATAACATGCTAACCTATGCTTTATTGTTCCACTGAGTTGATCACTCACTCCCATGTTACAGGATGGTGTTTTAAACACCAATAGACTCTGTCTTAATTTCAGATGATGGCGTGACCCCTGATGCGAAGCCTGATTATTACGACGATCAGGACGAGTACTCTTAGATGCAGTTCTCTGATGGCTTCGCTTAGGCTATCCGGATTGACAGGGCTACAAGGTTTTATTTCAAATGAACCATTTTTTATACTTTTGACTTTTGTAATATTACATGTAGTATTTCATGTTCACAGTGAGTATATTCATACTCTGGAGACCGATCGTGATCTTTGACTTATATACGTGTATTTATGTTTTTCAGTCTTCCGCTTGCGTTTTATAACTGATCTGGAGTATGAATTACTGTTTTGGTATAATCCCACTCATGATTAATGTACTAACACAGACAACATTAAATCATAAGCATATATGTTGCATAAGTGATGTTTTGGAACTCGGGAGTTGAGTTGCTACTCGACCCCCGATTTTCAAGGCGTCACACATATCCTTTGACTAAAGGACTATCTAAAAGGTTATTCAATAATACATCGAAGGGAATGAGGCCGAGCCTAATATATGAGCTGCCAGTGTCGGCAACCCAACCTGTACAAGTGGAGATCCCATGAGATGAGTTCAATGGGTAAACAACAAGACATGAGGTAGACGATTGCACCTAGTTGTTTGAGCCCCTTCTATGGTGTATAGTGCGAGCAGCAACGCAGAAGGATGAGTTTTTAGAACTCTTAATGAATCCATAGCTATATATTTAGTGGTGTATACAGTTGCTGCATACACTTGATGGAATTCACCTATATGGGTGCGGAGGTGGAGGCCGCTTCTTATGAGAATGTAGGCGAATTCTCTAAAGCATTCATGAAATCCAGATAATGATGTATGGCCGAAACGCAGAATCATTTGCAGAGGAAGAGTTTTGTGAGTGACATGTACTTGCAATCTACATTAAAAGGATTCAGGTTCAAGACTATGGTGTCACCTGATTCCTGTAGACCTGTCTTGCTTACTCTAATGTCGGTTCAAGTTTATGGTGACACCGATACCATTGCACAACTATTATGCGTTAATCTGAAAGAGTTTTATTTTAAAACATGTGGGGGATTGTTGTTTTTTGTTTTAAAATAATATTAAATTTGAATTTTCAAATTTTCGGTATTTTTCCTCCACATTTAAAGTTTGGTGTTTTTGAGGTGTGAGTTTTGTCCCACATCGGATTTGACAAAGGAAATTCTCATGTTTATAAGATAGGCTTTTTGCCTTGGGCTTGAGCCCCTTTCAGGGTGCATGTGAATTTGATCCTATGAGGGGGGGGGGGGGGGGGGGCTATGCCAATAGCTTTAATCTATGCCATTTACCACACGTGCGTGCGCGCGCCGAGCCGAACCGAGTCCGAGTCCGAGTCCGTGTCCGCGTGTGCGTGCGCGACGCGACGCGACGCGACGGGACGGACTGGGCTGGGCGTGGGCGCGGGTGCGGGTTACTGAGTTCATCGCTGAGTTAACTCAGCACTTTCGGATTAAACTGCAAGTGGTTCGAGCCCGCATACAGTGAGTGCACCGCTGGGACTAGGTCATAGTCATTGTATCCTGGAGGTCGATTGCTCTGGAAACCTATTGTACTTGGGACGCTGTCCATGGGGAGGAAATTCGATTTCAAGCCAAGTGACTCAATCACGCCTCGACTTAATACAATAAGTTTTTCTTTCTCAAAACTTTTATTTTCTTTTTTTGGTTCTCGATTTTAAAAGTCTATTTAATTCAACCAAATATTCCAACAGAGAAACTCATCCAAACTCTCTCATATTGTGTGAACAACATAGGTTTTGTATCAAACTGATTTTAGGTATGTAGTGAGTGAACTTGAAGGGGCACCTTATGGACGGATTGGATGTTATAACTACAACACGGTGGGCCCCACACACTGCAGGGTAGAATAAGGTTGTTAGACAAATTTTGCAGAGGAAGCAGCCAACGTATAATATGATAAGAGAATATATGGACATATGGTAGATCCATCACCGACCGTTACTGCGGTCCTCTACAACACGTGAGGCATCCACCCCATCCATCTGGCTCCATCCTCAATTACAGGATAGGGCAGAAAATCAGTGAAATACACAACCCAGGTGCACTAATGGGCATGGGATGCCACCCATGGGTTTCTGTGGGGTCACCATATGGTGAATATCATCAACAAACGTTGATGAAGCGAAAATATAAATAGGGCTCCAAGAAAAGGTCTCATGCATGTGCAATCCATTAACATGTGAATGATCAGGGCCATACGTCCATCAGTCTCTGCCTTGCATGTTAGCTAACCCAGAAAATCAGCTGATCTTCCATGTGCCCCATAAAGGTACCGGTGCTCTCCATCGGTACCAGCACCACAGTAAGCTTATGGTGACACCAGGAGATGTGAGTCCATGTGATGTATTCACACCATCCAACTCATCTATCAGATGAGTTGCCTCAGAAAAAGCTTAGGACCAAAGAAGCTAAGGTAGGCCACAAGAAGGTGAGTCTAGTTCTTATCTTCATTTGTTTTTATTATTTTTTTCCTTTTGTTTAAATCCATTTTATCAATGTCATTGATTCTTTTCGAACTACCTTATGTGTCGCATAACTAGAGAAGTTGGTTCTTTGGGTAAAAAATTATGAGCTTATTTTATTTTCTTCTTGCTCTATGAATTAATTCAATAGTGATTAATTATGGAAGTTTCATGCTTTCATCAGCCAACTAGTCAAACAGCCTTGCCGTTTGACGTGGTCTGAATTGGTCATGGCCAGGTGTTGGACCCGAAATGTAGGTAAGTGGAGCAGCCATTCTGAGTTGCACAACACCCTTTCTAACCTCTCCCACATAAGGGATCTCCCCGGGTGGTTATTATTCCATGTAAAACTTGCTACCCGTAAAACCAACATCCAACAGCCTTGCTTGGCTGATGACTTCAGCAAACTCTAACAAACCTCCCCACTTGATGTGGACTGTCCATTGTGAGGGGCCACACTTTGATGTGAGTCATCCATCATGTGAAGCCCACTCCGTCTATTATGTGGGCCCACCTTGATGCGGACCATTTATTGTATGGGGCCCCACCTTCAATATGGATCGGTGATCATGTGGGCCCACCTTTGATGTCAACTGACCATCATGTGGGCTCACCTTCAATGACGACCATTGTCCATCATATGGGTCCCACCTTTGATGTGGACTAACCATCAATTGGGACCCACTTGATGTGCATGTTTCATCTTTCTTAGCCACACTTTAATACAGGCCATCCATCATGCGGGGCCTACTTTTGATGTCAATCGTTCATTATGTGGGCCCACCTTGATGTGGACCATACATCTTGTGGGGCCCCATGTTCAAGATGAGTCGTTCATCATGAGGGACCCACCTTTGATGTCCACCGTCCATTATGTAGGTCCCACCTTTACTATGGACCTTCTATCATGTAGGTCCCAACCTTCAGTATGGGCCATTCATCATGTGGGCCCACACTTAATGTCAACCTTCTATCATGTGCTCCCACATTCAATATGCCCACCATTCATCAAGTAAGGCTTACTCTTTTTTTTTTTCCCCTTACGTGGATCATGCATCATGTGGGGCCACACTTTGATATAGGTCATCCATCATATGGGGCTCACCTTTAATGTGACTATGCATTATGTGGGCCCACCTTTGATGTGGACCATTCATCATATATATATGGGGCCTACCTTTGATGTGGACCATTCATCATGTGGGCTTACGTGGAAGAGATTGTAAAGTGAAGAGAAGAGGGTAAGATGGGTACTACTAGAAACTTTTAAGGATAACCTCGTCTAAAAATTAGCACTAAACTTGTGCTGGTTTTGGCCAAATAAGCTCCTTTTCAAAGAAATTGGAATTAATTTGGTTACTTTGTACTCGTCTAAATATTAGCACTAAACTTGTGCTGGTTTTGGCCAAATAAGCTCCTTTTCAAAGAAATTGGAATTAATTTGGTTACTTTGTAAATAAATAAGTTTCTAATTAGACTTTTGGTTACTTTGTAAATAAATTTCCTAATTAGACTTTTACCAAATAATCTAAAAGCTTTCGTTTTTCATTATATAGAAATAAACTCTTATTTGAGGGATGCCAAACCAACCCTCCTTAAGCGATCCAAACTTGCCTTAGCCCAAGCCCAAGCCCAAGCCCAAGCCAAATTAATAAAACAGGCTTAAATTTTATACTCAGATCATGCGCCCTAGTATTTCGCCAAAACCGCAAGCCCAATGGGCCATACTGGCACATTGACAACCCAGCAACAATCCTAACAATCACTTGAAAAATAGGAAAAAAAAAAAAAAAACAAAGCTTAAATCAAATAGAATAGTAAATATATCAGTAAAAGTTTGATAACAATGATGACAGAAAAATCATCTCCCTTGCTTGTCTGGAGCGTCATCTCAAATCGACAGATAGGGCACACTTGGCTTTCCTCCAACCATGCATCCACAGTAGAACGAACTCTGGTTGCGACATAAGCAGCTTCTCCACACGCACTTTTTACACGTATCACACGTGAGAACATGAAACTTGCATCGAATCTAAGATTTGTACTCCTAGTTCCCATCAACACCCAATTTTTCACAGATCAAAAGGATCTTCTTATCAAGCGATCCACGCCTTTAGCTGATCGTTCTAGAAAATGAATATAACAGACCACCTTTGAAATACTGGCGTGGTCCACCTGATCACTGAATAAAAATGAAGTTACTACCATATTATCATTATGGTGGAATTCACCGTATGCACAACACAGATTCACAACATGCTTAATTTGTTTGCACTTGCACCGCGTGTAGAAAAGCTTGTATTGAGGGTGCGTGTGAGTCTTCCATATCTCACCGTTTTTCCGGTGGACGCGACCCCCGCCCGGACGGTAATCTATCCGGGCAGGGATCTGTGGAGTCCACGGTGATGTAAATGTTTTATCCACGCCGTTCAACTCTCTTGGTATATCATTTTAAGATATGATACTAAAATTTAGACATGTACACAGATCCAATGGACCACACTAAAGGAAGCTGCATTAATAATGACACCCACCGTTGAAACCTTTCTAATGGCCAACGTGATGATTTTTTTTATACCATCCAGCCAATTAATAATGTCATGTAGACGTCGATGAAGTGAAATAAAAAATATCAGCATGATCCCAAACTTGTCCGACTCCCAAGAAGTTTTAAATGGTGGACGTCCAATCTCCCAAGATATCAGCCTTATACATGCCTCGTTTTTTGTTTCAAATATTATAATAATATGAGGAAAGCCTTTAACGGCGCGGATACATCACGGTGGGCTCTATAGAGCCCTGCCCGGACTGACTACCGTCGGGGCGGGGGTAGGACGCAATCCGCGTCCTTTCCTAGTTAAAAAATAAAAAAATAATATATAAATAAAAAAAAAACCTAGCGCACCTCGCGTGGGTACGCAGGGGCGTGCCTACCGCTAATCTAGCGCCACGTGGGTGTAATTTTTATGAGATCCATCCCGTCCATCAGGTAAGTCGCCTTATCTTCAAATAAACATGACTGTGTATATGTCATCCAGTCCATTCATACGGCTGTGTGTCATCGGTACGAAAGAATTCCCTGAAAATCACGATATTTCAAAGCTCATGAGTATTCGAATACAGAGTAAATATCAAACTCGTGACGGGCCGTGAATTTAGAACTCCGTGAGGAGTGACCCACCTTAGCTTTGAATCATACTGATATTTGGGATCAAGCCAAAAGAAGTGGGGGTGTACCTGATGGACAGACATGATTTCATTAAAGTCCGACAAGTGGTGCTATGTTAGCTTTATGCAGTACCCAGAACAGGCCTTTCATACTTATCCGTATAGCCATAAGAACCCAAATATGGTACAGCAATATTGCTTCATCAATCTTGCAATTAGGATTGACTGTCAAAAACAAGCCTGGAAAGTAAAGATACGGTCTTTTCAAAAGAGTATGATTCTCTAAACATCGTCCATCCATAAAAAGCCTAGTTGGACAAGTCAGATTAGTGGACAATAATCTGAACCGTCCAAAGCATAGAAGAAAATGGACATTGATCATGAATGAATTCATTTTGTATCAGCATGTGTAGGCCTTCTTAGGCCCACCTATATAGATGATGGTCCCACAATCGCCCCATATCCATGTACTGGATGCTACAAACTTCGGATTAGCGAATGATTCTAACCATGCATTGATATCATTTGCTTTTGACCGTCCAAACGAGGTCCCCATGCCAAAACACATTAGGATTGATCACGTGAAGCCTATATACATCTTTCCCATCCTTATGTTCCATGCAACAAGGCAACATGCTCTCATCGTGAGGAAAGTTTGATACCCTGATAGTGATGATTGATGATACAGGTGTTACAGCGTTGCTTGGATATTACTCTTTCCACCACGTTGGCATATGCAGTTGGGGACCGCTGATCAGTTGGTGTTGCCCACACCACTGCCTGGGTAGGGAGGTGATGCGTTGGACCCCGTGAGTCCCACGTTGATCACATACGTTTTCACAGCTTATTTTAGGAATGAACTAGAAAGTAAAGTAGATCTAGAGCTCAAGTGGACGGCACCAGATAAAATAATAGTGATTTGACGTCCCTCGTTAAAAACTTCTTGAGTACTACAAAATTTTTAGATCACACACTAGCTAATAAAGTTACAAAACATGTGGACGGCGTGGATATACAATACATACATCGAAGTGGGTCCTACAGTCAGGGTCGCACCCACTCTTCTCCTCTCTCATCAGAAGTCGTTTGGCACCCACAAAATCTTCGATTTCGTAAAATGTCGTCGAGAAGAGCTGCCGCTGCCGCTGCTCAAAAGGGTAAAACTCTCTCCTCTCCAGCTTCTATTGAAATTACCATTTCTGCCCTTGATTCTAAAATCATAGAGAACAAGATCCCTACTCCCGTCAAATTCAACCATTTGGTGAATGATCTATCCAATTCGATTCGAGCTGGTGCTTTTGTGAGGTTAGAGGATGCAGTGGGCCTCTTCCATCGTATGGTCTGCGCGCAGCCGCTGCCTTCAATCCCGACATTTAGTAACCTGTTAGCTACGATTGCCAGAATGCGACACTATTCAACTGTGATTTCTATGCATCGAGAAATGACTCGGTTAGGGATCCCATCCAATATCTATACTTGGAGCATTCTTCTCAATTGTTTCTGCCGCTTGAATGGCGTCCGTTTCGGTTTCGCTGTTCTCGGCAACATCCTGAAACGAGGCCATGAGATGAATGCCGTGACTCTGAACACTTGTATCAAGGGGTTTTGTATGGAAGGGCGGATTGGGGAAGCAAGTAGTTTCTTTCTGAAGACGGTAGAAATGGGATATCCTTGTAATGTGGTGTCATTCGGGATACTAATCGACGGTCTTTGCAAGTTAGGGAACACCGGAATGGCTCTTGGGTTGCTTCGGGAAATGGAGAAGGGTGTGGGTAAATGTAGGCCTGACCTTCCGGTTTATAACTCAATCATTGACAGTCTATGCAAAGATGGGCTCACAAAAGACGCGCTTAACCTCTTCTCAGAAATGGTCGGTAAAGGGATTCTACCGAGTGTTTTCACTTACAGTTCTTTAATTCATGGACTTTGCAATTTAGGGCAGTGGAAAGAAGCAATGAGTCTGTTTGAGGAAATGTTTGTTGGAGGAATCTCTCCAAATGTGACAACCTTCAACATACTGGTGAATGCTCTTTGCAAAGAAGGAATGATTAATGAAGCCCATGGATTACTAGAATGGATGACCCAGAGAGGTGTGGAGCCTGATGTAATCACATACAATGCATTGATGAATGGCTACTGTTTTACTGGCCAAATGGATGCCGCCTTAAAGATATTTGATTATATGGTGTGTAAAGGCCATAAGCCTAGTGTCGTGACTTATGCCATGTTAATCAATAGCTATTGCAAGAAGCAGATGGTAGACAAGGCTATGTGGCTTTTCCGAGAAATGTCTTGCAAGGGATTGAAGCCCGATGTTGTTACTTACAACACTCTTATAGGTGGGGTACTCAGACTGGTACGGAGAATTGTGGTACGCACAAAAGCTCTTCAATGAGATGCAAGCTCATGGACAATGTCCGAATCTCTCCACATACGCCATTTTGATGGATGGGCTGTGTAAAAGTGAGCGTCCTGCCGAGGCAATGAAACTACTTAATGAGATGCAAATTAGAGGAATTCAACTAAATAATGAAGTTATTGGTGTCCTTATCAATGGGATGTGCGGTAGGGAACTTAAATATGCGAAGGAGCTTTTCAGTTGGGCCTCCACCAAGGGCTTGGGGAATAATGTTAGGACATATAACACACTAATCAATGGCCTTTGTAAAGAAGGGCTTTTGGAGGAAGCTAATGGATTGTTCTTACAAATGGAAGAGAAGGGTTTCCAACCAGACAGTGTCACCTTCAATGCTTTAATTAGGGGCTTTCTACAAAAGAATGAGACCCTCAAGGCAATGCAACTTATCGGGGAAATGGCTAAAAGACATTTTTCTGCGGATGCATCCACCGCAACTATGCTAGTGGGCTTGCTCACAGAGGACGAAAAAGGTCAAGAATACTTGGGAATGCTTCATAAATTTGTGCCCTAGGGCGAAGGAGAGGTGATTTGGTGAACATCGATTCAACATCAACTCTCTCTCTCTCTCTCTCTCTCAAGTTGTAACGGCCCATACCATAATTGTAACAATAGTATCTGTTCTGACCATTGTTACTGTTAGGGAATACCTTGCTTGTAAGAGGTTGATACACATTTAACTCCTCCCATGTTCTTTTGAGTTCCTGTAATATTCACCTAGCGATTTATCTCCTTGCTGGAAGGATAAAAACCTCTTCAAATAATTGGTGTGGATTGAGTGATGTTTTAATTTTTATTTTATTTTTTATGAATACATCTCTCATGGATAGAGCTGTACATGAATCGAGTTAGCTCAGTCATCTCGCTCGACTGAACTCGGAAAAGCTCAAAATTGGATTCAGACCGAGTCGAGTTGGTTTTTAGAGCTCGAAAAAAATTCCAAGTTGAGTTCAAGCTTGCCCGAGCTCGACTCGACTCAAATGGAAGCTCAACTCGAATCGACTTGGATCGAATCGGCTCGATGACTCGGTTATTTTGATATTGATGCTGCTCACTGAGTGGTTGATGAAATGACTCAACGAAGTGTTGTTTTGGGCGCATACATTCTCCGCAGGATCGGCTGGTGTGAGGAAGGAATGGTATCGAAACAAATCACTACCAAAAAAAAAAAAAAAACTTTACATTATAAGACTGCCCTCATATCTTGATTTTGATGTTGCTCACTGAGTGTCTGATGAAATACTTGTAAAGTGCTGTCATTGTTTTACATTTTGTTTGAAATTGAAGATGCACTCTATGTGTTTGAGAAAATGTTGCACAGGCTCGAACTTGTCTCGAACTTGTCTGAGTTGTTGATTGAATTAAGCCAAGCTTGCCAGTTAGGCTCAAGAAACGAGCCGAGCCGAGTTCGAGCTGGGGTTAGCTACTGGCTGAGCCGAGCCGAGCTGTGCCAAGCTCGTCTCGGTTCGACTCATTTACAACTCTACTCATGGAGAATCCTAAACTTTATTTGCCATATCTAGAAACATTTCTAACAGACATTTCCATACAATTCCACAAGCACGTCATGATCTGAGCATTGTCCTAAATCCATTCATCGTATTTAACTTCTTTTCATCCAATTTCTCCTATTGTTCCCCTTGGCTGTTAAGACTTGTATAGATTTAGAATATTGGCCATTTAACTTGATAGTGGATATTTGAACCCTCAAAAAGTCATATGGATTTATGAACCTGATTTTTGCTTACCCTTCATATACATTGCAAATAGAGGCAATAAAAACCAGAAGAAATGGATGTACAATGCTTATAGAAGTAAGGGCTAATGCTTCTGGAAACTTGAATGCTTCAGCCACACAATCCAACACAATGCGTACACAATACAGGATGCACCAATCAGCCCATACACCTTAACCAAATACTAGAAAGAACTACGATCACGTACACATCACCAACACCATTCACACATAGGCCATTGAAGAGGACAGTGCACTAGAAATAACCCTAAGTTTCTTAAAAAGCTATGAGCACAAGAGAACATGAAGGAAAGGAAGATAAGGTTTTTGATAGGTAAGGGAAAAGAAAGTGATTGGAACTTGATCGATTACCACTCTAATACCATCTAGTTTGATGTAAGAGAGAAGAAAAAGTGGAAAAGGGAACGAAGAGAATGGGAAAGGAAGAGAGAGTTACTGTTGGACATCCCACACCCTCTTGCTTATATTTACTTAAATCATAAAACAAAGTCTATATCCAAATTTGGAACCTCCCTTTCAAATTTTGGATAAACAAAGTGTTCACAGAAATCAGGGCTTGTATCAAAATGGTAGTAGAGATTGATTTGTTGTTCGAATATTGTGAGAAAATTCGTTTTGCTATAATCTAAATACAGAAGAAAAAATTGCAAATGGTGCCAAAAAATATTTGAATAGAGTAAAAAATGATAGCATTTTCATAAAGTTGTGGAAGGAATCTCAGGAGTTGGATATAGGTGTAGGGAAAGATAGCTCGAGCTCGTTGTTGATGGCGAATCAGAACATGGAAGATGATGGAACACTATATCGAGCAATGGATGATAAATCATTGTGTTGTAAGTCCCTCATTGGTGGGCAGAAAGGTGGAGGGAATAAAAGAGAAGAGGTATTGATGCATGGTGGTAATGATACTAATGTCAGTCATGGCCGAAGCTTTCAATAGGTATGGGTCTCTTTAGGGGGGTCAAGACGCTTCGAACGAGAAGTCAAGCAATAAGCATAGGGTACTTTTCTTGTTTTAATGAAGGAGGAGAATGGTGACATGTGGTGGTGATGTCACAAAAAAATGCTTTTTAGCGTAGCGAAGTTTTGAATGGAACTTTTAATGTGGGCCTCACATTGCGTGTGGAAGGTGTCTCGCAAGTGGTTTTGTTAACACAATTGGGAACCACACGTGTGGTTTGCTTCACATAGATGGGGGAAAGTAGTGACGGCATGTGCTTGAAATTAATATAACGATATGGTGGTTTTTCTCTTTCTTCTTCTTCTTCTTCTTCTTTTTTTTTTTTTTTTGACTTCGGATTGCTAGGAGAAAGAGAATATCTTCAGGAGCAATCGAACGTTTCCATTTTGAAATTATTGGAGGATTAGATGGAGTTTGGAGAGTGCAATGGGGTCTATGTTAAGCATCAATCAGTTGAAAGTTCCGACCAAGTGATGATGATTCATAAAGGTACACTGTTGTCATTGTTAGATCTACAGAGGCAAGAGGAAGATGAAGAGGCATCGACAGCGAGTTTGGCAATGTTTGATCTGATAGTTTCTCACGAGGTGTAGAAGAAAGAGAGGAGCTCAGCAAAGAGAAGGGCAAGCACAATTTCTCTATAAAGATAATAAGTTGGAACGCGCGTCATCTGAGGTGTCTGTAAAAGAGGGCACATGTTAGGAATAATTGTAAACAATATAAGGCTTAAATAGTAGCTTTGCAGGCAAGGTATTTCGTATACCACCATTACCAATATGGGCATCGGTAGTAACGGTTACCACCATTACCAATATGGGCATCGGCCGTAACGGCCGATACGGGGGGCATAATGACCATTACGATCTCCATAATGGTTGAATTTATTTTTTTTCCCAGAAAAGTTCTGGAATACTATAAATATTCCAAATATGTATTCTTTTTTTCTTTTTTTTTTTTAAAAAGAAAAAAACATGTTTATGGTAGCGTAACAATCTACTCTTTTGGTGAGAGTGTTGTATCTGGTTGTTTGGTGAATTTATGAACATGGTTTCATGTCTCTAATATTTAAACATCACAATTAAGCAATAGAACTAGAAAATGAAAGAAAGGTATAAATAACATGTTTTTTGAAGGAAAAAAAAAAGACCCTCCAGCTTCTATTCGCCTAAATCGCTTCAATCTATGGTTTTAATCCTAAAAAAATATAGTAAGAGTGGTGGAAATCTGCTGTAGAATAATTTAAGAAAGTTTTTAGAATGAGAAAAGTGAAAAAATGAATTTAAATAGAAAAAAGTTGTCATTTTTTTACCGTTATGGGGGTAATGGTTGTTATGCCCCATAATGGCCGTTATAGCCCCAAAAAAGCCAATTGCCCCGTTTCATCCCCGTATCGTGTAATGGTCATTGCCATTATGTATACGTATCGGCCTTTATGGCCATATCAGAATAAATACAGAACACTTTACTTCCAGGAATCAAAGCTGCAATCATATGATCAGAGGATAGTGGACTTGTTGTGTAGGGGAAAATTCAAAGGCTGGGTGGCGTAAAACACAAATTGTTCAATAGGTAGAATTTTAACTATCTAGAACTCAAAGTTGTGGTCAAAGGAGAACTGTTGGGAGGGGCATTTCTCCCTATTTCTGCTAGTAAAAGAGGTTTTATCAGGTTTTAAGTGGGTTTTTACAGTTGTCTACGAGCCAAATAAATTGAGCTCATGACAATTATTCTGAGCTGAATTGGATTCATGCCAGAGTAAACAATAGTCGCCATGAGTGGTGGGTGGAGACTTCAATGTTGTGAGATTCTCTTTTCAAGAATCAAGTGGCAACCATATAACCAGAAGCATGGGGAATTTCTCAAAATGGATAGTCTATAACGACAAGGTAGATTTACCAATGGGCGAAGTAAAATTCATGTGATCTAATGGTCAGACTAGGGCAGTTAAGTTGAAGCTGGATTGATTTTTGCTCTCAACGGAATGGGTTGAAAAGTTTCCTTTAGTTTTTCAAAGAGTTTTGTTTAGGCCAATATCCGATCACTGCCCGATCTTTTTAGAGATGAAAGATGAGGATTGGGGCTTGCGTCCTTTTATGTTCGAGCTTGCTTCCTTAGTGGTGTAGAGTTTCTCGGATAAGGTGAAAGTATGTGGGTCTTCTTTCTCAGTTTGGGGTGGGGCCGGTCTTTCTTTTCCAGAAATTAAATTTGCTTAAGGGAAAGATATTTTTTTTTTTTTTTTGGAAAAAGAGGTTTTGGAGAACTGGGAGGAGGAATCCTTGAAGAAATTCAGATGCTTAAAGTAAAAGAAGAGGGAGGCGAACATTTAGTTGATGAAATGGCATGGAGAAAAATTCGTAGGGCGAAGTTCAATGCGACCTTAGGAAGGAAGAAATCAAATGGGGACAATATTCTAGGACTCTTTGGTTAAATGTGGGAGGCAAAAATATGAAATTCTTTCACACAATGGCTAGTGTGCGAGCTCGGAACAACAAAATTAAAAGTGTGGTGGTTGAGGGGGAAAGGGTTGAAGGGAAAGCAAGGGTATATGCATTGATAGTAAAACTTTACAAGGAGCTTTTGTCTAGGGAAGATTGGGAAAGACCAACATTTGATAATCTGCCTTTGGGTTCTATTTTGCGGGAGGCAGCAGAGTCTCTAGAGGAAGCTTTCACAGTTAAGGAAATAGAGGCAACCATTTCGGATTTGGTGAGTCAAAAGCCCCTGATCCTGACGGCTATTCGATTGCAATTTATCAAAAGTTTTGGGATCTATTAAAGGCGGATGTGATTGATTTTGTAAGGTTTTTTTTTTTTTTTTTTTTTTTTAAAGGAGTACTAGCGGTGGAATTAGGGACCACTTTTATTGCACTAATCTCAAAAACACAAGGGGTGGAAAGCTTGAGGGAAGGTTCATTTCCGACTACATATCTTGGGTATCAATTTGTATAGGGAAGCTGGCAAAACACCTATAGGATAAAGTAATCAAGAGATTTGAAAGAAAGTTATGAGGTTCGAAGAGAAGGCACTTGTGTTTAGGAGGAGGGTTAATGCTAATTAAGGTGGAAATGTCTAATGTACAAGTCTACTACGTGTCCTTATTTAAGTATCTGAAAGCGGTGGTGGAGAAGCTCTAAAAAATTATGCGGGATTTCTTGTGGAAGGGGGCAAAACAAAAGCATAAGTTTCATCTTTTGAAGTGGGAGGAAGTATGTTAGCCATGGGATCAAGGAGGAGTCGGTCTTAGGGTCTTGGAAGAGATGAATTTAGCATTATTGGGTAAGTGGGTGTGGAGGTTTGGTGTTGAAGATGATAGTTTATGGAGAGAAGTGGTGGGAAGAAAGTATGGATTTCAAGAAGCTTCTTGGTGGATTAAGGCATCATCATTGTATAGTGTTGCGCGGCACGCCAACAACGCAGTGAGCCTAGATCCAATCTCAGGCCTCACCCACAAACGATAAACAGGAAGAAATATAAACTAGAAAGGAATAAAAGCATTCGAACAAACCACAAGACAAGATATACGTGGAAAAATCCCAAACTAGGGTAAAAAACCACGGATGCAAAATTCCACTATGAAGAGAAACGAAGATTACAAGGCAATATACTAACCTCTCCCTTGGAAGTATAGAGAAAATCCCTTGTCCACACCTTAGAATAATTTCCTAATATTCACCTTAACCCTAGAATAGCCTTAAGGACCCCAATTTGTAGTTTTGGCAACTTCCCTTTCGCATCCCAGTTGCGAAAGGACTTGCGACACGAAATCCGCAAAACTCCTTTCCCATCCCAGTTGCGAAAGGACTTGCAACACGAAATCCGCGCATGTGGCTCCACTTCTCAACAATCTCCCACTTGGAGACACATCGTTATAAACCTTTGTCTTCTTCATCCGGAGTGCACCACCTCCCCGTCTTCAAGCCTGAAGACCAATCAAAGCTGAACAGAGCTTCAGCTTCTCCCTTGTGACCGCCTTGGTCGTGACATATCCAGATTCTCACTTGTATGAATCTTCTCCAGAGCAATCAATCCATCTTCCAGTAACAAACGTATGAAGTGATATCTGATGGCAATATGCTTGGTCCTTGAATGAAAGGCTGAATTCTTAGCCAAGTATATTGCACTTTGACTGTCATTGTACAGCTTGCAATTTGCTTGCTTCTTACCCAACTCTTCCATATAACTTTGCATCCACACCATCTCCGTGCATGCTTCAGGCCATGACATATTCTCGCGTCAGTCGTCTTGATAGATACTATCTTTTGTAACTGAGAGGCCCAATTGACTGCAACACTATCCAGAGTAAAAACATAACCTGTAGTGCTTCTTCTGTTGTCGATATCTCCTGCCAAATCTGAATCCACGTAGCCTTGTAACTTGATTTCTGATCCACCATAACACAACCCTACGTCCGTAGTACCTACCAAGTACTTAAGGATCCACTTCACAGCTTCCCAATGTTCCTTCCCGGGGTTGCCCATGAACCTGCTAACAACTCTCACTGCTTGAGCAATGTCTGGCCTCGTGCTCACCATAGCATACATGAGACTCCCAATAGCTGACGCATATGGAACTTTAGCCATGTGGTCCTGTTCCTCCTGCGTCTTTGCACCTCGCTCCTTAGATAACTTGAAGTGGTTGGCTAATGGAGTGCTAACCGACTTAGCACCTCCCATATTGAATCGATCAAGTACTTTGGCTATGTACTTTGCCTGTGACAAAATTAATTTCTTGTTTTCTCTGTCACGCTTTATCCTCATGCCTAGGATTTGTTTTGCAGCTCCTAAATCCTTCGTGGCAAATTCTCTAGACAATTGTCTTTTGAGATCTGAGATGTCCTTCATGCTTGAACCGGCCACAAGCATATCATCAACGTACAGAAGAAGGATGATGTAAGATGTATCAAACTTCTTCAAGTAACAACAGTGGTTTACATGACATCTCTTAAAACCGTTTCTCGACATGAAACTGTCGAACTTCTTGTACCACTGCTTCGGGGCCTGCTTCAGGCCATATAGACTCTTCTTCAGTCTGCACACTTTGTTCTCATTACCTGGTGCCACGTATCCTGTCGGCTGATGCATATATATCTCTTCTTTAAGGTCCCCATGAAGAAAGGTTGTCTTAACATCTAGCTGTTCTAGATGTAAGTCCTCTGAAGCCACTATACTCAGGACCATGCGAATCATAGACATTTTCACTACCGGTGAAAATATTTCAGTGAAATCGATACCGGTCTTTTGTTGAAACCCTTTCACAACCAATCTGGCCTTGTACCGTTTTGAACCATCGTGCTCCTCCTTCAGTCTGTAAACCCACTTGTTATGAAGAGCTTTCTTACCCTTGGATAGAGTGACTAGCTCCCATGTACGATTAGACTCAAGAGAGTCCATCTCATAATCCATGGTCTGCTCCCACTTAACCCGTATATCTGACTGTAACGCCTCTTCAAAACACTCTGGCTCACCATTATCTGTCAGTAGTAGATAATGTAAGGAGGGTGAGTATCAGACCGTGGGTCTCCTCTCCCTAGTAGACCTCCTCACAACCGGTGTATGCGGCTCTGCCTCATCCTGTGGCACTGTAACGCCCATGTCCGGTAACTCTTCCAACTCTACGAATTCCTTTTTCTCGGCCTTATTTTCCTGTACACTGTCCTTATGCATCACTTTTTCATTGAAGACTACGTCCTTGCTTCTGATGATTTTCCTGTTTTCTGCGCATCCAGGACCCGTAGAGCCAAAATCATGCTTCCCGTAGCCTATAAACGTGCACCTCCTGGACTTCGCATCTAGCTTGTTTCTGTGCTCTGCATCAATGTGAACATATGAAGTGCAACCGAACACTCTGAGATATGCAAGGTTCACTTCCTTCCCAGTCCATGCTTCTTCTGGTAGCCCACCATCCAATGGTGCTGAGGGACTTCTATTGATGAGATATGCGGCAGTATTCACAGCATCTGTCCAAAAGGTCTTGGGCAACCCTGCATGTAACCTCATGCTCCTGGTGCGCTCAAGGATGGTCCCGTTAATGCGCTCAGCCACACCATTCTGCTGTGGTGTCCCTGGAATCGTTTTTTGATGTTTGATTCCATTTGCTGCACAATACTCCTCAAACCTTTTATTACAATACTCTCCCCCATTGTCAGATCTGAGACACTTTATTGTTTTACCTGTCTCATTTTCTACCATAACTTTCCACTTCTTAAATACATCAAATACATCAGATTTATGTTTTAAGAAGTAGACCCACAGTTTTCTACTAGCATCATCAATAAAGGTAACAAAATAAGGTGATCCACCAAGAGATAATACTTGTGCCGGTCCCCACACATCAGTGTGTATAAGCTCCAACAGATGTGTCTTTGGAGCGCGTCCCGTCTTCTTGAAGCTTACCCTCTTCTGCTTGCCATACACGCAGTCCTCGCAGAATTCCAAGTCAATAGACTTCAGCCATGGTAGCTTCCCTTTTGACAATAACACTTTCATCCCTTTCTCACTCATATGTCCCAGCCTCTGATGCCATAACTGCCCATTCACTCTAGTTGATGCGACTGCGAGTGAACTATACGATCCTGTAGTCACGTACAAAGTACCTTCCTTTTTGCCTGGAGATATTACCAAGGCACCTTTTGTGATCTTCCAGGAGTCACTGGTGAATGTCGTCACATAACCGGTATCAGCCAACTGTCTCACTGAGATCAGATTACGTTTCAAACTCGGTACATGTCTGACTTCAATTTCAAGACCGTTCTATCTTTCTGATTTACATGAACATCCTCCTTTCCAACAATATTGCACGACTCATCATCATCCAGGTAGACTCTCCCAAAGTCACCTGACACATAATCATGTAGAACTTCCTTACACGAAGTGGCATGAAACGAAGCACCCGAGTCTATAACCCAAGACTCATTCCTCGCATCAAGAGACAAGATCAACGCCTCTGTGTCGCTCTCCTCAGACAGATTCACTGAATCCTTATCGCCTTGAGAGCTTCTTTCTTGTTTCTTGAGCGCCCTGCAATCATGTTTCATGTGCCCCTTGTTGCCGCAATGCCAACACCCGTCTTTGTCTTTCGGTCCCTTGGACTTCTTCCTCGACTTAGAATGCCCGTGTTTATTGCCTCATTTGTTCCGCGATCTTCCTCTTCCTTCAACGTTTAGAGCATTCCTTGAGTCCCCTGAAACTCCTGATGCCTTCCTTCTAGATTCTTTGCTGAGAATTAGACCGGCCACATCATCAAATTTTAACTTTGTCGATCCTGAAGAATTGCTCACAACAATCACCAAACCATCCCAACTGTCTGACAAACTGGATAAGATCAATAATGCCCTGACCTCATCGTCAAAAGCAATGCCAACAGATTCCAACTGGCTCGTGACTGTATTGAACTCGTTTAGATGTTCTGCTACGCTCCCACCATCTGACATCTTCATGTTGAATAGCTGTTTCATAAGATGAACCTTGTTGGATGCTGAGAGATTTTCATACATGGTGGCTAGGGCTTCCATTAATTATTTTGTCATTTTTACTTTGGATATATTGAAGGCGATGCTCTTAGACAAAGAGAGTCGGATCATTCCTAAAGCCTTCCTATCCAGTAAAAACCATTCATCATCTGTCATCTTTTCTGGTCTCTTCTCTTTTCCTCCTAGAGGAATATATAGGTCCTTCTGATACAGATAATCCTCCATCTGCATCTTCTAGAAGGCAAAGTTTGAACCATCAAACTTCTCAATTCTAGTTTTCCCATCTTCTGCCATTACTCCCAATAGAACTAAACCAATAGCTCTGATACCAGTTGTTGCGCAACACGCTAACAACGCAGTGAGCCTAGATCCAATCTCAGGCCTCACCCACAAAAGATAAACAAGAAGAAATATAAACTAGAAAGGAATAAAAGCATTCAAACAAACCACAAGACAAGATATACGTGGAAAAACTCCAAACTAGGGTAAAAAACCACGGATGCAAAATTCCACTATGAAGAGAAACGAAGATTACAAGGCAATATACTAACCTCTCCCTGGGAAGTACAGAGAAAATCCCTTGCCCACACTTTAGAATAATTTCCTAATATTCACCTTAACCCTAGAATAGCCCTAGGGACCCCAATTTATAGTTTTGGCAACTTCCCTTTCCGCATCCCAGTTGCGAAAGGACTTGCGACACGAAATCCGCGAAACTCCTTTCGCATCCCAGTTGCGAAAGGACTTGCGACACGAAATCCGCGCATGTGGCTCCACTTCTCAACATATAGGGCATTGTTTCTTTGGAAAGCGGTGGCCTCGCTAAAAAATTAGGTTTGGGAAGGAGTGGGGGTTTCTTTGGGTAATGGTGAGGGGTCTATATTTTGAGAGGATGTTTGGCTACATGATAAAAAATTGAGGTAGTTGCTCCCCCTTTTAGCAGGGCTTTTGCAAGAGGTTAACTTATCCGTGGCAAGGTGTTATTCTTTCCAAGGAGCCCAAGAGAAACTTAAATGAGGAAGCGGTAGAGGAGTTTTTGAGATTGTTGGAAATGTTGAGCAAGGCATGCCCTTTGGTCTTACAAAGAGATTTGATCTGGTGGTTAGAAGAAAAGTCTGGCAAGTTTTCAGTTAAATCTCTCCCCCAAATGATCAGTTGCACGTTAAATGTCAACGGGGTTAGTCACACAGCTTAATCTTTGGAGATATGGCACTCCTCTGAAGGTGGCTGCTCCAGCTTGGCTAGTGGGAAGTAACAAAGTGCCTACAGTCGACAATTTGCTCAAGAGAAAAATGATTCTTCTAAATGTGTCTTATGTGTTACTAGGATGAGGAATCAGTGAATCATCTTTTCCTTCATTGTGTAGTTGTAAAGAAAGTGTGGGAGGGGTTTCTTGGTATGTTTGGTTCTCGGTGGGTCATGCTGTGTTCCATAGACTCTTTCTTTTTGTCTTGGCATGGTGGGGGTAAAGGGTAGATCAACATGCAATGGGTGATCAAACCAAAGGCTATTGTGGCAGATCAGTTTCCTTAAAATTGGGCAGATTTTTGTAGTTTCTTTTTCTTTTTTCTTTTTTTACCTTTTCTTGTAACTCTTTAGGTTGGTTGGCTTAAGTTGGCTCTCTTACCTCGAAATCATATAATATGTCAAAAAACTCATCCAGGTTTGCGAGATACGACTGTTTTAAGGTTCTGACGGTCCAGATCATTTCTGCCTCCGATCAGGCCTTTTTTGGTCCATCTTTGCCATGAAAGTGTCTGTGACCCGCTCTACATGATATACGCTGGCAGCATGTGGTATTAGGTGCCAACACGGAGACGGAAATGCTCATTCCTATGCATATGGTCATTTTACCATTAAACCCAACTGTTGTGGCTGCCAGTGACCAACTCCTAATAATAACAAGTCATAGGTAGTGGCAGATTATTCAAAACAACTGAATCTCACATATGTTTGCTCTGCTTGTTTGATTTTTCTATGAAAATTCTGTATGGCCGACTTCCATGGTGATTGGAGCAGATTGATTTGGAAGAGATCTTGACATCTCAAGGACCCGTATGAGTCCAATCATGAAATGTTTGTGATGAATATATACAGCTTTGTCACTCACTCAGTTTAGCTTACATCAAAGCCAGCTTTCTATCCATTTCATTATTCTTACATTTCTTGAGTGTTGCTCATTACCTGATTTTATGCAGAGAGATTTAAATCAATACGGATGTTAATCCACTTCATAATGGAATGCTCGGGTTCTCTACGATGAGCGACTATCCTCGGGTTTTGAGAACCAGGGTGTTACAGTTGGTGTTGATGCATATAGAATGTGGCTTTTGGTTCAAGGATCCATCAAATGATTTGCAGCTTCTTCATTTTGACAATTAAGAGCTCTAATTGCCCTTTTGCAGGAGTTGCTCTTCTATTCTTCATATGCCCAGTTGGTTTGCTGTTCGCTATGGGCTTCTATCCTTCAATCCTTCAGCTCATGGGAGTGAATTTCGTGGTACTTTGCTTGTCATGAGCAGTGGGGTTTTGCTGGGCAGTATCCTATCAAATTCCAAGGTTTTTAAAGTTGTAGTGCAGAATTGCAGGCCAGTAACAGCCCCAAGGATCTGTTCTGATATCGATTGATTCATAAAATTTGGTTGTTATAATCAGATGGGCTGGCCCCTTGTGCTATTTGTATGGGCTGCTCAGATGTCAGACAGTCTTTCAGTGATTCATGGGTTCATTTTGTATTCGAATTGATGCAGCTGGAGCTGGTTTCTTTCTTCCTCCTCTACTTCTTGCTTCTTCTTTTCTTATTGTTTTTTTTAGTAGCTCAGCGCAGATGATGTCCAATGTGAAGGTCTATCTATGCATAAGCGGCTAGCTGTTGCTGTCTGCATTGGATGGTTTATTTTGCAGTGGATTCATTGATGGAGATCCAGTGCTGGCAGGTAGCAACTTGATTTTCGTCCAATTTTTTGTGCATTCATGGCCTTCTGATGTTGGTATGGTCATGTATTGGATATGGGCAATTTGTCTAGCTTTGATTAATCAAAGTAGGTCACTTGTTTATGCATTGTCAGTTTGCAAACTTCATGTAAGAAGCTTTTCCGATGTCCTTGGTGTAGGTTTATATTCTGGGCTGGTAGCATGTGGAATTAGGTGCAAGCATGGGGAAGAAAAATACTCATTCTTACTATCATTTTACAATTAAACCCAACTGCTGTGGCTGCCAGTGACTAACTCCTAGTTAACAAGTCATAAGTAGTGATAGATGATTCAAAATGACTCAATCTCACATCAGTTTGCTCTGCCCGTCTGATTGCTCTAGGGAACTCTGCATGGCCCACTTCAATGGCGATTGGAGTAGATTGATCTCGAAGAGATCCCAACTTCTCAAGCACCCTTATGAGTCCAATCATGAACTGTTCGTGACGAATGCATACGGCTTTGTGACTCAATTCAGCACACATCTGTGCCAGCTTCGTATTGCTTTCATCATTCCTAATGCATGCATAGACCAAAGATGTATCTGATTTGAGCGTGCATTTGCATGCCTCCAACAGAATCCATGAAGCCTACAGAAAAATTCCAAGCAAGCTGCATGCATGTAACAAAGTGCACCCTCCAACAGAATCCATGTAGCCTAACAGAAAAAATCCAAGCATATAACATCTAGTTTTTCTGACCACCTCAATTAAGAAAATAGTGAAGAAGTCTTAGTGGTACCAAGGAACATGAAAGAATCTACATGCAATTGCTGAGTGCAAAATGGAATTAAACATCTAACAACTTTGACTAATTTCCAAATGATCCTTATGATCACTAAATCATCCATCTTTATCTCTCAAAAGAATAATGATAACAGTTAACCATCACTCAAAAGAATAATGATAACAATTAATCATCATCTTCCACAGGTGGATGCTTTATTTATTTATTTTTAAGGTAACAAGATAATAACTTTCTCTCAACCTGTTGAGCTCAGTAGATGAAAAACTCAATGTAGAACCTCTCCAGTCTATTATGTTTGAATGAATAACTTCCAACCACAGTTCTAAAACTTGCTGACTTGACTTGAAACTCCGCTGAGTTAACTTTACTTGGTATGATTTTTGCTGGAAACTCGAATCTGCCAATGACCTGGCCGAGTCACATGGAAACTTGATGAGTTGACTCACTTAATCAACTCAAATCATTCTGACTTACTTTGTATCACTCATCTTGTCAAAGTCTTTTTAATTAAAAGTAAAAAAAAAAGAAGAAGAAAGGATTATTAATGCCTAGAGCTGTACACGAGTCAAACCTAGTTGAGCTTAGCATGGCTCGGCTGGCGACTGACCAACCCGGCTTGAACTCGGCTTGGCTCATTTCGGTCCTCGAGCTTGATTGGCCACCTCGGCTTAGTTCGGTCGAATGACGGGCTAGTTTGAGCCGAGTTCAAGCTTGTGTGGGATTTTCTCAAATACATATATTGCATTTTCAATCTCCCACACTTCGAATACAAATCAGTAAAAACACTTTGTAGGCATTCTATCAAACACTCGGTGAACAACATTAAGATTAAGATATAAGTGTAGTCTTACAATGTAAATTTTTATTTATTTATATATTTTTTTTGTGGGGATTTGTTTATTCAATATTCATTCGAATACTCATTTCGAGATACTTTGATATGAGGGCAATCTGTAAGACCCAATACCCCAGAAATCTGGTTTGTACACTGGATAGCCGTTGGTTGTAGGTCCATTGGTCTGAGAATATTTTGACTTGATCATAATGTTGTTCTATTATCACGCCGTAAGCCGTATTTCAACCCGATATCCGAATGTTAAGATACGGACTTAAAATTAAACAATCTGAGAAATGACTATTATGTCCTTATTTTAGGTGGGGCTCCGCCAACATCGAGTTTTCAAATCCGTTAGGTCGGAGAGCCTAACCGTTGTGGTTGTAGTCAATTTACGGAGTTACTGGCGAAAACGGCATGTCAATATGACACCCGGATTGTAAGTTACGCATCGATATGTACATGTATAGTTTAATAAAATAACTCAAATGACCTCGGTTTTTTTTTAAAAAATCCTTGGAATATTTTTTTGTCAAATCACTTACATAACATTTTGTTTATTGCTACCATACGTTTAAACTTCTCAAAATTTTCCTAAACCATCCCATAAACTTTTTTTTAGCTAAAAGCCACTTTAGACCCTTTTTAAGCCCATAAATAGACAAAACCCACTTTCACACATTTCATTTCCAGCACTCTAGGTCTAGTTGGGGAAAAGAAGAAGAAGAAGAGGAAAAGAAGAAGAAGAAGAAGAAGAAAGAGAAGCTGAGGTTGAGAGCCAAACCTCTGATACTTTCAGGTGAGTACATAGATTAGGAGCACGCATGTGTACGTTGGGGTTGCCTTCAAAACCCTTTTTGCCGGAGTTCATGTAGGGTTAGAAACTTGCTGATTTTACTGTGTGAGAATTAGGGATTGTATTGCTGGAAGTAGGTATTGCTGTATTAGGGTTAGGTATTGCTGGAATTGCTGTATGAAGGTTAGAATAGTGCTGGAATTAGGGTTTGTTGGAATTAGGTATTGCTGAAATTAGGGATTGTATTGCTTTGGAAGTAGGTATTGTCTTTGTATTAGGGTTAGGTATTCTTTGGAATTGCTTTGTATTAGTGTTTGGTATGGCTGGAATTGGTTGTATTAGGGTTAGGTTATAGTGAATTTCATTTAGGTCGATTCTTACTGGATTGATTCCTGGAATTGCTGAATTTAAGTTCGAATATTGCTGAATTTTCGTTTGGGTTATGTTCTCATTGGATTTAGGTTCGCATATTGCTGGATGTTCGTTTAGGTTATGTTCTCGTTGGATTTTTCTGAAGGTTATTGCTGGATTTTCCTGATTTAATTAGTGAGATTATTAATGGAAGGTTGGATGATAGAGATGAGTTAGTTTTGTTTAATTACAAAGTCCTACAAAGTCCGCCCACTACCTGTTTGACAAAATATTTCAAAGAAAGATCCTTCATCCTTGTAATGTAGTTACTTCCTGCGAAAAAGCATGCTTGTGGCATGACGTCTTATAGCAGAATGAATTTTTAGATTGGAGTTAGATTGGCTAAGTTATGTGCATATCAAATGCATGATTCATAGTTGATGTATCATTATATGATTGAGCATGAATGATTCATTCACAGATGATGTGTAGTCTGTAAACCGTCTGTGAACCGTCTAGATACAGGATGCATTACAGGAGACCCCTATGGGGAACTTAAAGATATGAGGGGACCTCATGAGGAGGGTCGTCCTCTGTTTGCCTTTAAAACAAAAATGAAATGATCTGTTATGCTTGTGTGTGGGCTCATGCATACATACATACGGTGATTGTAAATGCGGTGAAACATACTTTGTTACAACTTGAGTTGGACACCACACCGGAAATGTGTAATTCAACAGGACATGATTAGAGGGTCCGTGGGTGAAAGTCCCTAAACCCCGATTGGTACCATTGGGAGCGACCAATGCTTAGACCGGGTGGAAGAACAGAGCGCTGAAATGCCGAAATACCCAAGTAGGCAGCGACTCCCACCGATGCGTGTCGATTGGTTGAGAGGACTGATCACGTGAAGCCTATGTACATCTTTCCCATCCGTATGTTCCATGCAACAAGGCAACATGCTCTGTGAATTCATCGTAAGGAAAGTTTGATACTCTGATAGTGATGATTGATGATATAGGTGTTACAGCGTTGCTTGGATATTACTCTTTCCGCCACGTTGGCATATGCAGTTGGGGACCGCTGATCAGTTGGTGTTGCCCACACCACTGCCTGGGTAGGGTGGTGATGCGTTGGACCCTGTGATTCCACGTTGATCACATATATCCACACCGTCCATATGTTTTCACAGCTTATTTTAGGACTGAACTAGAAAGTAAAGCAGATCTAGAGCTCAAGTGGACGACACCAGATAAAATAATAGTGATTTGACGTCCCTCGTTAAAAACTTCTTGAGTACTACAAAAGTTTTAGATCACACACTAGCTAATAAAGTTACAAAACATATGGACGGCGTGGATATACAATACGTACATCGAAGTGGGTCCTACAGTCAGGGTCGCACCCACATCAATGGTTCCGAGGTGGCAGCCGCACTCCACGGGACCACAACAACTACCATCCCCTCTTCTCCTCTCATCAGGAGTCGTTTGGCACCCTCAAAATCTTCGATTTCGTAAAACGTCGTTGAGAAGAGTTGCCGCTGCTGCTGCTGCTACTCAAAAGGGTAAAACTCTCTCCTCTCCGGCTTCTATTGAAATTACCATTTCTGCCCTTGATTCTAAAATCACAGAGAACAAGATCCCGACTCCAACCCAATTCAACCATTTGGTGAATGATCAATCCAATTCGATTCGAGCGGTGCTTTTGTGAGGTTAGAGGATGCGGTGGGCCTCTTCAATCGTATGGTCCGCACGCAGCAGCTGCCTTCAATCCCGACATTTAGTAACCTGTTAGCTACTATTGCCAGAATGAGACACTATTCAACTGTAATTTCTATGCATCGAGAAATGAATCGGTTAGGGATCCCATCCAATATCTATACTTGGAGCATTCTTCTCAATTGTTTCTGCCGCTTGAATGGGATCAGTTTTGGTTTCGCTGTTCTCAGCAACATCCTGAAACGTGGCCATGAGCCGGATGCTGCGACTCTGAACACTTTTATTAAGGGGTTTTGCATGGAAGGGTGGCTTGGGGAAGCGAGTAGTTTCTTTCTGAAGACAGTAGAAATGAGATATCCTTATGATGTGGTGTCGTTCGGGATACTAATTGACGGTCTTTGCAAGTCGGGGAACAATGCAATGGCTCTTGGGTTGCTTCGGGAAATGGAGAAGGGAGCGGGTAAATGTAGTCTTGACCTTCCCGTTTATAACACAATCATCGGCAGCCTATTGTAATCACATATAGTGCATTGATGAATGGCTACTGTTTTATTGGCCAAATGAATGCCGCCTTAAAGATATTTGATTTTATGGTGTGTAAAGGCCATAAGCCTAGTGTCATGACTTATGCCATGTTAATCAACGGCTATTGCAAGAAGCGGATGGTAGACAAGGCTATGTGGCTTTTTCGAGAAATGTCTTGCAAGGGATTGAAGCCCGATGTTGTTACTTACAACACTCTTATAGATGGGCTGTACCAGGTATGGAGAATTGTGGCTGCACAAGAGCTCTTCAATGAGATGCAAGCTCATGGACAATGTTCGGATCTCATCACATACACCATTTTGATGGATGGGCTGTGTAAAAGTGATCGTCCTGTCGAGGCAATGAAACTACTTAATGAGATGCAAAATAGAGGAATTCAACCAGATAATAAAGTTATTGATGTCCTTATCTATGGGATGTGCAAAGCTAGGGAACTTAAATATGCGAAGGAGCTTTTCAGTTGGGCCTCCACCACGGGCTTGGGGAATAATGTACATGTAACATGTTAATTAATGGGCTCTGTAAAGAAGGGCTTTTGGAGGAAGCTAATGGATTATTCTTGCAAATGGAAGAGAAGAGTTTTCAACCAGACAGTGTCACCTACAATGCTTTATTTAGGGGCTTTCTACAAATGAATGAGACCCTCAAGGCAATGCAACTTCTCGGGGAAATGGCTAAAAGACATTTTTTTGTGGATGCATTCACCGCAACAACGTTAGTGGGCTTGCTCACAGAGGACGAAAAAGGTCAAGAATACTTGGGAATGCTTCATAAATTTGTGCCCTATGGAGAAGGTGAGGCGATTTGGTGAACATCAATTCAACATCGACTCTCTCTCTCTCTCTCTCTCTCTCTCTCTCTCTCTCTCTCCATAACGGCCCATACCATAATTTTAACAATAGTATCTGTTATGACCATTGTTACCATTAGGGAATACCTTGCTTGTAAGAGGTTGATACACATTCAACTCCTCCTGTGTCCCTTTGAGTTTCTAGTAATATTTACCCAGCGATTTATCTCCTTGTTGGAAAGTAAAAAACCTCTTCAAATAATTGGTGTGGATTGAGTGATGTTTTTATTTTTATGAATCCATCTCTCATGGATAGAGATGTACACGAGTTGAGTTAGCTTGGTCAGCTCGCTGGACTCGACTCGGAAAAGCTCGACTTGCCTTGGCTAGAAATTGGATTCGGACCGAGTCAAGTTGGTTTTTGGAGCTCGAAAAAATTTCAAGCCGAGTTCGAGCTTGCCCGAGCTCGACTCGACTCGGATCGAACCTCAACTCGAATCGACTCGGATCAATTCAGCTCGATGACTCAGTTATTTTGATATTGATGCTGCTCGCCGAGTGTTTGATGAAATGACTCAACGAAGTGTTGTTTCGGGTGCATACATTCTCCCCGGGATCAGCTGGTGGCGAGGAAGGAATGGCTACGAAATAAATCACTAAAAAAAAAAAAAAAAAAAAACTTTACATTATAAGATTGCCCTCATATCTTGATTTTGATGTTGCTCGCCGAGTGTTTGATGAAATACCTATAAAGTGTTGTTCCTATTTTGCATTATGTGTGAATTTGAAGATGCACCCTATGTGTTTAAGAAAATGTCGCATAGGCTCGAACTAGCCCGCACTCAATGTTTTTTTTATGTTTTTTTCTCGATCAGGTTTTTGTACTCAATGTTAACTCTGGGTGAATAACAATATTTTTGGAAGGGAATGTACCATATAATTCATATCTTTTTATTTATTTTTTTATTTATTAATTTTTTATGGATATGCTTTCACTGGGATTATTGGTAGCATTAATGTAATATAAATAATCTTTTCATCTGAATTTAATTTCAATCTTTTCTTATAATTGCTTGGGAGGAATGATGTCAAATGCCTATAATCAAATGCCTCCAAGTCAATGATACCCCCAAATTAGGTTTTACCAACATATTAATGTTGAGATCCAATTGACTTGTAATATAAATCATCTTAACTTGTGGATATCTTCTATGGCTAGGAGCCTAGGACTACTACTATAAATGTCAAAGGTTTCAGAGAAATTGTAATCCTTGGATGCGTAGATAAATGTCACAAAAGGATGGTATTGAAATCTGGTGAAAGAGATTTGGATATTTGTCCAGTGAGTGGCCCTCTGTCTACCAGGTTCTGCATTTTTGGTTTTAGTTTTCTTTAATGAAATCCTCTTTGATTTCTAATTAAAAAAAGGTTGTGGCTTCACAAGATTGGCCAGAGGTCATTAAGTATGCTGGTTTGGTTTGGTTTGTGCACAAGCTCACTGCTGGGAGCTGATCCAAGATCTTTTTAAAGTCTGGCAAACTCCTGTACGGGGCACCGTTACGGGTGGCATGATCAAGTATTGTCTCTTATTTTCTTTGAGCTTTTAAATAAAGTGGTAGATTTATTATTTATGATCGATGTGCTCTTGTGGGTTTTCACACGTGGCCATCTTAAACAAGATCTATTTAATGTAGCTGCTTAAAATAAAGAGAGGGATTTTAATATCACTAACTGTTCTTTTAAATCCAGGGAGCTTCTGATTTCTTTCCGTCGGGCAACTGGGCAGAAACCTCGGTTTTTAAAGGGTTATGTCCTTCTCTGTTTTTGTTTGTTATATAATGTCAACTTACCTTACCTTTCCTGTAAATCTTCATAGTTGCACTGAATTCAGATTTCTAGAAATACATACACACACACACACACACACACACACACACATATATATATATATATATATATATATATATATATATATATATATATATAAAAAGCGTTACATTGATTAATAAAACTTTAAATGAATGGAATGGGTCATAGGTGTTTCAAGTTAAAGCCACAACTGGATATGAATAGTACTGAAGAATAGGACACTTGTGTTTGTATTTGTCCCCTGAAGACAATGAAGACGTTCTGTGAAACCATCTTCAATTTTGAATAAGATATGGTTGATATTTTTGGGTTTAGATTCATCTCACTATCACTGTAATGGAAGATCTGCAAGGGCCTGAAAAGGTGATTGATTTGAGAAGGTAGTTCTTGTTTGCAGGCACCACAAGAACAGAAGGAGCTGATGAGCAAGACTTCGTCCAGGCCTTCTCAAATGCCTGTCCAAATTGCACCGAAGAAATATAAGACTTCAAACCCACACACACACACACACAACCAAAAAAAAAAAAAAAAAAAAAACACATGCCTATTAGTCTATTACATTAGAAATAATTAAGCCAACGGATTTTCTTTATGTATCCCTGCTTGGACTTCATGCAGGCGAAAAACATGGAAGCTCGGATGAAAGAAGATATAATAGCTGAGGTAACACAATCTGGTGGTCGAATGCTATTGCAAACTTAATCCAGTGTCGAAGCATTCCAGTGTAGAAGTGTACTGGGAGAACATTTTATTAGATGATGTGAAGACACCTGCAGAAGTATATGCCTCTCTAAAAGCTGAAGGCTACAATATTGAATACAAGAGGATACCGCTAACATGAGAAAGTGAAGCCTTATTGACAGATATTGACGCAATCCACTCCTGTCAAGATGAGTATGTATCATGCATCAGACAGCTAGCAACTATTATCTCTTTTACGGTGATTTCTCTTATATTTAACTAAGATTTTTTTTTTTCTGTTAATTTCAGGTGATGTAATCTAACTGAAGGACTTTTTCTTTCCTGCAGATCTGCAGGTTGCTATCTTTTTGTGTCACACACTGGTTATGGGGGAGCTGCTTATGCAATAGCGATCACTTGTCTTACACTGGTTATGGTGTGCCCTACCATGATGTATGTGTTTTATCACATGGTATATTCACTTTCTAAGCTCAATTTAGGTCATGAGCTAAAAAATAAGGCAGATCCAAATCTCAGGTGGACCACACACAGAAAACAGGAGTGATTAAAACTTACAGGGAGCCACAAGTTTTGTATGAAACTGATAATTGTGTTTTCCCTTCATTAAGGTGAGGTGACCTGACAAGAGGTTGGATGGTGAATAAACATGATAATAGGCATTAGGAAGTTTTTATTGGGGCCATTTAATCACTGCCATTTACAGTAGTGCGGCCACCTGAGATTTGGATCTATTTCATATTTTAATTCATCCCCTAAAATGAGTATTGAAAAATGGATGGAAGGTTTAGGTCAAACACAGATGAGATTCATTAGTGACCCCTCCAGTACTAGGTTGGTCTGGAAAGGCTCCCACCATTGTGGGGATGTTGATTGCCTACTGACCCATCATGTGGGGCACACCATAATGTATATGTTTTATTCAGCTATCCATCCATTTTGTCATATCATTTTAAGGTGTGAGCCCAAAATTGAGGTAGATCCAAAGCTCAAGTGGACCGCACCACCAAAGGAAATAGTGGGAATTGAACGTTAACCACTGAAAACTAATTTCTTTTTGCAAGCTTCAAGAGAATTTAGTTAACTCAGAACATATTCCTGTGTCCTTTACAAGAAAAGAAAGTGGTTTTTATATTCAGAATTGTTTTCCTCCTTTGGAGAGTGAGATGGAAGTTTAGTTGGCCTCATATGTTGGCTCAAAAATCAGAACTTCAAGGCTATTTACTGCAAGTGGTTTCAATAATTTCACCCCAAAAAATAAAAATAAAAAAATTATTAAAAAAATAATTAAAAAAAAGATTGAAAAAGCTGAGTTGTGGAGTAGGTTTCTCAGAGATTTGGTTTGGTAGACAGTGGGCTAGAGTGCTAACGGCCATGCAATGCAGGAGCAGGCCCTTCATTTCATGGTAGTCCTTTGCTTCAACCTACAGAAACAGTAGACTGCCTTCTGTGGTAGCCCTAAAATTCACATCCATTTCTCTAGTTTCGAAGGTGACATTTTTATGTAAGGAAGAGATTCAAGCAACTCCAGCTAAATTTTTTTTAAGAAAAAAAAAAAAAAAAAAAAAAAAACCCTTCATAAAATGCTTCCTATATTCTGTAGTCCAAATGACAGGGACTTGTTGAGGCCTTTGAAATTGGAGTGTGAACTTCAGTGAGGGGTGCAGTTTGCCTGTTGTCTTTATCCTGTAATTTGGGCAAACATCTTTGGTAATTGTTACATGATTATTTTGAGCGGCTGTCATTTGATTTTGCCTTTTTTTTTTTTTTTGTAAATTTGCAGGCGATATTTTTTTCTAATCACATTCAAGAGCAGCTGGATGTGATGCTTGTTATGGAGCAATAATGCCTAATTCTTTTTCTTATTTTCTGGCATAGGTTGCAATGTATAAGAGATTATATGAAAATGAGCTTAAATCTCGTGCTTTGGCACTAATCTTTGTGCGTCTTCATTGATTCTAAATGACAATCCATTTCTGTGCAGGTTTTGTTTCATGATCCCAAGTACAAGAAAATTTATGCAACTGAAGATCTAATGACTGAGATTTGCTAGGTGCACATGCAGGTATAAGGCAGCTAATCTTAAACTTTTTAACTCTTTTTATTTATTTATTTAATGTACAGATGTTGTCATTTGATGCCCATCAGAAATGAACTAATTTTTATATATATTTCAAAGTAGATGCTTGGGCTGCATTTTGGTAGTATTCTTCTTCTGTTGATAAAATTAAAAAAAATAAAAATAAAAATTTATTCGGTTTCTGTGATGCAGGTCTTTGTAGGAACTTTGATTTGTTGCAATATGTTATAGCATGTAGTCTGTGCTTCTCAATTCATCATACTAGTTTTCACAACGTGAAATAAGTTTGCATGAATTTCTTATTCCCTAATTCAAATTCATGAGGGTCTAATAGACAACAAATAATGACCTTTTCTTGTTGCTTCAAGTTCATGAATGCCTACATCTGTATGTTTACTAGTTTTTCTTTTGAAAATTTGTTAATTTGGATTTCATCTCTGATCAATCCCAGGTATAATATATTAGCCCAAAAGTCTGTCTGGATGTACTTTAGAATGAGAATTGAAGAGAATGAGGTATGATCCATGTGCAATATGCTTGAGAAATATTGAGACAATTTAGCATGACTCACAACTTTTTATTTTATTTATTTATTATATATATTTTTTTTGAGTTTGATATAGTGGGATTCCATAGCACTTTCTATTTCATGTCGATGTTCAAATGCCCAGCCTTGACATTGGCAACGCTGGAAAAGTTAAGAAGAGGTTTTCTATGGCATGGTAAGGAAGAGAAGAAGAAATTTCATTTTGGGTGGCATTTTTGTCACGCAATTTTGCATGTTATATGTTGAAAGAAATGAAATCAGAAGAAGTTTGGATCTCTCTCTCTCTCTCTCTCTCAGTTTGCTTTAAAACTCTGCCAGAGTGTGATGAATGATATATATATATATATATATATATATATATCTGTGTGTGTGTGTAGTTTTGCAATATTCCCCATATTCTTTCATCTACCACTATGCGTCCAAGTCACAACTACTTAAATGCAGCAAAATTTGCATTTGAAATAACCATATAGTCTTCCAAACATCAGTTAGTTTCAGCTGATCATCAGACTGGTGGAGATTATTTGGATGGTTAAAAGTATGAAATATCCGTTGGTCCTATTTTCAATATAGAGATAATCAAAGTTGGAATGGCACCATTTTCATTCATGAGAAGACATGACCCAAACCATGATTCCATATGTTCCAAATTGGGCCTGAAATATTTTTAAATTACAGTTTGTGCGTCTTCACTCGTTATAAATGGAGTTGGACTAGTACAGCTTTTGCTGTTTTGAATTATTGCAATTTGACTCTTTGACGAATTGCCTCACTTCTCAACAGTCTACCAGAAAAAAAAAAAAAAAATCAATTTATTAGAAGTTTAGGGCATCTGATTGTGCTTAATTTCGTACTCATTCTTGCCTAAAAGGCAATCTAATTGCAGTAAATTTTATTTGGACAGTCCCATTGGATGACAGAGTGATCTTGGTGAACATTACAGTCTTTTTGGGTATTGTTCTGTTGTGTCTAGATGAACTCATACGTGCAAATCATTAATTTTTGATCTGTTTTTATGAATAATGATATTTAAATTTTCTATTGAGTACTTTATAGTTTATTTGAATTAAATAGAATAATTTTATTTTCATTTAATAAAAAATAATTTCTTTATAATGTAAAACATTTCTAAATAGGAGATAGGGGCAAATGTGTCAAATTAACATTTTTCAGACATTTCAGATATTTGTTAACAAACATATTGTTTCAAATCCAGTACTTAATTTTCAGACTTCAGCCATAATTACCAAACAAGTTTTTTGACTTCAGATTTCAGATTCAGGCTTCAAATTTCAGATTCAGCTTCAGATTTCAGATTCAGGCTTTAGACTTCAGATTTAACAAACGGGGCCTTACTCTCTTTCTCTTCAGCATCCAATTTCTCTTTCGCATCTTATTCTCAACTCATGAATTCTGGTGAGTAGACAACACCAACCATGTCCGTTGTTCAATCGGTCACACCACCAATCATCTCTGTCATTCAAGAAGACTCGGTCACACCACCAACCATGTCCGTTGTTTAAGAAGACTCGGTCACACCACCAACCATGTCCGTCGTTCAAGAAGACTCGGTCACACCATCCCATGCTGAATTCGACCCTGCCACCACCGTTGAAGATGACTCGGACACGTCCTCCTACGATGAATTTGATTTCTCCATGTCATACAAGGTCAGCTCCCGTTTTCATTCGCAAAGTGTCCGTGGAAAATTGGATGAAATAGTATCTGAAGCCCAAGTGCCCACACTATCCATACAAATTCAGTTGAAAGAATACTGTGGACGGTTAGATGAACGAGGACATTGAATCAGAGACCACTAGTGAACAGACAGAAGTTCCTTGGGTGGTTGAGACATTCTCAGACGATCTTCACTATTTTTTCACTACAAGAAAAGTGGCCTAAGCCGACCGATGGCCCAACCCTTTACCTGCAGTCAGTTTTACCGGCTGCGGGCAAAGGCTACGCCCTATAATAATAAAAAAAAAGCCCTAATCTATTTGAGCGCCGACTCCCTCCCTCTTGCTCTCCCTCCCTCTCCCTCTCCCTCTCTCTCTTGCGTGCTCTCCCTCCCTCTCTCTGCCTCTCCCTCTCCCTCTCTCTCACTCTCGCGTGCTCTCCCTCTCCCCTCGCACGCTCTCCCTTTCCCTCTCCCTCTCCCTCTGCCTCTCCCTCTCGCTCTCCTCTCACTCTCATTCTCCCTATCTATCTCTCTCTCTCAAAACCCTATTTCTCTCTCTCTCTCTCTCTCTCTCTCTCTCTCTCTCTCTCTCTCTCTCTCCCCCTCCCCCCTCTCTCTCTCTCTCTCTCTCTCTCTCTCTCTCTCTCCCCCTCTCCCTCTCTCTATCTCCTCGGCCCTCTGCTGCAGTTCGGTCTTCTGCTGCTCGTGGATCTCGGATTCTCATCCATCTCAGGTATGCTTTGTCGAATACAAATCCCTAATTAGGAATTTGCGTTGTCGAATCCATTTTTAGGGATTTGCATTGTCGATTTCCGTCTTTTTTTTTTTCGGCTCATTTATTTAGCATATCGATTCTTGATTTCTTATCTTGTGTTGGGCTCATTTGGCTCCTAGAAAATAGCCCTAATGGAAATGGAATCCGATGTAGAGGGTTCTTTTACATGTTTGGTTTAGGAAATGCTTGAAAATGGATCCTATTTCATGTTTTGGGGCCATTTTCCTTCATAAAAGTTGGGGAGCAAATTTTTGGAGATATCATTGGTCCTATTCTTGAAATGTTTATGTAGCTAGCCTTGAAATCTCGTCAATGATGCTAGATAGTCGCGGTTCATTTTCACTTATTTTAGCTCAACCACCAACTCGTAATGAGATATGATAATGCTGAATAAAAAGACAAGATTTTCGAGCTATTAAAATGTAGAAGGAAATTGGAAAGTAAAACTACAACATAGAAGGAAAAAACCAAAAAACAAAGAAAAAAAAAGAAAAAGGAAAAAAAGAAAAGATAATGAAAAAGGAACATTTGTAGGGAGGAAAAGGGGCATTAGCTTTGAAAATTCAGATTAACTCGAAAAAAAACAGTTTCCAAGATCTGAAAATGTGGAAATTCCACCAAAGAAAAAAGAAACGAAAAAAAAAAAAAAAAAAAAACCAAAGAGAATGGAATTGGGAGAAAGAAAAGAACTTCCAAGGCTTGAGTTTGGATCTGCCTATTTTTGTCCTCATCCTAACACTACCTGGTGCAAATTATGGGTCGAGTAGATGTCACATACACAAAGACAAGATGGCTCTACGGAGCTTTTTGCTGCAGAACGATACAAGTAGTATGAAATCTGCATCCTAATTTGCTCCTTGTGCAAGAGAACACGATCATAGGCATACATCTACTTGTATGTATTGTCTATTTTATATTTGATCATCCACCTTGCTAATGGCCCACTTGCATCTGTGGAGTGTATCATTAAAGTTTTAAGCTTTGAATTCTTGAAGTTTTAAGCTTAATGCTGAGAAGTTTATGGGAGTAAGACACCATCTGTTTATTGCAGATGCTTACCTCGCCCATTTGTATGTTTGCGTGATGGAGCCCGATTTACCATCACATCCATCTGTTTGGGCCCTTTTTCACCAACATTTTTCAACTGAATACCAAATGAAAATAATGAGAACACTTTTGACTGGAATACAATTCATATAATCATTCAATAAGTAACAGTACAATTGAATGATGGTGGCAATGTATTTCAGATATAAACTTAAATTAGACTCATGCATGTTGAGCTGCCCACAATCTGCCCATGAACAAGTTCATGAGATCCAAGCCGTTCATTATCTAGTTCCAAATGAAGTGCATTTTGGAACCTAAAGGATTTAAATCCTTTTGAATCTGATGAATGTGAACCGGTCCTTAGTTTCTTATTTTCTACTAAAATTGTGAGATCTCCCTTATCAGACCACAATTAAACAATAAGATCAAGTTGATGCTATAGGTTTCTTCAAGGCCACGATATGGATCAAGGAACTGTCTCTAAAATTAGAGAGGCTATCAAAGAACGAGAGGAAATCACCGTTCGGTGATCAACTACACAAAGAGTGGTAAGTTGCTAATATCAGTACTTCCGGTATGATGTCACTATACCATGTCAGTTCCATTATTTATTGCATCAGGAACTCAACTTTTACAGTTGCTTGTTATGTTTTCTATAAGATATCTATGAACTAAAGGTTATTTGTGTGTACTATTGACACTCTTTGGGGATAGTTCATTGGATCTATATGAGGAGACTGCATTTGCTCCATTAATAAGGAGATATTAGGTTTTACCTTTGATGCTTTTCCATGTGCTTGACCTTTGAAACCTGGGAACTTTAGGGAAAAAGTTTCTATAAATATGCTATTTAATTATATTTCATTTCTTAATATCTGTAACTTGCTTTTTTGTCTCATTTACTTTACTGATGGGAGTAGGTACATGTTTTTCTTAACTTGGGTTTCAATTGTTTCCCTATGGAGTGTAAATCAATTGAGACAGAAACAACCCTAGGAAGCATATCAGATTATCAGTTTTTAATTGAGTGGCTTACAGGTTTTTTTCTGAAAATGTTCCAGACACTAGAAAGGAAAGAATCTTTGAATCTACTGTCTTGTCTCACAAGTTTCTATAATTATGCTATTTAATTATATTTCATTTCTTAATATCTGTAACTTGCTTTTTTTGTCGCATTTACTTTACTGATGGGAGTAGGTACATGTTTTTCTTAACTTGGGTTTCAATTGTTTCCCTATGGAGTGTAAATAAATTGAGATAGAAACAATCCCGCTTCTCGTTTCTCAATTGTAATTATATCAGGGATTTTTTGTTTCTCAATTGTAATTCTGTCAATTTCAATTTGGACCTGAAAAAATGGGGCTTTAATGAGAATGAGCGTTTGATTGTCATATAATTTCATCCAAGTATTAGGAAAAGCAAAATATTTGTTAAGCTCGATACATTTGTACTTCTTGTAGTGTCTCCTTCAGCATATCTCTTGTAAAAATTGCTACTGCATTAGCTGAAAAATGGGATTGCTCTGTCTAGGTAGCCATATGCAATTGGGAGCACATGATTTGTAGAGATGTGGGAGCACTGGATCATTTCTCTAATTTAAATTTCAGTTTACTCAGTTCATAATTTGTGTTCAGATATCCCAAATACCAAAAACATTAGTTAATGCATACAAGAAAGTAGCAAGAACGTAAGAGGAAAAAGTGCACATAGTGTCCTAGATCAAAACCTTAAAAAACTAATGAGTTCTTATGATTTCCTCATATGTTCGGCAATCTCTGCACATAATTTGTGAATATCATTAGCCACTGAATGCATATACTTTCACATAAACCAAATGAGAATTCTTCTCTAAAAATTGAAAATTTTTTAAGGCATGGAACTCAACAGAAATTAAACTGGAATTCTAAAAACTCAACAAAAATGTTTCAAAGAGAAAAGGCCATTGACAAAATGAAAATGACTCTTATCAAGTGTTTGCCTCACTTGTCATCTCATGCACATGCCAGTCCTCCTGACTAAGATAATCCGAAGTCCTTTGATGAACGAACTCCTTCATCCCATGTCCATTATAGGTAATGCACCATGATGTTTGTAAACATTTCAACGACAGTAACAAGTCACACAGTTTTTTCTTTTCTTTTCTTTTCTTTTAAGAGAACAAGCGTGAAACAAATTTGACATGGTTGTTCTTTGCAAACGAGGATATGAGGTCTTTGACAGAGTTCCATGAAAAATCCAAATCGGCAAAAAGTTTTTGAATAGGTAAGCTGGGCTTGAATCAGAGACCTAATACCTCTCCACAGATCCACACAAACATTTAAATGCAGCACAAATGCATATGGGGACATCATAGCCATTGTAACAAAAAGGTAAGAGCATCAGGCTGATCCATTCATTAGATGGGCCATTCATGTAAGATTGCTGATTTTTTTAAACAGATAATTGTTTTTGTGCGTGTGGCTGCCAGATGAATGAACCTACCTAACTTTTATCCTAGGTGATCTTCACAAATGGATCCAACCTGATTCATAACTCAAATCTCCCACAAGCACTTAGAAAAATCATCCAAACAAAACATCTCTATAAGCCTTGTAGTCACATGAGAACTAGTTTGACAAAACAGAAGATAAACTTATAGCTTGAGCTATTTTTGGAATTGATGTAATTGTGGATACCATCAAACGTTATTCATACTACTGACCTCTACCCTTAAAGAAACAACTCCAATGAAAAGTGGATCCTTCATCATCATCAACATGGGCGGGGATGCAGAGTTCTGAACCTGAACAGAACATAATAAAGTATAAATGAAAATCAGTAAAAGAACACACGTATGCAATGCCAAGCATCTACATTGTAAGCAACTATGGCACTCCTTATCCAGTTAATAAACTAGGACAAGTTTTTTAGGCATCAACCAAAACATGGCCTTAGGATCTGCTGATCTAGGACATTATGTAGCACCTTTCACCCAAGCTTGGCCCTAAATCAGTGAGCCGAGGCTCAAGACCACATATTTCCTCTTTGCTTGCAGCAATTTTTCATAACATTCATGTTTTATTGTCATTGGTTATCTGAGCCAATGCCTGATTCCTACTTGTCGTAGCTTGGTGGTCATTGGTTGGATCCTTGTCGCAGGCACATTTGTCTTGTGTGGTGTATTTCTTCTTCTCCACAAGTAAGTGATATTGGGTTATGCTAATTATCTATAGTATACCAATTGATTTGATTATATCATGTGCCACCTCCTTGAAATTTGATGCAACAGATGCATGGTTAATGTCGATACTCCATGTGAAATTTTAAATGGTTTTCTCATCTCCTTTCAAGCGGCTGTTGGAAGCATTTTTAATGTACATTTTGTAGTGGGTGGTCAGGCCTTGAATCTCTAATACATGACGCCATCTTTCATCTTAGTTAACAATGATTGTGTTAGAGATATTTATCTCTAATACACGAGTTCATCCAACATCTCTTATACATGATTATTACTGTTAACAAAATGTATGCTTTGTATGTTTATTGAGTTGACTTATATTGCAAGGTCATATCAAAATTTATGCAAATCCAGTGCTCACGTGAGTCACAATAGGAAAATACAAATTTGGGCAGTATGCTTTATATGTATTACATTTTTTTCCTTAAATTATTATTGTGACTTGTTAGTTTATAATTGTGACTTGTGATTGTGATTTGTAAGTTAGATAATTAGTTACCCGTTTGAGGATTTCTATGTGGCCATACATAGATATGGTGTATTTGTGGTGGCATAGAAATCGTTCAAATTGTCCCATTTTGGACAGTTCAAGGTTAGATTATTGTGTTTTGAGATTATTGTGTTCTTAATTAGATGTGGTATACAAATGATGCAATGTATTGTGTTAAATAGGAAATTTTATTTGTAGGATGTGATCGAAGTTCTTCTTACTAGTATCTGTGGGGTTACTGTTGCTAGAGGAATTGTCTTGAGTAAGGATCCGCTCACAAAAGTAGGTGGGTTCCCACTTGGAAATGGTTTTTGGGAAGTATATATTCAGGTGGCAATTGTACGTGAAGAGACTTTGATGAGACCCTATGGACGATACAGAACAATTGGGGATGTGGTTGGAACAAGTATTTGTTGGCCTGATTGTTGTTGTTTGGTAAGATTTTTTTTTTTTTTTTTTTTTGATTTTTTTTGCATATACAATAGAACTTCTTATATAAGACTTTGTGAGACTAATTTCTTTTTGTTATTTTGTTTTGTACGTTGTGACAACTATGGATTGAGCTAAATGGAGGGATCTCTCTCTCTCTCTCTCTCTCTCTCTCTCTCTCTCTCGTTATTTTTGAAAACAAAAAAAAAAAAAAATTGATTTTGGCGGTTGTTTGTGACATGACTAATGTTTGTTTCATGTTAGTATTTTTTTCACGTTTCGGTTTTGAAGTTCGAGAAGTAAAATCTCTAAGTTGGTTTGATTTTTTTTTTTTTTAGTTACGTCTTTCCGATTTATTTTTTTTGGATTCAAGTGGAATCGAGTTTTAGAACATCTTATTGAGTTGGTGAATAGCTGGTTTTGGAAACTGATTCTTGTCGAAGAATCAGTTTCTTGGATTTTGGTTGAAGGGGATTTGAGCTGTATTTTACTGACTTTGTGGAAGCATCGTGGTGAATTAGATGTTTGGTTTTGAAGATATTTTGCATTTTGATATCGTTTAGAAGGAATTGCAACTGTTTTGAATGTAGTGAATTGATCGAAATGTCTCAATTATGATATTTTCTGTAGTTTCTCTCACAGATTACATTGATGTCTTGTTTTACAAAAACAAAGTTGTGGTGGTTTCCATGTTGTGTGAAATGGATGTGGAAATGTCTCATATCAGAAATACAACTCTTTACATATTCGTAGTGGGATTCCGTCGCTATGTTCTTGAAATATTTAGTAGTTTTGCTTAACTAATCTACGGAGATTTATGTTGTGATTTGTTTCAGCTTTTCATCTTCTTATGGTGTAGATGCATTTTCCCTTCTTATAGTGTAGATGCATTTTCATCAGGACTACTTTGCAGTAAGAGTGAGGTGGATGTAAGTTTCTCGTAACCTTAAATTAATCTGTGACATTCATAAATTTGTGCCTACATCTTCTATTTTAACTGCCTGATGTAGCATGTATAACTATTGACATGACCATGATAAGGCTGATAATTGATTTTTGGTAATTGTAATGATGGTAATCAATAGATAAATGGTACATATTACTGGGCTATGGGCCCCACTTGTCATTGCTGAATACCTGTGTATATTGTTAAGAGATGCGCATTACGTATATAGGGCGTTATTTGATACTCTGGCAGCGTATGACACTTAACAATATATTTCTTGTTTTGTTTCGACTTTAGATGATATTTCCAAGCTCGTGCTTGAATTATTTGAAGTGCCTATGATGGCTTTAAATATACTTTTGAGTTATAACTACGAAAAAATATGATCAGAGGCACGTCTATTTATCTTTATTTTTTTCTTAATTATTCTCTATTCAATTTCAGATGATTGCTTTCAACCTAGAGAATAGAGGCTTTATTACTAGAACTCTATTTATAACAATTCACATTTATTTTAGAAATATTTGTGCCCGTGATTTGTTTGCTTTTTGTGCAGATTTTGAATAAAAGGCTTTATTAGCATGCCTTGGCTGTCTTCTTGTGTTAATTACAACAAGAAGTGTGTTCGTTTGGTAGTGTTCTTTTGTGTCATATTGTAAGATTCAAGCTTTTCCGGTAAGACCCACATCTCAAAATTTTTAAATTTTTATTATTATTTATACAATCTCATCTTTTATTGAAATATGTTTGTAGAATCATTGATCTATTGTACAACTAAGTAACATGTTTTTTTGTATCAAATCCATTTTGAATTTTATTGTCCCTCTAGGGAAGATGGTTTGGATTTTTGGGGCGGCTCATGCAGGTGAAATACCTTCGAATCATGAAAGCAACTCACAAGACTAATGTAGATTTTTACTTTGGCATGTGAAATCATTTCTTTTATGGACACGATATGTACTAACTTCAAACCTTTTTGCAGTCATCAGGATATTTGTGTTGGGACCTGTACCATTTTAGTTCTGTCTTTCTTCAATAAAGCAGTGGTGTGTCTATATTGAACTGAAACTTGAATTTAATGTCTGGAACATGCTAGATTGGGCTCTTAGTCAATTGGTGAGTTTTGGACTCTGTTTAGCATCTCTGTTTCAGCATTTCGCTAAGCATGCACAACATCCTTGTGCATCTTATTCCACATTGATATTTACATTCAAGTTGACGTTCTTTTCAGAGTGATGCAGAGAAATTATTATCTGTAGTTTATCTTGGGTTTGGAATTTTGTTTCTGTACTTGATTATTTCATTGCTTCATGTATGTTTAACAAGTTAATAATTTCAACAGTTAAATAACTGATTAGAGTTTTTTGTCCATTCAAAACATTGGAACTGATGGTTCTTTCATTTTCAGCTGACTGAGAGGCTCACTATTCTGTCTACCCACTATTATGGTGAGGATCAAACCACCCAAGATCCCATAAGTTTATGATCGTTCATTCCCATAAGTTTCTTGTTCTTTTCATTTATTTCTATGAATAGTGTGATGGAATTCACCATATCTTCCTGCCAATGGTGTTTTGGGATTTGTGTATTCTAAAATCCCATTTTGCAGGGTTTTTGAAATGCAAATTTGAGGTGAAGACTCTTTTTTGCAATGTGCTCTGTTGCAATCACTTGAGTGGTTTTGTTAACATCTATTCAACTTTAGGTTGCTTGCATTTATGAGTAGGTTTTTCTTGATGTTTCTTGTGTTGACTATTACAAAATGATTTAATTGTGTTTTAAATTTCTTTGAATCCTCCAGGTACGTTTAAATTGACACTTCAGTTTACAGAGGATTATCCAAATAACCACCAACAGTTCGGTTTGTTTCTAGAATGTTTCATCCAAACAGTAAGTTGACGAGACAAGTACACATTATTTCTGTTTGCCTTTTTAAAAAGGCTATTGTTTGCCTTTTACGTATTTAGGTCAGACCAGCAGTGTTCATTCTTATGCCTATCTGTACATCAACTGATTGGGAATGGTATGAAATCATTTGACCTTGTTCCTAGCATTGGAAACTTTTTCAGTACTTGTACTCTCTCATATGATATTTGTTAGCTATCAGTAGATTGAATTGTTGGGAATTTCAGTTTTATCCATCTGAATTGTACCATCATTTGCCCTTTTACTTCCCATCAGATTTTATACCTCTTGATTTAAAATTAAAAAAAATCTTACATTCTCTTGCACCCATATTTGCTATTTACATCTCGAAGCATGGGTCACCAGTCTCCTTTTCATTTCCTGGAAATTCAGGTTTTCATTTCCATTGTGTATCAAACTGAAACTGAAGATTACAAGGCACTTCTTGATTAAAATGTTATTGTTTTCATTGGCATTGGCAATTGTATGTTCTATTAGAATAAAAGTAAAGATAGCTAGGACACTTCTTTCCTCTGTACAACTTACACAGGCTCTTGGAAATAAGCCAGTTTTCGATTGCTTTAATATGTATTTTGATGCAATATTGAGTTGAATTCCAATCTCTAACTCTGATACCAATTAATTTCTTTTTGCTATTTTGTTTTGCAGGTTTTAGGCATGGATGAATGGGAGCTATAGATTGATGGATTTTTATTTTTATTTTTTGAAACTATTCGATTTATTATTGTAAATATTATTCGCGGCAGCTCGATGCATGTGAAAGGGCCACATAGGCATGTATTTTTTTTATAGGAAAACAATCACTAGGCACAATTGACTTCCTAAGAGGAATGTGAAATCAAGTGGGCCTTGACCAAAAGTCAGGTGGGCCTTGACCAAATAGGTCAATGATAAGGTCCATCATTTTATGAGTTGGAGAGGCAGAACTCATAAAATGGGACTCGAGGTGAGTCGGGCATCAATTTTGTGTCATTTCCTCTTTTTTTTTTAAAATTATTTATTATTTATTATTTTTTATTAATTATAAATTGAATGTTTGCAATCTAATGAGCCTGTACATCCAAAATTGCAGGCAACCTGAAGCTGCCATAGGCAATGGAAAAGAGAGCTTAACCAGTATGGCATAGGGAATTTTTTTTTTTTTAAAAAAACAAATCACAATTATAGATGCGTTTACAAATGCATATGCATTATGGAATTAGGAGCCTAAATGCTAATTAAAGTGTTAGTAAAGTTAAATCAGTCTCACATGGATCAAGAGCCAAAAATTCAAATACCACAACCTGCCGTACAAACCGTCGGTAAATCCCACATGCAGCGGCAGCCAGGACAACCGCCAGTAAATCCCACATGCAGCTGCGGCTTCCACAACTGCCAGTAAAGGGAACACGACTGCCGGTAAAGCCTTTACTGACTGAGGCTTTACTGGCTGTTAGCAAACTGCGGGCAAAGGCGGCATAGCCGTGAATATTAATTATATAGTAAATAAAGCCCATGAATCAGGAAAGAAGATTGAACAGATTGTATATGAGTTTGAGATTTTAGTATTGATTGGAGAAGAAGAAGAAGAGACACTGGATAGTGCAGTACCAGCGTTAAGATCTTCAGTAGAAGCCTTGAAGAGGATGAGTTTCAACAAAGGAGAGTCAGACGAGATCAAGTGTACAATTTGTCTGGATGAATTCTCTATAGGGAAGGAGGTCATATGCATGCCATGCTCACATATTTTTGATAGTGAATGCATAATTCAATGGTTGGAGATGAACCATGTATGCTTGATTTGCCGATTCAAGATGCCGCCTCAACAGTTTGAAGAGATTTGATAATTTTATTTGTTCTTTTTACCTCCATAGATAAGCATGCAGAAAGTCTTTAAAAATCGACTCTATCGAAAATCAGATGAAGGAATGCCTGTGGTTTTGCAAAGAGTGAGTCTTCAAAAATGGATTATTAAAAAAGCAATTCTTTTAAGTTGTGGAATGGGCTCATTGTATAGTTGTTTTGAAAGATTGTTTTTTTTTTTTTTTTTTGTTATTTTTTTTTCACTATTTTTTTAAAGAAAGCTTTTATCAATAAAATGGTTCTATTTTTAGATTTATCTGATTATATCAGTCTGATCAGATAGACTACATTTCTGTGAGATGGGGTTATATAGTCCAAGCTCAGCCCAAAGTTGCTTGGTCTTTTATTGTTTTTTTAGTAAAGCAACCGAGCAATACTCTCAATAGGCTCAGCCCCAAGTTTTTGGTCTTTTATACCAAAGCCTGCCCGAAATACTTAACCAGCCCATAAGGCCATAGGTTGGCCCAGCCTATTGACCGTAGGTTCCTTTGAAGAGATGGGTCACACATCCAATCCGTCCATCATGTGCGCCCCTCATTTTCTCCAAACCGTAGTATCATCCAAAAATCAGGTTGCCCAAGCAGTGCAAAAACCTGTTTAAAACCTTTAAAATTACGGATGGCCTACCTCAGTTTTGAAATGCCCTGATTTGAAGTGCCCAGTCATGGTGGTGGAACCCATCTTCTGAATGGATTAGATGGTTTATAAGAAACAAAGTCGTTACCAGAAAGAAGATGGAAAATTTTAATGGTGAGAAACTCATCCAAACTCTCTCATGTTGTGTGAACAACATAGGTTTGGTATCAAACTGATTTTTGGTACGTAGTGAGTGAACTTGAAGGGGCACCTTATGGACGGATTGCCCCACACACAGCAGGGTAGAATAAGGTTGTTACACAAACTTTGCAGAGGAAGCAGTCGACAGAATGAGTCGGGATCCTCTGTTTTCGGGTCAACAGGATTTTCCTGTTACCCTAGTGGTTTGGCGCCCGGAGCTTTTTTTTTTTTTTTTAAAAAAAAAAAATTTTCTATGAGTGTTGACGTGGACCAATGATTTTTAGGGTATTAGGAATTCTCTGTTGACCTGGTAACCGAGGATCCGGACTCCGACAGAATATGATAAGAGAGTATATCGACATACGGTACATCCACCACCAACCGTTACTGCGGTCCTCTACAACACGTGAGGCATCACCCCGTCCATCTGGCTCTATCCTCAATTACAGGATGGGGCAGAAAATCAGTGAAATACACAACCTAGGTGCACTGATGGGCATGGGATGCCCCCCATGCATCCCATAGTAAGCCACAGGACCAAAACTCAGCTTGATTTGAAACTAAGGTAAGCCACAGGAAGGTGAGTCTAGTTCTTATCTTCATTTGTTTTTATTATTTTTTCCTTAAAAAAAAAAAAATCCATTTTATCAATGCGGGCCATCCGTCATGCGGGGCCTACCTTTGATGTCAATTGTTCATTATGTGGGCCCACCTTGATGTGGACCATACATCTTGTGGGACCCCACGTTCAATATGAGTCGTTCATCATGAGGGACCCACCTTTGATGTCCACCGTCCATTATGTAGGTCCCACCTTTACTGTGGACCTTCCATCATGTAGGTCCCAACCTTCAATATGGGCCATTCATCATGTGGGCCCACACTTAATGTCAACCTTCTATCATGTGCCTTCACATTCAATATGCCCACTATCCATCAAGTAAGGCCTACTTTTTTTTTCCTTACGTGGATCATGCATCATGTAGGGCCACACTTTGATAGTCATCCATCATGTGGGGCTCACCTTTAATGTGACTATGCATGATGTGGGCCCACCTTTGATGTGGACCATTCATCATATATATGGGGCCCACCTTTGATGTGGACCAGTCATCATGTGGGCTTACCTCGAAGAGATTGGAAAGTGAAGAGGAGGGTAAGATGGGAACAACCTGAAATTTTTAAGGATAAACTCGTCTAAAAATTAGCGCTATACGTGTACTGGTTTTAGCCAAATAAGCTCCTTTTCAAAGAAATTGGAATTAATTTGGTTACTTTGTAAACAAATAAGAAATAAGCTCCTTTTCAAAGAAATTGAAATTAATTTGGTTACTTTGTAAACAAATAAGTTTCCTAATTAGACTTTTACTAAATAATTTAAAATCTTTCGTTTTTGGTTATGTAGAAATAAACGAATAAACTCTTATTCGAGGGATGCCAAACCAACCCTCCTTTAATCGATCCAAACTTGCCTCAGCCCAAGCCCAAGCCAAATTAATAAAACAGGCTTAAATTTTATACTCAGATCATGCGCCCTAGTATTTCGCCAAAACCCGTCCTGAGCTGTCAAGTTCGCAACCCCAAAGAGCCATACTGACACATTGACAACCCAACAACAATCCTAACAATCACTTGAAAAATAGAAAAAAGAAAAAGAAGAAAAAACAAAGCTTAAATTAAATAGAAAATTAAATATATCAGTAAAAGTTTGATAACAATGATGACAAAAAAATCATCTCTCCTACATGTTCTGGAGCGTCATCTCAAATCGACAGATACGGCACACTTGGCTTTCCTCCAACCATCTAATTATACATTGACCATGAAATATATGGGAGCAAGGCATACGTAGTATGCCCATTCCTCCCAAAAATTCATCTTGACATATTACACACTTGCTACCATCAGATTCCGAAGCAATAGAAGATCTTGATTCAGGGACAGCGCCCGACCCCATCTCCCCATATAACTCAACTGACACTGTCAAAATCCTAGCCATTGCACCTACGTCTCCATCTGCATGCACCAACGAAGATGTCATTACATCAACCTCCATGTCCATCTTTAACTCCATACAAGCTTCCATGGCATGCTCCACCATATAGCTGGCACCAATGGCCAATCTCTCTATCAAGAATTCGTTGGCCAGTGTATGAACAACAAAGTTCGACATCATATATCGGGCACCTTTGGTGGATTTCTTAAGTTGAGAGTATAAGCAAAGCTTGTCTGTGGAAATCTTGACATTCTTAGAATCCTCTGCATCTTCAATTTTGTATATGTATCCATCCAAGGTGGCCGTGAGCTTCTGGGACCGCTCGTTCAACGTGATTCTGATGGAGAGCGAAGGTTCTTGGTTTTGAAGCACTGGTTCGAGCACGGCATGTATGCGAACTGAGCAACGGATCTGGGTATTGGCAGAGATGATGATTTTGGTGTTTTGATCGAACCAGGTGCCAGTTTCCTGGTCTAAGAACATGGCTGCTGATGTCGTGATAGTAAAGAAGGAAGAGAGAGAAAATACAAATAAAAAGAAGAAGAAAGAAAGTGAGAGGTGTTTATAGAAACAAAGAAACAGAAGAAGATTAAAGTATAAGTTTCTATAATTCGTTAGGATGAGTGGGGACAGTAATTCACCATCAAATCTTAACCGTTCAACTGTAGCCAGAAGGTCTGTGGAGCCCACATCGATGTGCGTGTTGCATCCACTCCGTCCATCGGTTTTGCCGCCTCATGTTAGGACATGATCCCAAAAAATGAGGCAGACCGATGGACCACCCAAGAGAGTGGGATGAAAACGGCTAGGGTTGAAACTTGCCAAAGGGTCCACCTTGATGATTATTTCCCTTCCAAACTCCCACCAGGTTGGATGGGAAACAAAATACCAGCCTTATGCAGAAAGTGTCCGTCCCCAACTAAGTTTTGAATGGTGGTTGTTCAGTCCCCACTGTTTCAGTTGTTGTGGTCCACTTGACTTTTGAATCTGCCTCGTTTTCATGTTAATGTCCTTAACATGAGATGGAGAAATTGATGGATGGAGTGGATGTCACACGGACATCGAGGTGGGCTCCACGGAGTTTCCGCGTACATTGTACATTCCAACGTGAGATTTACGCGTGGTCACAGGATATTGGATTCCATGCGGGATCCGCGCATCCAAGAGAGATCGAACTTTGGCTGCGAAATAAGCAGCTTCTCCCCACGCACCTTTTACACGTATCACACGTGAGAATACGAAACTTGCATCGAATCTAAGATTTGTACTCCTAGTTCCATCAACACGCAGTTTTTCACATATCAAAAGGATCTTCTTATCAAGCGATCCACGCCTTTAGCAGATCCTTCTAGAAAATGAATATAACACCCACTTTTGAAATACTGGCGTGGCCCACCTGATCACTGAATAAAAATAAAGTTACAACGATATTATCCACCGTGATGTAAATGTTTTATCCACGCCGTTCAACTTGGTGTTAGAAATTAGGCATGTACACAGCTCCAATGGACCACACCAAATGAATCCGCATGGATAATGACACCCTCCGTTAAAACCTTTCTAATTGCCAACCTGATTTTTTTTTACATCCAACCTATTAATAATTTCATGTAGACGGGCATGAAGTTAAATCAGAAATATCAGCTTGATCCGAAACTTCTCTAGCTCCCACGAAGTTTTTAATGGTGGAAGTTCAATCTCCACTTTGTGGTCTAATTAAGACTTATACATGCCTCTTTTTTTGTTTCAAGTAATATAATTGGAAAGCGTTTAACGGCGTGGATAAAACACGTACATCACGGTGGGCCCCACAGAGCCCTGCTCGGACTGATTACTGTCCGGGCGGGGGTAGGACGTAATCCGCGTCCTTTCCTGGTTTTTTTTTTAAAAAAAAAAAAGAAAAGAAAAAAAGACCTAGCGCACCTCGCGTGGGTACGCAGGGGCGTGCCTACCGCTAATCTAGCGCCACGTGGGTGTAATTTTGATGAGATCCATCCCGTCCATCAGGTAAGTCGCCTTATCTTCAATATGCAACCTTAAAATTATGATCATCTAAAACTCAGGTGTCATCCAATCCATTCATACGGCTGTGTGTCATCGGTACGAAAGAATTCCCTGAAAATCACGATATTTCAGAGCTCATTAGTATCCGAATACCAAGTAAATATCAAACTCGTGACGGGCGTGAGTTTAGAACTCCATGAGGAGTGACCCACCTTAGCTTTGAATCAGACTGATTTTTGGGATCAAGCCAAAAGATGTGGGGGTGCATCTGATGGACGGACAGGATTTCATTAAAGTTCGACAAGTGGTGCTATGTTAGATTTACGCAGTACCCAGAACAGCCCTTTCATACTTATCCGTAGAGCCATAAGAACCCAAATATATAGCTGGTGTGTCTTCGCACGTCTTCGCACGACACGTATCTACATCAGCTATATAGCTGGTGTGTGGTACACCAGCCAATCCGCTTCCCTCCGAGTGGTGGGGTTAACCTGAAATTTTTATCTGTGTCATGTTTGGGCCATACTCCACAATATAGTTACAAAACATATGGACGGCGTGGATATACAATACGTACATCGAAGTGGGTCCAACAGTCAGGGTCGCACCCATATCAATGATTCCGGGGTGGCAACCCCACTCGACACGACCACAACAGCTACCATCCCCTCTTCTCTTCTCTCATCAGGAGTCGTTTGGCACCCTCAAAATCTTCGATTTCGTAAAATGTCGTCGAGAAGAGCTGCCGCTGCTCAAAAGGGTAAAACTCTCTCCTCTCCGGCTTCTATTGAAATTACCATTTCTGCCCTTGATTCTAAAATCATAGAAAATAAGATCCCGACTCCAACCCAATTCAACCATTTGGTGAATGATCTATCCAATTCGATTCGAGCCGGTGCTTTCGTGAGGTTAGAGGATGCAGTGGGCCTCTTCAATCGTATGGTCCGCACGCAGCCGCTGCCTTCAATCCAGACATTTAGTAACCTGTTAGCTACGATTGCCAGAATGCGACACTATTCAACTGTGATTTCTATGCATCGAGAAATGAATCGGTTAGGGATCCCATCTAATATCTATACTTGGAGCATTCTTCTCAATTGTTTCTGCCGCTTGAACGGCGTCCGCTTCGGTTTTGCTGTTCTCGGCGACATCCTAAAACGTGGCCATGAGCCGAATGCCGTGACTCTGACTACTTTTATTAAGGGGTTTTGTATGGAAGGGCGGATGGGGGAAGCAAGTGGTTTCTTTCTGAAGACGGTAGAAATGGGATATCCTTATAATGTGGTGTCGTTCGGGATACTAATCGACGGTCTTTGCAAGTCGGGGAACACCGGAATGGCTCTTGGGTTGCTTCGGAAAATGGAGAAGGGTGTGGGTAAATGTAGTCCTGACCTTACTGTTTATACTACAATCATCGACAGTCTATGCAAAGATGGGCTCAAAAAAGAGGCCCTTAATCTCTTCTTAGAAATGGTTGGTAAAGGGATTCAGCCGAATGTTTTCACTTACAATTCTTTAATTCATGGACTATGCAATTTAGGGCAGTGGAAAGAAGCAATGAGTCTGTTTGAGGAAATGTCGAATCAAAGAGTCTCACCCAATGTGACAACCTTCAACATACTGGTGAATGCTTTTTGCAAAGAAGGAATGGTTAAAGAAGCCAATGGATTACTAAAATGGATGACCCAGAGAGGTTTGGAGCCTAATGTAATCACGTACAATGCATTGATGGATGGCTACTGTTTTATTGGCCACATGGATGCTGCCTTAAAGATATTTGATTACATGGTGTGTAAAGGTCATAAGCCTAGTGTCATGACTTATAACATGTTAATCAACAGCTATTGCAAGAAGCAGATGGTAAACGAGGCTATGCGGCTTTTCCGAGAAATGCCTTGCAAGGGATTGAAGCCCAATGTTGTTACTTACAACACTCTTATAGCTGGGCTGAACCGGGTATGGAGAATTGTGGCTGCACAAGAGCTCTTCAATGAGATGCAAGCTCATGGACAATGTCCGGATCTCATGACATACACCATTTTGATGGATGGGCTGTGTAAAAGTGATCGTCTTGTCGAGGCAATGAAACTACTTAATGAGATGCAAAATAGAGGAATTCAACCAGATAATAAAGTCATTGATGTCCTTATCAATAGGATGTGCGAAGCTAGGGAACTTAAATACGCGAAGGAGCTTTTCAGTTGGGCCTCCACCACGGGCTTGGGGAATGATGTTAGGACATATAACACGTTAATCAATGGGCTTTGTAAAGAAGGGCTTTCGGAGGAAGCTAATGGATTGTTCTTGCAAATGGAAGAGAAGGGTTTCCAACCAGATAGTGTCACCTTCAATGCTTTAATTAGGGGTTTTCTACAAAAGAATGAGACCCTCAAGGCAATGCAACTTCTCGGGGAAATGGCTAAAAGACATTTTTCTGCGGATGCATCCACTGCAACTATGTTAGTGGGCTTGCTCATAGAGGATGAAAAAGGTCAAGAATACCTGGGAATGCTTCATAAATTTGTGCCCTAAGGCGAAGGAGAGGTGATTTGGTGAACATCGATTCAACATCAACTCTCTCTCTCTCTCTCTCTCTCTCAAGTTGTAACGGCCCATACCATAATTGTAACAATGGTATCTGTTCTGACCACTGTTACTGTTAGGGAATACCTTGCTTATAAGAGGTTGATACACATTCAACTCCTCCCATGTTCCTTTGAGTTCCTGTAATATTCACCTAGCAATTTATCTCCTTGTTGGAAAGAAAAAAACCTCTTCAAATAATTGGTGTGGATTGAGTGATGTTTTTTATTTTTATTTTATTTTTTATGAATACATCTCTCATGGATAGAGTTGTACATGAATCGAGTTAGCTCAATCATCTCGCTCGACTCAACTTGGAAAAACTCGAAATTGGATTCAGACCAAGTCGAGTTGGTTTTTAGAGCTCGAAAAAAATTTCAAGTTGAGTTCAAGCTTGCCCGAGCTCCACTCGACTTAGATTGAACCTCAACTCTAATCGACTCAGATTGAATCGGCTCGATGACTCGGTTATTTTGATATTGATGTTGCTCGCCCAGTGGTTGATGAAATGACTTAGCGAAGTGTTGTTTCGGGTGCATACATTCTCTGCAGGATCGGCTAGTGGCGAGGAAGGAATGGAATCGAAACAATCACTACAAAAAAAAAAAACTTTACATTATAAGGCTGCCCTCATATCTTGATTTTGATGTTGCTCACTGTGTGTCGATGAAAATACACAGTAAAGTCTTGTCAACTTTATTTTACATTTTGTTTGAAATTGAAGATGCACTCTATGTGATTGAGAAAATGTCGCACAGGCTCGAACTTGTCTGAGCTGTTGATTGAATCAAGCCGAGTGGCGGCGATAGGCTCAAGAAACGAGTCGGTGAGTTCGAGTGAGGTTACACTACTTGAGCCAAGCCGAGTAGTGCCAAGCTCGTCTCGGTTCGACTCATTTACAACTCTACTCATGAAGAATCCTAAACCTTATTTTCCATATCTAGAAACATCTCTAACAGACATTTCCATACTATTCCACAAGCACGTCACGATCTGAGCATTGTCCTAAATCCATTCATCATATTTACTTCTTTTCATCCAATTTCTCCTATTGTTCCCCTTGGCTATCAAGACTCGTATAGATTTAGAATACTAGCCATTTAACTTGATAGTGGATATTTGAACCCTCAAAAAGTCATATGGATTTACGAACCTGATTTTTGCTTACCCTTCATATCCATTACAAATAGAGGCAATAAAAACCAGAAAAAATGGATGTACAATGCTTATGGAAGTAAGGGCTAATGCTTTTGGAAACTTGAATGCTTCAGCCACACAATCCAACATAATGCGTACACAATACAGGATGCACCAATCAGTCCATACACCTTAACCAAATACTAGAAAGAACTACGATCATGTACACATCACCAACACCACTCACACATAGGCCATTGAAGAGGACAATGCACTAGAAATAACCCTAAGTTTCTTAAAAAGCTATGAGCACAAGAGAACATGAAGGAAAGGAAGAGAAGGTTTTTGATAGGTAAGGGAAAAGAAAGTGATTGGAACTTGATCGATTACCATTCTAATACCATCTAGTTTGATGTAAGAGAGAAGAAAAGATAGAAAAGGGAACGAAGACAATGGGAAAGGAAGAGAGTTACTGTTGGACGTCCCCCACCCTCTTGCTTATATGTAATGTCTCGGAAAAATCTATACAAAGACCCGAGTACCACCTCAGGCAGAAATCACTCGGGATCAAATCCTTTAGAAATTAGACGAGGATTAACTAAGTGCTAAACTAGATTACCTGTGAAATTAGCACTAATCATTTTAAATACGATCTGTAAGGCCCAAAACGAGTAGAATCATTCATGCTACTTTACTCTGAAATTTAGAATCAATCTCTAAACCCGGTTGCTCTCGGGAGCACCTTGAAACTCCGTATCAGACCTGGACTGCACGTCGAAAGTCCGATGACCGCGAAACTATATGGATATGACCGCCTTACTGGGCTTGGCAACCATCTCGGAAATCAAATCCAGATAGTATCCAGAAACTCACAACTTGAGCCTGGAGCGAAGTGTGTGAGAAACGTGAATATCTTTAGAAATTGAACTTAGATTTAAGTGATTTGGGCCGTTCGCTTGCGGGCCAAATTTAAGCTTTCAGACCGTCAGAAGCTGACCTAAATACACCCTCGGATCAGGGAAATTTCCCAGCACAGGTCCGTGTACTTGTGGCCCTGATCGAGTGGCGATGACCGTTGAACTGAAACTGGTCCGCCACGGTCGATCGGTAAATCCGATCGGACCGAAAACCTAACTCGACTTAGATCCAACGTCAGGAAGCTTAAGTCCGACCGCATGCAGAAAAGGGTCCTCCAGAAGTGCTTCGTTGAGCCGAAACAGATGAGTTATGGCTATAACCTAAGTATACCATGGCCCTGGGGCCATTGAGCTCACGTTTGAGCCTATATAAGGGTCTTAAACCCTCTTTTTCCCTTTACATACGAATTTGCAAACCCTAGAGAGAGAAGAGAGAGAAAAGAGAAGGAAAGAGAGAAAAAGAGAGAGTGTGTGGGAGATTGTTCTCGGGACTCAATCTCGCCGTTCCACGTGCTTATCCACCATTTCTGTATCGCTATTCGGGCGATTCTGATCCCGTTTTTAGGTAAGAATACCTAACCCTAATCTGTTTTAGGGTTTCAGATAGTGTAAGTGATGAAATAGCTAACCTAATTCATGCTATAGGTTGTCATTCTACTGTTGACAAAGACTTAGTGTCTAAATTGAATTCGTTACGCGTTTACCGGCATAAGGTGCGGACTATAAACGTTTAGGTTATGGTTTTCAAGGCTTTCAATGCCGGTTAATGATTTATAACTGACGTGGGTGCTATTTCACATGCTAAATGCGATGCCTGATTCGCTTTACAGATATATATGAACTATGTTGAATATAGTGTATTCCATGTGTTTGTCGAATTGATTGAATGCGTGTAGAATTTGGATTCATGTTTGACATGATTATCCATTATGGATATAGGATTGTTGTATATGCGACAACTCCTTGGTGAAAGGATTTGCCCTAATACATGTTATGGCTAATATACATCATGTATGTTGTAGTATGTAGCCTAAGTGTTTGTAGAAATGTCTAAATGAGTATGGAATTTCTATTCGTGATTGCCACGTTTATCCGTCGTGGATACATGGTGGTTGCGTGCGTGACAACTCCTTGGTGAAAGGAGTTGCCCTAATGTATGTTGTGGTCGACATACATCATGTATGTCGAAGTGTGTAGTCAAAGTGTTTGTAAAAATATTTGTATGAGTAAGTATTTGGTAAATTATACTTTATATGGGTGTTGAGATAAGATTCTCAACTACCTTAACTGTGTGTATAAATCCCTCCATGCAACTTACATTATATTGTCCGTTTTACATATGAAATACATATGTGTGAAATCATGTTTATGTTATGTTTCATGAAATACTCAAATGGTTGATATTACTTGAAGGATTAGTTTAATGCTGAGGTGCCTATTCATATATGATTCTTTGTTATGTTTAAGTGCGGTTGGGACTATGATATAGTCCAGGCAATCGGTAACAGATTCTAATCGGGTGGCTGAAGTTGTCTCGCCACACGGGACGTGTTCGATGAATCTGAGCCGTACTTTGGTTGTCGGCAGTGGTTAGGCTATACGGAGTGCTTACGCACTTCATGTCGATTAACTCAAAGTGCGCTCGTACCAGTCAAGCTCGTCAAGTAACCCGATTGACCCGATGTATGTTCACCATGTATGGACGCTACTGCCTGAACGTAAGGTACCAAACTCACCAGTGGAAACCTTGTTAACCTTGGTACCTCGATCCGCTAAGACTCATGAGCCGGACATGGTGGTATGGGACAGTGGTCGAGCTGTCGGCCTACGCTAGGGTGACGAGCCCACCCATAGTGACTAGTGAGCAACCTAAGCTCGTGAGCCGAATACGGTGGTATGGGACGCTATATTCGAGCTGTCAGCCTAGACTAGGTGACGAGCCATTCGTAGTGACCTCGAGCATACTCTCAGCCTGCGTTGAGGCGACGAGCCTTTCTGTAACAACTAGAGTATAAGCTAGGCCTGCATCGAGGTGACGAGCCCTTTGTAGTGACCTATAACCGCAACATCGTATGATATTTACTAGGACTGACGACCCTAGAATGGATCATTATTTGGGAAATGATATAAGGGAGGTACCTTAGTTTCCCAATCCTGCGGTATGAAAAGGACTAATAAGAACTTGGTAATCACGCTCATGCACTGCATTGCATGTGCCTTTGGCGTTGGAGTTGAGCATTGAGGAAGTGATTGCATGCCGCGACCGTGAGATGAAGTTCGCAGAGGGAGTGCAAGCGAGGGCATGCATCATTAATACATACCATTCTTGCATTAATTATAGTACTTAGGGATGCTTGATTGTATTGCTTTATCATTGCTGCTTGACTGAATTGATAACATGTTAACCTTTGCTTTATAACTCCACTGAGTTGATCACTCCCACGTTTTGGGACGGTGTTTTAAACACCAACCAGACCCTATTGTAGTTTCAGATGATGGCACAGTCTGCGAGGCGGAGCCAGACTTTGAGGATGATGAGGAGGCATTTTCATATATGCAGTATTCAGACGGGTTTATATAGACCGTTCTGATCGGCGAGGCTTCAGGGCTTATACTTTGTAGTGGACCACCACATTTTGACATTTTGTATTTTGAAACAATACTTGTAACTATTTGACCTGGCAACGCGTACATACTTTAGGACCTACAGTGGATTTTACGTTCCATGTATTTCTCTCAGTCTTCCGCTTGCATAATTCGACTATCCCTGGAGTATGTTTTGTTGTTTTAGCTTAATCTCATTCATGTTTTATGAACTAATACGGACAACATTTAAATCATCATTATCTATGTTGCATAAGTGATGCGTTGGAACTAGGGAATTGGCCTCCTGCTCGACCTCCGATTTTCAGGGCGTTACATTATATTTACTTAAATCATAAAACAAAGTCTGTATCCAAATTTGGAACCTCCCTTTCAAATTTTGGATAAACAAAGTGTTCATAGAAATCAAGGCTTGTATCAAAATGGTAGTAGAGATTGATTTGTTGTTCGAATATTGTGAGAAAATTTGTTTTGTTATAATCTAAATACGGAAGAAAAAACTGCAAATGGTGCCGTAAAATATTTGAATACAGTAAAAAATGATAGCATTTTCATAAAGTTGTAGAAGGAATCTCAGGTGTTGGTTATAGGTGTAGGGAAAGGTAGCTCGAGCTCGTTGTTGATAGCGAATCAGAACATGGAAGATGATGGAACACCATATCGAGCAATGGATGATAAATCATTGTGTTGTAAGTCCCTCATTGGTGGGCAGAAAGGTGGAAGGAATAAAAGAGAAGAGGTATTGATGCATGGTAGTAATGATACCAATGTCAGTCATGGCCAAAGCTTTCAACGGGTATGGGTCTCTTTAGGGGGGTCAAGACGCTTCGAACAAGAGTTGAGCAATAAGCGTAGGGTATTTTTCTTGTTTTAATGAAGGAAAAGAGAATGGTGACATGTGGTTGTGATGTCACAAAAAAATGCTTTTTGGCGTAGCGAAGTTTTGAATGGAACTTTTAATGTGGGCCTTACATTGCGTGTGGAAGGTGTCTCGCGAGTGGTTTTGTTAACACAAATGGGAACCACACCTATGGTTTGCTTCACATAGATGGGGGAAAGTAGTGACGACATGTGCTTGAAATTAATATAACGATATGGTGGTTTGTCTCTTTCGTCTTCTTCTTCTTCTTCTTCTTCTTCTTCTTTGACTTCGGATTGCTAGGAGAAAGAGAATATCTTCAGGAGCAATTGAACGTTTCCATCTTGAAATTATTGGAGGATTAGGTAGAGTTTGGAGAGTGCAATGGGGTCTACGTTAAGCATCAATCAGTTGAAAGTTCCGACCAAGTGATGATGATTCATAAAGGTACACTGTTGCCATTATTAGATCTATAGAGGCAAGAGGAAGATGAAGAGGCATCGACAGAGAGTTTGGCAATGGTTGATCTGATAGTTTCTCACGAGGTGTAGAAGAAAGAGAGGAGCTCAGCAAAGAGAAGGGCAAGCACAATTTCTCTATGAAGATAATAAGTGGAATGCGCGTCATCTGAGGTGTCTGTAAAAGAGGGCACATATTAGGAATAATTGTAAACAATACAAGACTTAAATAGTAGCTTTCCAGGCAAGGTATTTCGTATAGGTAACTATGGCCGTAATGGTCACCACCATTACCAATATGGGCATCGGCCATAACGGCCGATACGGGGAGCATAACTCTCTCCTCTCCAGCTTCTATTGAAATTACCATTTCTACCCCTGATTCTAAAATCATAAAGAACAAGATCCCGACTCCAACCCAATTCAACCATTTGGTGAATGATCTATTCAATTCGATTTGAGCCGGTGCTTTTGTGAGGTTAGAGGATGCAGCGGGCCTCTTCAATCATATGGTCTGCACGCAGCCGCTGCCTTCAATCCAGACCTTTAATCGCCTGTTAACTACTATTGCTAAAATGAAACACTATTCGACCGTGATTTCTTTGCATCGGGAGATGAATTGGTTAGGGATCCCATCCGATATCTGTACATGGAACATTCTTCTCAATTGTTCCTGCTGCTTGAATGACATTGGTTCTAGTTTTGCTATTCTCAGCGACATCCTGAAACGTGGCCATGAGCCGAATGTCGTGACTTCGGATACTTTTATTAAGGGGTTTTGTATGGAAGGGCGGATTGGGGAAGCGAGTAGTTTCTATCTGAAGACGGTAGAAATGGGATATCCTTATGATGTGGTGTCGTTCAGGATACTAATCAACGGTCTTTGCAAGTCGGGGAACAATGCAATGACTCTTGGGTTGCTTCAGAAAATGGAGAAGGGAGTAGGTAAATGTAGTTCTGACCTTACTGTTTATAACACAATCATCGACAGTCTAAGCAAAGATGGGCTCACAAGGGAGGCGCTTAACCTCTTCTCAGAAATGATTAGTAAAAGGATTTCGCCGGATGTTTTCACTTACAATTCTTTAATTCATGGACTATGCAATTTAGGGCAGTGGAAAGAAGCAATGAGTTTGTTTGAGGAAATGTCGAATCAAGGAATCTCACCTGATGTCACAACTTTCACCATACTGGTGAATGCTCTTTGCAAAGAATGAACGGTTAAAGAATCCCATGGATTACTAGAATTGATGACTCAGAGAGGTGTGGAGCCTAATGGAATCACATATAGGGCATTGATGAATGGCTACTGTTTTATTGGCGAAATGTATGCCGCCTTAAAGATATTTGATGGTGTGTAAAGGTCATAAGCCTAGTGTCGTGACTTATAACATGTTAATCAACGGCTCTTACAAGAAGCAGATGGTAAATAAGGCCATGCAGCTTTTCCGAGAAATGCCTTGTAAGGGATTGAAGCCCGATGTTGTTACTTATAACACTCTTATATGTGGGCTGTACCGGGTACGGAGAATTGTGGCTGCACAAGAGCTCTTCAATGAGATGCAAGCTCATCGACAATGTCCGAATCTCTTCACATACACCATTTTGATGGATGGGCTGTGTAAAAGTGATCGTCCTATCGAGGCAATGAAACTACATAAGGAGATGCAAATTAGAGGAATTCAACCAGATAATAAAGTTATTGATGTTCTTATCAATGGGATGTGCGAAGCTAGGGAACTTAAATATGCGAAGGAGCTTTTCAGTTGGGCTCCACCATGGGCTTGGGGAATAATGTTAGGACATATAACATTTTAATCAATGGGCTTTGTAAAGAAGGGCTTTTGGAGGAAGCTAATGGATTGTTCTTGCAAATGGAAGAGAAGGGTTTCCAACCAGACAGTGTCACCTACAATGCTTTAATTAGGGGCTTTCTACAAAAGAATGAGACCCTCAAGGCAATGCAACTTCTCGGGAAAATGGCTAAAAGACATTTTTCTGTGGATGCATCCACCGCAACTATGTTAGTGGGCTTGCTCACAGAGGACGAAAAAGGTCAAGAATACTTGGGAATGCTTCATAAATTTGTGCCCTATGGAGAAGGTGAGGCGATTAGGTGAACATCGATTCAACATCGTCTCTCTCTCTCTCTCTCTCTCTCTCTCTCTCTCTCTCTCTCTCTCTCTCTCTCTCTCTCTCTCCATGACGGCCCATACCATAATTTTAACAATAGTATCTGTTATGACCATTGTTACCGTTAGGGAATACCTTGCTTGTAAGAGGTTGATACACATTCAACTCCTCCCGTGTCCCTTTGAGTTTCTAGTAATATTCACCTAGCGATTTATCTCCTTGTTGGAAAGTAAAAAACCTCTTCAAATAATTGGTGTGGATTGAGTGATGTTTTTATTTTTATGAATCCATTTCTCATGGATAGAGATGTACACAAGTCGAGTTAGCTCGGTCAGCTTGCTTGACTCGACTCGGAAAAGCTCGTCTCGCCTCGGCTAGAAATTGGATTCGGACCAAGTCAAGTTGGTTTTTGGTGCTCGAAAAAATTTCAAGCTGAGTTCAAGCTTGCCCGAGCTCGACTCGGATCGAACCTCAACTCGAATCGACTAAGATCGATTCAGCTCAATGACTCAGTTATTTTGATATTGATGCTGCTTGCCAAGTGTTTGATGAAATGACTCAACAAAGTGTTGTTTCGGGTGCATACATTCTCATGCGGATCACCGGGTGGCGGCGAGAAGGAGTGGATACTGAAACAAATCACTAAAAAAAAAAAAAAAAAAAAACTTTACATTATAAGATTGCCCTCATATCTTGATTTTGATGTTGCTTTCATGAGTGTTTGATGAAATACTTGTAAAGTGCTGTTACTGTTTTGCATTATGTGTGAATTTGAAGATGCACCCTATGTGTTTAAGAAAATGTCGCACAGGCTCGAACTGGCCTGCACTATTGACCAAATCGAGCCGAGCTGGCCAGTCAGGCTCAAGAACTGAGCCGAGCTGAGTTTGAGCTGGGGTTAGCTACTGGCGGAAGTGAGCCGAGCTGAGCTGTGCCAAGCTCGACTCGGTTCGACTCATGTACAACTCTACTCATGGAGAATTCTAAACCTTATTTGCCATATCTAGAAACATCTTTAACAACATTTCCATACTATTCTACAAGCACGTCACAATCTGAACATTGTCCTAAATCCATTCATCATATTTACTTCTTTTCATTCCATTTCTCCTATTGTTCCCCTTGGCTGTTAAGACTTGTATAGATTTAGAATACTGGTCATTTAACTTAATAGTGGATATTTGAACCCTCAAAAAGTTAGATGGATTTATGAACCTGATTTTTGCGTAGCCTTCATCTCCATTACAAATAGAGGCAATAAAAACCAGAAGAAATGGATGTACAATGCTTATAGAAGTAAGGGCTAATGCTTCTAGAAACTTTAATGCTTCAGCCACATAATCCAACACAATGCATACACAATACAGGATGCACCAATCAGCCCATACACCTTAACCAAATACTAGAAAGAACTACGATCACGTATACATCACCAACACCATTCACACATAGGCCATTGAAGAGGCAAGTGCACTAGAAATAACCCTAAGTTTCTTAAAAAGCTATGAACACAAGAGAACATGGAAGAAAGGAAGAGATGGTTTTTGATAGGTAAGGGAAAAGAAAGTGATTGGAACTTGATCGATTACCGCTCTAATACCATCTAGTTTGATGTAAGAGAGAAGAGAAAGTGGAAAAGAGAGGAGAGAAAGAAAGGGGAAGGAAGAGAGAGTTAGTGTTGGACGCCCCCCACCCTCTTGCTTATATTTACTCAAATCATAAAACAATGTTTGGATCCAAATTTGGGACCTCCCTTTGGAATTTTGGATAAACAAAGTGTTCACAGAAATTGAGCTTGTGTTGAAATGGTAGTGGAGATTGATCTACTGTTCGAATATTGTGACAAAATTTGTTTTGTTAGGATCTAAATAAGGAAGAAAAAACTGCAAATGGTGTCGAAAAATATTCGAATTAGAGTCGAAAATGATAGCATTTTTGTAAAGTTGTAGAAGGAATCTCAGGAGTTTGTTATAGGTGTAGAGGAAGATAGCTCGAGCTCGTCGTTGATGGCGAATCAGGATGTCGAAGATGATAGAATGATAAATCATTGTGTTGTAAGTCCCTCATTGATGGGTAGAAAGGTAGGGGGAATAAAAGAGAAGAGGTGTTGATGCGTGGCAGTAATCAGGGTTGTACATGAACCGAGTTAGCTCGGTTAGCTCGCTCGATTCGAAACTGAGTTCGACCCGAGTCGAGTTGATTTTTTAGCTCGAAAAAATTTCGAACTGAGTTCAAGCTTGCCCGAGCTCGACTCGACTCGGATCGAACCCCAACTCAAATCGAACTCAGATCAAACCAGTTAGATGACTCGGTTACTTTAATATTGATGTTGCTTACCAAGTGTTTGATGAAATGACTCAATAAAGTCTCGACTGGTGGCAAGGAAGTTATGTATATTAAACAAATACCATTTTTTCTTGATTTTGATGTTGCCTACAAGGTGTTTGATGAAATACCTGTAAACAGCTGTTGTTGTTTTACATACAGTAAGAAATTGAAAGTGCAATCCATGTGTTTGTGAAAATGCTGCACAGGCTCGAACTGGCCCGAGCTGCTGACCAAACTGAGCCGAGTTGGCCAGTCAGGCTTGAGGACTAAGCCGAGTCGAGTTCGAGCTGGGGTCAGCTAGTGGCTGAACCGAGTTGTGCCAAGCTCGACTTGGTTTGACTTGTGTACACCTCTAGTAGTAATGATACCAATGTCAGTCACGGCCAAAGCTTTCAACGGGTGTGGGTCTCTTTTTAAAGGGGGGGGTGAAGATGCTTTAAATGAGAGGTCGAGCAGTAAGCTTACTTTTCTTCTTTTAATGAAGGAGAAGAGAATGGTGACATGTGATGGTGACATCATAGGAAAAAAAAAAAAACGCCTTTTCAGCGTAGTATCGTTTCAAAAGGAACTTTTAATGTGGGCCTCTCATCGCATGTGGAAGGTGTCTTGCGAGTGGTTCTGTTAACACAATTGAGAGCCACATGCGTGGTTTGCTTCACATAGATGGGGGAAAGTTTAAGTGATGGCACGTGCTTGAAATTAATATATAACGATATGGTGGTTTGTCTCTTTCTATTCTTTTTCGACTTCAGAATGCTAAGAGAAAGAGAAGAGAATATCTTCAGAAGCAATCGAACGTTTCCATCTCGAAATTATTGGAGGATTAGATAGAGTTTGGAGAGTGCAATGGGGTCTACATTGAGCAACAGTCAGTTAAAAGTTTCGACCAGGCGATGATGATTCGTAAAGGTATAGTGTCGTCAGTATCAGATCTACAGAGGTATGAGGAAGATGAAGAGGCATTGACAGGGAGTTTCGCAAGGGTTGATCCAACAGTTTCTCATGAGGTGAAGAAGAAAGAGAGGAACTCAACAAAGAGAAGGGCAAGCGTAGTTTCTCTATCAAGATAATAAGTTGGAACGTGCATCATCTGGGGTGTCCATAAAATAGGGTACAAATTAGGTATAATTGTAAACAATACAAGCCTTAGATAGTAGCTTCTAGACAAGGTATTTCGTATAGTTAATGGTGGCTGTAATGGTCACCACCATTACCAATATGGGCATAAGCCTTAATGGCCGATACTAGGGGCATAATGACCATTACGACCCCTGTAACGGCTGAATTTTTATTTTTATTTTTTTCCTGAAAAGTTATGGAATAATATTTAAACAATTTAGAATAATATAAACATTCCAATTATGTATTCATTTTTAAAAACATGTTTATGATAGCATAACGGTCTACTCTTTGGTGAGAGTGTTGTATTTGGTTGTTTGGTGAAATTATGAACATGTTTACGTGTATCTAATATTTACTCCTCATAATCAAGCATTAGAACTAGAAATCGAAAAAAGGCATAAATACAAATTTATTTATTTATTTTTTGAAAAAAATGACCCTCGGAGCTTTTTATTCACCTAAATCGCTTCAATCTATGATTTTAATCCTAAAAAATATAGTAAGAGTGGTGGAAATCTGTTGTTGAATAATATAAGATTTGGAAGAAAGTTACGAAGTTAGAAGGGAAGGCCCTTGTGTTTAGGAGGAGGGTTAATGCTAATTAAGGCGGCGATGTCTAACCTACAAGTCTACTACATGCCCTTATTTAAGTATCCGAAAGTGGTGGTGGAGAAGCTTGAAAAAATTAGGCGGGATTTCTTGTGGAAGGGGGCAAAACAAAAGCATAAGTTTCATCTTATGAAGTGGGATGAAGTGTGTTAGCTATGGGATCAAGGAGGAGCCGGTCTTAGGGTCTTGGGAGAGATGAATTTAGCGTTATTAGGTAAGTGGGTGTGGAGGTTTCGTATTGAAGATGATAGTTTATGGAGAGAAGTGGTGGGAAGAAAGTATGGGTTTCAAAAAGGTTCTTGGTGGATTAAGGGATCATTGTTGTATCAGGCATTGTTTCTTTGGAAAGCGGTGGCCTTGTTAAAAAATTAGGTTTGGGAAGGAGTGGGGGTTTCTTTGGGTAATGGTGAGGGGTTCAGATTTTGGGAGGATGTTTGTCTACATGATAAAAAATTGAGGGAGTTGCTCCCCCTTTTAGCAGGGATTTTGCAAGAGGTTAACTTGTGAGTGGCAAGGTGCTATTCTTTCCAAGGAGATGAAGTTATTTGGGCTCCTCCTTGTAGGAGAAACTTAATGAGCAACCTGTAGACGAGTTGTTGAGATTGTTGGAAATGTTGTGCTAGGCGTGCCCTTTGGTCTTACAAAGAGATTTGATGTGGTGATTAGAAGAAAAGTCCAGCAAGTTTTCAGTTAAATCTATCTACCAAATGATCAGTTGCAGGTTAAATGTCAACGGGGTTAGTCACACAGCTTAATCTTTGGAGATAGCTAGCTTGGCAAGTGTGAACTGTGAAGTAACAAAGTGGATACAATCGACAATTTGTGCAAGAGAAAAATGATTCTTCTAAATGTGTTTTATGTGTTACCAGGATGAGGAATCAGTGAATCATCTTTTCATTCATTGCATAGTTGTAAAGAAAGTATGGGAGGGATTTCTTGGCATGTTTGGTTCTCGGTGGGTCATGCCGTGTTCCATAGACTCTTTCCTTTTGTCTTGGCATGATGGGGGTAAAGGGTAGATCAACATGGCTAAAGACAAAAAATGTTTCATTTTTTTATTAATACATTGAGCTATACTTGAATCAAAAGAAAAAAATAATAATAAAAAAATAAAAATTCGTTGAATTCGTGATGGTAAAATAGTGTGGGGTTTGTTTCATTTCTGCCTGATTTCTGAGAATGAGGATTCTTTTGTTGACTTCGAATGAAATCTGATTGAACATGGGGACTTGGTTCTTCTTAATTTCTGGTTTTTGGTTGATATGATTGCATGGTGGAAAAAAGAACATGGTTATGTGAATAAAAATGCAATAATAAAATAAGTGCAATGTGCATGTGTTTGTGCATAATAGTTATCAAAATCATTCACCTAGGCATTTCAATGGTTGCACAACTACTAGGTGTATACTGTCCTGGTGGCCTAAAACAATCATGTACGAAATTCATTACCTTGGAATGTCAATTTATATGACAAATTAAAGAAATATGCACGTTTCCCTTCGGATTTGTAAGCTAGCCTCAGGCCAAGAATTCAAGAACTAGCCTTTTTCTGGATTTGGCTTGATGACTTGATAGGATTGTATTCATTAGCTGATTCTCTCTCTTTTATTTTTTTAGCTGACATGGTTATTTTTTCTTTTTTATTCTTAACTCATCTTTTTTTGGAAACCAGTCAAGGCAGAAGTTGGAAATTGAGGATCTTTGCTTATTTGAATCCTCTGTTTTGATGTACCCCATGGCTTATTTTCCCATTTTTGGAATCCACTTCTATATCCCTCTGTCACCTCTATAGCTAGCTGTAGACACTTTATCAACATCTCATTAGTTTTATATATATATATATATATATATATATATATATATATATATATATATATATATATATATATATATATATATATATATAATTTCTTCATCCTCAACTTCACCTAATCTTGTGCTATTTACATGTGCTCAAGTTTTTTATGTATTTGTTTATCTATATGTCAGAAAGATGATCTTTGAGAAGTGCCATAGCCAAGCTGTTGGAGCCATCCCATCAAAACCATCTCTTTCACATAGAGACCAACAAAGAGATCTCATTGAGAACGATCCTGACTTTTCTTTTCACCATTTTATGGAATCTGGATTTGATAGCCTTGGAGAAACCTTCTCTAGCATTTGAAGAAGCTGCAAAAATTCTTCAAACTCTTCATCAGCCAGATTTCTTCTACAACATAGAGTCCAAGTGATTACTTCATCCCTCACCGAAAAACTACTACTACCATCCCCCAAGCTAAAACCTATACCTTCCCACACTCTTATCTTTTAGTGACGCCACCGATTTCCATAGATATGAAGATCGATACAACGAGGATGCTTTAGTCCACCGCCCCCCTTCCTCCACCCCATATTTTCTTGTTAAGACCTCTCTCCATTTGGCGTCCCTTCCTCTACCCCATATCCCTCACCGGTTTCTTTAACTTTCTTCTTCTTCTTTCTCATACATTAAGGAAAAGGATCACATATTTGTCAACTCTTGCTCCTATACATCTGACGACAAGCAGAAAACATGTTAATGGCCAATATTGCACAGACAACAATCTGTAATACATCAATTCAGCCAACAAATTCAACTCCGGGCCTAACAAGTAGATTCCAGCCTTTTAATCATGACCTGCATTGTTTGCATGCTGACTACGACCATTGGTTCACAGCTCGTAAATAGCAACTGTTGAGACAAAACTGATACATTGGGTAGGCCGGTAGGCTTAGTTCAATTTAATCATTTGGTTCAGCAATCCAGCTCACTCCAGTTTGCTAAAAATGCCCAATCAAGCATGATATTCACAAAAATGTCCTTGAAACTTTAAACAGGCTAGGCCGTACCAGGTTCGGGTGGGGCTAACTGGCTCTTATATTAAGCCCAAGCCAGGCCTAATTAATAAACAGGCTTAAATATAGGTCATGCCTCACAGGTCTAGTATTCAGCCCAAGCCTAGTCTAAAGCTGGCCACGCCTGAAGCCCAATGGATAAAAATTATCTGTGGTATGTGGGCCCACCATGATATCTTTTGCCTATGTGAATGAGGACATAAGTTTGAAATGAGGTGGATCTAAAACTCTAGTGGGAAATAGCAAAGAGAATAGTAGGGATCAAGCTGTCACAATTGAAACCTTGTCAGAGCCACAGACGTTCTGGATCAGGTTAATGTTTGTGTCTTCAGTTCATCTTAAGAATAATTTCCTGAACAGTTTGATGGCATTTTTATGTCATGGCAAGCCTCGGGAAGGTTTCAACGGCCTGTGGCTCATATCCAGACGTTACCTGGCAAAAGCCCAACATGGCTTTTGATGCTCAAACATATAACGATGCATAGAACTTGAGCAGATAGTTCACGGCACTGCCCTAAGAGTCATGCCCATTCAGATCATGTGGGCCACATGAATAACAAGGTGGGCCCTACACAAATACAAGGCTTTCAGTAAGGGTGAATGACATTAAAAAAAAATAATAAAAAAATAAAATTGAGAATACTGATTATCGAAAAATCAGCCTTCTTTCAAGTGCTTCACCGGCATCTCAAATAGAGAGACTGGTTATACGTGTCTTTCCTCCAACCATCGGATTATACATTGGCCATGAAAAACATGTTAGCAAGGCATACACAATATCCCAACCCCTCCCAAGAATTCATCTTGATATATTACACACTTACTAGCATCGGATTCTAAGCCCATCCCCTCCAATGCTTCAATGGAAGATCCTGATACAGGGACCACAGGGGACCACGTCAAAATCCTAGCCATTGAATCTGCATCTCCATCATCTTGCACCAATGACAATGTCACAATATTAATCTCCATGGCCATATGTAACTCCTTACAAGCTTTCATGGCCCACTCTGCCATATCACTAGCACCAATGGCCAAGCTCTGTGCAGAGAATTCACGGGCCATTGGATGAACATTGAAGTACGACATAATATATTGGAAACGTATGGTGGATCTATTACGTTGAGAGTATCGATGAAGCTTGTCTAAGAACATCTGGATGTTCTTAGAAGCCTCTGAATCCTCAATTTTGTATATGTATCCATGGGAGGTGGCCATGAGCTGCTGGGACCGCTCGTTCAAGGTGATTGTGATGAGGAGAGAAGGTTCTTTGTTTTCAGGCACTCATTTGACTTGCCATTTAGGTGTTTGGTGAAATGTTTGAGTGAAGTTCTATCCATAAATTTGAGATAGTTTTGATGCATTGGCTTACTAGAGATCTTACTATGTGGTTGAATTATCTTATTTTCAAAATTGAACTACAATCCTTTTGAATTTCGTACATGATTGTATTAGGCCACCAGGACAGTATACACCTAGTAGTTGCGCAACCATTGAAATGCCTAGGTGAATGATTTTGATAGCTATGATGCGCACACACATGTACATTGCACTTATTTTATTGTTGCATTTTTATCCACATAACCATGTTCTTTTTTCCACCATGCAATCATATCAACCAAAAACTAGAAATTAAGAAGAACCAAGTCCCCATGTTCAATCAGATTTCATTCGAAGTCAACAAAAGAATCCTCATTCTCAGAAATCAGACAGAAATGAAAGAAACCCCACACTATTTTACCATCACAAATTCAACAAATTTTTTTTTTTTTTTAAATTCAAGTATAGGTCAACCCAAAAGATTGTATAGCTCTGTTCAAGTTTTTAAGTTTTTACAAGTGGAGCCCATGGTTCACTAATCCAAATAGATGACTACAGTGGATGCGATGTCCTCACCTTTTCGTGGTGTTCAACAAATAGATGTCTAATAAAGAAAAAAACAGCAAGAGTCCACGCCATTATACCATTCACATATCTTTAGGCAAGGAAGTAACCTATCATTCCTCGGGAAGAAATGGGGACAGCTCCATGGTGTGCTGTAAAGGCCGTTACATAAGGGTAACGGTGGCAACCATTATAGGTTACGGGGTCGTAACGGCCATAACAGCCGTTATGGTAAAAAATGACTCGTAATTGCCGTTAATGGCACGTTACGTCCCCTATAAAGGCCATAATAGTCCCGTAATGGTCTATTATGGGACAGATACAGGTTTTTCATACTTTTTAATCAACATTACGGGACAGATACAAGTTTTTTGGGGGTTTTTTCAATAAATGAATAAATAAATAAGAGAGACTATAATGGCCGTTACGGGGCCGTAACAACTGTTATGCCCCGTATCGTAAAGGTAACGTTGGTGGCCATTACGGTCACCGTTACCGTTATGGAACACCTTGGACAGCTCCTTATTCAAAAAACTGTTTCAAATGCAATACCCAATAGCTAACAAGGTTTTATGCTTGAAACAAAGGTATTTTTATTTTTTTTTTACCTTTCCTACGTTGTTTTGCTATTGATTCCATATAGCTTTTTCTTTCTTCTTTATATAGTTTCTATGATGATTTATATTTTTTTACAAGGTTTCTGGAGAATGTATGTGCGTAGGACCACTTCGGTCAGTTTCATTCTCGATTTCCATACAAACAAAGGTACATTCTCGATTCTTTGTTCTAGATTCTTGATTTATTTTTATTATTATTTTTTTTCCATTTTCCGAGATATTATTCTGCTGGTTTAGGCCGGGGAAGAGTGTAGGTCTACTAGGCCACTCCTCTTCCTTTTTTTTGCTCTGTTCATTTTTTTTTTTTCAATTTCAATTTTGAGTTTGAGACATATTAGAAATGATCATGAACAGATGATAAAGTAGAGTCATAGGAATCAGACTATGGTAGGGTCATATATAATACAGCACACATGGCACAGTTTTGTACCAATCAGGTCAACCTATATACTGATTTATGGCTCATGTTTCAAAATCACACCTATTAGAAATTCGTATCCATCTGATCATGGTCATCAAGCCAATGGAAAAATGAAAGATTGACACTGAAATACTCGGTGGAGTAAATTGAATAAAGGTGGTAAATAGGATTGTATAGTAGGGATGAGTTCTACATAATAAGACATCCTTAGTAGGGCCCAGTAGATGGTTAAACCAGATTGATAATTCAACCCGTGAGTTGTGTTGCGGAAAGATGGCCCTACCACATTCTATTCTTCCCCCTCGAACACATGGTATGTATCATCATCTCACCCCTAGTCCACCACTGCTTGGGATGAAAAATGTATTAATGCAAGGACATTTCACACCGGGCTCGAGTGGGGTAGCCCGTGGGATGCGGGGACACACTCGGGGTGGGTGGCCCATTTGATTTGGGGCCCACGAGCCCACGAGGGGGGTTCGGCCGAGGTCCTAACCCATGAGATGTGGGGCCTGGACTATGAGATAAAGGGATTAATTCGCCATACTCTAACAGTTCGAGCTTTTAGAGCAAGTGGTTAATTGTCCTGCATCAAATTGGTATCAAAGCGGGAGGTCTCGTATTCGAGACTCCTCACTGGGGGTAATTAATGCTGGAGCATTTTCACACCGGACTCGAGTGGGGTAGCCCATGGGATGCGGGGACACACTCGGGGTGAGTGACCCATGTGATTTGGGGCCCAGCGTTGGTTTTTCAATCAAATGTTGCAACAACACAGATCATCTTGATTTTGGGAAAGACACTGCATGGTGGGGACCACCCATGTACGCAGATAAAGTACTTGCTTCTATATAAAGGCTTCTTTTTTCATATACAATACAAATTGTCCTAGCTATGTGTTTTAGGGGTCATTTGGCAACCCTAGAATATAGAAATTACTAAAGTATTTATTTCCATGAAACAAATTCTCCGAGAAATTGAATCAATTGGTTATATCTAGAAACTGGGAATAAAATTCTGCAGAATCTAGAAACGTTCTTGGGAACATAGAATTCATTACCTTGGAATGTCAATTTATATGACAAATTAAAGAAATACGCACCTTTCCCTTGGGATTTGCGAGCTAGCCTCGGGCCAAGAATTCAAGAACTAGCCTTTTTCTGGATTTGGCTTGATAACCTGATAGGATTGTATTCATTAGCTGATTCTCTCTCTTTTATTTTTTTAGCTGACATGGTTATTTTTTCTTTTATATTCGTAAAATTTCATGCATAGGTCTTTGGGGATGATCTATGGGTGTACTGTCACAAGGTAGTTAATCACACAATCTTAGAATTGATCATTTCTTGATTGCTGAATTATAGTATCTTGATCTATTAGCTGTAATTTTAAGGCCATTTGTATTAATTTATTTCTACTTGTAAAAATCTGCATTTGTATGCCTCTCTCTCTCTCATGTACGCAAACTATCTTCTGTTCTTGATATTAAGATCTTTCTATTTCAAATTTGGCCCTTCATTCAGACATTCAAATGGGAATAAGTCTGCTGCATGGATTTGTAATTTGATTCAGACACTTCTTACATCTTTGGTTGCATTTTTCTCATCTTAAAAATGACTACAGGGTTGAAGAATCGTAACACATCATCTCATGCTTTATAATTTTTCAAAACTATGCTGTCATGTTTTTCTTTTTAGCTGATCTGTTAATGTCAGCAGGCTAATGGTGCAAATTGAAGAAGTTTGAATATAAAATAAAATAGGCTTGTAGATGTTTTCAAGATATTAGTCATTGCATTGAGATTTTATTTTTATTTTTTCCTGTTTTTTTCTTGATCAGGTTTTTGTACTCAATGTTCACACTGGGTGAATAACAATATTTTTGGAAGGGAATGTGCCATATAATTCATATCTTTTGATTTATGGATATGCTTTCACTGGGATTATTGGCAGCATTAATGTAATATAAATAATCTTTTCATCTGAATTTAATTTCAATCTTTTCTTATAATTACTTGGGAGGAATGATGTCAAATGCCTATAATTGAATGCCCCCAAGTCAATGATACGCCCAAATTAGGTTTTACCAACAGATTAATGTTGAGATCCAATTGACTTGTAATATAAATCATCTTAACTTGTGCCGAACTTTAAACACTTAGCATGGGTCATATTATTTACTTCTGGTTTACTCTATCTAAGACTGATTTAAGTGGATATCTTCTATGGATAGGACTACTACTATAAATGTCAAAGGTTTCAGAGAAATTGTAATCCTTGGATGCCTAGACAAATGTCGCAAAAGGATGGTATTGAAATCTGGTGAAAGAGATTTGGATATTTGTCCAGTGAGTGGCCCTCTGTCTACCAGGTTCTGCATTTTTGGTTTTAGTTTTCTTTAATGAAATCCTCTTTGATTTCTATTTTTTTTTTTTTTTTAAAGGATGTGGCTTCACAAGATTGGCCAGATGTCATTAAGTATGCTGGTTTGGTTTGGTTTGTGCACAAGCTCACCACTGGGAGCTGATCCAAGATCTTTTTAAAGTCTGGCAAGCTCCTGTACGGGGCACCGTTACGGGTGGCATAATCGAGTATTGTCTCTTATTTTCTTTGAGCTTTTAAATAAAGTGGTAGATTTATTATTTATGGTCGATGTGCTCTTGTGGGTTTTCACACGTGGCCATCTTAAACAAGATCTATTTAATGTAGCTGCTTAAAATAAAGAGAGGGATTTTAATATCTCTCACTGTTCTTTTAAATCCAGGGAGCTTCTGATTTCTTTCCGTCAGGCAACTGGGCAGAAACCTCAGTTTTTAAAGGGATATGTCCTTCTGTGTTTTTGTTTGTTATATGATGTCAACTTACCTTACCTTTCCTGTAAATCTTGATAGTTGCACTGAATTCAGATTTCTAGAAATACATATAAAAAAAACAAGAGTTACATTGATTAATAAAACTTTAAATGAATGGAATGGGTCATAGGTGTTTCAAGTTAAAGCCACAAAACTGGATATGAATAGTACTGAAGAACAGGACACTTGGTGTTTGTATGTCCCCTGAAGACAATGAAGACGTTCTGTGAAACCATCTTCAATTTCGAATAAGATATGGTTGATATTTTTGGGTTTAGATTCATCTCACTATCACTGTAATGGAAGATCTTCAAGGGCCTGAAAAGGTGATTAATATGAGAAGGTAGTTCTTGTTTGCAGGCACCACAAGAACAGAAGGAGCTGATGAGCAAGACTTCGTCCAGGCCTTCTCAAATGCCTGTCCAAATTGCACCGAAGAAATTTAAGACTTCTTCAAACCCACCCACACACACACACACACACCAAAAAAAAAAAAAAAAAAACATGCCTATTAGTCTATTACATTAAAAATAATTAAGCCAACGGATTTTCTTTATGTATCCCTGCTTGGACTTCATGCAGGTGAAAAACATGGAAGCTCGGATGAAAGAAGATATAATAGCCGAGGTAACACAATCTGGTGGTCAAATGCTATCGTGAAGAACTTAATCCAGTGTCGAAGCATTCCAGTGTAGTAAGGTACTGGGAGAACATTTTATTAGATGATGTGAAGACACGTGCAGAAGTATATGCCTCTCTGAAAGCTGAAGGCTACAATATTGAATACAAGAGGATACTGCTAACACGAGAAAGAGAAGCCTTATTGACAGATATTGACGCAATCTATTCATGTCAAGATGAGTATGTATCATGTATCGGACAGCTAGCAACTATTATCTGTTTTACGGTGATTTCTCTTATATTTAACTAAGAATTTTTTTCTGTTAATTTCAGGTGATGTAATCTAACTGAAGGACTTTTTCTTTACTACAGATCTGCAGGTTGCTATCTTTTTATGTCACACACGGGTTATGGGGGAGCTGCTTATGCAATAGCGATCACTTGTCTTACACTGGTTATGGTGTGCCCTGCCATGATGTATGTGTTTTATCACATGGTATATTCATATTCTAAGCTCATTTTAGGTCATGAGCTAAAAAATAAGGCAGATCCAAATCTCAGGTGGACCACACACAGAAAACATGAGTGATTAAAACTTACAGGGAGCCACAAGTTTTGAATGAAACTGATAATTGTGTTTTCCCTTCATTAAGGTGAGGTGACCTGATAAGAGGTTGGATGGTGAATAAACATGATAATAGGCATTAGGAAGTTTTTATTGGGGCCATTTACAGTAGTGCGGCCACCTGAGATTTGGATCTTTTTTTTCTTTTTTCTTTTTTTTTTTTTTTTTTTTTTGTGAAAATGGATTTCATATATGTAAAGAGGAACTCTATACAACTGGACAAATTCGGGCGGGCCCAAAGACAAAAAGGAATGGGCCCGCCTATCGTAAAACATAGAAAGAACACATCAACAAGAAGGGAGAATTTAGGCACTCCTAAGGTTGCCAACGCGTACTCTATCTAGGAAGATAAGCCCGCGAATATGAGAGGGGAGCTCCGCTGAGGTGTGGAAACGCTTATCCATTTGACCTTCGCTACCCAATCGGGCCAAAGCATCCGCCACAGAGTTGGCCTCTCTAGGGTTGTGGGATATGCGGACATCAATACCATTCATGATGTTTTGGATCCTCTTTTTCCAATACCAAATGGGTGAAGAGAAAGCTTCAGGATTAAGAATGGCTGCGACCACTGTCTTGGAGTCGCTAGCCATCTCCACCTTAGAGAAACCGCGACGCTAACACTCCTCTAGGCCATCCAACATGGCCCTAATCTCCACTTTTGTATTGGACCCGAAGCTGTAGGCAGATGAGAAGGCAAAAAGATAGGCCCTGGAAGAATTCCTAGCAATTCCTCCACCTCCAGAAGGGCCCGGGTTGCCTAGCGCAGAACCATCCACGTCGATCTTGATCCAACCATCTTTCGGACTGATCCATTTAACCACCTGGCACCTGGGAATGGCTGGAGTAACTGTGATCCCCAAGGAATCAAGAGTAGCCAATGTGTACCTATTGGGAGCGCGCGGCATGTGCAGGGAAGGGGCGATCAAGGACATCTAGCTGAGGATTTTCGAGATGATGGCAGCGCTGGAGGTCTTGGAATCGTCGAAACGAGCTCCGTTTCTAGCCTTCCAAATCTCCCAGAAAATGAAGGCAGGGAGGAGGCCCCTCAAGATGAGGAAGGATTTCGAAGATGGAGGCGTGGCCCACCAGGGGTTGGCCCTCCCCACCGCTGAGGTGGAAGAAGGGGTTCAGACATTGAACAACCCAGCAAAAAACCCCCAAACCCGAGAGGTGGTGGATCTAGAAGAGAAGAGGTGGTTGATGGTTTCCAGCGAAGGAGTTGCAGGCGGGGCACAACACGTGCACATGGAAGCAAGGCTCACTCCTTTCCTTTGGACTCTGTCATCCACCGGAATAGCTTTGTGGATTAAATTCCAAGAGAGGATGGAGATTTTGGGAGAGATCTTTGGGTGCCACACCCATCTAGACCAAGGGAGGGCTAAAGAATGGAGGCGGAAACTCTTCCAGGCTAGGCCAGCAGATAGCTCTCCTGAAGTAGAGCTCAGCCAAACGCATTTATCCGCATTATCTGACGTGCAAATGCCTTCATTGGTGATATGGTCGAGGACTGCTTACGGGAGATAGCGGCTAATGAGCGGAGGATCCAACCAACCAGTTGGACTGATCATCTCTTGGACCTTCGCTGTCAGGTGAATGGGGGGGACATGGACAACAACCAGTCGCTGAGGGGACCCAGCCCCGACCAGTCCGTAGTCCAGAATTCGCAGTCCCCCCTGCCTATTAACCAACGAGAATGCACGGCCAGGGAGGAGGAGAGAGAGCATATGTGTTTCCAGATAGGGGAGGCAGAAGTGGAGGCGCTGTTACCGGTGAAGGACAGAAAGTCTGGGGCGTATTTCGCACGCATGAAGCTGCTCCAGCAATTAGAGCTGCCCCTGAAATGCACTGTCCAGGCCATCTTCATGCGGAAGGCGCGCATGACGGATTTGAGGCTTCTTAGACCAAGACTGCCATCTGGAATCGGGAGAGAACACATTTTCCAGCTGAGCCAGTGACAACGCTTATTGTTCCCTTCCCAAACCCAGAAAAAATCAGCAAAAGCCACCTCAAGTTCATACAAAATCCTGGATGGAACTTCTGTGGCCGCGAGAGTGTGAATCGGGATGCTAGTAAGAACATGCTTGATCAGGACCAGTCTTCCCGCCTGAGAAAGAATTCTGCACCTCCAGCTGCTGATCTTGGACCTGATTTTGTCCCAAAGGGACTGAAAAAAAAATCTGCTTTGGCCGACCCTGGAAGATAGGAATGCCGAGGTAGTTGAAGGGAGAGGAGCCCTGACCGAAACCGAGTATCCTCTCAGCTGAACTGGCTCGAATTCTAGCGCGGAGGAACGGAAGGATGAAGAAGCTTTTTCTGACGGTGATTTTTTGCCCCGAACCACGCTCATAAGCTTTGTGGAATTTGCTGATCTGCTTAAGGGATGAAGAGCTGCCATTTGCAAACAGGATGCCGAAGTAAAAAATCCAAACCTTCCCTCCCACAGAGGCAGTGGAGTAAGAAGAGTGGAACCCGAGTTTAAGCCCGGTACTGACGCGCTTATCATCTCTAAGCATGGGCTCAAGGATCGCAACAATCGAGGGGTGGGAGCCTCTGATAGGTCTCTGGAGGGTGGAGATGGTGGCAGAGTTGCCCACTCCTCGAGCATTCCAAATGAGGATGATATTCATGGGATAACTGAGTGTTAGACTCGCCACGTCGTTTCGATCTTCGCAGTCTGCTATTGCTATCTTGCTCTGGATCTCCTGCTGATTTGGAAGCACTCATTTGGCCTAGACCTTGAGCTGGGCGCGAGCTGTTTCTGGGAACTTTCCTTCTGCTGTAAGTGTGCTTCGGGGGGCCGTAATTGTTGAGAGTAAACCGAGCTGGCCTGTCCTGGTGGTTATGATCCTCATTTCTTGGGATGTGCTCATTGGCTGGGGAAGGAGGGCCCTCGTTGTTGGGCAATACAGCCCGGGGCATATCTTGAGGAGGAGGTACTTCAGGGGAGGCAGGAACTTGGGAGAGGTCACAGGTATCATGTAGCAGAATGATGGGCGAAAGAATCTGTTGGTTTCTGGAGGACGGAGATCTTTGAGATCTAGGTGGGGATGGGGAGTTACTTGTGAGAGAGCCTGAGTGCATAGGAGACTGACCGTTCCCCTTCCTAGCGTGAGCATGGAAGTATGGAGATAAATCTATCGCCAATTGGCCCCCACGTTGGAATCCCTTTCGGAAATCCATGTGGAAAGGATAGGAGATCCGAGCTGGGGGAGGCTGAGCAAGGTCCATCTCCTCATCAGAGTTGTCTGTTGGACTGAAAGGGCTATGCCCCTCAGATAGGGCTCTCTGAAGAGGGAATTCAGGGGGTAGATCAGTTCTGGAATCAATTGTTGGTGGGTAGGGGAGGGGGGTAGGATGGCTGAGGGGGTATGAAGGTTTGAGGTGTGGGATATGGAGTTGAGGAGGACAAGGAGAGGAGGTTGCTGGGGTAAAACAGGGGATGGGGATGCCCTGTTTAAGAGAATAGGGAGGGGTGGGGGCCTGGGTAGTTGCATAGTATCAGGGGGAGGGAGTTCCCTGATCGGAGGATTGAGGATGGGTGTAGAGGAAGGGGCTGGAGGATTTGGAGTTGGTTCACAGGCTGGATGGTTTGGGGTTGGTTCCCGGGCTGTGGATGGGATGATAAGATTGCTGGTAGCAGAATGTGGGTTGTCTTCGGGATTGTAACAATCATCAGATGTGCATGTTGGGAGTTCCAAGAGCTGTGGAGGATTGGGGGTATCAGAGGGGCCTTGTGTTGTAGCTGGGAGGGAGGGAAGGGGATTTTGTTGTAGCCTTAGTGGGGATTTGGGATGGTGGAATGCTCTTTCCACCCACTGCTTGGTGGTTTCACATTCCATTCTGGTGGCTGTAGGCTGGGTATCTGTCGAATATGAGCACGAATCAGGTAATTCCAGGGATGGCCAGACCGTGAATACTGTATCTGCTACTTGCAATTTTCTCGGGGAGAGAATGTCCGCACCCGGTTTAACTCTAGCTACCACCTGGACGAGGCCAATTAACGAACACCTGTTGATCTCGGTGACCTTCCCAAAAGAGCTCCCTAAATCTTGGAAGACTGATTCTAACCAAGCCTGTGGCGGAATTCCATAGAATCTGATCCAGACACTGCCCTTGTCGGGTTCGATTTTTGGATTCCAGACCTCCACTTTGGAGATGCCCATCGTTGCCTGGAGAGGTGAATCGGCGTAAAAGGAGAGCAGTTCCAACCTCGCCTTAAAGACGAGGAGGAACCGATCCGAAGCTAAGCGAGCTATGTCAATGGCAGAGGATGCATACCTCGAGGCTTTAATGGTGTTGATGAGACGGATGAGGGTCGTATGCTAATTAGAGGTGTGGGCCACCAGAGCCAACTTTAGGTCACGGAGCTTCCTGTCTACATCCCTGTGGTTCGCCTTGATGAGAATGGGGGCTTCAGATCTTGGCGATTTTGGCAGGAGCGTATCTCAATTGGGGATGATTCGAATAGGTTGGGCAGGAATATGGAGCGACTTAGTTACAGCTGCCAGGAAAGGTCTCTGCTCACCATCAGACGATTTAGATGCTAGGGCGTTGGGGTTGATGGGTATAGATGAGGTAGAAGGCGAGATGAGAGGGGTCGCCGCTTTTCTTGGTTTGGCCCAGGAAATCGAGAGCACCCGACCGTCCACCATCTTCCCATTGAGGACTCCCAGAGCTGCTTGGGCGTCAGCTTCGTAGAGGAAGCAGACGAAGGTGTAGCTGCGAGGCCGTTTGATCTCTTGGTTCCAAGGGATGAAAACATTCATATTTTAATTCATCCCCTAAAATGAGTATTGAAAAATGGATGGAAGGTTTAGGTAAAACACATAGATGTGATTCATTAGCGACCCCTCCAGTACTAGGTTGGTCTGGAAAGGCTCCCACCATTATGGGGATGCTGATTGCCTACAGACCCATCATGTGGGGCGCACCATAATGTATGTGTTTTATTCAGGTTTTCCATCCATTTTGTCATATCATTTTAAGGTGTGAGCCCAAAATTGAGGTAGATCCAAAGCTCAAGTGGACTGCACCACCAAAGGAAATAGTGGGAAGTGAACGTTAACCACTGAAAACTAATTTCTTTTTGCAAGCTTCAAGAGAATTTAGTAACTCAGAACATATTCCTGTGTCCTTTACAAGAAAAGAAAGTGGTTTTTATATTCAGAATTGTTTTCACTCCTTTGGAGAGTGAGATGGAAGTTTAATTGGCCTCATATGTTGGCTGAAAAATCAGAACTTCAAGGCTATTTCCTGCAAGTGGTTTCAATAATTTCACCTGAGAGAGAGAGAGAGAGAGAGAGAGAGAGAGAGAGAGAGAGAGAGAGAGAGAGAGAGAGAGAGACCTGAGTTGTGGAGTAGATTTCTCAGAGATTTGGTTTGGTAGACAGTGGGCTAGAGTGCTAACGGCCATGCAATACTGGAGCAGGCCCTTCATTTCATGGTGGTCCTTCGCTTCAGTCTACAGAAACAGTAGACTGCCTTCTATGGTAGCCCCTAGACTGCCTTCTGTGGTAGCTCCAAAATTCACATCCATTTCTCTAGTTTCGAAGGTGACATTTTTTGTGTGAGGGAGAGATTCAAGCAACTCCAGCTAATAATAATAATAATAATAATAAATAATAATCATAAAATGCTTCTTATATTCTGTAATCCAAATGACAGGGACTTGTTGAGGTCTTTGAAATTGGTGTGAACTTCAGTGAGGGGTGCAGTTTGCCTGTTGTCTTTATCCTGTAACTTGGGCAAACATCTTTGGTAATTGTTACATGATTATTTTGAGCGGCAGTCATTTGATTTCGCCTTTTTTTATTTTTATTTTTATTTTTTTTGCAAATTTGCAGGCGATATTTTTTTCTAATCACATTCAAAAGCAGCTGGATGTGATGCTTGTTATGGAGCAATAATGCCTAATTCTTTTTCTTATTTTCTGGCATAGGTTGCAATGTATAAGAGATTATATGAAAATGAGCTTAAATCCCGTGCTTTGGCACTAATCTTTGTGCATTTTCATTGATCCTAAATGACAATCCATTTCTGTGCAGGTTTTGTTTCATGATCCCAAGCACAAGAAAATTTATGCAAATGAAGGTCTAATGACTGAGATTTGCTAGGTGCACATGCAGGTATAAGGCAGCTAATCTTAAACTTTTAACTCTTAAAAAATAATAATAATAATAATAATGTACAGATGTTGTCATTTGATGCCCATCAGAAATGAACTAATTTTTATATATATTTCAAAGTAGATGCTTGGGCTGCATTTTGGTAGTATTCTTCTTCTGTTGATAAAATTGAAAAAGAAGAAGAAAAAAAATTATTCGGTTTCTGTGATGCAGGTCTTTGTAGGAACTTTGATTTACTGCAATATGTTATGCATGTAGTCTGAGCTTCTCAATTCATCATACTACTTTTCACAACTTGAAATAAGTTTGCATGAATTTCTTATTCCTTAATTCAAATTCACGAGGCTCTAATAGACGACAAATAATGACCTTTTCTTGTTGCTTCAAGTTCATGAATGCCTACATCTGCATGTTTACTAGTTTTTCTTTTGAAAATTTGTTAATTTGGATTTCATCCCTGATCAATCCCAGGTGTAATATATTAGCCCAAAAGTCTGTCTGGATGTTCTTTAGAATGAGGTATGACCCATGTGCAATATGCTTGAGAAATATTAAGGCAATTTAGCATGACTCAGCATATATATATATATATATATATATATATATATATATATATATATATATATATAGGGAAAAGGTACTATACGCTCGACCATATGTTACCTTCCATACGGTCGAGAGCTGGCGACACACAAGCAGTCGGATGTTGAAAATTCCAACCCAACGTTAAGATTTTAGAGGATAAGTGGAGAAACAAAACCGATGAAACCAGTTATTAAAATATGACTCGGAGTATTTTTTGCAAAAGCCTTTAGCATGAAGTAATGCACTAGAATCTTGGGTGGGGCATTTTTTGAGAAATCCAGCCCATCCATCCGTTTTTCTGTATCATTTAAGGGGTTGAGCCTAAAATTGAACCAAATCCAAGTCTCAAGTTGATCATATCATGGGAAACAGTGGGAATAATGATTTCAACCATTGAAATCATGATTGGCCCCACAGTGATGTTTATTTGTCATCCAATCTATTCATAAGATCATACAGACATGGATGAAGAGAAAAAACAAATATAATCTTGATCCAAAACTTCCGTGGGCCCCAAGAATTTTTTTAACAGTAGATGTTCAATTCAACTGTTTCATGTGGTGTGGTCCATTTGAACATTTTATATGATTAATTTTTGGGCTCAAGACCTAACATCATATGGTAAAATGGATGGACGGAGTGGATCAGATACATAAATCATGGTGGACCTCACAACGTCTACCCAGTACGCTAAGGGTAGTGAGTTACTCCGCAATCTGCTTCTATCGAACCGGGGCGCGGATTAGATAATGACACGCTAAGTAGCGAGACTCACTACTGAAGTGACGTCACCAAGTTCCGTGGGCTCCATTATAATGTCTATTTTGTATCCACTCCTTCCATCCACTTGGAGAGATCATTTTAGGGCAATATCCAAAGAACGAGTTAAATCCAAAGCTCCAGTGGACCCCAACACAGAAAACAGTGGGACAGTGACACCCACCATTAAAAACTTCTAAATGCCACAAAAATTTTTGATCAAGATGATATTTGTGTTTTCAATTCTTTCATGTCTTTTTCAACTTTTGAACAGGTTGGATTTCAAATAAACATTATGGTGGGCCTTAGGATAGTTTCAATTTTGGGAATCACTCTCCCCACTGTTTTCTATGGTGGGGTCCACTACAGATTTTTTTATCTACCTCATTCTTTGGCTCATGCCCTAAAATGATATCTCAAAATGGATGGACGGTGTGGATACAACACATACATCATAGTGGGGCCTACAAAACTTAGTGACGTCACTTTAGTAGCGGAATCGCTACTCAACCTTTTAGTATCTAACCCGCGTCCGTTAAATAGGCCCGTTCCGGAAACAGATTGGCTACTCCAGTACTCCCTGCCACCGGAAGCGGATTGTGTAGTGAGTGCGGATTGCATAATAACTCACTACGCTTAGCATACTGAGTAAACTCTGTGGGGTCACTGTGATTTATTTATTATATCCACTATGTCCATTCATTTTACCAAATAATTTCAAGTGTATAGCCTAAAAATGAAATATATAAAATGTTTAAATGGACCGCACGATAGGAAATAGTTGAATTGAACGTCTACAGTTGAAATTTTTTGGGGGCCACAGAAGTTTTTGATCAAGCTTATATTTGTTTTTCCCATTCATCTATGTTTGTATGATCTTATGAACAGGTTGAATGAAAATTAAACATCACTGTGGGGCCTAGCAAGGTTTCAACGGTGGAAATCATTATCTCTGCTGCTTCCTATGGTATGGTCCACTTGATCTTTGGATATGCTTCAATTTTGGTCTCAACCTCTTAAATTGGATGGAAAAATGAATGGACGGTGTGGATAGATCACATACATTCAATGTGGGCCCAAGTAACTCAGTACGCAATCCGATTTCCCTGGCGGGTGGTCAGTTCTCTGTGGGCCCCACAATGATGTATGTGTTTCATTCATGCCGTCCATCTATTTTTCTAGATCATTTTCGGGTATGAGACCAAAAATAAGGTATATCCCAATCTCAAGTGGACCACATTACAGGAAATAGTGTTGATTGAACGTCGACCATTAAAAACTTTTTGGGATACAAAATAGTTTTGGATCAAGATGATATTTATTTTTTCACTTCATCTATGTCTGTATGACCTAATCAACAGATTGGATGTCAAATAAACAGTACAGTGGGCCTTAGTAGGATTTTAATGGTGGATATACAATTACCATAGTTTTCCTATGGTGTGGTCCACCTGAGATTTATATCCCTTTCATTTTTGGGATAAAGCCATAACATGATATGTAAAAATGAATAAACGACATGGATGAAACACATACATCATAGTGGGGCCCATAGAGTACCGACCATCACCACCCGGCTAGTGGCAGAGGAATAGCCAATTCGTTTCTGGCCGTTCTGCACTGACGCAAAAGAAAGAGGATAGGGATTGCGTCCTACCCGGTAATCTGTCCGGCAAGGCTCTGTGGGGCCCAATGTGATGTAATTGTTTTATCCACGTCGTTCATTGCTTTTCTCATATTATTTTAAGTTATGATCCTAAAAATGAAGCAGATCCACAACTCTAATGGACCACACCAAACACCAAATGAAGCTGCAGTGATAATGACACCCACCGTTGGAATCTTTTTAAGGGCCACCGTGATGTTTTTTTTATACCATCCAACCTATTCAAAAGGTCATGTAGATGTGGATGAAGTGAAAACACAAATATTAGATTGATCTGAAAATTCTTCATCTCTTAAGAAGTTTTTAATGGTGGATGTTCAATCCCCAACTTGTGGTCCACTTGATCCCTGGACCTAACTCATTTTTTGGATCATAACTTAAAATGATATGGGAAAAATGGATGGACGGGGTGGATTTCTCAAAAAACCCCACGATGAGCCCTACCTAGGTTTTTAGGGCAGGACCTTCATGCGGAGGCTTTTCGTAGGAAATATACTTGGGAGAGAGAGAGAGAGCCAGTTTCACCGATTTTATTTCTTCAATCACCTATAAAATCTCACCTTTCTCCCTATAAAATCTCACTGTTCCTTTGAAACTTTCGTCATCCGACTGCTAGCATAGTGCCAGCTCTCGACCGTATGGAAGGTAACATACGGTCGAGCATATAGTACCTTTTCCCATATATATATATATATATATATATATATATATATATATATATATATATACACTATGCGCTCGAGCGTAAAGCGGTCATCCGTGAGGTCGAGCTGTGTGGGCCCCACCGTGATGCCGTTCAAAGATCCACACCGTCCACTAGATGTACGAGCCCAGGGTGGGCTCACATGGCCCAAAATCAGCCGTCCACGTAACTCAGGTGGGCCATACCATCGGAAAATATAAGTATACACGCAAAAACATGTAAAAGCACTTGGTAGGCCCCACCTGAGTTGTGGATTCCACCTGAAACTTGGTCTAAAATTACATCCAAGTGGAACACACATGATGGACGGTGTTGATCATCAAAACACGTCTCGAAAGGTCCCACAGATAGTTTTGAATGTTTCAATGGTGCACGGCCCCTCTCAACTTCTGTACATGGTGTGACCCACAAAAGTCACGGATTGACTTGATTTTCAGCCGTGTGGGCCCCCTATGGAATGGTGCATCTGACTGAGGGAGTAGATTTTCGAACGGCATCATCAGGGGCCCACTTCACCGACCTCACGGACGACCGCTTTACGCTCGAGCGCATAGTACCTTTTTCCCTATATATATATATATATATATATATATATATATATATATATATATATATATATATATATATATATATATATATATATATAGTTTGATATAGTGGGATTCCATAGCACTTCTTCTATTTCATGCCGATGTTCAAATGCCTGGCTTTGACACTAGCAACGCTTGGAAAGTTAAGAAGAGGTTTTCTATGACATGGTAAGGAAGAGAAGAAGAAATTTCATTTGGTAGATTGGAAGGAGGTGTGTAAGCACATACACGAAGGCGGGGGTGGTATAAAAGACCTTTAGAGTATGAATCGGGCCCTCTTAGGCAAATGGACCTAAAGACAAGGGACGGAGGACAGGACCCTCTGGAATACGTTAGTCAAGAAAAAGTATGGGCGTTTAGAGGGGAGTTGGTGGACTAAGGACTCATCCAACTATAGAGCTTTGGCATTATGGAAAGGGTTGCCATCCATTGAAGTTAGGAATATCAACTCTCATCCTGAACTCTCGATCTGCTCGATTGATGTCTTGTCCGGGATATTGGAGTACCACGTCGTTGACCTCCTCATTGATGGATCTCCCTCCTCAGGGATGATCCTTTGGTTCACTGTCAGCACTATCCCTCGATCAGTGCGATTACAAGTTCCCACACCTGCTGGTGGCGGGTCACCAACATGAACACAGAGTGGCCCTAAGGCCTCCATCAAGCGATCGATGACAGCCTACAGCCCTCGCGTGACTTGTCGGTTCTCTCATTGTGCTGCTTCGAAAGTCGCCGCTGTTAAAGGTAAATTCCATGGAGCACCGTCCATGGGATTGTTGCCCAACCCGTCGTTTGAAGCCATGGATCCGAGGAGAAAGACTGGCTCTAATACCAAACTGACGCGGGGGAGGACGTCTTGAGGTCGAGCACCGTCTTCCTCAGGGGATAACTATTCTGAATCCATGAAACTTCTCTGGACTCCTCACAAAGATACATTGAATCTACAAGGAAAATAAGAAAATAGAATAATTTCTAGAAATTCATAATAAATTGATTGATCATTAAAACGAGCTTACAACCTTCTTAAATAATAACATGAAACATTGGAAGAAGTTTCAAAATTAAACTACAACTAAAACTCGTAGAAATCGTTACTTACTATAAGTAGTAAGCTTACTATTTATAGACGGTCATTGATGGTTCGATTCCTCTGTCAGCAATCTTGGTATTGCTGGAATAATACCTGCTCATAATCATTAGGAAGGAATTGAGATCGAAGAAGGCATCTCATCCGTGGCCATGATGAGATGGACACCTTATTCTGTCGGGCTCGTGAGAGTTGTAATTGCTCCCACCATGCAGAAGCACCGGATTTTAATTTAAACGCTACTAATTTCGCCTTTTTATATTCTGGCTCATCCATATAATCAAAATATATTTCTAATTCAGCTAGCCAGTGGAGCAAATCTTCTATGCGTAATAACCCGTTAAAATTAGAAAGTTCGACCTTACCTCAATAGTCTCTCTCAGCATGATCTAGATGATTGCCTCCATGGATTGGTCGCCTTCATTAAGGTCCTCATCGCTAGAGCTCGAATCACCTGGTGTAGCCCTACGATTTACTACTAGTAGTGCTCTACGAAAATCGGAGGTATGCCGTACAACAACTACATGCTGTGGAGCATCGTCTAGGGTTCGAGGTGAAAGTAACGCATCTGCAAGACAGTCGAGTGTTGCATACAACCCTTGCATGGTCAACTGACTATCCCGGTGGAAAACTTCCATTCTTTCCGAAAGATAACAAATCCCTGAATCACCGTCCAAAGGATTTTGGTTCATACCTTCGTTGTTTGTCATCGGCCCGAGGGGAATCCTCACTCTGATACCAATTGACGCAGGGATGAACGTGATGAAGTCGATCACCATCTTCCTCAAGGATAACTACTTTGAATCCACGGAGCTTCTCTGAACTCCTCATAAAGACTTTTCGAATCCACGAGGAAAAGAACAAAAAAAATATAAATAAATTCTAGAAAATTCATAATTTGATTGATGATTGAAATAAACGAGTTTACAACCCTTTATATAGGGATACTAAGCAATGAGAGAAATTTCAGAATCAAACTACGACTAAAACTCCTAGAATTCGCAACTTACTATAAATAGTAAACATATTATTTATAGATGGTCATGATGTGCAAGGTTTTTGGCCAAAAATAGTAAGTTTCCTATTTGGCTTTACCACGTTATTCTCCTAATTATTCTAAGCATTTTTCACGTTGGGCGCAACTCCTAAAGCCCAACGGATGAAGAGTTATAATCAAACTAAAACTTACTATTTATAGTAAAAATGGAATTAAAACAGGGAAATGACAGTTGATATTATGATATTTTGTAAATCCGGCTTGCGCAACCGGCATAACGGGTTGGGTAGCTAAAGTAGCTCATCCTACTCCAAAATTATATATTTTACACCCGATAACTCATTCCGAATTGCGAGATACACCCGATTTAAGGTCTGATGATCCGGATCACTTCTGTCATCGACCAGGCTTTTTCTGATACATCTTGGCCATGAAACTGTCCCTGACCCGCTCTACATCAGACCCACTCTACATCAATCAGGCTAATGTTACTATTTTCAGTCCATCCCAAGAATAATCTCATGAACGGTTCGATGGCATTTATCCGTCATAGTTAGCCTCGGGAAGGTTTCAACTGCGTGTGGCTCATATCCAGACATTAGCTGGCAAAAGCCCGACATAGCTTTTGATTCTCAAACATATAACGATGCATAGAACTTGTGCAGATGGTTCGCGGCACTGCCGTAAGAGTCAGGCCCATCCAGATCATGTGGGTCACTATTTAAATTTAGAAGTTTTTTAAGTTGTTAATTAATTTCTATAGCATGGCCCGCACAAATAACAAGGTGGACCCTACACAAGTATAAAGCTTTGAATAAGCAAGTGAATAGATTAATAGAAAAAGTTGAATATTGGATGAATGACTAAAAAAAAAACTAAAATAGCTCAAATCAAATAGAATATCATACATACCAGTAAAAATTTGACAAGACTGATTATAGAAAATAAAAATAAAAAAAATCAGCTTTCTTGCATGTGCTTCACCGGCATCTCAAATAGACAGACTGGGCATACGTGTCTTTCCTCCAACCATCGGATTATACATTGGCCCATGAAAAATATGTGAGCAGGGCATACGTAATATCCCAACCCCTCCCAAGAATTCCTCTTGACATATTACACACTTACTAGCATCAGATTCTAAGCCCATACCCTCCAATGCTTCAATAGAAGATCCTGATACAGGGACCACAGGGTACCCCGTCAAAATCCTAGCAATTGAATCTGCATCTCCATCATCTTGCACCAACGACAATGTCACTAAATTAATCTCCATGCTTATATGTAACTCCTTACAAGCTTTCATGGCCGGCTTTGCCATATCGCTAGCACCAATGGCCAAGCTCTGTGCAGAGAATTTACGGGCCATTGGATGAACATTGAAGTAGGACATAATATTTTGGAAACGTAAGGTGGATCTATTACGTTGGCAGTGTCGATGAAGCTTGTCTGAGAATATCTGCATTTTCTTAGATGCCTTTGAATCCTCGATTTTGTATATGTATCCATGGGAGGTGGCTGTGAGCTGCTGGTATTGCTCGTTCAAGGTGATTTTGATGAAGAGAGAAGGTTCTTTGTTTTCAGGCACTCGTTCAAGAGAGGCACGCATGCGAACTGAGCAGTGGCTCTGGGTATTGGCGTTGGAGCAGATTGTTTTGGTGTCCTGATGGAATCGGACGTCAGCTTCCCCACACAATGACATGGCTGCTTCTGTAGTAAGAGAAAGAAAAGAAGGGAAGGAAAAAAGAAATGAGAGGTGTTTGAAGATTAGCTGATGGATGAGTTGTTATATTGAATTATTCATAGAAACGAAGAAGCTGAAGTTTGTAATTTGTAAATTCATTCTTCAGATAATGGTATTTAGAAGGTTTACATATAACAACTTTGGATGCAGCTTCAGTAGATAAGATCCACCGACCTGCATGTTGGGCCCACCGTGATATATGTGTCTTATATCTACATGGTCCATCCGTTTCGTAAGCTTATTTTAGATTTGATCCCAAAAAATGCAGGAGATCCTAAAATATCAGGTGGACCACAACACAAGAAACATTGGTGATTGAACACTTTTTTCTGGCTGTTCAATTTTTTTAAGTTATAGCTCAACTGATTTGTGGACAGGCTCATTTTTTTTATTTTTTTATATCAAGGAATCAACTTGGTGTTGTGTGCAACTTGATTACATCAGCGGCTTGTTGATGCGCACCTGTATGTTTCCTTGTACATGCGTGTGGATTGAATAAAGATCTTTTATTTGTATGGTTATTTTTATCAGCATTCTTCCTAGGATCGCTTTTAGATAGAGTTGTCGTTATCTGTCATGGCTAGGTGGTGACTTGGGATTGGTATATCATATATACAATCGGTTTTTTCATGGAAAATTTGATTATATGTGTTTGGTATTTGGATAGTAGATCTAGTTTTGATTTCAATTTTGATTTCCTCTTCTTTTGTTGTGACTTGACTCTTCAGATATGTTGGTTGGTTTAGGGCTTCTGAGAACATGCTTCTTAAATGGTTATGTATTTAAGCTAATTTTGGATGTATGTGTTGATTAGGCAATATGCTAGAGACAGACAGGGTAACCAATCCTCTTCCAATAATTTATAATTTTTTTAATGAGAAACATTGGTGTTGCTCATGTTGGGGGCCTTGCACAAAACCTTAGGATCTAGCCTCCCGAAACAAACCAGAATTATGGATAATAAAGCAATGAAATAAATCAAAGCATAAATCACACACCACACAAGAGATTTTTACGTGGAAAACCCTCAAAGAGGTAAAAACCACAGGACCTTGTCCAGATCAACAATCTACTATGAAGTAGAACGTTACAACTGTCTTCATTCACTCAAGAGTGGATAAACAATGAGAGAATAAAAGAAAAACAGAGAGATCTCACCGATTACGAGGATGTAGGAGCGCTGAGATATAAATTGCACAGTAAATAACTTCCACGAGCATATAACCTCCCTTCTACAAGCTTCCTCTCTTTCTCTCACACCTTTAATAGCCCTCTTGTGTTTTTCATATATCTAGAAAAATCCTAAGAACCTCTATTTATAGTTTTAAGAAACTCTTTTCCGCATACCAGTTGCGAAATGACTCAGATTTCTGCAATCTATAAAATCGTGGAACAAATCTGCGTAAGGACGACCGGTCAAGATGATGCGACAACCGGTCGAGCACCACTCTCAACTGGTCGAGTACCCCCGAAAAAAATAGTCCAAAGTCGCTGGACTTTGAGTCGAGTCAGGGCTCGACTCCACGACTGGTCGTGCACCAGCCCTCGACTGGTCATGTAAGGCTTACGGCCGGTCGACCACGGAGAAAAACCCTATCAGCTCACTGGTGGTTTAAATCTGTCGGCATTATCGACAATTAATATGCCTGTCAACAATGGCAACAACTTTAAACCGTCAGCCCCTTCAGACAGCTAAAAGCCGTTGGGGAAGGATTACACCGAAGGTTTTAGCAGTTGGCATTGTCATGCTTTTTGATAAAGACAGCTAGCTACAAGATAGGCCTACTAAGTATAACCTAGGCCTGCATGGGCCAAGACAAATAGGCCCAAGCCTGCCCATGATGCTTATGCAAGGCCCTGCCACACTATGATGTAAGATATTAACAAAATACCTAATCATGCATGATATTCACAATAATGCTCTTAAAACCTTAGGGCTCATTTGGCATATCTACTCTAATTAAATAAGAGCTTTTTCAATAAGAGATACTCCAATAGGCTCCTTTTATTCTATCTCGTTTTAAATAAGCTCATTTGGTAAAATCGCTTTTTTAAGTTTTACAAAAGCTCTTATTTAACATAAGCATATTTGGCAGAACCTTCAATTAAGAGTTTGTTTTTTTGGTAGTTGATGCCATTTTTTAAAGATTACAACAAGTCTACCATAAGAGCAATCTAGATGGTTGTTTTTGTGGATCTCATGATAGATGAACCATGCCCCAAATGACAAAAGAAGGATGGCTACAATCTTCATATCTTAATATATTTGGGCCATCCATTATATTATACATTAGATATGGATGAACCATCATATAGAGCCCACCTTTGACATGGATTGTCCATTGTATGAGCCAAACCTTCAAAGTACGTCGTCCATCATACAAGGGCCATCTTGGATGTGGACAATTCATCATTAGGGCCCCACCTCGATGTAGTTCATCCATCATGTGGGGCCCACAATCAATACTAATTGTCGTTTATGTGGGGCCCCTCAATGTCCACTACCCTACCAAGTCAGAGTCCACATTTGATGTGTCCATAGTGTGGGCCCTACCTTTGAAGTGGATTATACATCATCTGGCCTACTTTGGATATGGGTCATCCATCATGCGAGACCTTGGATGTGGACCATCCATTAAGTGGGGCCCACTTGACGTGGACTGTCCATTGTGAGGGGCCACACTTTGATGTGGGTCATCCATCATGTGAAGCCCACTCCGTCTATTACATGGGCCCACCTTGATGTGGACCATTTTATGTGTGAGGTCCCACCTTCAATATGGATCATTCATCATGTGGGCCCACCTTTGATGTTAATTGACCATCATGTGGGCTCACCTTCAATGACCATCATCCATCGTATGGGTCCCAGCTTTGATGTGGACTAACCATCAAATGGGACCCACTTGATATGCATGTTCCATCATGTTGGGCCACACTTTAATGCGGACCATCCATCATGTGGGGCCTACCTTTGATGTAAATTATTCATTATGTGGGCCCATATTGATTAGGACCATACATCATTTGGGGCCTCACGTTCAATATATATGACTCATTCATCATGAGGGACCCACCTTTGATGTCCATTGTCCATTATGTAGGTCCCACCTTTACTGCAGACCTTCCAACATGTAGGTCCCAACCTTCAATATGGGTCACTCATCATGTGGGACCACCTTTAATGTTAACCTTCCATCATGTGCTCCCACATTCAATGTGCACCATCCGTCAGGTAAGGCCTACTTGATGTGGATTGTGCATCAAGCGGGGCTCACCTTTAATGTGACTATGCATCATGTGGGCCCACCTTTGATGTGGAACATTCATCATATGGGGTCCACCTTCAATATGGATTGTTCATCAGATGGGCCTGCCTCGACGAGATTGTAAAGGGAAGAGAAGAGGGTAAGATGGGAACTACCTGAAAATTTTAAGGACAAACTCGTCTAAAAATTAGTGCAAAACGTCTACTGGTTTTAGCCAAATAAGCTCCTTTTCAAAAAGTAAACCCTCTCAAACTTATAAAATCGGAGTCGATTTTTTATTTTCTAGACAAATAAGTTCCTTCTTAGACTTTTATCAAAAAAATCTAAAAGCTTTTTTTTTTTTTTTTTTTTCTTGGATCTTTTAGAAATAAGCCAATAGAGATGTCAGATGCCCCTTTAATCGGTCCAAACTGGGCCAGATTCAGTCTGAGTTGACTAGAAGAAGATTCAGCCCTAGCCAAAGCCCAAACCGAATTAATAAACAGGCTTAAATTTTATACTTAGATCATGCCCTCGGTCCTAGTATTTCACCCAAGCCCGTCCTAGAGCTGTCCAAGTCTGCACGCCCAATGGGCCAAAAAAAGCTAAAATCTAATAGAATATCAAATATATCAGTAAAAGTTTGATAACATTGATGACAGAAAAATCATCTCCCTTGCATGTTCTGGAGCCTCATCTCAAATCGACAGATAGGGCACACATGGCTTTCCTCCAACCATCTGATTATACATTGACCATGAAATATATGGGAACAAGGCATGCGTAGTATCCCCATTCCTCTGAAAAATTTATCTTGACATATTACACACTTGCTACCATCAGATTCCGAAGCAATAGAAGATCTTTGATTCAGGGACAGCGCCCAACCCCATCTCCCCATCTAACTCAACTAACACTGTCAAAATCCTAGCCATTGCACCTACGTCTCCATCTGCATGCACCAACGAAGATGTCATTACATCAACCTCCATGTCCATCTTTAACTCCATACAAGCTTCCATGGCACGCTCCACCATATAGCTGGCACCAATGGCCAATCTCTCTATCAAGAATTCGTTGGCCAGTGTATGAACAATGAAGTTCGACATCATATATCGGGCACCTTTGGTGGATTTCTTAAGTTGAGAGTATAAGCAAAGCTTGTCTGTGAAAATCTTGACATTCTTAGAATCCTCTGCATCTTCAATTTTGTATATGTATCCATCCAAGGTGGTCGTGAGCTTCTGGGACCGCTCGTTCAACGTGATTCTGATGGAGAGCGATGGTTCTTGGTTTTGAAGCACTGGTTCGAGCACGGCATGTATGCGAACTGAGCAACGGATCTGGGTATTGGCAGAGATGATGATTTTGGTGTTTTGATCGAACCAGGTGCCAGTTTCCTCGTCTGAGAACATGGCTGCTAATGTCGTGATAGGAAAGAAGGAAGAGAGAAAAAATAAAAATAAAAAGAAGAAGAAAGAAAGTGAGAGGTGTTTATAGAAACAAAGAAACAGAAAAAGATTAAAGTATAAGTTTCTATAATTCGTTAGGATGAGTGGGGACGGTAATTCACCATCAAATCTTAACCGTTCAACTGTAGCCAGAAGGTCTATGGAGCCCACATCGATGTGCGTGTTGCATCCACTCCGTCCATCGGTTTTGCCGCCTCATGTTAGGACATGATCCAAAAAATAAGGCGAAGGACCACCCAAGAGAGTGGGATGAAAACGGCTAGGGTTGAAACTTGCAAAAGGGTCCACCTTGATGATTATTTCCCTTCCAAACTCCCACCAGGTTGGATGGGAAACAAAATACCAGCCTTATGCAGAAAGTGTCTGTCCCCAACTAAGTTTTGAATGGTGGTTGGTCAGTCCCCACTGTTTCAGTTGCTGTGGCCTATTTGAGTAGTTTTGAATCTGCCTCGTTTTCATGTTCATGTCGTTAACAGGAGATGTAGAAATTGATGGATGGAGTGGATGCCAACGGACATCGTGGTGGACTCCACGGAGTTTCCACGTACATTGTACATGCCTACGTGAGATTTACCCGTGTTCACTGGAAATTGGAATTCCATGAAATCGGACGCGGATTTCCTGCAAAAGCCTTTCGCAGGAAGTTCCTGCGCAAGGATCTGGGTGGGGCCCAATGTACGTGAGAAATCCATTCCGTCCATCCGTTTTGAGATCTCATTTTAGGGTGTGTGACCAAAAATGAGGTGAATAAAAAACTCAGGTGGGTCACACGAGAGGGAAAATTAGGGATTGAAATTTCTACCGTTGAAATCTTCCCAGGCTCCACCTTGATATTTATATGTTATCTAAACTGTTTATAAGGCCATTGTCAATGGGATGAAGTGAAAAAATTAAAAATATAGACTAATACAATAATTTTTTGGGCATAAGAATGCTTCAACGGTGCTCACTAAATGATCACTGTTTCCTCTCGTGTGTCCCACTTTAGTTTTGTATACACCTAAATTTTTTATTTCAAGTCCTTAAATGATCTCGAAAAACGGATGGACGGATTGGATTTATCAAAAACATGTTGGTGGGGCCACGCACGAACTTCCTGCGGAAGGCTTTAGCAGGAAATCTGCGTCCGATTTTATGCGGGATCCGCGCAACCAAGAGATAACGAACTTTGGGGGCGCGGATTGGATACTGACAATGTCAGTAGCTAAATCACCACTGAAGTGACGTAACCAAGCTTTGCGAACCCCACCATGATATGTGTTGTATCCATACGGTCCAAACATTTTTAGAGATCGTTTTATGGCATTAGAAAGAGAATAAGATGGATCTAAAGTTCAAGTGAACCCCACCATGGAAAATAGTGAGGACGGTGACATCCACTGTTCAAAACTTCTTAGAGGCCTCAGTAGTTTCCGATGAAGCTGATATTTTTGTTTTCACTTCATCTATCTCTATTTTAAGTTATGAATAGGATGGATCTCAAAAATACATCACTGTGGGCCCTCTAAATGTTTCAACGGTGGGTATGACGGCTCCCACGGTTTTCTGTGGTGGGTCCACTTAAAATTTAAATCTATCTCATTCTCTTTGTAACGCCATAAAACTATATCTAAAAATGGTTGGACGGTATAGATACAACACATGTATCACGGTGGGTCCACAGAGCTTGGTGACGTCACTTCAGTAGCGATTTGGCTACTGACCTGTCAGTATCCTATCCGCGCCCGAACTTTGGTTCTCCACACGCACCTTTTACCCGCATCACGCACATGAGACGTAGATGAAGTGAAATCACAAATATCAGCTTGATCCGAAACTTCTCCAGCTGTCAAGAAGTTTTTAATGGTGGATGTTCAATCTCTACTTTGTGGTCCAATTGAGACATAGAAATGCCTAATTTTTTGGTTTATAGATTATAATTATCTGAGGAAATCTTTTAACGGCGTGGATAAAACAGTTACATCACGGTGGACCCCACGGAGCCCTGCCCAGACTGATTACCGAAAAAAAAACTAGCCCACCTCGCGTGGGTACGCAGGGGCGTGCTACCGCCAATCTAGCGCCACGTGGATGTAATTTTTATGAGATCCATCCCGTCCATCAGGTAATTCGTCTTATCTTGATCATGCAACTTTAAAATTATGATCATCTAAAACTCAGGTATGCAGGCCCACTTTGGTGTGTATATGTCATCCAATCCATTCATACGGCTGTGTCATCGGTACGAAAGAATTCCCTGAAAATCGCGATATTTCAAAACATGAGTATTCGAATACCAAGTAAATATCAAATTCGTGACGGGCCGTGAATTTAGAACTCCGTGAGGAGTGACCCACCTTAGCGTTGAATCACACCGATTTTGGGGATCAAACCAAAAGAAGTACTGGGGGTGTACCTGATGGACGGACAGGATTTCATTAAAGTTCGACAAGTGGTGCTGTGTTAGCTTTATGCAGTACCCATAACAGCCCTTTCATACTTATCCGTAGAGTCATACGAACCCGAATATGGTAGAGTAATATTGCTTCATCAATCTTGCAATGCATCGGTCCGAATCTGGCCAAACTCGGTCCGATCTGAAATTTCAACAATTTGGCCTGTTTGATATGGTGTGGTACACTTCAATTAATATAATATACTTTTGTGTTCAACGCTTAAAATGATACGTAAAAGTGGATAAATGGGTTAGATAAAACATATACATCAAGGTAGGCCCACATGACTAAAAAAAGTGGCACTTTCTCTACGTATGTTGTGTGCAGGCAGTGAGTTTTTTTTTTTTTGTTCACATGGCTTGATGTATTGAAGTTAGCAAGTTTTATGGGTCTTGTGGTGGGTTATGTGTTATATCCAAACTGTCCATTCATTTGGCGAGCTTGTCTTAAGGCTTGAGACAAAAAATAAGACAGATCTAACTATCATGTGGACCACACAAATTATTGAATGGTGAAAATCATTATCTGTTGCTATTTGTGGTGTGGACCAGATGATCTTTGGATATTATTTATTTTTTGGAAAATGCTCTATAATGGTCCCAAAAAATATATGAACGGTATAGATATAATAAATACATCACCGTGGGCCATGTAACTTTGATATCCTTTGAACCGTTAGTACAACTCGGGAGTTTCCTCGTCTTAGCACGACACTTAGCTACAGCTAGCGCATACCGCCAGCTACATAGGTGTGTGCGGTACACCAATAAATTTACTTATCATTGTACACCCTAAACTCCATTGGAGCCCACCTTAAATGCATATGATCTATCCACGCCGTCCATTCATTTTTGCAGGTCATTTTATTAGTGGAACCTAAAATTGATGAATATCCAAAGCTCAAGCGGACCATACCACAGGAAAAAGTAAAAGATCAATAAGAACTAACCCGGATCTGGTAGGATCGAATCGGTCTGGATCCATTCGGATCGAGTTTTCGGGTTGGGTCGGGTTGGATTAGGGCCAATCCGAACTCGACTCGAAAATTAAAGATTTTGGATGTGGATGGATCTACCCGATTCGCACCGATCCAGACCGCCGGTTCAGTTCTGATCAGGTCAGATTGGGTCTGATCGGGTCGAGTCGGGTCTGATCGGGTCGGATCCACCAGATCGGGTCAGTTTTGCCTAGCTCTACTTGCAATTAGGATTGACGGTTAAAGACAAGCCCCGGAAATTAAAGATACAGTCTTTTCAAGAGTATGATTCTCTAAACACCGTCCATCCATATAAGGCCCACTAGTTGGACAAGTCAGATTAGTGGACAATAATCTCAACCGTCCAAAGCATAGAAGAAAATGGACATTGACCATGAATGAGTTCATTTTGTATAAGAATGTGTAGGCCTTCTTAGGTCCACCTATATAGATGGTCCCACAATCGACCCATATCCATGTACTGGATGTTACAAACTTCTAACCATGCATTGATATCATTTGCTTTTGACCGTCCAAATGAGGTCCCATGCAAAAACACATTAGGACTGATCACGTGAGGCCTGTGCATCTTTCCCATCCATATGCTCCATGCAACATGCAACATCCTATGTGAATTCATCGTGAGGAAAGTTTGATACGTACTCTGATAGTGATGATAGATGATACAGAGGTAATAAAAGATTTCGCACATGTCTACAACTTGAATAAACTTGTACAAAATATGATTTCCTGACAATCTGATTAATGTATATTTTGATGTTTACGTGCCCATAATCAGATGTTATGATCGACACATCCGCCACACCACGGGAAGCAGTAGGTTGGAAATGCCTACCAGCACTACAAGAAAATTGACCTTTACCGGCGGTCAAAACCGCCGGCAAAGACCAAGAAAACCGTTGGCGAAGACTTTGCTACCGACGACCAGGACCTTTACTGATAGTTGTGCTGGACGCCGCTAAATCGTCAGCTTTTGCTACACGACCAGAACAGTGGTCAAAAGCTACGGATAAAATCCGTAGGATAAGATGAGTACCCCATAGAGCTATCTTTCTCATTAAGAAAAAAAAAAGTGAAATTGAAAACAAATTTCTGACAGAATGTACAAAAAACACAGATTGCAAAACAAATTTAATGGATTCACTTATCGAAGGAGTAAAGCCATTAAATGGATTTTTCCCTGCTTTTGAATCTGCTAATAGATTCCTAGCATTTTGAATATATGATGCCAAACCACCTAGATAGCTTGAATTAAGCCGAGTTACCTATAGAAAAGAGCTACTTGACATCAATAAGCAGATATGTGAAGAGTATTAACAATCTTGCTGACAGGTACAAAGCAATGTAGGTTTCCAGAAACCCATCAAAATCAGTTTGTTCTACCAGAAATTTGTGGTCAGTAAGGCTTCCAAAGATAAATTTCAAAATAATCATAATAATAAGAAAAATAAATGTTTGAGTGAGGAAAATTGAAGGTTAAAAGTTGAAACTGATGTTAAACTTTTGCTGCTTGGACTTGGAAATCAACAGAGACCATTTAATATTTCCAGGATACAACAGCTGAGTTGTAAAAATATACTGAGAATGCATGGAATACAAGGTTCTTGTACTCGTAAGAAACAAAATAATAATAACAAAAAAAAAAAAAAAAGTGCCATGAAAATGAACCTGATCAAAGAAACTTTTCTTTTCTTTATCATCAACACCTTGTTCAGGCCAATGTACAAACAGATGACTTTGTCCCTCTGCCAACAACATTTTTGCAAGCTCAATCTGGCAATCAACAATCAAGATAATGAAAGCAATGAGAATGTTATCAAAGTAAAACTTTTGAGAATGGTGCCTGAATCTTGATGATGGTTTAATGGAAAGCCAACATTGAGGGTTAATCTAATTAGCAAGCCCTGTCATTTGAGAGGATTTCTGCATATTGTTGATGTTCTCAATGAAGTGGTGTTTGTTTCTGTTGTGACATGGTGTTTGGTTTAAAACTAACTTGATTCCATACCTGCCTCTATATTTTATAATCCTATTCATTGAAAATCCCATGGAAGAATTGTTCAAGGCTAAAATTGAATGTAACTTGATTTATAAAATAAGTAAATAAATAAATAAAAGGAAGCACATATATATGATCCGCTAGAAAACAAAAGGCCATAGTATTACTGTATCAAATATGTAAGGCATTGTATCGCCATTCTTCCAAGAAGATACAAGAGCCTGCATTCAAATTCCAGAAACAATCAACAACTGAAACTGACTATTTTATTAACAAAAGGTCAAGTCATCTATGTTTAGGCCATAGAAACTTTGGCTCTCTAAATGCCAAACAATTTTGAATAATCCCTTCCACAAACAAAAGGCCATAGGGAAAAAAAAAAAAAAAAAATAGTTACTTTAGAAGAACACATGGATAATCCCTGATGCAGGACATGAAATGTAAATATGATATGCAAGATTTCAGGCTTAGATCATACCAACTCAAAACAATTACACAAATTCCACATCCCACATGAAAATCCAAACGTTCAATTAAAGGTCTTTGAGCTCTACACATGATAAAATTTGGATCAATAAAATTATAAGAAATGATCTCAAAGATAAGAAATAATCCTTCACACATACATAGTAATCAGTCCCTAATCCAAGGATTCACCAGTTTAAATCAAGGAACCTTAGGGAAAGAAAATGAGCATATAAGTTAGGGAAAACGTAATCTGAAATTTGGTTTTATGAAAAAAGGCTAGAGGATAAAAGAGGATAAAAACACAACCAAAGACGATCCAATAAGCGTATGGATAGCGGGCTTGGGTGCTCGTCAGAAGTTTCTCGCCTTCTGGTGAAATCTGAAACCTGCATTTGTAATGAAGAACTCCGAAAATGAAGGACGAATTCAAGTATGGATGGTGGGAAGATGAAAAAAAAGATGGTGAGGGATGGGGATGAATCGGGGTCGATGTGGCATGGAGTTAGCCACTTCAAAAGGGAGGGCCCTTTCCACAACTCACGAAGAGAGCAAAAATAAAGCGAGAATTTTATTAAACTTGAATGAATTAAAAGAACTAGTTGCTTTATTTATAGGAGAGCCTATACCCAAAAACTTCGCACCACGTGTATGCGACACCTATTACTTAGCGATGAAGTAAACTAAAATAAAAACCAAACACAAAAATCTAAAGCGTTCACAATGTTCTAAATAATAACAATAAGCAAAAACCTAAAAATAAAATCAATCCGACGAGTGGGCCACGATCATGAGATCCCATGATGAGCTTTTCTTGACTATCGGGCCCACTTTTCTGAACCAAAACTTGTCTTCTAGCTAGGAGGCCCTCCCTGGACGTCGTCATCGAGCCAGATCGATGATGGGATCCTCCTTCTGCGTACATACGTGCGTAGGGGTGGTGGTGTGCGGCCACGCGTGTGCACGATGTCCTCATCAATCCCTTTCACATACAAACTCAAATGCAACTATGCAAACCTTAAGGTCCTTGATAAACCTCTCGAAATTATAAAAGATGTCAGATATGCATGCTCATGCTGGACAAAAAAAAAAAACACAATAGCATAAGAACTGCACAACCTCGGCCGCAAAATTTTCTACCCAGGTGCCACTGTCACTTTGAATTGTGTTTTTTATTTGTGCTCCTGCTCTGCATCCTAGCAGTTCATACTTGCTAACATTTTGAAGAAATAATGTGGGGTGGCGGTACAAAACCAAAACAAAATTCATGCAACTTTGATAAAACAATTCACCTTGAGTGCACCTTTCTACCCAGGTTTATACACAAACATTATCCAAAAGCAAAGAGCTAGAACATGGTAAGCTGTTGCTCATTCAATATAACATGGTAAGCTGTTGATAGCATGATACTCAAGTGGAACCCACGACTGAAAAGCATTTCAAGCAACCAGTGAGATGGAATCTATATTTTGTAAAGAGATGATAGTTAAAAGAAGAACAAAATTCAGTCACCAACATCTGCTACAAAGAAATCTATGATGTAGAATGCCTTCACTCCTGAAAAGCCCATGAAATGCAAATGTAATCAAGACCCATCTCTCATTTTCTGCAGGTAAGAGATTCAAATGAAGAAAGACTGAATTGGAATGCTTTTGATGTTGAAATCCTGACTTGCATTTTGTGTGAGTAAAAGTTGAACAAGTCAATGCGTGGAATACCAAAAATGTTAAAATTGGAGCTTTCCACATCTAAATTGAAATCAAAAGCGGACTACAAAACTAACAAATTGGCAAATATATTCCCTTTGCATCTTTTAGTTATTATGTACGGCCATATCATTAGTTTTGCAACAGCAGTGGCAATTGGCAGTAAAATTCCATCTTTTCTGGCCTCCAACTGTTTCTTGCTCCATATCTTAATTATCTGATAACACAGTATTTAACAAACAAAATCATTCTAATGCCATGAAGGCAAAGTAGTATACCGATTAATTATTCATGTTCAGTAGCATTTGTTATCCATCCTATTTACTATCTCTGCCATGATGGCAAACTACAGCTGGAATTAGCTTGCAGATCAGTCAACAAACCACTTTCACAGCAGGAAGCAAAAGGATGCCACACATGCGTTAAATGTAAATGGGCGATACAGATGAACTAAAAAACTTAGAAAAAACCTAAGTATGAACACACAGATTGCATTACTGACCAAGAGTACAAGTTAACTCTTCATCACCATCTACACCTTGTACCAATTAATTGTGGTCGGCTACATGAATCCCATTCCGCCATTCCACTCTATCATTTGGGATGTAAAACTGTTCTGCCATTCCACGAAAAGCATGAGGATGTTTTTGGGGATTTTGGGTTAAGTCTAAAGGTATATAAATGTAATATAAATTTTTATAAATGTAATATAACAGGTTCCTCATCTGAAAAACGAATATCAGCAAACTTTAGCTCATGAAGTTCTAGAGCCAACAAACATGGTATATAAAACATCCACAAAATGGAAATTTCGCTTATCACATTTCATCCATTACAAAGGCATCACCTAACTTATCGCATTTCGCTTTCAAGCGAGCCTCCATCTCGCATGCCAGTGACTTTTGATACTCTGTTGTGTCCTGCAAGGATATAGTCAAGACTGAGAAACAAACAGGACTCCAAACGCGACCTTAAGTAAATGTTTTAAATTCTTGTGATGGATTATGGCTATATTCATTACCAGTTTTTAAATAGTGCCGAGTTGCTGACTCATCCATCATACGGATAGGAGATAGCGTACATTGTACCTCGATCCAGGCTGTTCAAATGGCAGGGGGACCAATAACGATCCTGACCATATTAAATGGACGGTCAAATAAGTGAATGGACAACTGTTCGATTTCAACAGGTGAAAACAGATGGTTAGAATCATCCAATCAGTGTCATTTCCACCTATGCTCCATCTACAACCTGGCCCACTAATTAGGCAGTCCAGATTGCAGTAGATGCTGGCTACGTGTGGTGGATGAATCAACACCACTTTCAAAATGGTGGTGTATTATCACCGTAGCCCAGCCCGGAATTCAAAACCCAATTGCAAGAAAATCCACTCGGGGAATTGAAATCGAAAATTTAAAACGTAGAAAGAAGAAAGGAGGAGGAGTTCGAATCCGCCAAAGACGAATCGAGCATCCAAGTAACAGAAAATACTTGTTAGGATACATAAATAAAAATTGAGAGAACGGGAATTTAAACCAATCTAAAAAAGACTCTAACTTACGTTGCTAAAAAGAAAAACGATATAGTTTCTTTCTTCATCTTCTCCTCATATTCATCGTCATCGGCCGCATAATCATCCTGTCACAAAATTCAATCCTTTCATCAACATCTAACCATCTAACAACCGATCCAACAACTACAAATTCTCAGACGTTACTCAAGATCAGTGAAAAAAAAAATCAAATTACTAGATCAACGACTTTAAAAATCGCTTCATCATACCGTGCCCTCGCCTCTTCCGCTAGTGCCTGAATTAAAACGAAAAATAAAATTAAGCAACAGAACCGAGGAATCCAGGCTAGACCCAAAGTAAAATGTCTTCTCCACTAGTAACAATAAACAGGCGCTTTTCTAAGCCCACATGCAGTCCTACAAGGGGTCATATACACCTTGTCAACTATGAAATCCGAGCCATACATAAGTTGTTTCCACCGTGTAGATGGAGGGCATCCTAGTTATATGTTGACCCTTACGACATAAGTTGACCCTGACGATAGCATATAAATGAAGCAATAAAGATATAAATGATTTAAGATTAATTTAAGTTTTTTTTTCTTTCTTTTTTTAAAAGTTTTTTGGGCAATATATTGTCGGTATCGTCGATATACCAAAAACACTTGAACTTAGGTGGGGTTTCATATAGGGCACGTGTGATACCAATAATATTGGCCGATAAAATCGATACTGCATTCATTGACCATAACAGGCCATAACGCATAACAGTATTGGCGGGGACCGTTACACCCACTGATACCGTTATGGCACACCTTGCTTTCTAACTGGACAGATCACTTATTGTTTTCTCAAGAAACAATCAATATCTGTGATCTTAATTTACTTAGCAACAAAATTCCAGTAGAAATAAGTTTAGCCATATGAAGAAACCAGCAATTCTTCGAAATAGATTATGAGAACCATGCTTGAAAAATGATCACTATCAAACTGTTAAGGCAAACATGATTTTAAGATGTGTTTCACAAGTGCGGGAAAATTCCCAGGCAAAAAAAGTTTGGCTTCAGGCCAAAAACAGATTATGGAACCATAATAAAGATGACATCCATGTTGTAATGGAGATGAAGACTACCAAATTGATAAGCCAAGCATGATCCTGAGCTATGTTACACAGAAGAAAACAGTGCTCTTAGAAGTAGATTATGAGAACCATACTAAAAGCATCCACATTGTAGCAGATATGAGACCATGAAATTGTTAATAAATCAAACATGACTACAGCTATGTTGCACAACAGCACAAACACAGGTATAAAGTACAACATGGATCAGGAGCAAAAAATCTTGTAAATGACAGGTTCTCAGGATACGAGTATGACAAGAATTACTCACAAGTCATAAGTTTAACCACAAGAAAATATTTAATCATAAATATTTCACAAGTGATCTTGTAGCCCAATTTGTATGGTTCACAATAAAATATACACAACTAGTAAAGAATCCAGGTAGCATAGATTTCACATCTCAGAGATGGTCAGACCAAGAGGCAACTGATTCTTTCCAGGAGCTTACCCAAGCAAAACAAATGAATAACCAAGCATAAAATATGGTTGAAACATGGTAGTCACTCAAAAAAATAGATGGACCCTGTGGATAAGACCCGTACATCACATGAGGAATGATCAAATCTTCTTTTACATAAAGCAGGTTCTCCACTGAGGTAGTTCGAATCTCTCGGAACTCGGGCGCAAGTTGCTGCTGAACAGCTCGAAGAAATTCTCCAATGGTATCAGCTTTGCGAACCTAAGGATCAGAAAGCAGGCCCAGGGAGAACCAGTTAAAAGAAAAAGAAAACCTCAAAGCAAATCTCTAAAACAAAATGTCTTTTATTTACTAGCCTGAATCACTCTCCTATGGCCCGCTCCATCCCAGTAGTTGTAAGTAATTTCCAGCGGGTCATCTAAAATATGATAGAGAACGCACTCAGCAAAATGTTAACTTTACAATGGGTATAAATGAGACTAGAGCATAGACATACTTCTGATTTGCTCCTGTTCATGGAGCCACTGCTGACGCAACCGCTCCCGTTCAGCTTGTTCCTCTGCTTCTCGCTCATTAAAAGATTAGCCTCGACACCCCCAAGCTCAAATGTGAAAAACCAAGCAGAAAGAGACTAATTTGCTTCAATTGAAAATAAACAACACAGTCAAGTCCAGAAACAACACAATCTCCTCCCCAGAAATTTCAAATCCCTCAATTAAAAGAAAATTAAAAAAAATAAATTAATTAATATTCAAAAGATCTACATCATCAAAGCACAAATGAAAAACATCAGACAATTTTTAAAAAATAAAAATAAAAATCCTATGAAACGATCTCAACATCAAAATGCAGCTCCAGAAACTCCCAAAAATAGTTGTAGAACACAAATGTGACTCAAAAAACACTAGAAAACATAATGCAGTTCGATGAAACCCTAACCTTACAATGCGGGAAGACGAGATCCAAACGACTGCATTTACTCTTACCTTAAATCGATAAAAAGGGAAGCGAGAAAGTAAAAGAAACCCTAGATCCGATGCGAACGCCAAACGGGTCCGCCTTTGAAAACGTGAGCTCGTTGAGATCTGCGAATCCAAAGGAGAGCTCTCTCCTCCAACATTTAAAGTGAGAGAGAGAGAGAGAGATATAGAGATGGAAAATCGGTAGTAGGGTTTTCTGAGAGAATCGAGGGAGCGGGTCGGAGAAAAATTTCAGAGCTTTTACCTTCATCGCTGCTGCCGGATTGGGAAAGGGAGAGGCTGAGTGTGAGAGAGAGAGCGGGTGGGTGAGGGAGCGTGGGTGATCCAGAGAGGCCGACGTAAAGGGGGAGGCTTTTGGGTTTTGGAAAATGGGCGCGCGAGAGAGAGGGATTTATGTTTTTTTTTTTTTTTATAAATAGAAAGGGACCCTTTGCTCGCAGCCGTTAAAACGGGCTGCGGGCAAAGGGTAAGCCCATCAGTCGGCTAAGCCCTAATTTGTTCTAGTGCATAAAACAATATTCATGCCATCTAATCCATTCATAAGGTGATTTTCACCGGGATGAAGGAATAAAAACAAATGTCATCCGGATCCAAAACATCTGTGACCCTAATAAGGTTTTAATGTTCAACGTTCAGTTCTCGCTGTTTCTTCTCGTGTAGCCGATTTAATCTTCCATCTGGTTCAGTTTTGAAATCCTATTGTAACATGAGACAATGAAATTGATGGATGGAGTAGATTTCACCCAGACATTGAGGTAGGCCTCACAGAACTATGTCATGGGAGCTCTTATGTAGGTCTTACAACGTTGCTTGGATATTACTCTTTCCGCCACGCTGGCATATGCAGTTGGGACCGCGGATCAGTTGGTTTTGCCCACACCACTGCCGAAGTGGGTGGTGATGCGTTGGACCCTGTGAGTCCCACTTTGATCACATATATCCACACCATCCATATGTTTTCAGAGCTCGAATGAACTAAAAATTAAAGCAGATCTAGAGCTCAAGTGGACCACACCATAGAAAATAGTAGTGATTTGAAATCCCTCGTTAAAAATTTCTCGAGTACTACAAAAGTTTTACATCACACACTAGTTATATAGCTGGTGTACATACTTGTCGTGCGAAGACGAGTGCCAACGTTCCTCGAGCTCCAAGTTGTACCAACGGTTCAAAGGAGATCAAAGTTACATGGCCCCACAATGATGTATTTATTATATCCACACCGTTCATCCATTTTTCAAGATCATTTTAGAGCATTAGAAAAAAAATGTGAATCATATCAAAAGATCTAATGGTCCACATCAAAAATAGCATCAAGAATAATGATTTTCACCGTTAAAAAATTCGTAGGGCCCACCATAATGTTTATTTTCCATCTAATCTGTTAATAAGGTCACAAATACATGGATGAAGAGAATAAAGAAATTTCATATTGATCCGAAACTTCTATGACCCCAAAAGGGTTTCAATGGTAGACGTTCAATCCCCCACTGCTTTTTGCAATGTGGTCCAATTTATATTTAGATCTATCTTATTTTTAGGATCAAGCCTTAAGACGAACTCGCCAAATGGATAGACGGTTTGGATATAATACATACATCATGATGGGACCCATAAAACTTGCTGACGTAAATACATCAACTATATAGCTGATGTGTGGTACACCAGCTAGGGGTGCACACGGGTCGGTTTGGTCCGGTTCTGGGGTGAAACCGGAACCGAACCGTTCCTAATGGTTCCACAGTTTTTGGAACCGGAACTGGACCGTTAGCACCATAAAACCGAACCGGAACCAAATCGTGAAAAATGGTTTGGTTCCGGATCGGTTCCACGGTTTTTTTTTTTTTTTTAAATGTCAAAACCTATTTGTTTAATATGCTTTCCAATTATTAAAGTGAATAATATTGCAAAGATGTTTCTTTCTGCCATCATTTAGAACTAAAACAACAACTAAAGATCGAGAGTTCCAACTACGGCTTTGCATAAACTTGAAAACCACAATAAATCAAGTTCCATTTCAAGACCTACTTCTGATAATGCTTAGAAGATGGTTTCTTCTTCGAAGCCAATGGCTGAGGCTTTGGATTCCCTTCCGCTTCTATGGGGTCCAACCAATTCAACGGATGACGATTGAACCATGGCCAGTTGGGAACGGTGACTAGTGTCGTCAGAATGACACCACTGGCATAGATTAGTAGCATGGTCTGAAAAGAACCGATGGAGTAGCCCACAACAAATGCGACTACAGCAAAGGTGACGAGCATGATCTGCATCAACAACTTTGATAGCTTCTGCCCTTATCAATCCATCTGCAACAACATCCGATCTTTCTGCGATTCAAGACCTTAAGCCCTAGAGGAGAGACGAGAAGGTGAGGTCTAGGGTTGGGGGTTTTGGAGAGTAGATTCAAAGAAGGTAAGATCTAGGGTTTGGGCTTTTGGAGAGGAGATGAAAATGGAAACTTTGGGGTTTATTATTATTATTTTTTTAAACGAATGCTCGGATCCATGGTTCGGATCTACGGTTCGGTTCAACGGTTCGGTTCGGTTCTACAGGGCCCTAAACCGGAACCGATCCGTAATCAATGGTTTTGGAAATTTGGCAATCGGAACCGGATCGTTAGCATCCTATAACCGGACCAAACCGGACCGATCCAACGGTTCCGGTCCAGTTACATGGATCCAACAGTTCGATGTGCACCCCTAACACCAACTAATCCGCTTCCATCAAACTGTTGTTTCTGTTTTCCATTTAGATCCGTGTGAACTTATCAGTAGGTTGGTTGGCAAATGAACATTACGATTTGCCTTGGGAGGGTTTCAACGGTGAATGTGATTATTCCCACTCTTTCCTCTGGTGTGGTCCACCTAAGTTTCAGGTCAACTTCATTTTTTGGATTCGAATATAAAATGAGCTGACGAGGATTGTGTCCTACCCTCGCCAGAAGCTTGTATGGAGGGTGCGTGTGGGTCTTCCAGATCTCACCGTTTTTCTGGTGGACGCGGATTGCATCCTACCCCCGCCCGGACTGTAATTGGTCCAGGCAAGGATATGTTGAGTCCACCGTGATGTAAATGTTTTATCCCCACCGTTCAACTCTTTTGATATATCATTTTAAGGTATGGTATTAAAAATTAGGCATGTACAGAGCTCTAATGGACCACACCAAAGGAAGCTGCATTAATAATGACACCCACCATTAAAACCTTTCTAAGGGCCAACGTGATTTTTTTTTACCATCCAACCTATTCATAATTTCACGTACACGTAGATGAAGTGAAATAAAAAATATCAGCTTGATCCAAAATTTCTCTAGCTCCCAAGAAGTTTCAGATTAATACCATTTTTCCCCCTCTTCATCCAGGTATTTTTGACCTCATGAATAGATTGGATGGAAAAATAAACGTTATGGTGGGCCCTGTAAATTTTTTAACAGTGAAAATCATTATCCCTACTGGTATTTTAGGTGTGGTCCATTTGAGCTTTGGACATGATTCATTTTTTGAGTAGTGCTTTAAAATGATCTCAAAAAATGGATGAACGGTGTGGATATAATAAATACATCATTGTGGGGCGATGTAACTTTGATCTCCTTTGAACCGTTCGTACAACTCGGAGTTGGAGGAGCGTCGGCGCTTGTCTTCCCACGATACGTATCTACATCAGCTATATAGCTGGTGTGTGGTACACCAGCCAATCCGCTTCCCTCCGAGTGGTGGGTTCCACCTGAAATTTTTATCCGTGTCATGTTTGGGACCATGCTCCACATTATAGTTACAAAACATATGGACGGCGTGGATATACAATACATACATCGAAGTGGGTCCTACAGTCAGGGTCGCACCCACATCAATGGTTCCGAGGTGGCAGCCGCACTCCACGGGACCACAACAACTACCATCCCCTCTTCTCTTCTCTCATCAGGAGTCGTTTGGCACCCACAAAATCTTCGATTTCGTAAAATGTCGTCGAGAAGAGCTGCCGCTGCCGCTGCTCAAAAGGGTAAAACTCTCTCCTCTCCAGCTTCTATTGAAATTACCATTTCTGCCCTTGATTCTAAAATCATAGAGAACAAGATCCCTACTCCCGTCAAATTCAACCATTTGGTGAATGATCTATCCAATTCGATTCGAGCTGGTGCTTTTGTGAGGTTAGAGGATGCAGTGGGCCTCTTCCATCGTATGGTCTGCGCGCAGCCGCTGCCTTCAATCCCGACATTTAGTAACCTGTTAGCTACGATTGCCAGAATGCGACACTATTCAACTGTGATTTCTATGCATCGAGAAATGACTCGGTTAGGGATCCCATCCAATATCTATACTTGGAGCATTCTTCTCAATTGTTTCTGCCGCTTGAATGGCGTCCGTTTCGGTTTCGCTGTTCTCGGCAACATCCTGAAACGAGGCCATGAGATGAATGCCGTGACTCTGAACACTTGTATCAAGGGGTTTTGTATGGAAGGGCGGATTGGGGAAGCAAGTAGTTTCTTTCTGAAGACGGTAGAAATGGGATATCCTTATAATGTGGTGTCGTTCGGGATACTAATCGACGGTCTTTGCAAGTCGGGGAACAATGCAATGGCTCTTGGGTTGCTTCGGAAAATGGAGAAGGGAGCGGGTGAATGTTGTCCTAACCTTACTGTTTATACCACAATCATCGACAGTCTAGGCAAAGATGGGCTCACAAGGGAGGCGCTTAACCTCTTCTCAGAAATGGTCGGTAAAGGGATTCTGCCGAATGTTTTCACTTACAGTTCTTTAATTCATGGACTATGCAATTTAGGGCAGTGGAAAGAAGCAATGAGTCTGTTTGAGGAAATGTCGAAACGAGGAATCTCGCCTAATGTCACAACTTTCACCATACTGGTGAATGCTCTTTGCAAAGAAGGAATGGTTAAAGAATCCCATGGATTACTAGAATTGATGACTCAGAGAGGTCTGGAGCCTGACGTAATCACGTACAGTGCATTGATGGATGGCTACTGTTTTACTGGCCAAATGGATGCCGCCTTAAAGATATTTGATTACATGGTGTGTAAAGGTCATAAGCCTAGTGTCGTGACTTATGCCACGTTAATCAACGGCTATTGCAAGAAGCAGATGGTAGACGAGGCTATGTTGCTTTTCCGAGAAATGTCTTGCAAGGGATTGAAGCCCAATGTTGTTACTTACAACACTCTTATAGGTGGGCTGTGCCGGGTATGGAGAATTGTGGCTGCACAAGAACTCTTCAATGAGATGCAAGCTCATGGACAATGTCCGAATCTCATCACATACACCATTTTGATGGATGGGTTGTGTAAAAGTGAGCGTCCTGTCGAGGCAATGAAACTACTTAATGAGATGCAAATTAGAGGAATTCAACTAAATAATAAAGTTATTGATATCCTTATCAATGGGATGTGCAAAGCTAGGGAACTTAAGTATGCGAAGGAGCTTTTCAATTGGGCCTCCACCACGGGCTTGGGGAATGATGTTAGGACATATAACACGTTAATCAATGGGCTCTGTAAAGAAGGGCTTTTGGAGGAAGCTAATGGATTGTTCTTGCAAATGGAAGAGAAGGGTTTCCAACCAGACAGTGTCACCTTCAATGCTTTAATTAGGGGCTTTCTACAAAAGAATGAGACCCTCAAGGCAATGCAACTTCTCGGGGAAATGGCTAAAAGATATTTTTCTGCGGATGCATCCACTGCAACTATGTTAGTGGGCTTGCTAACAGAGGACAAAAAAGGTCAAGAATACCTGGGAATGCTTCATAAATTTGTGCCCTAGGGCGAAGGAGAGGTGATTTGGTGAACATCGATTCAACATCAACTCTCTCTCTCTCTCTCTCTCTCTCTCTCTCTCTCAAGTTGTAACGGCCCATACCATAATTGTAACAATAGTATTTGTTTTGACCACTATTACTGTTAGGGAATACCTTGCTTGTAAGAGGTTGATACACATTTAACTCCTCCCATGTTCCTTTGAGTTCCTGTAATATTCACCTAGTAATTTATCTCCTTGTTGGAAAGAAAAAAAAACTCTTCAAATAATTGGTGTGGATTGAGTGATGTTTTTATTTTTATTTTATTTTTTATGAATACATCTCTCATGGATAGAGTTGTACATGAATCGAGTTAGCTCAGTCATCTCGCTCGACTCGACTTGGAAAAGCTCGAAATTGGATTCAGACCAAGTCGAGTTGGTTTTTAGAGCTCGAAAAAAATTTCAAGTTGAGTTCAAGCTTGCCCGAGCTCGACTCAACTTAGATCGAACCTCAACTCTAATCGACTCAAATTGAATCGGCTCGATGACTAGATTATTTTGATATTGATGTTGCTCACCTAGTGGTTGATGAAATGACTTAGCGAAGTGTTGTTTCGGGTGCATACATTCTCTGTAGGATCGGCTGGTGGCGAGGAAGGAATGGAATAGAAACAAATCACTACAAAAAAAACTTTACATTATAAGACTGCCCTCATATCTTGATTTTGATGTTGCTCACTATGTGTCTGATGAAATACCTATAAGCTGCTGTCACTGTTTTACATTTTGTTTGAAATTGAAGATGCACTCTATGTGTTTGAGAAAATGTCGCACAGGCTCAAACTTGTCTCGAACTCGTCTGAGCTGTTGATTGAATCAAGCCGAGCTGGCCAGATAGGCTCAAGAAACGAGCTGAGTCGAGTTCGAGCTGGGGTTAGCTACTGGTTGAGCCAAGCCGAGCTGTGCCAAGCTCATCTCGGTTCGACTCATTTACAACTCTACTCATGAAGAATCCTAAACCTTATTTTCCATATCTAGAAACATCTCTAACAGACATTTCCATACTATTCCACAAGCACGCCACGATCTGAGCATTGTCCTAAATCCATTCATCATATTTACTTCTTTTCATCCAATTTCTCCTATTGTTCCCCTTGGCTGTTAAGACTCGTATAGATTTAGAATACTGGCCATTTAACTTGGTAGTGGATATTTGAACCCTCAAAAAGTCATATGGATTTACGAACCTGATTTTTTCTTACCCTTCATATCCATTACAAATAGAGGCAATAAAAATCAGAAGAAATGGATGTACAATGCTTATGGAAGGGCTAATACTTTTGGAAACTTGAATGCTTCAGCCACACAATCCAACACAATGCGTATGCAATACAGGATCACCGATCAGCCCATACACCTTAACCAAATACTAGAAAGAACTACGATCATGTACACATCACCAACACCACTCACACATAGGCCATTGAAGAGGACAATGCACTAGAAATAACCCTAAGTTTCTTAAAAAGCTATGAGCACAAGAGAACATGAAGGAAAGGAAGAGAAGGTTTTTGATAGGTAAGGGAAAAGAAAGTGATTGGAACTTGATCGATTACCGCTCTAATACCATCTAGTTTGATGTAAGAGAGAAGAAAAAGTGGAAAAGGGAATGAAGAGAATGGGAAAGGAAGAGAGAGTTACTGTTGGACGTCCCCCACCCTCTTGCTTTTGGTGGCATTGTTTAGCTCTCTTTTGGATTTTCCCTGTAAGAATTCGCGAGATAAAAAATCAGGTAAAGAATTATTTTTTCCCGGAATAAATTCGATATCAAAATAAAAAATAGACAATATAGCTTGCCATTGAGCAAAAATCTGTTTAGAAGCTAGATTTTTTACGTCTTTCTTTAAAACTTCTTTGGCTGCTTGGCAATCAACACGCAAAAGGAATTTTTTATTCAAAATATCACTTTGGAATTTTTGGATACATGAAACCATAGACAAAATTTCCTTTTTGATGGTAGAATAATTTTGCTGGGTAGGATTCCAAGTACCAGAGGTAAAGCGAACAAGTTGTTCTTGATTTTTTGGAGTTTTTTGTAAAAGAATACCTCCATAACCATTGTCAGAGGCATCGGTTTGGATAATTTTTGGAAACTCAGGAGTAGAAAGATTAAGACAAGGAAGGTGTCTTACTTTGTCCTTAATGTTTTGGAAAGCTTTGGTATGTTCTTCAGACCAAAGGGATTTGGGTTTCTTGGTTAAAAGATTTTGTAAAAGAGCTCTGTCTTTAGCTAAATCTTGATAAAAATCGGAAATATAATTTAAACATCCGAGAAATCTTTGGAGTTGTTTTTTGTCAGTAATTTTGTCAGGAAATTTATCTGCAAAATCGATGACGCTTTGGATTGGTTTTATGGTATTTTGGTAAATTTTGAAACCTAGAAATTGGATTTCAATTTGAAAGAGCTTGATCTTCCTTAAAGAAAGAACAAGACCATTTCTTTCAATGACTGTTTTAAAAATTTCTAAGTGTTTCCAATGTTGATTTATGTTTTGGGAATAGATGAGGATGTCATCTGTATAGGAGAGAATGAAATCTTTATAAGGGTGAAAGATATCATTCATAATTTTTTGGAATTCTGATGGAGCATTTTTTAGACCAAAAGGCATTACAGTCCATTCGGAATGACCGAAGGGAACTGTGAAAGCCGTTTTGTATCTATCTTTTGGTTTTGGATGAATCTGAATTTGCCAGAATCTAGATTTCAGGTCAAATTTAGAAAATAGATTGGCTTTGTGCAATCTATTTCATAAATCCTTTTTATTTGGAATTGGATATCGGATGGTTTTTAGGACGTGGTTGAGAGGCTTGTAATTTATAACAAGTCTGGGAACACCTCGTTCAAGCTCAGCAGCATTGTTGACATAGAAAGCCGCATAACTCCATTGAGATTTTGAAGGGCGGATTAGTCCCTTTTGGAGAAGAGATTTGATTTCTTCATCACAGAGGTGAAGAAGATGAGAGTCCATTTGAGAAGGACGAGCTTTGGTTGGTATTTGGTTTTCATTAAAGTCTTCTATATACAGTAAGGAGACTAAATGAGTTTTTCTATGCCAGAAGGCATTTGGTACTTCTGAACAGAGAGTTTCTAGAGTTTTTTGGGAATTTCTTAAGTTGATTTTGAAATTTTGGCTGTTGTAGCTGTTTTTGGATTTGGAGATGAGAAATTTCATTTCTCAAGAAGTTAATTTGGGTTTCTTTGTGAGAAACACAGTTAACAACTTCAGAGATTAAACTAGTTTGAGGTGGTTTAATAAATTCGAAGAATAAGTTAACAGAATTGATTTTGGTTTGGATTCATTTACTTGTAGTAGTAAAGGGTTGGATTTTGAGAATAAATGGGGTACCAAGAATGGCATCATGTTGTAAATTTTTTACAATGATGAAAGAAAGTGGGATGCACTCTCCATTTTTACAGACATGGGCATTTGGCGATTTATATTCAATGTGAGATTCTTGACTATTAGCAGTGTAAATCATGCTATTAGTTTTCTCACATAGATGAGTAGGAATTAATCCTTCTCGAAGACAATTTAAGTCAGCACCTGAATCAATCAGGGCAATGACTTCCTTTTGGAAGTTTGGAGTGGCAAGAGTAATGGGAGTATACCATTTTTGGAACTGATATGTAGTCAATGTATTTACGATATTGGGGGTAAGATATTCATCAATTTGGCTACCCATATCGTATTCTGGATTAGCAAGCTGCAAGAGTTCTACCTCCTTTTTGAGAGTAGCAACTTCTCTTTTAAGGAGATTTACTTCCTTGTAGAGACCTTGCAGAGTAACCTGAGGTGGAGCTGTATGCTTGAGATGTTGATAGACATCTTGCGTAGAGGTTATGGCAACAGGTTTTTGGAAAGAAAGAGTTTTTTCTTTTTCTTTAAATTGTTCTTTTGGAGGGGCTTGATGCAAATCATTTTCAAGAGCTTTGGTTAGATATTTGGCCTTTTCTTCTGGATCTTGAACTTGATTGATGAGTTCAAGAATCAGTTTTTTTTTGGCAGAAATAACCATGACATTTGGCTTTGATGATTTGGAAGAAGAAGAATGATCAGATTCTTCGTCAGAGGAAAAGATACATTTGCATTTTTGGTTTTCTTTGGAAGAGTGTTCAGAAGAAGATTGTTGTTCCATAGCAATTTCTCTAACACGTCTTTTAGGATTGGATTTAAAGCATTGATTTGCATAATGGCCTGGAAGACCACATTTATAACATTTGGCGGAAGAAGAAGAAGCTCTCTTCTTCGTATAGCGAGGTTTGGGCTTAGAAAAGGTTTTTTGAGAGGTATATCTAGGTCTTCTTTTCATGAATTTTGGAGGGGAAGCATTGAATTTTGGATGCTTTCTTTTGGAGGGAGAAACGATTGGATCATATCCAAATTGATAGCAGAAATTTCCTAATTCTTTTCTACCATTAGATTGTTCTCGTTTTAGGTGTTTTTGGAGTTTCATTTTGGTACAGATGCTTAAACCTTCTTGGCAAACCTTTTGGATGAGTTCGCCAAAAGTATAATGGTTATAGTTGAGAATACCAAAATTTGAGTCTTTTAATTTGGCTTTGACCTTTTCTGCAAAAAGGGGAGGAAGCCCTAATATAAATTTTTCTTTCCATATTACATCATTGCAAGAACTAATTTTGTAAAGTTTGGAAAGAAAAACATCTTTATACCAGCGGAAGTCGGTAAGAGTTCGACACCTAAGGTTCATTAATTGTTCTTTGTTTTTCTTTGAGATGTCATCAGTGGTTCCGACAAAATGCTGGATAATGTTTACCAGAAGAACAGTGACTTGGTCACCAATTTCTCTTCCCTGGTCATCAAGGAGAGGAGTTCCTCTAGCATCGAGTTTAATAGCAGTGAGTATTTCATCACGCTGATTTGGAGAAAGATAGTCCATCCACCAGCCATATAGCTGGCCTGAAAACCCCTGAGTTATGGCTATAGCTATATTAACAATGGTATGATGGTAGACTAAACAAGCATTTTGGTAAATCAACATTTTGGTTACAAAGTTGAAGTATTTGGTGTTCTGTCATTCCATCAAGATTCCATTCATACAGATGATTTCCATCAAAATGAAGGCGAGAGAATGTTTGTTGTTCTTCTATTTGAAGATCAACAGGAGTAGGTCGTCGATAATAATGTTTGGTTGGTTTAACTATGCTTTGGATTTGTGGTGGTTGCTGAATGTCAAGGAATTGATCCTTTACCTTGTTTATATCAGAATCGGAGTCTGAGTCAGGCTCAGTTGAATCAGATTCTGAAAGATAAGAAAGGTGAAGATTTTGGAATTCCTTGTCAAGATTTGAATGTTGAGAGGTTTCTTTGGCAAGAACATTAACAGAAGGATTCTTTGCTTTGTCAAGTTCTTTAGCTAATTCAGCAATAAAGTCTGAACGAACAATATTTGGATTTGGAAAGGCTGGTTTAGCCTGTTCTTTTGGCAAAAAGAAAGCAAAAGTCTTTCTTTGATCAGAAGTAGAGGGGGAAGAAGAATATGGAGATGATGCCATTTTTTGTAAATGCATTTGTTCTCCAATAGTATGAAGGAAAGTATTGGTATAGTTGTTTTGTTCAACTATAGGAGCAATGTCTTTTGGAGTGACAGGTCTATCTGCATTCATTCTTTCAGCAATTTTGATAGGAGAAGCAATAGTACCAGAGATTTTTATGGATTGAAATGGAGGAAAAGTTTGGCTTATTTGATTTCCAGCTTGAGATTCCCATTTTTTAGTGAGATTCTGAAGCATAAGAATTTTTTTTGGATTGTTTGGTTGAGTTTCACTATGGGTATTAAACCAAGTGAAAAAGGGTATTGTGATTTGATTTTGGTTCATGTGATGATACCATTTTTCCTTGAGATCTTTTTTAATCTCTTCAGGAATATTTTTAAAGTACCATCTGGTTAATGGATGCTTTTGGAAGTCTTGTTTTAGATATTCAATATCTATAACAAAAGTTTTAGTTTGATTTTGGCAGTCAACCAAGATCATGTTTACCTGGGGATGAAAATCACTTTCTGAAGGATTGTAATCATCCTCTTGTCTTTGGTAAATGGGGCTATAGACATGAGTGGGAATGGTCTTAGAATTATTTGGTTTTGGATTGGGCAGAGTTTGAGAAGAACTTGGGTTTTTTATGTTGGAGTATTTGGCAAAGAGAATATCCACAGAGCCATCAGCGTTAGTCTGAATAAGCTCAGGTTCTGTGGATTCATGCAGCACTTTTGGATGAGCATCTTCAATATGCCATTTTAAAAGGTTGACATCCTCCCATTGGATACGTTTGGGGATAACTACATTATGGGCGAGATCTGCCATAAATAATGTAGTCAGTCCTCTGATTCGATCTTCATAGGCTGTTCCAGGAGCAATGGTTTTCATCAATTTATAATATATGCGGTAAGTTACCGCAACATTTTCACTGCCAGGAAGCATATCGAATCCTTGCGTATAGACCCCTAGGCGAAGGAATCTAGACAAATGGATATCTGTCAAGGCGACTGAATAATTTGGAATACAGGCAAAGTAGGCTGGTCCATCGGTGAGACTGGCTTCAACCATTCCTACTAATGAGTCTGTAAATTTGTTAAATCTACGATCACGCAGAGTAACAAAGGTAGCAGTTGGTAATCCCAATCTCGTTAATGGTTTTACAGCTACTTGGACACATCCTATATGGATGTAATTATATTTGGATGACTTTTGGAGGATTTCTTTTGAAGATAGGTGATTCAAATCTTCATTTTGGTGAGAAATAGATAGAGTCCGTTCTATTGTTTTGATGACGAAATCTGATTCGAGAGAGTCATCATTTTGGAAAGAACCTTTGCTATAAATTTCTTCAGTTGGAACTGCTGGCAGATTCCAATTTTGAAGAGCTTGTTCGATATCAGAATATCGAATTTCTTCAAGATTTTTTATGGACATGGTTTCATGAGCAGCAGGTTTGGCAATACTAGTTGATTCAATTGTTTTGGAAGACTCCGAAGATTTTGCAGAGTCAAAATTACTTTGGGTAGAAAACCACTTAGTTATTTTGGTAATAACACTTTTGGAAGGTTTGGTTTTGGAAGAAGAATTTTGGCTAGCTGAACTATTAGATCTTTCTAATTTTTTATCTTTTGCAGATCTTTCTGAAACAGATCTCCTTCCTGATTCCATATTTAAACAAATTAAAATTAATAAGAGTGGCTTGTCAATAATATGATTCCCCACAAAGGCCTACGCCCCATGGGCTAACGGCAATAGGGTATTACGACAAGGGAGCCTCAGACCTCTTCTTAATTTTAATGAGTAAATATAAACACACAAAATAAATCTATATCGAAAGGCTTTGCAAAATATAAAAACTGACAGCGAATTTAAGCAAATAGAAATACTAAAAACAAGACATATATCATATCAAAACAGAAAACTGCTTACAGAAAACTGACAGCGATTTATTTTCTGTTTATATATATGTGTGTGTGTGTGTGTGTGTGTGTGTGTGTGTGTGTGTGTAGTTTTGCAATATTCCCCATCTTCTTTCATCTACCACTATGCGTCCAAGTCACAACTACTTAAATGCAGCAAAACTTGCATTTGAAATAACCATATAGTCTTCCAAACATCAGTTAGTTTCAGCTGATTGTCAGACTGGTGGAGATTATTTGGATGGTTAAAAGTATGAAATATCCAATGGTCCTATTTTCAATATAGAGATAATCAAAGTTGGGATGGCACCATTTTCATTCATGAGAAGACATGACCCAAACCATGATTCCATATGTTCCAAATTGGGCCTGAAATATTTTTAAATTACAGTTTGTGCGTCTTCACTTGTTATAAATGGAGTTGGACTAGTACAGCTTTTTCTGTTTTGAATTATTGCAATTTGACTCTTTGACGAATTGCCTCACTTCTCGACAGTCTACTAGAAAAAAATAAAAAATAAAAAATCAATTTATTAGAAGTTTTGGGCACCTGATTGTGCTTAATTTCGTACTCATTCTTGCCTAAAAGGCAATCTAATTGCAGTAAATTTTATTTGGACAGTCCCATTGGATGACAGAGTGATCTTGGTGAACATTAGTCTTTTTGGGTATTGTTCTGTTGTGTCTAGATGAACTCATGCCCTTTTACTTCTTTGTGAACAATGTCACTGGATGGTCCTGATGGATGACCATTACATCACACCACACTCAGCTTCTAAGTGCAAGTGGAAAGGTTCAATTCTGGAAATGGAGTACTTGAGTGTGGGAAAAATCCGGCATTTGGGCCCTGGAAAGGTGAGGAATGGATTCCAGTTGGAATCCATTTCAAGTTAAAAGCCTGTTTTTGGATTCCTGGCCAGCAGCCGGCTAGCAAATTCCTGTGAAATGGATTCCATTCCAACTGCCAATTTATTTATTTTTTAATTTTTTGGTTTAGTATTCATGGCCAACAACTGACTTTCAGGTTTTACTTACAATTTTGATTTAGGAAATATTGGATGATATTTTCTATCTTGAGGATATTTGTATCTTATTTTGTGGATATTTAATTATTACTGTTTTCTTATTTTGTTGTACACCTTAGATTTAGATATGATTCGTTTTTGGGATCTATGAGTATGTTTACATCCCTTGCTTTTTGTATAGGTTGGTTTGTTGAATTTGGAATGTGAGGACTTCACCAAGAAAGTAGTAGACGCTACGCAAACTAGTTTTCTTTAATGCATCATTTTCTTCCATATTTCTTTAATGCAGCAGTGCTAGGTTGAAATTTTCAGCATTTCTACAGGTTAAGAAGTGGGTTGATCCAAAATGTGGACAATCGACCGGGCGGATTTGGCATCCTGATTCACTATTAAGAGCAGTGTTGTCATCAAATCTCTTGGTAAGTTTAATATCGTTTGATGAGTAAGAAACATATTCTATAGATATTGTTTCTCCCCTTTTCACTTTTATTTTTATTTTTTTGTTTAGCAATTCCGTCCAACTAAGCATCCAAATGCATAGGTAAACAGGGGTTTTTCTTGCCCCACACATGCTATCTCGCTTCTTTTGAGATTTGCAATTAAAATTTTATGTATTCTTTCATGGCTTTGACATACCAGTGGCTCTATATGAGTAACTTTTAGGGAGTTCTCTGTTTTCTCACCTCCTCTCTTTTTAAGGGAGTTCTCTTCTACTAGCACACATCTAATTCTTTAGTTTTAGATAGTCTTTTCCTTAATTTTATCACGATATGCCATCTGAATTCATTAGAGGCATTTATAAATTTGAAAATTTCCTCGTCTCTAGACTTTCTGCTATCTTCATCTTAGCTTTCATTAGTTATTAGGAGGAAGATGTTATGTTTTTTTTTTAAAATCTGAATCTCAGTTCCAAGATATATTTTTGTTTTCTTCCTGCAATGCAGAAACCTGGCATTCAATTGGCTGAGTCAGAATATTCCATTCTCCCTAGCTTCCTTGAAATCTCTCCGTTATTTGTAAGTTCTTGTAATCTGTGAGGGTGTTAAAGTCTCTGGTTTATGAGTAGCCAGTTTATATTTGCTAACCGATCTTTTTTCCAAGTGCAGGAATCTGAGTCACAATTCATATAGAGATGCATAGCTAGAGAACTTCCTTGATTGGTTGCCTTGTATAAAACAATGCTTTTATGGATCCTTTCATGATATTCCCGCTATTGTGACAGATTTCAATATTGTTAGTTATCTAGGAGGTTTCAATTTTAGTAACCCTGTGATCTTATTGCCCTACATAGTTAACCATGGTGTCTTCACTAGCTGAACACAAAAAGTTCCTCATGCATTTATCAATTTTCTCTTTGATTGTCAATGTCAACATTTTCTTGACATGGATTACCTCTGGTTAATATCTTTTTTTTTTTTTTTCTTTCATTCTTTCTTCAGGAGTGTTTTAGTTTTACAGAAAGAAGAGCAAGGTTAAGAAGTTATAAAACCAATCCAATGGGCAAAGTCTAGACATATACTACTGCAAAATCAATTTCTTCTTATTGGTTAGTTGTTGGGGACTTAGGATTAGATTGTTTCTCATTCTTCATCAGTTAGACCTATGGTATTTACTTTGGGTAATTATAGTAGTAAACTTTTCATTTATGTAGGAACTTTATCGATCACCCTCAGTATGGCCATTCTATGTCAAACCTTAACATTCAGAACATCCTGGTTGACAGGTAAGTAATTCTGCTTATTTCTAATATACCATGAACTTTAGTACCATGGACTGTTGTTTGGTCCCTTTGGTTATCTTTTCACTTGTAACTCACTTATGAGTTAAGTAATATGGCATAGGCAAATTCATTGATTTATTAGAACTTTGAGATAGTGTACTTCTGCCTATAAAAAGTTCAGAATTCAGGATGGACTCATTTGCAATGTTTGACAGAAGGCCGACTCAAGTTTTCAGTTGGTTTAAATTATTATACAATGTTGTTGCATTTTTCATGTACTCCACAATTTGCTTCATGATTGTTTTCCTTTTTCCTGATGCAGTCCAGAGCATCCTTTATTTAGAGCATGTGGACGGTCCATGCTTAGTTGTGACATGCAATCGTTTAGAGAATATGCAGATGGGATTGCTACACCGGGGTTCTTACTTGAAAATAATATTGTTGTTCAAATAGTTATTGATCACCCGAAATTGCTGGGTTGTTGGCACAAGGAGCTATTCTTCTGTTTATGCATCCAAACAACTTAAGTCTAGGGAGAAATTTAAAGATCATTGTTAGTGTACTCAGCAGTTGATGTTCTGTGAACATTCAGCAAACTCAGAATCCACAATCGTGTTTATAATAAATTTACCTGTTATCCCCTTATAGTAGTTTGGTTTGATTTTTGTGTTTTACTGGTCCTTCAATTTAACAATGTCAGAATTGTCTACAGTCTATTTAATATTGATTAATATTCTCTGTTTGCTAACAGAATACATACAAGCAAGCCTTGCAGCATTGCAAGATTATCCCAAAGCAAACAACCTCTAGAAGTTCATTATCCACATCAAACAGGTCATCCTCTCCAAATTCTTTGAACATTTCAGCAATTAATGAAAATGAGGTATTCACTCCATCCAACTCATCTATCAGATGCGTCACCTCAGAAAAAGCCTAGGACCAAAACTCAGCTTGATTTGAAACTAAGGTAAGCCACAAGAAGGTGAGTCTAGTTCTTATCTTCATTTGTTTTTATTATTTTTTCCTTAAAAAAAAAAAATCCATTTTATCAATATCATTGATTCTTTTTGAACTACCTTATGTGTCACATAACTAGAGAAGTTGGTTCTTTGGGTAAAAAATTATGAGCTTATTTTATCTTCTTCTTACTCTATGAATTAATTCAATAGTGATTAATTATGGAAGTTTCATGCTTTCATCAGCCCACTAATCAAATAGCCTTGCCTTATGACGTGGTCTGAATTGGTCATGGCCAGGTGTTGGACCCGAAATGTAGGTAAGTGGAGCAGCCATTCCGAGTTGCACAACACCCTGTCTAACCTCTCCCACATAAGGGATCTCCCCGGGTGGTTGTTACTCCATGTAAAACTTGCTGCCCGTAAAACCAGCATCCAACAGCCTCGCTTGGCTGATGGCTTCAGCAAACTCTAACAAACCGCCCCACTTGATGTGGACTGTCCATTGTGAGGGGCCACACTTTGATGTGAGTCATCCATCATGTGAAGCCCACTCCATCTATTATGTGGGCCCACCTTGATGCGGACCATTTATTGTGTGGGGCCCCGCCTTCAATATGGATCGTTCATCATGTGGGCCCACCTTTGATGTCAATTTACCAACATGTGGGCTCACCTTCAATGACGACCATCGTCCATCATATGGGTCCCACCTTTGATGTGGACTAACCATCAATTGGGACCCACTTGATGTGCATGTTTCATCTTGCTAGGCCACACTTTAATGCAGGCCATCCATCATGCAGGGCCTACCTTTGATGTCAATCGTTCATTATGTGGGCCCACCTTGATGTGAACCATACATCTCGTGGGGCCCACGTTCAATATGAGTCGTTCATCATGAGGGACCCACCTTTGATGTCCACCGTCCATTATGTAGGTCCCACCTTTACTGTGGACCTTCCATCATGTAGGTCCCAACCTTCAGTATGGGCCATTCATCATGTGGGCCCACACTTAATGTCAACCTTCTATCATGTGCTCTCACATTCAATATGCCCACCATCTATCAAGTAAGGCCTACTTTTTTTTTTTTCCAACGTGGATCATGCATCATGTACGGCCACACTTTGATATAGGTCATCCATCGTGTGGGGCTCACCATTAATATGACTATGCATTCTTTGGGCCCACCTTTGATGTGGACCATTATGTTAGGACATGATCCAAAAAATGAGGCAGACCAAAGGACCATCCTAGAGAGTGGGATGAAAACGGCTAGGGTTGAAACTTGCCAAAGGGTCCACCTTGACGATTATTTCCCTTCCAAACTCCCACCAGGTTGGATGGGAAACAAAATACCAGCCTTATGCAGAAAGTGTCTGTCCCCAACTAAGTTTTGAATGGTGGATGTTCAGTCTCCACTGTTTCAGTTGTTGTGGCCCACTTGAGTTTTGAATCTGCTTCGTTTTCATGTTCATGTCCTTAACATGAGATGGTGGAATTGATGGACGGAGTGGATGTCACACGGACATCGTCGTGGGCTCCACGGACATTGTACACGCCTACGTGAGATTTACGCGTGGTCATAGGATATTGGATTTCATGCGGGATCCGCGCATCCAAGAGAGAACGAACTTTGGTTGCGAAATAAGCAGCTTCTCCACACGCACCTTTTACACGTATCACACGGGAGAACACAAAACTTTCATCGAATCTAAGATTTGTACTCCTACTTCCCATCAATACGCAGTTTTTCACAGATCAAAAAGGATCTTCTTATCAAGCGTTTAGCAGATCGTTCTAGAAAATGAATATAACAGCCCACTTTTGAAATACTGGCGTGGCCCACCTGATCACCGAATAAAAATGAATTTACTACCATAGTATCATTATGGTGGAATTCACATTCCACCGTATGCACGACACAGATTCACAACACGATTAACATGTTTGCACGTGCACTGCGTGTAGAGAAGCTTGTATAGAGGGTGCGTGTGGGTCTTCCAGATCTCAGCGTTTTTCTGGTGGATGCGGATTGCGTCTTACCCCCGCCCGGACGGTAATCAGTCAAGGCAGGATCTGTGGAGTCCACCATGAAGTAAATGTTTTATCCACGCCGTTTAACTCTTTTGGTATCTCATTGTATCATGAGTCGGTGAAACTGATGGATAGAGTAGATTTCACCCAGACATTCAGATGGGCCTCACGAAACTTTTATGTGGTAGCGGATTACCGTACTGAGTAACTCATTACCCTTAGCATACTTAGCATACTCAGTAGACTCTTTGAGGTTCACTGTTATTTATTTATTTTATCCACTCCCTTCATCCATATTAATAAATAATTTTAAGGCTTTAGCCTAAGACAGAAGCATATCCAAATCTCAAGTGGATCACATCATAGGAAAAAAGTGTGATTGAACCTCTACAATTGAAATATTCTTGGAGGCCAGAAGTTTTGGATCAAGCTTATGTTTATGGTTTCTCTTCATCTATGTCTTTTTTATCTCATGAACAGGTTGGATGACAACTAAACATTACTTTGGGCCCTAAGAAGGTTTCAACGGTGGAAATCATTATTCCACACTGTTTCCTGTGGCATGGTCAACTTGAGCTTTGGATTTACTTCAATTTTGGGACAAACCCTTAAAATTAGCAGGAAAAATGGATGGACGGTGTGGATAAACCACATACATTCACAGTAGGTCCAACTGAGTTTACTCAGTACGATAAAAGCGCACCGAGCAACTCATTACGCAATCCGATTTCCTTTTATGTCACGGGAATTCCCATGCCAGGTATTACAGCGTTACTCGAATATTACTCTTTATCAAGTGGTGTTACCAACGCTGCTGGACGCGGATTGCGTCCTACCACTGCCCGGACGGTAATCCGTCCAGGCAGGTGGGGCCCACCGTAATATAAGTATTTTATCCATGGGGTTCAGCGCTTTTCTCAGATAATTATAGATATGATAAAAAAAATAGGCAGGTCTAAGGCTTAAGTGGACCACAAAGTGGGGATTGAACGTCCACCATTAAAAACTTTTTAGGTGCTGGAGAAGTCTCGGATCAAGCTGATATTTGTGACATTATGAATAGGTTGGATGGTAAAAAACCATCACGTTGGCCCTCATAAAAGTTTCAACGGTGAGTATCATTATTAATGCAATTTCCTTTAGTGTGGTCCATTGGACATGTTGACATACATAATTTTTAGAAATAATTAGCCCTGTAAATGAGTTCGGATAATGCCTTTTTTCTTTTTGCAACTTAAAAACTTATCTCATTAAATTTGATTTTTAGGGCACGGACGTTGATTTTTTGACAAAAATATTTTTGTCTTTCTAAGTTTGTCAGTACAAATAAAGGTCTACTTTGGTGCTTCAAGTTTTTTTTGGGGTCGAATGAAAAAAAATGTGAATAGTACGTCAGGTATATACGACGCAAAATTCCTAACTTTTAGCTAGGGCTGAAAGTCGGTCGGGTTGGTGCTCAACCCTAACCCAACCCAACCCAACTCAATCTTGGGTTGGAAATTCTCAACCCAAGCCCAACCCAAGCGGGCTTGGTCGGGTTGATCGGGTTGGTCAGGTATATATGTACTAATATTTTCGTTATTACATTAGTTTATTATATTTCAATATAGAACTTATTTTTTGTATCTATAATTTTATTAATTATATATGTGATTATTCATTATAAAGAACTTCATTTTTTTTCTTTAAAAAAGCAAACTAAAATATAAGTTAACTACTCTTTCAAAAGTCATGTAGCATATCACGAAGTCTATTTGGGGGAGAGAAATCTGGCCTATCTTGTTAGCTTGAGTCCTTGGAAATGATGTGGACAAATAAGACTGGACATCACTAGTGTGCACAAACGATCTACACTCAATTATAATTTATAAGTAACTTATATTGATCGGGTTCAGGTTGGGTCGGGCAACCCGAGACCTCAACCCAAGCCCAACCCAAGTTTTATCAGGTTGGTGTTTGTATAGCTAAGCTTAAGATCGGACCCGAAATATCCTACCCGAGCCTAACCCAATGTCGGGTTGGTCACGGGTCGGTCGGATTGAACTCGACCAACTTTCAACCCTACTTTTAGCATCATACCTTAAAACATCACGTGGGCCCTTAGAAACGTTTCAACGGTGGGTGTCATATCAGTGCAGGTTCCTTTGGTGTGGTCCACTCAAGCCTTGGACCTGCCTCATTTTTTGGTTCACATATTAAAATTTTCTGAAAAAATCGTTGGACGGCGGGATAAAACAGTTACATCACGGTGGGCTCCACAGAGCCCTGCCCGGTAATCCGTCCCGGCGGGGGTAGGACGCAATCCGTGTCCCATGGATAATACACTTACATCACGGTCAGCCCCACAGACCCTGCCCGGACGGATTACCGTCCGGGCAGGGTAGGACGCAATCTGCGTCTGCTACTGCTGGGGTGAGGTGGGGTGGTGACTGGTGATGTCTTGGGTACTGTTGTGAATGGGTTAGATGGTATATAAACGTGCGTGATCCCAGACAGGCTTTAATGGTAGGCGTTTTTCTCCCTACTGTTTCCAATGGTGTGGGCCACTTAAATATTTAATCTTTCTCATTTTTGGTATACCATGCTATCATGAGCTTGTTAAACGGATGGGCGGAGTGGATTTCACGTGGACATGAAATTGGGCTCCATGGAACTTTGCGTTTCTTAAATTCCCTAGAAACTCGCGTTAATCTAGATGCACGACGCGGATTTCCTGCGAAAGCCTTTCGCAGGAAGTTCCTGCGGTGGAAACTTAGGTGGGGCCTACCGTGATGTTTGAGAGAAATTCACCCCGTACATACGTTTTTTGAACTCATTTTAGTACTTAAATGAAAAAATTAGCAGGATCCAAGACTCACGGTGATGCCGACATCTAACCGTTTAGAAAAATGTTGGGATGAAATGGAAAACACAAATATTATCCTGTCCTTCTGCCATTGAAACATTTTTGGCCCAGCTGAGTCCGGATCATTGTGCACTAAAATGAGCTCACAAAACGGATGACAGTGATCACCTCAGTTTTCCCAGCGCAGGAACTTCCTGTGAAAGGCTTTCTCAGGAATCCCCGTCCCCGAGCCTTTCTTCCTAACCAATATTTACCCTCTCTCTTCCGCATCCAATATCGCTTTCGCATCTTATTCTCAACCTCATGAATTCAGGAGAGTACACAACACCGGTCATTCAAGAAGACTCGGTCACACCACCAGCCATGTCCGTCCTTCAAGAAGACTTGGTCACAACATCCCATGCTGAATTCGACCCTTACACCACCGTTGAAGATGAGTCGGTCACACCATCCCATGCCGAATTCGATGACTCGGACACGTCCTCCTACGGTGAATTTCCTTTCTCCATGCTTAATGAATCATACAGGGTCCGCTCCCGTTTTCATTGGCAAAGTGTCGGTGGAAAATTGGATGAAATAGTATCTGAAGCCCAAGTGCCCACACTATCCATAGAAATTCAGTTGAAAGAATACTCTAGACAAGGACATCGATCAGAGCCCACTAGTGAACAGACGGAGGTTCGTAGGGTGGTTGAGACATTATCAGACGATCTTCACTATTTCTTGCAAGAAGAGACATCTAAAAGCCGTATTGCCGAGATGATTTCCCACTTAAACATTCATCCATACTGTGTTGAATCGGTAGCGTTGAATATTAATTATATAGCAAAGAAAGCCCATGAAGCAGGAAAGAAGATTGAACAGATTGTAGCTGAGTTTGAGATTTTAGTATTGATTGGAGAAGAAGAAGAAGAAGAAGAAGAAGAAGAAGAGACACTGGATAGTGCAGTCCCAGCATTAAGATCTTCAGTGGAAGCCTTGAAGAGGATGAGTTTCAACAAAGGAGAGTCAGACGAGATCAAGTGTACAATTTGTCAGAATGAATTCTCTATAGGGAAGGAGGTCATATGTATGCCATGCTCACATATTTTTGATAGTGAATGCATAATTCAATGGTTGGAGATTAACCATGTCTGCCCGATTTGCCGGTTCGAGATGCTGCCTCAACAGTTTGAAGAGAATTGATATTTTTCTTTATTCTTTTTACCTCCATAGATAAGCATGCAGGAAGTCTTTAAAAATCGACTCTACCGAAAATCAGATGAAGGAATGCCTGTGGTTTTGCAAAGAGTAGTCTTCATAAGAAATTTCAGGACTTTTTCGAGATTGTGCTTGCTGGCAACGCTTTAATAATGTAGAATGGATTATTAGAAAAGCATTTCTTTAAGTTGTGGAATGGGCTCATTGTATAGGTGTTTTGAAAGATTTTTTTTTTTCTTTTCACTATTTTTTAAAGAAAGCTTTTATCAATAAAATGGTTCTAATTTTAGATTTATCTAATGATATCAGTCTGATCAGATAGACTACATTTGTGTGAGATGGGGTTAGTCCAAGCTCGGCCCAAAGTTGGTCTTTTATTTTTTTCGTAAAGCAACCCAGCAATTCTCTTGGTAGGCTCAGCCCTATGTTTTTTTTAAGAAAAACTACGCTGAAATTTTTTCTGGCTGTTCAATTTTTTAAGTTATAGCTCAACTGATTTGTGGACAGGCTCATTTTTTTTATTTTTTTTATATCAAGGAATCAACTTGGTGTTGTGTGCAACTTGATTACATCAGCGGCTTGTTGATGCGCACCTATATGTTTCCTTGTACATGCGTGTGGATTGAATAAAGATCTTTTATTTGTATGGTTATTTTTATCAGCATTCTTCCTAGGATGGCTTTTAGATAGAGTTGTCGTTATCTGTCATGGCTAGGTGGTGACTTGGGATTGGTATATCATATATACAATCGGTTTTTTTATGGAAAAATTGATTATATATGTATGGGATTTGGATAGTAGATCTAGTTTTGATTTCAATTTTGATTTCCTCTTCTTTTGTTGTGACTTGGCTCTTCAGATATGTTGGTTGGTTTAGGGCTTCAGAGAACATGCTTCTTAAATGGTTATGTATTTAAGCTAATTTTGGATGTATGCGTTGATTAGGCAATACCCTAGAGACAGACAGGGGCAACCAATCCGCTTCCAATAATTTACATATTTTTTTTTAATGAGAAACATTGGTGTTGCTCATGTTGGGAGTCTTGCACAAAACCTTAGGATCTAGCCTCCCGAAACAAACCAGAATTATGGATAATAAAGCAATGAAATAAATCAAAGCATAAATCACACACCACACAAGAGATTTTTACGTGGAAAACCCTCAAAGAGGTAAAAACCACAGGACTTTGTTCAGATCAACAATCTACTATGAAGTAGAACGTTACAACCGTCTTCATTCACACAGGAGTAGATAAACAATGAGAGAATAAAAGAAAAACGGAGAGATCTCACCGATTACGAGAACGTAGGAGCGCTGAGATATAAATTGCACAGTAAATAACCTCCACGAGCATAACTTCTCTTCTACAAGCTTTCTCTCTCTTTCTCTCTTTCTCTCACACCTTTGATACCCCTCTTGTGTTTTTCATATATCTAAAAAAACCTTAGGAACCCATATTTATAGTTTTAGGAAACTCCTTTCCGCATCCCAGTTGCAAAAGACTCGGATTTCCGCAATTCGCAAAATTGCGGAACGAATCTGCGTAACCAAGACTGGTCGAGACGAGGCCACGACCGGTCGAGGACCACCCTTGACCGGTCGAGTACCCCCGAAAAAAATAGTCCAAAGTCGCTGGACTTTGAGTCGAGTCAGGGCTCGACTCTACGACTGGTCGTGCACCATCTCTCGACCAGTCGTGTAAGACTCATGACCAGTCTAGTACAGGGAAAAAACCCTATCAACTCACTAGCAGTTTAAATTTGTCAGCATTATCGACAATTAATATGACTGTCAACAATGGCAACAACTTTAAACCGTCAGCCCTTCAGACAGCTAAATGCCGTCAGGGAAGGATTACACTGAAGGTTTTAGCAGGCATCATTTTCATGCTTTTTGATAAAGACAGCTAGCTACAAGATAGGCCTACTAAGTATAACCTAGGCCTGCATGGGCCAAGACAAATAGGCCCAAGCCTGCCCAAGATGATTATGCAAGGCCCTACCACACTATGATGTAAGATATTAACAAAATACCTAATCATGCATGATATTCACAAAAATGCTTCTAAAACCTTAGGGCTCATTTGGCATATCTACTCTAATTAAATAAGAGCTTTTTCAATAAGAGATACTCCAATAAGCTCTTTTTATTCTATCTTGTTTTAAATAAGCTCATTTGGTAAAATCGCTTTTTTAAGTTTTAAAAAAGCTCTTATTTAACATAAGCATAGTTGGCAAAACCTTCAAATAAGAGTTTGTATTTTTGGTAGTTGATGCTATTTTTTAAAGATTACAACAAGTCTACCATAAGAGCAATCTAGATGGTTATTTTTGTGGATCTCAGGGTAGCATTGGTAAAACGTTTTTCCTACGAAATATTTCGTTGGCAAAAGTCTTATCTTTGCCAACGAAATTTCTTTTTCGTGGGCAAAAGCTTTTCCCCACGGGCTTTTAGCGAGAAATTTGCCAACGAAAATTTTCGCGGATAAAACTCTTTGCCTACGAAAATCAGACTTTTGCCTACGAAAATTTTCGTTGGTAAAAGTGGCTTTTCTTGTAGTGATGCCTCAAATGACAAAAGAATGGATGACTACAATCTTCATATTTTAATATATTTGGGCCATCCATTATATCATACATTAGATATGGATGAACCATCATATAAAGCCCACCTTTGAAATGGATTGTCCATTGTATGAGCCAAACCTTCAAAGTACGTCGTCCATCATACAAGGCCCATCTTGGATGTGGACAATTCATCATTAGGGCCCCACCTTGATGTAGTTCATCCATCATGTGGGGCCCACAATCAATACTAATTGTCATTTATGTGGGGCCCCTCAATGTCCACTACCCCACGAAGTCAGAGTACACATTTGATGTGTCCATAGTGTGGGCCCTACCTTCGAAGTGGATTATACATCATCTGGCCCACTTTGGATATGGGTCATCCATCATGCGAGACCTTGGATGTGGACCATCCATTAAGTGGGGCCCACTTGACGTGGACTGTCCATTGTGAGGGGCCACACTTTGATGTGGGTCATCCACCATGTGAAGCCCACTCCGTCTATTATGTGGGCCCACCTTGATGTTGACCATTTTATGTGTGGGGCCCCACCTTTAATATGGATCATTCATCATGTGGGCCCACCTTTGATGTTAATTGACCATCATGTGGGCTCACCTTCGATGACCATCATCCATCATATGGGTCCCACCTTTGATGTGGACTAACCATCAAATGGGACCCACTTGATGTGCATGTTCCATCATGCTGGGCTACACTTTAATGCGGACCATCCATCATGTGGGGCCTACCTTTGATGTAAATCGTTCATTATGTGGGCCTATCTTGATTTGGACCATACATCATATGGGGCCTCACGTTCAATATGAGTCGTTCATCATGAGGGACCCACCTTTGATGTCCACCGTCCATTATGTAGGTCCCACCTTTACTGCAGCCCTTCCATCATGTAGGTCCCAACCTTCAATATCGGTCACTCATCATGTGGGACCACCTTTAATGTTAACCTTCCATCATGTGCTCCTACATTCAATGTGCACCATCTGTTAGGTAAGGCCTACTTGATGTGGATTGTGCATCATGCGGGGCTCACCTTTAATGTGACTATGCATCATGTGGGCCCACCTTTGATGTGGAACATTCATCATATGGGGCCCACCTTCAATATGGATTGTTCATCAGATGGGCCTACCTCGAAGAGATTGTAAAGGGAAGAGAAGAGGGGAAGGTGGGAACTACCTGAAAATTTTAAAACGTCTACTTGTTTTAGTCAAATAAGCTCCTTTTCAAAAAGTAAACCCTCTCCAACTTATAAAATCGGAGTCGATTTTTTTTTTTCTAGACAAATAAGTTCCTCATTAGACTTTTATCAAATAATCTAAAAGCTTTTTTTTCTTCTTCTTTTAGAAATAAGCCAATAGAGATGTCAGATGCCCCTTTAATCGGTCCAAACTGGGCCAGATTCAGTCTGAGTTGACTAGAAGAAGATTCAGCCCTAGCCAAAGCCCAAACCGAATTAACAAACAGGCTTAAATTTTATACTAATATCATGCCCTCGGTCCTAGTATTTCACCCAAGCCCGTCCTAGAGCTGTCCAAGTCTGCAAGCCCAATGGGCCATACCGGAACATTGACAGCCCAGCAACAATCACAACAATCACTTGAAAAAAAAAAGAAGCTAAAATCTAATAGAATATCAAATATATCAGTAAAAGTTTGATAACATTGATGACAGAAAAATCATCTCCCTTGCATGTTCTGGAGCCTCATCTCAAATCGACAGATAGGGCACACATGGCTTTCCTCCAACCATCTGATCATACATTGACCATGAAATATATGGGAGCAAGGCATACGTAGTATGCCCATTCCTCCGAAAAATTCATCTTGACATATTACACACTTGCTACCATCAGATTCCGAAGCAATAGAAGATCTTGATTCAGGGACAACGCTCAACCCCATCTCCCCATCTAATTCAACTGACACTGTCAAAATCCTAGCCATCGCACCTACGTCTCCATCTGCATGCACCAACGAAGATGTCATTACATCAACCTCCATGTCCATCTTTAACTCCATACAAGCTTCCATGGCACGCTCCACCATATAGCTGGCACCAATGGCCAATCTCTCTATCAAGAATTCGTTAGCCAGTGTATGAACAATGAAGTTCGACATCATATATCGGGCACCTTTGGTGGATTTCTTAAGTTGAGAGTATAAGCAAAGTTTGTCTGTGAAAATCTTGACATTCTGAGAATCCTCTGCATCTTCAATTTTGTATATGTATCCATCCAAGGTGGCCGTGAGCTTCTGGGACCGCTCGTTCAACGTGATTCTGATGGAGAGCGAAGGTTCTTGGTTTTGAAGCACTGGTTCGAGCACGGCATGTATGCGAACTGAGCAACGGATCTGGGTATTGGCAGAGATGATGATTTTGGTGTTTTGATCGAGCCAGGTGCCAGTTTCTTCGTCTAAGAGCATGGCTGCTGATGTCGTGATAGTGAGAGGTCTGTGGAGCCCACATCAATGTGCGTGTTGCATCCACTCCGTCCATCGGTTTTGCCGCCTCATGTTAGGACATGATCCCAAAAATGATCAGGCAGACCGATGGACTACCCAAGAGAATGGGATGAAAACGGCTAGGGTTGAAACTTGCAAAAGGGTCCACCTTGATGATTATTTCCCTTCCAAACTCCCACCAGGTTAGGTGGGAAATAAAATACCAGCATTATGCAGAAAGTGTCTGTCCCCAGCTAAGTTTTGAATGGTGGTTGTTCAATCCCCACTGTTTCAGTTGTTGTGGCCCACTTGAGTTTTGAATCTGCCTCGTTTTCATGTTCATGTCCTTAACATGAAATGTAGAAATGATGGACGGACGGATGCCACACGGACATCGTAGTGGGCTCCACGGAGTTTCCTCGTACATTGTACATGCCTACGTGAGATTTACGCGTGGTCACAGGATATTGGAAGTTCCTGCGCAAGGATCTGGGTGGGGCCCACTACAATGTACGTTAGAAATCCATTCCGTCCATCCATTTTGAGATCTCATTTTAGGGTGTGCAACAAAAAATGAGGCTGATAAAAACTCAAGTGGGTCACACGAGAGGGAAAATTAGGGAAGGAAATTTCTACCGTGGAAATTTTCCGAGGCTCCACCTTGATGTTTATATGTTATCTAAACTGTTTATAAGGTCATTGTCAATGGGATGAAGTGAAAAAGCCAAAAATATACACTGATATAATAAATTTTTGGGCATAAGAATGCTTCAATGGTGCTCACTGAATGATCACTGTTTCCTCTCGTGTGTCCCACTTTAGTCCTATATATACCTAAGTCTTTATTTCAAGTCCTTAAATGATCTCGAAAAACGGATGGAAGGATTGGATTTATCAGAAACATGTTGGTGGGGCCCACCCAGCATCCTTGCGCAGGAGCTTCCTGCAAAGGCTTTCACTCGAAATCCGCGTCCGATTTCACGCGGTATCCGCGTATCGAAGAGAGAACGAACTTTGGGGTCGCGGATTGGATACTGACAACGTGACGTCACCAAGCTATGTGGACCCTACCATGACGCATGTGTTGTATCATACGGTCCAACCATTTTTAGAGATCGTTTTATTGGCATTAGAAAGAGAATAAGATGGATCTAAATTTCAAGTGCACCCAACCATGGAAAATAGTGGGGACGGTGACATCCACTGTTTAAAACTTCTTAGGGGCCCACTACAAGAAAACTGGCCTTCCCCAGCTGTCAAAACCGCCGGCAAAGGCCCAGAAAACTGCCCACAGTTGGCTAACAGCCGGTAAAGCCTCGGTCGGTAAAGGCTTTATCGGTGGTCAGGACCTTTATTGATGATTGTGTTGGACGCCGCTAAATTGCCAGTTTTTGTTACACTACTAGAAAATTGGTCAAAAGCTACGGATACAATCCGTAGCTAAATATGATTAGCCCCATAGTACAGTCGTAGCCATAAAGCAAATCTCTCTCATTAAAAATAAAAATAAAATGTGAAATTGAAGTCAAAATTTTGGCAGAAATGTACAAGAAATACAGATTGCAAAACAAAAATAATGAATTCACTTACCGAATGAGTAAAGCCATTAAGAATTTCGAATATATGATGCCAAACCACCTGGATAGCTTGAATTAAGCCGAGTTACCTATAGAAAAGAGCTACTTAACATTAAGAAGCAGATATGTGAAGAGTATTAACAATCTTGCTGACAGGTACAAAGCAATGTAGGTTTCCAGAAACCCATCAAAATCAGTTTGGTCTTCTACTAGAAATTTGTGGTCAGCAAGACTTCCAAAGATAAATTTCAAAATAATCATAATAATAACAAAAATAAATGTTTGAGTGAGGAAAATGAAAGGTTAAAAGTTGAAACTGATGTTAAACTTTTACTGCTTGGACTTGGAAATCAATAGAGACCATTTAATATTTCAAGGATACAGCAGCCGAGTTGTAAAAATATACTGAGAATGCATGGAATACAAGGTTCTTGTACTCGTAAGAACCAAAATAATAATAACAAAAAAAAAAAAAAACAAGTGCCATGAAAATGAACCTGATCAAAGAAACTTTTCTTTTCTTCATCATCAACACCTTGCTCAGGCCAATGTACAAAAAGATGACTTTGTCCCTCTGCCAACAACATTTTTACAAGCTCAATCTGGCAATCAACAATCAAGATAATGAAGGCAATGAGAATGATATCAAAGTAGAACTTTTGAGAATGGTGCCTGAATCTTGATGATGGTTTAATGGAATGCCAACATTGAGGGTTAATCTAATTAGCAAGTCTCTGTCATTTGAGAGGATTTCTACATATTGTTGACGTTCTCAATGAAGCAAGTGGTGTTTGGTTTTGTTGTGACATGGTGTTTGGTTTAAAACTAACTGCCTGCCTTTATCTCTACATATAAGATTGTTGATTTAGAGAGACTATGGGACCATTGAAACTCCATTAGTTTAAAGGTTTTTGTCTTCCCTATGTTTTTGAAGATCTACTAGGTTCAGCATATATTTCATAAGCCAAAGGAAGAAAGAAAGAAAAGAAAGGAAACAGATTACTGCCATCCGAAATAACACTACCATGAACATCAACATTAAGAGTCTAAAGAATATATAAATAATGTTGTGTTGCCTGAGTTGAGTTGAATTTCTTGTTCAGTGTTGCTGAATTTTTACTGTTTTTCTCAAGTTTTAACCAAGGTGTGACTGGATCTAGTTTTTCCAAGTCTTGGTAAATCTGGTCTAGTCAAGTTGACTCAGCCAAATGAGTTGATTTCTTCTGTGTTTTAAAATTATTGTTTTGGCCATTTGAGCCCATTTCTTGTTATATAGAGACATGTCTAGAAGCAGCAGAGAGAATCATGAGAGTGAGTGGAATTCTCATGGCATGTTTGGAAATTGGAAACCCAAGTTTGGTTAGTGAGGTTTGGTTGAAATGGAAACATGATGTGAAAATCTTCAGCATCAAGGTAATCCTACAAGCATATATTGTATAAAAAACAACCTGGGTCCTTCAGTCTTCCAAACTCCAGTTAGGCCACAGAATGGCACTGCTGCAATGAGTCTATCAGGGTCCTTCAGCCCAATGCGGGAGAGATGGCATTGACGGCATCATCTTGGCCAATCACACGTTTCCTAAGCTGCACAAAACAAGATGGATTGGAGGGTTTTCCTTTGATGTGATGATTTTTGTTGTTTGGATAGCACAAAACAGGATGGATTGGACTCTGCTTTTCCATAACTTAGATTCTTAACACTAGAAACAAGGTGAGTATTGTAAGAAGAAGTAAACATGACAAACCCAGTGATCACAATCTGGCCTTGATAGACCATCTTAAAGTCACCATTGAAAACTTGGCTGGATCATCATCCTCCGCCACAAGTAACTAGTGAGAATTCGATATAAAGATAACATGAAGTGGGCCACCATTCATTCATCAATCTCACCGTTTGTTCCAATATACCTGAAAAGTGTTGAGAAAAGAGACGAGTCCTTGAGAGGAGATTGAGCAATCTCATTGTTGAATTAGCTCTTTTATTTCTTTCTACATCTGCACAACAAAAGGTCAAGTCATCTATGTTTAGGCCATAGAAACATTGGCTCTCTAAATGCCAAACAATTTTGAATCCAAAAATCAAAAATTGGATTTGGGTTTTGAATTTCTGCAGTTGAGGCCATAGGAATTTAAAAACCCAAAATGAAAGTTACTGTTTTCTAACATTGGAGAGCCAAATTCAAAGAAACAAAACAACCAAATGCCATTCCACCTAATGTGCATTTAGAAGGACCGAATCACATCAACGGAGTTTCCAAGAAATTTGGTCTTTAACTTGGATGTCACGTCATAGGTAAAATGATCATTTTCTGCATGCCCCGCGCTCATTGGAGGATGATGACTCGCCTGACATTTGGAAGCATGATAAAAGAAAGGAACTGAGCATCGCAGAACAACACCATGGAAAAGACAATGAAAAAGCAACCACAACAAATAATGTTAACATGGTTTAGCAACTAACGGGTGGGTCGGTGGGAGAGGCAGTGGGTGTATGCATGAATGTGTTAAAAAAAAAAAAAAAACAGCTGACAGTGTTCTTGTGAAATATCAGCAGCCAAAAGATGAGAAATCAAAATCGAAGTAAACTTATGAACAGTTCACCTGCTCTGCAAGGAATGTAATGCCACCATGATTAACCATTTCATAAGTCTCACCAAGGATGGGATTGAAGGGCTTCCAGGTTCGTTGATAGGCATAGTAAACGGATATTGCCCATGATGCTGCAGACAATAGCCAATATTCCATTACACCAGATAATACATGCATGCAACTCATAAGCACCACAGTAGAGAAGACCACTTACTAGCATAGACCATCCGCATGTAGGGATCCTCACATTCATCACCAGGTCTAACAATTGGGAGTACTCCAAGCATTTGTGAAGATAATGCAATTTATAATGCTTAATATATGATAAGCAAGGTGAAGACATTGCACAAAATTGACAAGCATCGTTTAAAGTGCAAATAGCACAAACCTCTGCCACTTTCTGAATCATTGTCATGGGCTCAAATATAAGAACTGAAGTGTCACCATTGATGTAACATCGAACCTATATATTTCTACATCATCTTCCAATAACTATCTCGATCCTGCAAGAGACGCAAAGAAGATTCAAAAAAAAAAAAAAAAAAAAAAAAAAAAAAAAAAAAAAAACAAAAAGCAAAAAAGCAAAAAGACATTCATCAAAAAAGAGAGAAAAATGAAAGAGCAAACGGATCAATGTCATGGTCATGAAAATTATGGGCAGCAATTATATATAAAAAGAAATGTGCATCAAACTAGTGTTCCACAACAAGTATATTTAAAATTAATTTAAAAAAAATTAAAATTATATATATATATATATATATTTATATTTATAAACACGCACACAAACAATATTCCTAATGCCATCAACATCATAGCCTTGTATCAACTATTTGGCATGGCTAAAGAACATTGTTACAATAAATCCAAATAGCTAGGACAGGGCATGATAAACATGTGTAGTGCAACCTGATGTAGAGGATTGTTCATTGATATGAGATGAACCTATGACCCCTCTAGTTGATTACCAGATATCACCAGAAACCCCTTTGTTTCACTTCCACCAAGCACACAAGAGAACTTCTCCAAAGAAAAAAAGAATCATTTTTTTTTCTAATTTCAACAACTAAGAAAATACCCTCACACATCTATATAGGGTCACAAAAGAAGAAAGAAGAAGAAACTAATGCTATCGGAATTACCCAAGATGCCATCACTTATGTGCTACTTTGCACGCATAGCTTTAGGTGAGGGTATTTTGATCTTTTACTCCTATAAAAAAATAAAACTCAATAATAAGGCAACTACTTGAATATCAAACAGCCCACTCAGATGGCCATGCGGAACACACAAGTCTGATCATGTGGGGCCCATATTGGTCCTGCGTTTATACACTAGAGAGTAGAACCAGCTTGCATCAATGGGTTCAATAGACTGGTATGAAAAGAAAAAGAAGTGAGCACCTCCTGCTTCCATCTTCCTCTGCATCTTTTGTGCCTCCTTCAGGGTTTATAACTTCTAGCCCTTCATGACCAATCAACCTACAGGAGAAAAGAGAAGGCCACACAATGATTTAGAGCAGACTGTCCAGAAAATAGTAATGATTCAGTTAAGACAACATTATCAAGAAACCCAACAATGGTATACAAGCCCAAAAGTAGATCATTAAATGTCATTCATTTCCTTCCAGAAAACCATACCATTAAGTTTTATGGGCAAAATTTTTAATAATGACGATAATAATAATCACAATGATCATGATAACAGTTATAGTAGTAGTAAATTAATAATAATAAAAAGTGAAGTAGCTAAAGAACATCAATTTAAATTTAATGAAAAGATTTGAATGAAATTAATGCTTGAACTAAAGTCATGCATAGGGTACAATAAGATGGAATCTTGAACTCTAATCCGGTGGGCCTTTGCATGGGGGACCATAGCCCAAAAATCAAAGGTAGCTGACAAGTGGACACTGTAAGTCACAAAATAAGGATAGTGGTTCACTAGGAAAAGACCCTCCGATCAGATGATTAAGGTCATCATCCAACTGGTGTGATTTTTGACTTATGGATGTTCAGTAGTAAGCCCCATGTGAAGGTCTGGGTACTATCCTAACATGCCGCTTTTTTGAAAAAAAGTAAAAAATAAAAAATAAAAATCTGACACGGAAAACATCCCCTGTAATAATTCCCCATCTAGTACTTGTAAAAAGAAGTAGAAGAAGGAGGAGAAAGAAAAGAAAAGAAACAACAATCACCCTCTTATGAGTCCTGATCCACTCTTTGTGAGATATAGAAGAGGTCACACTCACAGCACGTGTGGTATCCGGGAAACTTGATAGCTACTGTGAACATGTCCAGGCAAAAAATCAAGATGGTACACTCATCAGGTTCACCATGTGTACCTTGAATATAGCCCGCTAATCAGTTGCCCACCTAATGAGTGGACTGGCATGTTTGCAATGGCCATCACCTGATGGGTAGGTAGCCCAGATCTCACACGTGTGTCATGGCAGTAGGTGTGCCATGAATTGCCTCTTCACTCTCTCCTCGCAATATTTGCCATAAACTTCCCTGAAGAAGTAAAAAAACTCAATCACATAACTTCTCATCACTGTCTTTTACCAATTGCTGCAAGGACCAAATGAGAATTCCCACTCGAAAGTCAATATTTCCTTCCACCATAACCGATTCTGAAAAAAAGTAAAACCCTAGGATTCGATATCGATTGAATTTTCACAGACATGCATACAACATGTACATAGAAAGAGAGAAAGAAGAGAGATCGGAGCTTAGAAGATTTTTCCATACCCGTTGACGGATTTGTGCATGGCAGTGCCGAAATTCGAGATGCTAGATGCGATTGAGGAGAAGAATCCACCGCCTTGCTTTTGATCTTTTGAACCCATCTCAAAAACCCTAATTCAATCTCTCTCTAACTCTAGCTCTCAGAAGAAGAAAACGGTATTTAGAAGACGGGTCGTTTGGCAACAATTCCACGATTGGATCTCAGACAGAGGAAAAAACCTATACCGACCGATGAATCGAATTGATCAGTAAGAGAAATCGATCAAGAGAGAGGGAGAAGAGGAGAAAAGGGGAAATCTAGAAAAAATAGCAAGGATAGGAGGTGACATCTGAACTGGATGCGGCTTGATTTTTTTAGTTTTGTTTTCAAACCCTAGGGTTTTGATTTCGAAAACTCTCGATCTGAAACCCTGCATTGTTTTTGCTCAGATTTTTCCTATGTCCCAAGAGAGAGGATGGGGAGCAGTGAGAGAGGATTGGAGGTTGGAGAGGGAGAGTGGCATAGAGAGGATCGGGAGAGAGAGAGAGAGAGAGAGAGAGAGAGAGAGAGAGAGAGAGAGAGAGAGAGAGAGAGGCGAGAGGGGGGAGGTGGGAGAATGGGGGCGGGCAGAGAGAGAGAGTGAAAGAGGTTTTTTTTTATTTTTTATTTTTATTTTATTACAGTAACCATAAAAAAAAGGGGGTTATATGCCTGTTTCTTTCAGTCGCCCGCTCAACCCGTCGACTATGATCGAAAAAAAAAGGGTCGAGAATGTTGTAGTTTCTTGTAGTGGCCACGGTAGTTTCCGATGAAGCTAATATTTTTGTTTTCACTTCATCTATCTCTGTTTTAACTTATGAATAGGATGGATCTCAAAAATATATCACTGTAGGCCCTATAAATGTTTCAACGGTGTTTGTGACAGCTCCCACAATTTTCTGTGGTGGGTTCGCTTGAAATTTAGATCTATCTCATTCTCTTTATAACACCATAAAATTATCTCTAAAAATGGTTGGACGGTATGGATATAACACATGCATCATGGTGGAGTCCTCAAAGCTCGGCGACATCACTTCCGTAGCGATTTGGGAACGCGGATTTCCTGCGAAAACCTTTTGCAGGAAGTTCCTGTGCTCGAAACATGGGTGGGGCCCAACGTAATGTTTTTGAGAAATCACCCCATACATACATTTTCTGAGATATTTTCATGATAAGAAGATAAAAATGAGTTGTATCCAATACTCAAGTGGGCCAAAAATATGAGTATTGAACATACACAGTTGAAATATTCATGGGGCCATAGAAATTTTGAATCAGGCTAATATTTATTTTTTCAGTTCATCCCAGTAGGTATGACGTTATTAACAGCATGGATGGCATGTAAACATCACTTTCTACCCCAGAGAGTTTTCAACGGCATAAATTTTCCAACCCACCTTTTCCTCCAATGTGGCCCACTTGAGTCTTGGGTCTTTCTCATGTTTGGTCTCAAGTCCTAAAATGGCTCAGAAAACGCATGCATGGGAGTGGATTTCTCAAAAACATCACGTTGGCCCCGCCCATGTTTCGAGCGCAGGAAAGGCTTTCGCAGGAAATCCACGATTTGGCTACTGACCTTTTAAGGCTGTGTTTGTTAATGCTTAATTTTTTCACTTAATGCGGAATAGGGAAAATTTTTCGTGTTTAGTGGTGTTTGTTAATGCGTTATTAACGCGGAAGACGAAAAGCGCTAAGTGGTTTTTCACTGAATTCTTTCCGTGACAGGAGTCTGGTTTAATGGTGAACGCGGAATACGCTCCGTGATTTTTTATTAAACAAATTTTTTTTGCTTCCAAAAGTACCCCTTTTCAAGTTATACCAAAATTTTCCGCGCAATACAAAATCAACCTTTTAACATGTGAAATTTCTTTATGCCCCACCATGATTTATATGTTTGATCCACACCGTCCATCAACGTTTTCAGGTAATTTAAGGTGTGATCCAATAAAAGAAGCAAGTCCAATGTTTAATTGGACCATAAGGTGGGGCTTGAACGTCCACCGTTAAAAACTTCTTGAGAGCTGGAGAAGTTTTAGATCAAGCTGAAATTTGTGTTTTCACTTCATCCACGTCTACATGACCTAATGAATAAGTTGGATTGGCCCATATAACTTTGATCTCTTTGAACCGTTCGAATTGCGTACTACCCCAACCCGTCCCTAGGTCCGAACGGGCAGTTTTGTGGGCGGGCCCACCGTGATGTATCTGTACATCCCAACCCTCTATCCCTTTTCTCATATTATTTTAAGGCATCAAAACAAAAATGAGGCAGATCCAATGATCAAATGGACCACATCATAAATGACTCCTGCATTTAATGCAACTAGTGCATTTTAATGCAACCAAGATTATTATTTAGTGTGGTCCACTTAAGCTTTGGATCTACCTCATTTTTGTGTTCATGCCTTCAAATAATCTGAGAAAGGGGATCGACGGTTTGGATGTATATACATCACGGTGGGCCCGCCACAGAATCGCCTGTCGAGCCAAGGATGGGGGCTGGGATAGCACGCAATCCGCGTCCTCGTTAGAGACGCCGCCTACGGAGCGAATTGGCTACTCTCACTTCCACAGACGCAGATTTCCTGCCAAAGGCGTTCCTGTGTTGGGAACCCAGGTGGGGCCCACTGTTGTATTTGTGAGAAATCCTCTCCGTCCATCCGTTTTTTAAGTTCATTTTAGGATACAAAACCAAAAATGAACCGTCTCCAATACTCAAGGGGGCTGAAAATGTGATAATTGAACGTCTACAGTTGAAATATTTGTGGGGCCTAAATAGTTTTGAATCATGGTATTATTTGTGTTTTCAGTTCATCACGGTAAAAATGACGTTATTAACTGTATGGACGGCATTTAAACATCACTTTCGAACCTAGGGAGGTTTCAACGGTCGAAATTTTCCTAACCACCTTTTCCTTTAGTACGGCCCACCTGAGTCTTGTATTGTGCTCGATTTTGATTTCAACTCCTAAAATGAGCTCCCAAAACGTATGGACGGAGTGGATTTCTGAAAAAAATTATGGTGGACCCCACCTAAGTTTCAAGCGCAGGAACTTCCTGCGAAAGGCTTTTGCAGTAAATCCGCGTCCCACTGCCACCGGCCAGTGGCTGGTGGTCAGTGCTCTGTGGGCCCTACATGATGTATGTGTTTCATTCATACCATCCATCTATATTTTCAGATCATTTCATGGTCTGGGACAAAAAATTAGGTATATAAAAATCTCAATTGGGCCACATTACAGGAAACAGTGTTGAATGAGCGTCGACCATTAAAAACCTTTTGGGGGCCATAAAAGTTTTGGATCAAGCTGATCTTTGTTTTTTCCCTTCATCTGGGCCTGTATGACTTAATAAAAAGATTGGATGTCAAATAAACAGTACAGTGGACCTTAGGAGGATTTTAATAATGTATATCCAATCATTATTGTTTTCCTATTGTGTGGTCTACCTGAGATTTATATCCTTCTAATTTTTGGGCTGAAGCACTAGAATGATCTATAAAAGTGGATGAACGGAATTGATGAAACACATACATCATGGAGGGGCTAACAGAGCACCCACCACGGTGGCTGGGGGAGTAGCCAATCCGTTTCCGTAGATCTCCTGCAAAAGCCTTTCGCGGGAAGTTCCTTAGCTGGGAACGCAGGTGGGGCCACTGGGATGTTTGTGAGAAATCCTCACCGTCCATCCGTTTTGTGAATTCATTTTAGGACATGAGGCCAAAGATGAACAGTAACCAATGCTCAGGTAGGCCAAAAACATGATAACTAAATGTCCATAGTTGAAATATTCCCAATATGTATGTGTTTCCAATATGCTTAGGTGGTCGGTGCTATGTGGCCCTCATGATGCATATGTTTCATTCATTCCATTCATATATTTTTACCTATCTCATTTTATGTCTTTATCTTAAAAATAAGAGGGATATAAATCTGAGGTGCACCACACCACAGGAAAACAATAATGATTGGATATCCACCATTAAGGTCCTCCTAGGGCCCACTGTATTGTTTATTTGACATCCAATATGTTGATTAGGTCAGACATTCCGAAGATGAAGTAAAAACAAAAAAAAAAAAAACAAAAATCAGCTTGATCCAAAACTTTTATGGCCCCCAAAAGGTTTTCAACTGGCAAAGCTCATTCAACACCGTTTCCTGTAATGTGGTTTACTTGAGATTGGGATTTACCTCATTTTTTGTCTCATACTATAAAATGATTTGAAAAAATATATAGACAGCATGGATGAAACACATACATCATAGTGGGGCCCATAGAGCACTGACCATCAGGCATTAACATGGATGAAACACATACATCATGGTGGGGCCCATAGACCACTGACCATCAGCCATTGGCGGGTGGCAGGGGACTAGCCAATCGGTTTTCCGTGTGGTACACCGGGCGCGGATTGGATGGACGCGGATTTTCTGCGAAAGCCGTTCGCAGGAAGTTCCTGCACAAGGATGTTGGGTGGGGCCCACCACCATGTTTTTAGGAAATATACTCCGTTCATTTGTTTTGCAAGCTAATTTTATTACAAGCGACAAAAAATGAGGTGGATCCAAGACTCGAGTGAGCCACACGAGAGGAAACAGTAGCTATATAACGTTGACGCTCATTGAGCTCTAAGTTGTACAATCGATTTAAAGGAGATCAAAGTTGGTGGGAAATCTGCATCTGGTGTAAAACATTTCCAAATAGGAGATAGGGGCAAATATGGTAAATTAACATATTTCAGACCTTTCAGATGTTTGTTAACAAATAGATTGTTTCAAATTCAGTACTTAATTTTCAGACTTCAACCATAATTATCAAACAGGTTTTTTGACTTCAGATTTCAAATTCAGGCTTTAGATTTCAGATTCAACTTCAGATTTCAGATTTAGGCTTTAGACTTCAGATTTAACAAACGGGGCCTAAGTATCCAATCCGCGCCCGAACTTTGGTTGCGAAATAAGCACCTTCTCCATGCGCACCTTTTACACGCATCACACGTGAGAACATGAAATTTGCATCGAATCTAAGATTCGTGTTACTAGTTCCCATCAACACGCAGTTTTTCACAGATCAAAAGGATCTTCTTATCAAGCAATCCACGCCTTTAACAAATCGTTCTAGATAATGAATATAACAACCCACTTTTGAAATACTGGCGTGGCCCACCTGATCACTGAATAAAAATGAAGTTACAACCATATTATCGTTATGGTGACATTCACCACATGCACGACACAGATTCACAACATGCTTAATATGTTTGCACATGCACCGCGTGTAGTGAAGCTTGTATAAAGGGGTCTTCCTGTTCTGACAGTTTTCCTTGTGGACGCGGATTGCGTCCTACCGCCGCCCTGACGGTAATGGGTACGGGAAGGGCTCTGTGAGGCCCACCGTGATGTAAGTGTTTTATCCACGATGTTCAACTCTTTTGGTATATCATTTTAAGTTATAATACTAAAACTTAGGCATGTACATAGCTCCAATGAACCACACCAAAGGAAGCTGCATTGATAATGACATCCACCGTTGAAACCTTTCTAAGGGCCAACGTGATGTGTTTTTTACCATCCAACCTATTAATAATGTCATGTAGACGTAGATGAAGTGAAATCACAAATATCAGCTTGATCCGAAGCTTCTCCAGCTCCCAAGAAGTTTTTAATGGTGGAAGTTCAATCTCTACTTTGTGGTCCAATTAAGACATAGAAATGCCTAATTTTTTGTTTTTACACTATAATTATCTGAGTAAAGCTTTTAACGGCTTGGATAAAACAGTTACATCACAGTGGGCCCCACGGAGCCCTGCCCGGACTGATTACTGAAAAAAAAATAATAACTAGCGCACCTCGCGTGGGTACGCAGGGGCCCACGTGGATGTAATTTTTATGAGATCCATCCCGTCCATCAGGTAATTCGCCTTATCTTGATCATTCAACTTTAAAATTATGATCATCTAAAACTCAGGTATGCAGGCCCACTTTGGTGTGTATATGTCATCCAATCCATTCATACGGCTGTGTGTAATCTGTACGAAAGAATTCCCTGAAAATCACGATATTTCAAAACTCATTAGTATCCGAATACCAAGTAAATATCAAACTCGTGATGGGCTTTGAATTTAGAACTCCGTGAGGAGTGACCCACCTTAGCGTTGAAACACACTGATTTTGGGGATCAAACCAAAAGAAGTTGGGGTGTACCTGATGCTCGGACAGGATTTTATTAAAGTTCGACAAGTGGTGCTGTGTTAGCTTTATGCGGTACCCAGAACAGCCCTTTCATACTTATCCGTAGAGTCTAGGAACCGAGTATGGTAGAGCAATATTGCTTCATCAATCTTGCAATGCATCGGTCCTGATGGGACTGGATTTGGCCTAACTCAGTCCGATCCGAAATTCCAACCATTTGACCCCAACTTGATTTGATCCGAGACCGATCCGATGCTGGATTGGCTTGACCTAAACCGAGTCTTACTCGGTCAGGAAACCGAGTCCAATCGGGTTAGGTATAATTTGGATTGTTTGATATGGTGTGGTCCATTTCAATATTTAATATATTATACTTTTGTGTTCAACACCTAAAATGATACGTAAAAGTGAATAAATGGCTTAGATAAAACATATACATCAAGGTGAGCCCCACATGACTATAACAAAAGTGGCACTTAGCGTGCACTGAAATTGCAGTGAGTTTTTTTGTTCACGTGGCTTGGTGTATTGAAGTTAGCAAGTTTTATGGGTATGATGGTGAGTTACGTATTATATCCAAACCATCCAGTCATTTGGCAAGCTTGTCTTAAGGCTTGAGACAAAAAAATAAGATAGATCTAACTATCATATGGACCACACAAATTATTTAATGGTGAAAATTATTATCTACTACTATTTGTGGTGTGGTTCAGATGATCTTTAAATGTTATTCATTTTTTGGAAAATGCTCTATAATGGTCTCTAAAAATATATGAATGGTGTAGATATACTAAATACATCACTGTGGGCCATGTAACTTTGATATCCTTTGAACCGTTAGTACAACTCGAACTTGCTGCCTAGACAGGTAGCTACAGCTAGCGCCTACTGCCGGCTACATAGGTGTGCGGTACACTAGCAAATGCACTTATCATTGTATACCCTAAATTCAGTTGAGGCCCACCTTGAATACATGTGATTTATCCATGCCGGACATTCATTTTTGCAGGTCATTATACTGGTTGAACCCAAAATTGATGCATATCCAAAGCTCAAGCGGACCATACCACAGGAAAAAGTAAAAGATCAATAAGAATTAATCTGGATCTGGTAAGATCGGATCGGTCCGGATCCATTCGGATTGGGTTTTCGGGTCGGGTCGGGTCGGGTCGGATCAGAGCCAATCCGAACTCGACTCGAAAAGATTTCGGATGTGGATGGGTCGCACCGATCCAGACCGTCGGTTCAGTTCTGATCGGGTCGGATTGGGTCGGGTCGGGTCTAGTCGGGTCAGATCCACCGGATCGGGTCTGTTTTGCCCGGCTCTACTTGCAATCAGGATTGACGGTAAAAAACAAGCCCCGGAAAGTAAAAATATGGTCTTTTCAAAAGTATGATTCTCTAAACACCGTCCATCCATATAAGGCCCACTAGTTGGACAAGTCAGATTAGTGGACAACAATCTGAACCGTCCAAAGCATAGAAGAAAATGGACATTGACCATGAATGAGTTCATTTTGATTAAGCATGTGTAGGCCTTCTTAGGTCCACCTATATAGATGGTCCCACAATCGACTCATATCCATGTACTGGATGTTACAAACTTCTAACCATGCATTGATATCATTTGCTTTTGACCGTCCAAATGAGGTCCCCATGCAAAAACACACTAGGACTGATCACGTGAGGCCTGTACATCTTTCCCATCCATACGCTCCATGCAACAAGGCATGCAACATGCTCTGTGAATTCATCATCAGGAAAGATTGATACGTACTCTGATAGTGGTGATAGATGATACAGAGGTAATAAAAGATTTCGCACATGTCTACAACTTGAATCAACTTGTACAAAATATGATTTCCTGACAATCTGCTTAATGTATATTTTGATTTTTACGTGCCCATAATCAGATGTTATGATCGACACATCCAGTGGGCCACACCACGGGAAGCAGTAGGTTGGAAATGCCTACCATAAAACAATATTCATGCCATCTAATCCATTCATAAGGTGATTTTCCACCAGGATGAAGGAATAAAAACAAATATCATCCTGATCCAAAACATTTGTGACCCTTATAAGGTTTTAATGTTCAACGTTCAGTTCTCGCTGTTTCTTCTGGTTTGGCGGACTCAATCTTTCATCTGGTTCAGCTTTCGAATCATATTGTAACATGAGACAGTGAAACTGATGGATGGAGTGGATTTCACCCGGACATTGAGGTAGGCCCCACATAACTGTGTTTTGGGAACTCCTGTACAGGTGTTACAACGTTGCTTGGATATTACTCTTTCCGCCACGCTGGCATATGCAGTTGGGAACCACGTATCAGTTGGTGTTGCCCACACCACTGCCTGGCCGGGTAGGGTGGTGATGCGCCTGTAGTCCCACTTTGATCACATATATCCACACCGTTCATATGTTTTCACAGCTTGAATGAACTAAAAATTAAAGCAGATCTAGAGCTCAATTGGACCACACCATAGAAAATAATAGTGATTTGATGTCCCTCGTTAAAAACTTCAGGACTACAAAAGTTTTAGATCACACACGCAAAGACGAGTGCCGACGCTCTCGAGCTTCAAAGTTTTACGAACGGTTCAAAGGAGATCAAAGTTACATTGCCCCACAATGATGTATTTATTATATCCAAACCATTCATCTATTTTTCGAGATCATTTTAGAGCATTAGACAAAAAAATGAATCATGTCCAAAGCTATAATGGACCACACCAAAAATAGCAGCAAGGATAATGATTTTCAACGTTAAAAAATTCGTAGGGCCCACCATAATGTTTATTTTCCATCTAATCTGTTAATAAGGTCACAAATACATGGATGAAGAGGATAAAGAAATTTCATATTGATCCGAAACTTCAGTGACCCCAAAAGGGTTTCAATGGTAGACGTTCAATCCCCCATTGCTTTTTGCGGTGTGGTCCAATTTATATTTAGATCTGTCTTATTTTTAGGATCAAGCCTTAAAATAAACTCACAAATGGATAGACGGTTTGGATATAATATATTGTAACGTCCCGTCCAACCAGAACAGTGTCCCGAGGCGTCCACGTAGGATTTGCCGCATGATCATTCGTTCAAAGTACTCGTGGTGAGATACCACGAGTTAATTAACTTAGATCTAGCCCATTAGAGTAGACTAGTCTGGTCATGACCGGACTAAGTGCGCCCTGCCGAGCCAGATGACCTGTTTACACTTAACAACAACCCATGTGGGCCACCCAGCGACCGAGGAGGGTCAGAAAAATCTAAAAATTTAGAAAATCATAGATCTCACAGGGCTTGTGGTCCATCGTGGACTGCCGACCCAGTGGACGCCCAGAGTTGGGATCTGGCACTTGCCAAATGCACCCCACCAATACCAGAATTGGAATTTGGCACTTGTAAATGAAACCGAGATACCAGGCTTTCCAGCCATCAAATTTCTTCCAAATTTATGGTAAAATTTTAATGTATTTTTCTACTCCCGTCCACGAATTCTGGGCCCCGATCATGGCACAGTGACCATTGATTGCAAATCGGACCCGTACGATCAAACCCCATATCCAATCGCTCCCAAATTTTGTATGGCCCTTCATTGGGCCATGGAGCACCTATCCTATAAGTTTCATGGACGGGGGGCCACTAGAGCCACCCTAATCACCAAAATGGGCCCCACAGGGTCACTTAAAAATTGAAATCGTATGCTCAAACCCCATACTCGTTCATCTGTTTGTTCCCAAACTTTACATCGGGATATGAGACACTCACACACCAAGTTTGGTGGCCAGAGGGGTGTTAGGGCCACCCCAACACCAATAGGGAGTTCTATAGGGCTATTTTGGAAATTTGTGGAAGCTTGGGGCCAAAGGGCCCAACTCTGGGAAATAAAGCCTTAACCTCTTGTCTCATAACTCTCACCACAACTACCATTGCTAAAGGAATAAAGAGAGAGCTAGAGAGCAAGGAGAGAAGAAAGAGAGAGTGAAGGAGACTCTAAATTAAGGTGTGGCCCAAGGAAATCAACCCTTTCAACTCCCTACCTCTCCTCAAAGGAGAAACTCTCCACCGCTACCATAAAAATCGTTTGTTGGTCGTCTAGGTAAGATCTTTCACCCATTCTTCTTGAAATCCATGTATTGAGAAGGGTTTGGCTTAGATCTCTAACATGCAAGTGCTTGCTTTAGGTATTCCAGCCGATCAACCTCAAAGCCCTCATTCCTAAGTCGTTTTCCGATTCAACAATCCGAAGGTGCGAACTATTATTCTTAGGTGGCCTAACACCAATTTTAATACGAGCTTAATGATTTTATTTGCTTGGATGTTATATTGAAAATTCTAGAGAAACTCTAGGAATTGTATGTTTGTTAGAATTGTATAGATGTGCATGCTTAGCTCTCAAATTTGGTGTTGATCTTGTCTTTCACATGATATTATGTATGGATGATAGGATGCTCATGTTTGCTTGATTCTTTTCCCTCATATGCAGTGCTTCATTGTGTGTATGATTATTTACCCTTGTGCTCATGATTTCTTAAGATGGAGGAAGTGCTTAACTTCCTCATAAACCCATACACTCACACGCACCTTGCTTCTTGATAATATTTGCTTGCTTGGTAGAAGTATTCATTTTGTATGGTTGAGATGCATGAGAACATGATATTGATATGTTAGTTGATAACCTAGATAATTTGCATGTTATGGATCCCCTTCACCCTCTTGGGTTAGTCAGAAACATGATGAGAGACTGTAGTCCCATCGATAGGACTATGTTAGGGCTAGATCCGTAGGTTGGGATGAGTGTATTCGGGTGGATTTAATGCGACTACATGGGTCCCTTGTGTTCGATGTCACTCGTCTCACGTTCGCCTGACTCGTGTGGTCTAGCCTACTGTTTGACCAACCTTATTTGTTAACCTTATTTGTACACACATGTATGGAACCTGAAACACCCTACAACCGTAAGCGGCCCACCAATAACCAATGACAACTGGTCCACAGCCTCGTGAGCCGGGTATGGTGGAATGGGACATTGTGTCCGAGTTGTCGGCCTACGCTGGGGTGTCGCGCCTCCTCGTAGTGACCGCGAGCGATCCCTTTCTCTCAGCACTCCTCATGTGCTTGAAGTCGGGGATGAGGAACCCGATGGGATCACGGACCTCGGGGCCTCGGCCTCACGCGTTGGGGGGCCTTGGCCCCGCAACCAGTTTAGGATATTGATACATGGGGTGAATCAGATTCCCCAACCTGCTGAATGAATGGACTTAACTAATAACTGGGCTAATACGATCGCATTGCATCGCACTAGTTAGGGTGGCGACTTGGAAGTCGAGGTCGATCTGAGGGAGTGTTGTCATATGTGATCGTTAGATGAAGTCGCTCGAGGGAGCGTTATGGCAAGGGCATGCATCATATCACCCGCATGCATGCGCATTTAATAAGAGTTGTTAGGTGTAGATGATTAACTGCTTTTAATTAAGTTCATATTACAATTGATGCCTGTTATAACTTAAGACTAATAGTACACACTGAGTTGATCACTCACTTCCACTCTAGGACGATGTTTTAAAACACCAACCAGACCCGTTTATAGATGCAGGTGACTCAGGGCTTGAGGAGCCTAGTGAGGCGAGCTTCGAGGAGGAGGACGAGCTGTCCTACTTCCAGTTGATGGACGGTTCTCCGCAAGCTTGAGAGACGGGATTGGTTTGCTGAGCAGCGGGCTCAGTCCTATTCTTTTGGACTTGCTATTCTTTTGTGATTTTGTTGGGTGACGCCATGTGCGACCCCTTTATTCTTTTGGACATGTATATATGTATATATTTGATCTTTTTCATTTCAGTAGACTTGTGTGGTTGTGCTTCATGTTCCAGGAATTTTCAGGCTACGCATTAACTGGATTGGTCGCATATTAATGAAAACCGGTCATAAGTGACCCCAAAAATTCGGGAATTGAGTATATATATGACTCCCGAGTTCCAGGGCGTTACATACATACATCATGATGGGACCCATAAAACTTGCTGACGTAAATACATTAGCTATATAACTGATGTGTGGTACACTAACTAGGGGTGCACACGGGTTGGTTTAGTCCGGTTCTGGGGTGAAACCGGAATCAAACCGTTCCTAACGGTTCCACAGTTTTTGGAACCGGAACTGGACTGTTAGCACCATAGAACTGAACTGTGCGGTTCGATTCCAGATTGGTTCCACGGTTTTTTTTTTTTTTTTTTTAAATATCAAAACTTATCTGTTTCATATACTTTCCAATTATTAAAGCAAATAATATTACAAAGATGTTTCTTTCTGCTATCATATAGTACTAAAACAACAACTAAAGATCGAGAGTTCCAACTATAGCTTTGCATAAAATTGAAAACCACAATAAATCAAGTTCCATTTCAAGACCTACTTCTGATGATGCTTAGAAGATGGTTTCTTCTTCGAAGCCAATGGCTGAGGCTTTGGATTCCATTCCACTTCAATGGGGTCCAACCAATTCAGCGGATGACGATTGAACCATGGCCAGTTGGGAACAGTGACTAGTGTCGTCAGAATGACACCATTGGCATAGATTAGTAGCATGGTCTGGAAAGAACTGATGGAGTAGCCCACAACAAATGCGACTACAGCAAAGGTGACGAGCATGATCTGCATCAATAACTTTGTTAGCTTCTGCCCTTGCCAATCCATCTGCAACAACATCCGATCTTTCTGCGATTCAAGACCTTAAACCCTAGAGGAGAGACGAGAAGGTGAGGTCTAGGATTGGAGGTTTTGGAGAGTAGATACAAAGAAGGTAAGATCTAGGGTTTGGGCTTTTGGAGAGGAGATGAAAATGGGAACTTTGGGGTTTATTATTATTATTATTTTAAATGAATGCTCGGATCCACGGTTCAGATCTACAGTTCGGTTCGGTTCTACAGGGCCCTAAACCAGAACCGATCCGTAATCAACTATAACGTCCCGTCCAACCAGCACAGTATCCTGGGGCGTCCACGTCGGATTTGCCGCAGGACCATCCGTTTAAATTACTCAGGGTGAGATACCACAAGTTAATTAACCTAAGATTAGCCCATTAGAATAGACCAGGCCGGTCATGATGGGGCCCGGCGTAGCCTGCCAGGCCTGATGGCCGTTTGCACTTGACAATAGCCCGTATGGGCTACCCAGTGACCGAGGAGGGTCAGAAAAATCTAAAACTTTAGAAAATCATAGATCTCACTGGGCTTGTGGTCATTGCGGAATACGGACCCAGTGGACACTCATAACTGGGATCTGGCACTAGCCGGATGCACCCCACCAATGCCAGAATTGGAATCTGGCACTTACAAATGAAATTGGGATACCAGGCGTTCCAACCGTCGGATTTCTTCCAAATTTGCGATGATCATTGATCGCAAATCGGACCCGTACGACCAAACCCCGCATCCGATTGTTCCCAAATTTTGTGTGGCCCTTCATCGGGCCATGGAGCACCTACCCTACAAGTTTCATAGCCAGAGGGCCGCCAGAACTGTTCCAATCACCAGATCGGCCCCCATAGGGCCATTTAAGGGTCGGTAAAGCCTTCTCAGATCATATATCTGTTCATCCATTCGTCCTAAACTTTTGCATGGACCCTAGCCGGGCCATAAGGCACCTTCACGCCGAATTTGGTGGCCAGATGGGTGTTAGGACCACCCCAACACTAATAGGAGTCCCATAGGTCTATTTTGGGAATTTGTGGAACCTTGGGGTCAAGGGGCCCAAGTCTAGGAAACAAAACCCTAGCCTTCCCTCATAGCCCCTCCACTCTTCCGACAATAACCCATCTCTCTCCCTCATAACTTCCTTCAATCTTCCACCACCAAATCTCCCTCCCTCATAACTCCACTCTTCCAACAATCCATCTCTCTCCCTCATAACTCCTCAAATCTCCAACAACCCATCTCCCTAACCATTCTCCAAAGGAAACTCTTTGCCCTAACCTCAATCATCACCGCTGGTCATCTAGGTAAGGTCCTTTTCCCTTTTCTTCTTGAAATCCATGTATTAAGGTGTGATTGGCTTAGAAAGCTAACATGCAAGAGCTTGATTTAGGGATTCCGGCTGATCGTCCCGAAAGCCCTCTTTTTTAGGACGTTTTTCGAATCGCTAACGATCCATAGGTGCGGACTATTGTTCTTAGGTGGCGTAGCACCAATTTTAATACGAGTTTAATGATTTTGATTGCTCGGATGTTATATTTGAATGTCTAGAGAGACCCTAGGAATTGTAGCTTGATGGGATTATATGGATATGCTTGCTTGATTCTCTCATGATTTGGATCTCGTGCTCACATGGTTTGTGAATGGATGATTTCATGCTCATGCATTTTGATTTCTTGGATGATTACATGCTCATGCATTTATGATTTCTCCATGCTTGTTGCTTCATAGTATGTATGTTTTCATTACTCTTGTGCGAGTGATTTCTTAAGATGGAGGAAGTGCATTACCTTCCTCACAAACCCACACAACTCCCACGCACTAAATTTCATGATTGCTTGCTATGAATAGTTGATTCATATGACTGAGATGCATGAGGTATGATGTTGATATGTTAATTGATAGCTTGTATAGATGGCTGGTTATGGATCACCCTCACACCTGTGGGTTGGTCAGGAACATGAGAAGTGACGGTAGTCCAATCGGTAGGACTATACTAGGGCTAAACCCGTGGGTTTGGGCGGGTGTGTTCGGGTGGCTGTAGTTCGACTACATGGGTCTCTTGTGCCCGAGGTCACTCATCTCACGCTCGCTTGACTCGTGCGGTCTAGCCTACTATCTGACCAACCCTGTTTGTTAACCCCGTGTGCTCACCTATGTATGGAACCTGAACCACCCTGCAACCGTTGTAGTCCATCGAAAATTCACTTAAAATGGGTCCACAGTCTCGTGAGCAGGGCATAGTGGAATGGGACACTGTGTCCGAGCTGTTGGCCTACGCTGGGGTACCGCGCCTCCTCGTAGTGACCGTGAGCGATCCATTTCCTATCGACACTCCTCATGTGCTTGGAGTCTGGGATGAGGACCCCGACGGGATCACGGACCGCTGAGACTCGGTCTCACGCGTTGGTGGGGCCTTGGCCTCGCAACCAGCTTAGGGCAGTGATACGTAGGGTGAATCAGAATCTCCAACCTGCTGGATGAATGAACTTAACTAATAACTCAGCTAACACGATCACATTGCATCGTATTAGACAGCGTGGCGACTCGGCAGTCGAGGTCGCTCTGAGGGAGTGTTGTCATATGCGATCGTTAGATGGAGTCGCTCGAGGGAGCGTTGTGGCGAGGGCATACATCATATCATCGCATTGCATGCGCATTTAATAAGAGTTGTACGTGTTGCTGATTGACTGTTTTTCATTACATTCATATTATAATTGATATCTGTTATAACTTAAGATTAATAGTTCACACTGAATTGATCACTCACTCCCACTCTGGGATGATGTTTTAAAACACCAACCAGACTCTCTCATAGATGCAGGAGATGTAGAGCAGTTGGAGCGTGACGATGCTACCCTCGACGTGGAGGAAGAGCTATCCTATTACCAACTGATGGACGGCTCTCAGTCAGCTGGAGAGGCGGGATCGGACCACTGAGCTGTGGGCTCAGTCTCATTCTTTTGGACATCTTATTCTTTTGTGGTTTTGTCGGGTGGCGCCATATGCCATTTATTCTTTTGGACATGTATATAGATATTATGATGTCTTCTTCCATTTCAGTAGACTTGTGGTTGTGCATCATGTTCCAGGTTGTTCCAAATTGTGCAATTAATTTGACAAATCATAAAACCATAAAATGTATGATAAGTGACCCCGGGAACTCGGGAGTTGGGTATATACACGACCCCCGATTTTCAGGGCGTTACATTAACAGTTTTGGAAATTTGGCAACTGGAACCGGATCGTTAGCATCCTAGAACCAGACCAAACCGGACCGATCCAACGGTTCTGGTCTAGTTACACGGATCCTACGATTCGATGTGCACCCCTAACACCAGCTAATCTGCTTCCATCAAACTATTGTTTGTGTTTTCCTTTTAGGTCCATGTGAACTTATCAACAGGTTGGTTGGCAAATAAACATTACGGTTTGCCTTGGGAGGGTTTCAACGGTGAATGTGATTATTCCCTCTCTTTCCTCTGGTGTGGTCCACTGAAGTTTCAGGTTAGCTTCATTTTTTGGATTCGAATATAAAATGAGCTGGCGAGGATTGCATCCTACCCCCGCCAGAAGCTTGTATAGAGGGTGCGTGTGGGTCTTCCAGATCTCACCGTTTTTTCTAGTGGACGTGGATTGCGTCCTACCCCTGTCGGGACGGTAATTGGTCCAGGTAGGGATCTGTGGGGTCCACCGTGATGTAAATGTTTTATCCGCGCTGTTCAACTCTTTTGGTATATCATTTTAAGGTATGGTATTAGAAATTAGGCATGTACACAGCTCCAATGGACCACACCAAAGGAAGCTGCATTAATAATGACACCCACCGTTAAAACCTTTCTAAGGGCCAACGTGAAGTTTTTTTAACCATCCAACCTATTAATAATTTCCCGTACACGTGGATGAAGTGAAATCAGAAATATCAGCTTGATTCGAAACTTCTCTAGCTCCCAAGAAGTTTCAGATTAATACGATGTTTTTCCCCTCTTCATCCAGGTATTTTTGACCTCACGAATAGATTGGATGGAAAATAAACGTTATGGTGGGCCCTACTAATTTTTAACTGTGAAAATCATTATCGCTACTGCTATTTTAGGTGTGGTCCATTTGAGCTTTGGACATGATTTATTTTTTGGGTAGTGCTTTAAAATGATCTCAAAAAATGGATGAACGGTGTGGATATAATAAATACATCATTGTGGGGCCATGTAACTTTGATCTCCTTTGAACCGTTCGTACAACTTGGAGCTGGAGGAGCGTCGGCGCTCGTCTTCGCACGACACGTATCTACATCAGCTATATAGCTGGTGTGGTACACCAGCCAATCCGCCTCCCTCCTAGTGGTGGGTTCCACCTGAAATTTTTATCCGTGTCATGTTTGGGACCATGCTCCACAATATAGTTACAAAACATACGGACGGGGTCCTACAGTCCGGGTCGCACCCACATCAATGGTTCCAGGGTGGCAGCCGCACTCCACAGGACCACAACAACTATCATCCCCTCTTCTCTGCTCTCATCAGAAGTCGTTTGGCACCCACAAAATCTTCGATTTCGTAAAATGGCGTCAAGAAGAGAGTGCTTGCATTGCACGCTCATAAGGGTAAAACTCTCTCCTCTCCGACTTCTATTGAAATTACCATTTCTGCCCTTGATTCTAAAATCATAGAGAACAAAATCCCTACTCCCGTCAAATTCAACAATTTGGTGAATGATCTATCCGATTCGATTCGAGCCGGTGCTTTTGTGAGGTTAGAGGATGCAGTGGGCCTCTTCAATCGTATGGTCCGCACGCAACCGCTGCCTTCAATCCAGACCTTTAGTAACCTGTTAGCTACGATTGCCAGAATGCGACACTATTCAACTGTGATTTCTATGCATCGAGAAATGATTCGGTTAGGGATCCCATCCAATATCTATACTTGGAGCATTCTTCTCAATTGTTTCGCCGCTTGAATGGCGTCCGTTTCGGTTTCGCTGTTCTCGGCAACATCCTGAAACGTGGCCATGAGCCGGATGTCGTGACTCTGAATACTTTTATTAAGGGGTTTTGTATGGAAGGGCGGATTGGGGAAGCGAGTAGTTTCTTTCTGAAGACGGTAGAAATGGGATATCCTTATAATGTGGTGTCGTTCGGGATACTAATCGACGGTCTTTGCAAGTCGGGGAACAATGCAATGGCTCTTGGGTTGCTTCGGAAAATGGAGAAGGGAGCAGGTAAATGTAGTCCTGACCTTACTGTTTATAACATAATCATCGACAGTCTAAGCAAAGATGGGCTGACAAGGGAGGCGCTTAACCTCTTCTCAGAAATGATCAGTAAAAGGATTCTACCGGATGTTTTCACTTACAGTTCTTTAATTCATGGACTATGCAATTTAGGGCAGTGGAAAGAAGCAATGAGTCTGTTTGAGGAAATGCCAAATCGAGGAATCTCACCCGATGTGACAACTTTCACCATACTGGTGAATGCTCTTTGCAATGAAGGAATGGTTAAAGAAGCCCATGGATTACTAGAATGGATGACCCAGAGAGGTGTGGAGCCTAATGTAATCACATATAATGCATTGATGAATGGCTATTGTTTTATTGGCAAAATGGATGCCGCCTTAAAGATATTTGATTACATAGTATGTAAAGGTCATAAGCCTAGTGTCGTGACTTATAACATGTTAATCAACGGCTATTGCAAGAAGCAGATGGTAGACAAGGCCATGCAGCTTTTCCGAGAAATGTCTTCCAAGGGATTGAAACCTGATGTTGTTACTTACAACACTCTTATAGGTGGGCTGTACCGGGTACGGAGAATTGTGGCTGCACAAGAGCTCTTCAATGAGATGCAAGCTCATGGACAATGTCCGAATCTCTCCACATACGCCATTTTGATGGATGGGCTATGTAAAAGTGATCGTCTTGTCGAGGCAATGAAACTACTTAATGAGATGCAAATTAGAGGAATTCAACCAGATAATAAAGTTATTGATGTCCTTATCAATGGGATGTGCAAAGCTAGGGAACTTAAATATGCGAAGGAGCTTTTCAGTTGGGCCTCCACCACGGGCTTTGGGAATAGTGTTAGGACATATAACATGTTAATTACTGGGCTCTGTAAAGAAGGGCTTTTGGAGGAAGCTAATGGATTGTTCTTGCAAATGGAAGAGAAGGGTTTCTAACCAGACAGTGTCACCTACAATGCTTTAATTAGGGGCTTTCTACAAAAGAATGAGACCCTCAAGGCAATGCAACTTCTCGGGGAAATGGCTAAGAGACATTTTTCTGTGGATGCATCCACCGCAACTATGTTAGTGGGCTTGCTCACAGAGGACGAAAAAGGTCAAGAATACTTGGGAATGCTTCATAAATTTGTGCCCTATGGAGAAGGTGAGGCGATTTGGTGAACATCGATTCAACATCGACTCTCTCTCTCTCTCTCTCTCTCTCTCCATAACGGCCCATACCATAATTTTAACAATAGTATCTGTTATGATCATTGTTACCGTTAGGGAATACCTTGCTTGTAAGAGGTTGATACACATTCAACTCCTTCCGTGTCCCTTTGAGTTTCTAGTAATATTCACCTAGCGATTTATCTCCTTGTTGGAAAGTAAAAAACCTCTTCAAATAATTGGTGTGGATTGGGTGATGTTTTTATTTTTATGAATCCATCTCTCATGGATAGAGATGTACACGAGTCGAGTTAGCTCGGTTAGCTCGCTTGACTCGACTCGGAAAAGCTCGACTTACCTCGGCTAGAAATTGGATTGGGACCAAGTCAAGTTGGTTTTTGGTGCTTGAAAAAATTTCAAGCTGAGTTCAAGCTTGCCCGAGCTCGACTCGACTTGGATCGAACCTCAACTTGAATCGACTCGGATCGATTCAGCTCGATGACTCAGTTATTTTGATATTGATGCTGCTCGCCGAGTGTTTGATGAAATGACTCAACAAAGTGTTGTTTCGGGTGCATACATTCTCCGTAGGATCAGTTGGTGGCGAGGAAGGAATGGATACGAAACAAAACACTAAAATAAAAAAAACTTTACATTATAAGATTTCCCCCATATCTTGATTTTGATTTTGCTCGCCGAGTGTTTGATGAAATACCTGTAAAGTGTTGTTACTGTTTTGCATTATGTGTGAATTTGAAGATGCACCCTATGTGTTTAAGAAAATGTCGCACAGGCTCGAACTGGCCCGCACTATTGACCAAATCGAGCCGAGCTGGCCAGTCAGGCTCAAGAACCGAGCCGAGCCGAGTTTGAGCTGGGGTTAGCTATTGGCGGAACTGTAAGACCCTATACCCCAGAAATCTGGTTTGTACACTGGATAGCCGTTGGTTGTAGGTTCATTGGCCTCGAGAATATTTTGACTTGATCATAATATTGTTCCATTATCAAGCCGCAAGCCGTATGTCAACCCGATGTCCGAATGTTAAGATACAGACTTAAACTTAAACAATCTGAAAAATGACCATTATGTCCTTATTTTAGGTGAGGCTCCGCCAACATCGAGTTTTCAAATCCGTTAGGTCGGAGAGCTTGACCGTTGTGGTCGTAGTCAAGTTACGGAGTTACTGACGAAAACGGCATGTCAATATGACACCTGGATTGTAAGTTACGCATCGATATGTACATGTATAGTTTAATAAAATAACTCAAATCACCTCGGTTTTTTTTTTAAATCCTTGGAATAGTTTTTGTTAAATCACTTACATAACATTTTGTTTATTGCCACCATAAGTTTAAACTTCTAAAATATTATCACAAAACATCCCATAACCCCCTTTTTAGCTAAAAGCCATTTACAAGTTTATAAATAGGTTAAACCTCTGTCACACATTTCATTTCCACCCTTTAGTTGAGGAAAAGAAGAAGAAGAAGAGGAAAAGGAGTAGTAGAAGAAGAAGAGATTGAGGTGAGTGCATATCTGTTTTAAGGGTGTACGTTGAGGTTTCTTTCAAACCCTAGCGCTGAAATTTCTGTTTAAGGGTAAAGAATTGCTGGATTTTGTTTAAGGGTTAGGGTTTTGCTGGATTTTCAGTTTTAAGGGTAAAGAATTGCTGGATTTTGTTTAAGGGTTAGGGTTTTGCTGGATTTTCAGCTTTTAAGGGTAAAGAATTCTTGGATTTTGTTTAAGGGTTAGGGTTTTTTGGATTTTCGGTTTTAAGGGTAAAGAATTGCTAGATTTTGTTTAATGGTTAGGGTTTCTTTGGATTTTCGCTTTAAGGGTAAAGAATTGTCGGATTTTGTTTAAGGGTTAGGGATTTCTTGGATTTTCGGTTTCAAGGTAAAAGAATTGTCGGATTTTGTTTAAGGGTTAGGGTTTATTTGGATTCTTTGGATTTTCGGTTTAAGGTAAAAGAATTCTTTGGATTTTGTTTAAGGGTTAGGGTTTCTCTGGATTTTCGGTTAGGGTTTGGATTTTCGGTTAGGATTAGACGATTCTTTGAAATTCTTTGTTTTAAGGGGAAATCGTCTTGGCTTTTTCTGTTTGAGGGTTCGGTTATTACTGGATTTTCTGATAGAGTTGGTTAAGTTATTGCTGGATTTTCTAAGTTAGTTGACTAGGTTATTAATGGCTGAGTAGATGAAAGTCATATATCTTTCTAATAGGTTCCCTCTTTGTCCCTTACAACGTCCGCCCGCTACCTGTTTGACAAATTGTTTCAAAGAAATATCCTTCATCCTTTTAATGTAGTTACTTCTTGAGAAAAAGCATGCTTGTAGCATGAAGTTTTATAGCAGAATAAATTCCGAATTGGAGTTAGATTGACTAAGTCATGTGCATATCATATGCATGAATCATAGTTGTTGTATCCTTGTATGCTTGAGAGTGACTGAATCATATCATGATGTGGTGATCATAGAGGGTTGTGGTGCGAAACACGATATGTTTATGATGAATATATAAACTGTCTAGATACATGTGGTATTAAATGAGACCCTTATAAGAAACTTAAATGTGGAACACCCTTATGAGGAACTTAAATGTGGAACTTAAATGTATGAGGAGACCACATGAGGAAGGTCGTCCTATGCTTGCCTTGAAAATCATGACATATTGTGCTTGTATGTGGGCTTATGCATATGAACATACGTTGTTATAACTTGAGTTGAACACCACACCGGAAATGTGTAATTCGACAGGACATGATTAGAGGGTCCATGGGTGAAAGTCCCTAAACCCCGATTGGTACCATTGGGAGCGACCAATGCTTAGACCGGGTGGAAGAACAGAGCGCTGACATGATGAAATACCAAAGTAGGCAGCGACTCCTACCGACTTGTGTCGATTGGTTTAGAGGTTTGACCTGACCTGCTTATGGGCAAGCAAAGATAGATTATGTGTGACGAGCTCGTAAATTGTCCGCTATCGTTTTGCCAAGCAACTTATGACTTCTCGCTGTTAGGCAGATAGTGAGGTTCAACACAAGTGGGTTAGACTAGTTCGGCCCGTGAATTATGTAGTCTCACCTCTGTAGTTGACCACGGTGGAAAAGTCTATACAAGTGGGTAGAATCCCACCTCTGTTTTAGACTTTGGTGATCCAATTGGGAAATATGAAAAGTTGTGGAAATGTTGAAAGCGTATGTATGTTACAAGTGGGTAGAAGTCCCACCTTTGTATATAAAAATGATTTGGAAGCATGTGCATTCATGTACATTAAATGAGCATGACATGAAACATGCATTTTCACGGCACACACGCATTTACTGGGCTTAATAGCTCAAGCTTTCCTTTCTATTTTTTTCAGGTGAGAGTAGGGAGCTGCAGCAGTAGAGGCTACAGACTCTAGTTGTCCTTTTTGCTTTGTACATATCAGTGTGTATTTTTTTGTAATACCCTGCATATGTACATCAGGTATAGTAAATATGACGTGGTTTATGTTTTGGTTTTGCCCTGATGTGCTTAGTTGTACACAGTAATATATATTGAATATGATGAAATTTGGAGAAATGCAACATGTTTATTGGTTTTACTTTCAGAAATCCTCCTTGTGGAGCCCCGCTTATGGGACTTAGTATATGTTATTTGAAAGTCCTAAGAATCGGAGTTCTACGGAGGCTGTCAATCAAAATTTGGTGTATAATAATCATGGATTACTAACACTAGATTTAGGGTCGTGACAGGAACTGTGCCGAGCTGAGCTGTGCCAAGCTCGACTCGGTTTGACTCATGTACAACTCTACTCATGGAGAATTCTAAACCTTATTTGCCATATCTAGAAACATCTCTAACAACATTTCCATACTATTCTACAAGCACGTCACAATCTGAGCATTGTCCTAAATCCATTCATCATATTTACTTCTTTTCATCCCATTTCTCCTATTGTTCTCCTTGGTTGTTAAGACTTGTATAGATTTAGAATACTGGCCATTTAACTTGATAGTGGATATTTGAACCCTCAAAAAGTTAGATGGATTTATGAACCTGATTTTTGCGTAGCCTTCATCTCTATTATAAATAGAGGTAATAAAAACCAGAAGAAATGGATGTACAATGCTTATAGAAGTAAGGGCTAATGCTTCTAGAAACTTGAATGCTTTAGCCACACAATCCAACACAATGCATACACAATACAAGATGCACCAATCAGCCCATACACCTTAACCAAATACTAGAAAGAACTACGATCACGTACACATCACCAACACCATTCACACATAGGCCATTGAAGAGGCAAGTACACTAGAAATAACCCTAAGTTTCTTAAAAAGCTATGAACATAAGAGAACATGAAAGAAAGGAAGAGAAGGTTTTTGATAGGTAAGGGAAAAGAAAGTGATTGGAACTTGATCGATTATCGCTCTAATACCATCTAGTTTGATGTAAGAGAGAAGAGAAAGTGGAAAAGAGAGGAGAGAAAGAAAGGGGAAGGAAGAGAGAGTTATTTTTAGACGCCCCCCACCCTCTTGCTTATATTTACTCAAATCATAAAACAATGTTTGGATCCAAATTTGGGACCTCCCTTTGGAATTTTGGATAAACAAAGTGTTCACAGAAATTGAGCTTGTATTGAAATGGTAGTGGAGATTGATCTACTGTTCGAATATTATGAGAAAATTCGTTTTGCTAGGATCTAAATAAGGAAGAAAAAACTGCAATTGGTGCCGAAAAATATTCGAATTAGAGTCGAAAATAATAGCATTTTTGTAAAGTTGCAGAAGGAATCTCAGGAGTTTGTTATAGGTGTAGAGGAAGATAGCTCGAGCTCATCGTTGATGGCAAATCAAGATGTCGAAGATGATGGAATGATAAATCATTGTGTTGTAAGTCCCTCATTGATGGGCAGAAAGGTAGGGGGAATAAAAGAGAAGAGGTGTTGATGCGTGGCAGTAATCAGGGTTGTACATGAACCGAGTTAGCTCAGTTAGCTCGCTCGACTCGACTCGAAAAAGCTCGATTCGAAACTGAGTTCGACCTGAGTCGAGTTGATTTTTTAGCTCAAAAAAATTTCGATCCGAGTTTAAGCTTGCCCGAGCTCGACTCGACTTGGATCGAACCCCAACTCAAATCGAACTTAGATCGAACCAGTTAGATGACTCGGTTACTTTAATATTGATGTTGCTCACCAAGTGTTTGATGAAATGACTCAATAAAGTGTCGACTGGTGGCAAGGAAGGCATGTATATGAAACAAATACCATTTTTTCTTGATTTTGATGTTGCCTATAGGGTGTTTGATGAAATACCTGTAAACAACTGTTGTTGTTTTGTGTACAGTAAGAAATTGAAAGTGCACTCCATGTGTTTGTGAAAATGCCGCACAAGCTCGAACTGGCCCAAGCTGCTAACCAAACTGAGTCGAGTTGGCCAGTCAGGCTTGAGGACTGAGCCGAGTCGAGTTCGAGCTGGGGTCAGCTAGTGGCCGAGCCAAGTTGTGCCAAGCTCGACTCGGTTCGACTTGTGTACACCTCTAGTATGATACCAATGTCAGTCACGGCCGAAGCTTTTCACGGGTGTGGGTCTCTTTTTAGAGAGAAGGGGGGGGGGGGGGTTGAGGTTGCTTTAAATGAGAGGTCGAGCAGTAAGCTTACTTTTCTTGTTTTAATGAAGGAGAAGAGAATGGTGACATGTGATGGTGACATCATAGAAAAAAAAAAAAAACGCCTTTTCAGCGTAATGAAGTTTCAAAAGGAACTTTTAATGTGGGCCTCTCATCGCATATGGAAGGTGTCTTGCGAGTGGTTTTGTTAGCACAACTGGGAGCCATACGCGTGGTTTGCTTCACATAGATGGGGGAAAGTTTAAGTGATGGCACGTGCTTGAAATTACTATATAATGATACGGTGGTTTGTCTCTTTCTATTCTTTTTCGACTTCAGATTGCTAAGAGAAAGAGAATATCTTCAGAAGCAATCGAACGTTTCCATTTCAAAATTATTGGAGGATTAGATAGAGTTTGGAGAGTGCAATGGGGTCTACATTGAGCAGCAGTCAGTTAAAAGTTTCGACCAAGCGATGATGATTCGTAAAGGTATAGTGTCGTCAGTGTCAGATCTACAGAGGCAAGAGGAAGATGAAGAGGCATTGACAGGGAGTTTTGCAAGGGTTGATCCAACAATTTCTCATAAGGTGAAGAAGAAAGAGAGGAGCTCAACAAAGAGAAGGGCAAGCGTAGTTTCTCTATCAAGATAATAAGTTGGAACGTGCATCATCTGGGGTGTCCATGAAAGAGGGTACAAATTAGGTATAATTGTAAACAATACAAGCCTTAAATAGTAGCTTCCAGGCAAGGTGTTTCGTATAGCCTTAAATGGTGGCTGTAACGGTCACTACCATTACCAATATGGGCATAGGCCTTAATGGCAGATACTAGGGGCATAACGACTGTTATGACCCCCGTAATGGCTGATTTTTTTTTTCCCTAAAAAGTTATGGAATAATATTTAAACAATTTAGAATAATATAAACATTTCAATTATGTATTCATTTTTTAAAACATGTTTATGATAGCATAATGGTCTACTCTTTGGTGAGAGTGTTGTATCTGGTTGTTTGGTGAAATTATGAACATGGTTACGTTTATCTAATATTTACTCCTCATAATCAAGCATTAGAACTAGAAATCAAAAAAAGGCGTAAATACAAATTTATTTATTTTTTGAAAAAAATGACCTTCGAAGCTTTTTATTCACCTAAATCGCTTCACTCTATGATTTTAATCCTAAAAAATATAGTAAGAGTGGTGGAAATCTGTTGTTGAATAATATAAGATTTGAAAGAAAGTTACGAAGTTAGAAGAGAAGGCACTTGTGTTTGGGAGGAGGGTTAATGCTAATTAAGGCGGCGATGTCTAATCTACATGTCTAGTACATGCCCTTATTTAAGTATCCGAAAGTGGTGGTGGAGAAGCTTGAAAAAATTTGGCGGGATTTCTTGTGGAAGGGGGCAAAACAAAAGCATAAGTTTCATCTTATGAAGTGGGATGAAGTGTGTTAGCTATGGGATCAAGGGGGAGCCGGTCTTAGGGTCTTGGGAGAGATGAATTTAGCGTTATTGGGTAAGTGGGTGTGGTGGTTTGGTATCGAAGATGATAGTTTATGGAGAGAAGTGGTGAGAAGAAAGTATGGGTTTCAAAAAGGTTCTTGGTGGATTCAGGGATCATTGTTGTATCGGGCATTGTTTCTTTGGAAAGCGGTGGCTTTGCTAAAAAATTAGGTTTGGGAAGGAGTGGGGGTTTCTTTGGGTAATGGTGAGGTGTTCAGATTTTGGGAGGATGTTTGGCTACATGATAAAAAATTGAGGGAGTTGCTCCCCCTTTTAGCAGGGATTTTGCAAGAGGTTAACTTGTGAGTGGCAAGGTGCTATTCTTGTAAGACCCGTATCCTAGTTCGTACTGTTCCGATGAATCCTGCGATCATTTCCATCGAAGTCCGGCAATCCGCGACTGATAATCGACGTTGCGATCGATCGTAAGTCGCATCCTTTAGATTCGAGTCAGTTTAACCCGAGACCTATATCATTGCGACCGCACCGTCGCCGCAGTTTGCCGCGACTCACGCATCGATCCGATACCCTGACTAGAAGATGTGAGTCGGCGTTTATTTCGAAGAAACGCTGCGCTTTCTCGATCCCAAGAGAATCTCTACACAATGTCAAATCAATCCCATCAATCAATCAATCACATCAATGTCAAGTACAAGCAACTCATGCTTTCTCTCTCCAAAGTCAACTCTTTCTCACCCTCTCTCTTACACACCCATACCTAGTCAAGTACCACTCCATCACCTCACATCACTCACCTCACATCACTCTCTCTCCCTTACAACCCTCTCTCTCCTTCTCATTCCTCCACATTCCCAAGCAAGGAAAAAAATCCCACGTTCAAGCCTTCCATGAGAGAAAAGTGATTTGTGACCCACCATTCCCATTCCAAAACCCATCATCCTAGCCATCCATTTCCCATCTCCACCATCAAAGAGGAGCACAAGGAGGGTAGCGTTCCAATGGACCGAAGAGATCAACCGGTGAGTGCTCCTATAGGCTAGTTTTTCATATTTTTATGAAGGGCCAAGTGAGGCCTACCGATCAATGGTGTGGATCTCACTTTGGACCCTAAGGTGTGGCCGATGGTCCACCTTGATTATCAATATCATTCTATGATGGGGCCATTCTCCATGGACCCCATCATGATGTTTACTTTCCTAGCTTGAATAGGGGTCATCGTGACCGTCTATTTTAGTGGAGAAGAAATCTCCACCGTTGGATTTGATTTAATGGGCCCACATATATTGGGACCCACTTGATGTATGTTGTAGATCATGAAAGGGAGGGCCCATAGTACCGGGGTCCCTCCATCACTCGGTCTTCCATCTCTCTCTCTCCCTTTCTTTTTCATTATTTTTGGTATGATGATATGACCATGTGGCCCACTTGGACGGACCCCACTTTGAGGTATGTATTGTACCCAAGTCATCCATAGGTGGGGCCCACTTTATATATGTGTTGTACTCACCCCACCTACCCTTTGGCGGCCCACCTAAACGGGGCCCACCTCCATGCATTTGTCTTCCCAAAAATGTCCAGACGCTGGACGTTGGATGAAAAACACAAATATTAGCTTGGTTTACAAGCTTTTTGGGTGGACCACGTGTGTAGCCCCACCTCGATGTATGTATTCAATCTATGCCGTCTATCTTAACTACCAACTCATTTTAAGCGTTGAGCCGAAAAATGAGGTTGATCGGAGCATCTGGTGGGCCATACCTTAGCAATCAGTGATCTCCACCGTTTAAAGTCCTCCAGATTTTTTTTACACGTTGAAATAGGCCCAATATTGGGCTTGATAGATTTGTTATGAGCCATGGAAACCAATGGCCGAGGTGGATTCGACTGAAGTGGACCCCCACACATGAAAACCTTAGAAAAAGGGGTTTTTCAATATATATATATATATATATATATATATATATATATATATATATAACTCAACAAAGAACAATCTTTCTTCTTCTTTGTCGAAGCGAGAGGGCTGGGCGTCTAACGTGTGCGGCAGAACCCACGGCTCCAGCCATGGGCCCCACCTTGATGTTTATTTGAAATCCAATCCGTTCATTAGGTGGACCACTGCCTGACGTGGGCCCCCTCCAAAAATCAGTCCAATCCAGCGCTCAGGCGGCCCACATCACAGGAAACAGTGTGAAATGAACTCTACCATTGAAATCCTTCCTGGGCCCACAGAAGTTTCGGATCGAGTTGAAAATTGTTTTAACCCTTCATCAAGGTGTGTGTGACCATATGAACGGGTTGGATGGTAAGTAAACATAATGGTGGGCCCCACATGGGACCCACAGTGATGTATGTGCTGCATGCCCACCGTCCAGACGGACGGTGGGGCCTATTTGATGCATGTGTTCGTCCGCACCGTCCTCCCTGGACGGTGTGACCCCCCTGCATGCGTGTGTGTGCACGTGTGTGTGCATGCGTGTGTGAGTGTGCACGTGTGTGCATGTGTGTGTGAGTGTGCACATGTGTGTGAGCGTGTGTGAGAGTGTATGTGTGTGTGTATATATATATATATATAATATTATATTATTAATATTGTGTATTATATATATTATATATTGTATTGTATTATTTATATATATATATATATATGGTGGGCCCTTATGAGACCTACTGTGATGCACGTATTGCATCAAATATGTCCATCCTTTTTAAAAGCTCGTTTTATGAGGATGAGCTAAAGAATGAGTCAGATCCAGTGGACCCCACCTTGGTTTATATAAGGCCCAAGTGTTTTAGGCCCACCTTATCATATTTTTGGCCGTTGTTGAGGCCCACCTGGATGTGTATTTACGGCCGTTGTTGAGGCCCACTTCGATGTGTACTTGTGGCCGTTGTTGAGGCCCACCTTGATGTGTAATTGTGGCCGTTATTGAGGCCCACCTTGATGTGTATTTGTAGCCATTGTTGAGGCCCACCTTGATGTACATAAGGCCCATGTGATTTGGCTGGCCCGTTGTTAAGGCGAACTTTGATGTATATGAGATCCATATTACAAGGCCCATTGTGATGTTTTCAAAGGCCCATGGGTATGGCCCATTGCAATGTACATAAGGCCCACTAATGCGGCCCACTTGATTTATGAAAGGCCCATATGAGGCAGCCCATTTGATGTATTTGAGGACTTTGGGTCGAGGCCCAATGAGATGTATATCGGTCCATTGCAATGTGTAATTTCCTATGGTTGGTGTAATGATACTTTATAGTGGGCAATGCCTTAGGAACAATGTTGGTTTGACGTCCACATTGTAAGGATAATGTTGGTTAAATGTTCGCATTACGACTCTCCCTAGGGCCATTGGTAGGCCCATACTTGTTGTGTGTAGGCCGTCTAGGCCCATCTGTGTTGTAAGGATAGTTCATCACCTTATAACATGCTTAGTGTAGCTCCATGATTCATACCCATACGCATCATATGTATGCTTGATATGAGGAATGTTTGGTTATAACATGAGCCGTTGGGCTAAGACATTTACGGGACTCCATATGAGATGGAGTGCAGGACATGAGCGCATGGTGCGCGAGATTCTTTGCATGTTTGTACGGTGTGATTCATGCATCTCGTATACATGTTACTTGATCATTGTACGCCCTAGCGACATCAGGGCCGTGGCCTCCATAGGCATATCGTGGATGGCTAGACGGACACCGGAAATGTTTGGTTCTAGCATACGGGCGCCATAGATGTTCCTGGGTGAAAATCCCTGAACCTCCGTGGCTAGGAGATGACTCCAACGTCGAGACCGAGTGGATATATGAGCGCACGAGGGCCGAATACCAGGAGGCCGCGTCTTCCACTGTGTTGTGGTAGGTTGAGAAGGATGTGACCTTATCCGCCTGAGTGAGGGGGTAATATCTAGGTTGAGTTTGACCAGCTTGAGGAATAGGTCCGCTATCGACGAGCCGGGCCTGATATTGGCAGGCAGATAGTGAGGTCTCTTTCACTTACTCAGTTGTGCGCTTGGATAGGGGCAACAAGCTGGCGTAGAGTAATAGACCCCGGTGATGATCCCAGAGATGAACCATACTGATATGTGGACTTATTGAGTAGGAGTTGCATACTCATCCATTCATTCATTCAGTATCCACTCGGGCTGGTGGTGCGCAACTATTTGTTACGTGTACCTTCGCGATGACAAGGATTTCGATTGGGGCGCACGACTAACTTGAGATCAGGAGTTTACCACATTGAGTCTGACTATCCAAATTTAGGTATGGGACTGGTTTAGATAGAAGTCCCTTGTGGTGGATCCTGTAGCCTGCGATACTACGTACTATCATCCCGACTTCACGTTCCTGCATGGTCACTTCATTCGCACCGCATATTACATTGCATCCATGATGCCAGCATTTTGGGTTACTATGTTTTTACGCTTATATGGCATAGATAAGATTGATAGTATTCGTGGCTTGTCAGGATTTGCATATTGCATTGCATCCTCAGCATCTGTTACTGTCTTATTATGTGTTGCATCGCATAGCCTTGGTACGGCTGATAGCACTCATGGACTTACCAGTATATTTCCGCTTACTCTGACATTGTATGATTCATAATCTTGTTAGTATTTCTGCTTATCCCGATGATGTATGATTCATGGGCTTTATGGTATACTTGGCACTTACCTTACACACACTCTCACCACCCTCTAAGCTTTTGTAAGCTTATGCACGATAGATGCGTGCAGGTGGCGTTAGGTTGCAGCAGCGTTGAGTTTGAAGCGTGCAGCTGTCCTCTGGAGCTTTGATTTTAATATATGTATTTCCCTTTCAGCGTTGTATTGAAATGATTATATTAGTGGATATGTGATGATGATGTTGCCTTTATGATTTGGGTATGTTTATAATTATGCTCCATTACAAAGAAAAAAAAAATTCATACTGAAAATCCTCATTGTAGGATCCCAAGATCGGAATCTGGCGTATGGGCGCTGGGAGCCGAGAATGGGGTACTACGAAGGCTGTCAGCGCTGGATTCGGCGATCGGGATTCTAGTGAATCCGATTTCCGGATTTGGGGCGTGACAATTCTTTCCAAGGAGATGAAGTTATTTGGGCTCCTCCTTTTAGGAGAAACTTAAATGAGGAACCTGTAGAGGAGTTGTTGAGATTGTTGGAAATGTTGTGCTAGGCGTGCCATTTGGTCTTACAAAGAGATTTGATGTGGTGATTAGAAGAAAAGTCTAGCAAGTTTTCAGTTAAATCTATCTACCAAATGATCAGTTGCAGGTTAAATGTCAACGGGGTTAGTCACACAGCTTAATCTTTGGAGATATGGCACTCCTCTGAAGATGGCTGCTAGCTTGGCTAGTGTGAACTGTGAAGTAACAAAGTGCCTACAGTCGACAATTTGTGCAAGAGAAAAATGATTCTTCTAAATGTGTTTTATGTGTTACCAGGATGAGGAATCAGTGAATCATCTTTTCATTCATTGCATAGTTGTAAAGAAAGTATGGGAGGGATTTCTTGGCATGTTTGGTTCTTGGTGGGTCATGCCCTGTTCCATAGACTCTTTCTTTTTGTCTTGGCATGGTAGGGGTAAAGGGTAGATCAACATGGCTAAAGACAAAACATGTTTCATTTTTTTATTAATACATTGAGCTATACTTGAATTAAAAAAAAATAAAAAAATTTGTTGAATTTGGGATGGTAAAATAGTGTGGGGTTTCTTTCATTTCTGCCTGATTTCTAAGAATGAGGATTCTTTTGTTGACTTCGAATGAAATTTGATTGAACATGGGGTTGGTTCTTCTTAATTTCTGGTTTTTGGTTGATATGATTGCATGGTGGAAAAAAGAACATGGTTATGTGAATAAAAATGCAATAATAAAATAAGTGCAATGTGCATGTGTGTGTGCATCATAGCTATCAAAATCATTCACCTAGGCATTTCAATGGTTGCACAACTACTAGGTGTATACTGTCCTGGTGGCCTAATACAATCATGTACAAAATTCATTACCTTGGAATGTCAATTTATATGACAAATTAAAGAAATTTGCACTTTTCCCTTGGGACTTGCAAGCTAGCCTTGGGCCAAGAATTCAAGAACTAGCCTTTTTTCTGGATTTGGCTTGATAACTTGATAGGATTGTATTCATTTGCTGATTCTCTCTCTTTTATTTTTTTAGCTGACATGGTTATTTTTTCTTTTTTATTCTTAACTCATCTTTTTTTGGAAACCAGTCAAGGCAGAAGTTGGAAATTGAGGATCTTGGCTTATTTGAATCCTCTGTTTTGATGTACCCCATGGCTTATTTTCCCATTTTTGGAATCCACTTCTATATCCCTCTGTCACCTCTATAGCTAGCTGTAGACACTTTATCAACATCTCATTAGTTTTATATATATATATATATATATATATATATATATATATATATATATATATATATATATATATATATATATATATCAATTTCTTCATCCTCAACTTCACCTAATCTTGTGCTATTTACATGTGCTCAAGTTTTTGATGTGTTTGTTTATCTATATGTCAGAAAGATGATCTTAGAACTGTGGTGTCCTATCTACAAGATAGTTAATCACACCCAAAAATTTCCTGCATAGGTCTTTAGGGATCGATCTATGTGCTAATTTATTTACTGTCACAAGGTATAGTTAATCACACAATCTTAGAATTGATCATTTCTTGATTGCTGAATTATAGTATCTTGATCTATTAGCTGTAATTGTGCTAATTTATTTCTACTTGTAAAAATCTGCATTTGTATGGCGCCCCCCCCCCCCCCCCCTCTCATGTACACAAACTATCGTCTGTTCTTGATATTAAGATATATCTATTTCAAATTTGGCCCTTCATTCAGACATTCAAATGGGAAAAAGTCTGCTGCATGGATTTGTAATTTGATTCAGACACTTCTTACATCTTTGGTTGCATTTTTCTCATCTTAAAAATGACTACAGGGTTGAAGAATCATAACACATCATCCCTTGCTTTATAATTATTCAAAACTATGCTGTCATGTTTTTCTTTTTTTCTGTTTTTTTCTCGATCAGGTTTTTGTACTCAATGTTCACATTGGGTGAATAACAATATTTTTGGAAGGGAATGTATCATATCTTTTGATTTATGGATATGCTTTCACTGGGATTATTGGCAGCATTAATGTAATATAAATAATCTTTTCATCTGAATTTAATTTCAATCTTTTCTTATAATTACTTGGGAGGAATGATGTCAAATGCCTATAATCAAATGCCTCCAAGTCAATGATACCCCCAAATTAGGTTTTACCAACAGATTAATGTTGAGATCCAATGGACTTGTAATATAAATCATCTTGTGCCGAACTTTAAACACTTAGCATGGGTCATATTATTTACTTCTGGTTTACTCTATCTAAGACTGATTTAAGTGGATATCTTCTATGGCTTGGAGCCTAGGACTACTACTAAAAATGTCAAAGGTTTCAGAGAAATTGTAATCCTTGGATGCCTAGACAAATGTCGCAAAAGGATGGTATTGAAATCTGGTGAAAGAGATTTGGATATTTGTCCAGTGAGTGGCCCTCTGTCTACCAGGTTCTGCATTTTTTGTTTTGGTTTTCTTTAATGAAATCCTTCTTGATTTCTAATTAAAAAAAGGTTGTGGCTTCACAAGATTGGCCAGAGGTCATTAAGTATGCTGGTTTGGTTTGGTTTGTGCACAAGCTCATCGCTGGGAGCTGATCCAAGATCTTTTTAAAGTCTGGCAAGCTCCTGTACAGGGCACCGTTACGGGTGGCATGATCAAGTATTGTCTCTTATTTTCTTTGAGCTTTTAAATAAAGTGGTAGATTTATTATTTATGATTGATGTGCTCTTGTGGGTTTTCACACGTGGCCATCTTAAACAAGATCTATTTACTGTAGCTGCTTAAAATAAAGAGAGGGATTTTAATATCACTCACTGTTCTTTTAAATCCAGGGAGCTTCTGATTTCTTTCCATCGGGCAACTGGGCAGAAACCTCAGTTTTTAAAGGGATATGTCCTTCTCTGTTTTTGTTTGTTATATAATGTCAACTTACCTTACCTTTCCTGTAAATCTTGATAGTTGCACTGAATTCAGATTTCTAGAAATACATATAAAAAAAAACAAGAGTTACATTGATTAATAAAACTTTAAATGAATGGAATGGGTCATAGGTGTTTCAAGTTAAAGCCACAACTGGGTATGAATAGTACTGAAGAATAGGACACTTGTGTTTGTATTTGTCCCCTGAAGACAATGAAGACGTTCTGTGAAACCATCTTCAATTTTGAATAAGATATGGTTGATATTTTTGGGTTTAGATTCATCTCGCTATCACTGTAATGGAAGATCTGCAAGGGCTTGAAAAGGTGATTGATTTGAGAAGGTAGTTCTTGTTTGCAGGCACCACAAGAACACAAGGAGCTGATGAGTAAGACTTCGTCCAGGCCTTCTCAAATGCCTGTCCAAATTGCACCGAAGAAATATAAGACTTCTTCAAACCCACACACACACACACACACACACAAAAAAAAAAAAAACACATGCCTATTAGTCTATTACATTAGAAATAATTAAGCCAATGGATTTTCTTTATGTATCTTTGCTTGGACTTCATGCAGGTGAAAAACATGGAAGCTCGGATGAAAGAAGATATAATAGCTGAGGTAACACAATCTGGTGGTCGATTGCTATTCCATCATGAAGAACTTAATCCAGTGTCGAAGCATTCCAGTGTAGAAGGGTACTGGGAGAACATTTTATTAGATGATGTGAAGACGCCTGCAGAAGTATTTGCCTCTCTGAAAGCTGAAGGCTACAATATTGAATACAAGAGGATACTGCTAACATGAGAACGAGAAGCCTTATTGACAGATATTGACTCAATCTACTCCTGTCAAGATGAGTATGGATCATGTATCAGACAGCTAGCAACTATTATCTGTTTTACGGTTAACTAAGATTTTTTTTTTCTGTTAATTTCAGGTGATGTAATCTAACTGAAGGACTTTTTCTTTCCTGCAGATCTGCAGGTTGCCATCTTTTTCTGTCACACACTGGTTATGGGGGAGCTGCTTATGCAATAGCGATCACTTGTCTTACACTGGTTATGGTGTGCCCTGCCATGATGTATGCGTTTTATCATATGGTATATTCATTTTCTAAGCTCATTTTAGGTCATGAGCTAAAAAATAAGGCAGATCCAAATCTCAGGTGGACCACACACAGAAAACAGGAGTGATTAAAACTTACAGGGAGCCACAAGTTCTGTATGAAACTGATAATTGTGTTTTAACTTCATTAAGGTGAGGTGACCTGACAAGAGGTTGGATGGTGAATAAACATGATAATAGGCATTAGGAAGTTTTTATTGGGGCCATTTAATCACTGCCATTTACAGTAGTGTGGCCACCTGAGATTTGGATCTATTTCATTTTTTAATTCATCCCCTAAAATGAGTATTGAAAAATGGATGGAAGGTTTAGGTCAAACAGAGATGGGATTCATTAGTGACCCCTCCAGTACTAGGTTGGTCTGGAAATGCTCCCACCATTGTGGGGATGCTGATTGCCTACTGACCCATCACGTGGGGAACACCATAATGTATGTGTTTTATTCAGGCTATCCATCCATTTTGTCATATCATTTTAAGGTGTGAGCCCAAAATTGAGGTAGATCCAAAGCTCAAGTGGACTGCACCACCAAAGGAAATAGTGGGAATTGAACGTTAACCACTGAAAACTAATTTCTTTTTGCAAGCTTCAAGAGAATTTAGTTAACTCAGAACATATTCCTGTGTCCTTTACAAGAAAAGAAAGTGGTTTTTACATTCAGAATTGTTTTCAGTCCTTTGGAGAGTGAGATGGAAGTTTAGTTGGCCTCATATGTTGGCTCAAAAATCAGAACTTCAAGGCTATTTACTGCAAGTGGTTTCAATAATTTCACCTGGAAAAATAAAAATAAAAAATAATTTAAAAAAATAAAAAAAGATTGAAAAAGCTGAGTTGTGGAGTAGGTTTCCCAGAGATTTGGTTTGGCAGACAGTGGGCTAGAGTGCTAACGGCCATCAATACAGGAGCAGGCCCTTCATTTCATGGTAGTCCTTCGCTTCAGCCTACAGAAACAGTAGACTACCTTCTGTGGTAGCCCCAAAATTCACATCCATTTCTCTAGTTTCGAAGGTGACATTTTTGTGTAAGGGAGAGAGATTCAAGCAACTCCAGCTAAATAACAAAAATAAAATAAAATAAAAATAAAAAAATAAAAAAATAATAATAATAAAAAAACCTTCATAAAATGCTTCTTATATTCTGTAGTCCAAATGACAGGGACTTGTTGAGGCCTTTGAAATTGGAGTGTGAACTTCAGTGAGGGGTGCAGTTTGCCTGTTGTCTTTATCCTGTAATTTGGGCAAACATCTTTGGTAATTGTTACATGATTATTTTGAGCGGCAGTCATTTGATTTTGCTTTTTGCTTTCTTTTTTTTTTTTTGCAAATTTGCAGGCGATATTTTTTTCTAATCACATTCAAGGGCAGCTGGATGTGATGCTTGTTATGGAGCAATAATGCCTAATTCTTTTTCTTATTTTCTGGCATAGGTCGCAATGTATAAGAGATTATATGAAAATGAGCTTAAATCTCATGCTTTGGCACTAATCTTTGTGCGTCTTCATTGATCCTAAATGACAATCCATTTCTGTGCGGGTTTTGTTTCATGATCCCAAGCACAAGAAAATTTATGCAATTGAAGGTCTAATGACCGGGATTTGCTAGGTGCACATGCAGGTATAAGGCAACTAATCTTGAACTTTTTAACTCTTTTTATTTATTTATTTAATGGACAGATGTTGTCATTTGATGGCCATCAGAAATGAACTAATTTTTTTATATATTTCAAAGTAGATGCTTGGGCTGCATTTTGGTAGTATTCTTCTTCTGTTGATAAATTAAAAAATAAAAATAAAAATTTATTCGGTTTCTGTGATGCAGGTCTTTGTAGGAACTTTGATTTATTGCAATATGTTATAGCATGTAGTCTGTGCTTCTCAATTCATCATACTAGTTTTCACAACTTGAAATAAGTTTGCATGAATTTCTTATTCCTTAATTCAAATTCATGAGGGTCTAATAGACGACAAATAATGACCTTTTCTTGTTGCCTAAAGTTCATGAATGCATACATCTGCATGTTTACTAGTTTTTCTTTTGAAAATTTGTTAATTTGGATTTCATCTCTGATCAATCCCAGGTGTAATATATTAGCCCAAAAGTCTGTCCGGATGTACTTTAGAATGAGAATTGAAGAGAATGAGGTATGACCCATGTGCAATATGCTTGAGAAATATTAAGACAATTTAGCATGAGTCACATCATTTATTATTATTTTATTATTATTATTATTTTCTTTTGAGTTTGATGTAGTGGGATTCCATAGCACTTTCTATTTCATGTCGATGTTCAAATGCCCGGCCTTAACAGTGGCAACACTGGAAAAGTTAAGAAGAGGTTTTCTATAGCATGGTAAGGAAGAGAAGAAGAAATTTCATTTGGTCGATTGGAAGGAGGTGTGTAAGCACGTACAAGAAGGCGGGGCTAGTATAAAAGACCTTAAGAGTATGAATTGAGCCCTCTTAGGCAAATGGACTTGAGGACTAGGGAGGGAGGACGGGGCCCTCTGGAATACGTTAGTCAAGAAAAAGTATGGGCGTTTAGAGGGGAGTTGGTGGACCAAGGACTTATCCAACCACAGAGCTTCGGTGTTATGGAAAGGGGTGCCATCCATTGAAGTTAGGAATATCGACTCTCATCCTGAACTCTCGATCTGCTCGATCGATGTCTTATTCGGGATATTGGAGTACCACGTCGTTGACCTCCTCGTTGATGGATCTCCCTCTCCTTTGGTTCACTGTCGGCAGTATCTCACGATCAGTGCAATTACGAGTTCCCACACCTGTTGGTGGCGGGTCACCGCCATGAACACGGAGTGGCCCTAGGGCCTCCGTCAAGCGATTGATGACAGCTTGCAGCCCTTGCATGACTTACCGATTCTCTCGTTGTGCTGCTTCGAAAGTCGTCGCCGTTAAAGGCAAATTTCATGGAGCACCATCCATGGGTTTGTTGCCTAACCCGTATTTAGAAGTCATAGATTCGAGGAGAAAGATTGGCTCTAATACCAAACTAGCGCATGAGAGGATGTGTTGAGGTCGAGCATCGTCTTCCTTAGGGGATAACTATTCTGAATCCACAGAACTTCTCTAGACTCCTCACAAAGATACATCGAATCCACAAGGAAAATAAAAAAAATAGAATAATTTTTAGAAATTTGTAATAAATTGATTAATCATTAAAACGAGCTTACAATCTTCTTAAATAATGACATGAAATATAGGAAGAAGTTTCAAAATTAAACTACAACTAAAACTAGTAGAAATCATGACTTACTATAAATAGTAAGCTTACTATTTATAGACGGTCGTTGACAATTTGATTCCCCTATCAACAGTTTTGGTATTGCTGGAATAATACATGCTCATAATCATTTGGAAGGAATTGAGATCAAAGAAGGCGTCTCATCCGTGGCCATGATGACATTGGCGCCTTATTTTGTCGGGCTCGTGAGAATTGTAAATGCTCCCACCATGCAGAAGCACCGAATTTTAATTTAAACATTACTAATTTCACCTTTTTATACTTTGACACGTTCATATAATCAAAATATATTTCTAGTTCGACTAACCAGTCGAGCAAATCTTTTATGCATAATAAACCATTAAAACTAGAAAGTTTGGCTTTGCCTCGATAGTCTCTCCCAGCATGATTTAGATAATCGCCTTCATGGATTGGTCGTCGGGCAAAGCCTTCATTAAGGTCTTCGTCTCTTAAGCTCGAATCACCTGGTGTAGCTTTACGATTTATCATTGGTAGTGCTCTACGGAAATCGGGTTATGCCTTACGGCAACCACAGGCGGTGGAGCATCATCTAGGGTTCGGGACAGAAGTAATGCATACGCAAGACGGTCGAGTGTCGCATACAACCCTTGTATGGTCAACTGACTATCTCGGTGGAAAGCTTCCATTCTTTCCGAAAGATAATGAATCTTTGAATTACCGTCCACAGGATTTTGGTTTATACCTTTGTTGTTTGCCATTGGCCCGAGGGGAATCCTCACTTTGATACCAATTGACGCAGGGATGAACGTGATGAGGTCGATCACCGTCTTCCTCAAGGATAACTACTCTGAATCCATGGAGCTTCTCTGGACTCCTCAAAGAGACTTCTCGAATCCATGAGGAAAAGAACAAGAAAAATAGAAATAAATTCTAGAAAATTCGTAATTTGATTGATGATTGAAATAAACGAGTTTACAACCCTTAATATAAGGATACTAAGCAATGGGAGAAATTTCAGAATCAAGCTACGACTAAAACTCCTAGAATTCGCAACTTACTATAAAATAGTAAACTTGTATTTATAAACGGTTGTGATGTCTACTAGTGCGTAAGGTTTTTGGACAAAAATAGTAAGTTTCATATTTGGCTTCACCACACTGTTCTCCTAATTATTCTAAGCACTTTTCACGTTGGGCGCAACTCCTAAAGTCCAATGGATGAAGAATTATAATCAAACTAAAACTTACTATTTATAATAAAAACGAAATTAAAATAGGGAAACGACTGTTGATCCGATGGTATTTCGCAAATCTGGCTTGCGCAACCAGCATAACGAGGTTGGGTAGCTAAAGTAGCTTGTCCTACCCTAAAATCATATATTTTACACCCGATGACTCATTTTGAATTATGAGATACGCCGGATTTAAGGTCTGACGGTCCGGATCACTTCTGTCATCTACCGGACCTTTTCTAATACATCTTGGCCATGAAACTGTCCCTGACCCACTCTACATCAATCAGGCTAATGCTTCTATTTTCATTCTGTCCCAAGAATAATCTCATGAACGGTTCGATGACATTTATCATGTTGGACGTAGGCTAGTAGGGCCCACTGGTTAGCAATCACTAGTGGGTGGGTCCCATATGTTTAGGCTTCTTCCGCCTTTTCCTTTCTGTTAAGATTTCAAATTCATTTTTGAATTTGATTTTGAATAAGAGATAGAGAAGACCGGATAATCTGGTCTCATCTCATCTTCTTCTTTTCCTATAAAAAGGGATGGCTTTTCTCTCGTAAAGTGCAATCAATAATAAGAAATATTGAGAGTATACAGAAAGATATAGTGTGCACAGTAATCTGTCTATTTTGGCTTGTCCTTGGGATGATCTAATCTATAGATCATGATCCGAGGCCACCTATACCGTAGGATCAGAGGTGTGAATAGATCAATCTACTCCAGTAGTAGATAGGTGGGCCGTGGGAGCGTTAATCGTCTGCTTTGTGAGGGTTCCAAAACTCGTGTAGACCGTCAGATCTTGAGGGCTCACCTTCCACGCTTCCCTACAGTGGTATCAGAGCGTTCAGCGACGGATCTCCATTTATTTTATTATTATTATTATTATTATTATTTTGCTTGAATTCCTAATCATAGCTTTCAAATGGTGTGTGCATGTGTTATATTTGGACTGCTTTGGATAGTACCCACTGCCACGGCCTGTCAGTACGGACAATCTGGATTCCTTTTTTTTTAAGGAAAAAAAAAAAAAAAAAGCCTGGCATGCATTTTTTGTGACCATGGCTGTCAGTTTGTAGCCCATAACATGAATGGGCCATATACAAAATTGAATAGATATTGTGAATGACAGCCTGGTATCATCCACATAAGCCATGTACAAAATTGAATAGAAATTGTGGAATTATGTTTATTATTAGCCATTCATTTTGCACATGGGTCCCATGATCATTTTGTCCCTCCAATGTCCATGTATGTCATCCACCATATTTTTTTCTTAGCCACTCGCCATACATCCATCGTGACCTACACAACTAAATTAGGAGACATACCCATCAATATAGCTGTTGGTGACGTATCTCATCACAACAAGCTACGAGTGACGTATCTCATCAATATAGCCGCTGGTGACGTATCTCATTACAACTACCTACTAGTGACGTATGTCATCTGGTGACGTATCTCACCGTACGTGCCAATAGATTGTTGTATTGACCAGCCATATAGCTGCTGTACACGTGGGAAGCTGATTGGCTGGTGTACATCATACCAGCTATATAGCTGCTGTACACGTGGGAAGTTGATTGGCTGCTGTGCATCATACCAGCTATATAGCTGTTGTACACGTGGGCAGCTGATTGGCTAATGTACATCATACTGGGAATATAGCTGTTGTACACGTGGGTCTATTAACGAGGTACGTGTTATATCCAAACCGTCCATCCATCTACCGAGCTCGGATTTAGGCTTGAGAAGATAAATAAGACAGATATAATTATCAAATGGACCATACTATAATATGCAGTGGGGATTGAACGTCTACCCTGGAAACGTCTATGATGAGGATCACCTTGAAGTCTGTGTTCTAAATCCACGGTGTCCATCCGTTTTAAAAGAACTATAAGCAACTTCCAGAGATAAGAGAGAGGGAATGGCTTCATGGGTTGTGCCACCTCTCTCTCTAATCTCAGCCGTTGATACTTTCTCTCTCCAATCTCAACCGTTGATGCTTCTAGAGATAAGAGAGAGGGAATGAATTTATGGCTTCTCGTGGGATAGATCCAGATCGTCTATCAAGATGCAAACAAATCAGTGTAGTCACCTCATATGGTGGGCCATGAGTACACGAAAGATCTCTGATCCGATGGTTAGGATATCGTGAAACAAGTATGTTAAATTTTGGGCTAAAGCACATCAATAGAATAGCCCATTACTTGAGAAACTGAGTGGATTTCACATGTATATCTTGTGGGCTCATGTAACTTAGGCAAGCACAGACAAGTGAAGTCCTGTGTGCAGTAGATGCATGTATGCTTGTGTTATATATGGGCCTTGGGATTGGCATACTGCTTAGGTTTTCAGTTTTGTACAAGCCCATTTTTCAATGATCTAGGCCGTTGAGATTGTTAGTCTCACTATCGATCGCCCCTGAAATAAATATATCCTAGATTGAATAATCCTATCATCTAATAAAATGAAGGGATTAGATTCTTACATCAACTGGATTATTGACATATGGGATATACAAAGTGGGGCCGATAATGTTAACTGTTGGATCAATAAACTTTGGTCCAGTTGCCCACTTGGAGTAACCCAAAACTCTACAGCTTTTTTGCAAGTAATATGTATATTTCTCTCTCTCTCTCTCTCTCTCTTTCTTTTTTTTTTTTTTTTGACATGTACATATATATGCATGTGAATGTGATTTCCTTTATATCATTCTATTCACTAGTGATCCAAGTATCATTAGTGATTGAAACGATCATCAACTATGATGATCAATGTTGATGAAAGGATCCATCATCAACAATGATCATTAATGGTAATGATCGGATCCATCACTAATGGTCATAATCACAGGTGATGATTGAACTCTCTTTATGGCTATGCACTTCAAATTTTATTTTATTTTAATCTGATAATAATGATTATATGTGTGATATAATTAGGCCTAATATGATTAGATTTAAGCTATTTTTTTCATTGGAATATAGAAAATTAGTGTTAGAATGCTCCCTACACATAAATAGGTTGTGCATAACCTGAGTGAGAGTTAATTCTCCTCCACCAAATGATGCATGCAACTAATAATGGAAGGTTGCACGTTATACAAATTTATTCTTATTAAAGTATTAAACTCATCGTAATGTAGAGATGGCCACCAAAGCATTAATCGCTGAACAGCTGAAAGGACAACATTTCGATGGTAACAACTATGAAGAATGGTCCCGCGTGATGCAAAGCCTTCTGTACGAGGACAACATATTGTACACACTTGATGAGGTTCAAGAGGAACCCATACTGCCGGAAAACGAAAATTTAGGAGAACATAGGGCTGCAATGACCCGCTACAATAAGTGGCGTAAACAAAATCGTTTAGTCCGTAATGTCCTTATTAGCAATATGCACAAAGAACTCATACCTACGTATGAAGTACATGATACCACTAAAGGAATTTGGAAAGTACTGATAAATACTTATGCGCAGAAGCCAAATGCGAGAGTTCGGGCAATGTAATTAGAATTCCAAGAGTATAGGATGCCAGTCGTCTGCCCCATCAAAGATCATATCTGTAAGATGGAGCAAATGATAGGTGCCCTTATGAATGTTGGGTGTAAATTGACTGAAAATAAAAAAATAATAGCAAAGCACCATTTCTTGCTTGAATCTTGGGCCCTAATCAAAAGCATTCTGAACCATACTGATTCTATCACTATGTTCAAAGACTTTTGTGGCCACGTGGTACGTGATGTTGAAACGAATGTAATTCAGCCAGGATCGGCCAAGGCCTTTATAATAGAGACTTATAAACAGAAAGCTAACAACAAACGGTTCAAAGCTCATAAGAAGGTGAAAAAAATAACTAAGAATAGAAGACCACGACACCTCCTCCAAATCTCAAGAAAGGGAATGGAAAGAAGACGCAGAAAAAGACAAATATAGTTTGCTTTGTTTGCGGAAATTTTGGCCATTATGCTCGGCAGTGTGCTCATAAAAAGACGATAATTTCTCAGTCACTAGATACTTTGTATGTAGGCTTTTGTTTTGAAATCTTTCCTTTGATATTATATCTAACGAATAGATTTTGGATTCAGACGCAACGAAGCACGTGTCGTGGAGTCGTCGAGGACTTGAGGAATTTCGGCCTGTAGCCAAGAGAAGTTACAAGGTGTATATGAGAAATAATGATGTTGAAGGCGTACTAGGGATTGACGTTTTACATCTTCGTACGCGTATAGGGCAAACAATAATCCTCCGTGATATTCTTTATGCAGCGGGGATGCGTCGGAATTTAATTTATGTTTCTAAGTTATTATATGATGGTTTTGATATTCGATTTTCCGGGATAAGAGTTTCTTTAAGACTAAATGACTTCATCTTTGTATGGAAAAATTTAATTTCAGATTTATTTATTCTAGATGTAGATAGTGATAATGCACTTCTTGCTTTATCTGCTATGTCAAATGAAATTGTAGTATTTGAATCTCAAAATTGGCACGCGAAGTTAGGTTACATTGGAAATGATCGTATGATAAGACTAGTACGTTCTGGTCTGTTCGACTCCTTATCCAAAGTTGATTTGTCATTTTGTGAACATTGTGTGTTTGGGAAGACTTCAAAGAAACCATTTCCTAAAGCGGCTAGGTCCAAGGGCACACTAGAGATAATCCATTCAGATATCTGTAGGCCCTTCAATGTACATGTCAAAAATGGATGTTAATACTTTGTCACTTTTATTGACGATTACTCGTGCTATGGATATGTATATCTTATCTCACACAAATTTGAGGCTTTTGATTTTTTTCTTAAATATAAAGCCGAGGTGAAAAATCAGCTTTAAAAAAATATTAAAATCCTTCGATCTGATAGAGGTGGCGAGTATACATCTGAAATGTTTAAATCATATAGTAAAAACGTTGACATAGTTCGACAATACACAATGACTTACACTCCACAAAAAAATGGTGTTGCAGAGAGAAGGAATAGGACACTATTAGACATAGTTAAATTGATGATGGCACAAGCTAATCTCTCTACCACATTCTGGGGAGACGCACTCGTAACAACCGTCTACGTCTTTAATAGAGTCGTATCTAAATCCATTCCTAAGACCTCATATGAGTTGTGGTCTAGGAGGATTCCTTCTCTAGCCAACCTACGCTCTTGGGGATCTTTGTGATATGTTTTGCTACTTACTCCGCATAGAGGTAAACTTGATAGTAAAACCATTGAATGCGTGTTCATAAGGTATCCTATGCATTCAAAGGCATACGTTCTAGTTTATGAGGACCATAAACGATTGATTGAGATAGAATCCAGGGACATGACCTTCGTTGAAGATAGATACCTGAGCCGAATGCAGTAAAAGGTTCCAATAGAACTTTTTGAAATACCCGATGTATCTCAGGAGAGTGGGAATTCTGCTTCTTAAAATGATGACGCTTATATAGTTCGTCAGGATAGTGGGAGGACATCTCAACAGGCTCCTGAGTTATATCGAAGCGAAAGAGGATTGATTCTCTGAAGATACTTCGATATTGAGGGACAAACATTCTCTTACGTTGCGGTTGATGATGATGAACCTGATTCGTATCAGGATGCATTGTTATCTTCTAACTCAGCCGATTGAGTGAATGCTATGGACGAAGAGATCACTTCCATGGAGAAGAATAAAGTCTGAGAACTTGTTGATCTGTCTTCCAATCGCAAAGCGATAGGTAGTAAATGGGTACTAAAGATAAAAAGAAAGGCAGATGGAACAGTGGACAAGTACAAAATACCATTAGTTGCTAAAAGTTTTACACAAAAAGAAGGCGTTGATTATGAGGAGACTTTTCACCTGTTGCAAAGTTCTCCTCAATTCGCGTGATCTTGTCCATTGTCGCAAGTTTAAATTTAGAGTTATATCAGATGGATGTAAAGACCGTAGAGGTAAACTTGATAGTAAAACTATTGAATGCGTGTTCATAAGGTACCATATGCATTCAAAGGCATACATTCTAGTTTATGAGGACCATAGACGATTGATTGAGATAGAATTCTGGGACGTGACATTCGTTGAAGATAGATACCCGAGCCGAATGCAGCAAAAGATTCCAATAGAACTTTTTGAAATACCCGATGTATCTCAGGAGAGTAAGAGTTCTGCTTCTTAAAATGATGACGCTCCTATAGTTCGTCGGGACAGTGGGAGGACATCTCAAAAGGCTCTTGAGTTATGTCGAAGCGAAAGAGGATTGATTCCCCGAAGATACTTCGATATTGAGGGGCAAACATTCTCTTACGTTGCGGTTGATGATGATGAACCTGATTTGTATCAGGATGCATTGTTATCTTCTAACTCAGCCGATTGGGTGAATGCTATGGACGAAGAGATCACTTCTATGGAGAAGAATAAAGTCTGAGAACTTGTTGATCTGTTTTCCAATCGTAAAACGATAGGTAATAAATGTGTACTAAAGATAAAAAGAAAGGCAGATGGAACAGTGGACAAGTACAAAATACAATTAGTTGCTAAAGGTTTTACACAAAAAGAAGGCATTGATTACGAAGAAACTTTTCACCTATTGCAAAGTTCTCCTCAATGATCTTGTCCATTGTCGCAAGTTTAAATTTAGAGTTATATCAGATGGATGTAAAGACCGCATTCTTAAATAGTGACTTGGACGAAGAGATATACATGCAACAATTCATGGGTTATGTGAACAAAAAGCATCCAAAGAAAGTCTGCAAGTTGTTGAAATCTATCTATGAGCTGAAACAATCTTCAAGACAGTGGTACATGAGGTTTCACTTAGCCATTACCACTTTGGATTCACGATGAGTGAAGAAGATCATTGTGTATACATGAAACGGTCTGGAAGATCCTTTCCGATACTATCTCTATATGTAAACGATATCCTGCTAGCTGGTAATGACATGCAATTATTGATATTGACTATTCTCGAATATTGAGATAAAAGACCTCGGTGAAACCAACTTTATTCTTGGGGTAAAAATCATTAGGGATCGCCCTGAGAATTTTTTAGGCTTATCTCAAGCCACCTATATACAAAAGATCTTATAGTGGTTCAAGATGGAAAATTCAGAAGTTGTTGAAACCCCTATGGATAAAGCTACCAAGCTAGATAGAAAATCGTGTCCTCAGATTGAAGCCGAGAAATTGAATATGTCCTCGGTACCTTATGCAAGCACAGTAGGGAGCTTAATGTATGTTATGCTTTGCACCAGACCTGATATTAGCTATGCAGTTGACATAGTCAGCCGTTATCAGAGTAACTCGGGACAGTCTCATTGGTAAGCCGTCAAATGTATATTCCGCTATCTAAGAGGAACGAAAGACCTAATGTTGTGTTATGAAGGCACAAGCCTCGAGCTCAAAGGATATTCTGATGCTGCTTGGGGTAATGACGTCGATGATGGAAAGTCTACTTCAGGATATGTATTCTTACTCGGAGGAGGAACTATCTCATGGTCGAGTAAAAAAAGACATCCACAGCTCTTTCATTCTTTCATCTATGAAAGCCGAGTACATTGCATGTTGTGCTGCAGTTCTGGAGTGTGTATGGGTTCACAGATTTCTATTGAGTCTAGGTGTTGTACCGAGTGTTCGTCAGCTCATATCGCTGAAGATAGACAATACTTCTGCCATTGACTTGGCAAAGGACCCTAAACACCACCAGAAGTCTAAGCACATTGAGATCGAGTATCATTACGTCCATGATCAAGTGAGAGATAAGAAGGTAGCCCTCAGCTATATTCCTACTAAGGAGATTATGGCTGATTCTATGACGATACATATGGCTAGAGATCTATTTTAGGTTCATGTTAGGCAGATGAGATTGAGTAAAGCTTGAGTGATGTACTTGTTCTGTAGTACATTTGATCTTTCATTAATGAAAAACACATTCCATTTATTTAGTATTAAACATTAATATAAACTAGGTAAGTAGATCATCAACATTTACCTTGAGATCATGTAGGATTTCTATTTTTTGTCGGCAGGCTGGTCACTCACTCGCATGGGTTGACCAACCTTGAATGTACAAGAGAGGTACATTTGGGGTCATGTTTATATATTGGGGTATGAACTTCTCTTTATTGTGAATAATAAAGGATGAGGATATGAGTGAGTTGTATCCGCCTACAATCTTTTAAGATTGAAGATGAGATTGATAAAGTCGAATAACATAATAGCACCGTTTACTTTTCATGCGATCAATGTTATAGCCTGAATTTATAGTCAGGTTATGAGGTTATGAGATGAGTCGTACCTCATGTAGAATGACCTGCATATTGTAGACCCGACATTCACCTAGTATTGTTACTTTACGATGTGGATTGTAGCCACGTGTTGGGACCTTTTTATCTACAGATTGTTTCGATTCGATCCAATCATTGCAAAGTGCGAGTAGCCAGCTCCGTAGGTGACTTTTTTTGTCCTTAGCTACCCTCTTCTTATGTATATGAGGATGAGATTGAGTGTCGCTACTTTAGTGTACTATCACAAAAGGTCCTTGATTGGCCATACTCAGTTAAGCTAGGAAAGCGGCTTGATTAATTCTAAATTACACATCTGCGTGGGGAAGATCCCGTGACAGCTACACCAAGTTTTTTGAACTATAAATACGCATTTGAAGACTTATCCGCCTGCAGTATCGAGTTATTTTTATTAGACTTTTGCAAACAATATTTTTCTTAAAAAGCATAAATATATAAGTATTGCTTTAAATTGGTTTTAGTCGAAGTTTGTGAAAAATCAAGTTTTCAAAATAACTCGATAAGTTGGATAAGTGCATATGTTGGCCGAGTACTCCAGATCGGGAGTTAACTCCATCCGGTGTGGTCATGTGGACTAAGACAGGCATTGAAAAGCTTGGGTTATTGAGTACTTGTTAGGTGGTCACTTAGTACTTAATCACCTGTGAGAAAATTACGGTGATCCAGCTGATCCCACGCCTCTGATTCTTTTGATCGCGATATTTGGTCTTTGATTGTTATTGGGCGAGTTAGATGGACAAATTTTTGTGCTTATCCCACAATGTGATTGAGTGGGAGATGTTGGACGTAAGCCAGTGGGGCCCACTGGTGAGCAATCACTAGTGGGTGGGTCCCATATGTTTAGGCTTCTTCCGCCCTTTTCCTTTCTGTTGAGATTTCAAATTCATTTTTGAATTTGATTTTGGATAGGAGATAAGGAGAAGACTAGATAATCTGATCTCATCCCATTTCCTTCCTTTCCTATAAAAAGGGATGGGCTTTTCTCTCGCAAAGTGCAATCAATCATAAGAAATACCAATAGTATACAAAAAGATATAGTGTGCACAGTAATCTGTCCATTTTGGCTTGTCCTTGGGACGATCTAATCCATAGATCGTGATCCAGGGCCACCTATACCGTAGGATCAGAGGTGTAAATAGATCCATCTGCTCCAGTACTAGATAAGCGGGCCGTTGGAGTGTTAATCTTCTACTTTGTGAGGGTTTCAAAACTCATGTAGACCGTCAGATCTTGAAGGCTCACCTTCCGCGCTTCCCTACATATCCGTCATGGTTAGCCTTTAGAAGGTTTCAACGGTGTGTGCCTCATATCTAGACGTTAGCTGGTAAAAGCCTGGCATAGCTTTTGATTCTCAAACATATAACGATGCATAGAACTTATGCAGATGGTTCGCGGCACTGCCCTAAGAGTCAGGCCAATCCAGATCATGCGGGTCACTATTTAAATTTAGTAGGTTAAGTTGTTAATTAATTTCTATAGCATGGCCCACATAAATAACAAGGTGGACCCTACACAAGTATAAGGCTTTGAATAAGCAAGTGAATAGATGAATAGAAAAGTTGAATATAAATCAAATAGAATATCATACATACTAGTAAAAATTTGACAAAGACTGATTATAGAAAAAAAATAAATAAATTATAATTAAAAAAACAGCTTTCTTTCAAGTGCTACACTGGCATCTCAAATAGAGAGATTGGTTATACGTGTCTTTCCTCCAACCATCGGATTATACAGTGGCCATGAAAAACATGTGAGCATTGCATACGCAATATCCCAACCCCTCACAAGAATTCATCTTGTTATATTACACACTTACTAGCATCGGATTCTAAGCCCACCCCCTCCAATACTTCAATGGAAGATCCTGATACAGGGACCACAGGGGACCACGTCAAAATCCTAGCCATTGAATCTGCATCTCCATCATCTTGCACCAACGACAATGTCACAATATTAATCTCCATGGCCATATGTAACTCCTTATAAGCTTTCATGGCCCGCTCTGCCATATCATTAGCACCAATGGCCAAGCTCTGTGCAGAGAATTCACGGGCCATTGGATGAACATTGAAGTACGACATAATATATTGGAAACGTATGGTGGATCTATTACGTTGAGAGTGAGAGTATCGATGAAGGTTGTCTGAGAATATCTGCATTTTCTTAGATGCCTTTGAATCCTCGATTTTGTGTATGTATCCATGGGAGGTGGCCGTGAGCTGCTGGACTGCTCGTTCAAGGTGATTTTGATGAGGAGAGAAGGTTCTTTATTTTCAGGCACTCCTTCGAGAGAGGCACGCATGTTGAACAGAGCAGCAGCTCTGGGTATTGGCGTTGGAGAGAAGCTTCCCCACCCAATGACATGGCTGCTTCTGTAGTAAGAGAAAGAAAAGAAGAGAAGGAAAAAAAGAAGTGAGAAGTGTTTGAAGATTAGCTGATAGATGAGTTGTTATATTGAATTATTTATATAAACAAAGAAGCTGAAGTTTGTAATTCGTAACTTCATTCTTCAGATAATGGTATTTAGAAGGTTTGCATATAGCAACTTTGGACGCAGCTTCAGTGCATAAGATCCACCAACCTGCATGTTGGGCCCACCGTGATATATGTGTCTTATATCTACACCGACCAGCCCTTTCATAAGCTTAATTATTTTAGGTTTGATCCAAAAAATGCAGGAGATCCTAAAATATCAGGTGGACCACAACACAAGAAACATTGGTGATTGAACACTTACCATTAAAACCTACTGCTGCCCACGTAATGTTTATTTTCGATCCGTGCTGTTGATAAGGTTATGCATATATGAATGAAGCGAAAACACAAATATTAGCTTGAATGGTATGGTCCATCTGAGATTTGGATATGTTGTATTTTTTTTGTATTATTTCATAAAATGATCCCGAGAAAAGAATGAACGGCATGGATATGATACAAATACATCAAGGTAGCCCCAGAGTTGGGGTTCCACCGAAGCGGCGTCCTGAAGTGTCTACTTCCCCGTCCCACGTGGTGACATTACGCTCTTATGAGTTTACAAACTCACATCTTTTCCTTATCCTACTATATATGAGTCTATTAACACACAAGCCATTAAAAAATGGAAGCGGATTGCGTAGTAACTCACTACGCTTACCCGGGTGAGTAGACTCTCCGGAGTTTCAACACCGGGTCAAGGGTTCGAATACCCACGGTGGTAAAATCCCACGGTGTGCGTGGATTGCGTAGTAACTTACTACGCTTATTGTAGTGATTAAACTTTGTGAGGTCTACCATGATTTATGTATTTTATCCGATCCGTCCATTCATTTTAACAGATAATTGTACGGCTTGAGACCAACTTGCATCGAATGAAGCATATAAAATCTTCAAAGCATATGAGTCTATCCGATCCGCGCGTCCCAGAGAGAACGAACTTTGGTTGCGAAATAAGCAGCTTCTCCACACGCACCTTTTACACGTATCACACGTGAGAACATGAAACTTGCATCAAATCTAAGATTTGTACTACTAGTTCCCATCAACACACAGTTTTTCACAGATCAAAAGGATCTTATTATCAAGCGATCCATGCCTTTAGCAGATCGTTCTAGAAAATGAATATAACAGCCCACGTTTGAAGTAATGGCGTGGCCCACCTGATCACTGAATAAAAATGAAGTTATAAATTCATTATCATTATGGTGGAATTCACCATATGCACGGAACAGATTCACAACATGCTTAACATGTTTGCACGTACACCGCGTGTAGAGAAGCTTGTATAGTGCGTGTGGGTCTTCCAGATCTCACTTTTTCCCTTGGTTAAAAAGAAAAAAACGCACCTCGCGTGGGTACGCAGGGGCGTGCCTACCACTAATCTAACGCCACGTGGGTATAATTTTTATGAGATCCATCCCGTCCATCAGGTAAGTCGTCTTATCTTCATCCTGCAACCTTAAAATTATGATCATCTAAAAGTCAGGTATTCAGGTCCACTTTGGTGTGTATATGTCATCCAATCCATTCATACGGCTGTGTGTCATCCGTACGAAAGAATTCCCTGAAAACACGATATTTCAAAACTCATTAGTATCCGAATACCAAGTAAATATCAAACTCGTGACGGGCGTGAATTTAGAACTCCATGAGGAGTGACCCACCTTAGCGTTGAATCAGACTGATTTTTGGGATCAAGCCAAAAGAAGTGGGGGTGTATCTGATGGACAGACAGGATTTCATTAAAGTTCGACAAGTGGTGCTGTGTTACCCATAGCAGCCCTTTCATACTTATCCGTAGAGCCATAAGAACCCAAATATGGTAGAGCAATATTGCTTCATCAATCTTGCAATTAGGATTGACGGTCAAAAACAAGCCCTGGAAAGTAAAGATATGGTCTTTTCAAAAAGTTTGATTCTCTAAACACCGTCCATCCATATAAGGCCCACTAGTTGGACAAGTCAGATTAGTGGATAATAATCTGAACCGTCCAAAGAATAGAAGAAAATGGACATTGATCATGAATGAGTTCATTTTGTATCAGCATATGTAAGCAATCTTAGGTCCACCTATATGGATGGTCCCACAATCGACCCATATCCATGTACTGGATGCTACAAACTTCGGATTAGCAGATGATTCTAACCATGCATTGATATCATTTGCTTTTGACCGTCCAAATGAGGTCCCCATGGAAAAACACATTAGGACTGATCACGTGAGGCCTATGTACATCTTTTCCGTACATCTTTCCCATTCATATGTTCCATGCAACATGCTCCATGAATTCATCATGAGGAAAGTTTGATACTCTGATAGTGATGATAATAAAAGATTTCACACATGGATACATCTTGATTCAACTTGTATAAAATATGATTTCCTGACAATCTGATTATAATGTATATTTTGATGTTTACGTGCCCATAATCAGATGTTATGATCGACACATCCAGTGGGCCACACCAACCATAAAACAATATTCATGCCATCTAATCCATTCATAAGGTGATTTCCACCGGGATGAAGGAATAAGAACAAATATCATCCTGATCCAAAACATCCCTGACCCTAATAAGGTTTTAATGTTTAACGTTCAGTTCTCGCTGTTTCTTCTGGTGTAGCCGACTTAATCTTCCATCTGGTTCAGTTTTGAAATCGTACATGTAACATGAGACAGTGAAATTGATGGATGGAGTGGATTTCACCCGGACATTGAGGTAGGCCCCACATAACTGTGTTATGGGAACTCCTGTACAGGTGTAATTACAACGTTGCTGGGATATTGTACTCTTTCCACCACGCTGGCATATGCAGTTGGGGACCGCGGATCAGTTGGTGTTGCCCACACCACTGCCTGGGTAGGGTGGTGATGCGTTGGACCCTGTGAGTCCCACTTTGATCACATATATCCACACCGTCCATATGTTTTCACGGCTTGTTATAGGAATGAACTAAAAATTAAAGCAGATCTAGAGCTCAAGTGGACCACACCATAGAAAATAATAGTGATTTAACGTCCCCTATTAAAAACTTCAGGACTACAAAAGTTTTAGATCATACACGCGAAGACGAGTGCCGACGCTCCTCGAGCTTCAGAGTTGTACGAACGGTTCAAAGGAGATCAAAGTTACATGGCCCCACATTGATGTATTTATTATATCCACACTGTTCATCCATTTTTCAAGATCATTTAGAGTATTAGACAAAAAAATGAATCATATCCGATGCTCTAATGGACTACACCAAAAATAGCAGCGAGGATAATAATTTTCACTGTTAAAAAATTCGTTGGGCCCACCATAATGTTTACTTTCCATCCAATCTGTTAATAAGGTCACAAATACATGGATGAAGAGAGAAAAAAAAATTTAATATTGATCCGAAACTTCTGTGACCCCAAAAGGGTTTCAATGGCAGACGTTCAATTCCCTACTGCTTTTTGCAGTGTGGTTCAATTTATATTTAGATCTGTCTTATTTTTAGGATCAAGCCTTAAGACGAGCTCACCAAATGGATAGACGGTTTGGATATAACACATATCTCATCATGGGACCCATAAAACTTGCTAACGTCAATACACCAGCTATATAGCTGGTGTGTGGTACTCCAGCCAATCCGCTTCCATCAAACTGGTGTTTGTGTTCTCCGTTTAGAACGCGGATTGCGTCGCCCGGACGGTAATCAGTCCGGGTGGAACTCTGTGGGGCCCACCGTGATGTAAGTGTTTTATCCACACCGTTAAACGCTTTCCTCATATAATTATAATATTTAAACCAAAAAATGAGGCATGTCTAAGGCTTAATTGGACCACAAAGTGGAGATTGAATGTCCACCATTAAAAACTTCTTGGGAGCTGGAGAAGTTTCGGATTAAGTTGATATTTGTGATTTCACTTCATCCACGTCTACATGACATTATTAATAGGTTGGATGGTAAAAAAACATCACGTTGGCCCTTATAAATGTTTCAACGGTGGGTGTCATTACCAATGCAGCTTCCTTTCATGTGGTCCATTGGAGCTGTTTACATGCCTAAGCTTTAGCATCGTACCTTAAAATGATATACCAAAAGAGTTGAACGGCGTGGATAAAACACTTACATCACGGTGGGCCCCACAGCCCTGCCTGGACCGATTACCATCCCGGCGGGGGTAGGACGCAATCCGCGTCCCTCCGTTTAGGTCCATGTGAACTTATCAACAGGTTAGCTGGCAAATAAACATTACGGTATGCCTTGGGAAGGTTTCAATGGTGAATGTGATTATTCCCACTCTTTCTTCTGGTGTGGTCCACTTAAGTTTTAGGCCAGCTTCATTTTTTGAATTCGAACATAAAATGAGCTGGCGAAAAGGATAGAAGGAGTGGATATATAATACATACATCAAGGTAGGCCCCACATCACCACACCACCGCTGGGGTTGTGTGCACCAAATCCGTGTCCACGTGAGTTTCCTACAACACTTGATACATAGATTTCCTGCAACACGAACCTTTATGGGCCCCACTGCAATACCTGCTTAAAATCGACACTGTCCATCAGTTTCGCCAGGACATGTTAGATGAGATCCCAAAAACAAGGTAGATGTAAGACCAATGTGGGCCATATATCAAGAAACAATAGTGATTGACGCCCACGGCTGAAAACTTACCAATTAGGCCCAAGGTAGTTTAGCTTTAGATCATCCTGATATTTTCTTTTTTCCCTCCATCATAAGGAGGATCACCTTGTGAACGGAATAGATGTCATATAAACATTAACATTATCTTTTCAATAAATCCACCCCGTCCATCCGTTTTTCGGTCATTTTCGGACATGACGCAAGGAATGAAAAAATGAGGTAATCCAAAACTCAAATACTCCGTACAAGAAGGAAATTTGTTAAAAGAAATTCATACGTTGAAACCTAACTGGCATCCATGTTTATAGGTCATCCAAACCGTTTATAAGGTCATTCCCAATGGGATTAAATGAAAAGATCCAAAAATTAGCCTGGCCATTCAAATATTTGAGTTTTCTAGGTCATCCAAACTCAGTTTTCTAGCTAGGAAGCCCTCCCTGGATGTCATTATCGATCCAGATTGACGGTGAGGCCCTCCTCTTCCTTGCGTACGTACGTAGGGGGCGGCGTGAATGTGCGTGCGCGCTTGATGTCCCCATCAACTCTCCCCAGCTGCGAAGATTTCGCCACTGGCGAAATAAAACTCCTGAACCACTCCAAGATGTAAAGATCAAGTCTCTGAAGCTCCTCCTCAGTGAGCCACGTGTTATCTGAAGCTGGGCATGACTTCCATTTAAGCAGGTACTTCTGAAACCCGCTGTCGGACGTTGAAACCATCTGATGGTCCAGGATATCCTCTATTACCTCTCTGGGTGTGGGAATGGTAGGTATGAGAGGTAAAGACTGAGAAGATAGGTCGGGACGGGTAGGTATAGGAGGTAGAGGTTGCGAAAATGGGTTGGGAAGGGTAGGTATGGGACGTGGTAGCTGGGAAGATGGGTCAGGACGGGTATATATGAGAGGTAAGGGCTGGGAAGATGGGTCAAGAGGGGGCCATGGATCAAAGGAAAGGTCTAGGGAATCAGGATGGTTAGGTGATATGCTGGACAATGTATCAGTGGTCCCTTGAAATGCAACTAGATCTTCCTCATTGAATGTGGAACTACTTCCCATGGAAAGTGGAAGATCTACCACATACGCATTAAAACCGTTTCGTTTTATAATTTTAAATGGTCCAGCGCTACGCGCATATAATTTACAAATGGCTCCTTGAGGATACTGCTCTGGCCTGATGCGGACCATCACAGAGTCCCTTACCTTGAATTCCTTGAAACGTTTATGTTGATGTGCAGAAAGTGTGTAATGTTCATTACTAGTCATGGTCTTCTGCCTGATTTCTTGATGCCATGAATTAATGTGATGCGCAAAAGACTCTGACGGCCTATGAGACAACAACATAGGGACAAGATCAATAGGTTTCCTAGGTTTATAACCAGTGACGACTTCACAAGGATTTAGATCTGTGGTTCTATCGACAAAATTATTAAACGCAAACTCGGCTATAGGTAGTATGATGTCCCATGTTTTGGTGTGCCTTATATCCATCATTGGGGGAAACTCATCTGGTAGATCATCAGGAAAGACATCAAGAAACTCATCCACTACCAGAATGGCCTCAGTGGGTAACACTATACTAGCGTCTGGTGCACTCTTCCTAATGGTGGGGTTTGTCCTGGCGAATGTCTCTAGTTGGGTATTGCGCACATCAAATTGCTCAAAGCATTGGTCTATATGTTGTTCCCAACGCTTACCCAAATACTCAAACCGCAGGGACAACTTGTTTAGTGACTCTTGCAAATGTTTTATTTTTTATTTTTTTAAGAAACAACCTAATTTCTAAAAACAAAAAAGGAAAGTTTCTAAAAACAAATTAGAAAAGTTTCTAAAAAATAAATTGGAAAAGTTTCTAAAAAAACAACCTAGTTTCAAAAAAAAAAAAGAAGGAAAGTTTCTAAAAATATAAAGTAAGTTTCTCAAAAAAGAAAAAGGAAAGTAAACTAGTTTCTAAAAAAAGAAAAAGGAAAGGAAATTAGTTTCTAAAAACAGATTAAGAAAGTTTATAAACCTAGAAATAAAAAGCTAAGTTAATTTTTAAAATAATTTAAATAAGGGGATAATAGAAAATTTCAGCAACTTATGTCAGGGTTTATGGACCTCTAAAGAACCATATACGATGAGAATTGAAGCGTAATGGACATAAACAACTAAACCATAAACATGTAATGCATTACCCTATGAGAACCCTAGGCTCTGATACCAAATTTGATGTAGGACATGAAAATTAAATATGATATACAAGATCTCAGGCTTTAGATTATACTAATTCAGAAATAATCACATAAAATTCCACATACCATACAAAAGTTCAAACATTCAAGCAAGGGGAATCTTTGCGGGTCCAGACCAACACAGGCTAGGGCTGGATCAGTAAAATTATGGACCAAACGATACTCAAAGGGAAGTAAAAAAATCATCCACACATGCACAACAATCAGTTCTTAATCCAAGGGATTCATCAAATTCAATTCATAGAACCTTAGGGTAAGAAAAATGGCAAATAAATTGACAATAATGCAATCTAGGGTTAGGGAGAATATGTATGAGAAGAGTAAAATAGGCGAAAATCTGAACCTGTAGATAGTCCTCGTGCGCGAATAGCGGGCCAGGCCTGTCGCACATACTAGGGGGCACCGAACGCTGAATGCGCTTCCTTGGCTTTGGTCGGCCAAGGGAGGGCTTCAAAACTCTCAAGTTTCGTGTCAATCGGATGCACGGTCTGTGCATGGTGCTCCGCTGAAGTTTCAGCCCTCCTGCAGGGCTAGAATCTAGAATTCTGCTGTAAAGAGAAAAACTGTTGCAATAAATGACAAATTTGAAGCACGGATGGTGGTAGGAGATGAGAAATAGAGATGGTGAGGATGAGGGCGAATCGATCGATGTGGCTTCGCACCACGGAAGTTAGTCCTTCGATGAAGGGAGAGCTTTCCACCCAATTGGATTTTCACAACTCGAGAACTCAAAGGAGTAGAAAAACGTAAAATTTTTATTAAGCTTCAATCAATAAAAAAGCTACAATGGGTGCCTATTTATAAGAAAAAACTTATACCCCAAAACTCACGCCTTGTGCACAACCTATTACTTAGCGATGAAGTAAACTAAAATAAAAACTAATCAAAAAAATCTAAAGCGTTCATGATACTCTAAATAACATTAATAAACAAAACCTAAAATATAAGATTAATTCGACTAACGGGCCACGGTCATGAGATCTCATGATGGGCTTTACTTGACCACCGGGCCCACTCCAACGAACCAAAACTCAGTCTTCTATCTAGGAAGCCCTCCCTGGATGTCGTCATTGATCCAGATCGATGTTGGGGCTCTCCTCCTCCTTGCTTACGTACGTAGGGGGCGGCGTGCGTGTGCGTGTGCACGTGATGTCCCCATCACCATCTGGCATGGAGTACTATCCACCGCGATAGACAAAACCGCTTCTCCAACTTCTTCCAAAAGAGGCGAGGGCATAGAAGGGCCTCATTCATTTGCCCAGTCACCAACCTTAGAACACAATCAAGGATATTCCCTACTTCAATGCCTTCCAAATAAAATATATTCTTAAAGCATTTCAACTTCCAATGCAATATCATCAATAGACTCAAGGATGACGACTGCCTTTGTCTTAATTCTCTACACCATGGATCTACACCTTTCTACAATCGAGCCATAGAAAAATCTAGTGTTGCAGTCTCCCGCTTTTAGCCATATATTCCTAGCTTTTTGTTTCCAAAAGATTTCCTCTTGAAGTCGTACTTTTAATAGTGGGTCTTGGCAAGCTCAAGTTTTTTGCAATCTTCATTTGATCTCGATTTAAGAAACCCCGATTAACATCAAGTGTGGGCATCTACTCCATGGTTCTGAATGATGGTATCAGTCACCGTATCGACTTGGCGGAAAAATCATATGAACAGTGTCGCTTACTGCTATCGAGGCCGCATTGGGCCATATCGGCCTGTATTGGTCAGAATTTTTTTTAAAACAAAAAAAATTTAAAAAAAATGCGAAAATATATTAGAAAATAAGAAAATTGAGATTTTCAAGAATCTATCTTCTTTTTTTTTTTTTTTTTTAATGTGTTTTGACAATGTATTAAATGGTGTATCGGACCATTCTTTGGTCACAATGTTATCCTAACAAGTTAACCTACTATAAGGTGTGGTGTTGATTTTATTTTATTTTCTATAAATTGTTGATATGTGTCAGAATTTGATATCATATATTGCTTATATGATTATCTATTAACTAATATAATTTTTCTAAATTTATTTAAAAAACAGAAAACACCCAAAAAGTAACTTTTTTTTTTTTTTTTTAAAGATGAGCATTTTATTGAAAGCAAAATTTATATTTTCAAAAAAAAAGGAAAAAAAAAAAAAAAAAAAAAAAAAAAAAAAAAAAAAAAGAAAAGAAAAGAAAAGAAAAGAAAAGAAAGCTACTCCATAGTAGCTAGAAACCCCAAAATAAAGAGAAGAACTACATAACCGAATCTCTAAATAAAATTAGAACCCTTGAAAACACCCCCGCCTTGGAAACTCTACAGTTGTGGAAACAACAGTTGTTTCTTTCTGCCCAAACTGCCAAATGGACCGCCATAAGGATAATCCTCCACTTCTTTTGCCCTAGGGCTATTCAAAAAATTAACTTGAAACTAGAAAAAAATGTAAAAAATATTTTTTTAAATCAAAGCATGTGTGAAATAATAAGATCCATGGTCTTCTAATACTCCTCATGCATCATAACAAGAATTTATAAAATTAAAAAAAAATAAAAATAATAAATTAAAATTAAAATTAAAAAAACGACTTAAAAACTTTTTAATGAAATTTTTAGAAAAAACATGTGTAAATAAAAAAGAAATTAAAAAAAAAACCTCAAATCTTCAACAAATCAGTAGATCCATATTCTAATATTCTTCAAGAATCAGAAAAATAAAATAAAAACTAATTTAAAAATCTTTTTGAAAATTTTAAAAAATACATGTGTAAATAAATAAATAAAAGAAAAAAGAAAAAGCCCCAAATCTTTAATAAATCAGTAGATCCATGGTCCTCTAATACTCCTCAAGGTCATGAAAAGAATTGAAAAAAAAAAAAACTAATTTAAATTTGTTTATAAAATTTTCAAAAAATACCTACATAAATAAATAAATAAATAAACCTCCAAATCTTCAACAAATCCATAGATCCAGTCTTCTAATATTCCTCAAGCATGACAATAAAAATAGTAAAAAATAAAAATAAAAATGATCTTCCGCTACATGCCTACGTGAGATTTACGCGTGGTCACAGGATATTGGGTTTCATGCAGGATCCGCGCATCCATCCAAGAGAGAACCAACTTTGGTTGCGAAATAAGCAGCTTCTCCACACGCACCTTTTACACGTATCACACGTGAGAACATGAAACTTGCATCGAGTCTAAGATTTGTACTATTAGTTCCATCAACACGCAGTTTTTCACAGATCAAAAGGATCTTTTTATCAAGCGATCCACGCCTTTAGCAGATCGTTGTAAAAAATGAATATAACAGCCCACTGTTGAAATACTGGCGTAGCCCACCTGATCACTGAATAAAAATGAAGTTACTACCATATTATCATTATGGTGGAATACACTGCTTGTACGACACAGATTCACAACATGCTTAACATGTTTGCACGTGCACCGCGTGTAGAGAAGCTTATATGGAGGGTGCGTGTGGGTCTTCCAGATCTCACCGTTTTTCTGGTGGACGCGGACTACGTCCGACCCCCGAGGCAGGGCTCTCTGGGTCCACCGTGGTGTAAATGTTTTATCCACGCCGTTCAACCCTGTTAGTATATATTTTAAGGTATGGTTTTAGAAATTAGACATGTACACAGCTTTAATGGACAACACCAAAAGAAGCTGTATTGATAATGACACCCACTGTTAAAACCTTTCTTAGAGCCAACGTGATGTTTTTTTACAACCTATTAATAATTTCATGTAGACGTGGATGAACTGAAATCAGTAATATCAGCTTAATCCAAAACTACTCTATCTCTCGAGAAGTTTAGGATTAATATGATATTTTTTGTTCCTCTTCATCCATGTATTTTTAGACCGTACGAATAGATTGGACGGAAAATAAATGTTATGTGGGCATATTAATTTTTTAACAGTTAAAATCATTACCCCTGCTGCTATTTTAGGTGTGGTCCATTTGAGCTTTGGACATGATTCATATTTTGGTTATTGCTTTAAAATGATTTCTAACCATGGATGAACGGTGTGGATATAATAAATACATCATTTTGGAGCCATTTAACTTTGATCTCCTTTGAACCGTTCGTACAACTCGGAGTTGGAGTAGCGTCGGCGCTGGATGAGGATTTCCTGCGAAAACTTTTAGCGAGAAGTTCCTGCGCTGAAACGGAGCCCACCGTGATGTTTGTAAGAGTCCACTCCGTCCATCCGTTTTCTGAGCTCATTTTCGTTTATCAAACTAAAATCGATCAGGATTCAAGACTCAAGTGGGCCGCACTAAAAGAGATTCTTATGGTTGAAACCTTCCTGGGTCTGCAGTGATGTTTACATGCCATCGGCTCACTAAAGCAATAGATCCAGTTCATTTTTTTCCTAGTATCTTAAAATTAACACAAAAAGCGGATGAACAGGGTGAATTTCTCATAAACATCGCGGTGAGCCCCACCTGGTTCCCAGCGCAGGAACTTCCTGCGAAACGCTTTAGCAGGAATTCCGCGTCCTCTGCGCTCGTCTTCGCATGACACGTATCTACGTAGCTATATAGACGCGGATTGCGTACTGCCCCCGCCCGTCCCTAGCTCCGTTCGTAGGTTCGTGGGTGAGCCCACCGTAATGTATCTTTACATCCAAACAGTCAGTTCATTTCCTCATATTATTTTAAAGTTTAAAGACAAAAACGAGGCATATCCAACGCTCAAGTGGACCACACCAGATAATAAGCTTGGTTGCATAAAAACGCACAAAGCATTAAATGTGCATAAAGCATTAAATGTCAGTTGACTTAAATGCGAGATTCATCCGTGGCGTGGTCCATTTGATCCTTGGATCTGCCTATTTTTATATGGATGCCTTAAAATAATATGAGAAAAGGGATAGATGGTTTGGATGTACAGATACATTACGGTGGGCCCACCCACAGAACTGCCCGTTCTGCCCGTTCGGAGCTAAGGACGGGCGGGGGTAGTACACCTGAAATTTTTATCTGTGTCATGTTTGGGACCATGCTCCGCAATATACTTACAGAACATACGGACGGCGTGGATATACAATACATACATGGAAGTGGGTCCTACAGTCAATGGTTCCGGGGTGGCAGCCGCACTCCACAGGACCACAGCAAATACCATCCCCTCTTTGCTTCTCTCATCTGGAGTCGTTTGACACCCTCAAAATCTTCGATTTCGTAAAATGTCGACGAGAAGAGCTGCCTCTGCTGCTGCCGCTGCTCAAAAGGGTAAAACTCTCTCCTCTCCAGCTTCTATTGAAATTACCATTTCTGCCCTTGATTCTAAAATCACAGAGAACAAGATCCCGACTCCAACCCAATTCAACAATTTGGTGAATGATCTATTCAATTCGATTCGAGCCGGTGCTATTGTGAGGTTAGAGGATGCAGTGTGCCTCTTCAATCGTATGGTCCGCACGCAGCCGCTGCCTTCAATCCAGACCTTTAATCGCCTGTTAACTACTATTGCTAAAATGAAACACTATTCGACCGTGATTTCTTTGCATCGGGAGATGAATTGGTTAGGGATCCCATCCAGTATCTATACATGGAGCATTCTTCTCAATTGTTCTTGCCGCTTGAATGGGATCGGTTCTGGTTTTGCTGTTCTCAGCAACATTCTGAAACGTGGCCATGAGCCGGATGCCGTGACTCTGGCTACTTTTATTAAGGGGTTTTGCATGGAAGGGCGGATTGGGGAAGCGAGTAGTTTCTTTCTGAAGACAGTAGAAATGGGATATCCTTATGATGTGGTGACGTTTGGGATACTTATCGACGGTCTTTGCAAGTCGGGGAACACCGGAATGGCTCTTGGGTTGCTTCGGAAAATGGAGAAGGGAGTGGGTAAATGTAGTCCTAAACTTATTGTTTATAACACAATCATCGACAGTCTATGCAAAGATGGGCTCACAAGGGAGGCCCTTAACCTCTTCTCAGAAATGGTTGGTAAAGGGATTCTGCCGAATGTTTTCACTTACAGTTCTTTAATTCATGGACTATGCAATTTAGGGCAGTGGAAAGAAGCAATGAGTCTGTTTGAGGAAATGTCGAATCAAGGAATCTCACCTGATGTCACAACTTTCACCATACTGGTGAATGCTCTTTGCAAAGAAGGAATGGTTAAAGAATCCCATGGATTACTAGAATTGATGACTCAGAGAGGTCTGGAGCCTGACGTAATCACGTACAGTGCATTGATGGATGGCTACTGTTTTACTTGCCAAATGGATGCCGCCTTAAAGATATTTGATTACATGGTGTGTAAAGGTCATAAGCCTAGTGTCGTGACTTATAACATATTAATCAACGGCTATTGCAAGAAGCAGATGGTAGACAAGGCTATGCAACTTTTCCGAGAAATGCCTTACAAGGGATTGAAGCCCAATGTTGTTACTTACAACACTCTTATAGGTGGGCTGTACCGGGTATGGAGAATTGTGGCTGCACAAGAGCTCTATAATGAGATGCAAGCTCATGGACAATGTCCGGATCTCATCACATACATCATTTTGATGGATGGGCTGTGTAAAAGTGATCGTCCTGTCGAGGCAATGAAACTACTTAATAAGATGCAAATTAGAGGAATTCAACCAGATAATAAAGTTATTGATGTCCTTATCAATGGGATGTGCGAAGCTAAGGAACTTAAATATGCGAAGGAGCTTTTCAGTTAGGCCTCCACCACGGGCTTGGGGAATAATATTAGGACATATAACATGTTAATCAATGGGCTCTGTAAAGAAGGGCTTTTGGAGGAAGCTAATGGATTGTTCTTGCAAATGGAAGAGAAGGGTTTCCAACCAGACAGTGTCACCTACAATGCTTTAATTAGGGGCTTTCTACAAAAGAATGAGACCCTCAAGGCAATGCAACTTCTTGGGGAAATGGCTAAAAGACATTTTTCTGTGGATGCATCCACTGCAACTATGTTAGTGGGCTTGCTCACAGAGGACGAGAAAGGTCAAGAATACTTGGGAATGCTTCATAAATTTGTGCCCTATGGAGAAGGTGAGGCGATTTGGTGAACATCGATTCAACATCGACTCTCTCTCTCTCTCTCTCTCTCTCTCTCTCTCTCTCTCCATAACGGCCCATACCATAATTTTAACAATAGTATCTGTTATGACCATTGTTACCGTTGGGGAATACCTTGCTTGTAAGAGGTTGATACACATTCAACTCCTCGCGTGTCCCTTTGAGTTTCTAGTAATATTCACCTAGCGATTTATCTCCTTGTTGGAAAGTAAAAAACCTCTTCAAATAATTGGTGTGGATTGAGTGATGTTTTTATTTTTATGAATCCATCTCTCATGGATAGAGATGTACACGAGTCGAGTTAGCTCGGTCAGCTTGCTTGACTCGACTCGGAAAAGCTCGACTCGCCTCGGCTAGAAATTGGATTCGGACCGAGTCAAGTTGGTTTTTGGAGCTCGAAAAAATTTCAAGCTGAGTTCGAGCTTGCCCGAGCTCGACTAAACTCGGATCGAACCTCAACTCGAATCGGATCGATTCAGCTCGATGACTCAGTTATTTTGATATTGATGCTGCTCGCCGAGTGTTTGATGAATGACTCAACAAAGTGTTGTTTCGGGTGAATACATTCTCCGCGGGATCAGCTGGTGGCAAGGAAGGAATGGATACAAAACAAATCACTAAAAAAAAAAAAAAAATTTACATTATAAGATTGCCCTCATATCTTGATTTTGATGTTGCTCACCAAATGTTTGATGAAATACCTGTAAAGTGCTATTACTGTTTTGCATGATGTGTGAATTTGAAGATGCACCCTATGTGTTTAAGAAAATGTCGCACAGGCTCGAACGGCCCGCACTATTGACCAAATCGAGCCGAGCTAGCTAGTCGGGCTCAAGAACCGAGCCGAGCCGAGTTTGAGCTGGGGTTAGCTACTGGCGGAATTGAGCCGAGCTGAGCTGTGCCAAGCTCGACTCGGTTTGACTCATGTACAACTCTACTCATGGAGAATTCTAAACCTTATTTGCCATATCTAGAAACATCTCTAACAACATTTCCATACTATTCTACAAGCACGTGACAATCTGAGCATTGTCCTAAATCCATTCATTATATTTACTTATTTTCATCCCATTTCTCCTATTGTTCCCCTTGGCTGTTAAGACTTGTATAGATTTAGAATACTGACCATTTAACTTGATAGTGGATATTTGAACCCTCAAAAAGTTAGATGGATTTATGAACCTGATTTTTGCGTAGCCTTCATCTCCATTAGAAATAGAGGCAACAAAAACCAGAAGAAATGGATGTACAATGCTTATAGAAGTAAGGGCTAATGCTTCTAGAAACTTGAATGCTTCAGCCACACAATCCAACACAATGCATACACAATACAGGATGCCCCAATCAGCCCATACACCTTAACCAAATACTAGAAAGAACTACGATCACGTACACATTACTAACACCATTCACACATAGGCCATTGAAGAGGCAAGTGCACTAGAAATAACCCTAAGTTTCTTAAAAAGCTACGAACACAAGAGAACATGAAAGAAAGGAAGAGAAGGTTTTTAATAGGTAAGGGAAAAGAAAGTGATTGGAACTTGATTGATTACTGCTCTAATACCATCTAGTTTGATGTAAGAGAGAAGAGAAAGTGGAAAAGAGAGGAGAGAAATAAAGGGGAAGGAAGAGAGAGTTAGTGTTGGACGCCCCCCACCCTCTTGCTTATATTTACTCAAATCATAAAACAATGTTTGGATCCAAATTTGGGACCTCCCTTTGGAATTTTGGATAAACAAAGTGTTCACAGAAATCGAGCTTGTATTGAAATGGCAGTGGAGAATGATCTACTGTTTGAATATTGTGAGAAAATTCATTTTGCTAGGATCTAAATAAGGAAGAAAAAACTGCAAATGGTGCCGAAAAATATTCGAATTAGAGTCGAAAATGATACCATTTTTGTAAAGTTGTAGAAGGAATCTCAGGAGTTTGTTATAGGTGTAGAGGAAGATAGCTCGAGCTCGTCATTGATGGCGAATCAAGATGTCGAAGATGATGGAATGATAAATCATTGTGCTGTAAGTCCCTCATTGATGGGCAGAAAGGTAGGGGAATAAAAGAGAAGAGGTGTTGATGTGTGACAGTAATCAGGGTTGTACATGAACTGAGTTAGCTCGGTTAGCTCGCTCGACTCGACTCGAAAAAGCTCGATTCGAAACTGACTTCGACCCGAGTCGAGCTGATTTTTTAGCTCGAAAAAATTTCGAACCTAGTTCAAGCTTTCCCGAGCTTGACTCGACTCGGATCGAACCCCAACTCAAATTGAACTCAGATCGAACTAGTTAGATTACTTTAATATTGATGTTGCTCACCAAGTGTTTGATGAAATGACTCAATAAAGTGTCGGTTGGTGGTAAGGAAGGTATGTATATGAAACAAATACCATTTTTTCTTGATTTTGATGTTGCCTACAAGGTGTTTGATGAAATACTTGTAAACAGCTGTTGTTGTTTTACATACAGTAAGAAATTGAAAGTGCACTCCATATGTTTGTGAAAATGCCGCACAGGCTTGAACTGGCCCGAGTTGCTGACCAAACTGAGCCGAGTTGGCCAGTCAGGCTTGAGGACTGAGTCGAGTTGAGTTCGAGCTGCGGTCAGCTAGTGGCCGAGCCGAGTTGTGCCAAGCTCGACTCGATTCGACTTGTGTACACCTCTAGTAGTAATGATACCAATTTCAGTCACGGCTGAAGCTTTCAACGGGTGTGGGTCTCTTTTTAAAGAAGAGGGGGGGGATGCTTTAAATGAGAGGTTGAGCAGTAAGCTTACTTTTCTTGTTTTAATGAAGGAGAAGAGAATGGTGACATCATAGAAAAAAAAAAAAAAAAAAAACGCCTTTTCAACGTAGTGAAGTTTCAAAAGGAACTTTTAATGTGGGCCTCTCATTGCATGTGGAAGGTGTCTTGCGAGTGGTTCTGTTAAGTGATGGCACGTGCTTGAAATTAATATATAACGATATGGTGGTTTGTCTCTTTCTATTCTTTTTTGACTTCAGATTGCTAAGAGAAAGCGAATATCTTCAGAAGCAATCGAACGTTTCCATCTCGAAATTATTGGAGGATTAGATAGAGTTTGGAGATTGCAATGGGGTCTACATTGAGCAGTAGTCAGCTAAAGTTTCGACCAGGCGATGATGATTCGTAAAGATATAGTGTTGTCAGTGTCAGATCTACAAAGGCAAGGGGAAGATTAAGAGGCATTGACAGGGAGTTTCACAGGGTTGATTATAAATAATACAAGCCTTACATAGTAGCTTCCAGGCAAGGTATTTCGTATAGGTAATGGTGACGGTCACCACCACCACCAATATGGGCATAGGCCTTAATGGCCGATACTAGGGGCATAACGACTGTTTCAACCCCCGTAATGGCTGAATTTTTTTTTCCTGAAAAGTTATGGAATAATATTTAAACAATTTAGAATAATATAAACATTCCAATTATGTATTCATTTTTTAAAACATGTTTATGATAGCATAACGGTCTACTCTTTGGTGAGAGTGTTGTATCTGGTTGTTTGGTGAAATTATGAACATGGTTACGTGTATCTAATAATTACTCCTCATAATCAAGCATTAGAACTAGAAATCGAAAAAAGGCATAAATACAAATTTATTTATTTTTTGAAAAAAATGGCCCTCGGAGCTTTTTATTCACCTAAATCGCTTCAATCTATTTTTAATCCAAAAAAATATAGTAAAATTTGTTGTTGAATAATATAAGATTTGAAAGAAAGTTACGAAGTTACACTTGTGTTTGGAAGGAGGGTTAATGCTAATTAAGGCGGCGATGTCTAACCTACAAGTTTACTACATGCCCTTATTTAAGTATCCGAAAGTGGCAGTGGAGAAGCTTGAAAAAATTAGGCGGGATTTCTTGTGGAAGGGGGCAAAACAAAAGCATAAGTTTCATCTTATGAAGTGGGATGAAGGGTGTTAGCTATGGGATCAAGGAGGAGCCGGTCTTAGGGTCTTGGGAGAGATGAATTTAGCGTTGTTGGGTAAGTGGGTGTGGAGGTTTGGTATCGAAGATGATAGTTTATGGAGAGAAGTGGTGGGAAGAAAGTATGGGTTTCAAAGAGGTTCTTGGTGGATTAAGGGACCATTGGTGTATCGGGCATTGTTTCTTTGGAAAGCAGTGGCCTTGCTAAAAAATTAGGTTTGGGAAGGAGTGGGGGTTTCTTTGGGTAATGGTGAGGGGTTCAGATTTTGGGAGGATGTTTCGCTACATGATAAAAAATTGAGGGAGTTGCTCCCCCTTTTAGCAAGGATTTTGCAAGAGGTTAACTTATGAGTGGCAAGGTGCTATTCTTTCCAAGGAGATGAAGTTATTTGGGCTCCTCCTTGTAGAAGAAACTTAAATGAGGAACCGGTAGAGGAATTGTTGAGATTGTTGGAAATGTTGTGCTAGGCGTGCCCTTTGGTCAAAGAGATTTGATGTGGTGATTAGAAGAAAAGTCCAGCAAGTTTTCAGTTAAATCTATCTACCAAATGATCAGTTGCAGGTTAAATGTCAACGGGGTTAGTCACACCCCTTAATCTTTGGAGATATGGCACTCCTCTGAAGATGGCTGCTAGCTTGGCTAGTGTGAACTGTGAAGTAACAAAGTGCCTACAATCGACAATTTGTGCAAGAGAAAAATGATTCTTCTGAATGTGTTTTATGTGTTACCAGGATGAGGAATCGGTGAATCATCTTTTCATTCATTGCATAATTGTAAAGAAAGTATGGGAGGGATTTCTTGGCATGTTTGGTTCTCGGTGGGTCATCCCGTGTTCCATAGACTCTTTCTTTTTGTCTTGGCATGGTGGGAGTAAAGGGTAGATCAACATGGCTAATGACAAAAAATGTTTCATTTTTTTATTAATACATTGAGCTATACTTGAATATAAAAAAAAAAAAAAAAAAATTGTTGAATTTGTGATGGTAAAATAGTGTGGGGTTTCTTTCTTTTCTGCCTGATTTCTGAGAATGAGGATTCTTTTGTTGACTTCGAATGAAATTTGATTGAACATGGGGACTTGGTTCTTCTTAATTTCTGGTTTTTGGTTGATATGATTGCATGGTGGAAAAAAGAACATGGTTATGTGAATAAAAATGCAATAATAAAATAAGTGCGATGTGCATGTGTGTGTGCATCATAGCTATCAAAATCATTCACCTAGGCATTTCAATGGTTGCACAACTACTAGGTGTATACTGTCCTGGTGGCCTAATACAATCATGTATGAAATTCATTACCTTGGAATGTCAATTTATATGACAAATTAAAGAAATATGCACGTTTCCCTTGGGATTTGCAAGTTAGCCTCGGGCCAAGAATTCAAGAACTAGCCTTTTTCTGGATTTGGCTTGATAACTTGATAGGATTGAATTCATTAGCTGATTCTCTCTCATTTATTTTTTTAGCTGACATGGTTATTTTTTCTTTTTTATTCTTAACTCATCTTTTTTTGGAAACCAGTCAAGGCAGAAGTTGGAAATTGAGGATCTTTGCTTATTTGAATCCTCTGTTTTGATGTACCCCATGGCTTATTTTCCCATTTTTGGAATTCACTTCTATATCCCTCTGTCACCTCTATAGCTAGCTGTAGACACTTTATCAACATCTCATTAGTTTATATATATATATATATATATATATATATATATATATATATATCAATTTCTTCATCCTCAACTTCACCTAATCTTGTGCTATTTACATGTGCTCAAGTTTTTGATGTGTTTGTTTATCTATATGTCAGAAAGATGATCTTAGAGAAGTGCCATAGCCAAGCTGTTGGAGCCATCCCATCAAAACCATCTCTTTCACATAGAGAGCAACAAAGAGATCTCATTGAGAACTATCTGACTTTTCTTTTAACCATTTTTTGGAATCTGGATTTGATAGCCTTGGAGAAACCTTCTCTAGCATTTGAAGAAGCTGCAAAAATTCTTCAAACTCTTCATCAGCCAGATTTCTTCTACAACATGGAGTCCGGGTGACTACTTCATCCCTCACCGAAAAACTACTACTGCCATCCCCCAAGCTAAAACCTATACCTTCCCACACTCTTATCTTTTAGTGACGCCACCGATTTCCATAGATATGAAGATCGATATAACGAGGATGCTTTAGTCCACCGCCCCCCTTCCTCCACCACATATTTTCTTGTTAAGACCTCTCTCCATTTGGCATCCATTCCTCTACCCCATATCCCTCACCGGTTTCTTTAACTTTCTTCTTCTTCTTTCTCATACAGTAAGGAAAATTTGTCAACTCTTGCTCCTATACATCTGACGACAAGCAGAAAACATGTTAATGGCCAATATTGCACAGACAACAATCTGTAATACATCAATTCAGCCAACAAATTCAACTCAGGGCCTAACAAGTAGATTCCAGCCTTTTAATCATGACCTGCATTGTTTGCATGCTGACTACAACCATTGGTTCACAGCTCGTAAATAGCAACTGTTGAGACAAAACTGATACATTGGGTAGGCCAGTAGGCTTAGTTCAATTTAATCATTTGGTTCAGCAATCCAGCTCACTCCAGTTTGCTAAAATGCCCAATCAAGCATGATATTCACAAAAATGTCCTTGAAACTTTAAACGGGCTAGGCCGTACCAGGTTCGGGTGGGGCTAACTGGCTCTTATATTAAGCCCAAGCCAGGCCTAATTAATAAACAAGCTTAAATATAGGTCATGCCTCATAGGTCTAGTATTCAGCCCAAGCCCAGTCTAAAGCTGGCCACGCCTGAAGCCCAATGGATAAAAATTATCTGTGGTATGTGGGCCCACCATGATATCTTTTGCCTATGTTAATTAGGACATAATTTTGAAATGAGGTGGATCTAAAACTCAAGTGGGAAATAGCAAAGAGAATAGTAGGGATGTCACAATTGAAACCTTGTCAGAGCCACAGACGTTCTGGATCAGGTTAATGTTTGTGTCTTCAGTTCATCTTAAGAATAATTTCCTGAACAGTTTGATGGCATTTTTATGTCATGGCAAGCCTCAGGAAGGTTTCAACGGCCTGTGGCTCATATCCAGACGTTACTTGGCAAAAGCCCAACATGGCTTTTGATTCTCAAACATATAACGATGCATAGAACTTGTGCAGATAGTTCTCGGCACTGCCCTAGGAGTCATGCCCATTCAGATCATGTGGGCCACATGAATAACAAGGTGGGCCCTACACAAGTACAAGGCTTTCAGTAAGGGTTAATGACATTAAAAAAAAATAATAAAAAAATAAAATTGAGAATACTGATCATTAAAAAATCAGCTTTCTTTCAAGTGCTTCACTGGCATCTCAAATAGAGAGACTGGTTATACGTGTCTTTCCTCCAACCATCGGATTATACATTGGCCATGAAAAATATGTGAGCAAGTCATACGCGATATCCCAACCCCACCCAAGAATTCATCTTGATATATTACACACTTAGTAGCATCAGATTCTAAGCCCCTCCCCCCCAATGCTTCAATGGAAGATCCTGATACAGGGACCACAGGGGACCACGTCAAAATCCTAGCCATTGAATCTGCATCTCCATCATCTTGCACCAACGACAATGTCACAATATTAATCTCCATGGCCATATGTAACTCCTTACAAGCTTTCATGGCCCGCTCTGCCATATCACTAGCACCAATGGCCAAGCTCTGTGCAGAGAATTTACGGGCCATTGGATGAACGTTGAAGTACGACATAATATATTGGAAACGTATGGTGGATCTATTATGTTGAGAGTATCGATGAAGCTTGTCTGAGAACATCTGGATGTTCTTAGAAGCCTCTGAATCCTCGATTTTGTATATGTATCCATGGGAGGTGGTCGCAAGCTGCTGGGACCGCTCGTTCAAGGTGATTTTGATGAGGAGAGAAGGTTCTTTGTTTTCAGGCATTCGTTTGACTTGCCATTTAGGTGTTTGGTGAAATGTTTGAGTGAAGTTCTATCCATAAATTTGAGATAGTTTTGATGCATTGGCTTACTAGAGATCTTACTATGTGGTTGAATTATCTTATTTTCAAAATTGAACTACAATCCTTTTGAATTTCGTACATGATTGTATTAGGCCACCAGGACAGTATACACCTAGTAGTTGTGCAACCATTGAAATGCCTAGGTGAATGATTTTGATAGCTATGATGCACACACACATGCACATTGCACTTATTTTATTATTGCATTTTTATTCACATAACCATGTTCTTTTTTCCACCATGCAATCATATCAACCAAAAACCAGAAATTAAGAAGAACCAAGTCCCCATGTTCAATCAGATTTCATTCGAAGTCAACAAAAGAATCCTCATTCTCAGAAATCAGGTAGAAATGAAAGAAACCCCACACTATTTTACCATATCACAAATTCAACAATTTTATTATTATTATTATTATTATTATTATTATTATTATTTAAATTCAAGTATAGCTCAACCCAAAAGATTGTATTGCTCTGTTCAAGTTTTTAAGTTTTTACAAGTGGAGCCCATGGTTCACTAATCCAAATAGATGACTACAGTGGATGCGATGTCCTCACCTTTTCATGCTGTTCAACAAATAGATGTCTAATAAAGAAAAAACAGCAAGAGTCCACGCCATTATACCATTCACATATCTTTAGTCAAGGAAGTAACCTATCATTCCTCGGGAAGAAATGGGGACAGCTGTCACAGCTCCTTATTCAAAAAACTGTTTCAAATGCAATACCCAATAGTTAACAAGGTTTTATGCTTGAAACAAAGGTAATTTTATTTTTTATTTTTTATTTTTACCTTTCCTACGTTGCTTTGCTATTGATTCCATGTAACTTTTTCTTTCTTCTTTATATAGTTTCTATGATGATTTATATTTTTTTACAAGGTTTCTAGAGAATATATGTAGTTTCATTCTCGATTTCCATACAAACAAGGGTAAATTCTCGATTCTTAGTTCTAGATTCTTGATTTATTATTATTATTATTATTATTTTTTTCCATTTTCCAAGATATTATTTTGCTGGTTTAGGCCGAGGAAGAGTGTAGGTCTACTAGGCCACTCCTCTTCCCTTTTTTTGCTCTATTCATTTTTAATTTTCAATTTCAATTTTGAGTTTGAGACATGTTAGAAATGATCATGAGCAGATGATGAAGTAGAGTCATTGGAATCAGACTATGGTAGGGCCATATATAATACAACACACATGGCACAGTTTTGTACCAAGCAGGTCAACCTATATACCGATTTACGGCTCATGTATCAAAATCACACCTATTAGAAATTCGTATCCATCTGATCATGGTCATCAAGCTAATGGAAAAATGAAAGATTGACACAAAAATACTCGGTGGAGTAAATTGAATAAAGGTGGTAAATAGGATTGTCTAGTAGGGATGAGTTATTGATAATTCAACCTGCAAGTTGTGTTGTGGAAAGATGGCCCTACCACATTCTATTCTTCCCCCTCGAACACATGGTATGTATCATCATCTCACCCCTAGTCCACCACTGCTTGGGATGAAAAACGTATTAATGCAGGGGCATTTCACACCGGGCTCGAGTGGGGTAGCCCCTGGGATGCGGGGACACACTCAGGGTGGGCGGCCCATGTGATTTGGGGCCCACGAGCCCACGATGGGGGTTCGGCTGAGGTCCCAACCCATGAGATGTGGGGCCTGGGCTATGAGATAAAGGGATTAATTCGCCATACTGTTAACAGTTCGAGCTTTTAGAGCAAGTGGTTAATTGTCCTGCATTAAATTGGTATCAGAGCACGCCATAGCTTTGTGAGATCCATGACCACATGATGAGTGAGGTTGCTTAAATTGTTGAGCCACCAAATGTTAAGAGTGGGTTCCACCTATGAAAGGCCCTAGAGTCTCAACCTTAAGAGTGGGTTCCAATGAATTATGGCACTAGATCGAACGTTGAGCGTTGGTTTTTCAATCAAATGTTGCGACAACGCAGATCATCTTGATTTTGGGAAAGACATTGCATGATGGGGACCACCCATGAACACGGATAAAGTACTTGCTTCTACATAGAGGCTTCTTTTTTCATATTCAATACAAATTGTGCTAGCTATGTCTTTTAGGGGTCATTTGGCAACCTAGAATTTAGAAATTACTAAAGAATTTATTTCCATGAAACAAATTCTCCGAGAAATTGAATCAATTGGTTATGCCTAGAAACTGGGAATAAAATTCCGCAGAATCTAGAAATGTGCTTGGGAAGCTAGAATTCATTACCTTGGAATGTCAATTTATATGACAAATTAAAGAAATATGCACATTTCCCTTGGGATTTGCAAGCTAGCCTCGGGCCAAGAATTCAAGAACTAGCCTTTTTCTGGATTTGGCTTGATAACTTGATAGGATTGTATTCATTAGCTGATTCTCTCTCTTTTATATTTTTAGCTGACATGGTTATTTTTTCTTTTTTATTCTTAACTCACCTTTTTCTTGGAAACCAGTCAAGGCAGAAGTTGGAAATTGAGGATCTTTGCTTATTTGAATCCTCTGTTTTGATGTACCCTATGGCTTATTTTCCCATTTTTGGAATCCACTTCCATATCCCTCTGTCACCTCTATAGCTAGCTGTAGACACTTTATCAACATCTCATTAGTTATATATATATATATATATATATATATATATATATATAAATCAATTTCTTCATCCTCAACTTCACCTAATCTTGTGCTATTTACATGTGCTCAAGTTTTTGATGTGTTTGTTTATCTATATGTCAGAAAGATGATCTTAGAACTGTGGTGTCCTATCTACGAAGCAACCCAAAAATTTCCTGCATAGGTCTTTGGGGACGATATATGGGTGTACTGTCACTAGGTAGTTAATCACACAATCTTAGAATTGATCATTTTTTATTGCTGAATTATAGTATCTTGATCTATTAGCTGTAATTGTGCTAATTTATTTCTACTTGTAAAAATCTGCATTTGTATGCACCCCCCCCCCCCTTTCTCTCTCTCTCTCTCTCTCTCTCTCTCTCTCTCATGTACACAAACTATCATCTGTTCTTGATATTAAGATATATCTATTTCAAATTTGGCCCTTCATTCAGACATTCAAATGGGAAAAAGTCTGCTGCATGGATTTGTAATTTGATTCAGACACTTCTTACATCTTTGGTTGCATTTTTCTCATCTTAAAAATGACTACAGGGTTGAAGAATCATAAAACATCATCCCATGCTTTATAATTTTTCAAAACTATGCTGTCATGATTTTCTTTTTAGCTGATCTGTTAATGTCAGCAGGCTAATGGTGCAAATTGAAGAAGTTTGAATATAAAATAAAATAGGCTTGTAGATGTTTTCAAGATATTAGTCATTGCATTGAGATTTTTTTTTTTTTTTTTTTTCCTGTTTTTTTCTTGATCAGGTTTTTGTACTCAATGTTCACACAGGGTGAATAACAATATTTTTGGAAGGGAATGTACCATATAATTCATATCTTTTGATTTATGGATATGCTTTCACTGGGATTATTGGCAGCATTAATGTAATATAAATAATCTTTTCATCTGAATTTAATTTCAATCTTTTCTTATAATTACTTGGGAGGAATGATGTCAAATGCCTATAATCAAATGCCTCCAAGTCAATGATACCCCCAAATTAGGTTTTACAAACAGATTAATGTTGAGATCCAATTGACTTGTAATATAAATCATCTTGTGCCGAACTTTAAACACTTAGCATGGGTCATATTATTTACTTCTGGTTTACTCTATCTAAGACTGATTTAAGTGGATATCTTCTATGGCTTGGAGCCTAGGACTATTACTATAAATGTCAAAGGTTTCAGAGAAATTGTAATCCTTGGATGCCTAGACAAATGTCGCAAAAGGATGGTATTGTAATCTGGTGAAAGAGATTTGGATATTTGTCCAGTGAGTGGCCCTCTGTCTACCAGGTTCTGCATTTTTGGTTTTAGTTTTCTTTAATGAAATCCTTCTTGATTTCTAATTAAAAAAAGGTTGTGGCATCACAAGATTGGCCAGAGGTCATTAAGTATGCTGGTTTGGTTTGTGCACAAGCTCATCGCTGGGAGCTGATCCAAGATCTTTTTAAAGTCTGGCAAGCTCCTGTACGGGGCACTGTTACGGGGTGGCATGATCAAGTATTATCTCTTATTTTCTTTGAGCTTTTAAATAAAGTGGTAGATTTATTATTTATGATCGATGTGCTCTTGTGGGTTTTCACATGTGGCCATCTTAAACAAGATCTATTTACTGTAGCTGCTTAAAATAAAGAGAGGGATTTTAATATCACTCACTGTTCTTTTAAATCCAGGGAGCTTCTGATTTCTTTCCGTCGGGCAACTGGGCAGAAACCTCAGTTTTTAAAGGGATATGTCCTTCTCTGTTTTTGTTTGTTATATAATGTCAACTTACCTTACCTTTCCTGTAAATCTTGATAGTTGCACTGAATTCAGATTTCTAGAAATACATATAAAAAAACAAGAGTTACATAGATTAATAAAACTTTAAATGAATGGAATGGGTCATAGGTGTTTCAAGTTAAAGCCACAACTGGATATGAATAGTACTGAATAATAGGACACTTGTGTTTGTATTTGTCCCCTGAAGACAATGAAGACGTTCTGTGAAACCATCTTCAATTTTGAATAAGATATGGTTGATATTTTTGGGTTTAGATTCATCTCACTATCACTGTAATGGAAGATCTGCAAGGGCCTGAAAAGGTGATTGATTTGAGAAGGTAGTTCTTGTTTGCAGGCACCACAAGAACACAAGGAGCTGATGAGCAAGACTTCGTCCAGGCCTTCTCAAATGCCTGTCCAAATTGCACCGAAGAAATATAAGACTTCTTCAAACCCACACACACACACACACACCAAAAAAAAAAAAAAAAAAAAAAAAAAACATGCCTATTAGTCTATTACATTAGAAATAATTAAGCCAATGGATTTTCTTTATGTATCCCTGCTTGGACTTCATGCAGGTGAAAAACATGGAAGCTTGGATGAAAGAAGATATAATAGCTGAGGTAACACAGTCTGGTGGTCGAATGCTATTGCATCGTGAAGAACTTGATCCAGTATCGAAGCATTCCAGTGTAGAAGGGTACTGGGAGAACATTTTATTAGATGATGTGAAGACGCCTGCAGAAGTATATGCCTCTCTGAAAGCTGAAGGCTACAATATTGAATACAAGAGGATACCGCTAACATGAGAAAGAGAAACCTTATTGACAGATATTGACTCAAACCACTCCTGTCAAGATGAGTATGGATCATGTATCAGACAGCTAGCAACTATTATCTGTTTTACGGTGATTTCCTTTCCTGCAGATCTGCAGGTTGCTATCTTTTTGTGTCACACACTGGTTATGGGGGAGCTGCTTATGCAATAGCGATCACTTGTCTTACACTGGTTATGGTGTGCCTTGCCATGATGTATGTGTTTTATCACATGGTATATTCATTTTTCTAAGCTCATTTTAGGTCATGAGCTAAAAAATAAGGCAGATCCAAATCTCAGGTTGACCACACACAGAAAACAGGAGTGATTAAAACTTGCAGGGAGCCACAAGTTTTGTATGAAACTGATAATTGTGTTTTAACTTCATTAAGGTGAGGTGACCTGACAAGAGGTTGGATGGTGGATAAACATGATAATAGGCATTAGGAAGTTTTTATTGGGGCCATTTAATCACTGCCTTTTACAGTAGTGCGGCCACCTGAGATTTGGATCTATTTCATATTTTAATTCATCCCCTAAAATGAGTATTGAAAAATGGATGGAAGGTTTAGGTCAAACACAGATGGGATTCATTAGTGACCCCTCCAGTACTAGGTTGGTCTGGAAAGGCTCCCACCATTGTGGGGATGCTGATTGCCTACTGACCCATCACGTGGGGAACACCATACTGTATGTGTTTTATTCAGGCTATCCATCCATTTTGTCATATCATTTTAAGGTGTGAGCCCAAAATTGAGGTAGATCCAAGGCTCATTTGGACCGCACCACCAAAGGAAATAGTCGGAACTGAACGTTAACCACTGAAAACTAATTTCTTTTTGCAAGCTTCAAGAGAATATAATTAACTCAGAACATATTCCTGTGTCCTTTACAAGAAAAGAAAGTGGTTTTTATATTCAGAATTGTTTTCACTCCTTTGGAGAGGAGATGGAAGTTTAGTTGGCCTCATATGTTGGCTCAAAAATCAGAACTTCAAGGCTATTTACTGCAAGTGGTTTCAATAATTTCACCCGGGAAAAAAAAATAATAATAATTTAAAAAAATAAAAAAAGATTGAAAAAGCTGAGTTGTGGAGTAGGTTTCCCAGAGATTTAGTTTGGTAGACAGTGGGCTAGAGTGTTAACGGCCATGCAATACAGGAGCAGGCCCTTCATTTCATGGTAGTCCTTCGCTTCAGCCTACAGAAACAGTAGACTGCCTTCTGTGGTAGCCCCAAAATTCACATCCATTTCTCTAGTTTTGAAGGTGACATTTTTGTGTAAGGGAGAGATTCAAGCAACTCCAGCTAAATAACAAAAATAAAATAAAATAATAAAAATAATAAAAAAAAACCTTCATAAAATGCTTCTTATATTCTGTAGTCCAAATGACAGGGACTTGTTGAGGCCTTTGAATTTGGAGTGTGAACTTCAGTGAGGGGTGCAGTTTGCCTGTTGTCTTTATCCTGTAATTTGGGCAAACATCTTTGGTAATTGTTACATGATTATTTTGAGCGGCAGCCATTTGATTTTGCTTTTTTTTTTTTTTGCAAATTTGCAGGCGATATTTTTTTTCTAATCACATTCAAGAGCAGCTGGATGTGATGCTTGTTATGGAGCAATAATGCCTAATTCTTTTTCTTATTTTCTGGCATAGGTCACAATGTATAAGAGATTATATGAAAATGAGCTTAAATCTCGTGCTTTGGTACTAATCTTTGTGCGTCTTCATTGATCCTAAATGACAATCCATTTCTGTGCAGGTTTTGTTTCATGATCCCAAGCACAAGAAAATTTATGCAACTGAAGGTCTAATGACTGAGATTTGCTAGGTGCACATGCAGGTATAAGGCAACTAATCTTAAACTTTTTAACTCTTTTTATTTATTTATTTAATGGACAGATGTTGTCATTTGATGCCCATCAGAAATGAACTAATTTTTATATATATTTCAAAGGAGATGCTTGTGCTGCATTTTGGTAGTATTCTTCTTCTGTTGATAAAAAAATAAAAATAAAAATTTATTCGGTTTCTGTGATGCAGGTCTTTGTAGGAACTTTGATTTATTGCAATATGTTATAGCGTGTAGTCTGTGCTTCTCAATTCATCATACTAGTTTTCACAACTTGAAATAAGTTTGCATGAATTTCTTATTCCTTAATTCAAATTCATGAGGGTCTAATAGACTACAAATAATGACCTTTTCTTGTTGCCTAAAGTTCATGAATGCCTACATCTGCATGTTTACTAGTTTTTCTTTTGAAAATTTGTTAATTTGGATTTCATCTCTAATCAATCCCAGGTGTTATATATTAGCCCAAAAGTCTGTCTGGATGTACTTTAGAATGAGAATTGAAGAGAATGAGGTATGACCCATGTGCAATATGCTTGAGAAATATTAAGACAATTTAGCATGAGTCACATCATTTATTATTTTTATTATTATTATTATTATCATCATCATTATTATTATTATTATTATTATTATTCTTTTGAGTTTGATGTAGTGGGATTCCATAGCACTTTCTATTTCATGTCGATGTTCAAATGCCTGGCCTTGACACTGGCAACGCTGGAAAAGTTAAGAAGAGGTTTTCTATAGCATGGTAAGGTAGATGAGAAATTTCATTTGGTCGATTGGAAGGAGGTGTGTAAGTACATACAAGAAGGCGGGGCTAGTATAAAAGACCTTAAGAGTATGAATTGGGCCCTTTTAGGCAAACGGACTTGAAGACTAGGGACGGAGGACGGGACCCTCTGGAATACGTTAGTCAAGAAAAAGTATGGGCGTTTAGAGGGGAGTTGGTGGACCAAGGACTAATCCAACTACAGAGCTTTGGCGTTATGGAAAGGGGTGTCATCCATTGAAGTTAGGAATATCGACTCTCATCCTGAACTCTTGATCTGCTCGATCGATGTCTTGTTTGGGATATTGGAGTACCACGTTGTCGACCTCCTCGTTGATGAATATCCCTCTCCTTTGGTTCACTGTCGGTAGTATCCCACGATCAGTGCGATTACGAGTTCCCACACCTGTTGGTGGCGGGTTACCGTCATGAACACTGAGTGGCCCTATTCTGGGCAAAAGCCCCTGCTATTGTAGCCAAAAACTGCTGCTGGTGCTGCACCTGCTGTTGCTGCATCAGTAGCATCATCTGCTCCAACCTATCAGGAGGAGGAGCTGACTGTGGCATGTGAGGCGTCGAGGCAGACGCACAGTTCTGCTTGTAAAGCGGGGGTGTATAAGGTGGCGACCTAGTAGTGGGGCCAGTGGCTGGCAGTGAGTCCGGCATTGTGTTCGTGTCAGGGCCCAAGATAGGGTCCGTGCGGCTATTGCTCAGGGGAGGTACTCCTTCAAGAAATCCACTGAGTGCTAGACGTGTAGTGTTCCGAGTAGTCCTCGAAGGCATGCCCTATACGCAACACAGGGTGCAACATATGTTAGATTTAGCATAATAGCACCCAATTACTCAAGTGGTTTACACATCCCATAACAAAAGAACTTCATGCATTTCATTTAAACAAAATTGTCACAATACATGAGATGCCTTACATGGATCATGACAAAAGATGCATGTGAACTAATCTAAACAACTTTAAACACTAGAGCACACAACCTGCTCTACCATACAACTAAACCTAGTAAGACCATACATAGAAACAAAAGAAACCAGCAACAAGGCATACTAAAAGACAACTACATATATGACTAGTCGTCAGAACCCGACGATGGTGGGGGTGCACCCTTGTCCTGCACACAGCACAGGATAGTCCCCGGGGTGCCGTAGGTGTACGGGGTCCACTTTGGTTCCCCCTGATTTGCGTCGTTTGGGCCCCCGACTCCGTTTGAGTCATTTCGGGTCCCATTTCGCGTATTTTCACGCTTTTCGGGTTGTTTGTATGTGGAATGGGTAGAATTTTGGTCTAAACCCGTCAATTGAATGTCTAGAAAAGATCTAGGGTCCCTGCGCATGATCACGGATGCGTACGGGCCCTGATTTCGACGGTCAGTTTCGCCGGGTGAAACTGGGAATCCTATGATCATTTCTATGTTTTCTCGACCCCCTCCTAAGTCAAAGTACGTTAATGTGCGTCGTGTGACCATAACCTAGGTCCAGTTTAATCCAAATCATACTGATACCAACTTGTAACGCCCTGAAAATCGGAGGTCGAGCAGAAGTTCAACTCTCGAGTTCCAACGCATCACCTATGCAACATGGATAATGATGATTAAATCTTGTCTGTGTTAGCGCACTAAACATGAGTGAGATTATACCAAATCAGCATATCATACCCCAGAGACAGTTAAATTACGCAAGCGGAAGAGCATGATAGGTATGTGTAGAACATATGAGTGGTGGTGTGTCTCCAGAGTATAATCATGTTCCAGGTTAAACAATTACATGTATCGTTTCAAAATGCAAAATATCAAAATGTGTAGGTCCGTCTACATCATGAAATCCTTATAGCCCCGACGATCAGAATGCGACCTACATGAACCCGCCAGAATACTGCATACACGAGAACTCCTCGTTGTCATAAAAATCAGGCTCTGCTTCATAAGCTGCGCCATCATTTGCAACTAAGACGGAGTCTGGTTGGTGTTTTAAAACACCGTCCCAGAGTGAGAGTGAGTGATCAACTCAATGGAACTATAAGGCAAAGGTTAACATGTTATCAATTCAATCAAGCAGTAATGATAAAGCAGTACAACAATCATGTCCTAGATTACTCTTGTTAATGCAAGAATAGTATGCGATAATGATGCATGCCCTCGTCTACACTCCCTAAGCAACTTCATCTCACGTTCGCGCATGACATCCTCCCGAAACGTGCGCTTCCTCACTAAAGCACATGCAGTGCGGTGCATGATCGTGATTAGTCAAGTTCTTAATTAGACATAGTCATATAGTAGGATTGGGAAGCTAAGGTACCTCTCTTCATATCATTTACCCAAACATTGATCCATCTAGGGTCGTCAATCCTAGTTAATCACATACGAAGAACAGTTCCAGGTAGCTACGGAGCGGCTCGTCACCTTAGCGCAGGCCTGGTTTATACTCGAGGTCACTACGGAAAAGCTCATCGCCTTAACGTAGTCTTAGAGTATACAAGAGGTCACTATGGGCTCGTCACCTGATCATAGGTCAACAGCTCAAATATAGTGTCTCATACTACCATATTCGGCTCACGAGTCTAGGTTGCTCATTGGACATTACGGGGAGGCTCGTCGCCCCAGCATAGGCCGACAACTTGACCACAGTGTCCCATACCACCATGCCCGGCTCATGAGTCTTAACGGATCGAGGTACCAAGGTTAAACGGGCCTTTCGCTGGTAAGTTTGGTACCTTAGATTCAAGCAGTAGCGTCCATACATGGTGAACATACATTGGGCCAATCGGGTTACTTGACAAGCTCGACTGGTACGAGCGTACGTTGACTTGATCGACATGGAGTGCGTAAGCATTTCGCGTGGCCTAACCACTGTCGACAAACAGCGTACAACTCGGATTCATCAGGCGTATCCGTTGTGGCTAAGCAGTACGACCACCGATCGTAAACCATTACCAATTGCCTGGACTACATCATAGCCCCAATCACACTCCAACCAATAGCATCCACATGTGATATTCCAAGACAACATGTGACAACCAAATCTAAACATAAATCCCATTCGAGCATTTCAACAAACATATACTACACATGTCATCATACATAGGTATTCATCTATAAATCACATAGTAGTAAGATAGGTTGCATAAAAGAAACTGTAACTATATATAAGGGAATTGAGAATCCTATCTTAACACCCTCAGTAAGTACATTACATCAAGCATTTTCTCATTCAGGCATTTTATCAAATATTACATACAGGTAATAAATTTGTTAAAAACATATACTATAGCTAGTCCTTTCACAAGGAGTAGCCACGTATACAGCGATCATGTATTAGCGATCAATAATCATAGCAAGCACAAATCATAATTCCATACTCATTCAAACATTTTTACAAACACTTAGACTATACACTTCAACATACATGGCGTATGTTGGTCATAACATGTATTAGGGCAAATCCTTTCACCAAGGAGTTGTCATATATACAACAATCATATATCCACGACGGATAATCATGGCAAGCACGAATCCAAATTCCGTACCCATTCAAACATTTTTACAAACACTTAGACTACATAGTTCAACATACATGACGTATGTTGGTCATAACATGTATTAGGGCAAATCCTTTCACCAAGGAGTTGTCACCTGTATAACAATCATATATCCACGACGGAAAATCATGGCAAGCACGAATCCAAATTCCATACTCATTCAAACATTCAACAAACACATGAATTACACTATATTCAACATAGTTCATATATATATATATATATCTGTAAAGTGAGGGAAACATCGTATCTAGCATGAGAAATGGCAACCAAGTCAGTTATAAATCATTAACCGACATTGACAGCCTTGAAAACCATAACCTAAACGTTTATAGTCCGCACCTTTCGCCAGTAAACTCGTAACGGATTCAGTTTGAACACTCTCGCCTTGTAAATTAGACTTTGGATACCTAATCAATAAAACGGGTTAGCTATTTCACCATTCTATGTATTTGGATTCCTAAAACAGGTTAGGGTTAGGGTTTCTTAACCAAGAACAGAATCAAAATCTCCGGTATAGTGATACAAAAGCGGTAGTTACGTACGTGGAGTAGTGGGATCGAATCTCAAGAACTATCTCACACTCGCTCTCTCACTTCTCCACTTTCTCCTTCACTTTCTCTCTCTTTTCTCTCTTAGGGTTTAGAATTCGTATGGAATGGGAGAGGGGTGGGTAAAGGCCCTTATATAGGCCCAGAACTGATGGGAATGGCCCCAGGGCCATGGTATACTTAGGTTATAGCCAAAGAGTGGCTGTTTCGGTCCAACGGAGCACATCTGGAGGCCCCTTTTCTGCATACGATCTGGGAAAAGTTCCCTAACATTGGACCTAGGTCAGGTTAAGTTTTCGGTCCGATCGGATTTATGGAATGACCGCAGAGGACCAGTTTCAGTTCAGTTCAACGGTCATCGTCACTCGATTAGGGCCACAAGTACACTGACCTACATATGAAATTTTCCTTGATCCGAGGGTGTATTTGGGTCAGATTCTGACGGTCTGAAACCTTAGAATTGGCCCGCAGGCGAACGGCCCAGTTTACTTAAATCTGAGTACATTTTCTAAAGATATTCGCGTTTCTCACACACTTCGCTCCAGGCTAAAGTTGTGCGTTTCTGGATACTATCTAGACTTGATTTCCGAGATGGTCGTCAAGCCCAGTAAGGCGGTCATATTCGTATAGTCTCGCGGTAATCGGACTTTCGACGTGCGGTACAGGTCCGATACGGAGTGTCAAGGTGCTCCCGAGAGCAATTAGGTTTAGGGATTAATCCTAAGTTTCGGGGAAATGTAGCGTCAATGATTCTACACGTTTTGGGTCTTGCAGTTCGTATTTAAAGTGGTTCAAGCTAATTTCACAAATAATTTAGTTAGCACTTGATTAATTTTCGTCTAATTTCTAAAGGATTTGGTCCTGAGCGATTTCTGCCTGAGGTGGAACTCGGGTCTTTGTACGGATTTTTCCGAAACGTTACAACTTTAGAATGAGAATTGAAGAAAATGAGGTATGACCCATGTGCAATATGCTTGAGAAATATTAAGACAATCTAGCATGACTCAGCATTTTTTTTTTTTTTTGGGTTTGATATAGTGGGATTCCATAGCGCTTTCTATTTCATGTCGATGTTCAAATGCCTGGCCTTGACACTAGCAACGCTGGAAAAGTTAACAAGAGGTTTTCTATGGCATGGTAAGGAAGAGAAGAAGAAATTTCATTTGGTCGATTAGAAGGAGGTTTGTAAGCACGTACAAGAAGGCGGGGCTAGTATAGAAGACCTTAAGAGTATGAATTGGGCCCTCTTGGGCCAATGGACCTGAAGACTAGGGACGGAGGACGGAACCCTCTGGATTACGTTAGTCAAGAAAAAGTATGGGCGTTTAGGGGGGAGTTGGTGGACCAAGGACTCATCCAACTACAGAGCTTTGGCGTTATGGAAAGGGGTGCCATCCATTGAAGTTAGGAATATCGACTCTCATCCTGAACTCTCAATCTACTCGATCGATGTCTTGTCTGGGATATTGGAGTACCACGTCGTTGACCTCCTCGTTGATGGATCTCCTTCCTCAAGGATGATCCTTTGGTTCACCGTCGGCACTATCCCACCATCAGTGTGATTACAAGTTCCCACACCTGCTGGTGGCGGGTCACCGCCATGAACACGGAGTGGCCCCAAGGCCTTCGTCAAGCGATCGATGACAACCTGCAGCCCTTGCATGACTTGTCGATTCTCTCACTGTGTTGCTTCGAAAGTTGCTGCCGTTAAAGGCAAATTTCCTGGAGCACCATCTATGGGATTGTTGCCCTAACCCGTCGCTAGAAGCCATAGATCCGAGGAGAAAGACTGGCTCTAATATCAAACTGGTGCATGGGAGGACGTGTTGAGGTCGAGCATCGTCTTCCTCAGGGGATAACTATTCCGAATCCACGGAACTTCTCTGGACTCCTCACAAAGATACATCGAATCCATAAGGAAAATAAGAAAATAGAATAATTTCTAGAAATTCGTAATAAATTGATTGATCATTAAAACGAGCTTACAATGTTCTTAAATAATGACATGAAACATAGGAAGAAGTTTCAAAATTAAACTACAACTAAAACTAGTAGAAATCGTGACTTACTATAAATAGTAAGCTTACTATTTATAGACAGTCATTGACGGTTCGATTCCCCTGTCAATGGTTTTGGTATTGCTGGAATAATACATGCTCATAATCATTAGGAAGGAATCGAGATCAAAGAAGGCGTCTCCTCCGTGACCATGATGAGATGAGCGCCTTATTTTGTCGGGCTCGTGAGAGTTGTAATTGCTCCCACCATGCAGAAGCACCGGATTTTAATTTAAACACTACTAATTTCACCTTTTTATACTCTAGCACGTCCATATAATCAAAATATGTTTCTAGTTCGGCTAGCCAGTCGAGCAAATCTTCTATGCGTAATAAACCATTAAAACTAAAAAGTTCGACCTTACCTCAATAGTCTCTCTCAGCATGACCTAAATGATCGCCTCCATGGATTGGTCGTCGTGCAAAGCCTTCATTAAGGTCTTCGTCGCTAGAGCTTGAATCACCTGGTGTAGCCCTACGATTTACCACTGATAGTGCTTTATGGAAATCGGGGTTATGCCGTACAGCAACAACAGGCGGTGGAGCATCGTTTAGGGTTCGGGGCAGAAGTAACGCATCCGCAAGACGGTCAAGTATTGCATACAGCCCTTGCATGGTCAATTGACTATCCTGGTGGAAGGTTTCCATTCTTTCTGAATGATAACGAATCCCTAGATCACCGTTCACAGGATTTTGGTTAATACCTTTGTTGTTTGTCATCACTCCGAGGGGAATCCTCGCTCTGATACCAATTGATGTAGGGATGAACGTGACGAGGTCAATCACCGTCTTCCTTAAGGATAACTACTCCTGATCCACGGAGCTTCTCTGGACTCCTCACAGAGACTTCTCGAATCCACGAGGAAAAAAAACAAGAAAATATAAATAAATTCTAGAAAATTCATAATTTGATTGATGATTGAAATAAACGAGTTTACAACCCTTTATATAGGGATACTAAGCAATGGGAGAAATTTTAGAATCAAACTACGACTAAAACTCCTAGAATTCGCAACTTACTATAAATAGTACAGTGTCTACTAGTGCGCAAGGTTTTCGGCCAAAAATAGTAAGTTTCCTATTTGGCTTCACCACGCTGTTCTCCTAATTATTCTAAGCACTTACCGTTGGGTGCAACTCCTAAAGCCTAATGGATGAAGAGTTATAATCAACTAAAACTCACTATTTATAGTAAGTATTTCGCAAATCCAGCTTGCGCAATCGGCATAATGGGGTTGGGTAGCTCAAGTAGCTCGTCCTACCCAAAATCATAAATTTTACACCCGATAACTCATTTCAAATTTGAAAATACGCCAATTTTAGATCTAACGGTCCGGATCACTTCTGTCATCGACCGGGCCTTTTTTGATACATCTTGGCCATGAAACTGTCCCTGACCCGCTCTACATCAGACTCACTCTACATCAATCAGGCTAATGTTTCTGTTTTCTGTCCATCCTAAGAATAATCTCATGAACGGTTCGATGGCATTTATCCGTCATGGTTAGCCTCGGGAAGGTTTCAACGGCGTGTGGCTCATATCCAAAAGTTAGCTCGCAAAAGCCCAACATAGCTTTTGATTCTCAAACATATAAAAATGCATAGAACTTGTGCAGATGGTTCGCGGCACTACCCTAAGAATTAGGCCCATTCAGATCATGTGGGTCACTATTTAAATTTAGAAGGGTTTTTTTTTTTCTTAAAGTTGTTAATTAATTTCTATAGTCTTGCCCACATAAATAATGTGGACCCACACAAGTTTTAGGCTTTGAATAAGCTAGTGACAAGACTGATTATAGAACAGTGTTTTTAGTAGCGCCCGTAGCGTAGCGGTAGCATACGCTACGTAGCGTAGCGTAGTGATTTCGCTACGTAGCGTTACAAATAGCGTTTTTCCTCAGCGTGCGCTGCCTGTGGTTGTAGCAGACGCTACGGATACGTAGCGTGTAGCGCAGTAGCGTCTTACTTGTTTGGTATTTAAAAAAATAAAAATTCAATACAGAAACAAGGTGGTGAACTCACACCACAAGCCAAACTTAAGGTAAAAAGAAAAACCAAATTCAAAAGGGCTTCCACCCCAAACCGAAGCAGCCGACAATGCTTCTCCCCACCCTTCCATTTGGAGACCAAAAATCCTCTCACAGGGCCAATCCGACGCTGCCGACGCTGCGCCTCTCCCCACCCTTCAATGTTGAGGTCGAAAATCTACTACCAAGCACAAACCGATGCTGCTGACATTGCTCCTCTCCCCACTTTTCAATCTTGAGTTTGAAAAATTGCTTACAGAGGCAAACCGATCACTGTGGAGCTTCAACATTTGCAGTTTCACTGATTCAATCTCATCTTGAAACAAAAATAGGTACGCATTTTTTTTTTTTTTTTCTTCTCCTCCTTCTTCTTCTCGGTCATCATTACATGGTTAAGCCGCACTAAGCTTCTCTCTCTCTCTCTCTCTCTCTCTCTCTCTCTCTTCTTTCCCTCTTTTCTTTTGGTTTCCCCCTCTTCTTTTTCATTTAATAATATCGCGTGGTAGTGAACTTATTATTATTTTTATTATTTTGTGTTCTCATGGTGCCGTTGAACAAAGTGCACTTGCACTATTTTTTTATTTTTATTTTTTACTTGAAAAATGCCCACGCACTTATTAATATTTTTATTATTTTGTGTTCTCAAGGGTGCACGTTGAATGCAGGCACTTGCACTATTTTTTTATTATTTTTTTTTACACGCACACACACCCCACACACTCACGCTGGTGGAATTTCACCACCTATGTGTACTCGAACCCTTGAACGGGAGTTGAAACTCTTGAGAGTCTACCACCCGAGCAAGTGTAAGGACCCAATAATTGTTACACGGTCCGCTATAATGTTTATTTTCCATCTAACCTGTTAATTGGGTCACATTGACATGGATGAAGGGAAAACACACATGTCAGCTTGATCTAAAACTTTTGTAGCCCCTAATAAATTTTTAATGGTGGACGTTTAATTATTGTTGTTTCTTATGGTGCGGTCCACCCGAGCTTTGGATTTGCCTCTTTTTTGGTTCATGCCATAAAATTATTTGGCAAAATGGATGGACGATGTGGATATAACACATTTATCACTGTGGGGCCCAAAAAACTTTGACACTTGTGTGCTACACTTCACAATCCGAGTCCCGCCTAATTTGGGCCCTTAAAAAATTGTACACAAGACATGTATTAACTTAAAAATAATAAGACCCTATCCATCAACTTCTTACTGTTTAATATTTATCATATATATTTTTTAAAATTAAAAAATAGAAGTATTGTGTAGCTTACGCTACACGCTACGCTATTTCGCTACACGCTACAGAGGGTTGAACGCTACGCAACACGCTACCGCTATTTAAAACATTGTTATAGAAAAAAATAAATAAATCAGTTTTCTTGCATGTGCTTCACCGACATCTCAAGTAGACAGACCTGGCATACGTGTCTTTCCTCCGACCATCAGCTTATACATTGGCCTTGAAAAATATGTGAGCAGGGCATACATGATATCCCAACCCCTCCCAAGAATTCATCTTGACATATTACACACTTACTAGCATCAGATTCTAAGCCCATCCCTTTCGATGCTTTAATAGAAGATCCTGATACAGGGACCACAGGGACCCGTCAAAATCCTAGCCATTGAATCTGCATCTCCATCATCTTGCACCAACGACAATGTCACTATATTAATCTCCATGGCCATATGTAACTCCTTACAAGCTTTCATGGCCCGCTTTGCCATATCGCTAGCACCAATGGCCAAGCTCTGTGCAGAGAATTTACGGGCTATTGGTTGAATATTGAAGTATGACATGATATTTTGGAAACGTAAGGTGGATCTGTTACGTTGGCAGTGTTGATGAAGCTTGTCTGAGAATATTTGCATTTTCTTAGATGCCTTTGAATCCTCGATTTTGTATATGTATCCATGGGAGGTGGCTGTAAGCTGCTGTGTTGGGGATTGGTGCTGTGGAATCCCACAAATCTAGATCTAGGATAGTGATTCAATAGTAATAAGCAATCACAGAAGAACATAAAGATTTAACGTGGAAAACCCTTGTGGGAAAAAACCACAGCACAAAACGACATTTCTTCACTATGAAAATAGAAATTACAAGAGAGAGGACTTACCCGATTCGAACAACCTCGAATCTCACCCTTGCTACACCCTTTGACAACCCTAGAACCCCTTTAGAAAGCTTTAGAATTATTTCCCATACCCTAGAAAAGCCCTAGGGATATCTACTTATAGTTTAGGCAACTTCCCTTTCACACCCTTGCGAAAACTGACTCAAATTTTCGCAGTCCGTATTAAATCCGGAAATGAATCTGCGTAACCTCGACTGGTTGAGCAGACTGCTCGACCGGTCGTGGGACCCCTCCGACCGGTCGAGCTATCCCCACTACCGGTCAAGCGGCCCGGACACCAAAAGGTGAGCTCGCTGGACTTTAAGTCGAGCAACTCCCTTGACCGGTTGAGGCTGACCCACGACCGGTCGAACAACCTTAAATTTTTTTAAAAAAAAAGAGTTAAATTTTAGACTTCTGACAACAATCTCCACCAAGTCTTCAATCTTTAATCGTATAGCTCCTTGATCTCTTCTCGTATTTATTCATTGCATCATAGCTTCAATCAACGCTTCTCGTGCACACTTCGTCCTTCTTTTACGCCATCGTCAAGCCTAGAAAAGTTGCACAGAACTTGAACTTCTCAGTAGGAACGACCTTGGTGAGCATGTTTGCTGGATTCACACTGGTGTAAATCTTTTCTAGTGTGACGCCTCCTTCCTCAAGCACCTGTCGGATAAAGTGGTGACGAACATCAATGTGTTTAGTACGTGAGTGATAAACAAAATTTTTAGCCAGATTGATAGCGCTCTCACTATCACAGTTAACCGGCATGGCCTCCTGCTGAAGTTCCAACTGCTTTATCATGCCTCTGAGCCAAACACCTTCTTTAAACGCTTCCGTCACTGCCATATATTCTGCTTCGGTCATGGAAAGAGCCACCACGGACTGAAGTTTCAACATCCAACGGATTGCTCCACCTGCTAGTACAAACGAGTATCTTGAAGTAGACTTCCTGGAATCTATACTGCCTGCGTAGTCGGAATCCACATACCCAACCAACTTTGTCCCTGTTTTCTCAAAAATTAAGACGTAGTCTTTTGTACCTCGAATGTATCGAAGTAGCCATTTCACCGCTTCCCAATGTTGCTTACCAGGGTTTGACATATATCTGCTCACAACACCGACTGCCTGTGAAATATCCAGTCTCATACAGACCATGACATATATTAAACTGCCAACCGCATTCGAATAGGGCACATGAGACATAACCTGCTTTTCCTTATTGGATTTAGGACATTGTTCTGAAGAAAGCTTGAAGTGAGCCGCGTGGGGAACGCTCATCGACTTTGCTTGATCCATCCCATACTTGATCAATACCTTTTCAAGGTATTCTGCCTGTGATAACCAAATCCTGCTCTTCTTCCTGTCTCTATGAATATCTATGCCGAGAACCCTCTTTGCAGCCCCCACATCTTTCATCTCAAATGTCCCTGATAACTGAGTCTTCAGTACGTTGATTTCAGACATATCATGACAGGCGATCAACATATCATCAACATACAGTACTAGGATGATGAATTTTCTTGTAATAGACACAGTGATCGTATTTACTCCGAGTAAATTTCTGACTCACCATGAAATAATCAAATTTTTTATACCATTGCCTAGGCGACTGTTTCAGGCCATACAACGACCTCATTAATCTGCAAACCTTTTTCTCTGTCCCTTTAACTTTGTAGCCCTCTGGTTGCTTCATGTAGATCTGCTCTTCCAATTCTCCCGTGCAGGAATGCAATCTTCACAGCCATCTGTTCCAGCTCGAGATCGTATTGGGCAATCAGCACCAACACGAATCTGATAGATACCTACTTAACCACCAGCGCGAATATCTCTGTGAAGTTGATTCTCTCTTTGAGCATAACCCTTCGCTACCAACCTTTGTATCTATCATGTTTCCTTTTAAATAACTACTTGCATCCGATCGCTTTTCGGCCCACGGGAAGCTCCACCAGCTCCCATGTGTGATTTTTGTGCAACGAGTCCATCTCATCGTCCATAGCCGCCTTCCACTTTTCTACATCAGGCTCATAAAGAGCCTCCTGAGTAGTAGACAGGTCCCCCTCATTTGTAATGAGGGCATATGCAATATTAAAGTCGTCCCTGTATTTTGCCGGTAACCTGCGATCACGCGGTGGGTTCCTTCTCATAGGTGGATGCTCCACCTGATCCTGTACCTCTATCTTCGCATCTGTCTCTGCCTGAATATCATCTGTGTCAATCTGGACGTCTACGATTACCCTTTCTGGTTCCTCTTGCTCATCTTGATCATTCTTGCGAAATAGGGAACTTTTATCGAATCTGACATCACAGCTAATGATGACCTTGCATGTGACCTTGTCGAATAACCTGTAACCTTTCACACCAATGTCATAGCCAACAAAGATATACTTTTTTGCTCTATGGTCTAACTTATCTCTCTCAACTAACAGTACATAAGAGTAAGCCTCACAACTAAATATGCGTAGAACTGAGTAGTCGATTTTTTGACCACTCCATACTTCCTCTGGGATTTTACATTCAATTGTCGATGAAGGAGATCGGTTCACCAAATAACCAGACGTGTTAACGGCTTCAGTCCATCCTTGCCCAACGCAGCATTAGTTAACATGCATCTGGCCCTCTCCAGGAGAGTCTGATTCATTCTCTCAGCCACACCGTTTTGCTCGGGGGTGTGGTGCACTGTGTTGTGCCTGATAATCCCTTCATCCTTGCAATAATCATTAAACTCAGTGGAAGTAAATTCTCCACCATTGTCAGTCCTTAAAACCTTTATTTTCCGCTCTGACTGTTTTTCTAGCATTGTCTTCCATTGCTTGAATATGGTGAAAACTTCGGATTTACGTTTCATGAAGTAAACCCAAACTTTCTTGGAGTAGTCGTCAATGAATGAAACAAACCATGACGACCCCCAATGGAAACTTCTGGCAATGGCCCCCCACACGTCAGAGTGCACGTAATCAAGCACTCTCTTACAAACATGTTTTCCAGATTTAAAAGACAATTTAGATTGTTTACCATATATATAATGCTCGCATATATCTAAATCAGAATTTTTAAAAGCTGGAATTAAACATCGATCAGAAAGTACCTTCATGCCTCGCTCGCTCATGTGGCCCAGACGAGCATGCCACATACGTAGAGACGTGGAGTCTGCAATAGCTATTGCCGCTTCACCTGCCGAAGTGCTCCCAATCAACCTGTAAAGGTTTCGGTGCCTCTGCGCTCTCATAACCATGAGTGACCCTTTCGAAACTTTAAGGACACCATCAATACCGGTGAACTTGCACCCTATAGCCTCGAGTGCATCGAGAGAAATCAGACTTTTCTTCATATTAGGAACATGCCTGACGTCAGTCAAGGTACGCTCCATCCCATCAAATGCTCACCGTGCCAATAGCCACAACATTACAGGCATTGTCATTGCCCATAAAAACTTGTCCAGCATCGCATTCCTTGTAACTGGTAAACCAACTCCGATGAGGAGTCATGTGATAAGATGTTTCTGTGTTAAGTATCTACTCGTCTTTATGATTGTCGTATAAGTGACCAATCATGAAAATATACAGAACATCACCACCACTTGATGCTTCATCATATGTGACCACATTTGCCTCATTGGAAGAAGCCGCTGAATTTTCTTTCTTCGTTTTAGGATTTCTACAATCATTCTTCATGTGTCCAGACAACCCACAATTTCAACACTTTAATTTTCCTTTGCCCTTGCCCTTAGATTTGGATCTAAGTCTTGAGAATCCTGTACCTCGCTTAGAATCTCTGCCCCTTGTAATCAGTGCATCGGAAGATGCCCCCATGTTGCCGTTTAGCTTTCTCATAGCCTTCCCTTGAAGGGCTGAGATAACGGTGTCAACACTTAGGGTTTTATTTGCGGTGCACATCGTGTCCCTAAAAGACTCATATGATGCAGGAAGAGAATTCAACAATATACATGCATATTCCTCATCTTCGACCACTTCCTCCATATCCAGCAATTTGTACATTAATTTATTTTGTTGATATGGGCTTTTAAATCTCCACCCTCTGCCATCTTGAAGGTATAACACTGTAGCTTCAAGTGTAGGCAATTTTCAGAAGACTTCTTTGCATAGATGTTCTCTAACTTTGCCCACAAACTAGCCGCAGTTTTCTCCCTCAAAACATTATAGAGAACCTTATCCGTGAGACGTAAACGGATAGAGGTTAAAGCATGACTATCAAGGTTTTCCCATTCATCATCTTTCATGGTAGATTTCCGCTCCTCAAGAGCCTTAATCTCGTCTTGCTTGGTTAATAGGCTAATCATCTTAACCTTCCATAACTCAAAATTATTTTTGCCTGAGTACTTCTTAATATCAAACTTGTCGTTTCCCATTATTACTAATCCTGCAGATTCAGATCTGTGCCCCAACGATTGCTCTGATACCACTTGTTGGGGATTTGTGCTGCGGAATCACACAGATCTAGATCTAGGATAGCGATTCAATAGTAACAAGCAATCACAGAAGAACACAAAGATTTAACGTGGAAAACCCTTGTGGGAAAAAACCACGGCACAAAGCGACAGATCTTCACTATGAAAATAGAAATTACAAGAGAGAGGACTTATCCGATTCAAACAATCTCGAATCTCACCCTTGCTACACCCTTTGATAACCCTAGAACCCCTTTAGAAAGCTTTAGAATTATTTCCCATACCCTAGAAAAGCCCTAGGGACACTTACTTATAGTTTAGGCAACTTCCCTTTCGCACCCTTGCGAAAACCGACTCAAATATCCGCAGTCCGCATCAAATCTGGAAACGAATCTGCATAACCTCGATTGGTCGAGCAGACTGCTCGACTGGTCGAGGGAACCTTACGACCGGTCGAGCGGCCCGAACACCAAAAGGTGAGCTCGCTAGACTTTGAGTCGAGCAGCTCCCTCGACCGGTCAAACAACCCCCCCCAAAAAAAGGGTCAGATTTAAGACTTCTGACAACATGTTGGACCGCTCGTTCGAGGTGATTTTGATGAGGAGAGAAGGTTCTTTGTTTTCAGGCACTCGTTCGAGAGAGGCATGCATGCGAACTGAGCAGCGGCTCTGGGTATTGGCGTTGGAGCAGATGGTTTTGGTGTCCTGATGGAATCGGATGTCAGCTTCCCCACCCAATGACATGGCTGCTTCTGTAGTAAGAGATAGAAAAGAAGAGAAGGAAAAAAAGAAGTGAGAAGTGTTTGAAGATTAGCTGATAGATGAGTTGTTATATTGAATTATTTATATAAACAAAGAAGTTGAAGTTTGTAATTCGTAACTTCATTCTTCAGATAATGGTATGTAGGAGGTTTACATATAGCAACTTTGGACGCAACTTCAGTGGATAAGATGCACCGACCTGCATGTTGGGCCCACCGTGATATATGTGTCTTATATCTACACCGTCCATCCATTTCATAAGCTTAATTATTTTAGGTTTGATCCCAAAAATGCAGGAGATCCTAAAATATCGGGTGGACCACAACACAAGAAACATTGGTGATTGAACACTTTCATGTGCTTAGAAACTGACATCTTTTCCTTATCCTACTGTGAGTCTATTAGTACCTCTATTTCCTGGAAGAAGTTTTATGATACTTTACCGCGGATTGCTTAACACACAAGTCGTTAAAAAATGGAAGCGGATTGCGTAGTGAGTAACTCACTACGCTTTAAACTCTGTGAGGTCTACCATGATTTATGTATTTTATCCGATCCGTCCATTCATTTTAACAGATAATTGTACGGCTTGAGACCGAAAATAAAGCATATAAAATCTTCAAATGGACCACACCATATGAAACAGTTGATTTGAACATCTACCATTGAAAATTCTTGAGGGCCACAAAAGTTTTGGATCAAGATTATATTAGTTTTTTCCCTTCATCCATGTCTGTATGATCTTATGAACAGGTTGGATGACAAATAAACATCACTGTGGGACCCAACAAGGTTTCAATGGTGGAAATCATTATCCCCACTGTTTCCTGTGGTATGATCCACTTGAGGGGTCCTACCCACCTCCGTGATTCCAAGGGCTCACCTAATTTGCTCCAGAAAATATCGGTGATTGAATGCCTATCATTGAAAACTTCCTGGGGCGTATTATAATGTTTGTATGCCTTTCAATGATATAATCTGTTTCACTTTTTGCCACGTGGCCCCTCTCTAATAAGGGTAGGAACATGCCCTGTGAAATTAATAAGAGGAAAGTTTGATACTCTGATTAGTGATGGCTGATGATACACAGGTACTAAGGGCTTTCACATATGGATATGCAACCTGAATTAACACGTTCAAAATATGATTTCTTGACCGTCTAATTGGTCGATATATAATTATATGTTTAAATGAAATATGCCAACGGCTTAATAGAATAATGAAATGCCCTAGGGCTCACAGTGATGTTGATGGGCTCATAGATCTGAGGTTATGATTAACACATCTTTCGGGACGAAGGGATCACAACAAATATCATCCTGATCCAAATCTTCTGTGAAAATATTAAGGTTTCAATGTTGAGCGTCCATCTCTTACTGTGTCTTCTGGTGGGGTCCACTTAATCTTCGATCTGTTTCCGTTTTAGAATCTCATTGTAACATGAGTCGGTGAAACTGATGGATGGAGTGGATTTCACCCTGACTTTGAGATGAGTCTCACGGAACTTTTGTGTAAGGGGAACTCCCATACCAGGTGTTACATCGTCACTTGGATGTTACTCTTTTTGTTACGCTGGCATATGCAGTAGGGGGACGCGGAATGCGGATTTCCTACGAAAGCCTTTCTCAGTTAGTTCCTGCGCAAGGATTCTGGGTGGGGCCCATTGTAATGTATGTGAGAAATCCATTCTGTCCATCCGTTTTTCTAGCTAATTTTAGGACGTTCCACCAAAAATGAGATGGATAAAAAATTAAAGTGAGTCACACAGAGAGAAAATTGGTAAAAGAAATTTCTACCGTTGAAACCTCCCTGAGCTCCACCTTGATGTTTATATGATATCCAAACCGTTTATAAGGTCATTCTCAATGGGCTGAAGTGAAAACATTGAAAAGATAGCCTGGTATAAAACTTTTATGGCCATAAGAATGCTTCAACGGTTCTCACTAAATTATCACTGTTTCCTCTCGTGTGGCCCAATTAAGTGTTGGATACACTTCATTTTTGTTCGTACATCCTAAAATGATTTCAGAAAACGGATGGACGGTGTGGATTTCTAACAAACATAGTTGGACCCCACCCAGTGTCCTTGCGCAGCAACTTACTGTGAAAGGCTTTAGTAGGAAATCCGCGTCCGATCAAGTGGTGTTGCCCACACCACTGCTGGGGTGAGGTGGGATGGTGATGTCTTGGGTACTGTTTTGAATGGTTTAGATGGCATATAAACATCAGCGTGATCCCAGAAAGGCTTTAATGGTAGGTGTTTCTCTCCTACTGTTTTCTGTGGTGTGGTCCACTCACATCTTTAATGTCGCTCATTTTTGGTATATCTTGCTATCATGAGCTTGTTAAACGGATGGACGGAGTGGATTTCACGTGGACATGACATTGGGCTTGATGGATCTTTGTGTTTCTTAAATTCCCTGGAAACTCGCGTTAATGTAGATGCACTTGCGATGCACTGCGGAATTGTAAATGCGTGAGGACTTGAAAACACCATGCCTGTAAATAAAGAAGACGAGCCGAGCCTTTCTTCCTAACAAATATTTACTCTTTCTCTTCAACATCCAATTTCTCTTTCGCATCTTATTCTCAACTCATGAATTCAAGTGAGTACACAACACCAACCATGTCCATTGTTCAAGAAGACTCTGTCACACCATCAATCATGTTCGTCGTTCAAGAAGACTCGGTCACACCATCCCATGCTGATTCGACCCTTCCATCACCGTTGAAGATGACTCGGACACGTACTCCTACGATGAATTTGATTTCTCCATGTCATACAGGGTTAGCTCCCGTTTTCATTCGCACAGGGTCCACTCCCGTTTTCATTCACAAAGTGTCCGTGGAAAATTGGATGAAATAGTATCTGAAGCCCAAGTGCCCACACTATCCATACAAATTCAGTTGAAAGAATACCGTGGACGGTTAGATGAACGAGGACATCGATCAAAGCCCACTAGTGAACAGACGGAAGTTCGTTGGGTGGTTGAGACATTCTCAGACGATCTTCACTATTTCTTCACTACAAGAAAAGCGGCCTAAGCTGACCGATGGCCCAACCCTTTACTCGCGGCCAGTTTTACCGGCTGCGGGCAAAGGCTACGCCCTACAAAATTTTTTAAAAAAAGCCCTAATATATTTGTGCTCTGACTCCCTCCCTCTCCCTCTCTCTCTTGCGTGCTCTCCCTCCCTGCCTCTCCCTCTCCCTCTCGTGCGCTCTCCTTCTCCCTCCCTCTCCCTCTCTCTCACTCTCGCATGCTCTCCCTCTCCCTCCCTCTCCCTCTCTCTCTCTCTCTCGCATGCCTCCCTCTCCCTCTCTCCTCTCCCTCCCTCCTCCCTCCCTCTCCTCCCTCTCCCTCCCTCTCCCTCTCCCTCTCCCTCCCCTCGCACGCTCTCCCTTTCCCTCTCTCCTCTCCCCCTCTCGCTCTCCTCTCACTCTCTGTAACACCCCGGATTTTTGCCAACTTGGAGATAGACGTCCTTAGACAATGAGTCAATCATGATACCTTAATTGACTTCTCAGAACTCAATCCCAAAGTCTCAAATCCCCTTTTTAACCCATTTCCTTTAAAATCTCCCATTTCCTTCAAAAATCTCACCTTTCACTACCTTGTTCTTCAGATTTTTCTAAGTACTTTCGCATTAGACACAAATCCTAAAGTTTAAATGATGAAGAACAATACTTAAACTAAAACTTACTGTAAATAGTAAATACATAAATAAAATGGGCTTTTGACCATTAACCTTATGGAATCTCACAAAACGAATAGGTTATTTGGAAAGATTAGCCTCTCCTGCCCTAGGACCTTATTCTGTCGTAATTAGGGCATAATTTAGTTAAGTACTAAACTGAATAATCGGTAGAATTAGCTTGAACCACTTTAAATACGATTTGTAAGACTCAAAACGAGTAGAACCGTTAACGCTACATTACCTAAAAACTTAGGATCCATCTCAAAACCCGGTTGCTCTCGGGAGCACGCCGAAACTCCGTATCGGACCTGGACCACGCGTCGAAAGTCCGATTACCTCGAAACTACACGGTTACGACCGCCTTACTGGACTTGACAACCACCTCGGAAATCAAGTCCTAATAGTACCCAGAAACGCACAACTTGAATCCAGAGCGAAGTATGTGAGAAACGCGAATATCTTTAGGAAATGAACTGAAACTTAAGTGAATTGAGTCGGTTCGCTTGTAGGCCGAATCTAAGAATTCTGACCGCCGGAATCTGACTCAATTACACCCTCGGATCAGGGGAAATTTCCAACACGTGTCAGAGTACTTGTGACCCTGATCGAGTACCGGTGACCTTTGAACTAAAATGGGTCTGCCGCGGTCGATCCCCAAATCCGATCGAACCGAAAACTTAGCCTGACCTAGATCCAATGTCAGGGAGCTTAAGTCCGACCACATGTAGAAAAGGGGCCTCCAGAACATCTCTGTTGAGCTGAAACAGTCAGGTTTTGGCTATAACCTAAGTATACCATGGCCCTGGGGCCATTGAGGTCGATTTTGGGCCTATATAAGAACCTTAAACCCTCTCTCTCCCTTCACATACGAATTTCTAAACCCTAGAGAGAGAGATAAGAGAGAAGAAAGAGAAGGAAAGAGAGGGAAAGTGAGAGGTAGAGTTAGGGTTTGTTCTTGTGATTCAATCCCGCCGTTCCACGTGCTTAGCTACCACTACCGTATCACTATTCCGGCGATTCTAATTCCATTTTCGAGCAAGAAATCCTAACCCTAGGGATTCAGATAGTGTATGTGATGAAATAGTTAACCTATTTCATACTATAAGTTGCCGTTGTCCCGTAGACGAAGGCGGAGTGTTTAGATTGAATCCGTTACAAGTTTATCGGCGAAAGGTGCAGACTATAAACATATAGGTTATGATTTTCAAGGCTTTCAATGTCGGTTAATGATTTATAACCGACTGGGTTGCCGTTGCACATGTTAGATACGCTGTTTCCCTCGCTTTACGGTTAGATATGAACTATGTTGAATATAGGCTATTCCATATGTAGGTTGAAATGACTGGATATGTCGGGAATTTGGTTTTGTGCTTGCCATGATTATGTACCGTGAACATGTGATTGTTGAATACGCGACAACTCCTTATGAAAGGATTTGCCCTAATATAGCTTATAACTGAGTTGTATCGTATAGGTTGAAATGTGTGGTCTAAGTGTTTGTGAAAATGCTTGAATGAGTATGGAATTTGAATCTCTGCTTGCCATGATTATCCGTCGTGGCTATATGCCTGTTGTATTCGTGACAACTCCTTAGTGAAAGGATTTGCCCTAATACATGTTGTGATCAACATACGTCATGTATGTTGATGTGTGTACTGTAAGTGTTTGTGAAAATGTCTGGACGAGTAAATATTTAGTAAAGTGTATGTTATATAGGTGTTGAGGTGAGATTCTCAACTACCTTAGCTATGTGTATATATCCCTTCATGTAACTTAGATTAAATTTGTGTAATTTAGCATGAAATGCATTTGTGTAAATTATGTTTACCTTGTATTTTGTGAAATGTTCAATTGGGTACGTTACTTGAATTAATTGTTTAACTTTGATATGCCTACCACATGTGTTATCCTGTTATATTTACATGCGTTTGAGACTACTACGTAGTCCAGGCTATCGGTAACAATTCCTGTTTGAGTGGCCGAACTAGTCTCACCACAGTTGATGAGTTCGGTGAATCCGAGTCATACGATGATTGTCGACCGTGGTTAGCGCTCTATGTCGATTAATTCAGCGTACGCTCATACCAATCGAACTTGTCAAGTAACCCGATTGACCCGATGTATGTTCACCATGTATGGACGCCGCCATTGCTTGAACCTAAGGTACCAAACTTACCAGTGAAAATTCCGTTTAAACCTTGATACCTCGATCCGCTAAGACTCATGAGCCGGGCATGGTGGTATGGGACACCGTGGTCGAGCTGTCGGCCTACGCTGGGCGACGAGCCTCCCTGTAGTGACCAGTGAGCAACACCGCCTCGTGAGCCGAATACGGTGGTATGGGACACTGTATTCGAGCTGTCAGCTTACACTGATCAGGTGACAAGCCCTTTGTAGTGACCAGTGAGCAACACCGCCTCGTAAGCCGAATACGGTGGTATGGGACACTGTATTCGAGCTGTCAGCTTACACTGATCAGGTGACAAGCCCTTTGTAGTGACCTCGAGCATACTCTGAGACTACGTTGAGGCGACGAGCCTTTCCGTAGCAACTAGAGTATAAACTAGGCCTACACTGATCAGGTGACGATCCCTTTGTACTAACTTAGAACCACAACATCGTGTGAGATTTGTTATGACTGACGACCCTAGAATGGATCATTGTTTGGGAATTGATATAAGGGAGGTACATTAGCTTCCCAACACTGTTGTATGAATCAATCTAATTAAGTATTAGCTAACATGAGCATGCACTGCACTGCATGTGCTTTGGAGAGGAAGAGCACTTTCGGGAGGTTGCCATACACGCCGTGAGATGAAGACGCTGAGGGAGTGTGGGCGAGGGTATGCATCATTAATATATATTATGTTTGCATTAATCAAAGTACTTAGGGATACTTGATTGTATTGCTTTATCATTACTGCTTGATTGAATTGATAACATGTTAACCTTTACCTTATAGTTCCACTGAGTTGATCACTTACTCCCACGTTACGGGACGGTGTTTTAAACACCAACCAGACCCTGTTTCAGTTTCAGATGATGGCGATGCTTATGAAGCGGAGCCGGACTTTTATGATGACGAGGAGGGTTTCTCCTATATGTAGCTATCAGGCGGGTTTATGTAGACCATGTTCTGATCGACGGGGTTACAGGGTTGTTGATTAGATGTCATTACACTTGTTATTTTGCAATTTTGGAACACCCATATATATTCATTTTGTTCATTTTTGGAGTATACATGTATATATTTAACCCGGTAACATGTTCACACTCTGGAGACTTACAACAGTTTATATATTTTATATATTTATCACAGTCTTCCGCTTACGTAATTTAATTGTCTCTGGAGTAGGATATGCTATAACGCCCTGAAAATCGGGGGTTGAGCAGAAGCTCGGCTCCCGAGTTCCAACGCATCACTTATGCAACATAGATAATGATGATTGTATGTTGTTCATATTAGTGCATTAAACATGAATGGGATTATACCAAAACAACAGATCATACTCCAGAGACAGTTAAATTATGCAAGCGGAAGACTGTGATAGATATATAAAATATATAAACTGTTGTAAGTCTCCAGAGTGTGAGCATGTTACCAGGTTAAATATATACCTGTATACTCCAAAAATGAACAAAATGGATATACAAGGGTGTTCCAAAAGTGCAAATTAACAAGTGGAATGGCATCTAATTAGCAACCCTGTAACCCCGTCGATCAGAACACGGCTCACATGAACCCGCCTGAAAGCAGCATATAGGAGAAACTCTCCTCATCATCATAAAAGTCAGGCTCCGCTTCACGAGCATCGCCATCATCTGAAACTACAACAGGGTCTGGTTGGTGTGTACAACACCGTCCCGTAACGTGGGAGTGAGTAGCTAACTCAGTGGAACAATAAAGCACAGGTTATCAATTCAATCAAGCAGTAATGATAAAGCAGTAAATCACACATCTCTAAGTACTCTTGTTAATGCAAGAATGGTATTTATGTATGATGCATGCCCTCGCCTGCGCTCCCTCATCGACTCCTTACGTTCGCGGCATGCCACACTCCCTCAGTACTTGATCATCAACGCCAAACGCACACGTATGCGGTACATGAATGTGATTACCAAGTTCTTTATTAGTCATTTTCATACAGCAGGATTGGGAAACTAAGGTACCTCCCTTATATCACTTCCCAAACAAGGATCCATTCTAGGGTCGTCAGTCCTAGTAAATCTCATAGATGATACAGTTCTAGGTCGCTGCAAAGGGCTCGTCGCCTTATCAATGCAGGCCTAGTTATATCTAGTTACTATGAAGAGGCTCGTCGCCTCAACGCAGGTTCAGAGTATGCTCGAGGTCACTACACCAACGCGTCATCCGGGGTTGATGCAATCACAACACCCCTTCAAATATTGTCCAACCAACAGGTATCAGAGTGCGCAGCGGTGGTTTTGTTTGGCAATGGCTCACACGAGGCTCACGCACAACGCGTCTTCTGATCAGTGTAGGCCGACAGCTCGAATACAGTGTCCCATACCACCGTATTCGGCTCACGAGTCTGGTTGCTTACTGGTCACTACGGGGAGGCTTGTCGCCACAAGGCTGACAGCTCGACCACGGTGTCCCATACTACCATGTCCGGCTCATGAGTCTTAGTGGATCACGGTACCAAGGTTAACAGGGATTTCATTGGTGAGTTTGGTACCCTAGGTTCAAGCAGTAGCGTCCAAACATGGTTAACATACATCGGCCAATCGGGTTATTTGACGAGCTCGACTAGCACGAGCGCACGTCGAATTAATCGATATGAAGTACATAAGCACTCCATGTGGCCTAACCACTGTCGTCAACAGATATACGACTCGGATTCATCAGGCACGTCTCATGTGGCGAAAAAACGTCAGCCACTAATTCAAGGTTTGGTACCGATTGCCTGGACTATACAATAGCCCCGAACACAATCAATCTCAACATACTAGCATATGAGATAATCGAGCAGTAATGAATACATATTTCAAATCATACAATCAGTTGAGCATGTGATGAAGTACAACATAAACATGAATTTGTACATATTCAATTCACAAACAAACGGATATCTAACCATGGCATAAATGGAGGAAAACATACACATCATTAGAGTAGTTGAGAATCCTATCTCAACACCCAATTAAAGAGCAAACAACCAATATTTACTTGTACAGACATTTTTACATACACTTAATCTACACATTACATCATACATGGTATGTAGTAGTTAGAATACGTATTAGGATAAGTCCTTTCGTCAAAGAATTGCCGCCTATATACCAATCACATACCCACGATGGTTAGTTGTGGCGTACGTTAATACATAGTCTATACTCACGTAGACATTTTCACAAACACTTAGGTTACACATGTGTACATACACGACGTATTTTAATATAACATGTCTTAGGCTAATCCGTTCACCCAAAAGTTGATACACATGCATCTAGCATACATAGACAGCGATTAATCATGGCAAGCACAAATTCGTATTTCATACGTATACGGTATTTTCTACAAATACGAGGAATACAGTATATTCAACATAGTTAACATATAACTGAAAGAAGAAATGGACAACACTTTGTACATGTGAAATAGCATCCACGTCAGTAATCTATCATTAACGGACATTGAAAGCCTTGAAAACTATAACCTATACGTTTAAAGTTCGCACCTTACGCCGTTAAACAAGTTTAGAACTCAGTTTGTATACCGAGTCTTCGTTTACGGCAGAACGACAACCTATAGCATGAAATAGGTTAGCTATTTCCTCACTTACGCTATTTGGAACTCTAGAACAGGTTAGGTTAGGTTTAGGTTTTCTTACCTAAGAACGGGATTGGTATCGCCGGAAGAGCGACACGGTAGTCGTAGATTGACACGTAGTTTAGTGGGATTGAATCCCAGGAAGAAATCCCAAGTCTCTCTCTCTCTTTCTCTCTCTTTCCTTCTCTCTCTCTCTCTCTCTCTCTCTCTCTCTCTCTCTTTTCTTTCTAGGGTTTAGGAAATTCATATAGGTTATGAGAGAGGGTTTAAGGTCCTTATATAGGCCCAGAACTTCCGAAAATAGGCCCAGGGCCAAGGTATACTTAGGTTATGTCCAAAGCCCATTTGTTCCGGCTCAACGGAGCACTTCCAGAGCCCCCCCCTTGAGCCAAAGGTCGGACTTAAGCTCCCTTATGTTGGATCTAGGTCGACCTAAGTTTTCAGTCCGATCGGATTTGCAGATCGACCGCGGTGGGCCAATTTCAGTTCAATGGTCCACGATCATCGATCAGGGCCACAAGTACACTGCCATGTGTATGAATTTTCCCTTGATCCGAGGGTGTAATTGGGTCAGATTCTGACGGTCTGAATCTTTATATTTGGCCCGCAAGCGACGCGTCTCGGATTACTTAAGTTAGATTTTTATTTATAAAGATATTTACATGTCTTACACACTTTGCTCCGGGCTCAAGCGAATAGCCCCGGGACACAATCTGGATTTGATCTCCGAGATGGTTGTCAAGCCCAGCAAGGCGGTCTTAATTATATAACTTCGTATTAATCGGACTTTCGACGTGCGGTCTAGATCCGATACGGAGTTTCGTGATGCCCCCGAGGGCAACTGGGTAATGAGATTGATCCTAGATTTTAGGGTAACCTAGCGTCAATGATTCTACAAGTTTTGGGTCTTGCAGATCGTATTTAAAGTGATTCAAACGGATTTCGTAGCTAATCTAGTTTAGCATTTAGTTACTTTGTCTAATTCCTAAAGGATTTGAGGTTTGAGAAGCTAATAAGGGGTTAGGATCAACCCCTTGCCTAAGGACATCTAACTCCAGGTTGGCAAAAATCTGGGGCGTTACATATGCTGATTTGGTATAATCCCACTCATGTTTAATGCACTAATACGATCAACATTCAATCATCATTATCTATGTTGCATAAGTGATGCGTTGGAACTCGAGAGCTGAGCTTCTGCTTGACCCCCGATTTTCAGGGCGTTACACTCTCATTCTCCCTATCTATCTCTCTCTCAAAACCCTATTCCTCTCTCTCTCTCTCTCTCTCTCTCTCTCTCTCTCTCTCTCTCTCTCCTTGGCCCTCAGGCGATCGGTCTTCTGCTGCTCGTGGATCTCGGATTCTCATCCATCTCAGGTATGCTTTGTCGAATACAAATCCCTAATTAGGGATTTGCGTTGTCAAATCCATTTTTAGGGATTTGCATTGTCGATTTCCCGCCTTTTTTTTTTCAGCTCATTTATTTCACATATCAGTTACTGATTTCTTATCTTGTGTTGGGCTGATTTGGCTCCTAGAAAATAGCCCTAATGGAAATGGAATCCACTAGCAAGGGCTGCAGCAATGTTTGGTTTCTGGGAAATGCTTGAAAATGGATCCTATTTCATGTTTTGGGGCCATTTTCCTTCATAAAAGTTGGGGAGCAAATTTTTGGAGATATCATTGGTCCTATTCTTAAAATGTTTATGTAGCTAGCCTTGAAATCTCGTCAATGATGCTAGATAGTCGCGGTTCATTTTCACTGTTTTTAGCTCAGCGACCAACTCGTAATGAGATATGATAATGCTGAATAAAAAGACAAGATTTTTGAGCTGTGAAAATGTAAAAGGAAATTGGAAAGTAAAACTACAACACAAAAGGAAAAAACCAAAAAGAAAAAAAAAAAAAAAGAAAAAAGAAAAAAAAGAAAAGATAATGAAAAAGGAACAACTGTAAGGAGGAAAAGGGGGCATTAGCTTTGAAAATTCAGATTAACTCTAGTAAAGAAAAACAGTTTCCAAGATCTGAAAATGTGGAAATTCCACCAAAGGAAAACGAAAAAAGAAAAAAACAAAGAGAATGGAATTGGGAGAAAGAAAAGAACTTCCAAGGCTTGAGCTTGGATCAGCCTATTTTTTTGTCCTCATCCTAACACTACCTGGTGCAAATGATGGGCCGAGTAGATGGCACATACACAGCACAGTAGGCTCCACAGAGCTTTTTGCTGCATGGGAACGATACAAGTAGTATGAAATCTGCATCCTAATTTGCTCCTTGTGCAAGAGAACACGATCATAGGCATACATCTACTTGTATGTATTATCTATTTTATATTTGATCATCCACACTGCTAATGGCCCATTTGCATCTGTGGAGCTGTATCACTTAAAGTTTTAAGCTTTGAATTCTTGAAGTTTTAAGCTTAATGCTGAGAAGTTTATGGGAGTAAGACACCAATTTACCATCACATCCATCTGTTTGGGCCCCCTTTTCACCAACATTTTTTCAACTGAATACCAAATGAAAATAATGAGAACACTTTTGATTGGAATACAATTCATATAATCATTCAGTAAGTAACAGTACAATTGTATGATGGTGGCAATGTATTTCAGATTTAAACTTAAATTAGACTCATGCATGTTGAGCTGCCCACAATCTGCCCATGAACAAGTTCATGAGATCCAAGCCATTCATTATCTAGTTCCAAATGAAGTGCATTTTGGAACCTAAAGGATTTTAATCCTGTTGAATCTGATGAATGTGAAATGGTCCTTAGTTTCTTATTTTCTACTAAAATTGTGAGATCTCCCTTATCAGACCACAATTAAACAATAAGATCAAGTTGATGCTGTAGGTTTCTTCAAGGCCCTGATACAGATCAAGGAACTGTCTCTAAAATTAGAGAGGCTATCAAAGAACAGAAGGAAATCACCGTTCAGCTGATCAACTACACAAAGAGTGGTAAGTTGCTAATATCAGTACTTCCAGGTATGATGTCACTATACCATGTCAATTCCATTATTTATTGCATTAGGAACTCAACTTTTACAGTTGCTTGTTATGTTTTCTATAAGATATCTATGAACTAAAGGTTATTTGTGTGTACTATTGACACTCTTTGGGGATAGTTCATTGGATCTATGAGGAGACTGCATTTGCTCCATTAATAAGGAGATATTAGGTTTTACCTTTGATGCTTTTCCATGTGCTTGACCTTTGAAACCTGGGAACTGCAGGGAAAAAGTTTCTATAAATATGCTATTTAATTATATTTCATTTCTTAATATCTGTAACTTGCTTTTTTGTCTCATTTACTTTACTGATGGGAGTAGGTACATGTTTTTCTTAACTTGGGTTTCAATTATTTCCCTATGGAGTGTAAATAAATTGAGACAGAAACAACCCTGGAAGCATATCAGATTATCAGTTTTTAATTGAGTGGCTTACAATTTTTTTCTGAAAATGTTCCAGACACTAGAAAGGAAAGAATCTTTGAATCTACTGTCTTGTCTCACAAGTTTCTATAATTATGCTATTTAATTATATTTCATTTCTTAATATCTGTAACTTGCTTTTTTGTCTCATTTACTTTACTGATGGGAGTAGGTACATGTTTTTCTTAACTTGGGTTTCAATTGTTTCCCTATGGAGTGTAAATAAATTGAGACAGAAACAATCCTGCTTCTCGTTTCTCAATTGTAATTATATCAGGGATTTTTTGTTTCTCAATTGTAATTCTGTCAATTTCAATTTGGACCTGAAAAAACGGGGCTTTAATGACAATGAGCGTTTGATTGTCATATAATTTCATCCAAGTATTAGGAAAAGCAAAATATTTGTTAAGCTTGATACATTTGTACTTCTTGTAGTGTCTCCTTCAGCATATCTCTTGTAAAAATTGCTACTGCATTAGCTGAAAAATGGGATTGCTCTGTCTAGGTAGTCATATGCAATTCGGAGCACATGATTTGTAGAGCTGTGGGAGCACTGGATCATTTCTCTAATTTAAATTTCAGTTTACTCAGTTCATAATTTCTGTGTTCAGATATCCCAAATACCAAAAACATTAGTTAATGCATACAAGAAAGTAGCAAGAACGTAGGAGGAAAAAGTGCACATAATGTCCTAGATCAAAACCTTAAAAAACTAACGAGTCCTTATGATTTCCTTATATGTTCGGCAATCTCTGCACATAATTTGTGAATATCATTAGCCACTGAATGCATATACTTTCACATAAACCAAATGAGAATTCTTCTCTAAAAATTGAAAATTTTTTGAGGCATGGAACTCAACAGAAATTAAACTGGAATTCTAAAAACTCAACAAAAATGTTTCAAAGAGAAAAGGCCATTGACAAAATGAAAATGACTCTTATCAAGTGTTTGCCTCACTGTCATCTCATGCACATGCCAGTCCTCCTGACTAAGATAATCCGAAGTCCTTTGATGAACGAACTCCTTCATCCCATGTCCATTATAGGTAATGCACCCTGATGTTTGTAAACATTTCAACGGCAGTAACAAGTCACACAGTTTTTTCTTTTCTTTTCTTTTCTTTTAAGAGAACAACTGTGAAACAAATTTGACATGGTTGTTGCTGCCAAACAGGGATATGAGGTACTGGACAGAGTTCCATGAAAAATCCAAATCGACAAAAAGTTTTTGAATAGGTAAGCTAGGCTTGAATCAGAGACCTAACACCTCTCCACAGTCCACACAAACATTTAAATGCAGTACAAATGCATATGGGGACATCATAGCTATACAAAAAAGGTAAGAACATCAGGCTGATCCATTCATTAGATGGGCCACACATGTAAGATTGCTGATTTTTTAAACAGATAATTGTTTTTGTGCCTGTGGCTGCCAGATGAATGAACCTACCTAACTTTTATCCTAGGTGATCTTCACAAATGGATCCAACCTGATTCACAACTCAAATCTCCCACAAGCACTTAGAAAATATCATCCAAACAAAACATCTCTATAAGCCTTGTAGTCACATGAGAATTAGTTTGACAAAACAGAAGATAAACTTATAGCTTGAGCTATTTTTGGAATTGATGTAATTGTGGATACCATCAAACATTATTCATACTACTGACCTCTACCCTTAAAGAAACAACTCCAATGAAAAGTGGATCCTTCATCATCATCAACATGGGCAGGGGATGCAGAGTTGCTGAACCTGAACAGAACATAATAAAGTATAAATGAAAATCAGTAAAAGAACACATGTATGCAATGCCAAGCATCTACATTGTAAGCAACTATGGCACTCGTTATCCAGTTAATAAATTATGACAGGTTTTTTTGGCATCAACCAAAACATGGCCTTAGGATCTGCTGATCTAGGACATTATGTAGCACCTCTCACCTAAGCTTGGCCCTAAATCAGTGAGCCGAGGCTCAAGACCACATATTTCCTCTTTGCTTGCAGCAATTTTTCATTACATTCATGTTTTCTTGTCATTGGTTATCTGACCCAATGCCTGATTCCTACTTGCTGTAGCTTGGTGGTCATTGGTTGGATCCTTGTCGCGGGCACATTTGTCTTTTGTGGTGTATTTTTTTTTCTCCACAAGTAAGTGATATTGGGTTATGCTAATTATCTTTAGTATACCAATTGATTTGATTATATCATGTGCCACCTCCTTGAAATTTGATGCAACAGATGCATGGTTAATGTCAATACTCCATGTGAAATTTTAAATGGTTTTCTCATCTCCTTTCAAGTGGCTGTTGGAAGCATTTTTAATGTTCATTTTGTAGTGGGTGGTCAGGCCTTCTCTAATACATGACGCCATCTTTCATCTTAGTTAACAATGATTGTGTTAGAGATATTTATCTCTAATACACGAGTTCATCCAACATCTCTTATACATGATTATTACTGTTAAAAAAATGTATGCTTTGTATGTTTATTGAGTTGACTTATATTGCAAGGTCATATCAAAATTTATGCAAATCTAGTGCTCACGTGAGTCACAATAGGAAAATACAAATTTGGGCAGTATGCTTTATATGTATTACATTTTTTTCCTTAAATTATTATTGTGAGTTGTTAGTTTATAATTGTGACTTGTGATTGTGATTTGTAAGTTAGATAATTAGTTACCCATTTGAGGATTTCTATGTGGCCATACATAGATATGGTGTGTTTTTGGTGGCATAGAAATCGCTCAAATTGTCCCATTTTGGACAGTTCAAGGTTAGATTATTATGTTTTGAGATTATTGTGTTCTTAATTAGATATGATATACAAATGATGCAATGTATTGTGTTAAATAGTAAATTATATTTGTAGGACGTGATCGAAGTTCTTCTTACTAGTATCCGTGGGGTTACTGTTGCTAGAGGAATTGTCTTAAGTAAGGATCCGCTCACAAAAGTAGGCGGGTTCCCACTTGGAAATGGTTTTTGGGAAGTATATATTCAGGTGGCAATTGTACGTGAAGAGACTTTGACGAGACCCTATGGACGATACAAAACAATTGGGGATGCGGTTGGAACAAGTATTTGTTTGCCTGATTGTTGTTGTTTGGTAAGATTTTTTATTTTTATTTTTTTGCATATACAATAGAACTTATATAAGACTTTGATGAGACTAATTTCTTTTTGTTATTTTGTTTTGTAAGTTGTGACAACCATGGATTGAGCTAAATGGAGGGATCTCTCTCTCTCTCTCTCTCTCTCTCTCTCTCTCTCTCTGTTATTTTTGAAAACTAAAAAAAAAAAATTGATTTTGGCAGTTGGTTGTGACAGCTAATGTTTGTTTCATGTTAGTATTTTTTTCACGTTTCAGTTTTCAGAAGTTCAGAGAAGTAAAATCTCTAAGTTGGTTTGAATTTATTTATTTTAGTTCTATCTTCTGATTTTTTTATTTTTTTTTTTTTTTTTTTTTTGTATTCAAGTGGAATCGGAGTTTTAGTACATCTTATTAAGTTGGTGAATAGCTGGTTTTGGAAACTGATTCTTGTCGAAGAATCGGTTTCTTGGATTTTGGTTGAAGGGGATTTGAGCTGTATTTTACTGATTTTGTGGAAGCATCATGGTGAATTAGATGTTTGGTTTTGAAGATATTTTGCATTTTGATATCGTTTAGAAGGAATTGCAGCTGTTTTGAATGTAGTGAATTGATCGAAATGTCTCAATTATGATATTTTCTGTAGTTTCTCTCACAGATTACATTGATGTCTTGTTTTACAAAAACAAAGTTGTGGTGGTTTCCATGTTGTGTGAAATGGATGTGGAAATGTCTCATATCAGAAATACAACTCTTTACATATTTGTAGTGGGATTTCGTTGCTATGTTCTTGAAATATTTAGTAGTTTTCCTTGACTAATCTACGGAGATTTATGTTGTGATTTGTTTCAGCTTTTCATCTTCTTATGGTGTAGATGCATTTTCCCTTCTTATGGTGTAGATGCATTTTCCCTTCTTATGGTGTAGATGCATTTTCTTCAGGACTACTTGGCAGTAAGAGTGAGGTGGATGTAAGTTTCTCGAAACCTTAAATTAATTTGTGACATTCATAAATTTGTGCCTATATCTTCTATTTTAACTGCCTGATGAAGCATGTATAACTATTGACATGACCATGATAAGGCTGATAATTGATTTTTGGTAATTGTAATGATGGTAATCAATAGATAAATGGTACATATTACTGGGCTATGGGCCCCACTTGTCATTGTTGAATACCGGTGTATATTGTTAAGAGATGCGCATTACGTATATAGGGGGTTTTTTGATACTCTGGCAGCGTATGACACTTAACAATATATTTCTTGTTTTGTTTCGACTTTAGATGATATTTCCAAGCTCGTGCTTGAATTATTTGAAGTGCCTATGATGGCTTTAAATATACTTTTGAGTTATAACTACGAAAAAATATGATCAGAGGCACGTCTATTTATCTTTATTTTTTTCTTAATTATTCTCTATTCAATTTCAGATGATTGCTTTCAACTTAGAGAATAGAGGCTTTATTACTAGAACTCTATTTATAACAATTCACATTTATTTTAGAAATATTTGTGCCCTTGATTTGTTTGCTTTTTGTGCAGATTTTGAATAAAAGGCTTTATCAGCATGCCTTGGCTGTCTTCTTGTGTTAATTACAGCAAGAAGTGTGTTCGTTTGATAGTGTTCTTTTGTGTCATATTCTAAGATTCAAGCTTTTCCGGTAAGACCACCCACATCTCAAATTTTTTTTAATTTTTTTATTATTTATACAATATCATCTTTTATTGAAATATGTTTGTAGAATCATTGATCTATTGTACAACTAAGTAACATGTTTTTTGTATCAAATCCATTTTGAATTTTATTGTCCCTCTAGTGAAGATGGTTTGGATTTTTGGGGCGGCTCATGCAGGTGAAATACCTTTGAATCATGAAAGCAACTCACAAGACTAATGTAGATTTTTACTTTGGCATGTGAAATCATTTCTTTTATGGACATGATATGTACTAACTTCAAACCTTTTTGCAGTCATCAGGATATTTGTGTTGGGACCTGTACCATTTTAGTTCTGTCTTTCTTCAATAAAGCAGTGGTGTGTCTATATTGAACTGAAACTTGAATTTAATGTCTGGAACATGCTAGATTGGGCTCTTAGTCAATTGGTGAGTTTTGGACTGTTTAGCATCTCTGTTTCAGCATTTCGCTAAGCATGCACACCATCCTTATGCATCTTATTCCACGTTGATATTTACATTCAAGTTGACTTTCTTTTCAGAGTGATGCAGAGAAATTATTATCTGTAGTTTATCTTGGGTTTGGAATTTTGTTTCTGTACTTGATTATTTCATTGCTTCATGTATGTTTAACAAGTTAATAATTTCAACAGTTAAATAACTGATTAGAGTTTTTTGTCCATTCAAAACATTGGAACTGATGGTTCTTTCATTTTCAGCTGACTGAGAGGATCACTATTCTGTCTACCTACTATTACGGTGAGGATCAAGCCACCCAAGATCCCATAAGTTTATGATGTGCTCCATATTTCTTGTTCTTTTCATTTATTTCTATGAATAACGTGATGGAATTCACCATATCTTCCTACCAATGGTGTTTTGGGATTTGAGTGTATTCTAAAATCCCATTTTGCAGGGTTTTTGAAATGCAATATTGAGGTGAAGACTCTTTTTTGCAATGTGCTCTGTTGCAATTGTTGGAATTTTTGGCCTGCGGAATCACACAGATCTAGATCTAGGATAGCAATCCAATGGCACAAAGCACACACACAAGAAAAGAGAACACACAGATTTAACGTGGAAAACCCTCATGAAAAACCACGGCACAAAGCGACGATCACCACTATGAAAGCATCAATTACAAAGAGAAAAGACTTTACCCGATTCGAATAACCTCGAATCTCACCCTTCTACACCCTTTGATAACCCTAACCCTTTAGAATACCTTTAGAAGTCTTGAATAATTTTAGAATAGCCCTAGGGATCCCAATTTATAGTTTTGGCAACTTCCCTTTCGTATCCCGGGCCATGCGAAAGGACTTGCGTCCACAAAGTCATGCGAAACTCCTTTCGCATCCCGACCATGCGAAAGGACTTGCAACACAAAATCATGAAACTCCTTTCGCATCCCAGGTTAAGGAAAGGACTCGATTTAAGACATCTCGCAATAATCTCCACCATGTCTTCAATCTTCAACCGCAGTGTAGCTTCTTGACCTCTTCTCTTATTTCTGCATCACATCATAACTCAAGATCACATTGGCCAACCGGCGCGAATCACGGATCCGATAGATACCGCTTTTACCGTCGACGCGAGTATCTCTCGAGAAGCCGATCTCTTCTCTCCGAGAATAACCCCTTGCTACCAACCTCGCCCCATATCTATATCAGATCCTCCCGAAGGTCCACCCGCATCCAACCGCTCACCGCCCACCTGGAAGCTCCACCCGCTCCCATATGTCGATGCAGTACAACGAATCCATCACATCGCCCATAGTCACCTTCCACTTCTCGGACCACTCACCTAGAGCCATCGAATAGAAGATGAGTCCTCCGCGATATTAGAGTCGTCCATGTACCACGCCGATATCCTGCGATCATGCCGTATGATTCTTCATACAGGTGGCTGCTCCACCTGCTCTGTATCCCTATCCACACGTCTCAGCCTTCCTGCCCTGCCCGCTCATGTGACCATGCCCATCATGCCACACACGTGCAGAGGTGGAATCCGCTACATCCACTGTAGCTCCACTTTTTCGCTGCTCCCGATCAACCTGTAAACATGATCGAGTCTTTGCGCTTTCATGATTACCCGTGCCCCCTTAGATACTTTAAGAGCACCATCAATACATGTGTACTTGCATCCTTTTGCCTCAAGTACACCAAGAGAAATTAGATTCTGCTTCAAATCAGGAACGTGCCTCATGATCACTCCCCAAGTATAGGGTTGTGATGTAGTAATAAACTCGGTAAGATCGAGGTCGAATCCCACGAGGACTGGTTGTCACAATTCAAATCTATGATTCTTCTTAACTAATCCAATGAGTAATGAACTAAACTGCTAAGCACAATTTTAGGAAAAACAATTAAGAACAGGAAAGAAAATTCAATCAGAGAGAAAGCACTAGGACTTTCGAATCCACCCCTAATTATCCTAACCCTTGTTTTGTCTGTTGATTCACCTTGATCTAAATTGAAACCACTTAAATAGAGAAAGCACAATCTGTGTCCTTAATCGGGCATACAGACTGTCTAATTCCTTTAAGCAATGCCATGAACAACAAATCCCATGTCCTTGGTCGGGTACATGGAATGTACATTCATTAAAGCACCCTGTTTCTTCTCTATAGGAAACTTGTTCTTGATCAGACACAAGTACCTGTAATAAGCATCCAAACAACATCCATCTATATACTTTGATCAAGTTCATAGATGGAGAAATATGGAATTTAAACCCGTCAAGCCCACTTAGAGAAAAAAACAAATTAATTAAAATTCACAGTAAATCAACCAATACAAGAGCTAATCAAATTAGGGCTTCATCTCAAATTTACTGGTAGAGATTAGTTACCCATAAAATCCATAAAAAATATTAAATAAAATTCATAAATTAAAACTCCAAACCGAACAATCTCTCTCTCTTTCTCCTTCTCTTTCTTCTCTCCTGGCCCTCTGATCTCCAATTCTCTGGATCTCAATAGCTTTCCCACGTCCAAAACTTCCTTTTATAGGCAGCCGGATGGCTGAATCGGTGGCAGAGTCGTGACTCGACTCAAGTGTAGTTTTTCGCAACGTTGATCGGTGGGCCCCACAGAGGTGTTTTCTCGGAAAATCCACCTCGTCCATTGGATTCGGATGAAATTTCACCAAGAATGGGTGGTTTTGAAGGTCCATTGGCACGGCCCACGAAGAAATCTCAAAAAGATCGATTTGAACGTCGCCGGGTAGCCCTTTTGTGGCCTCTGTATCACGCACGTGTGTACGCATGGGAGTGAACTATCAACATGGTTTTGTAGTATTCATGGCCCTCTACAAGATGGACGGTTTGGATCTTCCGTACGGTTGACGAGTGGGGCCCACAATCCGCCGCAAAAGTCGCCAGCGAGTGACGTTACGCGGACGCGAATCTCCGTCCGCTGACAATGGTGGGGCCCATTCCTTTGATTAAACCAAAAATCCAAGACGTCCACCGAATTTACGTTAAATTTCTGGTCGAAACACATATTTTTTCTCCATTCTTCTGTGGGCCACGGAAGATCTCGTTCTACCATCCATTGTATTGTTGAACGGCTGGATTCTATTTTATGCTTTGATTTGAATTTTTGCCACCTAGGCAATGGTAATGTAGGCCATTTAGACCTGATGAACGGTCCTGATCACACAGTTGGGTAATGTGTGGGGCCCACAATCGAAACCCAAAATGAGACAGGGAGACGCTGTTGCGTTCTCTCGTCTTGAGAAGAAGAGTCGGTCAGCAACGCTGACCGACTTTCAGATTTTTTGATGCACGTCTTGTGCACATGTGCACTATACACATGCCACCCTAGGTGGGATCTACTGCAATGTGTACGAGCAATCCAATCCAACCATCTGTTTTGTCCCCTCAAATAATGTATTGCAACCAAATCGAGGCATATCCAGAGACCAGTGGGCCCCAAATTGATGGTTTGTGGGCTGATTTGTCAGTTGAAGCACTTCTGGAGATCATCAATAGCTGAAATTTAATATGTACGGTTAATTCACAAATTTCCATCACATGTATGAAGTTTCGAATCGATCGGGTGGCGGGAACCATGTGATCTTGCATTGTGGACCCTTTTCGAGCCCATTTGGCCTGCTTTCCTCCGATCTCGGCGTGTAAAATCTTCACTGTTGGTTTTCTCGAGTCCATTCCGTGCTCTGGTAATTTTGAGCGTCAAATCCATGCCTTTAACATCAATTTTCAATTAACGCTCCTGATTTCATCCTGTAATAAAAACACGAGAAAAATCTAGCATTAAACACTATCATGTATGTAAAATTAGGCAATTGCTGGGGTCTGATATGCAATATTCAACCCTGATCACAACCCCCAACCAGCATTTTGCTAGTCCCGAGCAAAACATGCGAAAAATAATCTCGGAAATAAAAGATAATTCCTGTAAATTCAAGTGACTTGTGGACAGATAGTCGAGATGTGATCATTCTACGATTCATGCATGGTGTGTGGAATTTTTCTCTTGGAATCAAGCTTACAATAAACTTCATAATCAATTTTCAAAATATTAATCCGTTAATTAGAACAATTGTAAACATTGAGTTCCATGAGTGTATAGTGTAATCTCGACTGCCAATCATTAAAAGATCCAATTGTCAATTTCATGATATCATTGGTGATTCGTGACAATTAAAACTTGAAACCAACACTTATCTCACATGATTCACTTTTCATTTTACCAGATTTTGGTTTTCTTTATGACGAAAAGAATTAATTGAGGGAATCAAATTCTCACCTATAGGGAGCAAACCTATGGCGAAAACTTGTCGCCTAACTTTTTTTTTTTTTTTTCATATATATATTTCAACTATGGAGAATCAAATCTACACCTATAGGGAGCAAACCTATGGTGAGGATTATGTGACTAACTCTTTCAATTCTTCTTTATAAACTGACGTTAACAAATTTCTCAGGCTGGTTCCTTTCATGCCTAATGATTACCAAGTTACCATTAAATATCGAACTGAAAACTTAATGTGTAAGTGAGATTTGATATGGAAAATCATGGCTCAATCAATGCTTACAACTTCTAATCATGGATTAACAATTCAAACTGACTGTGAAATCAAGCAGATGGCCGAATCCAAGAGTCATAAATTACCCATCACGTATCTTATAATGTTAAAATCACAACTATCCTTCAAAATCACTTTGAATTCAATAGAAAAATTTGAAAATTTTTTAAAATTTTCACAAATTTTGCTCAAGACCAAGAAAATACTGATTAGGTAACCTAATCTCCCACCCCCAACCTAAAATCTACATTGTCCTCAATGTAAAAGAAATAAGCAAACAATGCACATGGGACAATGAATAATCAAAGAGGAATGAGGGAAAGATAGTACCTGGACGGAGAATCAAGAAGCTTCTTCAGAAAAAATATCATCGCAGAACAGGTTAGCACAAGAGAGAAATCAATATAAGAACAAATAACAAAAAAAGAAAAACAAAAGAAGATCCTACCTATACCACTTTCGCAGGTGCTTTCGATTGCATTTAGCGCATGCAATAAGCCTTTAAACCCCTAGGTTACCTCTAGTGGACGAGTTGTAGTCTCGTGAGGGTTTGCAGTAATGTTACCCACAAACATTGAAATAACTAACTAAAAAAAATGAAAATAATCAAACAAAAGACTGGGTTGCCTCCCAGGAGCGCTAAGTTTACCGTCTATCCTAAAACAGCATAAAGGAAACTACCCTAGTCCTAAGAAAGCAGGGAAAACTACTCACCATGCTTCAGAAGGTTCCTCTTCCCGACCAAGATCTTGATAAGTTTCTCAAGAGATTTCTCAACAGGATCATCCAAAAGCCCTTTTGCAATAGGCTTGATGCCTGAGCATGACATTCCAGAGAAACTTACGTACCTCATCAAAAATTTGTCGTTGATTCGCCTGAGGTATCCAGAGTATATATGATTCACCCGCGATGAGAAGTTTCAAGTTAGTATCCCATGGTGAATCGAGACTACACATAGATGAAAGTCGGAAAAATTCTCGAGAAAGTGATGTAGTCTCAACACATTCCGAAGTAGCAGACTTCGGTTCAATCGTTAGCTCCTCCTCCCTTAATGGTAAATATTCAGGATTTGTGGAAGGAGGGGCTTCAGAGTAAGGGTCCTCTCGGTCAGTGATGACTACCGAGATATTGTTTTGCAAGGCATTCACTATATCTCTTATCATGGGATCGTTTGAATCTGCAAAGTGTGCTAAGCAATCATCCAAAGAGGTGGGACATTCAGCTGAGGGTGACTCATTTTCTACATTAGAGCTCGTGATGAACTGCCCAAGGAATCCATCGTTTTCGAAGGTAAACGGAGGTGTGATCTCTTGCTCCAAATACTGCGTACAGTTGAGGATCGATACGTAGCATTGATGTGTGGACTCGTTCATCGATACTACTCAAGAGGCGATGAATCGTCATTATTCAACAAGCTCGGATGGTGGCCTCAACCGGGTGGTTTCAAATTCAAGAGTCATATCGAGTAGCTCGTCCATCTCCGAATCATATCATCATGTAATTCTAGAGGAGTGGTCCAAATATGTTTCACAAGAGTTAGAAGGGTCGGTTGTAAAGGGCCCGTCCTCTACCTTAAAATCAGACATGTTAGGTGAGGGGAGTGGCTCATTATGACCGACCACTTCGTGTACGTCTTGATCATTGACTTGGACCAAATTTGAGATTGATTCAAAGGGAATTGGGGCCGAACATCCATGATCATCATCCCAATACGCATCATTGTCTAATTCTGTGTAGTGCACACTTGGGATAGGATCGCTTTCCTCACATTCTAAATTTGGTTGAGGTTCGAATAAACTAACCTCTTCCTCATCATTGAGATCCTGTGTGTCATGTAAGGAAAGTGTGTCATCATCACTGTATTTGAAAGACACCCAAGTATCTCCATCATTCTTTTGAACAGTCATTGAGATCGACTCATCTGGGGAATTGAACCGTATGCTCATTAATGGAATCCAACTCCTCATTCCAAATTCCGATTTCGTCAGCGAGTGAGGATCACTATCCTCGCATTGTATTTCTGGATTGGATTGTAGTTGGGATGAGCGAAGCTTCCTCTATCTTTTCAATGCGTGAATTGAGTGCTTCTAATGATTTCATCAATTTCACAACATGTTGGTTGAATAGTTCTAGATTAAAACATGAATCCTCTTGGATCATTTCTGGTTGGATCTCAAAGGTATGGGATCCAAGAGAATGACTATTACAATATGTTGTTGGTTCATCTTCCCGCTTTTGATGGTTCCACTTGGTTATAGTCATACTTGATCATACATGGGAGAATATGATGGTTGATAATAATCCTCATTCCCATAATTACGATCGTATACGGCCCTATTAACCGATGGAACATAACGCTCTAGTCGGTTCTCAATGTCTGTTCTCGATGGAGAGAAATCTTGAGGTATACGTTGAATTCCATAACCTTCAGGCATTTTCCAATAAAACCTATCCAACTCAAGCATATGCATCTACCCACGATTCCATGGTAGAACCTTAACTCGAGACTAATCCTAAAAGAAAGCAAAATCCTACAAAGAATGAAGTATAAGGAAGAAGTTAGAAGGATGTTACCAGAGTAGAAGTTCCTATGTTAAAAACCCTAAAACAAAACAAAACAAGTTAGTTTTTAAAAATAGTACATCTAAGGTTAGAAAATTTTCTAAAAACCCTAATTCTAGAAATAAAAATAAATAAAAAATAAAAAAAATAGAGAAATTAGGAAGATATCACCAAATTAGAAGTTTCTATCTCAGAATCCTACAAAACAAGAAATATGTTAGTTTCTAAAAATAAAATAAAAACTTTAACCTAAAGTTAGTAAAATCCTAAGACTATGAATTATGATAAGAGAGAATCCTAAATTCAATTTGGAATGAAACAACACCCAAGAATCGCTAAAAAACTTGATCACTCCCAAGTATAGGGTTGTGATGTAGTAATAAACTCGGTAAGATCGAGGTCGAATCCCACGAGGACCTGGTGTTGTCACAATTCAAATCTATGATTCTTCTTAACTAATCCAATGAGTAATGAACTAAATCTAAGCTAAGCACAATTTTAGGAAAAACAATTAAGAACAGGAAAGAAAATTCAATCAGAGAGAAAGCACTAGGACTTTCGAATCCACCCCTAATTATCCTAACCCTTGTTTTGTCTGTTGATTCACCTTGATCTAAATTGAAACCACTTAAATAGAGAAAGCACAATCTGTGTCCTTAATCTAGGCATACAGACTGTCTAATTCCTTTAAGCAATGCCATGAACAACAAATCCCATGTCCTTGGTCGGGTACATGGAATGTACATTCATTAAAGCACCTTGTTTCTTCTCTATAGGAAACTTGTTCTTGATCAGACACAAGTACCTGTAATAAGCATCCAAACAACATCCATCTATATACTTTGATCAAGTTCATAGATGGAGAAATATGGAATTTAAACCCGTCAAGCCCACTTAGAGAAAAAAACAAATTAATTAAAATTCACAGTAAATCAACCAATACAAGAGCTAATCAAATTAGGGGCTTCATCTCAGCCCTAGCTGAGAGATTAGTTACCCATAAAATCCATAAAAAATATTAAATAAAATTCATAAATTAAAACTCCAAACCGAACAATCTCTCTCTCTTTCTCCTTCTCTTTCTTCTCTCCCTGGCTCTGGATCTCCAATTCTCTAGATCTGAATAGCTTTCCCACGTCCAAAACTTCCTTTTTATAGGCTGGCCGGATGGTCGGAATGGTGGCAGTCGTGAGACGACTCGAAGTGTAGTTTTTCGCAACGTTGATCGGTGGGCCCCACAGAGGTGTTTTCTGGAAAATCCACCCCGTCCATTGGATTCAGGATGAAATTTCAGTCAAGAATGGGTGGTTTTGAAGGTCCATTGGCGCGGCCCACAGAAGAAATCTCAAAAAGATCAGATTTGAACGTCGCCGGGTAGCCCTTTTGTGGCCTCTGTATCACGCACGTGTGTACGCATGGGAGTGAACTATCAACATGGTTTTGTAGTATTCATGGCCCTCTACAAGATGGACGGTTTGGATCTTCCGTACGGTTGACGAGTGGGGCCCACAATCCGCCGCAAAAGTCGCCAGCGAGTGACGTTACGCGGACGCGAATCTCCGTCCGCTGACAATGGTGGGGCCCATTCCTTTGATTAAACCAAAAATCCAAGACGTCCACCGAATTTCTGTCGAAATTTCGGTCAGAAACACATATTTTTTCTCCATTCTTCTGTGGGCCACGGAAGATCTCGTTCTACCATCCATTGTATTGTTGAACGGCTGGATTCTATTTTATGCTTTGATTTGAATTTTTGCCACCTAGGCAATGGTAATGTAGGCCATTTAGACCTGATGAACGGTCCTGATCACACAGTTGGGTAATGTGTGGGGCCCACAATCGAAACCCAAAATGAGACAGGGAGACGCTGTTGCGTTCTCTCGTCTTGAGAAGAAGAGTCGGTCAGCAACGCTGACCGACTTTCAGATTTTTTTGATGCACGTCTTGTGCACATGTGCACTATACACATGCCACCCTAGGTGGGATCTACTGCAATGTGTACGAGCAATCCAATCCAACCATCTGTTTTGTCCCCTCAAATAATGTATTGCAACCAAATCTGAGGCATATCCAGAGACCAGGTGGGCCCCAAATTGATGGTTTGTGGGCTGATTTGTCCGTTGGGGCACTTCTGGAGATCATCAATAGCTGAAATTTAATATGTACGGTTAATTCACGGCCCCCATCACATGTATGAAGTTTCGAACTGATCGGGTGGCGGGAACCATGTGATCTTGCATTGTGGACCCTTTTCGAGCCCATTTGGCCTGCTTTCCTCCGATCTCAGGCGTGTAAAATCTTCACTGTTGGTTTTCTAGAGTCCATTCCGTGCTCTGGTAATTTTTGGAGCGTCAAATCCATGCCTTTAACATCAATTTTCAATTAACGCTCCTGATTTCATCCTGTAATAAAAACACGAGAAAAATCTAGCATTAAACACTATCATGTATGTAAAATTAGGCAATTGCTGGGGTCTGATATGCAATATTCAACCCTGATCACCTCACATCTGTCAAGGTACGCTCCACCCCATCAAACATCCTGATGTGCACCGTACCAACAGCCACAACATTACAGGCAAAGCCATTGCCCATAAACACCTGTCCACTATCGTACTCCCTGTAGCTGGTGAACCAACTCCGATGAGGAGTCATATGAAAAGATGCCATTGTGTCTAGCATTCACTCGTCCTTACGATCATCGTATGACCGTCTGAGCGAAGACACAGACAAAACATCACCATCACATCCACTCGATTCATCTGACGTGGCAATGTTAGCCTCCCTGCATGAAGCCTCAGAATCTTCCCTCTTAGATTTAGGATTTGCACAATCCTTCTTCACATGTCCTTCCTTCCCACAATTCCAGCACTTTACCTTTCCTTTGCCCTTGCCCTTGGATTTGGATCTAGAACCTAAAGAACCTGTAACTTATTCAGAATTCCTACCCACTGTAAACAGTGCATCAGAAGATATCCCCATGTTGTTGTCTAGCTGTCTCATAGCCTTCCCTTGAAGGGCTGAGATAGCAGTGTCGACACTCAGGGTTTTATTCATGCTGCACATAGTGTCCTTGAATGACTCATAGGACGTCAGGAGAGAATTCAGCAACATACATGCTTGTTCTTCATCTTTCATCACTTCCTCCATATCCAGCAATTTGCAAACCAATTTATTAAAGTTGCTGATATGAGCCTCCAAATCTCCACCCTCTGCCATCTTGAAGTTATACCACTGCCGCTTCAAGTGTAGGTGATTTTCAGAGGATTTCTTCGCATAGACATCTTCTAACTTCGCCCATAACTTAGCTGCAGTTTTCTCCCTCATGACGTTGTAGAGAACCTCATCCGTGAGACATAAACGGATCAATGATAAAGCCTTCTTATCAAGAGTATTCTAATCACCATCAGTCATAGTGAACTTCCGCTCCTCAAGAGCACCATCTTCGCCTTGTTTGATTAAGGAACTTATCATCTTGATCTTCCATAACTCAAAATTATTTTTCCCTGAGTACTTCTCAATCTCATACCTGACGCTCGCCATTATTACTAATCCTCGATTCAGATCTGTGTCCCAACCGATTGCTTTGATACCACTTGCCGGGATTTTTGGCTCATGAATCACACAGATCTAGATCTAGGATAGCAATCCAATGGCCAAGCACACACAAAAAAAGAGAACACACAAATTTAACATGGAAAACCTTGCAAGGGAAAAAACCACGCACAAAGCGACAAATCACCACTATGAAAGCATCAATTACAAAGAGAAAAGACTTACCCGATTCGAACAACCTCGAATCTCACCTTTTACACCCTTTGATAACCCTGAACCCTTTAGAATACCTTTAGGAAGTCTTGGAATAATTTTAGAATAGCCCTAGGGACCCCAATTTATAGTTTTGGCAACTTCCTTTCGTATCCCAAGGTTCTTGAAAGGACTTGCGTCACAAAGTCATGGAAACTCCTTTCGCATCCCGATTCTTGAAAAGGACTTGCAACACAAAATCCGCGAAACTCCTTTCGCATCCCAGTTGCGAAAGGACTCAGATTTAAGACATCTCGCAACAGCAATCACTTTAGTGGTTTTGTTAACATCTGTTTAACTTTAGGTTGCTTGCATTTATGAGTAGGTTTTTCTTGATGTTTCATGTGTTGACTATTACAAAATGATTTAATTGTGTTTTAAATTTCTTTGAATCCTTCAGGTACGTTTAAATTGACACTTCAGTTTACAGAGGATTATCCAAATAAGCCACCAACAGTTCGGTTTGTTTCTAGAATGTTTCATCCAAACAGTAAGTTGAAGAGACAAGTACACATTATTTCTGCTTGCCTTTAAAAAAAGCTATTGTTTGCCTTTTACGTATTTAGATCAGACCAGCAGTGTTCATTCTTATGCCTGTCTGTACATCAACTGATTGGGAATGTTATGAAATCATTTGACCTTGTTCCTAGCATTGGAAACTTTTTCATTACTTATACTCTCTCATATGATATTTGCTAGCTATCAGTAGATTGAATTGTTGGGAATTTCAGTTTTATCCATTTGAATTGTACCATCATTTGCCCTTTTACTTCCCATCAAATTTTATACCTTGATTTAAAATAAAAAAAATCTTACATTCTATTGCACCCATATTTGCTATTTACATCTCGAAGCATGGGTCTCCATTCTCCTTTTCATTTCCTGGAAATTCAGGTTTTCATTTTCCATTGTGTATCAAACTGAAACTGAAGATTACAAGGCACCTCTTGATTAAAATGTTATTGTTTTCTTTGGCATTGGCAATTGTATGTTCTATTAGAATAAAAGTAAAGATAGCTAGGACACTTCTCTCCTCTGTACAACTTGGGCTCTTGGAAATAAGTAAGTTTTCGATTGCTTTAATATGTATTTTGATGCAATATTGAGTTGAATTCCAATCTCTAACTCTGATACCAATTAATTTCTTTTCGCTATTTTGTTTTGCAGGATTTAGGCATGGATGAATGGGAGCTATAGATTGATGGATTTTATTTTATTTGAAACTATTCGATTTATTATTGTAAATATTATTTGTGGCCGCTCGGTGCATGTGAAAGGACCACATAGGCATGTATTTTTTTTATAGGAAAACAATCACTAGGCACAATCGACTTCCTAAGAGGAATGTGAAATCAAGTGGGCCTTGATCAAAAGTCAGGTGGGCCTTGACCAAAAAGGTCAATGATAAGGTCCAAATGGGACTCAAGGTGAGTCGGGCATCTATTTTGTGTCATTTCCTCTTTTTTTTTTAAATTATAAATTGAATGTTTGCAATCTAATGAGCCAGTACATCCAAAACTGCGGGCAACATGAAGCTGCCATAGGCAATGGAAAAGAGAGCTTAACCAGTAAGGCATAGGGGGAAAAAAAAAAAAACCAAATCACAATTATAGATGCATTTACAAATGCATATGCATTATGGAATTAGGAGCCTAAATGCTAATTAAAGTGTTAGTAAAGTTAAATCAGTCTCACATGGATCAAGAGCCAAAAATTCAAATACCACAACCTGCTGTACAAACCGTCGGTAAATCCCACATGCAGCGGCGGCCAGGACAACCGCCAGTAAATCTCGCATGCAGCGGCGGCCTGCACAACTGCCAGTAAAGGGAACACGACTGCCGGTAAAGTCTTTACCGACCAAGGCTTTACCGGCTGTTAGCAAACTGCGGGCAAAGGCTATGCTAGCAGTTTTCTGGGACTGCCAGCAAAGGCCAGTTTTCTTGTAGTGCTTGCAAGAAGAGACATCTAAAAGCCGTATTACCGATATGATTTCCCGCTTAAACATTCATCCATACTGTGTTGAATCAGTGGCCTTGAATATTAATTATATAGCAAATAAAGCCCATGAATCAGGAAAGAAGATTGAACAGATTGTATTTGAGTTTGAGATTTTAGTATTGATTGGAGAAGAAGACGAAGAAGAAGAGGAAGAAGAGGAAGAGGAGGAAGAAGAAGAGACACTGGATAGTGCAGTACCAGCATTAAGATCTTCAGTAGAAGCCTTGAAGAGGATGAGTTTCAACAAAGGAGAGTCACACGAGATCGAGTGTACAATTTGTCTGGATGAATTCTTTACAGGGAAGGAGGTCATATGTATGCCATGCTCACATATTTTTGATAGTGAATGCATAATTCAATGGTTGGAAATGAACCATGTATGCCCGATTTGCCGATTCAAGATGCTGCCTCAACAGTTTGAAGAGATTTGATAATTTTATTTGTTCTTTTTACCTCCATAGATAAGCATGCAGGAAGTCTTTAAAAATCGACTCTACCAAAAATCAGATGAAGGAATGACTGTGGTTTTGCAAAGAGTGAGTCTTCAAAAATGGATTATTAAAAAAGCAATTCTTTTTTAAGTTGTGGAATGGGCTCGTTGTACAGGTGTTTTGAAAGATTGTTTTTTTTTTTTTTTTCACTATTTTTTTTTTAAAGAAAGCTTTTATCAATAAAATGGTTTTATTTTTAGATTTATCTGATTATATCAGTCTGATCAGATAGACTACATTTGTGTGAGATGGGGTTACTCTGTTAATTGGATATATGAAATCCCCAGTTCTTTTTTTTTTTTTTTTTTTTTAAAAAAAAGAGCTCAGCCCAAAGTTGCTTGGCCTTTTAATTTTTTAGTAAAGCAACCGAGCAATACTCTCAGTAGGCTCAGCCCTAAATTTTTGGTCTTTTATACCAAAGCCTGCCCGAAATACTTAACCAGCCCATAAGCCCATAGGTTGGCCCAGCCTATTGACCATAGGTTCCTTTGAAGAGATGGGTCACACATTCAATCCGTCCATCATGTGTGCCCCTCATTTTCTCCAAACCTTAGTATCATCCAAAAATCAGGTTGCCCAAGCAGTGCAAAAACCTGTTTAAAACCTTTAAAATTACGGATGGCCTACCTCAGTTTTGAAATGCCCCGATTTGAAGTGCCCAGTCATGGTGGTGGAACCCATCTTTTGAATGGATTAGATGGTTTATAAGAAACAAAGTCGTTCCCATAAAGAAGATGGAAAATTTTAATGGTGAGAAACTCATCCAAACTCTCTCATGTTGTGTGAACAACATAGGTTTTGTATCAAACTGATTTTTGGTACGTAGTGAGTGAACTTGAAGGGGCACCTTATGGACGGATTGGATGTTATAACTACAACACGGTGGGCCCCCATAAGGTATCTCCCCGGGTGGTTGTTACTCCATGTAAAACTTGCTGCCCGTAAAACCAGCATCCAACAGCCTCGCTTGGCTGATGGGTTATGTGGGCCACTCCGTCTATTATGTGGGCCCACCTTGATGCGGACCATTTTTTGTGTGGGCCTCACCTTCAATATGGATCGTTCATCATGTGGGCCTGCCTTTGATGTCAACTGACCATGGGCTCACCTTCAATGACCATCGTCCATCATATGGGTCTCACCTTTGATGTGGACTAACCGTCAATTAAGACCCACTTGATGTGCATGTTTCATCTTGCTAGGCCACACTTTAATGCAGGCCATCCATCATGCGCGGCCTACCTTTGATGTAAATGTTTTATCCACGCCGTTCAACTCTTTTGGTATATCATTTTAAGGTATGATATTAAAAATTAGGCATGTACACAGCTCCAATGGACCACACCAAAGGAAGCTGCATTGATAATGACACCCACCGTTAAAACCTTTCCAAGGGCCAACGTTATGTTTTTTTTTTTACCATCCAACCTATTAATAATTTCATGTAGACGCGGATGAAGTGAAATCAGAAATATCAGCTTGATCCGAAATTTCTCTAGCTCCCAAGAAGTTTCATATTAATACGATTTTTTTTTCCCCTATTCATCCGGGTATTTTTGACCTTATGAATAGATTGGATGGAAAATAAACGTTATGGCGGGCCCTACTAATTTTTTAACAGTGAAAATCATTATCCCTGCTGCTATTTTAGGTGTGGTCCATTTGAGCTTTGGACATGATTCATTTTTTGGTAGTGTTCTAAAATGATCTCAAAAAATGGATGAACGGTGTGGATATAATAAATACATCATTGTGGGGTCATGTCACTTTTATCTCCTTTGAACCGTTCGTACAACTCGGAGCTCCAATGGACCACACCAAAGGAAGCTGCAATGATAATGACACGTATCTACATCAGCTATCAGCTATATAGCTGGCGTGTGGTCCACCTGAAATTTTTATCTGAGGCCATTCTCCACGTCAATGGTTCCGGGGTGGCAGCCGCAGTCCACAGGACCACAACAACTACCATCCCCTCTTCTCTTCTCTCATCAGGAGTCGTTTGGCACCCTCAAAATCTTCGATTTCGTAAAATGTCGTCGAGAAGAGCTGCCGCTGCCGCTGCTGAAAAGGGTAAAACTCTCTTGCCTCCATTTTCTATTGTAAGTACCATTTCTACCCCTGATTCTAAAATCACAGGGAACAGGATCCCGACTCCAACCCAATTCAACCATTTGGTGAATGATCTATTCAATTCGATTCGAGCCGGTGCTTTTGCGAGGTTAGAGGATGCAGCGGGCCTCTTCAATCGTATGGTACGCACGCAGCCGCTGCCTTCAATCCAGACCTTTAATCGCCTGTTAACTACTGTTGCTAAAATGAAACACTATTCCACCGTGATTTCTTTGCATCGGGAGATGAATTGGTTAGGGATCCCATCCGATATCTGTACATGGAACATTCTTCTCAATTGTTCCTGCCGCTTGAATGGCATCGGTTCTGGTTTTGCTATTCTCAGCGACATCCTGAAACGTGGCCATGAGCCGAATGTCGTGACTCTGGCTACTTTTATTAAGGGGTTTTGTATGGAAGGGCGGATTGGGGAAGCGAGTAGTTTCTTTCTGAAGACGATAGAAATGGGATATCCTTATAATGTGGTGTCGTTCGGGATACTAATCGACGGTCTTTGCAAGTCGGGGAACAATGCAATGGCTCTTGGGTTGCTTCGGAAAATGGAGAAGGGAGCGGGTAAATGTAGTCCTAACCTTACTGTTTATACCACAATCATCGACAGTCTATGCAAAGATGGGCTCACAAAGGAGGCCCTTAACCTCTTCTCAGAAATGGTTTCTAAAGGGATTCTGCCGAATGTTTTCACTTATAGTTCATTAATTCATGGACTATGCAATTTAGGGCAGTGGAAAGAAGCAATGAGTCTGTTCGAGGAAATGTCGAATCGAGGAATCTCACCCGATGTCACAACTTTCACCATACTGGTGAATGCTCTTTGCAAAGAAGGAATGATTAATGAAGCCCATGGATTACTAGAATGGATGACCCAGAGAGGTGTGGAGCCTGATGTAATCACATACAATGCATTGATGAATGGCTACTGTTTTACTGGCCAAATGGATGCCGCCTTAAAGATATTTGATTATATGGTGTGTAAAGGCCATAAGCCTAGTGTCGTGACTTATGCCATGTTAATCAATAGCTATTGCAAGAAGCAGATGGTAGACAAGGCTATGTGGCTTTTCCGAGAAATGTCTTGCAAGGGATTGAAGCCCGATGTTGTTACTTACAACACTCTTATAGGTGGGCTGTACCGGGTACGGAGAATTGTGGCTGCACAAAAGCTCTTCAATGAGATGCAAGCTCATGGACAATGTCCGAATCTCTCCACATACGCCATTTTGATGGATGGGCTGTGTAAAAGTGAGCGTCCTGCCGAGGCAATGAAACTACTTAATGAGATGCAAATTAGAGGAATTCAACTAAATAATGAAGTTATTGGTGTCCTTATCAATGGGATGTGCGAAGCTAGGGAACTTAAATATGCGAAGGAGCTTTTCAGTTGGGCCTCCACCAAGGGCTTGGGGAATAATGTTAGGACATATAACACACTAATCAATGGCCTTTGTAAAGAAGGGCTTTTGGAGGAAGCTAATGGATTGTTCTTACAAATGGAAGAGAAGGGTTTCCAACCAGACAGTGTCACCTTCAATGCTTTAATTAGGGGCTTTCTACAAAAGAATGAGACCCTCAAGGCAATGCAACTTCTTGGGGAAATGGCTAAAAGACATTTTTCTGCGGATGCATCCACCGCAACTATGTTAGTGGGCTTGCTCACAAAGGACGAAAAAGGTCAAGAATACCTGGGAATGCTTCATAAATTTGTGCCCTAGGGTGAAAGAGAGGCGATTTGGTTAACATCGATTCAACATCAACTCTCTCTCTCTCTCTCTCTCTCTCTCTCTCAAGTTGTAACGGCCTATACCATAATTGTAACAATAGTATCTGTTCTGACCACTGTTACTGTTAGGGAATACCTTGCTTGTAAGAGGTTGATGCACATTCAACTCCTCCCATGTTCCTTTGAGTTCCTGTAATATTCACCTAGCGATTTATCTCCTTGTTGGAAAGAAAAAAACCTCTTCAAATAATTGGCGTGGATTGAGTGATGTTTTTATTTTTATGAATCCATCTCTCATGGATAGAGATGTACACAAGTCGAGTTAGCTTGGTCAACTCGCTTGACTCGACTTGGAAAAGCTCGACTCGCTTCGGCTAGAAATTGGATTCGGATCGAGTCAAGTTGGTTTTTAGAGCTCGAAAAAATTTCAAGCTGAGTTCGAGCCCAAGCTCGACTCAACTCGGATCGAACCTCAACTCGAATCGACTCGGATCGATTCAGCTCGATGACTCAGTTATTTTGATATTGATGCTGCTCACCGAGTGTTTGATGAAATGACTCAACAAAGTGTTGTTTCGGGTGCATATATTCTCTGCGGGATCAGCTAGTGGCAAGGAAGGAATGGATACGAAACAAATCACTAAAAAAAAAAAAAAAACTTTACATTATAAGATTGCCTTCATATCTTGATTTTGATGTTGCTTGTCGAGTGTTTGATGAAATACCTGTAAAGTGCTGTTACTGTTTTGCATTATGTGTGAATTTGAAGATGCATCCTATGTGTTTTAGAAAATGTCACACAGGCTCAAACTGGCCTGCACTATTGACCAAATCGAGCCGAGCTGGCCAGTCAGGCTCAAGAACTGAGCCGAGCCGAGTTTGAGCTGGGGTTAGCTACTGGCGGAAGTGAGCCTAGCTGAGCTGTGCCAAGCTCGACTCGGTTTGACTCATGTACAACTTTACTCATGGAGAATTCTAAACCTTAGTTGTCATATCTAGAAACATCTCTAACAACATTTCCATACTATTCTACAAGCACGTCACAATCTGAGCATTGTCCTAAATCCATTCATCATATTTACTTCTTTTTATCCCATTTCTCCTATTGTTCCCCTTGGCTGTTAAGACTTGTATAGATTTAGAATACTGGCCATTTAACTTGATAGTGGATATTTGAACCCTCAAAAAGTTAGATGGATTTATGAACCTGATTTTTGCGTAGCCTTCATCTCCATTACAAATAGAAGCAATAAAAACCAGAAGAAATGGATGTACAATGCTTATAGAAGTAAGGGTTAATGCTTCTAGAAACTTGAATGCTTCAGCCACACAATCCAACACAATGCATACACAATACAGGATGCACCAATCAGGCCATACACTTTAACCAAATACTAGAAAGAACTACGATCACGTACACATCACCAACACCATTCACACATAGGCCATTGAAGAGGCAAGTGTACTAGAAATAACCCTAAGTTTCTTAAATAGCTATGAACACAAGAGAACATGAAAGAAAGGAAGAGAAGGTTTTTGATAGGTAAGGGAAAGGAAAGTGATTGGAACTTGATCGATTACCGCTCTAATACCAAAGAGAGAGTTCGTATTGGACACCCCCCACCCTCTTGCTTATATTTACTCAAATCATAAAACAATGTTTGGATCCAAATTTGGGACCTCCCTTTGGAATTTTGGATAAACAAAGTGTTCACAGAAATCGAGCTAGTATTGAAATGGTAGTGGAGATTGATCTACTGTTCAAATATTGTGAGAAAATTCGTTTTGCTAGGATCTAAATAAGGAAGAAAAAACTGCAAATGGTGCCGAAAAATATTCAAATTAGAGTCGAAAATGATAGCATTTTTGTAAAGTTGCAGAAGGAATCTCAGGAGTTTGTTATAGGTGTAGAGGAAGATAGCTCGAGCTCGTCATTGATGGCGAATCAGGATGTCGAATATGATGGAATGATAAATCATTGTGCTGTAAGTCCCTCATTGATGGGCAGAAAGGTAGGGGGAATAAAAGAGAAGAGGTGTTGATGCGTGGCAACAATCAGGGTTGTACATGAACCAAGTTAGCTCAGTTAGCTCGCTCGACTCGACTTGACTCGAAAAAGCTCAATTCAAAACTGAGTTCGACCCGAGTCGAGCTGATTTTTTAGCTCGAAAAAATTTCGAACCGAGTTCAAGCTTGCTCGAGCTTGACTCGACTCAGATCGAACCCCAACTCAAATCGAACTCAGATCGAACCAGATAGATGACTTGGTTACTTTAATATTGATGTTGCTCACCAAGTGTTTGATGAAATGACTCAATAAAGTGTCGGCTGGTGGCAAGGAAGGTATGTATATGAAACAAATACCATTTTTTTCTTGATTTTGATGTTGCCTACAAGGTGTTTCATGAAATACCTGTAAACAGCTGTTGTTGTTTTACATACAGTAAGAAATTGAAAGTTTACTCCATGTGTTTGTGAAAATGCCGCACAGGCTCGAACTGGCCCGAGCTGCTTACCAAATAGAGCCGAGTTGGCTAGTCAGGCCTGAGGACTGAGCCGAGTCGAGTTCGAGCTGGGGTCAGCTAGTGGCCGAGCCGAGTTGTGCCAAGCTCGACTCGGTTCGACTTGTGTACACCCCTAGTAGTAATGATACCAATGTCAGTCACGGCTGAAGCTTTCAACGGGTGTGGGTCTCTTTTTAAAGGGGGGGGGGTTGTGTGAAGATGCTTTAAATGAGAGGTCGAGCAGTAAGCTTACTTTTCTTGTTTTAATGAAGGAGAAGAGAATGGTGACATGTGATGGTGACATCATTGAAAAAAAAAAAAAAAAAACTCCTTTTTAGCATAGTGAAGTTTCAAAAGGAACTTTTAATATGGGCCTCTCATCGCATGTGGAAGGTGTCTTGCGAGTGGTTCTGTTAACACAACTGGGAGCCACACGCGTGGTTTGCTTCACATAGATGGGGAAAATTTTAAGTGATGGCACGTGCTTGAAATTAATATATAACGATATGGTGGTTTGTCTCTTTCTATTCTTTTTCGGCTTCAAATTGCTAAGAGAAAGAGAATATCTTCAGAAGCAATCGAACGTTTCCATCTCGAAATTATTGGAGGATTAGATAGAGTTTGGAGAGTGCAATGGGGTCTACATTGAGCAGCAGTCAGTTAAAAGTTTCGACCAAGCGATGATGATTCGTAAAAGTATAGTGTCGTCAGTGTCAGACAAGGTGTCCCGTATCCGTTACGAAACGGCCGTATCGGCTGATACGTAACGGTAACGGCCGACACCGTTACATGATACGGGGTCGAAACGGTCGTTACGGAATTCTGTGACCGTAACGGCCATTACGGACCCATAACGGCTGTTGCAGGCCTTGAAAAATAAAAAATAAAACTTACCTTTTTTCCTTTCTTTTCTTCTTCTTCTTCTTCTCTTTCTTCTTCTTCTTCTTCTTCTTCTTCTTCTTCTTCTTCTTCTTCTTCTTCTCGGCATTATGTGACCTTCTTCCTGTTCTTCTCTCTCTCTCTCTCTCTCTCTCTCTCTCTCTCTCTCTTTCCTTTCTTTTTTCTATTCTCTTCTTTCCCTCTTTTTTCTTTTCGGTTTCCCTCTCTCTCCCTTATCTTATCTTTTTTTTTTAAAAAAAAAAAATAATAAAATTTGCAGGTGTACCACACACCTGCTAGCTGTTGTAGGTACGTGTCACGCTAAGATGAGCGCTGACACTCCTCGAGCTTCGAGTTGTACGAACAGTTCAAAGGAGATCAAAGTTATATGGGCTCCACAGTGATGTATTTATTACATCTACACCGTTCATCTATTTTCAGAGATCATTCTAGAGCACTACCCAAAAAATGAATTATATCCATAGATCATCTGGACCACACCCAAAATAGCAGCGGAGATAATGATTTTCACATTTAAACAATTCGTAGGGCCCACAGTAACGTTTATTTTCCATCCAATCCGATCAGACCCGAGTGGGCCCCACCATGATGTATATATTTTATCCATGTCGTCCATCCATTTTGCCACGTCATTTTAGGTCAGGATCCAAAAAATTAGTAATATCCAAATCTCAGGTGGACCACAGCATAGGAAACAGTGGTTATAGAATGCTCACCATTAAAATTTTCTTAAGGTCCACTGTAATGTTTATTTTTAATCTAACCTATTAATTGGGTCACACTGACGTGGATGAAGGGAAAACACACCTGTCAGCTTGATCTAAAACTTTTGTAGCCCCCAATAAATTTTTAATGGTGAATGTTTAATTATTGTTGTTTCTTATGGTGCAGTCCACCTGAGCTTTGGATGTGCCTCATTTTTGGGCTCATACCCTAAAATTATTTGGCAAAATGGATGGACGGTGTGGATATAAGACATTCATCACGGGTGGGGCCCAAAAAACTTTGACACGTGTGCTACACTTCACCATCTGAGTCCCGCCTAATTCGAGCCTTAAAAAATTGTAACGAGACATATATTAACTTAAAATTTAGCAATTAAATTATGGATTGCAATTGCTAACTCACAATGCCAAAATCAAATTGTTTGAATAGTTTTAATTGTTAATTTGTGGACTTTTATTTTTTAAAATAGGGCCTTTTGATTTTTTTTTTTATGATTCATTATCCAATAAATGTCCACCAATTCATAAGTGGGATAATGATAATAAATTGCATGAATTTGAGGCTGATTTGGAGCATAGATTGGTCCTCCAAGTCAGCCCCAAATTGGCAACGCCATCTACCTGAATTTAATTTCATTTTTTTAAAGAACTATTGGGAAAAATGATATCAAGTTAAGTATATAAATTAAAAATATTTAGAAAATTAAATATATGAATTTTGTAGTCAAATTCAAGTTACCTGGTTCAAAAATTAATCAGACAGTCCGATACAACTTCTCACCAAAGAGTGGACTGTTACACCACCATAAACATGTTCCAATTTATAAATGAATGCATATTTGGAATGCTTAGAATATTCCGGATTTAATCGATATTTTTTTGGCAAAAAATAAAAAAAATTGCACCGTTATGGGCCGTTACGCCTCCGTATCGCCGTTACACCCTGTATTCGTATCAGTATCGGAGGGCACTGTTACGCCAACCGATACCGATACGGGATACCTTGGTGTCAGATCTACAGAGGCAAGAGGAAGATGAACAGGCATTGACAGGGAGTTTCGCAAGGGTTGATCCAACAGTTTCTCATGAGGTGAAGAAGAAAGAGAGGAGCTCAACAAAGAGAAGGGCAAGCGTAGTTTCTCTATCAAGATAATAAGTTGGAACGTGCATCATCTAGGGTGTCCATAAAAGAGGGTACAAATTAGGTATAATTGTAAACAATACAAGCCTTAGATAGTAGCTTCCAGGCAAGGTATTTCGTATAGGTAATGGTGGCTGTAACGGTCACCACCATTACCAATATGGGCATAGGCCTTAATGGCCGATACTAGGGGCATAATGACCGTTATGACCCCCGTAACGGCTGAAATTTTATTTATTTTTCCTAAAAAGTTATGGAATAATATTTAAACAATTTAGAATAATATAAACATTCCAATTATGTATTCATTTTTTAAACCATGTTTATGATAGCATAACGGTCTACTCTTTGGTGAGAGTGTTGTATCTGGTTGTTTGATGAAATTATGAACATGGTTACGTGTATCTAATATTTACTCATAATCAAGCATTAGAACTAGAAATCGAAAAAAGGCAAAAATACAAATTTATTTATTTTTTGAAAAAAATGACCCTCGGAGCTTTTTATTCACCTAAATCGCTTCAATCTATGATTTTAATTCTAAAAAATATAGTAAGAGTGGTGGAAATCTGTTGTTGAATAATATAAGATTTGAAAGAAAGTTACGAAGATAGAAGAGAAGGCACTTGTGTTTGGGAGGAGGGTTAATGCTAATTAAGGCGGCGATGTCTAACCTACAAGTCTACTACATGCCCTTATTTAAGTATCCGAAAGTGGTGGTGGAGAAGCTTGAAAAAATTAGGCGGGATTTCTTGTGGAAGGGGGCAAAACAAAAGCATAAGTTTCATCTTATGAAGTGGGATGAAGTGTGTTAGCTATGGGATCAAGGAGGAGCCGGTCTTAGGGTCTTGGGAGAGATGAATTTAGCATTATTGGGTAAGTGGGTGTGGAGGTTTGGTATCGAAGATGATAGTTTATGGAGAGAAGTGGTGGGAAGAAAGTATGGATTTCAAGATGCATCTTGGTGGATTAAGGCATCATCATTATATAGGGCATTGTTTCTTTGGAAAGCGGTGGCCTTACTAAAAAATTAGGTTTGGGAAGGAGTGAGGGTTTCTTTGGGTTAATGGTGAGGGGTTCAGATTTTGGGAGGATGTTTGGCTACATGATAAAAAATTGAGGGAGTTGCTCCCCCTTTTAGCAGGGATTTTGCAAGAGGTTAACTTGTGAGTGGCAAGGTGCTATTCTTTCCAAGGAGATGAAGTTATTTGGGCTCCTCCTTGTAGGAGAAACTTAAATGAGGAACCGGTAGAGGAGTTGTTGAGATTGTTGGAAATGTTGTGCTAGGCGTGCCCTTTGGTCTTACAAAGAGATTTGATGTGGTGATTAGAAGAAAAGTCCAGCAAGTTTTCAGTTAAATCTATCTACCAAATGATCAGTTGCAGGTTAAATGTCAACGGGGTTAGTCACACAGCTTAATCTTTGGAGATATGGCACTCCTCTGAAGATGGCTGCTAGCTTGGCTAGTGTGAACTGTGAAGTAACAAAGTGCCTACAGTCGACAATTTGTGCAAGAGAAAAATGATTCTTCTAAATGTGTTTTATGTGTTACCAGGATGAGGAATCAGTGAATCATCTTTTCATTCATTGCATAGTTGTAAAGAAAGCATGGGAGGGATTTCATGGCATGTTTGGTTCTCGGTGGGTCATGCCGTATTCCATAGACTCTTTCTTTTTGTCTCGGCATGGTGGGGGTAAAGGGTAGATCAACATGGCAAAAGACAAAAAATGTTTCATTTTTTTATTAATACATTGAGCTATACTTGAATAAAAAATAAAAATAAAAAAATTTGTTGAATTTGTGATGGTAAAATAGTGTGGGGTTTCTTTCATTTCTGCTTGATTTCTGAGAATGAGGATTCTTTTGTTGACTTTGAATGAAATCTGATTGAACATGGGGACTTGGTTCTTCTTAATTTCTGGTTTTTGGTTGATATGATTGCAAGGTGGAAAAAAGAACATGGTTATGTGAATAAAAATGCAATAATAAAATAAGTGCAATGTGCATGTGTGTGTGCATCATAGCTATAAAATCATTCACCTAGGCATTTCATTGGTTGCACAACTACTAGGTGTATACTGTCCTGGTGGCCTAATACAATCATATACGAAATTCATTACCTTGGAATGTCAATTTATATGACAAATTAAAGAAATATGCACGTTTCCCTTGGGATTTGCAAGCTAGCCTCGGGCCAAGAATTCAAGAACTAGCCTTTTTCTGGATTTGGCTTGATAACTTGATAGGATTGTATTCATTAGCTGATTCTCTCTCTTTTATTTTTTTAGCTGACATGGTTATTTTTTCTTTTTTATTCTTAACTCATCTTTTTTTGGAAACCAGTCAAGGCAGAAGTTGGAAATTGAGGATCTTTGCTTATTTGAATCCTCTATTTTGATGTACCCCATGGCTTATTTTCCCATTTTTGGAATCCACTTCTATATCCCTCTGTTACCTCTATAGCTAGCTGTAGACACTTTATCAACATCTCGTTAGTTATATATATATATATATATATATATATATATATATATATATATATATATATATATATATATATATATAAAAATCAATTTCTTCATCCTCAACTTCACCTAATTTTGTGCTATTTACATGTGCTCAAGTTTTTGATGTGTTTGTTTATCTATATGTTAGAAAGATGATCTTAGAACTGTGGTGTCCTATCTACGAAGCAACCCAAAAATTTCCTGCATAGGTCTTTGGGGACGATCTATGGGTGTACTGTCACAAGGTAGTTAATCACACAATATTAGAATTGATCATTTCTTGATTGCCGAATTATAGTATCTTGATCTATTAGCTGTAATTGTGCTAATTTATTTCTACTTGTAAAAATCTGCGTTTGTGTATCCCCCCCCCCCCCCTCTCTCTCTCTCTCTCTCTCTCATGTACACAAACTATCGTCTGTTCTTGATATTAAGATATATCTATTTCAAATTTGGCCCTTCATTCAGACATTCAAATGGGAATAAGTCTGCTGCATGGATTTGTAATTTGATTCAGACACTTCTTACATCTTTGGTTGCATTTTTCTCATCTTAAAAATGACTACAGGGTTGAAGAATCATAACACATCATCCCATGCTTTATAATTTTTCAAAACTATGCTGTCATGTTTTTCTTTTTAGCTGATCTGTTAATGACAGCAGGCTAATGGTGCAAATTGAAGAAGTTTGAATATAAAATAAAATAGGCTTGTAGATGTTTTCAAGATATCAGTCATTGCATTGAGATTTTTTTTTTTTCTTGATCAGGTTTTTGTACTCAATGTTCACACTGGGTGAATGACAATATTTTTGGAATGGAATGTACCCTATAATTCATATCTTTTGATTTATGGATATGCTTTCACTGGGATTATTGGCAGCATTAATGTAATATAAATAATCTTTTCATCTGAATTTAATTTCAATCTTTTCTTATAATTACTTGGGAGGAATGATGTCAAATGCCTATAATCAAATGCCTCCCAAGTCAATGATACCCCCAAATTAGGTTTTACCAACAGATTAATGTTGAGATCCAATTGACTTGTAATATAAATCATCTTGTGCTGAACTTTAAACACTTAGCATGGGTCATATTATTTACTTCTGGTTTACTCTATCTAAGACTGATTTAAGTGGATATCTTCTATGGCTTGGAGCCTAGGACTACTACTATAAATGTCAAAGGTTTCAGAGAAATTGTAATCCTTGGATGCCTAGACAAATGTTGCAAAAGGATGGTATTGAAATCTGGTAAAAGAGATTTGGATATTTGTCCAGTGAGTGGCACTCTGTCTACCAGGTTCTGCATTTTTGGTTTTAGTTTTCTTTAATGAAATCCTTCTTGATTTCTAATTAAAAAAAGGTTGTGGCTTCACAAGATTGGCCAGAGGTCATTAAGTATGCTGGTTTGGTTTGGTTTGTGCACAAGCTCATCGCTGGGAGCTGATCCAAGATCTTTGTAAAGTCTGGCAAGCTCCTGTATGGGGCACCGTTACGGGTGGCATGATCAAGTATTGTCTCTTATTTTCTTTGAGCTTTTAAATAAAGTGGTAGATTTATTATTTATGATCAATGTGCTCTTGTGGGTTTTCACACGTGGCCATCTTAAACAAGATCTATTTACTGTAGCAGCTTAAAATAAAGAGAGGGATTTTAATATCACTAACTGTTCTTTTAAATCCAGGGAGCTTCTGATTTCTTTCCATCGGGCAACTGGGCAGAAACCTCGGTTTTTAAAGGGTTATGTCCTTCTCTGTTTTTGTTTGTTATATAATGTCAACTTACCTTACCTTTCCTATAAATCTTGATAGTTGCACTACAATTATAGATTTATAGAAATATATATATATATATATATATATATATATATATATATATATATATATATATATAAGAGTTACATTGATTAATAAAACTTTAAATGAATGGAATGGGTCATAGGTGTTTCAAGTTAAAGCCACAACTGGATATGAATAGTACTGAAGAATAGGACACTTGTGTTTGTATTTGTCCCCTGAAGACAATGAAGACGTTCTGTGAAACCATCTTCAATTTTGAATAAGATATGGTCAATATTTTTGGGTTTAGATTCATCTCACTATCAATGTAATGGAAGATCTGCAAGTGCCTGAAAAGGTGATTGATTTGAGAAGGTAGTTCTTGTTTGCAGGCACCACAAGAACAGAAGGAGCTGATGAGCAAGACTTTGTCCAGGCCTTCTCAAATGCCTGTCCAAATTGCACCGAAGAAATATAAGACTTCTTCAAACCCACACACACACACACACCAAAAAAAAAAACATGCCTATTAGTCTATTACATTAGAAATAATTAAGCCAACGGATTTTCTTTATGTATCCCTGCTTGGACTTCATGCAGGTGAAAAACATGGAAGCTCGGATGAAAGAAGATATAATAGCTGAGGTAACACAATCTGGTGGTCGAATGCTATTCCATCATGAAGAACTTAATCCAGTGTAGAAGGGTACTGGGAGAACATTTTATTAGATGATGTGAAGACGCCTGCAGAAGTATATGCCTCTCTGAAAGCTGAAGGCTACAATATTGAATACAAGAGGATACCGCTAACATGAGAAAGAGAAGCCTTATTGACAGATATTGACTCAATCCACTCCTGTCAAGATGAGTATGGATCATGTATCAGACAGCTAGCAACTATTATCTGTTTTACGGTGATTTCTCTTATATTTAACTAAGATTTTTTTATGTTTTTTTTCTGTTAATTTCAGGTGATGTAATCTACTGAAGACGTTTTTCTTTCCTGCAGATCTGCAGGTTGCTATCTTTTTGTGTCACACACTAGTTATGGGGGAGCTGCTTATGCAATAGCGATCACTTGTCTTACACTAGTTATGGTGTGCCCTGCCATGATGTATGTGTTTTATCACATGGTATATTCATTTTCTAAGCTCATTTTAGGTCATGAGCTAAAAAATAAGGCAGATCCAAATCTCAGGTGGACCACACAGAAAACAGGAGTGATTAAAACTTACAGGGAGCCACAAGTTTTGTATGAAACTGATAATTGTGTTTTAACTTCATTAAGGTGAGGTGACCCGACAAGAGGTTGGATAGTGAATAAACATGATAATAGGCATTAGGAAGTTTTTATTGGGGCCATTTAATCACTGCCATTTACAGTAGTGCGGCCACCTGAGATTTGGATCTATTTCATATTTTAATTCATCCCCTAAAATGAGTATTGAAAAATGGATGGAAGGTTTAGGTCAAACACAGATGGGATTCATTAGTGACCCCTCCAGTACTAGGTTGGTCTGGAAAGGCTCCCACTATTGTGGGGGATGCTGATTGCCTACTGACCCATCACGTGGGGAACACCATAATGTATGTGTTTTATTCAGGCTATCCATCCATTTTGTCATATCATTTTAAGATGTGAGCCCAAAATTGAGGTAGATCCAAAGCTCAAGTGGACCGCACCACCAAAGGAAATAGTGGGAATTGAACGTTAACCACTGAAAACTAATTTCTTTTTGCAAGCTTCAAGAGAATTTAGTTAACTCAGAACATATTCATGTGTCCTTTACAAGAAAAGAAAGTGGTTTTTATATTCAGAATTGTTTTCACTCCTTTGGAGAGTGAGATGGGAGTTTAGTTGGCCTCATATGTTGGCTCAAAAATCAGAACTTCAAGGCTATTTACTGCAAGTGGTTTCAATAATTTCACCCGGAAAAATAAAAATTAAAAAAAAAAAATTAAAATAATTAAAAAAAAAAAAAAAGATTGAAAAAGCTGAGTTGTGGAGTAGGTTTCCCAGAGATTTGGTTTGGTAGACAGTGGGCTATAGTGCTAACGGCCATGCAATACAGGAGCAGGCCCTTCATTTCATGGAAGTCCTTCGCTTCAGCTTACAGAAACAGTAGACTGCCTTCTGTGGTAGCCCCAAAATTCACATCCATTTCTCTAGTTTCGTAGGTGACATTTTTTTTTTTTTTTTTTACTTGGATTCTTAATCATGGCTTTCGAATGGTATGTGCATGTGTTATATTTGGACTGCTGTGGACAGTACCCACTACCACGACCTAGCAATACGGACAATCTGGATTCATATATATATATATATATATATATATATATATATATATATATATATATATATATATATATATATATATATAGAATCAAATTAGCCTGGCATGCATTTTTTGTGACCATGGCTGTCAGTTTGTAGCCCATAATGTAGATGGGCCATGTACTAAAATTGAATAGATATTGTAAATGACACCCTGGTCTCATCCACATGTGCCATGTACAAAATTGAATAGAAATTGTGGAATTATGTTATTATTAGCCGTTCATTTTGTACATGGGTCCCATGATCATTTTGCCCCTTCAACGTCCATGTATATCATCTACCATATTTTATTCTTAGCTACTCACCATACGTCCATCGTGACCTACACAACTAAATCAGGAGACATACCCATCAATATAGCTGCTGGTGACGTATCTCATCACAACTAGCTACTAGTGACGTATCTCATCAATATAGCTGCTGGTGACGTATCTCACCATACGTGCCAATAGATTATCTATTGTATTGACGTGTCACGTACCCAGCCATATAGCTGATGTACACGTGGGAAGCTGATTGGCTGGTGTACATCATACCAGCTATATAGCTGCTGTACATGTGGGAAGCTGGTTGGCTGCTGTGCATCATACCAGCTATATAGCTGTGGGCGTGGATTAGGTACTACCTCCGTCCGTCTGGAGCTCAGGACGGGCTGGACGTGTAATCCCTTTATTAGTGGAGAGTGGTTACGTCGCATGGCAGAGGACACGTCGACAAATGGAACCGTTAGCTCCCGTTTATACTCGGTCCACTGAGAACCACAACCGCCTCTTATTTTTTTCTTTAGTTTTCTACCTTTTTCGGTGCGCATAGTGGCGAGACTCGCTACTAAAGTAACGCCGCCGAGTTTTGTGAGCCCCACGATGATGCATGTGTTGTATCCATACCGTCCATATACTTGGAGAAATCATTTTAGGGCATGATACAAAGAATAAGTTAAATCAAAGACAAGAGTGGACCCCACCACAAAAACAGGGGGGAGAGTGATGCCTACCGTTGAAACCTTCCAAAGGTCCACCATGATGTTTATTTGAGATCCAACCTGTTCATGTATTAATTCATACACGAAAGAAAGGAAAACAAAAATAACATCTTGATCAAAAACTCTTGTTGCCCTTATAAGTAGGTTACGTCACTTCATAGCAAGTATGGCTGTTATTGTATTGAGTAAACTCTTTTGGGCCCACTATGAATTCATGTGTTTTATCCATGCTGTCCATCTGATTTTTCAGATTATTTTAAGGGTTCAACCTAAATTTAAAGTATACCTAAAGCTTAAATAGACCATACTACAGGAAACAATGGAATTATTTATTTCCACCGATGAAACCTTTCTAAGGACCAATGATGTTTGTTTGTCATCCAAACGGTTCATAAGATCACAATGACATGTATGAAGGGAAAACACAAATATCAGCTTGATCTAAAACTTATGTTGCTTCTTAAGAAATTTTCAACAGTAGACGTCAATTCACACTATTTCCAGTGGTGTGGTCCACTTGAGATTTGGATATGCTTGATATTTCGGTTAAAGTCCTAAATTTAGGTGATAAAACGGATGGACGGAGTTTATACAATGCACAAATGGCGGTGGATCCCATAGCGTTTATTCAGTACGGTTAGTGTACTAAGCAATCCGCTTCCTGCAATTACCCTGTTGGGATTCGCCTAACAAGTTGAGTAGCGAGACAGGCTACCAAAGTGACTTCACCAACTTCTGTGGGCCCAACGAGACAGGCTACCAAAGTGACTTCACCAACTTCTGTGGGCCCAACATGGTGTATGTTTTGTATTCACACTGTCCATACATTTTGAGAGATCATTTGAGGGCATGATAAAAAGAATGAGGTAGATCCAAGGCTGTAGTGGACCCCACCACAAAAAACGGTTGAGAGAATGCCGCCCACAATTGAAACCTTTGGAAGGTCCACCATGATGTTTATTTCGGATCCAACCTGTTCATGTGCTAAAGTAGACATGAAAGAAGGAAAACATAAATATCTGCTTGATTGAAAACTTTCATGGCCCTTAGAACTTTTTAATGGTGGGCGTCAATTTTTTCACTGTTTTCTGTGGTGGGGTCCACTAGAGCTTTGGATCTGACTCATTCTTTGTATTATACCCAAATATTATCTCTCCAAATGGATGGACGGTGTGGATACACAACATACATCATGGTAAGGCCCACAGAAGTTGATGACATCAACTCAGTTGAAGACGGACAAAAAAAAAAAAAAAGGTTTTCCCTTCCGTTTGATGACGTTTCACTGCCATCTGACGTAACCACTCTCCGCTAATCAATGGGCTACACGTCCAGCCCGTCTTGAGCTCTGGACGGGCAGGGGTAGTACCGAATCCGCGCCCTATAGCTGTTGTACACGTGGGAAGCTGATTGGCTGATGTACATCATACCAGCTATATAGCTGTTGTACACGTGGGTCTGATAACGAGGTATGTGTTATATCCAAACCGTCCATCCATTTGGCGAGCTCGGATTTAAGCTTGAGAAGATAAATAAGACCGATATAATTATCAAATGGACCATACTATAATATGTAAGTGGGGATTGAACGTCTGCCCTGGAAACCTCTATAACGAGGATCACCTTGAAGTCTGTGTTCTAAATCCACAGTGTCCATCCGTTTTTCCAGAACTATAAGCGACTTCCAGAGATAAGAGAGAGGGAATGGCTTCATGGGTTGTGCCACCTCTCTCTCTAATCTCAGCCGTTGATACTTTCTCTCTCCAATCTCAACCGTTGATACTTCTAGAGATAAGAGAGAGGGAATAAGTTTATGGCTTCTCGTGGGATAGATCCAGACCGTCTATTAAGATGCAAACAAATCAGGGCAGTCACCTCATATCGTGGGCCATGAGTACACGAAAGATCTCTGATCCGATGGTTAGGATCTCGTGAAACAAGTTTGTCAAATTTTGGGCTAAAGCACATCAATAGAATGACCCATTACTTGAGAAACTGAGTGGATTTCACATGTATATCATGTGGGCTCATTTAACTTAGGCAAGTACAGACAAGTGAAGTTATGCTTGTGTTATATATGGGCCTTGGGATTGGCATATTGCTTAGGTTTTCAGTTTTGTATAAGTGGGCCCATTTTTCAATGATCTAGGCCATTGAGATTGTTAGTCTCACTATCGATCACCCTTGAAATAAATATATCCTAGATTGAATAATCCTATCATCTAATAAAATAAAAGGATTAGATTCTTACAGGATTATTGACTGTAACGCCCTGAAAATCGAGAGTCGAGCAGGGGCCCAACTCCCGAGTTCCAAAACATCACTTGTGCAACATATATGATGATGATTGAATGTTGTCTGTATTAGTACATTAAACATGAATGAGACTATACAAAAATAGTATATCATACTCCAGAGGCAGTTAAATAGCGCAAGCGGAAAACTAAGAGATTTATATAAGCATATATGGAACGTATAGACCATTGCCGGTCTCCAGAGTATGAATACGTTGCCAGGTTAAATAATTACATGTATATTCCCAAAGTGATTAAAATGAATATATAGGTGTGTTCCAAGATTTCAGAGTAACTGTGTAGGAGCATCTAGTCAGTATCCCTGTAGCCCCGACAATCAAGACACGACTCACATGAACCCACCTGATAACTGCATATAGGAGAACGCCTCCTCATCATCCTCGAAATCTGGCTCCCCCCGTAGGCATCGCCCTCACCTGCATCTAAGACAGAGTCTGGTTGGTGTTTAAAACACCGTCGTAGAACGTGAGAGTGAGTGATCAACTCAGTGGAGCCATAAAGCAAAAGTTAACATGTTATCAATTTAGTCACGCAGCAATGATAAAGCAATACAATCAAGCATTCCTAAGTACTCTAGTTAATGCAATGATGATATGTATTAATGATGTATGCCCTCGCCTGCACTCCCTCTGCGAACTTCATCTCACGGTAGCGGCATGCACCCCTTCCTCTGTGCTCAACATCAACGCCAAAGGCATATGCAATGCGGTGCATGAGTGTGATTAGCCAAGTTTTTAATTAGACTCATTCATACAGCAGGTTTGGGAAACTAAGGTACCCCCTTTATATCATTGACCGAAACAATGATCTATCTAGGGTCGTCAATCCTAGTTTATCATATACGATAGGTAAGTTCGCGAGTTTATACCATGGGTTGCTACGAGAGGCTCGTCACCGTCAGCGTAGGCTTAATTCACACTCGAGGTCACCCCACTAATGCTCTACCAACTAGCAGTTTATATTCGAAGGCTCGTCACTAATCCGACTAGAGACCACAACCAGGCTGCGCCAATGGAGGCCGATAGCTTGAATACAGTGTCCCATACCACCATATTCGGCTCACGAGTTTGGGTTGCTCATTGGTCACTACGGAGAGGCTCGTCGTCCCAGCGTAAGCTGACAACTCAACCACGGTGTCCCATACCACCATACCCGGCTCATGAGTCTTAGCGAATCATGGTACCATGGTTGAAAGGGCTTTACACTGGTAAGTTAGTACCTTAGATTTAAGCAGTAGTGTTCATACATGGTAAACACACAATAGGCCAATCGATTTATTAGACAAGTTTGACTGGTACGAGCGTATGGTGAATTAATCGACATGGTACCACTGTCAATAATCATCGTACGACTCGGATTCATCGAACGCATCAATTATGGCGAGACTAATTCAACCACTAAACAAGAATTGTTACCGATTGCCTAGACTACGTAGTAGTCCCAATCATACTCAAACGCAGCATGTGAATACACATGATAATCATACAGTATTTAACAGTCGATTCAAACATAATTCTTATTTGAGCATTTCAACAAACACGTTGAGCATGTTATCATACATATGCATTTCAGCCATAATTCACATAATAGTAATATAGATTACATGAAGGGAACTATACGTATAAATAAGTTAGTTGAGAATCCTACCTCAACACCCTTATTAAATGACATCCATTGAACAATTTCTCGTTCAGACATTTTATCAAACACATAGAATATATCATTCCACATATGAGTTTTATACATAAATCACCTAGTAGTGAGATAGGTTACATGAAGGAAATTGTGACTATAGATACGAAAATTGAAAATCCTATCTCAACACCCTCATTAAATACATTCCAACAAGCATTTCTTCATTCAGGCATTTTATCAAACATTTAGACTATACATTTCAACATACATGTATTAGACTAATTATAACATATATCCTGGCAAGCTCTTTTACAAAGGAGTTGCCACATACACAACAAGCATATATTCATAGTTAATAGTTATGGCAAGCACAGATTCAAATTCCATATTCATTCAGATATTTTTATAAGCGCTTAGACTACACACTTCAGCATACATGTATTAGACTAGTTATGACATATATCCTGGCAAGCCCTTTTACAAAGGAGTTGTTACATACACAACAAGCATATATTCATAGTTACTAATCATGGCAAGCACAGATCCAAATTTCATATTCATTCAGTCATATCAACAAACACATGAAATACACTATATTCAACATAGTTCATATATATGTGTAAAGCGCGAGAAACATCGTATCTAAGCATGTGATAACGATCAACTCAGTCATAAATCATTAACTGACATTGAAAGCCTTGAAAACCATAACCTAAATATTTATAGTCCGCACCTTTCGCTGGTAGACTCGTAATAAACTCAGTTTAAACACTAAGTCTTTGTCTATGGCACCACAATAACCTATAATAGGGAATAAGTTAGCTATCCCGCCATTTGCTTTATTAGAATCTCTAAAACATGTTCGGGTTAGGATTTCTTACCTAAGAATGGAATCAGAAACACTGGAATAGCGTTACGGCAATGGTAGTTAAACATGTGGAATGGCAGGGAAGAATCTTAGGGACAAACGCCAACACTCTCTCTCTTCTCCTCACTTTCTTCTTCTCTTTTCTCTCTCCTCTCTCCTAGGTTGTAAATTCGTATAGAATGAGAAAGAGAGGGTTTAAGGTGCTTATATAGGCCCAGAACTGATGGGAATGGCCCCAGGGCCATGTTCTACTTAGGTTATAACCAAAGACTGGCCGTTTCACTCCAACGGAGCTGATCTGGAGGCCCCTTTTCTACATGCGGTCAGACTTAAGCTCCCTGACATTGGATCTAGGTCAAGTTAAGTTTTCAGTCCGATCGAATTTATAGATCAACCATGGCGGGCCAGTTTCAGTTCAACGGTCACCGGTACTCGATCAGGGCCACAAGTACACTGACATGTATTAAAAAATTTTTCTAATCCGATGGTGTAATTGGGTCAGATTTTGACGGTCTAAATCCTTAGATTTGGTCTGCAAGCGAACGACTCAATTCACTTAAGTCTGAGTTCATTTTCTAAAGATATTGACGTTTCTCATACACTTCGCTTCGGGCTCAAGTTGTACGTTTCGGGATATTATCTGAACTTGATTTCTGAGGTGGTTGTCAAGTCCAGTGAGGTGGTCATAACGGTATAATTTCGTAGTTATCGGATTTTCGACGTGCAGTCCAAGTCCGATATAGAGTTTCAATGCGCTCCCGAGAGCAACTAGGTTTAAAGATTGATCCTAGGTTTCAGGGTAACGTAGCATCAGCGATCCTACTGATTTTGGGTCTTGCAATTCGTATTGAAAGTTGTCCAAGCTAATTCGACAGGTGATTTAGTTAAACACTTAATTAATTCTCGTCTAATTTCTAAAGGTTTCAGTCCTGAGTGATTTCTGCCTGAGGTAGTACTCGGGTCTTTGTACGGATTTTTTCGTGACGTTACATTGACATATGGGATATACAAAGTGGGGCCCCATAATATCAATTATTGGATCAATAAACTTTGGTCCAGTTGCCCACTTGGAGTAACCCAAAACTCTACAGCTTTCTTGCAAGTAATATGTATATTTCTCTCTTTTTTTTTTGACATATACAAATATATGCATGTGAATGTGATTTCCTTTATATCATTCTATTCACTAGTGATCTAAAGACCATTAGTGATTGAAATGATCATCAACCATGATGATCAATGTCGATGAAAGGATCCATCATCAACAATGATCATTAACGGTAATGATCGGATCTATCACTAATGGTCATAATCACAAGTGATGATTGAAATCTCTTTATGGATATGCACTTCAAATTTTTATTTTTTTAATTTGATAATAATGATTATATGTGTGATATATTTAGGCTTGATGTGATCAGATCTAAGCCATTTTTTTCATTGGAATATAGAAAATTAGTGTTAGAATGCTCCCTACACATATAAATAGGTTGTGCATAACCTGAGTGAGAGTTAACTCTCCTCCACCAAATGATGCATGCAACTAATAATGAAAGGTTGCACGTTATACAAATTTATTCTTATAAAAGCATTAAACTCATCTTAAATAGATAACTTGATTGATATACACCGCCCATTCGGGTATGTGGACTTTCAGATCTCGTTAAAATGTGTTGACTAATTTTATACTTTGAAAATTTATATAACACGTTAGATCATAACTAAGTAGTGATACTTACGCAATGTAGAGATGGCCACCAAAGCGTTAATCGCTAAACAGTTGAAACGACAACATTTCGACAGTAACAACTATGAAGACTGGTCCCGTGCGGTGCGAAGCCTTCTGTACGAGGACGACATATCGTACACACTCGATGAGGTTCAAGAGGAACCCATACTGGCTGAAAACGAAAATTTAGGAAAACATAAGGCTGCAATGACCCACTACAATAAGTGACGTAAAAAAAATCGTTTAACCCGTAATGTCCTTATTAGCACTATGTACAAAGAACTCATACCTACGTATGAAGTGCATAACACCGCTAAGGAAATCTAGAAAGCACTGACAAAATACCTATGCGCAGAAGTCAGATGTGAGAGTTCGGGCAATGGAATTAGAATTCTAGTAGTACAGGATGCTAGTCGCTTGCCCTATCAAAGATTATATCTATAAGATGGAGCAGATGATAAGTGTCCTTATGAATGTTGGGTGTAAATTGACTGAAAATAAAAATAATAGCAATGCACTGTTTCTTGCCTGAATCTCGGGCTCTAATCAAAAGAATTATGAACCATACTGATTCTATCACTACGTTCAGAGACTTTTATGGCTACTTGGTACATGATGTTGAAATGAATGCAATTAGCCAGGATCCGCCAAGGCCTTTGCAGCAGAGACCCATAAACGGAAAGCTAACAAGAAACGGTTCAAAACTCGTAAGAAGGCGAAAAAGAATAACTGAGAACAGAAGACCACGACACCTGGAATGGAAAGAAGAAGCAGCAAAAGACAAATATAGTCTGCTTTGTCTGCGGGAATTCCAGCCATTATGCTCAGCAGTGTGCCCATAAAAAGACGGTAATTTCTCAGTCACTAGATACTTTGTATGTAGGCGTTTGTTCTGAAATCCTTTCCGTTGATACTATATCTGACGAATGGATTTTGGATTCAGACGCAACAAAGCATGTGACGTAGAGTCGTTGAGGATTCGAGGAATTCCGGCCTATAGCCAAGGGAAGTTACAAGGTGTATATGAAAAATAATGTTGTCGAAGACGTACTAGGGATTGGTCTTTCACATCTTCGTACGCGTATAGGATAAACAATAATCCTCTGTGATACTCTTTATGCACCGGGATGCGTCGAAATTTAATTTTTGTTTCTAAGTTATTATATGATGCTTTTGATATTCGTTTTTTCGGGATAAGCGTTTCTTTGAAACTAAATAACCTCATCTTTGCATGAAAAAATTTAATTTCAGATTTATTTATTCTGCATGTAGATAGTGATAATGCACCTCTTGCTTTATCTACTATGTCAAATAAAATTGTAGTATCTAAATCTCAAAATTGGCACGCGAGGTTACGTCACATTGGAAAAGATCATATGACAAGACTAGTACATTCTAGTCTATTAGACTCCTTATCCAAAATTGATTTGTCATTTTGTGAACATTGTGTATTTGGAAAGACTTCGAAAAAACCATTTCCTAAAGCGGCTAGGTCCAAGGATACACTAGAGATAATCCATTCAGATATCTGTGAACCCTTTTATGTACATGACAGAAATGGATGTTAATACTTTGTCACTTTTATTGATGATTACTCGCGCTATGGATAGTGTATCTCATCTCACACAAATTTGAGGCTTTTGATTGTTTTCTTAAATATAAAGCTGAGGTGGAAAATCAGCTTGAGAAAAATATTAAAATCCTTCGATCTGATAGAGGTGGCGAGTATACAACTGAAACGTTTAAATCATATTGTGAAAACGTTGGCATAATTCGACAGTATACAATGGCTTACACTCCACAAAAAAAATGGTGTTACAAAGAGAAGGAATAAGATACTATTAGACATGGTTAGATCGATGATGACACAAGCCAATATCTCTACAATATTCTGGGGAGACGCACTCTTAACAGCCGTCTACGTCCTTAATTGAGTCTCATCCAAATCTATTTGTAAGACCTCATATGAGTTGTGGTCTGGAAGGATTCCTTCTCTAGCCAACCTACGCCCTTGGGGATCTTTGGGATATATTTTGCTACCTACTCCACGTAGAGGTAAACTTGATAGTAAAACCATTGAATGCGTGTTCATAAGGTACTTTATGCATTCAAAGGCATACGTTCTAATTTATGAGGACCATAGACGATTGATTGAGATAGAATCCTGGGATGTGACATTCGTTGAAGATAGATTACCCGAGCCGAATGCAGCAAAATGTTTCAATAGAACTTTTTGAAATACCCGATGTATCTCAGAAGAGTGGGAGTTTTGCTTCTTAAAATGATGACGCTCCTATAGTTCGTCAGGACAGTGGGAGGACATCTCAGCAGGCTCCTGAGTTATGTCAAAGCGAAAGAAGATTGATTCCCCGAAGATACTTCGATATTGAGGGACAAACATTCTCTTACGTTGCGATTGATGATGATGAACCTGACTCGTATCAGGATGCATTGTTATCTTCTAACTCGGCCAATTGGGTGAATGTTATGAATGAAGAGATCACTTCCATGGAGAAGAATAAAGTCTGGGAACTTGTTGATCTGTCTTCCAATCGCAAAGCGATAGGTAATAAATGGGTACTAAAGATAAAAAAGAAAGGCAGATGGAATAGTGGACAAGTACAAAACATAATTAGTTGCTAAAGGTTTTACACAAAAAGAATGCATTAATTATAAGGAAACTTTTCACCTGTTGCAAAGTTCTCCTCAATCCACGTGATCTTGTCCATTGTCGCAAATTTAAATTTAGAGTTATATCAGATGGATGTAAAGACTGCATTCTTAAATGGTGACTTGGATGAAGAGATATACATGCAACAGCCCATGTGTTATATGGACAAAAAGCATCCAAAGAAAGTCTATAAGTTGTTGAAATTTATCTATGGGCTGAAGCAATTTTTAAGATAGTGGTACATGAGATTCCACTTAGCCATTACCACTTTTGAATTCACGATGAGTGAAGAAGATCATTGTGTATACATGAAACGGTCTGGAAGATCCTTTCCGATACTATCTTTATATGTAGACGATATCCTGCTAGCTGGTAATGACATGTAATTATTGATATTGACTAAAAATTGGATATTCTCGAACTTTGAGATAAAAGACCTCGGTGAAGCCAACTTTATTCTTGGGGTAAAAATCACCAGGGATCGCCCTAAGAATTTTTTAGGTTTATCTCAAGCCACCTATATACAAAAGATCTTAGAGCGGTTCAAGATGAAAAATTCAGAAGTTGTTGAAACTCCTATAGATAAAGCTACCAAGCTAAATAGAAAATCGTGTCCTCGGACTGAAGCCGAGAAATTAGATATGTCCTCAGTACCTTATGCAAGCGCAATAGGGAGCTTAATGTACGCTATGCTTTGCACCAAACCGGATATTAGCTATGCAGTTGACATAGTCAGCCGTTATCAGAGTAACCCGGGACAGTCTCATTGGTAAGCCGTTAAATGTATATTCCGTTATCTAAGAGGAACGAAAGACCTAATGTTATGTTATGAAGGCACAAGCCTCGAGCTCAAAGGATATTCTGATGCTTCTTGGGGTAATGACACCGACGAGGGAAAGTCTACTTCACGATATGTATTCTTACTCGGAGGAGGAGCTATCTCATGGTCGAGTAAAAAACAGACATCCACAGCTCTTTCATTTATGAAAGCCGAGTACATTATATATTGTGCTGCAGTTCAGGAGTGTGTATGGGTTCACAGATTTCTATTGAGTCTGGGTGTTGTACCGACTGTTCGTCTGCCTATATCGCTGAAGATAGACAATACTTCTGCCATTGACTTGGCAAAGGACCCTAAACACCACCAAAAGTCTAAGCACTTTGAGATAAAATATCATTACGTCTGCGATCAAGTGAGAGATAAAAAGGTCGCCCTCAGCTACATTCCTACTAAGGAGATGATGGCTGATCCTATGACGAAACCTATAGCTAGAGATCTATTTCAGGTTCATGTTAGGCAGATGAGATCGAGCAAAGCTTGAGTGATGTACTTGTTTTGTAATATATTTGATCTTTCATTAATAAAAAACACATTCCATTTATTTAGTATTGAACATTAATATAAATTAGGTAATTAGATCATTAGCATTTACCTTGAGATCATGTAGGATTTCTATTTTTTGTCGGCAGGCCGGTCACCCACTCGCACGGGTTGACCAACCGTGAATGTACAAGAGAGGTACATTTGAGGTCATGTTTATACATTGAGGTATGAACTTCTCTTTATTATGAATAATAAAGGATGATGATATGAGTGAGTTATATCCGCCTACAATCTTTTAAGATTGAAGATGAGACTGATAAAGTTGAATAACATAATCGCACAATTTATTTTTCATGCGATCAATGTTATAACCTGAATTTATAGTCAGGTTATGAGGTTATGAGATGAGTCGAACCTCATGTAGAATGACCTGCGTATTGTAGACTCGACATTCACCTAATATTGTCTACTTTACGATGTGGATTGTAGCCACGTGCTGGAACCTTTTTACCTACAAATTGCTTAGATTCGATCCAATCATTGCAAAGTGTGAGTAGCCTTTTTACCTACAAATTGCTTAGATTCGATCCAATCATTGCAAAGTGTGAGTAGCCAGCCCCGTAGGTGACTCTTTGTGTCCTTAGTTACTCTCCTCTTGTGTATATGAGGATGAGATTGAGTGTTGCTACTTTAGTGTACTATCACGACTAGTCCTTGATTGGCCAAACTCAGTTACGCTAGAAAAGCGGCTTGATTAATTCTAGATTACACATCTGCATGAGGAAGATCCCGTGACAGCTACACCAAGTTTCTAGAACTATAAATACGCACTTGAAGACTTATCCGCCGGCAGTTTCGAGTTATTTTTATTAGACTTTTGCAAACAATATTTTTCTTAAAAAGCATAAATATATAAGTATTGCTTTAAATTGGTTTTACTTGAAGTTTGTGAAAAATCAAGTTTTCAAAATAACTCGATAAGTTGGATAGGTGCATATGTTGGCAAAGTACTCTAGATCAGGAGTTAACTCCATTCGGTGTGGTCATGTGGACTAGGACAGGCATCACAAAGCTTGGGTTATTGAGTACTTGTTAGGTGGTCACTTAGTACTTAAGTACCTGTGAGAAAATTACGGTGATCCAGCTGGTCTCACGCCTCTGATTCTTTTAATCGCGATGTTTGGTCTTTGATTGTTATTGGGTGAGTTAGATGGATAAATTTTTGTGCTTATCCCACAATGTGATTGAGTGGGAGATGTTGGACATAGGCCAATGGGGCCCACTAGTGAGCAATCACTAGTAGGTGGGTCTCGTATGTTTAGGCTTCTTCCGGCCTTTTCCTTTCTGTTGAGATTTCAAATTTATTTTTGAATTTGATTTTGGATAGGAGATAAGGAGAAGACCAGATAATCTAATCTCATCCCATCTCCTTCCTTTCCTATAAAAAGGGATGGGCTTTTCTCTCATAAAGTGCAATCAATCATAAGAAATACCGATAGTATACAAAAAGATATAGTGTGCACAATAATCTGTCCATTTTGGCTTGTCCTTAGGATGATCTAATCCATAGATCGTGATCTGGCGCCACCTATACCGTAAGATCAAAGGTGTGAATAGATCCATCTGCTCCAGTAGTAGATAGGTGGGCCATTGGAGCATTAATCTTACGCTTTGTGAGGGTTTCAAAACTCGTGTAGACTGTTAGATCTTGATGACTCACCTTCCGCGCTTCCATACATATCCGTCATGGTTAGCCTCGGGAAGGTTTCAACGGCGTGTGCCTCATATCGAGACGTTAGCTGGCAAAAGCCCGGCGTAGCTTTTGATTCTCAAACATATAACGATGCATAGAACTTATGCAAATGGTTCGCGGCACTGCCCTAAGAGTCAGGCCCATCCAGATCATGTGGGTCACTATTTAAATTTAGAAGGTTAAGTTGTCAGTTAATTTCTATAGCATGGCCCACATAAATAACAAGGTGGACCCTACACAAGTATAAGGCTTTGAATAAGCAAGTGAATAGATGAATAGAAAAGTTGAATATTGGATGAATGACTTAAAAAAAAAAAAAAAAAACTAAAACTAAAAAAGCTAAAATCAAATAGAATATTCAACTGAGCAGCAGCTCTGGGTATTGGCATTGGAGAGAAGCTTTCTCAAATAGAGAGAGAAACTTTCCTCATACTAGTAAAAATTTGACAAGATTGATTATAGAAAATAAAAAAAAAAAAAAAAAAAAAATCAGCTTTCTTTCAAGTGCTTCATTGGCATCTCAAATAGAGAGACTGGTTATACGTGTCTTTCCTCCAGCCATCGGATTATACATTGGCCATGAAAAACATGTGAGCAAGGCATACGCAATATCCCAACCGCTCCCAATGTTGAAAAATTAGTGGTTTTTAACAATAATAAAAAACAAAATTCGAATTTTCAAAATTTCAGGATTTTCCCGCCAAAACGTATTTTGAATTTTTTGAATTAAAAAGTGCGGTGTGTGTGCTTTGTCCCACATCGAAAATGTAAAAGAAACTTTTGTGGTTTATATGAGATATTGTGAAGGGTATTCTTACTTGGAGTTTTTTGGAGGAGATAAAACTTAGGTTACGTGTTCCAGTGCGAAGCACTGGAACACACGCACGCACGCACGCGCGCGCGCTCGCGCTCGAGTTCGGGCATGGGCACGGGCGAGGGCGTGGGCAATGAGGCAGTGTGGCTGTAGTGGCGCTAGATGGAGCACTCCGCACGTCCGCATCGTGTCGCAGAGGGGTCGCTCCTTCGCGACCTTACGCGAATCGGCGCGAGACGGTGCGATCGCGGTGCGATGGGTCCAGTGCGATGGGTCTGGTCAGAGCCTTAAGGCAGTGTGGATCTGAAATGAGCCTGGGTTTTTATAGGTGACTGAGAACGGTCGGATCTTGAATTCGAAACGTCCAGCCGTTTCTACAAACGACTCTCTGCCTTGAAAGCCAAACGGTCCGAAAACGGACGGGCCAGGATGATCTAACGGTCAGATCTTCTGATCTAATGACCAGAAACGTCTGGAATTAATGGACAACAGCCAGAAACGTTTTTCAAACGTTCTGGACCATTGATATCACACAACAACGGGTCTAAACCTGAGGCCTATATAAACTGGACCATTCCAGTCTGATTTCATCATCTCAAAATACCATCTCTCCCATCAGATCAAATACAGTCCATAACTCCTAAAGAACACTGTGATCATCTCTACCATCTACATCTGTCAGAAGAAATCTATTGCGTTAAAATTGTTCCATAGTGGACCTATCGTGATTGCTGCACGCTGGATCCAGATAAGGCTTGTCTTATCCTGGAAGTAATTCGTCTGTAACCCATCAGCAGTGATAAGGGGACGAATCACGCTTTAAGGACAGCATATTTTATACGTGATTCAGCCTATTGAAATTGCTATTTTTTCAATTATTTCTTTTCTGATTTTCGGTGTATCCAACCAAATTTTATAACATTCTTAAAGCGTGATTCCATGGACACCGAAAGTGTTGCATCAGTCAAACTGATGAACCAGGATCTGATCCGATTGGACTGATTCGATGGTTCAAATTTCACTAGATGGCAGGACAAACTGAAATTCCTGTTAACCACTCTGAAGATATTCTACATCTTGGACCCGACTCTCTAGCCTCTGTCTGAAGAAAATGACACTGACACTCCAAAATAAGTGGCTGCTAGGATCAAACGCCAGGAAGATGAACTGTTGTGTCGTGGCCACATCCTTAATGCTCTCTCTGATCGATTGTACGATTTGTACACGGGGACCACATCAGCGAAAGAAATATGGAGCGCACTGGAATACAAATACAAGGCTGAAGAAGAAGGTACACAGAAGTTTCTAATTGCCAGGTATTTTGACTTCACGATGGTAGACAATCTACCGCTGCTTGCCCAAATTCAAGAATTGCAGCTTATTGTAAATAAAATAAAAGCCATAAAAATCGATCTTCCTGAATCCTTTCAAGTCGGAGCTATAATAGCAAAGTTGCCTCCGAGCTGGAAAGACTACAGGAAGAAGCTACTGCATAAATCCGAAGAGTTCACCCTGGAACAAATCCAGAAGCATCTTCGTATAGAAGAAGAATCTCGTAACCGAGACAAAAAGGATGACGCTAATGGTGCATCCTCATCCAAGGTTAACGCAGTAGAATGGCCATTTCAAAATAATTCCTATGAGAAAGCAGATTCCCTTAAACCTAACAAAGATCAAGGGAAATTCAAGAAAACCCAAAAGAAGAAAAACGGCAAACCTAAGGGAGCTTGCTATGTCTGCGGCAAGACCGGGCATTTCGCCCGAGTCTGTAGGGACCGAAAAAAGCCTAAGAAAGAGGCTAATGCAGTAGACGATGAAATCGTAGCAATGGTCACAGAAGTGAACCTAGTTCAAGAGAAAATTCCTGGTTGGTGGTATGATACAGGTGCCATAGTTCATGTATGCAACGATCGATCTTCTTTCAAAACCTATGAAAACGAGACCAATGGTCAAGAGGTTCAAATGGGAAATGAAGGACGATCGAAAGTTACAGGCAAAGGAACCGTGGAATTAATCTTTACCTCTGGAAAAAAGGTAATTCTGACCAATGTACTGCATGTCCCAGACATAAGGAGGAATCTTGTCTCAGGGAATCTCTTAAGCAAACCTGGGATTAGGGTTGTGTTTGAATCAGGCAAGTTGATCTTGTCCAAGAATGGGAACTTTGTGGGTAAGGGATATGCTTGTAATGGGATGATCAAATTATCTTTGAATGAAAAGAATTCTTCTGCTTACATGGTTGAGTCTGTAATGCTATGGCATGGTAGACTAGCCCATATTGACTACAGTACCTTAAAACTCATGGCTAAGAACGGCTTAATATCATATAATGATAGTGACAAAAATAAATGTGAAGTATGCATAAGGTCTAAAATAATCAAGAAATCATTCTCTAGCATTGAGAGATCATCTCAAATATTAGACCTAGTGCATACTGACATATGTGAACTAAATGGCGTTCTTACCTGTGGAGGTAAAAGGTACTTTATAACGTTTATAAATGATTGTTCAAGATATGTGTATGTATATCTGTTAAAATCGAAAGATGAAGCATTTAATGCATTCAAGATCTATAAATCTGAAGTAAAAAATCAATTAAATAAAAATGTTAAAATCCTTCTTAGTGATCGAGGTGGAGAATATTTCTCTAATGAATTTTCTAACTATTGTGAAGAACACGGCATAATACATCAGTGCACAGCCCCTTATACACCACAACAAAATGGTGTAGCGGAAAGAAAAAATAGGACCTTAGTAGAAATGGTCAACTCAATGCTAATACAAGCACAGTTACCATTAAACCTATGGGGAGAAGCATTGTTAGCCGCGTGTCATGTTTTAAACAGAATTTCATCAAAGAAAACCAAGACCTTTCCATATGTCATGTTTTAAACAGAATTTCATCTAAGAAAACCAAGACCTTTCCATATGAAATATGGAAAGGAAGAAAACCAAACATAGGGTATCTTAGAGTGTGGGGGTGTCTTGCATACTGCAGAACTCCAGAACCTAAAAGAATTAAGTTAGGACCAAGAGCTATCAAGTGTGTCCTTTTAGGATATGCACAACATAGTAAGGCCTATAGACTTCTAGACTTAGACACCAATGTAATCATAAAGTCTAGAGATGTAGAGTTCTTTGAGAATTCTGTATTCATGGAGAAAAAGAATGCTGAGATTCAATCTCCTAATAGAATTATAAAAGAAATAGAAGAAAAAGCTCCTAATGAACCTCGTAGGAGTCAAAGAGTAAGAGTAGAAAAGAGTCTTGATCCTGATCAAATAGACTCTCAACGACTCTCTTTTCATCTAGTAGAGGGTGATAGAGAGAAGGTGATTAGGAAAATACCTATAGTTTTAACTATAGAAGATGAACCTAAAACCTTTAGTGAAGCTATGTCTTCAAGAGACTCCATTTTTTGGAAAGAAGCTATTAATGATGAAATGGATTCCATAATATCTAACCAAATATGGGAATTGGTAAATCTACCCCCAGGTTCTAAACCAATAGGTTGTAAGTGGGTATTTAAGAAGAAATATCACACTGATGGTACAATTCAAACCTTTAAGGCAAGATTAGTTGCTAAGGGTTTCCGACAGAAAGAAGGAATCGATTATTTTGACACTTACTCTCCAGTAGCTCGAATAACATCGATTAGGATCTTATTCGCTCTAGCATCCATACATCATCTTCATATCCATCAAATGGATGTGAAGACAGCATTCCTGAATGGTGATCTCGATGAGGAGGTTTACATGGAACAACCAGAAGAGTTTGTTCTACCAGGAAATGAAAGAAAAGTATGTAGACTAGTTAAGTCTTTGTATGGGTTAAAACAAGCACCAAAACAGTGGCATGATAAATTTGATTCTAAAATTCTGTCTTATGGTTTTGAACATAATATTGCTGATAAATGCATATATTCAAAATATGTAATGATTATATTGTAATCATATGCTTGTATGTAGATGATATGTTAATAATCAGTAATAAAATGGAAGGTGTAACTGAAACTAAAAAGTTTCTTTCTTCAGTTTTCAAAATGAAGGATCTTGGACAAGTGGATATCATATTAGGTATCAAAGTTAAAAAACATGGTGGGGGTTTCGCATTATGCCAGTCTCATTATATTGAGAAAATAATAAACAAGTTTAATCACTTGAATATTAAAGAGGCAAAGACCCCGTTTGATCCAAGTATTAAGTTAAAAGAAAACAGTGGAAGAGCAGTTGCACAACTAGAGTATGCTAGTGCTATAGGCAGTCTTATGTATGCAATGCAATGCACAAGACCAGATATAACATACGCTGTGAATAAACTAAGTAGGTTTACGAGTAATCCTAGTGTTGAACACTGGAAAACAATAAGTAGAGTTCTAGGTTATCTTAAAGAAACCAAAGAACTAGGGTTATTTTACTCAGAATTTCCAGCAGTATTGGAAGGATATACCGATGCAAGTTGGATATCGAGTGCAGGGGACAACAAGTCCACTACAGGGTGGATATTCACTCTAGGAGGTGCAGCTGTATCTTGGGGATCCAAGAAACAAACATGCATAACGCACTCAACTATGGAATCTGAGTTCATAGCTTTAGCTGCTACAGGAAAAGAGGCTGAGTGGTTAAGGGATCTTCTATTAGAAATCCTTTTCTATGCGAAGCCTATACCGGTTGTTTCACTTCATTGTGATAGTGAAGCCACTCTAACGAGAGCCTATAGCGGTATCTATAATGGAAAGTCCAGACACATAAGTTTGAGACATGACTATGTAAGGCAATTGATTCAAGATGGAATCATTGCGATCTCATATGTAAAGTCAAGTAATAACTTGGCTGATCCTTTCACTAAACCTCTAACGAGAGAGGTAGTAAGGACAACATCTAAAGGGGTGGGGTTGAAACTCTTTACTTAAAGTTTCACCAGTGAAAGAAACCCAACCCTAATTTAGAAAATCTCTAAATATTGGGTTTAATGGGTAACAACAATTTACTGATAAGTGAAAAGTTTCAGCACTAAATAAAATAATAACCTCATCCAGAATGATAGTGCTGGCCGTTACAAAAGAGGGATGAGTATTAAACTCTTAATGAAGTCCAGTCAAACAGGACAAGTGTTTTAAACAGAAACACTGGAAGGATTTCACCTATGTGAACGTAGAAGTGGTGCCGCTTCTCATGAGACTTAGAGTTATCTCGGGATCGTTCATGAAACAGGATAAGCACATGGCCATTAAAAGTGCTAAGCAAGATTATAAAGGAACACTTAACGCATGAGCTATTATGTGTGTGGTATTTTCGGTTATATCATATAGGAATAACTGGTTCAATGCTGCGGCAACCAGGAATTTCGAAATAACTTTAAGATGCTTACACTAAGGAAAGATTCAAATCGCAAGATATCTTTCTTTATGCATAATAACTGTTATTATTCTGACAGAGTTTTCATTATTTTAAAAAACCAGTGGGAGATTGTTGAAAAATTAGTGGTTTTTAACAATAATAAAAAACAAAATTCGAATTTTCAAAATTTCAAAATTTTCCCGCCAAAACGTATTTTAAATTTTTTGAATTAAAAGGTGCGGTGTGTGTGCTTTGTCCCACATCGGAAATGTAAAAGAAACTTTTGTGGTTTATATGAGATGTTGTGAAGGGTATTCTTACTTGGAGTTTTTTGGAGGAGATAAAACTTAGGTTACGTGTTCCAGTGCGAAGCACTGGAACACACGCACGCACGCACTTGCGCGCGCGCGCGCTCGGGCTCGGGCACGGGCGAGGGCGTGGGCAGTGAGGCAGTGTGGCTGTAGTGGCGCTAGATGGCGCACTTTGCACTTCGCACGTCCGCATCGTGTCGCAGAGGGGTCGCTCCTTCGCGACCTTACGCGAACCGGCGCGAGACGGTGCGATGGGTCTGGTCAGAGCCTTAGGGCAGTGTGGATCTGAAATGAGCCTGGGTTTTTATAGGTGACTGAGAACGGTCGGATCTTGAATCCGAAACGTCCAGCCGTTTCTACAAACGGCTCTCTGCCTTGAAAGCCAAACGGTCCGAAAACGGACGGGCCAGGATGATCTAACGGTCAGATCTTCTGATCTAATGACCAGAAACGTCTGGAATTAATGGACAACGGCCAGAAACATTTTTCAAACGTTCTGGACCATTAATACCACACAGCAACGGGTCTAAACCTGAGGCCTATATAAACTGGACCATTCCAGTCCGATTTCATCATCTCAAAATACCATCTCTCCCATCAGATCAAATACAGTCCATAGCTCCTAAAGAACACTGTGATCATCTCTACCGTCTACATCTGTCAGAAGAAATCTATTGCGTTAAAATTATTCCATAGTGGACCTATCGTGATTGCTGCACGCTGGATCCAGATAAGGCTTGTCTTATCCTGGAAGCAATTCGTCTGTAACCCATCAGCAGTGATAAGGGGACGAATCACGCTTTAAGGACAACGTATTTTATACGTGATTCAGCCTATTGAAATTGCTATTTTTTCAATTATTTCTTTTCTGATTTTCGGTGTATCCAACCAAATTTTGTAACACCCAAGAATTCATCTTAATATATTACACACTTACTAGCATCGGATTTTAAGCCCATTCCCTCTAATGCTTCAATGGAAGATCCTGATACAGGGACCATAGGGGACCACTTCAAAATCCTAGCCATTGAATCTGCATCTCCATCATCTCGCACCAACGACAATGTCATAATATTAATCTCCATGGCCATATGTAACTCCTTACAAGCTTTCATGGCCCGCTCTGCCATATCACTAGCACCAATGGCCAAGCTCTGTGCAGAGAATTCACGGGCCATTGGATGAACATTGAAGTACGACATAATATATTGGAAACGTATGGTGGATCTATTACGTTGAGAGTATCAATGAAGCTTATCTGAGAATATCTGCATTTTCTTAGATGCCTTTGAATCCTCGATTTTGTATATGTATACATGGGAGGTGGCCGTGAGCTGCCGGACTGCTTGTTCAAGGTGATTTTGATGAGGAGAGAAGGTTCTTTGTTTTTAGGCACTCATTCGAGAGAAGCACGCATGTTGAACTGAGCAGCAGCTCTGGGTATTGGCGTTGGAGAGAAGCTTCCCCACCCAATGACATGGCTGCTTTTGTAGTAAGAGAAAGAAAAGAAGATAAGGAAAAAAAGATGTGAGAAGTGTTTGAAGATTAGCTGATAGAAGAGTTGTTATATTGAATTATTTATATAAACAAAGAAGCTGTAGTTTGTAATTCGTAACTTCATTCTTCAGATAATGGTATTTAGAAGGTTTGCATGTAGCAACTTTGGACGCAGCTTTAGTGGATAAGATCCACCAACCTGCATGTTATGCCCACCGTGATATATGTGTCTTATATCTACACCGTCTAGCCGTTCCGTAAGCTTAATTATTTTAGGTTTGATCCCAAAAATGCAGGAGATCCTTAAATATCAGGTGGACCACAGCACAAGAAACATTGGTGATCGAACACTTACCATTAAAACCCACTGCCGCCCACGTAATGTTTATTTTCGATCCGTGCTGTTGATAAGGTTATGCATATCTGGATGAAGCGAAAACACAAATATCAGCTTGAATGGTGTGGTCCATCTGAGATTTGGATCTGTTGTATTTTTTTGTATTGTTTCATAAAATGATCCAGAGAAAAGAATGAACGGCATGGATATGATACAAATACTTCAAGGTAGCCCCGAGTTGAGGTTCCACCGAAGCCGCGTCCTGAAGTGTCTACTTCCCTGTCCGACGTGGTGACATTACGCTCTTATGAGTTTAGAAACTGACATCTTTTCCTTATCCTACTATATATGAGTCTATGAGTACCTCTATTTCCTGAAAGAAGTTTTATGATACTCAACTGCGGAGAGCTTAACACACAAGCCATTAAAAAATGGAAGCGGATTGCGTAGTAACTCACTACGCTTATCATAGTGATTAAACCCTGTGAGGTCTACCATGATTTATGTATTTTATCCGATCCGTCCATTCATTTTAACAGATAATTGTACAGCTTGAGACCGAAAATGAAGCATATAAAATCTTCAAATGGACCACACCATATGAAACAGTTGATTTGAACATCTACCGTTGAAAAATTCTTGAGGGCCACAAGTTTTGGATCAAGATCATATTTGTTTTTTCCCTTCATCCGTGTCTGTATGATCTTATGAACAGGTTGGATGACAAATAAACATCACTGTGGGACCTAGCAAGGTTTCAACAGTGGAAATCATTATCCCTACTGTTTCCTGTGGTATGACCCACTTGAGGGGTCCTACCCACCTCCGTGGTTCCAAGGTCTCACCTAATCCGCTCTAGAAAATATTGGTGATTGAATGCCTATCATTGAAAACTTCCTATGGCCTACTATAATGTTTATTTGCCTTTCAATGATATAATCTGGTTCACATGCATTTTTGCGGCGTGGCCCTTCTTTAATAAGGCTAGAACATGCCCTGTAAAATTAATATGAGGAAAGTTTGATACTCTGATAGTGATGGCTGATGATACACAGGTACCAAGGGCTTTCACACATGGATATGCAACTTGAATTAACACGTTCAAAATATGATTTCCTAATGGTCTAATTGGTGTATATTTAATTATTTGTTTAAATGAAAAATGGGAACGGCTTAATAGAATAATGAAATGCCATTGGATCAGAGGACATGATCAACAACCTAAGATGAAAATACTTAGGCCTCCCAGTGATTTTTATGGGCTCATAGACCTGAGGTTATGATTAACCCATCCAGTGGGCCACACCGCGTAAAGCAGTAGGTAGTTGATTGCCACCGGGATGAAGGGATCACAACAAATATCATCCTGATCATCCAAATCTTCTGTGACCCTGATAAGGTTTCAATGTTGAACGTCCATCTCTCGCTGTTTCTTCTTGTGGGGTCCACTGTTTCTTCTTGTGGGGTCCACTTAATCTTCGATCTGTTTCCGTTTTGGAATCTCATCGTAACATGAGTCGGTGAAACTGATGAATGGAGTGGATTTCACCCAGACATTGAGATGGGCCTCACAGAACTTTTGTGTTATGGGAACTCCCGTACCAGGTGTTACAGTGTCACTTGGATGTTACTCTTTCTTCCGCGCTGGCATATGCAGCTGTTGCCGTATGAATGTTTCACCGGTGGTAATTGAATTGTCACTGTTTCCTCTCGTGTGCCTCACTTGAGTTTCTAAAGCCCAAGTGCCCATGGAAAATTGAATGAAATTGTATCTGAAGCCAAGTACCTACACTATCCATAGAAATTCAGTTGAAAGAATACCTTAGACGGTTAGAAGCAGGAGGACATTGATCAGAGCCCACTGTGAAAGTTCGTAGGGTGGTTGAGACATTCTCAGATGATCTTCACTATTTCTTGCAAGCAGAGACATCTAAAAGCCGTATTGCGAAGATGATTAAACATTCATTGAGACTGTGTTGAATCAGTGGCCTTGAATATTAATTATATAGCAAAGAAAGCCCATGAAGAAGGAAAGGAAATGGTACAGATTGTAGCTGAGTTTGAGATTTTAGAGATTTTAGAATTGATTGAAGAAGAAGAAGAAGAAGAGACACTGGCTAGGACGTTAAGAGAATCAATGGACTTGGTTGAAAGGAGGGATAGTGTAGTCCCACCATTAAGATCTTCAGTTGAAGCCTTGAAGAGGATGAGTTTCAACAAAGGAGAGTGAGAGGAAATCAAGTGTACAATCTGCCTGAATGAATTCTCTATAGGGAAGGAGGTCATATGTATGCCATGCTCACATATTTTTGATAGTGAATGTATAATTCAATGGTTCGAGATGAACCATGTATGCCCAATTTGCCGGTTCGAGATGCTGCCTCAACAGTTTGAAGAGATTTGATAATTTTCTTTATTCATTTTACCTCCATAGATAAGCATGCAGGAAATCTTTAAAAATCGACACTACCGAAAATCAGATGAAGGAATGCCTGTGGTTTTGGAAAGAGTGAGTCTTCAAAAATGGATTATTAAAAAAACAATTCTTTTAAGTTGTGGAATGGGCTCATTGTACAGGTGTTTTGAAAGATTTTTTTTTTTTTTTTGTTATTTGTTTTCATTATTTTTTTAAAGAAAGCTTTTATCAATAAAATGGTTCTATTTTTAGATTTATCTGATTATATCAGTCTGATGAGATAGACTACATTTGTGTGAGATGGGGTTATATAGTCCAAGCTCAGCCCAAAATTGCTAGGTCTTTTATTTTTTTTAGTAAAGCAACCGAGCAATACTCTCAGTAGGCTCAGCCCTAAGTTTTTGGTCTTTTATACCTAAGCCTGCCCGAAATACTTAACCAGCCCATAAGCCCATAGGTTAGCCCAGCCTATTGACCGTAGGTTCCTTTGAAAGGAGAGTCAGACGAGATCAAGTCAGCTGATCTTCCATGTGCCCGAAATACGTCCATCAGTCTCTGCCTTGCATGTTAGCTAACCCAGAAAATCAGCTGATCTTCAATGTGACCCATAAAGGGTGCTCTCCATCGGTACCAGCACCACAGTAAGCTTATGGTGACACCAGGCAGATGTGGGGTCCATGTGGCAAACTCTAACGAGCCGCCCCAGTTGATGTGGACTGTCCATTGTGAGGGGCCACACTTTGATGTAAGTCATCCATCATGTGAAGCCCACTCCGTCTATTATGTGGGCCCACCTTGATGCGGACCATTTATTTTGTAGGGCCCACCTTCAATATGGATCGTTCATCATGTCGGCCCACCTTTGATGTCAACTGACCATCATGTGGGCTCACCTTCAATGACGACCATCGTCCATCATATGATGTGCATGTTTCATCTTGCTAGGCCACACTTTAATGCAGGCCATCATCATGCGGGGCCTACCTTTGATGTCAATTGTTCATTATGTGGCCCACCTTGATGTGGACCATACATCTTGTGGGGCTCCACGTTCAATATGAGTCGTTCATCATGAGGGACCCACCTTTGATGTCCACCGTCCATTATGTAGGTCCCACCTTTACTGTGGACCTTCCATCATGTAGGTCCCAACCTTCAGTATGGGCCATTCATCATGTGGGCCCACACTTAATGTCAACCTTCTATCATGTGCTCCTACATTCAATATCCCCACCATTCATCAAGTAAGGCCTACTTTTTTTTTTTTTTTTTTCCTATGTGGATCATGCAGCATGTGGGGCCACACTTTAATATAGGTCATCCATCATATGGGGCTCACCTTTAATGTGACTATGCACACCTTTGATGTGGACCATTCATCATATATATATATATATATATATATATATATATAGGGCCCACCTTTGATGTGGACCATTCATCATATATATAGGGCCCATGTTTGATGTGAACCATTCATCATGTGGGCTTACCTCGACGAGATTGTAAAGTGAAGAAAAGAGGGTAAGATGGGAACTACCTGAAAATTTTAAGGATAAACTTGTCTAAAAATTAGCGGTAAACGGGTACTGGTTTTAGCTAAATAAGCTCCTTTTCAAAGAAATTGGAATTAATTTGGTTACTTTGTAAACAAATAAGTTTCTTAATTAGACTTTTAGTAAATAATGTAAAAGCTTTCGTTTTTTGTTATATAGAAATAAACTAATAAACTCTTAGTCGAGGGATGCCAAACCAACCCTCCTTTAATCAATCCAAACTTGCCTCAGCCCAAGCCCAAGCCAAATTAATAAAACAGGTTTAAATTTTCTACTCCGATCATGCGCCCTAGTATTTTGCCAAAACCCGTCCTGAGCTGCCTAGTTCGCAAGCCCAATGAGCCATACTGGCACAATGACAGCCCAGCAACAATCCTAACAATCACTGGAAAAAACAGAAAAAAAAACAAAGAATAAGAAAAAGAAGAAAAAATAAAGCTTAAATCAAATAGAATATTAAATATATCCTATTGATGTGAGTCATCTCAAATCGACGGATAGGGCACACTTGGCTTTCCTCCAACCATCCACGATAGAACGAACTTTCGTTGCGAAATAAGCAGCTTCTCCACACGCACCTTTTACACGTATCACACGTGAGAACATGAACCTTGCATCGAATCTAAGATTTGTACTACTAGTTCCCATCAACACGCAGTTTTTGACAGATCAAAAGGATCTTCTTATCAAGCAATCCACGCCTTTAGCATATCGTTCTAGAAAATGAATATAATAGCCCACTTTTGAAATACTGGCGTGGCCCACCTGATCACTGAATAAAAATGAATTTACTACCATATTATCATTATGGTGGAATTTACTGTTTGTGCGACACAGATTCATAACATGCTTAACATGTTTGCACGTGCACCACGTGTAGAGCAGCTTGTATGGAGGGTGCGTATGGGTCTTCCATTCCTCACCTTTTCGTGGACGCGGATTGCGTGCTACCCCCGCCCGGACGGTAATCAGTCCGGGCAGGGCTCTGTGGGGTCCACCGTGATGTAAATGTTTTATCCACGCCGTTTAACTCTTTTGGTATATCATTTTAACGAATGACATTGGAAATTAGGCATGTACACAGCTCCAATAGACCACACCAAAGGAAGAAATTAGGCATGTACACAGCTCCAATAGACCACACCAAAGGAAGCTGCATTGATAATGACACCCACCGTTAGAACCTTTCTAAGGGCCAACGTGATGTTTTTTTACCATCCAAACTATTAATAATTTTAGGTGTGGTCCATTTGAGCTTTGGACATAATTCATTTTTTGGGTAATGCTTTAAAATGATCTAAAAAAATAGATGAACGGTGTGGATATAATAAATACATCATTGTGGAGCCATGTAACAATGGTGTAGACAACCATTGAACGGCATACAAATATCATCTCATCCAGGACTTTTGTGGCCCACGAAAGGTTTTTAACGGCAATAACTCTGCTGTTTCATGTGGTGGGGTTCACCTGAAATTTTTATCTGTGTCATGTTTGGGACCATGCTCCACAGTATAGTTACAAAACATATAGACGGCGTGGATATACAATACATACATGGAAGTGGGTCCTACAGCCAGGGTCGCACCCACATCAATGGTTCCGGGTTGGCAGCCGCACTCCACAGGACCACAAATTCTAATTTATCGCATAAAACTCAAAAAATCGAAGTTAGGATTATCACTGACGTGCTATTATAGGGTAATAGCTTAAATATAGTAGTTATGATGATATGAACGGTTCAGATCATCGTAATAACTTCACATGTGGTCCCAGTAGCTGGAGACACACGATGGTACATCAGTCGTGGCGACAGAAGCTCAAGAAGTAGACCTGCGATGCATAGTCTTACCTTCCATCTCACGCACCCCACAGTATACAATACATACATCGAAGTGGTCCTACAGTCAGGGTCACACTCCAGAGGACCACAACAGCTACCCTCCCCTCTTCTCTTCTCTCATCAGGAGTCGTTTGGCACCCACAAAATCTTCTCTTCTCTCATCAGGAGTCGTAAAATGGCGTCGAGAAGAGCTGCCGCTGCCGCTGCTCATAACGGTAAAACTCTCTCCTCTCCAGCTTCTATTGAAATTACCATTTCTGCCCTTGATTCTAAAATCATAGAGAACAAGATCCCTACTCCCGTCAAATTCAACAATTTGGTGAATGATCTATCCAATTCGATTCGAGCCGGTGCTTTTGTGAGGTTAGAGGATGCAGTGGGCCTCTTCAATCGTATGGTCCGCACGCAGCCGCTGCCTTCAATCCAGACATTTAGTAACCTGTTAGCTACGATTGCCAGAATGCGACACTATTCAACTGTAATTTCTATGCATCGAGAAATGAATCGGTTAGGGATCCCATCCAATATCTATACTTGGAGCATTCTTCTCAATTGTTTCTGCCGCTTGAATGGTGTCCGTTTCGGTTTCGCTGTTCTCAGCAACATCCTGAAACGTGGCCATGAGCTGAATGTCGTGACTCTGAACACTTTTATTAAGGGGTTTTGTATGGAAGGGCTGATTGGGGAAGCAAGTAGTTTCTTTCTGAAGATGGTAGAAATGGGATATTCTTATGATGCGGTGTCGTTCGGGATACTAATCGACGGTCTTTGTAAGTCGGGGAACAATGCAGTGGCTCTTGGGTTGCTTCGGGAAATGGAGAAGGGAGCGGGTAAATGTAGTCCTGACCTTCCGGTTTATAACTCAATCATCGACAGTCTATGCAAAGATGGGCTCACAAAAGAGGCGCTTAACCTCTTCTCAGAAATGGTCGGTAAAGGGATTCTACCGAATGTTATCACTTACAGTTCTTTAATTCATGGACTATGCAATTTAGGGCAGTGGAAACAAGCAATGAGTCTGTTCGAGGAAATGTTGGTTGGAGGAATCTCTCCGAATGTGACAACCTTCAGCATACTGGTGAATGCTCTTTGCAAAGAAAGAATGGTTAAAGAAGCCCATGGATTACTAGAATGGATGACCCAAAGAGGTGAGGAGCCTAATGTAATCACATATAATGCATTGATGAATGGCTACTGTTTTATTGGCCAAATGGATACCGCCTTAAAGATATTTGATTACATGGTGTGTAAAGGTCATAAGCCTAGTGTCGTGACTTATAACATGTTAATCAACGGCTATTGCAAGAAGCAGATGGTAGACAAGGCTATGCAACTTTTCCGAGAAATGCCTTGCAAGGGATTGAAGCCCGATGTTGTTACTTACAACACTCTTATAGATGGGCTGTACCGGGTACGGAGAATTGTGGCTGCACAAGAGCTCTTCAATGAGATGCAAGCTCATGGACAATGTCCGAATCTCTTCACATACACCATTTTGATGGATCGGCTGTGTAAAAGTGAGTGTCCTGTCGAGGCAATGAAACTACTTAATGAGATGCAAATTAGAGGAATTCAACCAGATAATAAAGTTATTGATGTCCTTATCAATGGGATGTGCAAAGCTAGGGAACTTAAATACGCGAAGGAGCTTTTCAGTTGGGCCTCCACTACGGGCTTGGGGAATAATGTTAGGACATATAACATGTTAATCAATGGGCTCTGTAAAGAAGGGCTTTTGGAGGAAGCTAATGGATTGTTTTTGCAAATGGAAGAGAAGGGTTTCCAACCAGACTGTGTCACCTACAATGCTTTAATTAGGGGCTTTCTACAAAAGAATGAGACCCTTAAGGTAATGCAACTTCTCAGGGAAGTGACTAAAAGACATTTTTCTGTGGATGCATCCACCGCAACTATGTTAGAGGGCTTGCTCACAGAGGATGAAAAAGGTCAAGAATACTCCGGAATGCTTCATAAATTTGTGCCCTATGGAGAAGGTGAAGCGATTTGGTAAAAATCGATTTAACATCGACTCTCTCTCACTCTCTCTCTCTCTCTCTCTCTCTCTCTCTCTCCATAACGGCCCATACCATAATTTTAATAATAGTATCTGTTATGACCATTGTTACCGTTAGGGAATACCTTGCTTGTAAGAGGTTGATACACATTGAACTCCTCTCGTGTTCCTTTGAGTTTCTAGTAATATTCACCTAGCGATTTATCTCCTGGTTGGAAAGGAAAAAACCTCTTCAAATAATTGGCGTGGATTGAGTGATGTTTTTATTTTTATGAATCCATCTCTCATGGATAGAGATGTACACGAGTCGAGTTAGCTCGGTCAACTCGCTTGACTCGATTCGGAAAAGCTCGACTTGCCTCGGCTAGAAATTGGATTCAGACCGAATCAAGTTGGTTTTTGGAGCTCGAAAAAATTTCAAGCTGAGTTCGAGTTTGCCTGAGCTTGACTCGACTCGGATCGAACCTCAACTCGAATCGACTTGGATCGATTCAGCTCAATGACTCAGTTATTTTGATATTGATGCTGCTCGCCGAGTGTTTGATGAAATGACTCAATAAAGTGTTGTTTCGGGTGCCTACATTCTCCGTGGGATCAGCTGGTGGCGAGGAAGGAATGGATACGAAACAAATCACTAAAAAAAAAAAAACTTTACATTATAAGATTGCCCTCATATCTTGATTTTGATGTTGCTCGCCGAGTGTTTGATGAAATACTCGTAAAGTGCTGTTACTGTTTTGCATTATGTGTGAATTTGAAGATGCACCCTATGTGTTTAAGAAAATGTCGCACAGGCTCGAACTGACCCGCACTATTGACCAAATCGAGCTGAGCTGGCAAGTCAGGCTCAAGAACCGAGCCGAGCCGAGTTTGAGTCAGGGTTATAGCTCTTGTGAATTGAGCCGAGGCGAGTCATGCCAAGCTTGACTTGGTTTGACTCATGTACAACTCTACTCATGGAGAATTCTAAACCTTATTTGCCATATCTAGAAACATCTCTAACAACATTGCCATACTATTCTACAAGCACGTCACAATATGAGCACTGTCCTGAATCCATTCATCATATTTACTTCTTTTCATCCCATTTCTCCTATTGTTCCCCTTGGCTGTTAAGACTTGTATAGGTTTAGAATACTGGCCATTTAACTTGATAGTGGATATTTGAACCCTCAAAAAGTTAGATGGATTTATGAACCTAATTTTTGTGTAGCCTTCATCTCCATTACAAATAAAGGCAATAAAAACCAGAAGAAATGGATGTACAATGCTTATAGAAGTAAGGGCTAATGCTTCTAGAAACTTGAATGCTTCAGCCACACAATCCAACACAATGCATACACAATACAGGATGCACCAATTAGCCCATACACCTTAACCAAATACTAGAAAGAACTGCGATCATGTATACATCACTAAGACCATTCACACATAGGCCATTGAAGAGGCAAGTGCACTAGAAATAACCCTAAGTTTCTTAAAAAGCTATGAACACAAGAGAACATGAAAGAAAGGAAGAGAAGGTTTTTGATAGGTAAGGGAAAAGAAAGTGATTGGAACTTGATCGATTACCGCTCTAATACCATCTAGTTTGATGTAAGAGAGAAGAGAAAGTGGAAAAGAGAGGAGAGAAAGAAAGGGGAAGGAAGAGAGAGTTAGTGTTGGACGCCCCTCACCCTCTTATATTTACTCAAATCATAAAACAATGTTTAGATCCAAATTTGACCTCCCTTTGGAATTTCGGATAAACAAAGTGTTCATAGAAATCAAGCTTGTATTGAAATGATAGTGGAGATTGATCTACTGTTCGAATATTGTGAGAAAATTCGTTTTGCTAGGATCTAAATAAGGAAGAAAAAACTGCAAATGGTGCCGAAAAATATTAGAATTGGAGTCGAAAATGATAGCATTTTTGTAAAGTTGCAGAAGGAATCTCAGGTGTTTGATATAGGTGTAGAGGAAGATAGCTCGAGCTCGTCGTTGATGGCGAATCAGGATGTCGAAGATGATGAAATGATAAATCATTGTGCTGTAAGTCCCTCATTGATGGGCAGAAAGGTAGGGGGAATAAAAGAGGAGGTGTTGATGCGTGGCAGTAATTAGGGTTGTACATGAACCGAGTTAGCTCGGTTAGCTCGCTCGACTCGACTCGACGAGTTGATTTTTTAGCTCGAAAAAATTTCGAACCGAGTTCAAGCTTGCTCGAGCTCGACTCGACTCGGATTGAACCCCAACTCAAATCGAACTCAGATCGAACCAGTTAGATGACTCGGTTACTTTAATATTGATGTTGCTCACCAAGTGTTTGATGAAATGACTTAATAAAGTGTCGGCTGGTGGCAAGGAAGGTATGTATATGAAACAAATACCATTTTTTCTTGATTTTAATGTTGCCTACAGGGTGTTTGATGAAATACCTGTAAACAGCTGTTGTTGGTTTACATACAGTAAGAAATTGAAAGTGCACTCCATGTGTTTGTGAAAATGCCGCACAGGCTCGAACTGTGTAACGCCCCAGATTTTTGCCAACTTGGAGTTAGATGTCCTTAGGCAAGTGGTTGATCCTAACCCCTAATTAACCTCTCAAACCTCAAATCCTTTAGAAATTAGCCAAGTTTAACTAAGTGCTAAACTAGATTAGCTGTGAAATCCGCTTGAATCACTTTAAATACGATCTGCAAGACTCAAAACTTGTAGAATTATCGATGCTAGGTTACCCTAAAATCTAGGATCAATTTCATTACCTAGTTGCTCTCGGGAGCACATTGAAATTCTGTATCGGATCTGGACCGTACGTCGAAAGTCCGATTACTACGAAATTATATAATCAAGACCGCCTTGCTGGGCTTGACAACCACCTCGGAAATCAAGTCCAAATAGTGTCCCGAAGTAATTCGCTTGAGCCCCGGAGTGAAGTGTGTGAGAAAACGTGGTTTCCTTTAGAAATTAATTCGAATCTGAGACTTGTCATTTGCAGGCCGAATATAAGCAATCAGACCGTCAGAATCTGACCCAAATACACCCTCGGATCAGGAGAAATTTCATACACTAGTCAGTGTACTTGTGGCTCTGATCGAGTTTCGGTGACCGTTGAACTGAAACTGGTCCGCCACGTGTGATCTGGAAACCCGACTGGAACGAAACCTTAAATCGACCTAGATCCAAGGTCAGTGAGCTTAAGTCCGACCTTTGGCTCGAGGGGGGGGGGGGGGCTTCGGAAATGCTCCGTTGAGTCGAAACAGACTGGTTTTAGACATAACCTAAGTATACCTTGGCCCTGGGGCCATTCCCATCAGTTTTGGGCCTATATAAGGGCCTTAAGCCCTCACTCTCTCATCCCATACGAATTTGGGAAACCCTAGGAGAGAGAAGAAAGAAAAGAGAGAGAGAGAGAGAAGTGGGGGATTCTTCTCTGCTAATCCACCTGCTGAAACACCACTCCCGTGTAGTTCTTCCGGTGTTTCTAACGCCGTAGTTGAGTAAGAAATCCTAACCCAAACCTGTTTTAGAGATTTAAGAGATTCAAATAGAACAGTTGATAGAATAGCTAACCTATTCCCTGTTATAGGTTGTTCTGGTGCCGTAGACAAAGGCTCAATGGCTCAATGTTTAAACTGATTTCGTTACGCTTTTACGGCGTAAGGTGCTGACTATAGACGCTTAGGTTATGGTTTTTAATGCTTTCAATGTTAGATAATGATAGATTCATGATCTGGATGCCATTGCACATGTACAAAGTGCTGTCCGTTTCGTTTTTCAGTTATACGTTAAGTATGTTGAATATATTGTATTCCATGTATTTATAGAAAATACCGTATACATATAAAATTTGAAATTGTGTTGGCCATGATTAACTGCTGTATATGTATGCTAGACTTACTAGTATTAACTTTTGGGTGAACGGATTTGCCCCAAGGCATGTTATATCAACATATGTTGTGTATGTTATATTGTGTAGCCTATGTGTTTGTGAAAATGACTGAATGAGTATAGAATTTGCATTCGTGCTCGCCATGACCAACAGTCATGGATATATGATGATTGTATAGGCGATAACCCTTACCAAAAGGATTTGCCCTAAATCACGCCACGGCTAATGCACGTATATATGTCTAAGTGTGTAGCCCACGTGTTTGTGGAAATGATTGAATGAGTATGGAACCCAGATTCATGCATGTCATGATTATCCGTCGTGGGTATATGCGTGTGGTATACGGGACAACTCCCTAGTGAAAGGATTTGGCTTACTACCTATGTGATCAACATACGTCATGTATGTTGATGTACGTGTAGTCTAAGTGCTTGTTAAAATGATTGAATGAGTAAGTGGTTAGTAAATTAAAATTTATATGGGTGTTGAGCTATGATTCCCAACTCCTTTAACTATGTGTATGATTTCCTCCATGTATCGCATATTATAGCGTCTGTTTTATCTATGGAATGCATGTGTGGATTTATGTTTAAGTTGTAGTCCATAAAATGCAGAAACAAATCCGTGACGGGTGATGGGGGAGCGGTGTAACGATTCCGTGTAACAACCCTGGTAGCCCTAAAGCGGACTTTATTGGACCTTTGATTATATGATTTGCAATCTTGATTCATAACTGCTTTAACTATCTTCTAGGGTATTTTGTTGTAATTGAATATGATTGGGGCTATTGTATAGTCTAGACAATCGGTAACAGGCCTTGATGTTGTGGCTGAGGTCATTTCGCCACAAAAGACACGTTCGATGAATCCGAGTCGTATGATGGTTGTCGACAGTGGTACCTTGTCGGTTACTTCAGCATACGCTCGTACAAGTCGAACTCGTCTAATAAACCAATGGGCCTATTATGTGTTCACCATGTTTGGACACTACTGCTTGAACTTAAGGTACCAAACTTACCGGTGAAACCCCGTTAACCTTGGTACCTCGATCCGCTAAGACTCATGAGCCGGACATTGTGGTATGGGACACTGTGGTCGAGCTGTCGGCCTACGCTGGGGCGACGAGCCTCCCCGTAGTGACCAGTGAGAAAATCAAACTCGTGAGCCGAATACGGTGGTATGGGACACTGTATTCGAGCTGTCGGCCTACACTGATCAGAAGACGCGTTGTACATGAGCCATGTGTGGGCCATTGCCAAACAAAACCACCGCTACACACTCTGATACCTGTTGGTTGGACAATATCTGAAGGGGTGTTGCGATTGCGTCAGCCCCGGATGACGCGTTGGTGTAGTGACCTCGAGCATACTCTGAACCTACGTTGAGGCGACGAGCCTCTCCGTAGTAACTAGAGTATAACCAGGCCTGCATTGATAAGGCGACGAGCCCTTTGCAGCGACCTAGAACCGTCTCATCGTATGAGATTTACTAGGTTTGACGACCCTAGAATGGATCCTTGTTTGGGAAGTGATATAAGGGAGGTATCTTAGTTTCCCAATCCTGCTGTATGAAAATGACTAATAAAGAACTTGGTAATCACGTTCATGCACCGCATACGTGTGCATTTGGTGTTGATGGTCAAGCATTGAGGGAGTGTGGCATGCCTCGAACGTAAGAAGTCGCTGAGGGAGTGTAGGTGAGGGCATGCATCATACATACATACCATTCTTGCATTAACAAGAGTACTTAGGGATGTGTGATTTTCCTGCTTTATCATTACTGCTTGATTGAATTGATAACATGTTAACCTGTGCTTTATTATTCCACTGAGTTAGCTACTCACTCCCACGTTACGGGACAGTGTTGTACACACCAACCAGACCCTGTTATAGTTTCAGATGATGGCGATGCTCATGAAGAGGAGCCTGACTTTTATGATAGTGAGGAGTTCTCCTACATGCAATGATCTGATGGGTCTATGTGGACCTGAAGTTACGTCCCGGGGCCACAGGGATATGGATAGTTGAACATTACACTTTATCATTTGGTAAAATTTGAAATTTTACATGTAATTATCGACCTGGCAACGCATACATGCTTTGGAGACTTGTACTGGTTTAGAAGGTTTTATATACTCATCTTGCGTATCACAACTGTCCCTGAATTATGTTTGCTGTTTTGGCTTAATCTCATTCATGTTTCATGCACTAATACAGACAACATATAAACATCACTTCATTTGTTGCATAAGTGATGCGTTGGAACTCGGGAGTTGAGTTTCTACTCGACCCCCGATTTTCAGGGCATTACAAACTGGCCCGAGCTGCTGACCAAACTGAGCCGAGTTGGTCAGTCAGGCTTGAGGACTGAGCCGAGTCGAGTTCGAGCTGGGGTCAGCTAGTAGCCGAGCCGAGTTGTCCCAAGCTCGACTCGGTTCGACTTATGTACACCTCTAGTAGTAATGATACCAATGTCAATCACAGCCGAAGCTTTCAACGGGTGTGGGTTGGGGGGGGGGGGGGGTGAAGATGCTTTAAATGAGAGGTCGAGCAGTAAGCTTACTTTTCTTGTTTTAATGAAGGAGAAGAGAATGGTGACATCATAGAAAAAAAAATGCCTTTTCAGCGTAGTGAAGTTTCAAAAGGAACTTTTAATGTGGGCCTCTCATCACATGTGAAAGGTGTCTTGCGAGTGGTTCTGTTAACACAACTGGGAGCCACATGCGTGGTTTGCTTCACATAGATGGGGGAAAGTTTAAGTGATGGCACGTGCTTGAAATTAATGTATAACGATATGGTGGTTTGTCTCTTTCTATTCTTTTTTCGACTTCAGATTGCTAAGAGAGAGAATATCTTCAGAAGCAATCGAACGTTTCCATCTCGAAATTATTGGAGGATTAGATAGAGTTTGGAGAGTGCAATGGGGTCTACATTGAGCAGTAGTCAGTTAAAAGTTTCGACCAAGCGATGATGATTCGTATAGTGTCATTAGTGTCAGATCTACAGAGGCAAGTGGAAGATGAAGAGGCATTGATAGGGAGTTTCGCAAGGGTTGATCCAACAGTTTCTCATGAGGTGAAGAAGAAAGAGAGGAGCTCAACAAAGAGAAGGGCAAGCGTAGTTTCTCTATCAAGATAATAAGTTGGAACGTGCATCATCTGGGGTGTCTATAAAAGAGGGTACAAATTAGGTATAATTGTAAACAATGCAAGCCTTAGATAGTAGCTTCCACGCAAGGTATTTCATATAGGTAATGGTGGCTGTAACGGTCACCACCATTACCAATATGGGCATAGGCCTTAATGGCCAATACTAGGGGCATAACGACCGTTCCGACCCCCGTAACAGCTGAATTTTTTATTTTTCTTGAAAAGTTATGGAATAATATTTAAACAATTTAGAATAATATAAACATTCCAATTATGTATTCATTTTTAAAACATGTTTATGATAGCATAACGGTCTACTCTTTGGTGAGAGTGTTGTATCTGGTTGTTTGGTGAAATTATGAACATGGTTACGTGTATCTAATATTTACTCCTCATAATCAAGCATTAGAACTAGAAATTGAAAAAAAGGCATAAATACAAATTTATTTATTTTTTGAAAAAAATGACTCTCGGAGCTTTTCATTCACCTAAATCGCTTCAATCTATGATTTTAATCCTAAAAAATATAGTAAGAGTAGTGGAAATCTGTTGTTGAATAATATAAGATTCGAAAGAAAGTTACGAAGTTAGAAGAGAAGGCACTTGTGTTTGGTAGGGTTAATGCTAATTAAGGCGGCGATGTCTAACCTACAAGTCTAACACATGCCCTTATTTAAGTATCCGAAAGTGGTGGTGGAGAAGCTTGAAAAAATTAGGCGGGATTTCTTGTGGAAGGGGGCAAAACAAAAGCATAAGTTTCATCTTATGAAGTGGGATAAAGTGTGTTAGCTATGGGATCAAGGAGGAGCCGGTCTTAGGGTCTTGGGAGAGATGAATTTAGCGTTATTGGGTAAGTGGGTGTGGAGGTTTGGTATCGAAGATGATAGTTTATGGAGAGAAGTGGTGGGAAGAAAGTATGGGTTTCAAAAAGGTTCTTGGTGGATTAAGGGATCATTGTTGTATCGGGCATTGTTTCTTTGGAAAGCGGTGGCCTTACTAAAAAATTAGGTTTGGGAAGGAGTGGGGGTTTCTTTGGGTTAGTGGTGAGGGGTTCAGATTTTGGGAGGATGTTTGGCTACATGATAAAAAATTGAGAGAGTTGCTCCCCCTTTTAGCAGGGATTTTGCAAGAGGTTAACTTGTGAGTGGCAAGGTGCTATTCTTTCCAAGGAGATGAAGTTATTTGGGCTCCTCCTTGTAGGAGAAACTTAAATGAGGAACCGGTAGAGGAGTTGTTGAGATTGTTGGAAATGTTGTGCTAGGCGTGCCCTTTGGTCTTACAAAGAGATTTGATGTGGTGATTAGAAGAAAAGTCCAAGCAAGTTTTCGGTTAAATCTATCTACCAAATGATCAGTTGCAGGTTAAATGTCAACGGGTTAGTCACACAGCTTAATCTTTGGAGATATGGCACTCCTCTGAAGATGGCTGCTAGCTTGGCTAGTGTGAACTGTGAAGTAACAAAGTGCCTATAGTCGACAATTTTTGTAAGAGAAAAATCGAAGTTAGGATTATCACTGACGTGCTATTATAGGGTAATAGCTTAAATATAGTAGTTATGATGATATGAACGGTTCAGATCATCGTAATAACTTCACATGTGGTCCCAGTAGCTAGAGACACACGATGGTACATCAGTCGTGGCGACAGAGGCTCAAGAAGTAGACCTGCGATGCATAGTCTTACCTTCCATCTCACGCACTCCACAGTATACAATACATACATCGAAGTGGTCCTACAGTCAGGGTCACACTCCACAGGACCACAACAGCTACCCTCCCCTCTTCTCTTCTCTCATCAGGAGTCGTTTGGCACCCACAAAATCTTCGATTTCGTAAAATGGCGTCGAGAAGAGCTGCCGCTGCCGCTGCTCATAACGGTAAAACTCTCTCCTCTCCAGCTTCTATTGAAATTACCATTTCTGCCCTTGATTCTAAAATCATAGAGAACAAGATCCCTACTCCCGTCAAATTCAACAATTTGGTGAATGATCTATCCACCCGATTCGAGCCGGTGCTTTTGTGAGATTAGAGGATGCGGTGGGCCTCTTCAATCGTATGGTCCGCACGCAGCCGCTGCCTTCAATCCGGACATTTAGTAACTGTTAGCTACGATTGCCAGAATGCGACACTATTCAACTGTAATTTCTATGCATCGAGAAATGAATCGGTTAGGGATCCCATCCAATATCTATACTTGGAGCATTCTTCTCAATTGTTTCTGCCGCTTGAATGGTGTCCGTTTCGGTTTCACTGTTCTCGGCAACATCCTGAAACGTGGCCATGAGCCGAATGTCGTGACTCTGAACACTTTTATTAAGGGGTTTTGTATGGAAGGGCTGATTGGGGAAGCAAGTAGTTTCTTTCTGAAGATGGTAGAAATGGGATATTCTTATGATGCGGTGTCGTTCGGGATACTAATCGACGGTCTTTGTAAGTCGGGGAACAATGCAGTGGCTCTTGGGTTGCTTCGGGAAATGGAGAAGGGAGCGGGTAAATGTAGTCCTGACCTTCCGGTTTATAACTCAATCATCGACAGTCTATGCAAAGATGGGCTCACAAAAGAGGCGCTTAACCTCTTCTCAGAAATGGTCGGTAAAGGGATTCTACCGAATGTTATCACTTACAGTTCTTTAATTCATGGACTATGCAATTTAGGGCAGTGGAAACAAGCAATGAGTCTGTTCGAGGAAATGTTGGTTGGAGGAATCTCTCCGAATGTGACAACCTTCAGCATACTGGTGAATGCTCTTTGCAAAGAAGGAATGGTTAAAGAAGCCCATGGATTACTAGAATGGATGACCCAAAGAGGTGAGGAGCCTAATGTATTCACATATAGGGCATTGATGAATGGCTACTGTTTTATTGGCCAAATGGATGCTGCCTTAAAGATATTTGATTACATGGTGTGTAAAGGTCATAAGCCTAGTGTCGTGACTTATAACATGTTAATCAACGGCTATTGCAAGAAGCAGATGGTAGACAAGGCTATGCAGCTTTTTCGAGAAATGCCTTGCAAGGGATTGAAGCCCGATGTTGTTACTTACAACACTCTTATAGATGGGCTGTACCGGGTACGGAGAATTGTGGCTGCACAAGAGCTCTTCAATGAGATGCAAGCTCATGGACAATGTCCGAATCTCTTCACATACACCATTTTGATGGATGGGCTGTGTAAAAGTGAGTGTCCTGTCGAGGCAATGAAACTACTTAATGAGATGCAAATTAGAGGAATTCAACCAGATAATAAAGTTATTGATGTCCTTATCAATGGGATGTGCAAAGCTAGGGAACTTAAATACGCGATGGAGCTTTTCAGTTGGGCCTCCACCACGGGCTTGGGGAATAATGTTAGGACATATAACATGTTAATCAATGGGCTCTGTAAAGAAGGGCTTTTGGAGGAAGCTAATGGATTGTTCTTGCAAATGGCTTGCTCACAGAGGATGAAAAAGGTCAAGAATACTCAGGAATGCTTCATAAATTTGTGCCCTATGGAGAAGGTGAGGCGATTTGGTGAAAATCGATTCAACATCGACTCTCTCTCTCTCTCTCTCTCTCTCTCTCTCTCTCTCTCTCCATAACGGCCCATATCATAATTTTAACAATAGTATCTGTTATGACCATTGTTACCGTTAGGGAATACCTTGCTTGTAAGAGGTTGATACACATTCAACTCCTCTTGTGTTCCTTTGAGTTTCTAGTAATATTCACCTAGCGATTTATCTCCTTGTTGGAAAGAAAAAAACCTCTTCAAATAATTGGCGTGGATTGAGTGATGTTTTTATTTTTATGAATCCATCTCTCATGGATAGAGATGTACACGAGTCGAGTTAGCTCGGTCAACTCACTTGACTCGATTCGGAAAAGCTCGGCTTTCCTCGGCTAGAAATTGGATTCAGATCAAAGCAAGTTGGTTCTTGGAGCTCAAAAAAATTTCATGCTGAGTTCGAGCTTGCCCGAGCTCGACTCGACTCGGATCGAACCTCAACTTGAATCGACTTGGATCGATTCAGCTCAATGACTCAGTTATTTTGATATTGATGTTGCTCGTCGAGTGTTTGATGAAATGACTCAATAAAGTGTTGTTTCGGGTGCATACATTCTCCGTGGGATCAGCTGGTGGCGAGGAAGGAATGGATACGAAACAAATCACAAAAAAAAAAAAAAACTTTACATTATAAGATTGCCCTCATATCTTGATTTTGACGTTGCTCGCCGAGTGTTTGATGAAATACCTGTAAAGTGCTGTTACTGTTTTGCATTATGTGTGAATTTGAAGATGCACCCTATGTGTTTAAGAAAATGTCGCACAGGCTCGAACTGGCCTGCACTATTGACCAAATCGAGCTGAGCTGGCCAGTCAGGCTCAAGAACCGAGCCGAGCCGAGTTTGAGCTGGGGTTAGCTACTGGCGGAATTGAGCCGAGCTGAGCTGTGCCAAGCTCGACTCGGTTTGACTCATGTACAACTCTACTATGGAGAATTCTAAACCTTATTTGCCATATCTAGAAACATCTCTAACAACATTTCCATACTATTCTACAAGCACGTCACAATATGAGCATTGTCCTGAATCCATTCATCATATTTACTTCTTTTCTCCCATTTCTCCTATTGTTCCCCTTGGCTGTTAAGACTTGTATAGGTTTAGAATACTGGCCATTTAACTTGATAGTGGATATTTGAACCCTCAAAAAGTTAGATGGATTTATGAACCTAATTTTTGCGTAGCCTTCATATCCATTACAAATAAAGGCAATAAAAACCAGAAGAAATGGATGTACAATGCTTATAGAAGTAAGGGCTAATGCTTCTAGATACTTGAATGCTTCAGCCACACAATCCAACACAATGCATACACAATACAGGATGCACCAATCAGCCCATACACCTTAACCAAATACTAGAAAGAACTACGATCACGAATACATCAATAAGACCATTCACTCATAGGCCATTGAAGAGGCAAGTGCACTAGAAATAACCCTAAGTTTCTTAAAAAGCTATGAACACAAGAGAACATGAAAGAAAGGAAGAGAAGGTTTTTGATAGGTAAGGGAAAAGAAAGTGATTAGAACTTGATCGATTACCGCTCTAATACCATCTAGTTTGATGTAAGAGAGAAGAGAAAGTGGAAAAGAGAGGAGAGAAAGAAAGGGGAAGGAAGAGAGAGTTAGTGTTGGACGCCCCCCACCCTCTTGCTTATATTTACTCAAATCATAAAACAATGTTTGGATCCAAATTTGACCTCCCTTTGGAATTTCGGATAAATAAAGTGTTCATAGAAATCAAGCTTGTATTGAAATGGTAGTGGAGATTGATCTACTGTTCGAATATTGTGAGAAAATTCGTTTTGCTAGGATCTAAAAAAGGAAGAAAAAACTGCAAATGGTGCCGAAAAATATTCGAATTAGAGTCGAAAATGATAGCATTTTTGTAAAGTTGCAGAAGGAATCTCAGGTGTTTGTTATAGGTGTAGAGGAAGATAGCTCGAGCTCGTCGTTGATGGCGAATCAGGATGTCGAAGATGATGGAATGATAAATCATTGTGCTGTAAGTCCCTCATTGATGGGCAGAAAGGTAGGGGGAATAAAAAAGAAGAGGTGTTGATGCGTGACAGTAATCAGGGTTGTACATGAACCGAGTTAGCTCGGTTAGCTCACTCGACTCGACTCGAAAAAGCTCGATTCGAAACTGAGTTCGACACGAGTCGAGCTGATTTTTTAGCTCGAAAAAATTTTGAACCGAGTTCAAGCTTGCCCAAGCTCGACTCGACTCGGATCGAACCCCAACTCAAATCGAACTCAGATCGAACCAGTTAGATGACTCGGTTACTTTAATATTGATGTTGCTCACCAAGTGTTTGATGAAATGACTCAATAAAGTGTCGGCTGGTGGCAAGGAAGGTATGTATATGAAACAAATACTATTTTTTCTTGATTTTGATGTTGCCTACAGGGTGTTTGATGAAATACCTGTAAACAACTGTTGTTGTTTTACATACAGTAAGAAATTGAAAGTGCACTTCATGTGATTGTGAAAATGCCGCACAGGCTTGAACTGTGTAACGCCCCAGATTTTTGCCAACCTGGAGTTAGATGTCCTTAGGCAAGGGGTTGATCCTAACCCCTAATTAACCTCTCAAACCTCAAATCCTTTAGAAATTAGACAAGTTTAACTAAGTGCTAAACTAGATTAGCTGTGAAATCCGCTTGAATCACTTTAAATACGATCTGCAAGACTCAAAACTTGTAGAATTATCGACGCTAGGTTACCCTAAAATCTAAGATCAATCTCATTACCCAGTTGCTCTCGGGAGCACATTGAAACTCCTTATCGGATCTGGACCGTACGTCGAAAGTCCGATTACTACGAAATTATATAATCAAGACCACCTTGCTGGGCTTGACAACCACCTCGAAAATCAAGTCCAGATAGTGTCCCGAAGTAATTCGCTTGAGCCCGGAGTGAAGTGTGTGAGAAAACGTGGTTTCCTTTAGAAATTAATTCGAATCTGAGACTTGTCATTTGCGGGCCGAATATAAGCAATCAAACCGTCAGAATCTGACCCAAATACACCCTCGGATCAGGAGAAATTTCATACACAGGTCAGTGTACTTGTGGCCCTGATCGAGTTTCGGTGACCGTTGAACTGAAACTGGTCCGCCACGTGTGATCTGGGAACCCGACTGGAACGAAACCTTAACTCGACCTAGATCCAAGGTCAGTGAGCTTAAGTCCGACCTTTGGCTCAAGGGGGAGGGGGGGCTTCGGAAATGCTCCGTTAAGTCGAAACAGACTGGTTTTGGACATAACCTATGTATACCTTGGCCTTGGGGCCATTCCCATCAGTTTTGGGCCTATATAAGGGCCTTAAGCCCTCACTCTCTCATCCCATACGAATTTGGGAAACCCTAGGAGAGAGGAGAAAGAAAAGAGAGAGAAAGAGAGAGAGAAGTGGGGGATTCTTCCCTGCTAATCCACCTGCTGAAACACCACTCCCGTGTAGTTCTTCCGGTGTTTCCAACGCCGTATTTGGGTAAGAAATCCTAAACCAAACTTGTTTTAGAGATTCAAGAGATTTAAATAGAACAGTTGATAGAATAGCTAACCTATTCCCTGTTATAGGTTATTCTGGTGCCGTAGACAAAGGCTCAGTGTTTAAACTGATTTCGTTAAACGCTCTACTACAGTAAGGTGCGGACTATAGACGCTTAGGTTATGGTTTTTAATGCTTTCAATGTTAGATAATGATAGATTCATGATCTGGATGCTATTGCACATGTACAAAGTGCTGTCCGTTTCGTTTTTCAGTTATACATTAAGTATGTTGAATATATTGTATTCCATGTATTTATAGAAAATACGTATACGTATAAAATTTGAAATTGTGTTGGCCATGATTAACTGCTGTATATGTATGCTAGACTTACTAGTATTAACTTCTGGGTGAACGGATTTGCCCTAAGGCATGTTATATCAACATACGTTGTGTATGTTATATTGTGTAGCCTATGTGTTTGTGAAAATGACTGAATGAGTATAGAATTCGCATTCATGCTCACCATGACCAACAGTCATGGATATATGATGGTTGTATAGGCGATAACCCTTAGCAAAAGGATTTGCCCTAAATCACGCCACGACTAATGCACGTATATATGTCTAAGTGTGTAGCCCACGTGTTTGTGGAAATGATTGAATGAGTATGGAACCCGGATTCATGCATGTCATGATTATCCGTCGTGGGTATATGCGTGTGGTATACGGGACAACTCCCTAGTGAAAGGATTTGGCTTACTACCTGTGTGATTAACATACGTCATGTATGTTGATGTACGTGTAGTCTAAGTGTTTGTTAAAATGATTGAATGAGTAAGTGGTTAGTAAATTAAAATTTATATGAGTGTTGAGCTATGATTCCCAACTCCGTTAACTATGTGTATGATTTCCTCCATGTACCGTATATTATAACGTCTGTTTTATCTATGGAATGCGTATGTATGGATTTATGTTTAAGTTGTAGTCCATAAAATGCAGAAATAAATCCGTGACGGGTGATGGGGGAGCGGTGTAACGATTCCGTGCAACAGCCTTGGCAGCCCTAAAGCGGACATTATTAGACCTTTGATTATATGATTTGCAATCTTGATTCATAACTGCTTTAACTATCTTCTAGGGTATTTTGTTGTAATTGAATGTGATTGGGGCTATTGTATAGTCCGTGACAATCGAATAGCCTTGATGTTGTGGCTGAGGTCATTTCGCCACAAAAGACACGTTCGATGAATCCGAGTCGTACGATGGTTGTCGACAGTGGTACCTTGTCGGTTACTTCAGTATACGCTCGTACCAGTCGAACTTGTCTAATAAACCGATGGGCCTATTATGTGTTCACCATGTTTGGACGCTACTGCTTGAGCCTAAGATACCAAACTTACCAGTGAAACCCCGTTAACCTTGGTACCTTGATCCGCTAAGACTCATGAGTCTTACATGGTGGTATGGGACACTGTGGTCGAGCCGTCGGCCTACGCTGGGGCGACGAGCCTCCCCGTAGTGACCAGTGAGCAAACCAGACTCGTGAGCTGAATACGGTAGTATGGGACACTGTATTCGAGCTGTCGGCCTACACTGATCAGAAGACGCGTTGTGCGTGAGCCTCGTGTGGGCCATTGCCAAACAAAACCACCGCTGCACACTCTGATACCTGTTGGTTGGACAATATCTGAAGGGGTGTTGCGATTGCGTCAGCCCCGGATAACGCGTTGGTGTAGTGACCTCGAGCATACTCTGAACCTGCGTTGAGGCGACGAGCCTCTCCGTAGTAACTAGAGTATAACTAGGCCTACATTGATAAGGCGACGAGCCCTTTGTAGCGACTTAGAACCGTATCATCGTATAAGATTTACTAGGTCTGATGACCCTAGAATGGATCCTTGTTTGGGAAGTGATATAAGGGAGGTATCTTAGTTTCCCAATCCTGCTGTATGAAAATGACTAATAAAGAACTTGGTAATCATGTTCATGCACCGCATACGTGTGCATTTGGCATTGATGGTCAAACACTAAGGGAGTGTGGCATGCTGCGAACGTAAGGAGTCCCTGATGGAGCGCATGCGAGGGCATGCATCATACATACATACCATTCTTGCATTAACAAGAGTACTTAGGGATGTGTGATTTTTCTACTTTATCATTACTGCTTGATTGAATTGATAATATGTTAACCTGTGCTTTATTGTTCCACTGAGTTAGCTACTCACTCCCACGTTACGGGACGGTGTCGTACACACCAACCAGACCCTGTTATAGTTTCAGATGATGGCGATGCTCGTGAAGCGGAGCCTGACTTTTATGATGGTGAGGAGAAGTTCTCCTACATGCAATAATCTGGCGGGTCTATGTGGACCTGAAGTTACGTCCCGGGGCCACAGGGATATGGATAGTTGAACATTACACTTTATCATTTGGTAAAATTTGAAATTTTACATGTAATTATTGACCTGACAACGCATACATGCTTTGGGGACTTGTACTGGTTTAGAAGGTTTTATATACTCATTGCGTATCACAACTGTCCCTGAATTATGTTTGCAGTTTTGGCTTAATCTCATTCATGTTTCATGCACTAATACAGACAACATATAAATATCACTTCATTTGTTGCATAAGTGATGCGTTGGAACTCGGGAGTTGAGTTTCTACTCAACCCCCGATTTTCAGGGCGTTACAAACTGGCCCGAGCTGTTGACCAAACTGAGCCGAGTTGGCCAGTCAGGCTTGAGGACTGAGCCGAGTTGAGTTCGAGCTGGGGTCAGCTAGTGGCCGAGCCGAGTTGTGCCAAGCTCGACTCTGTTCGACTTATGGACACCTCTAGTAGTAATGATACCAATGTCAATCACAGCCGAAGCTTTCAACGGGTGTGGGTCGGGGGGGGGGGTTGTGGGGTGTGAAGATGCTTTAAATGAGAGGTCGAGCAGTAAGCTTACTTTTCTTGTTTTAATGAAGGAGAAGAGAATGGTAACATCATAGAAAAAAAAAAAAAAGCCTTTTCAGCGTAGTGAAGTTTCAAAAGGAACTTTTAATGTGGGCCTCTCATCACATGTGAAAGGTGTCTTGCGAGTAGTTCTGTTAACACAACTGGGAGCCACACGCGTGGTTTGCTTCACATAGATGGGGGAAAGTTTAAGTGATGACACGTGCTTGAAATTAATATATAACGATATGGTGGTTTGTCTCTTTCTATTCTTTTTTGACTTCAGATTGCTAAGAGAAAGAGAATATCTTCAGAAGCAATCGAACGTTTCCATCTCGAAATTATTGGAGGATTAGATAGAGTTTGGAGAGTGCAATGGGGTCTACATTGAGCAGCAGTCAGTTAAAAGTTTCGACCAAGCGATGATGATTCGTAAAGGTATAGTGTCATTAGTGTTAGATCTACAGAGGCAAGTGGAAGATGAAGAGGCATTGACAGGGAGTTTCGCAAGGGTTGATCCAATAGTTTCTCATGAGGTGAAGAAGAAAGGGAGGAGCTCAACAAAGAGAAGGGCAAGCGTAGTTTCTCTATCAAGATAATAAGTTGGAACGTGCATCATCTGGGGTGTCTATAAAAGAGGGTACAAATTAGGTATAATTGTAAACAATGCAAGCCTTAGATAGTAGCTTCCAGGCAAGGTATTTCATATAGGTAATGGTGGCTGTAACGGTCACCACCATTACCAATATGGGCATAGGCCTTAATGGCCAATACTAGGGGCATAACGACCGTTCCGACCCCCGTAACAGCTGAATTTTTTATTTTTTCTTGAAAAGTTATGGAATAATATTTAAACAATTTAGAATAATATAAACATTCCAATTATGTATTCATTTTTTAAAACATGTTTATGATAGCATAACGGTCTACTCTTTGGTGAGAGTGTTGTATCTGGTTGTTTGGTGAAATTATGAACATGGTTACGTGTATCCAATATTTACTCCTCATAATCAAGCATTAGAACTAGAAATTGAAAAAAAGGCATAAATACAAATTTATTTATTTTTTGAAAAAAAATGACTCTTGGAGCTTTTTATTCACCTAAATCGCTTCAATCTATGATTTTAATCCTAAAAAATATAGTAAGAGTAGTGGAAATCTATTGTTGAATAATATAAGATTCGAAAGAAAGTTACGAAGTTAGAAGAGAAGGCACTTGTGTTTGGGAGGAGGGTTAATGCTAATTAAGGCGGCGATGTCTAACCTACAAGTCTAATACATGCCCTTATTTAAGTATCCGAAAGTGGTGGTGGAGAAGCTTGAAAAAATTAGGCGGGATTTCTTGTGGAAGGGGGCAAAACAAAAGCATAAGTTTCATCTTATGAAGTGGGATGAAGTGTGTTAGCTATGGGATCAAGGAGGAGCCGGTCTTAGGGTCTTGGGAGTGATGAATTTAGCATTATTGGGTAAGTGGGTGTGGAGGTTTGGTATCGAAGATGATAGTTTATGGAGAGAAGTGGTGGGAAGAAAGTATGGGTTTCAAAAAGGTTCTTGGTGGATTAAGGGATCATTGTTGTATCGGGCATTGTTTCTTTGGAAAGCGGTGGCCTTGCTAAAAAATTAGGTTTGGGAAGGAGTGGGGGTTTCTTTGGGTAATGGTGAGGGGTTCGATTTTTTGGAGGATGTTTGGCTACATGATAAAAAATTGAGGGAGTTGCTCCCCCTTTTAGCAAGGATTTTGCAAGAGGTTAACTTGTGAGTGGCAAGGTGCTATTCTTTCCAAGGAGATGAAGTTATTTGGGCTCCTCCTTGTAGGAGAAACTTAAATGAGGAACCGGTAGAGGAGTTGTTGAGATTGTTGGAAATGTTGTGCTAGGCGTGCCTTTGGTCTTACAAAGAGATTTGATGTGGTGATTAGAAGAAAAGTCCAGCAAGTTTTCGGTTAAATCTATCTACCAAATGATCATTCTAGAGTTAAATGTCAACGGGGTTAGTCACACAGCTTAATCTTTGGAGATATGGCACTCCTCTGAAGATGGCTGCTAGCTTGGCTAGTGTGAACTGTGAAGTAACAAAGTGCCTACAGTCGACAATTTCTGTAAGAGAAAAATGATTCTTCTAAATGTTTTTATGTGTTACCAGGATGAGGAATCAGTGAATCATCTTTTCAGTCATTGCATTGTTGTAAAGAAGTATGGGAGGGATTTCTTGGCATGTTTGGTTCTCGGTGGGTCATGCTGTGTTCCATAGACTCTTTCTTTTTGTCTTGGCATGGTGGGGGTAAAGGGTAGATCAACATGGCTAAAGATAAAAAATGTTTCATTTTTTTATTAATACATTGAGCTATACTTGAATCCAAAAAAAAATAAAAAATAAAAAATAAAAAAAAATTGTTGAATTTGTGATGGTAAAATAGTGTGGGGTTTCTTTCATTTCTGCCTGATTTCTGAGAATGTGGATTCTTTTGTTGACTTCGAATGAAATCTGATTGAACATGGGGACTTGGTTCTTCTTAATTTCTAGTTTTTGGTTGATATGATTGCATGGTGGAAAAAAGAACATGGTTATGTGAATAAAAATGCAATAATAAAATAAGTGCAATGTGCATGTGTGTGTGCATCATAGCTATCAAAATCATTCACCTAGGCATTTCAATGGTTGCACAACTACTAGGTGTATACTATCCTGGTGGCCTAATACAATCATGTACGAAATTCATTACCTTGGAATGTCAATTTATATGACAAATTAAAGAAATATGCACGTTTCCCTTGGGATTTGCAAGCTAGCCTCGGGCCAAGAATTCAAGAACTAGCCTTTTTCTGGATTTGGCTTGATAACTTGATAGGATCGTATTCATTAGCTGATTCTCTCTTTAATTTTTTAGCTGACGTGGTTATTTTTTCTTTTTTATTCTTAACTCATCTTTTTTTGGAAACCAGTCAAGGCAGAAGTTGGAAATTGAGGATCTTTGCTTATTTGAATCCTCTGTTTTGATGTACCCCATGACTTATTTTCCCATTTTTGGAATCCACTTCTATATCCCTCTGTCACCTCTATAGCTAGCTGTAGACACTTAATCAACATCTCATTAGTTTTTATATATATATATATATATATATATATATATATATATATATATATATATATATATATATATCAATTTCTTCATTCTCAACTTCACCTAATCTTGTGCTATTTACATGTGCTCAAGTTTTTGATGTGTTTGTTTATCTATATGTCAGAAAGATGATCTTAGAGAAGTGCCATAGCCAAGCTGTTGGAGCCATCCCATCAAAACCATCTCTTTCACATAGAGACCAACAAAGAGATCTCATTGAGAACGATCCTGACTTTTCTTTTAACCATTTTTTGGAATCTGGATTTGATAGCCTTGGAGAAACCTTCTCTAGCATTTGAAGAAGCTGCAAAAATTCTTCAAACTCTTCATCAGCCAAATTTCTTCTACAACATGGAGTCCACGTGACTACTTCATCCCTCACCGAAAAACTACTACTACCATCCCCCAAGCTAAAATCTATACCTTCCCACACTCTTATCTTTTAGTGACGCCACCGATTTCGATAGATATGAAGATCGATACAACGAGGATGCTTTAGTCCACCACCCCCCTTCCTCCACCCCATATTTTCTTGTTAAGACCTCTCTCCATTTGGCGTCCCTTCCTCTACCCCATATCCCTCACCGGTTTCTTTAACTTTCTTCTTCTTCTTTCTCATACATTAAGGAAAAGGATCACATATTTGTCAACTCTTGCTCCTATACATCTGACGAGAAGCAGAAAACATGTTAATGGCCAATATTGCACAGACAACAATCTGTAATACATCAATTCAGCCAACAAATTCAACTCGGGGCCTAACAAGTAGATTCCAGCCTTTTAATCATGACCTGCATTGTTTGCATGCTGACTACGACCATTGGTTCACAGCTCGTAAATATCAACTGTTGAGACAAAACTGATACATTGGGTAGGCCGGTAGGCTTAGTTCAATTTAATCATTTGGTTCAGCAATCCAGCTCACTCCAGTTTGCTAAAAATGCCCAATCAAGCATGATATTCACAAAAATGTCCTTGAAACTTTAAACGGGCTAGGCCGTACCAGGTTCGGGCGGGGCTAACTGGCTCTTATATTAAGCCCAAGCCAGGCCTAATTAATAAACGGGCTTAAATATAGGTCATGCCTCACAGGTCTAGCATTCAGCCCAAGCCCAGTCTAAAGCTGGTCACGCCTGAAGCCCAATGGATAAAAATTATCTGTGGTATGTGGGCCCACCATGATATCTTTTGCCTATGTTAATTAGGACATAAGTTTGAAATGAGGTGGATCTAAAACTCAAGTGGGAAATAGCAAAGAGAATAGTAGGGATCAAGCTGTCACAATTGAAACCTTGTCGGAGACATAGACGTTCTGGATCAGGTTAATGTTTGTGTCTTTAGTTCATCTTAAGAATAATTTCCTGAACAGTTTGATGGCATTTTTATGTCATGGCAAGCCTCGGGAAGGTTTCAACGGCCTGTGGCTCATATCCAGACATTACCTGGCAAAAGCCCAACATGGTTTTTGATTCTCAAACATATAACGATGCATAGAACTTCGTACCGTGATTAGATGTTTCTCGGAAGCGAAGGCCTCGGAAGCGAAGGCAGAAACTATTGCCAACCTTCGTACCGTGATTAGATGTTTCGAAGCGGTTGCTGGTCTGAAGGTTAATTTCGCTAAATCAAAAATTTATGGTACTAATCTGGAGAGCCAGCAGATTAGTGACATCGCCGACTTCTTGGGCTGCTCCCCGGGATCTCTTCCAACTTATTTTCTCGGCCTCCCTCTATGCATTGGTGTCCCTGGCCCCCAGCAATGGGAAAAAATCATCCAACGATGCCACAAGCACCTGTCTGGATGGAAAAGCCGTTTCCTTTCCATAGGCGGTCGTCTGACTTTGATAAACGCAGCGCTTTCGAATCTCCCCACTTATTTCATGTCCCTATTTCGCTGCCCTTCCAAGGTCCTCAATGTCATCGACGCTCTCAGATGCAACTTTCTTTGGCAGGGTAAGCAAGATAAAAGGAAATTCAATCTCATTAAATGGAGTCAGGCATGTCGGCAGATCAAAGATGGTGGCGCGGGAATCAAAGATTTAAAACGGATGAACCAGGCTCTTATAGGGAAATGGATTTGGCGTCTTGCCACTGAAAACGACAGTCTATGGAACAGGCTTATCAAAGCAAAATACGGGAAATCAGGAGGGGGATGGTGGATCAGGAAATCTGCCCTTTATAGGGCCTCTGCAATTTGGAAAGACATCTGGCGCATGCACCTTGAGGTTCACAAAAGGATCGGTTTTGATCTCGGCATAGGAGATCGCATCAGATTTTGGGATGATATATGGCTAGGTAATGTTCTTCTCAAAGACAAATTCCCCCTCATCTACAGGGTGGCGAAGAACAAAAATAGCTGTGTTGCAGATAATTATTCTACTCAATCTGGCATAGTGGTCTGGAACATTCAATGCCGAAGGAATCTGGAGGATTGGGAAATTGAGGAATTCGCTCATCTTTTGGACTATATTCAGATTGCCTCTCCCATTCAGGACCGTCAGGATGGTATTTTATGGAAAATTGACAAGTCCTCTGTCTTTTCGGTCAAATCTTTCTTCAAGGATCTCTTGCTCTCTGCCATTCAGCCCTCAGTTCAGCACCCACATTTCATTTGGAAGTATGCCGTCCCCCCTAAACTTCACGTGTTCGGCTGGTTGGCTGGGAGGAACCGCATCCTTACCGTTGACAATCTGAAAAAAAAAGGACTGACCCTGCCCAATGTGTGCATTTGCTGCTTGGCCGCTGAAGAAATCGTGAACGATCTATTGATTCACTGTCCCTTCGTCAGCTCCATTTGGTCAGCCATCCTTTGCTGTTTCAAAATAAACTGGTGCTTTCCTAGAGATGTGGACACGTTGCTCAAGGCTTGGCACGGGGTTCGTCTGGGCAAACTTCTTTCTAGGCTATGGCGAATGGCTATTCTGGCAACTTGGTGGGGTGTTTGGATCGAACGGAACAATCGCTGTTTTCGGAACGAGTCTAAACCCCCGCACTTAGTGTGTTCCTTTGTGAAGGGTTTTATTGTTGAATGGGCTACCCATTTGGATGGGTTTCATGTTGATCTCGCTTTTCTTAACGATTACTAGGTGCTGCTATCTCAGCAGTTCCTTTTCCCTGTTTCTCTTCTTTTTCCTTTAATGCAAAGTTGCCTTCCAAAAAAAAAAAAACGATGCATAGAACTTGTGCAGATAGTTCACGACACTGCCCTAAGAGTCATGCCCATTCAGATCATGTGGGCCACTTGAATAACAAGGTGGGCCCTACACAAATACAAGGCTTTCTGTAAGGGTGAATGACATTAAAAAAAATAATAAAAAAAATAAAATTGAGATTACTGATTATCGAAAAATCAGCTTTCTTTCAAGTGCTTCACCGGCATCTCAAATAGAGAGACTGGTTATACGTGTCTTTCCTCCAACCATCGGATTATACATTGGCCATGAAAAATATGTGAGCAAGGCATACACAATATCCCAACCCCTCCCAAGAATTCATCTTGATATATTCCACACTTACTAGCATCAAATTCTAAGCCCATCCCCTCCAATGCTTAAATGGAAGATCCTGATACAAGGACCACAGGGGACCACGTCAAAATCCTAGCCATTGAATCTGCATCTCCATCATCTTGCACCAACGACAATGTCACAATATTAATCTCCATGGCCATATGTAACTCCTTACAAGCTTTCATGGCCCGCTCTGCCATATCACTAGCACCAATGGCCAAGCTCTGTGCAGAGAATTCACGGGCCATTGGATGAACATTGAAGTACAACATAATATATTGGAAACGTATGGTGGATCTATTACGTTGAGAGTATCGATGAAGCTTGTCTGTGAACATATGGATGTTCTTAGAAGCCTCTGAATCCTCGATTTTGTATATGTATCCATGGGAGGTGGCCGTGAGCTGCTGGGACCACTTGTTCAAGGTGATTTTGATGAGGAGAGAAGGTTCTTTGTTTTCAGGCATTCGTTTGACTTGCCATTTAGGTGTTTGGTGAAATGTTTGAGTGAAGTTCTATCCATAAATTTGAGATAGTTTTGATGCATTGGCTTACTAGAGATCTTACTATGTGGTTGAATTATCTTATTTTCAAAATCGAACTACAATCCTTTTGAATTTCGTACATAATTGTATTAGGCCACCAGGACAGTATACACCTAGTAGTTGTGCAACCATTGAAATGCCTAGGTGAATGATTTTGATAGCTATGATGCACACACACATGCACATTGCACTTATTTTATTATTGCATTTTTATTCACATAACCATGTTCTTTTTTCCACCATGCAATCATATCAATCAAAAACCAGAAATTAAGAAGAACCAAGTCCCCATGTTCAATCAGATTTCATTCGAAGTCAACAAAAGAATCCTCATTCTCAGAAATCAGGTAGAAATGAAAGAAACCCCACACTATTTTACCATCACAAATTCAACAATTATTATTATTATTATTATTATTGATTCAAGTATAGCTCAACCCAAAAGATTGTATAGCTCTGTTCAAGTTTTTAAGTTTTGGGAAAGACATTGCATGGTGGGGACCACCCATGAACACAGATAAAGTACTTGCTTCCACATAGAGGCTTCTTTTTTCATATACAATACAAATTGTGCTAGCTATGTGTTTTAGGGGTCATTTGGCAACCTAGAATTTAGAAATTACTAAAGAATTTATTTCCATGAAACAAATTCTCCGAGAAATTGAATCAATTGGTTGTCTAGAAACTGGGATTAAAATTCCGCAGAATCTAGAAATGTGCTTGGGAACCTAGAATTCATTACCTTGGAATGTCAATTTATATGACAAATTAAAGAAATATGCATGTTTCCTTTGGGATTTGCAAGCTAGCCTCGGGCCAAGAATTCAAGAACTAGCCTTTTTCTGGATTTGGCTTGATAACTTGATAGGATTGTATTCATTAGCTGATTCTCTCGCTTTTATTTTTTTAAGCTGACATGGTTATTTTTTCTTTTTTTGTTCTTAACTCATCTTTTTTTGGAAACCAGTCAAGGCAGAAGTTGGAAATTGAGGATCTTTGCTTATTTGAATCCTCAATATATATATATATATATATATATATAGATATATATAAATCAATTTCTTCATCCTCAACTTGACCTAATCTTGTGCTATTTACATGTGCTCAAGTTTTTGATGTGTTTGTTTATCTATATGTCAGAAAGATGATCTTAGAACTGTGGTGTCCTATCTACGAAGCAACCCAAAAATTTCCTGCATAGGTCTTTGGGGACGATCTATGGGTGTACTGTCACAAGGTAGTTAATCAAACATTCTTAGAATTGATCATTTCTTGATTGCTGAATTATAGTATCTTGATCTATTAGCTGTAATTGTGCTAATTTATTTCTACTTGTAAAAATCTGCATTTGTATGCACCCCTCCCCCCCCCCCCCTCTCTCTCTCTCTCTCTCTCTCTCTCTCTCTCATGTACACAAACTATCGTCTGTTCTTGATATTAAGATATATCTATTTCAAATTTGGGCCTTCATTCAGACATTCAAATGGGAATAAGTCTGCTGCATGGATTTGTAATTTGATTCAGACACTTCTTACATCTTTGGTTGCATTTTTCTCATCTTAAAAACGACTACAGGGTTGAAGAATCATAACACATCATCCCATGCTTTATAATTTTTCAAAACTATGCTGTCATGTTTTTCTTTTTAGCTGATCTGTTAATGTCAGCAGGCTAATGGTGCAAATTGAAGAAGTTTGAATATAAAATAAAATAGGCTTGTAGATGTTTTCAAGATATTAGTCATTGCATTGAGATTTTTTTTTTTTTTTTTCTGTTTTTTTCTCGATCAGGTTTTTGTACTCAATGTTCACACTGGGTGAATAACAATATTTTTGGAATGGAATGTACCATATAATTCATATCTTTTGATTTATGGATATGCTTTCACCGGGATTATTGGCAGCATTAATGTAATATAAATAATCTTTTCATCTGAATTTAATTTCAATCTTTTCTTATAATTACTTGGGAGGAATGATGTCAAATGCCTATAATCAAATGCCTACAAGTCAGTGATACCCCCAATATAGGTTTTACAAACAGATTAATGTTGAGATCCAATTGACTTGTAATATAAATCATCTTGTGCCGAACTTTAAACACTTAGCATGGGTCATATTATTTACTTCTGGTTTACTCTATCTAAGACTGATTTAAGTGGATATCTTCTATGGCTTGGAGCCTAGGACTACTACTATAAATGTCAAAGGTTTCAGAGAAATTGTAATCCTTGGATGCCTAGACAAATGTTGCAAAAGGATAGTATTGAAATCTGGTGAAAGAGATTTGGATATTTGTCCAGTGAGTGGCCCTCTGTCTACCAGGTTCTGCATTTTTGGTTTTAGTTTTCTTTAATGAAATCCTTCTTGATTTCTAATTAAAAAAAGGTTGTGGCTTCACAAGATTGGCCAGAGGTCATTAAGTATGCTGGTTTGGTTTGGTTTGGTTTGTGCACAAGCTCATCGCTGGGAGCTGATCCAAGATCTTTTTAAAGTCTGGCAAGCTCCTGTACGGGGCACCGTTAAGGGTGGCATGATCAAGTATTCTCTTATTTTCTTTGAGCTTTTAAATAAAGTGGTAGATTTATTATTTATGATCGATGTGCTCTTGTGGGTTTTCACCCGTGGCCATCTTAAACAAGATCTATTTACTGTAGGTGCTTAAAATAAAGAGAGGGATTTTAATATCACTCACTGTTCTTTTAAATCCAGGGAGCTTCTGATTTCTTTCCGTCGGGCAACTGGGCAGAAACCTCAGTTTTTAAAGGGATATGACCTTCTCTGTTTTTGTTTGTTATATAATGTCAACTTACCTTACCTTTCCTGTAAATCTTGATAGTTGCACTGAATTCAGATTTCTAGAAATACATATAAAAAAACAAGAGTTACATTGATTAATAAAACTTTAAATGAATGGAATGGGTCATAGGTGTTTCAAGTTAAAGCCACAACTGGATATGAATAGTACTGAAGAATAGGACACTTGTGTTTGTATTTGTCCCCTGAAGACAATGAAGACGTTCTGTGAAACCATCTTCAATTTTGAATAAGATATGGTTGACATTTTTGGGTTTAGATTCATCTCACTATCATTGTAATGGAAGCTCTGCAAGGGCCTGAAAAGGTGATTGATTTGAGAAGGTAGTTCTTGTTTGCAGGCACCACAAGAACAGAAGGATCTGATGAGCAAGACTTCGTCCAGGCCTTCTCAAATGCCTGTCCAAATTGCACCGAAGAAATATAAGACTTCTTCAAACCCACACACACACACACACACACCAAAAAAAAAAAAAAAAAAAACATGCCTATTAGTCTATATTACATTAGAAATAATTAAGCCAACGGATTTTCTTTATGTATCCCTGCTTGGACTTCATGCAGGTGAAAAACATGGAAGCTCGGATGAAAGAAGATATAATAGCTGAGGTAACACAATCTGGTGGTCGAATGCTATTGCATCATGAAGAACTTAATCCAGTGTCAAAGCATTCCAGTGTAGAAGGGTACTGGGAGAACATTTTATTAGATGATGTGAAGACGCCTGCAGAAGTATATGCCTCTCTGAAAGCTGAAGGCTACAATATTGAATACAAGAGGATACCGCTAACATGAGAAAGAGAAGCCTTATTGACAGATATTGACTCAATCCACTCCTGTCAAGATGAGTATGGATCATGTATCAGACATCTAGCAACTGTTATCTGTTTTACGGTGATTTCTCTTATATTTAACTAAGTATTTTTTATTTTTTTTTTCTGTTAATTTCAGGTGATGTAATCTAACTGAAGGACTTTTTCTTTCCTGCAGATCTGCAGGTTGCTATCTTTTTGTGTCACACACTGGTTATGGGGGAGCTGCTTATGCAATAGCGATCACTTGTCTTACACTGGTTATGGTGTGCCCTGCCATGATGTATGTGTTTTATCACATGGTATATTCATTTTCTAAGCTCATTTTAGGTCATGAGCTAAAAAATAAGGCAGATCCAAATCTCAGGTGGACCACACACAGAAAACAGGAGTGATTAAAACTTACAGGGAGCCACAAGTTTTGTATGAAACTGATAATTGTGTTTTAACTTCATTAAGGTGAGGTGACCTGACAAGAGGTTGGATGGTGAATAAACATGATAATAGGCATTAGGAAGTTTTTATTGGGGCCATTTAATCACTGCCATTTACAGTAGTGCGGCCACCTGAGATTTGGATCTATTCCATATTTTAATTCATCCCCTAAAATGAGTATTGAAAAATGGATGGAAGGTTTAGGTCAAACACAGATGGGATTCATTAGTGACCCCTCCAGTACTAGGTTGGTCTGGAAAGGCTCCCACCATTGTGGGGATGCTGATTGCCTACTGACCCATCATGTGGGGAACACCATAATGTATGTGTTTTATTCAGGCTATCCATCCATTTTATCATATCATTTTAAGGTGTGAGCCCAAAATTGAGGTAGATCCAAGGCTCATTTGGACCGCACCACCAAAGGAAATAGTGGGAATTGAACGTTAACCACTGAAAACTAATTTCTTTTTGCAAGCTTCAAGAGAATTAAGTTAAGTCGGAACATATTCCTGTGTCCTTTACAAGAAAAGAAAGTGGTTTTTATATTCAGAATTGTTTTCACTCCTTTGGAGAGTGAGATGGAAGTTTAGTTGGCCTCATATGTTGGCTCAAAAATCCGAACTTCAAGGCTATTTACTGCAAGTGGTTTCAATAATTTCACCCGAAAAAATAAAAATAAAAAATAATTTAAAAAAATAAAAAAAGATTGAAAAAGCTGAGTTGTGGAGTTGGTTTCCCAGAGATTTGGTTTGGTAGACAGTGGGCTAGAGTGCTAACGGCCATGCAATACAGGAGCAGGCCCTTCATTTCATGGTAGTCCTTCGCTTCAGCCTACAGAAACAGTAGACTGCCTTCTGTGGTAGCCCCAAAATTCACATCCATTTCTCTAGTTTCGAAGGTGACATTTTTGTGTAAGGGAGAGATTCAAGCAACTCCAGCTAAATAAGAAAAATAAAATAAAATAAAAATAAAATAATAAAATAATAAAAAAAGCCTTCATAAAATGCTTCTTATATTCTGTAGTCCAAAATGACAGGGACTTGTTGAGGCCTTTGAAATTGGAGTGTGAACTTCAGTGAGGGGTGCAGTTTGCCTGTTGTCTTTATCCTGTAATTTTGGCAAACATCTTTGGTAATTGTTACATGATTATTTTGAGCGGCAGCCATTTGATTTTGCTTTTTTTTTTTTTTGGCAAATTTGCAGGCGATATTTTTTTCTAATCACATTCAAGAGCAGCTGGATGTGATGCTTGTTATGGAGCAATAATGCCTAATTCTTTTTCTTATTTTCTGGCATAGGTTGCAATGTATAAGAGATTATATGAAAATGAGCGTAAATCTCGTGCTTTGGCACTATTCTTTGTGCGTCTTCATTGATCCTAAATGACAATCCATTTCTGTGCAGGTTTTGTTTCATGATCCCAAGCACAAGAAAATTTATGCAACTGAAGGTCTAATGACTGAGATTTGCTAGGTGCACATGCAGGTATAAGGCAACTAATCTTAAACTTTTTAACTCTTTTTATTATTTATTTAATGGACAGATGTTGTCATTTGATGCCCATCAGAAATGAACTAATTTTTATATATATTTCAAAGTAGATGCTTGGGCTGCATTTTGGTAGTATTCTTCTTCTGTTGATAAAATTAAAAAATAAAAATAAAAATTTACTCGGTTTCTATGATGTAAGTCTTTTTAGGAACTTTGATTTATTGCAATATGTTATAGCATGTAGTTTGTGCTTCTCAATTCATCATACTAGTTTCACAACTTGAAATAAGTTTGCATGAATTTCTTATTCCTTAATTCAAAATCATGAGGGTCTAATAGACGACAAATAATGACCTTTTCTTATTGCCTAAAGTTCATGAATGCCTACATCTACATGTTTACTAGTTTTTCTTTTGAAAATTTGTTAATTTGGATTTCATCTCTGATCAATCCTAGGTGTAATATATTAGCCCAAAAGTCTGTCTGGATGTACTTTAGAATGAGAATTGAAGAGAATGAGGTATGACCCATGTGCAATATGCTTGAGAAATATTAAGACAATTTAGCATGAGTCACTTCATTTTGTATTATTTTATTATTATTATTATTTATTATTATTATTATTTTCCTTTTGAGTTTGATGTAGTGGGATTCCATAGCACTTTCTATTTCATGTCGATGTTCAAATGCCCGGCCTTGACACTGGCAACGCTGGAAAAGTTAAGAAGAGGTTTTCTATAGCATGGTAAGGAAGAGAAGAAGAAATTTCATTTGGTCGATTGGAAGGAGGTGTGTAAGCACGTACAAGAAGGCGGGGCTAGTATAAAAGACCTTAAGAGTATGAATTGGGCCCTTTTAGGCAAATGGACTTGAAGACTGGGGACGGAGGACGGGACCCTCTGGAATACGTTAGTCAAGAAAAAGTATGGGTGTTTAGAGGGGAGTTGGTGGACTAAGGACTTATCCAACTACAGAGCTTCGGCGTTATGGAAAGGGGTGCCATCCATTGAAGTTAGGAATATCGACTCTCATCCTGAACTCTCGATCTGCTCGATCGATGTCTTGTCCGAGTTATTGGAGTACCACGTCATCGACCTCCTCGTTGATGGATCTCCCTCTCCTTCGGTTCATTGTCGGTAGTATCCCACGATCAGTGCGATTACGAGTTCCCACACCTGTTGGTGGCAGGTCACCGCCATGAACATGGAGTGGCCCTAGGGCCTTCGTCAAGTGATCGATGACAGCCTGCAGCCCTTGCATGACTTGCCGATTCTCTCGTTGTGCTGCTACGAAAGTCGCCGCCGTTGAAGGCAAATTTCCCGGAGCACCATCCATGGGATTGTTGCCCAACCCATCGCTAGAAGCCATAGATTCGAGGAGAAAGACTAGCTCTAATACCAAACTAGTGCATGGGAGGACGTGTTGAGGTTGAGCATCGTCTTCCTCGGGGGATAACTATTCTGAATCCACAGAACTTCACTGGACTCCTCACAAAGATACATCGAATCCACAAGGAAAATAAGAAAATAGAATAATTTTTAGAAATTCGTAATAAATTGATTGATAATTACAACGAGCTTACAACCTTCTTAAATAATGACATGAAATATAGGAAGAAGTTTCAAAATTAAACTACAACTAAAACTAGTAGAAATCGTGACTTACTATAAATAGTAAGCTTACTATTTATAGACGGTCTTTGACGATTTGATTCCCCTATCAACAGTTTTGGTATTGCTGGAATAATACATGCTCATAATCATTAGGAAGGAATTAAGATCGAAGAAGGCGTCTCATTTGTGGCCATGATGACATGGGCGCCTTATTTTGTCGGGCTCGTGAGAGTTGTAAATGCTCCCACCATGCAGAAGCACAGAATTTTAATTTAAACGCTACTAATTTCACCTTTTTATACTTTGACACGTTCATATAATCAAAATATATTTCTAGTTCAGCTAACCAGTCGAGCAAATCTTCTATGCATAATAAACCGTTAAAATTAGAAAGTTCGGCTTTGTCTCGATAGTCTCTTCTAGCATGATTTAGATGATTGCCTTCATGGATTGGTCGTCGGGCAAAGCCTTCATTAAGGTCTTCGTCTCTTAAGCTCGAATCACCTGGTGTAGCCTTACGATTTATCACTGGTAGTGCTCTATGGAAATCGGGTTATGCCTTACAGCAACCACAGGCGGTGGTGCATCATCTAGGGTTCAGGACAGAAGTAACGCATCTGCAAGACGGTCGAGTGTTGCATACAACCCTTGCACGGTCAACTGACTATCCTGGTAGCACGGTCAACTGACTATCCTGGTAGAAAGTTTAACCTTTTCCTTTCTGTTAAGATTTCAAATTCATTTTTGGATAGGAGATAGAGAAGACCGGATAATCTGGTCTCATCCTATCTCCTTCATTTCCTATAAAAAGGGATGGGCTTTTCTCTCGTAAAGTGCAATCAATCATAAGAAATACTGAGAGTATACAGAAAGATATAGTGTGCACAGTAATCTGTCCATTTTGGCTTGTCCTTGGGATGATCTAATTCATAGATCGTGATCCGAGGCCACCTTTACCGTAGGATCGGAGGTGTGAATAGATCCATCTACTCCAATAGTAGATAGGCGGGCCGTTGGAGCGTTAATCTTATGCTTTTTGCGGGTTCCAAAACTCGTGTAAACCGTCAAATCTTGAGGGCTCACCTTCCGTGCTTCCCTACAGTGGTATCAGAGTGTTCAACGACGGATCTTCGATTATTTTCATCTAAAAGGTAAGTGACCCTTTTTTTTTTTTTTTTTTGCTTGGATTCCTAATCATGGCTTTCGAATGGTATGTGCATGTGTTATATTTGGACTGCTGTGGACAATACCCACTACCACGACCTGTCAATATCGATAATCTGGATTCCATTTTTTAAAAAAAATTTAAAAATTTTTTTTATCAAATTAGCTTGGCATGCATGTTTTGTGACCATGGCTGTCAGTTTGTAGCCCATAACGTGGATGGGCCATATACAAAATTGAATAGATATTGTGAATGACACCTTGGTATCATCCGCATGGGCCATGTACAAAATTGAATAGAAATTGTGGAATTATGTTTATTATTAGCCGTTCATTTTGTACATGGGTCCCATGATCATTTTGTCCCTTCAACATCCATGTATATAATCCACCATATTTTATTCTTAGCCACTCACCATACGTCCATCGTGACCTACACAACTAAATCAGGAGACATACCCATCAATATAGCTGCTGGTGATGTATCTCATCACAACAAGCTATTGGTGACGTATCTCATCAATATAGCTGCTGGTGACGTATCTCATCACAACTAGCTACTAGTGACGTATGTCATCAATATAGCTGCTGGTGACGTATCTCACCATACGTGCCAATAGATTGTTGTATTGACTTGTAACGCACCCAGCCATATAGCTGATGTACACGTGGGAAGCTGCTTGGCTGGTGTACATCATACCAGCTATATAGCTGCTGTACACGTGGGAAGCTGATTGGCTGCTACGCATCATACCAGCTATATAGTTGTTGTACACGTGGGAAGCTGATTGGCTGATGTACATCATACCAGCTATATAGCTGTTGTACACGTGAGTCTGATAACGAGGTATGTCTTATATCCAAACCGTCCTTCCATCTGGCGAGCTCGGATTTAGGCTTGAGAAGATAAATAAGACAGATATAATTATCAAATGGACCATACTATAATATGTAGTGGGGATTGAACGTCTACCCTGGAAACCTCTATAATGAGGGTCAACTTGAAGTCTGTGTTCTAAATCCACGGTGTCCATCCGTTTTTCCAGAACTATAAGTGACTTCCAGAGATAAGAGAGAGGGAATGGCTTCATGGGTTGTGCCACCTCTCTCTCTAATCTCAGCCGTTGATACTTTCTCTCTGCAATCTCAACCGTTGATACTTCTAGAGATAAGAGAGAGGGAATGAATTTATGGCTTCTCGTGGGATAGATCCAGACCGTCTATCAAGATGCAAACAAATCAGGGTAGTCACCTCATATGGTGGGCCATGAGTACACGAAAGATCTCTAATCCGATGGTTAAGATCTCGTGAAACAAGTATGTCAATTTTTGGGCTAAAGCACATCAATAGAATGGCCCATTACTTGAGAAACTGAGTGGATTTCACATGTATATCATGTGGGCTCATGTAACTTAGGCAAGTACAGACAAGTGAAGTCCTGTGTGCAGTGGATGCATGTATGCTTGTGTTATATATGGACCTTGGGATTGGCATACTGCTTAGGTTTTCAGTTTTGTGCAAGTGGGCCCATTTTTCAATGATCTAGGCCGTTGAGATTGTTAGTCTCACTATCGATCGCCCCTGAAATAAATATATCCTAGATTGAATAATCCTATCATCTAATAAAATGAAGGGATTAGATTCTTACATCAACTGGATTATTGACATATGGGATATACAAAGTGGGGCCCATGATATCAACTGTTGGATCAATAAACTTTGGTCCAGTTGCCCACATGGAGTAACCCAAAACTCTACAGCTTTCTTGCAAGTAATATGTATATTTCTCTCTCTCTTTTTTTTTTTTTTGACTTGTACATATATATGCATGTGAATGTGATTTCCTTATATCATTCTATTCACTAGTGATCCAAAGATCATTAGTGATGAAACGATCATCAACCATGATGATCAATGTTGATGAAAGGATCCATCATCAACAATGATCATTAATGGTAATGATCGAATCCATCACTAATGGTCATAATCACAGGTGATGATTGAACTCTCTTTATGGCTATGCACTTCAATTTTATTTTTTTAGTAATCTGATTATAATGATTATATGTGTGATATAATTAGGCCTGATGTGATCAGATCTAAGCCATTTTTTTCGTTGGAATATAGAAAATTAGTGTTAGAATGCTCCCTACACATATAAATAGGTTGTGCATAACCTGAGTGAGAGTTAATTCTCCTCCACAAAATGATGCGTGCAACTAAAAATGGAAGGTTGCACGTTATACAAATTTATTCTTATAAAAGCATTGAACTCATCTTAAATAGAGAACTTGATTGATCTACACCACCCATTCGGGTATGTGGACTTTCAAATCTCATTAAAATGTGTTGACTATTATTCTTTGAAAATTTGTATAACACGTTAGATCATAGCTAAGTAGTGATACTTATGCAATGTAGAGATGGCCACCAAAGCGTTGATCGTTGAATAGCTGAAAGGACAACATTTCGACGGTAACAACTATGAAGACTGGTCCCGCGTGGTGCGAAGCCTTCTGTACGAGGACGACATATCGTACACATTCGATGAGGTTCAAGAGGAACCCATACTGGTTGAAAACGAAAATTTAGAAGAACATACGGCTGCAATGACCTGCTACAATAAGTAGCGTAAACAAAATCGTTCAGCCCGTAATGTCCTTATTAGCACTGCACAAAGAACTCATACCTATGTATGAAGTGCATAACACCACTAAGGGAATCTAGAAAGCACTGACAAATACCTATGCGCAGAAGTCTGATGCGAGAGTTCGGGCAATGGAATCTAGAAAGCACTTTAATAGAGTCTCATCCAAGTTCATTCCTAAGACCTCATATGAGTTATGGTCTGGGAGGATTCCTTCTCTAGCCAACCTACGCCCTTGGGGATCTTTGGGATATGGTTTGCTACTTACTCCGCATAGAGGTAAACTTGATAGTAAAACTATTGAATGCATGTTCATAATGTACCCTATGCATTCAAAGGCATACGTTCTAGTTTATAAGGACCATAGACGATTGATTGAGATAGAATCCCAGGACGTGACCTTCATTGAAGATAGATACCCGAGCCGAATGTAGCAAAATGTTCCAATAGAACTTTTTTAAATACCCGATGTATCTCAGGAGAGTGGGAGTTCTGCTTCTTAAAATGATGACGCTCCTATAGTTCGTCAGGACAGTGGGAGGACATCTCAGCAGGCTCCTGAGTTATGTCGAAGCGAAAGAGGATTGATTCCCCGAAGATACTTCGATATTGAGGGGCAAACATTCTCTTACGTTGCGGTTGATGATGATGAACCTGATTCGTATCAGGATGCATTGTTGTCTTCTAACTCGGCCGATTGGGGGAATGCTATGGACGAAGAGATCGCTTCCATGGAGAAGAATAAAGTCTGGGAACTTGTTGATCTGTCTTCCAATCGCAAAGCCTTAAGTAATAAATGGGTACTAAAGATAAAAAGAAAGGCAAATGAAACAGTGGACAAGTACAAAACACAATTAGTTGCTAAAAGTTTTACACAAAAAGAAGGCATTGATTACGAGGAGACTTTTCACCTGTTGCAAAGTTCTCCTCAATCCGCGTAATCTTGTCCATTGTCGCAAGTTTAAATTTAGAGTTATATCAGATCAAGGTATCCCGTATCGGTATCGGTTGGCGTAACGGTGCCCACCGATACAGATACGGATACGGGGGTGTATCGGCGTTACGGGGGCGTAACGGGCCGTAACGGTGCAATTTTTTTTTTTAGCCAAAAAAATATGAAAAAATATGGATTAAATCCGGAATATTCTAAGCATTCCAAATATGCATTCATTTATAAATTGGAACATGTTTATGGTGGTGTAACGGTCCACTCTTTGGTGAGAAGTCAGATCGGATCAAGTCGATGAATTTATGAACCAGACAACTGGTATTGGCTATAGATATTTTATATTTAATTATTTTACTATATAATATCAATATGAATTAATTAGAATGAATCTAATACCAAAATATCTCATATTTGTAGGTTTGGTGTATTACATACCTTGTGACTTGTGTACATTATATTTCAACATACACTCTAGGGACTTTTATGTCCAATTATATAATTCATATATCTAACAAATTAATATAATTTTTCCCAATAAATCTTAAGAAACAATTTGAAATTATATTCAAGTAAATAGTGTTGTTGATTTAGAACTGATTTGGTGGACCATTTGATGCCCTAAATCAATGTTAAATTCATGCAATCTATTGACACTTATCTCACTAATGGATTGGTGGATATTTATTGAACAGTGATAAATGAAAAATATCAAATGATCATATTTTAAAAAACAAGTGTTTGCAAATTACGGTGAGAATCATTTAAACAATTTAATTTTGGAATTGTGACTTGGCAACAATAGTGCCATAATTTAATGTATTAATTTTGACTTAATGTATGCCTCATGGACAATTTTTACAGCCATGTACATAGGGCCCACCATGATGTATGTATTGTATATCAATGACATCCATCTGTTTTAAGGCATGGTCCAAAAATAAGGTGGATCCAGATCTAAGGTGGACCACTAGTGGATGAGGCCTTGAAATTGGGGTCCACCTTGATGTATTTGTATATTAGTGCCGTCAATCTATTTTGCCAACTCATTTTAAAGCATGATCCAAAAAATCAAGTAGATTTAAATCTTAGGTGGACCACTAGTGAATGACGCACTGAACATAGGACCCACCTTGATGCATTTGTTGTATATCCATGCTCTCCATCCTTTTTGCCAACTCATGGTCCAAAAAATGAGGCAAATCCAAATCTTTGGTGGACCACACAATAGGGATTGAATCCCACAATTAAAACTTATATTATTATTATTATTATTATTTATTAATATTATTTTTTAAGATTCAAACTTGTGTTTTCCTTGATCCATGCCCATGAAACCTTGTCAACAGTTTCAATGGTAAATAAACATTACAGTGGGTCATAATAGGTTTTTAACGGTGGGCATTCAATCCTACTGTGCGGTCCACTTGAGATTCGAATCTACTTCGTTTTAGAGACCATGCCTTGAAATGATCAAGAAAAACTGATGGGTGGCATGGATATATAATATAACACATAAATCAAGGTGGACCACATGCACAAAAACAATGCAAGTGCACGGTGGACATTCAATCCTACTGTGCGGTCCACTTGAGATCTGAATCTGCTTCCTTTTAGGGATTATGCCTTGAAATGATCAGGAAAAACTGATGGATGGCATGGATATATAATACAACACATAAATCAAGGTGGGCCGCATGCACTAAAATAATGCAAGTGCACTAAGCGGCATACATTGTAGACTACCAATAAAATAAGGTATGTGGCTGTAAAACAGCCACGCAGGGCGCGCGGATTAGCTACCTACAGGTTTGAGTAGCGAGACACGTTACTGAAGTGACGTTACCAAGTTCCGTGGCCCCCACCATAATGTATATTTTATATCCACACCTTCCATCCATTTGTAGAGATCATTTTAGGGTAATATCCAAAGAATGAGTTAAATCCAAAGCTCCAGTGGACCCCAACACAGAAAACTGTGGGGACAGTGACGCCCACCATTAAAAACTTCTAAAGGCCACGAAATTTTTAGATCAAGCTGATATCTGTGTTTTACCTTATTTCATGTCTTTTTTAACTTTTGAACGGGTTGGATTTCAAATAAAAATTATGGTGGGCCTTAAGATAGTTTCAACGGTGGGAATCACTCTCCACACTGTTTTCTGTGGTGGGGTCCACTACATCTTTTTATCTGCCTCAATTCTTTGGCTCATGCCCTAAATAATATCTCAAAATGGATGGACGGTGTGGATACTACACATACATCATAGTGGGGCCCACATAACTTGGTGACGTCACTTCAGTAGCCGACTCGCTACTAACCTGTCAGTATCTAACCCGCGTCCGGCCACACCCCATTCATGTTTTTTTTTGAGACTCATGAGAGGGAGAGAGAAATGAGAGGGAAAAATAAAAATAAAAAAAAAAAACGAGAAGGAAAGAAAGAGAAAACGAGAGAAGGAGAAAACGAGAGGGAAAAAGAAAGAGGGTGGAGACGGAGTTGCACCTGAGGGAAAAGAAGAAGAAGAAGCAAGAGGAGGAGTCAAGCCTACACGGAGGAGCTGCATCAGAAGCCGTGATGAATTCAAAAGATCAGCGTTTGAGAAGAAGAAGAAGAATAAGAGGAAGAAGAAGAAGAAGAAGAAGAAGAAGAGGTTAGTTTTTTATTTTTTTTTTGCGTTTTTTCTTTTCTTTTTTGGTTTTTTCTTTTCTTTTCTTTCCCTTTTTTTTTTGTTTTTTTTGTTTTTTGTTTTTTCTATTAGGGTTACTGCCCGTAACAACTGTTACGGGCTCGTAACGGCCGTTATGCCTTGTAACGGCCGTTACGGCCCCGTAACGGCCGTTTCGGTTCCGTTTTCTGCACCTCTCCGTTTCACCAGATCGCGTAATCTGACGCTGTTATCAGATTACGTATCGGCCGGTTACTAAACGTAACCGATTTGGGACACCCTGTATCAGATGGATGTAAAGACTGCATTCTTAAATTGTGACTTGGACGAAGAGATATACATGTAACAGCCCATGGGTTATGTGGACAAAAAGCATCTAAAGAAAGTCTGCTAGTTGTTGAAATCTATCTATGGGCTGAAGCAATCTTCAAGACATGAGGTTCCACTTAGCCATCACCACTTTTGGATTCACGATGAGTGAAGAAGATCATTGTGTATACATGAAACGGTCTGGAAGATCCTTTTCGATACTATCTCTATATGTAGACGATATCCTGCTAGCTGGTAATGACATGCAATTATTGATATTGACTAAAAATTGGCTATTCTCGAACTTTGAGATATAAGACCTCGATGAAGCTAACTTTATTCTTGGGGTAAAAATCATCAAGGATCGCCCTAAAAATTTTTTAGGCTTATCTCAAGCCACCTATATATAAAAGATCTTATAGCGGTTCAAGATGAAAAATTCAGAAGTTGTTGAAACTCCTATGGATAAAGCTACTAAGCTAGATAGAAAATCGTGTCCCCAGACTGAAGCCGAGAAATTAGATGTCCTTAGTACCTTATGCAAGCACAGTAGGGAGCTTAATGTATGTTATGCTTTGCACCAGACTGGATATTAGCTATGCAGTTGACATAGTCAGCCGTTATCAGAGTAACCCGGGACAGTCTCATTAGTAAGCCGTCAAACGTATATTCTGATGCTGCTTGGGGTAATGACGCCGACGAGGGATAATCTACTTCAGGATATGTATTCTTACTCGGAGGAAGAGCTATCTCATGGTCGAGTAAAAAACAGACATCCACAGCTCTTTCATCTATGAAAGCCGAGTACATTGCATGTTGTGCTGCAGTTCAGGAGTGTGTATGGGTTCGCAAATTTCTATTGAGTCTGGGTGTTGTACCGAGTGTTCGTCAGCCTATATCGCTGAAGATAGACAATACTTCTGCCATTGACTTGGCAAAGAACCCTAAACACCACCAGAAGTCTAAGCACATTGAGATCAAGTATCATTACGTCCGTGATCAAGTGAGAGATAAGAAGGTCGCCCTCAGCTACATTCTTACTAAGGAGATGATGGTTGATCCTATGAAGAAACCTATGGCTAGAGATCTATTTCAGGTTCACGTTAGGCAGATGGGATTGAGCAAAGCTTGAGTGATGTACTTGTTTTGTAGTATATTTGATCTTTTATTAATGAAAAACATATTCCATTTATTTAGTATTGAACATTAATATAAACTAGGTAAGTAGATCATCAACATTTACCTTGAGATCATGTAGGATTTCTATTTTTTGTCGCTAGGCCGGTCACCCACTCACATGGGTTGACCAACCTTGAATGTACAAGAAAGGTACATTCGGGGTCATGTTTATACATTGAGGTATGAACTTCTCTTTATTGTGAATAATAAAGGATGAGGATATGAGTGAGTTGTATCCGCCTAGAATCTTTTAAGATTGAAGATGAGACTGATAAAGTCGAATAACATAATCGCACCATTTATTTTTCATGCAATTAATGTTATGGCCTGAATTTATAGTCAGGTGAGGTTATGAGATGAGTCGTACCTCATGTAGAATGACATGTGTATTGTAGACCCGACATTCACCTAGTATTGTCTACTTTACGATGTGGATTGTATCCATGTGCTGAGACCTTTTTACCTATAGATTGCTTTGATTCAATCCAATCATTGCAAAGTGCGAGTAACCAGCTCCGTAGGTGACTCTTTGTATCCTTAGCTACCATCGTCTTGTGTATATGAGGATGAGATTGAGTGTCATTACTTTAGTGTACTATAGAAAGGTCCTTGATTGGCCAAACTTAGTTACGCTAGGAAAGTGGCTTGATTAATTCCAAATTACACATTTGCGTGGGGAAGATCCCGTGACAGCTACACCAAGTTTCTGGAACTATAAATACGCACTTGAAGATTTATCCGCTGGCAGTATCGAGTTATTTTTATTAGACTTCTGCAAATAATATTTTTCTTAAAAAGCATAAATATATACGTATTGCTTTAAATTGGTTTTACTCAAAGTTTGTGAAAAATTAACTTTTCAAAATAACTCGATAAGTTGGATAAGTGCATATGTTGGCTGAGTACTCCAGATCGGGAGTTAACTCCATCCGGTGTGGTCATGCGGATGAGGACATGCATTGCAAAGCTTGGGTTATTGAGTACTTGTTAGGTGGTCACTTAGTACTTAAGCACCTGTGAGAAAATTACAGTGATCTAGCTGGTCCCACACCTCTGATTCTTTTGATCGCGATATTTGGTCTTTGATTGTTATTTGGCGAGTTAGATGGACAAATTTTTGTGTTTATCTCACAATGTGATTGAGTGGGAGATGTTGGACGTAGGCCAGTGGGGCCCACTGGTGAGCAATCACTAGTGGGTGGGTCCCATATGTTTAGGCTTCTTCCGGCCTTTTCTTTTCTGTTGAGATTTCAAATTCATTTTTGAATTTGATTTTGGATAGGAGATAAGGAGAAGACCGGATAATCTGATCTCATCCCATCTCCTTCCTTTCCTATAAAAAGGGATGGGCTTTTCTCTTGTAAAGTGCAATCAATTATAAGAAATACCGATAGTATACAGAAAGATATAGTGTGCACAGTAATCTGTCCATTTTGGTTTGTCCTTGGGACAATCTAATCCATAGATCGTGATCCGGGGCCACCTATACCGTAGGATTAGAGGTGTGAATAGATCCATTTGCTCCAGTAGTAGATAGGCGGGCTGTTGGAGCGTTAATCTTCTGCTTTGTGAGGGTTTCAAAACTCGTGTAGACTGTCAGATTTTGAGGGCTCACCTTCCGCACTTCCCTACATGTCCGTCATGGTTAGCCTCGGGAAGGTTTCAACGGCGTGTGCCTCATATCCAGACGTTAGCTGGCAAAAGCCCGGCATAGCTTTTGATTCTCAAACATATAATGATGTACAGAACTTATGCAGATGGTTCACGGCACTGCCCTAAGAGTCAGGCCCATCCAAATCATGTGGGTCACTATTTAAATTTAGAAGGTTAAGTTGTTAATTTCTATAGCATGGCCCACATAAATAACAAGGTGGACCCTACACAAGTATAAGGCTTTGAATAAGCAAGTGAATAGATGAATAGAAAAGTTGAATATTTGATGAATGACTTAAAAAAAAAAAAAAGAAGAAGGTAAAATCAAATAGAATATCATACATACCAGTAAAAATTTGACAAGACTGATTATAGAAAATAAAAAAATAAAAATAAAAATAAAAAATCAGCTTTCTTTTAAGTGCTTCACCAGCATCTCAAATAGAGAGACTGGTAATACGAGTCTTTCCTCCAACCATCAGATTATACATTGGCCATGAAAAACATGTGAGCAAGGCATAGGCAATATCCCAACCCCTCCCAAGAATTCATCTTGATATATTACACACTTACTAGCATCGGATTCTAAGCCCATCCCCTCCAATGCTTCAATGGAAGATCCTGATACAGGGACCGCAGGGGACCACGTCAAAATCCTAGCCATTGAATCTGCATCTCCATCATCTTGCACCAACGACAATGTCACAATATTAATCTCCATGGCCATATGTAACTCCTTACAAGCTTTCATGGCCCGCTCTACCATATCACTAGCACCAATGGCTAAGCTCTGTGTAGAGAATTCACGGGCCATTGGATGAACATTGAAGTACGACATAATATATTGGAAACATATGGTGGATCTATTACGTTGAGTGTATCGATGAAGCTTGTCTGAGAATATATGCATTTTCTTAGATGCCTTTGAATCCTCGATTTTGTATATGTATCCATGGGAGGTGGCCGTGAGCTGCTAGACTGCTCGTTCAAGGTGATTTCGATGAGGAGAGAAGGTTCTTTGTTTTCAGGCACTCGTTTGAGAGAGGCACGCATGTTGAACTAAGCAGCGGCTCTGGGTATTGGCGTTGGAGAGAAGCTTCCCCACCCAATGACATGGCTGCTTCTGTAGTAAGAGAAAGAAAAGAAGAGAAGGAAAAAAAGATGTGAGAAGTGTTTGAAGATTAGTGATAGAAGAGTTGTTATATTGAATTATTTATATAAAGAAAGAAGCTGAAGTTTGTAATTCGTAACTTCATTCTTCAGATAATGGTATTTAGAAGGTTTGCATGTAGCAACTTTGGATGCAGCTTCAGTGGATAAGATCCACCAACCTGCATGTTAGGCCCACTTGATATATGTGTCTTATATCTACACCGTCAAGCTGTTCCGTAAGCTTAATTATTTTAGGTTTGATCCCAAAAATGCAGGAGATCCTTAAATATCGTGGACCACAACACAAGAAACATTGGTGATCGAACACTTACCATTAAAACCCACTGCCGCCCACGTAATGTTTATTTTCGATCCGTGCTGTTGATAAGGTTATGCATATCTGGATGAAGCGAAAACACAAATATCAGCTTGAATGGTGTGGTCCATCTGAGATTTGGATCTGTTGTATTTTTTTGTATTGTTTCATAAAATGATCCGGAGAAAAGAATGAACGGCATGGATATGATACAAATACATCAAGGTAGCCCCAAAGTCGGGGTTCACCGAAGCCGCGTCCTGAAATGTCTAATTCCCCGTCCCACGTGGTGACATTGCGCTCTTATGTGTTTAGAAACTGACATCTTTTCCTTATCCTACTGTGAGTCTATTAGTACCTCTATTTCCTGGAAGAAGATTTAGGATACTCAACTGCGGAGAGCTTAACACACGAGCCGTTAAAAAATGGAAGCGGATTGCGTAGTGAGTAACTCACTACTCTCATCGTACTGATTAAACTTTGTGAGGTCTACCATGATTTATGTATTTTATCCGATCTGTCCATTCATTTTAACAGATAATTGTATGGCTTGAGATCGAAAATAAAGCATGTAAAATCTTCAAATGGACCACACCATATGAAACAGTTGATTTGAACATCTACCATTGAAAAATTCTTGAGGGCCACAAAAGTTTTGGATCAAGATTATATTAGTTTTTTCCCTTCATCCATGTCTGTATGATCTTATGAACAGGTTGGATGACAAATAAACATCACTCTGGGACCTAGCAAGGTTTCAACAGTGGAAATCATTATCCCCACTGTTTCCTGTGGTATGATCCACTTGAGGGGTCCTACCCACCTCCATGATTCCAAGGTCTCGCCTAATCCGCTTCAAAAAATATCGGTGATTGAATGTCTATCATTGAAAACTTCCTGGGGCGTATTATAATGTTTATATGCCTTCAATGATATAATCTATTTCACATGCATTTTTGCAACGTGGCCCCTCTCTAATAAGGGTAGGAACATGCCCTGTGAAATTAATAAGAGGAAAGTTTGATACTCTGATTAGTGATGGCTGATGATACACATGTACTAAGGGCTTTCACATATGGATATGCAACTTGAATTAACACGTTCAAAATATGATTTCCTGACCGTCTAATTGGTCAATATATAATTATTTGTTTAAATGAAAAATGCCAACGGCTTAATAGAATAATGAAATGCCCTGAGGCTTACAGTGATGTTGATGGGCTCATAGATCTGAGGTTATGATTAACACATCTACCGGGATGAAGGGATCACAACAAATATCATCCTGATCCAAATCTTCTATGAAAATATTAAGGTTTCAATGTTGAGTGTCCATCTCTTACTGTGTCTTCTGGTGGGGTCCACTTAATCTTCGATCTGTTTCCGTTTTAAAATCTCATTGTAACATGAGTCGGTGAAACTAATGGATGGAGTGGATTTCACCCTGACATTGAGATGAGTCTCACGGAACTTTTGTGTCAGGGAAACTCCCATACCAGGTGTTACATCGTCACTTGGATATTCTTGTTTACCTTTCTGTTGGCATATGCTCTCTCTTTGATGGGGGGGCGAGAACGCGATTTCCAGGAAAGCCTTACTCGCTTAGTTCTGCCGCAAGGATGTTTGGGTGGGGCCCACTGTAATGTATGTGAGAAATCCATTCGAAATCCATTCTGTCCATCCATTTTTCTAGCTAATTTTAGGACATTCCACCAAAATGAGATGGATAAAAAATTAGAGTCGCACGAGAGAGAATTGGTAAAAGAAATTTCTACCGTTGAAACCTCCCTGAGCTCCACCTTGATGTTTATATGATATCCAAACCGTTTATAAGGTCATTCTCAATGGGATGAAGTGAAAACATTGAAAAGATAGCCTGGTATAAAACTTTTATGGCCATAAGAATGCTTCAACGGTTCTCACTGAATTATCATTGTTTCCTCTCGTGTGGCCCAATTAAGTATTGGATACACTTCATTTTTGTTCGTACATCCTAAAATGATCTCAGAAAACGGATGGATGGAGTGGATTTCTAAAAAAACATATAGTTGGACCCCACCCAGCGTCCTTGTGCAGCAACTTACTATGAAAGGCTTTAGCAGGAAATCCGCGTCCGATCAAGTGGTGTTGCCCACGCCACTGCTGGGGTGAGGTGGGATGGTGATGTCTCGGGTACTGTTGTGAATGGGTTAGATGGCATATAAACATCAGCGTGATCCCATAAAGGCTTTAATGGTAGGTGTTTCTCTCTCTACTGTTTTCTGTGGTGTGATCTACTTACATCTTTAATCTCGCTCATTTTTGGTATATCTTGCTATCATGAGCTTGTTAAACGGATGGACAGAGTGGATTTCACGTGGACATGACAGTGGGCTCCATGGATCTTTGTGTTTCTTAAATTCCTTGGAAACTCGCGTTAATGTAGATGCACTTGCGATGCATTGCGGAATTGTAAACGCGTGAGGACTTGAAAACACCATGCCTATAAATAAAGAAGACGTGCCGAGCCTTTCTTCCTAATAAGTATTTAATCTCTTTCTCTTCAGCATCCAATTTCTCTTTCGCATCTTTTTCTCAACTCATAAATTCAGGTGAGTACACAACACCAACCATGTCCATTGTTCAAGAAGACTCGGTCACACCACCAATCATTTCCATCGTTCAAGAAGACTCGGTCACACCACCAACCATGTCCGTCGTTTAAGAAGACTCGGTCACACCATCCCATGCTGAATTCGACCCTTCCACCACCGTTGAAGATGACTCGGACACGTCCTCCTACGATGAATTTGATTTCTCCATGTCATACAGGGTCAGCTCCCGTTTTCATTCGCACAGGGTCCGCTCCTGTTTTCATTCGCAAAGTGTCTGTGGAAAATTGGATGAAATAGTATCTGAAGCCCAAGTGCCCACACTATCCATACAAATTCAGTTGAAAGAATACTGTAGACGGTTAGATGAACGAGGACATCGATCAGAGCCCACTAGTGAATAGACAGAAGTTCGTTGGGTGGTTGAGACATTCTCAGACGATCTTCACTATTTCTTCACTACAAGAAAAGCGGCCTAAGCCGACCGATGGCCCAACCCTTTACTCGCGGCCAGTTTTACCGGCTGCGGGCAAAGGCTACGCCCTATAAAATCAAAAAAAAAAAAGAAGCCCTAATCTATTTGAGCGCCGACTCCCTCCCTCTCGCTCTCCCTCTCCCTCTCTCTCTTGCGTTCTCTCCCTCCCTCTCTCTGCCTCTCCCTCTCCCTCTCTCGCTCTCTCTTCTCCTCCCTCTCCCTCTCTCTCTCCTCTCCCTCTCTCTCTCCTCTCCCTCTCCCTCTCTCCCTCTCCCTCTCCCCCTCTCCCTCTCCCTCTCCCTCTACCTCTGCCTCTCCCTCTCGCTCTCCACTCGCTCCCCTCGACTCTCACTCTCCCTATCTATCTCTCTCTCAAAACCCTATTCCTCTCTCTCTCTCTCTCTCTCTCTCTCTCTCTCTCTCTCTCTCTCTCTCTCTCCTCGGCCCTCTGCTGTAGTTCGGTCATCTGCTGCTTGTGGATCTCGGATTCTCATCCATCTCAAGTATGCTTTGTCGAATACAAATCCCTAATTAGGGATTTGCGTTGTCAAATCCATTTTTAGGGATTTGCATTGTCGATTTCCCGTCTTTTTTTTCTTCAGCTCATTTATTTCTCATATCAGTTACTGATTTCTTATCTTGTGTTGGGCTGATTTGGCTCCTAGAAAATAGCCCTAATGGAAATGGAATCCAGTAGCAAGGGCTGCTGCACATGTTTGGTTTCTGGGAAATGCTTGAAAATGGATCCTATTTCATGTTTTGGGGCCATTTTCCTTCATAAAAGTTGGGGAGCAAATTTTTGGAGATATCATTGGTCCTATTCTTGAAATGTTTATGTAGCTAGCCTTGAAATCTCGTCAATGATGCTAGATAGTTGCTGTTCATTTTCACTGTTTTTAGCTCAGCCACCAACTCGTAATGAGATATGATAATGCTGAATAAAAAGACAAGATATGATCATGCTGTGAAAATGTAGAAGGAAATGGGAAAGTAAAACTACAACAAGGAAGGTAAAAACCAAAAAGAAAAAAGAAAAAGAAAAAGGAAAAGATAATGAAAAAGGAACAACTGTAGGGAGGAAAAGGGGGCATTAGCTTTGAAAATTCAGATTAACTCCAGTAAAGAAAAACAGTTTCCAAGATCTGAAAATGTGGAAATTCCACCAAAGAAAAAAGAAAAAAGAAAAACCAAAGAGAATGGAATTGGGAGAAAGAAAAGAACTTCCAAGGCTTGAGTTTGGATCAGCCTATTTTTTTGTCCTCATCCTAACACTACCTGGTGCAAATGATGGGCCGAGTAGATGTCACATACACAGCACAGTAGGCTCCACAGAGCTTTTTGCTGCACGGGAACGATACAAGTAGTATGAAATCTGCATCCTAATTTGCTCCTTGTGCAAGAGAACACGATCATAGGCATACATCTACTTGTATGTATTATCTATTTTATATTTGATCATCCACACTGCTAATGGCCCATTTGCATCTGTGGAGCTGTATCACTTAAAGTTTTAAGCTTTGAATTCTTGAAGTTTTAAGCTTAATGCTGAGAAGTTTATGGGAGTAAGACACCATCTGTTTATTGCAGATGCTTACCTGGCCCATTTGTATGTTTGCGTGATGGAGCCCGATTTACTATCACATCCATCTGTTTGGGCCCCTTTTTCACCAACATTTTTTCAACTGAATACCAAATGAAAATAATGAGAACACTTTTGACTGGAATACAATTCATATAATCATTCAGTAAGTAACAGTACAATTGTATGATGGTGGCAATGTATTTCAGATATAAACTTAAATTAGACTCATGCATGTTGAGCTGCCCACAATCTGCCCATGAACAAGTTCATGAGATCCAAGCCATTCATTATCTAGTTCCAAATGAAGTGCATTTTGGAACCTAAAGGATTTAAATCCTTTTGAATCTGATGAATGTGAACCGGTCCTTAGTTTCTTATTTTCTACTAAAATTGTGAGATCTCCCTTATCAGACCACAATTAAACAATAAGATCAAGTTGATGCTGTAGGTTTCTTCAAGGCCCTGATACAGATCAAGGAACCGTCTCTAAAATTAGAGAGGTTATCAAAGAACAGAAGGAAATCACCGTTCAGCTGATCAACTACACAAAGAGTGGTAAGTTGCTAATATCAGTACTTCCAGGTATGATGTCACTATACCATGTCAGTTCCATTATTTATTGCATTAGGAACACAACTTTTACAGTTGCTTGTTATGTTTTCTATAAGATATTTATGAACTAAAGGTTATTTGTGTGTACTATTGACACTCTTTGGGGATAGTTCATTGGATCTATGAGGAGACTGCATTTGCTCCATTAATAAGGAGATATTAGGTTTTACCTTTGATGCTTTTCCATGTGCTTGACCTTTGAAACCTGGGAACTGCAGGGAAAAAGTTTCTATAAATATGCTATTTAATTATATTTCATTTCTTAATATCTGTAACTTGCTTTTTTGTCTCATTTACTTTACTGATGGGAGTAGGTACATGTTTTTCTTAACCTGGGTTTCAATTGTTTCCCTATGGAGTGTAAATAAATTGAGACAGAAACAACCCTGGAAGCATATCAGATTATTAGTTTTTCATTGAGTGGCTTACAGATTTTTTCTGAAAATGTTCCAGACATTAGAAAGGAAAGAATCTTTGAATCTACTGTCTTGTCTCACAAGTTTCTATAATTATGCTATTTAATTATATTTCATTTCTTAATATCTGTAACTTGCTTTTTTGTCTCATTTACTTTACTGATGGGAGTAGGTACATGTTTTTCTTAACTTGGGTTTCAATTGTTTCCCTATGGAGTGTAAATAAATTGAGACAGAAACAATCCTGCTTCTCGTTTCTCAATTGTAATTATATCAGGGATTTTTCGTTTCTCAATTGTAATTCTGTCAATTTCAATTTGGACCTGAAAAAATGGGGCTTTAATGACAATGAGCGTTTGATTGTCATATAATTTCATCCAAGTATTAGGAAAAGCAAAATATTTGTTAAGCTTGATACATTTGTACTTCTTGTAGTGTCTCCTTCAGCATATCTCTTGTAAAAATTGCTACTGATTAGCTGAAAAATAGGATTGCTCTGTCTGGGTAGCCATATGCAATTGGGAGCACATGATTTGTAGAGTTGTGGGAGCACTGGATCATTTCTCTAATTTAAATTTCAGTTTACTCAGTTCATAATTTCTGTGTTCAGATATCCCAAATACCAAAAACATTAGTTAATGCATACAAGAAAGTAGCAAGAACGTAGGAGGAAAAAGTGCACATAATGTCCTAGATCAAAACCTTAAAAAATTAACGAGTCCTTATGATTTCCTTATATGTTCGGCAATCTCTGCACATAATTTGTGAATATCATTAGCCACTGAATGCATATACTTTCACATAAACCAAATGAGAATTCTTCTCTAAAATTGAAAATTTTTTGAGGCATGGAACTCAACAGAAATTAAACTGGAATTCTAAAAACTCAACAAAAATGTTTCAAAGAGAAAAGGCCATTGACAAAATGAAAATGACTCTTATCAAGTGTTTGCCTCACTGTCATCTCATGCACATGCCAGTCCTCCTGACTAAGATAATCCGAAGTCCTTTGATGAACGAACTCCTTCATCCCATGTCCATTATAGGCAGTGTTCGAAATATCGGTATCGCACTTTGTATCGCACCCTTGGGATACAGATACGTATCGGTTATCGCACGGGATATATTGTTTGTATCGCATAGTTTATCGCACTTTTTGGGAAACATTGAGAAAATTGTTGAATTTTTTAATGAAACTTGGCAGATTGTTAAAAAAGCCCTTAATACACACTTTTAAATCATAACATCTCAAAAAAAAAATATATACACATAATAAGTTTCCTTTGTATAGGGTCCTAAGCTATGCGATGTTTAACTGAACTAATGCAACTATATTTAAATTGGATGCATGATATTTATAAATATATCATAGTCATGTATGAAAACACAATCAATTCATTGAAAAGCAAAAGAAGAAGTAAAATTTGAGATATGGATGAATGGTGGGCGTCCCTCTCCCACTATTTTATGTGGTGGGGTCCACTCCAGATATGGTTATGAGTATCTGACTCATTATTTGTCTCATGCCTTAAAAGTATCTAGACAAATGGATGGACGGTGTAGATACAACACATACATCATGGTGGGCCCCACAGAACTTGGTGATGTCAATTCACTAGCAATGTCTGGCTACGCAACATGTCAGTATCCGCATCCGCGGGACGCGGGAGAACTCCCCCAACACTAGCCACAGTCGGTGCTATGTGGGCCCCACATAATGTATTTGTTTCATCCATTCCGTTCATCCATTTTTACGGATCATTTTAGGATTTAATAAAAATAATTATAGGGATATAAATCTCAGGTGGACGACACCACAGGAAAACGATAATGATTGGATATCCACCATTTAAATGCTCCTAAAGCCCATTTATCTTGTTTATTTGACATCCAATCTGTGATTGGATCATAAAGACCCAATGAGGGAAAAAATAAATATCACTTAATCCAAAGCTTTTATGGCTCCCAGAACATTTTTAATGGTCAACGTTCATTCAATATCAAGTTTTACGTAATGTGGTCCAGATTATATTTTGATATACCTCATTTTTTCTCTCATAACATAAAATGATCTATAAAAATAGGTGGACAGAAAAGATGAAACACATACATCATGGTGGGGCCCACAGAGCACCAACCACGAGCCATTGGTTGGTGCCCGTGGGAGTAGCCAATCCGTTTCGCACGCGGATTTCCTGCAAAAGCCTTTCGCAAGAGGTTCTTGCGCTGGGAACCCAGGTGGGCTCCACTGTTATGTTTGTGAGAAATCCTCTCCGTCCGTCCATTTTGTGAGTGCATTTTAGGATACGAGGCCAAAAATGAACCGTATCCAATACTCAAGTGGGGTGAAAACGGGATAATTGAATGTCCACAGTTGAAATATTCATGGGCCAACAAAAGTTTTGAATCATACTAATATTTGTGTTTTTAGTTCATCCCAGTAAGAATGACGTTATTAACGGTATGGATGGCATGTAAACATGACTGTGTGCCCTAAAAAGGTTTCAACGGTGGAAATCATTATTCCAACTATTTCCTATGGTACGGTCCACTCGATCTTTGGGTATGAATAAATTTTGGGCTCAGTCATTAAAATAAAATGGAAAAACCGATGGACGGCGTGGATGGACCACATACATTAAAAGTGGGCCCAAGTACGTTCACTGAGACCAAAATACCCCTCCTTCTACAGCTGCTTACCCTTACAGTCAAGGGGTATTTTGGTCAAAATAGCAGCTTCTAAACCCTACTAAGTCTTCCGGCTAGCGAAAATAAAAAAGGCATCGTACGAACTCGTACGTTCCTCATCCGCGCTCCTCTTTCACTTTCCCTCTCCCTCTCCATTTTTACTCCATCCACGCAGTCCGATCCCTATTTCACGCATGCAACCCCTCAAATGTCGTCGATTCGGCCTGATTCCTCACCGGAATCTCTGAGAAAGAGAAGAAAATGGCAAGAAAATCGGCCAATTCCTCGCTGGAATCGTACTTACATGTCGAATGGCCCACCTCCGATCATCGTTACAGCAAGGTATTCTCTGATTATTTTTTTTTCTAATTCAAATTTTTGGGTTTTTTGGTGCGATATCGACGATATATCGGCCGATACTTGGGTTTTTTGGTGCGATATGGATGACATATCGACCGATATTTGGATTTTGGATTTTTTGGTATCTTCCGGGGGTTATCGCGAGTGTATCGTCTCGCAATGGTGCGATAACGATAATATCGGCCGATAGTATCGATATTTCGAACACTGATTATAGGTAATGCACCCTGATGTTTGTAAACATTTCAACGGCAGTAACAAGTCACACAGTTTTTTCTTTTCTTTTCTTTTCTTTTAAGAGAACAACTGTGAAACAAATTTGACGTGGTTGTTGCTTCCAAACAGAATATGAGGTGTTGGACAGAGTTCCATGAAAAATCCAAATCGGTAAAAAGTTTTTGAATAGGTAAGCTGGACTTGAATCAGAGACCTAATACCTCTCCACAGTCCACACAAACATTTAAATGCAGCACAAATGCATATGGGGACATCATAGCTGTACAAAAAGGTAAGAGCATCAGGCTGATCCATTCATTAGATGGGCCACACATGTAAGATTGCTGATTTTTTTAAACAGATAATTGTTTTTGTGCGTGTGGCTGCCAGATGAATGAACCTACCTAACCTTTATACTAGGTGATCATCACAAATGGATCCAACCTGATTCATAGCTCAAATCTCCCACAAGCACTTAGAAAATATCATCCAAACAAAACATCTCTATAAGCCTTGTAGTCACATGAGAACTAGTTTGACAAAACAGAAGATAAACTTATAGCTTGAGCTATTTTTGGAATTGATGTAATTGTGGATACCATCAAACATTATTCATACTACTGACCTCTACCCTTAAAGAAACAACTCCAATGAAAAGTGGATCCTTCATCATCATCAACATGGGCAGGGGATGCAGAGTTGCTGAACCTGAACAGAACATAATAAAGTATAAATGAAAATCAGTAAAAGAACACACGTATGCAATGCCAAGCATCTACATTGTAAGCAACTATGGCACTCCTTATCCAGTTAATAAACTATGACAAGTTTTTTTGGCATCAACCAAAACATGGCCTTAGGATCTGCTGATCTAGGACATTATGTAGCACCTCTCACCCAAGCTTGGCCCTAAATCAGTGAGCCGAGGCTCAAGACCACATATTTCCTCTTTGCTTGCAGCAATTTGTCATTACATTCATGTTTTCTTGACATTGGTTATCTGACCCAATGCTTGATTCCTACTTGTTGTAGCTTGGTGGTCATTGGTTGGATCCTTGTCGCAGGCACATTTGTCTTGTGTGGTGTATTTCTTCTTCTCCACAAGTAAGTGATATTGGGTTATGCTAATTATCTATAGTATACCAATTGATTTGATTATATCATGTGCCACCTCCTTGAAATTTGATGCAACAGATGCATGGTTAATGTCAATACTCCATGTGAAATTTTAAATGGTTTTCTCATCTCCTTTCAAGTGGCTGTTGGAAGCATTTTTAATGTTCATTTTGTAGTGGGTGGTCAGGCCTTGAATCTCTAATACATGACGCCATCTTTCATCTTAGTTAACAATGATTGTGTTAGAGATATTTATCTCTAATACATGAGTTCATCCAACATCTCTTATACATGATTATTATTGTTAACAAAATGTATGCTTCGTATGTTTATTGAGTTGACTTATATTTCAAGGTCATATCAAAATTTATGTAAATCGAGTGCTCACGTGAGTCACAATAGGAAAATACAAATTTGGGCAGTATGCTTTATATGTATTACATTTTTTTCCTTAAATTATTATTGTGACTTGTTAGTTTATAATTGTGACTTGTGATTGTGATTTGTAAGTTAGATAATTTGAGGATTTCTATGTGGCCATACATAGATATGGTGTGTTTTTGGTGGCATATAAATCGCTCAAATTGTCCCATTTTGGACAGTTTAGGGTTAGATTATTGTGTTTTGAGATTATTGTGTTCTTAATTAGATGTGGTATACAAATGATGCAATGTATTGTGTTAAATAGTAAATTTTATTTGTAGGACGTGATTGAAGTTCTTCTTACTAGTATCCGTGGGGTTACTATTGCTAGAGGAATTGTCTTGAGTAAGGATCCGCTCACAAAAGTAGGCCGGTTCCCACTTGGAAATGGTTTTTGAGAAGTATATATTCAGGTGGCAATTGTACGTGAAGAGACTTTGATGAGACCCTATGGACGATACAGAACAATTGGGGATGTAGTTGGAACAAATATTTGTTGGCCTGATTGTTGTTGTTTGGTAAGATTTTTTGGTATAACCAACCGTTGGGGAAATGGAGCAACTGGCTTGTCTTGAAGTTCCGGTTCTAATTCTTGTGGAGCAATGCTAGGTCTATCATTGTTATCCTCTATCATTGTTATCCTCTTTCGGGTCCTTAGGCTTTTCAGCCCTAATCGGAATAGTTTTGTCAATGGTCTTCCCACTCCTAAGAGTGGTGATAGATTTAGCCTGCTCCATCTGATCTAAAGAGCTTGGATCACTTATCTCATATCACGGTCTGGGATTGAGGAGAGGTTGAGCAGGAAGCATCCCCTTTTCCCCAATCATTATGTGTGACTCCTAAGATTTATTTTATTTTATTTATTTATTTATTTATTTATTTATTTATTATTATTATTATTTTGCATATACAATAGAACTTCTTATATAAGACTTTGATGAGACTAATTTCTTTTTGTTATTTTATTTTGTAGGTTGTGACAGCTATGGATTGAGCTAAATGGAGGGATCTCTCTCTCTCTCTCTCTCTCTCTCTCTCTCTCTCTCTCTCTCTCTTGTTATTTTTGAAAACAAAACAAAAAAAAAATAAAAAAAATAAAAAATTGATATTTTGGCAGTTGGTTGTGATAGCTAATGTTTGTTTCATGTTGGTATTTTTTTCACGTTTCAGTTTTCAGAAGTTCAGAGAAGTAAAATCTCCAAGTTGGTTTGAATTTTTTTTTTAGTTCTGTCTTCTGATTTTTTTTTTTTGGATTCGAAGTGGAATCGGAGTTTTAGAACATCTTATTCAGTTGGTGAATAGCTAGTTTTGGAAACTGATTCTTGTCGAAGAATCGGTTTCTTGGATTTTGGTTGAAGGGGATTTGAGCTGTATTTTACTGATTTTGTGGAAGCATCGTGGTGAATTAGATGTTTGGTTTTGAAGATATTTTGCATTTTGATATCGTTTAGAAGGAATTGCAGCTGTTTTGAATGTAGTGAATTGATCGAAATGTCTCAATTATGATATTTTCTGTAGTTTCTCTCACAGATTACATTGATGTCTTGTTTTACAAAAACAAAGTTGTGGTGGTTTCCATGTTGTGTGAAATGGATGGGAAATGTCTCATATCAAAAATACAACTCTTTACATATTCGTAGTGGGATTCCGTCGCTGTTCTTGAAATATTTAGTAGTTTTGCTTGACTAATCTACGGAGATTTATGTTGTGATTTGTTTCAGCTTTTCATCTTCTTATGGTGTAGATGCATTTTCCCTTCTTATACTATAGATGCATTTTCATCAGGACTACTTGGCAGTAAGAGTGAGGTGGATGTAAGTTTCTCAAAACCTTAAATTAATCTGTGACATTCATAAATTTGTGCCTATATCTTTTATTTTAACTGCCTGATGTAGCATGTATAACTATTGACATGACCATGATAAGGCTGATAATTGATTTTTGGATATTGTAATGATGGTAATCAATAGATAAATGGTACATATTACTGGGCTATGGGCCCCACTTGTCATTGCTGAATACCTGTGTATATTGTTAAGAGATGCGCATTACATATATAGGGAGTTATTTGATACTCTGGCAGCGTATGACACTTAACAATATATTTCTTGTTTTGTTTCGACTTTAGATGATATTTCCAAACTCGTGCTTGAATTATTTGAAGTGCCTATGATGGCTTTAAATATACTTTTGAGTTATAACTACGAAAAAATATGATCAGAGGCACGTCTATTTATCTTTATTTTTTTTAAAATTATTCTCTATTCAATTTCAGATGATTGCTTTCAACTTAGAGAATAGAGGCTTTATTACTAGAACTCTATTTATAACAATTCACATTTATTTTAGAAATATTTGTGCCCGTGATTTGTTTGCTTTTTGTGCAGATTTTGAATAAAAGGCTTTATCAGCATGCCTTGGCTGTCTTCTTGTGTTAATTACAGCAAGAAGTGTGTTCGTTTGGTAGTGTTCTTTTGTGTCATATTGTAAGATTCAAGCTTTTCCGGTAAGACCCACATCTCAAAATTTTTAAATTTTTTATTATTATTTATACAATCTCATATTTTATTGAAATATGTTTGTAGAATCATTGATCTATTGTACAACTAAGTAACATGTTTTTTGTATCAAATCCATTTTGAATTTTATTGTCCCTCTAGTGAAGATGGTTTGGATTTTTGGGGCGGCTCATGCAGGTGAAATACCTTTGAATCATGAAAGTAACTCACAAAACTAATGTAGATTTTTACCTTGGCATGTGAAATCATTTCTTTTATGGACATGATATGTACTAACTTCAAACCTTTTTGCAGTCATCAGGATATTTGTGTTGGGACCTGTACCATTTTAGTTCTGTCTTTCTTCAATAAAGCAGTGGTGTGTCTATATTGAACTGAAACTTGAATTTAATGTCTGGAACATGCTAGATTGGGCTCTTAGTCAATTGGTGAGTTTTGGACTCTGTTTAACATCTCTGTTTCAGCATTTCGCTAAGCATGCACTCCATCCTTATGCATCTTATTCCACGTTGATATTTACATTCAAGTTGACTTTCTTTTCAGAGTGATGCATAGAAATTATTATCTGTAGTTTATCTTGGGTTTGGAATTTTGTTTCTGTACTTGATTATTTCATTGCTTCATGTATGTTTAACAAATTAATAATTTCAACAGTTAAATAACTGATTAGAGTTTTTTGTCCATTCAAAACATTGGAACTGATGGTTCTTTCATTTTCAGCTGACTGAGAGGATCACTATTCTGTCTACTACTATTACGGTGAGGATCAAACCACCCAAGATCCCATAAGTTTATGATGTGCTCCATATTTCTTGTTCTTTTCATTTATTTCTATGAATAACGTGATGGAATTCACCATATCTTCCTGCCAATGGTGTTTTGGGATTTGAGTGTATTCTAAAATCCCATTTTGCAGGGTTTTTGAAATGCAACTTTGAGGTGAAGACTCTTTTTTGCAATGTGCTCTGTTGCAATCACTTGAGTGGTTTTGTTAACATCTGTTCAACTTTAGGTTGCTTGCATTTATGAGTAGGTTTTTCTTGATGTTTCATGTGTTGACTATTACAAAATGATTTAATTGTGTTTTAAATTTCTTTGAATCCTTCAGGTACGTTTAAATTGACACTTCAGTTTACAGAGGATTGTCCAAATAAGCCACCAACAGTTCGGTTTGTTTCTAGAATGTTTCATCCAAACAGTAAGTTGAAGAGACAAGTACACATTATTTCTGTTTGCCTTTAAAAAAAAGCTATTGTTTGCCTTTTACGTATTTAGATCAGACCAGCAGTGTTCATTCTTATGCCTGTCTGTACATCAACTGATTGGGATTGGTATGAAATCATTTGACCTTGTTCCTAGCATTGGAAACTTTTTCATTACTTGTACTCTCTCACATGATATTTGCTAGCTATCAGTAGATTGAATTGTTGGGAATTTCAGTTTTATCCATCTGAACTGTACCATCATTTGACCTTTTACTTCTCATCAGCGTTTATACCTCTTGATTTAAAATAAAAAAATCTTACATTCTATTGCACCCATATTTGCTATTTACATCTCGAAGCATGGGTCTCCAGTCTCCTTTTCATTTCCTGGAAATTCAGGTTTTCATTTTCCATTGTGTATCAAACTGAAACTGAAGATTACAAGGCACTTCTTGATTAAAATGTTATTGTTTTCATTGGCATTGGCAATTGTATGTTCTATTAGAATAAAAGTAAAGATAGCTAGGACACTTCTTTCCTCTATACAACTTACACAGGCTCTTGGAAATAAGTAAGTTTTCGATTGCTTTAATATGTATTTTGATGCAATATTGAGTTGAATTCCAATCTCTAACTCTGATACCAATTAATTTCTTTTCTCTATTTTGTTTTGCAGGTTTTAGGCATGGATGAATGGGAGCTATAGATCGATGGATTTTATTTTATTTTATTTGAAACTATTCAATTTATTATTGTAAATATTATTCGTGGCAGCTCGGTGCATGTGAAAGGGCCACATAGGCATGTATTTTTTTTATAGGAAAACAATCACTAGGCACAGTCGACTTCCTAAGAGGAATGTAAAATCAAGTGGGCCTCGACCAAAAAGGTCAATGATAAGGTCCATCATTTTATGATTTGGAGAGGCAGAACTCATAAAATGGGACTCAAGGTGAGTTGGGCATCTATTTTGTGTCATTTCCTCTTTTTTTTATTATAAACTGAATGTTTGCAATCTAATGAGCTTGTACATCCAAAACTGCAGGGAACATGAAGCTACCATAGGCAATGGAAAAGAGAGCTTAATCAGTAAGGCATAGGGGGAAAAAAAAAAAAAATCACAATTATAGATGCGTTTACAAATGCATATGCATTATGGAATTAGGAGCCTAAATGCTAATTAAAGTGTTAGTAAAGTTAAATCAGTCTCACATGGATCAAGAGCCAAAAATTCAAATACCACAACCTGCCGTACAAACCGTCGGTAAATCCCACATGCAGCAGCGGCCAGGACAACTGCCAGTAAATCCCGCATGCAGCGGTGGCCTGCACAACCACCAGTAAAGGGAACACGACTGCCGGTAAAGCCTTTACCGACCGAGGCTTTACTAGCTGTTAGCAAACTGTGGGCAAAGGCTATGCTAGCGGTTTTCTGGGACCACCGGCAAAGGCCAGTTTTCTTGTAGTGCTTGCAAGAAGAGACATCTAAAAGCTGTATTGCCGAGATGATTTCCCACTTAAACATTCATCCATACTGTGTTGAATCAGTGGCCTTGAATATTAATTATATAGCAAATAAAGCCCATGAATCAGGACAGAAGATTGAACAGATTGTATCTGAGTTTGAGATTTTAGTATTGATTGGAGAAGAAGACGAAGAAGAAGAGGAAGAAGAAGAAGAAGAAGAAGAGACACAGGATAGTGCAGTACCAGCATTAAGATCTTCAGTAGAAGCCCTGAAGAGGATGAGTTCCCATAAAGGAGAGTCAAACGAGATCAAGTGTACAATTTGTCTGGATGAATTCTCTATAGGGAAGGAGGTCATATGTGCCATGCTCACATATTTTTGATAGTGAATGCATAATTCAATGGTTGGAGATGCCCCCTCAACAGTTTGAAGAGAATTGATATTTTTCTTTATTCTTTTTACCTCTATAGATAAGCATGCAGGAAGTCTTTAAAAATCGACTCTACCGAAAATCAGATGAAGGAATGCCTGTGGTTTTGCAAAGAGTGAGTCTTCAAAAATGGATTATTAAAAAAGCAATTCTTTTAAGTTGTGGAATGGGCTCATTGTACAGGTGTTTTGAAAGATTGTTTTTTATTTTTTTTGTTTTGTTTTTTTTTTCAATATGTTTTTTAAAGAAAGCTTTTATCAATAAAATGGTTCTTTATCTTTATATCAGTCTGATCAGATTTACATTTGTGTGATTTATATATCAGTCTGATAGTCAGATAGACTACATTTGTGTGAGATGGGGGTTATATAGTCCAAGCTCAGCCCCAAGTTAATAGTCTTTTATTTATTTTTAGTAAAGCAACCGAGCGATACTTTCTGTAGGCTCAGCCTAAGTTTTTGGTCTTTTATACCTAAGCCTGCCCGAAATACTTAAGCAGCCCATAAGCCCATAGCTTGGCCCAGCCTATTGACCGTAGGTTCCTTTGAAGAGATGGGTCACACATCCAATCCGTCCATCATGTGTGCCCCTCATTTTCTCCAAACCTTAGTATCATCCAAAAATCAGGTTGCCCAAGCAGTGCAAAAACCTGTTTAAGACCTTTAAAACTACGGATGGCCTACCTCAGTTTTGAAATGCCCTGATTTGAAGTGCCCAGTCATGGTGGTGGAGCCCATCTTCTGAATGGATTAGATGGTTTATAAGAAACGAAGTCGTTCCCAGAAACAAGATGGAAAATTTTAATGGTGAGAAACTCATCCAAACTCTCTCATGTTGTGTGAACGACATAGGTTTTGTATCAAACTGATTTTTAGTACGTAGTGAGTGAACTTGACGGGGCACCTTATGGACGGATTGGATGTTATAACTACATCACGGTGGGCCCCACACACTGCAGGGTAGAATAAGGTTGTTAGATAAATTTTGCAGAGGAAGCAGCCGACGTATAATATGATAAGAGAATCAATGGACATATGGTAGATCCATCACCAACCGTTACTGCGGTCTTCTATAACACGTGAGGCATCCACCCCGTCCATCTGGCTCTATCCTCAATTACAGGATGGGGCAGAAAATCAGTGAAATACACAACCTAGGTGCTCTGATGGGCATGGGATGCCACCCATGGGTTTGTGTGGGGTCACCATGGTGAATATCATCAACAAACATTGATGAAGCGAAAATACAAATAGGGCTCCAAGAAAAGGTCCCATGCATGTGCAATCCATTAACATGTGATGCACGTGCATGATCAGGGCCATTCGTCCATCAGTCTCTGCCTTGCATGTTAGCTAACCCAGAAAATAAGCTGATCTTCCATGTGCCCCATAAAGGGTGCGTTCCATCGGTACCAGCACCACAATAAGCTTATGGTGACAGCAGGCAGATGCGGGGTCCATGTGATGTATTCACACCATCCAACTCATCTATCAGATGCGTCACCTCAGAAAAAGCTTAGGACCAAAACTCAGCCTGATTTGAAACTAAGGTAGGCCACAAGAAGGTGAGTCTAGTTCTTATCTTCATTTGTTTTTATTATTTTTTCCTTTTGTTTAAATCCATTTTATCAATGTCATTGATTCTTTTCGAACTACCTTATGTGTCGCATAACTAGAGAAGTTGGTTCTTTGGGTAAAAAATTATAAGCTTATTTTATTTTCTTCTTACTCTACAAATTAATTCAATAGTGATTAATTATGGAAGTTTCATGCTTTCATCAGCCCACTAATCAAATAGCCTTGCCTTATATATGACGTGGTCTGAATTGGTCATGGCCAAGTGTTGGACCCGAAATGTAGGTAAGTTGAGCAGCCATTCTGAGTTGCACAACACCCTGTCTAACCTCTCCCACATAAGGGATCTCCTTGGGTGGTTGTTACTCCATGTAAAACTTGCTGCCATGAAACCAGCATCCAACAGCCTCGCTTGGCTGATGGCTTCAGCAAACTCTAACGAACCGCCCCACTTGATGTGGACTGTCCATTGTAAGGGGCCACACTTTGATGTGAGTCATCCATCATATGAAGCCCATTCCGTCTATTATGTGGGCCCACCTTGATGCGGACCATTTATTGTGTGGGGCCCCACCTTCAATATGGATCGTTCATCATGTGGGCCCACCTTTGCTGTCAACTGACCATCATGTGGGCTCACCTTCAATGACCATCGTCCATCATATGGGTTCCACCTTTGATGTGGACTAACCATCAATTGAGACCCACTTGATGTGCATGTTTCATCTTGCTAGGCCACACTTTAATGCAGACCATCCATCATGCGGGGCCTACCTTTGATGTAAATGTTTTATCCACGCCGTTCAACTCTTTTGGTATATCATTTAAGGTATGATTTTAGAAATTAGGCAAGTACACAGCTCCAATGGACCACACCAAAGGAAGCTGCATTGATAATGACACCACCGTTAAAACCTTTCTAAGGGCCAACGTGATGTTTTTTTTACCATCCAACCTATTAATAATTTCGTGTAGACGTGGATGAAGTGAAATCAGAAATATCAGCTTCATCCGAAACTTCTCTAGCTCTTAAGAAGTTTCAAATTAATACGATTTTTATTTATTTATTTTTTTTATTATTTTTTTTTTTTTATCAGTGCAATTGGGAACATGCTCCACAGTATAGTTGCAAAACATACATCAATGGTTCCGGCGTGGCAGCCGCACTCCACAGGACCACAACAACTACCATCCCCTCTTCTCTTCTCTCATCAGGAGTCGTTTGGCACCCACAAAATCTAAAATGTCGTCGAGAAGAGCTGCCGCGGCTCAAAAGGGTAAAACTCTCTCCTCTCCAGCTTCTATTGAAATTACCATTTCTGCCCTTGATTCTAAAATCACAGAGAACAAGATCAGGACTCCAACCCAATTCAACCATTTGGTGAATGATCTATTTAATTCGATTCCAGCCGATGCTTTTGTGAGGTTAGAGGATGCAGTGGGCCTCTTCAATCGTATGGTCCGCACGCAGCCGTTGCCTTCAATCCAGACCTTTAATCGCCCGTTAACTACTATTGCTAAAATGAAACACTATTCGACCGTGATTTCTTTGCATCGGGAGATGAATTGGTTAGGGATCCTATCCAATATTTGTACATGGAACATTTTTCTCAATTGTTCCTGCCGCTTGAATGACATCGGTTCTGGTTTTGCTATTCTCAGTGACATCCTGAAACGTGGCCATGAGCCGAATGTCATGACTCTGGCAACTTTTATTAAGGGGTTTTGTATGGAAGGGCGGATTGGGGAAGCGAGTAGTTTTTTTTCTGAAAAGGGTAGAAATGGGATATCCTTATAATGTGGTGTTGTTCGGGATACTAATCGACGGTCTTTGCAAGTCGGGGAACAATGCAATGGCTCTTGGGTTGCTTCGAAAAATGGAGAAGGGAGCGGGTAAATGTAGTCCTAACCTTACTATTTATACCACAATCATCGACAGTCTATGCAAAGATGGGCTCATAAAGGAGGCACTTATCCTCTTCTTAGAAATGGTTGGTAAAGGGATTCTACCGAATGTTTTCACTTACAGTTCTTTAATTAATGGACTATGCAATTTAGGGCAGTGGAAAGAAGCAATGAGTTTGTTTGAGGAAATGTTGGTTGGAGGAATCTCGCCTGATGTCACAACTTTCACCATACTGGTGAATGCTCTTTGCAAAGAAGGAATGGCTAAAGAAGCCCATGGATTACTAGAATGGATGACCCAAAGAGGTGAGGAGCCTAATGTAATCACATATAGTGCATTGATGAATGGCTACTGTTTTATTGGCCAAATAGATGCTACCTCAAAGATATTTGATTACATGGTGTGTAAAGGGCATAACCCTTCTGTTGTGACTTACAACTTGTTAATCAATGGCTATTGCAAGAATCAGATGATAAACATGGCTATGCAGCTTTTCTGAGAAATGCCTTGCAAGGGATTGAAGTTGAATGTTGTTACTTACAACACTCTTATAGGTGGGCTGTACCAGGTAGGGAGAATTGTGGCTGCGCAAAAGCTCTTCAATGAGATGCAAGCTCATGGACAATGTCCGAATCTCATCACATACACCATTTTGATGGATGGGCTGTGTAAAAGTAATCGTCTTATTGAGGCAATGAAACTACTTAATGAGATGCAAATTAGAGGAATTCAACTAAATGATGAAGTTATTGGTGTCCTTATCAATGGGATGTGTGAAGCTAGGGAACTTAAATATGCGAAGGAGCTTTTCAATTGGGCCTCTGCCAAGGGCTTGAGGAATAATGTTAGGACATATAACGCCTTAATCAATGGGCTCTGTAAAGAATGGCTTTTGGAGGAAGCTAATGGATTGTTCTTGCAAATGGAAGAGAAGGGTTTCCAACCAGACAGTGTCACCTTCAATGCTTTAATTAGGGGCTTTCTACAAAAGAATGAGACCCTCAAGGCAATGCAACTTCTCAGGGAAATGGCTAAAAGACATTTTTCTGCGGATGCATCCACCGCAACTATGTTAGTGGGCTTGCTCACAGAGGTTGAAAAAGGTCAAGAATACCTGGGAATGTTTCATAAATTTTTGCCCTAGGGCGAAAGAGAGGTGATTTGGTGAACATCGATTCAACATCAACTCTCTCTCTCTCTCTCTCTCTCAAGTTGTAACGGCCCATACCATAATTGTAACATTAGTATCTGTTCTGACCATTGTTACTGTTAGGGAATACCTTGCTTGTAAGAGGTTGATACACATTCAACTCCTCCCATGTTCCTTTGAGTCCCTGTAATATTCACCTAGCGATTTATCTCCTTGTTGGAAAGCAAAAAACCTCTTCAAATAATTGGCGTGGATTGAGTGATGTTTTTATTTTTATGAACCCATCTCTTGTGGATAGAGATGTACACGAGTCGAGTTTGCTCGGTCAGCTCGCTTGACTCGACTCGGAAAAGCTCGACTCGCTTTGGCTAGAAATTAGATTCGGACCGAGTCAAGCTGGTTTTTGGAGCTCGAAAAAATTTCAAGCTGAGTTTGAGCTTGCCTGAGCTCGACTCGACTCGGATCGAACCTCAACTCAAATCAACTTGGATCGATTCAGCTCGATGACTTAGTTATTTTGATATTGATGCTGCTCGCCGAGTGTTTGATGAAATGACTCAACAAAGTGTTGTTTCGGGTGCATACATTCTCCGCGGGATCAGCTGGTGGCGAGGAAGGAATGGATACGAAACAAATCACTAAAAAAAAAAAAACTTTACATTATAAGATTGCCCTCATATCTTGATTTTGATGTTGCTCTCCATGTTTGATGAAATACTTATAAAGTGCTGTTACTGTTTTGCATTATGTGTGAATTTGAAGATGCACCCTATGTGTTTAAGAAAATGTCTCACAGGCTCGAACTGGCCCGCACTATTGATCAAATCGAGCCGAGCTGGCCAGTGAGGCTCAAGAACTGAGCCGAGCCGAGTTTGAGCTGGGGTTAGCTACTGGCGGAACTGAGCCAAGCCGAGTTTGAGCTGTGCCAAGCTCAACTCGGTTTGACTCATGTACAACTCTACTCATGGAGAATTCTAAACCTTATTTGCCATATCTAGAAACATCTCTAACAACATTTCCATACTATTCTACAAGCACGTCACAATCTGAGCATTGTCCTAAATCCATTAATCATATTTACTTCTTTTCATCCCATTTCTCCTATTGTTCCCTTTAGCTGTTAAGACTTGTATAGATTTAGAATACTGGCCATTTAACTTGATTGTGGATATTTGAACCCTCAAAAAGTTAGATGGATTTATGAACCTGATTTTTGCGTAGCCTTCATCTCCATTACAAATAGAGGCAATAAAAATCAGAAGAAATGGATGTACAATGCTTATAGAAGTAAGGGTTAATGCTTCTAGAAACTTGAATGCTTCAGCCACACAAGCCAAAACAATGCATACACAATACAGGATGCACCAATCAGCACATACACTTTAACCAAATACTAGAAAGAACTACGATCACGTACACATCACCAACACCATTCACACATAGGCCATTGAAGATGTAAGTGCACTAGAAATAACCCTAAGTTTCTTAAAAAGCTATGAACATGAGAACATGAAAGAAAGGAAGAGAAGGTTTTTGATAGGTAAGGGAAAAGAAAGTGATTGGAACTTGATCGATTACCGCTCTAATACCATCTAGTTTGATGTAAGAGAGAAGAGAAAGTGGAAAAGGGGGGAGAGAAAGAAAGGGGAAGGAAGAGAGAGTTAGTGTTGGACGCCCTCCACCCTCTTGCTTATATTTACTTAAATCATAAAGCAATGTTTGGATCCAAATTTGGGACCTCCCTTTGGAATTTTGGATAAACAAAGTGTTCACAGAAATCGAGCTTGTATTGAAATGGTAGTGGAGATTGATCTACTGTTCAAATATTGTGAGAAAACTCGTTTTGCTAGGAATTAAATAAGGAAGAAAAAACTGCAAATGGTGCCGAAAAATATTCGAATTAGAGTCGAAAATGATAGCATTTTTGTAAAGTTGCAGAAGGAATCTTAGGAGCTTGTTATAGGTGTAGAGGAAGATAGCTCGAGCTCGTCGTTGATGGCGAATCAGGATGTTGAAGATAATGGAATGATAAATCATTGTGCTGTAAGTCCCTCATTGATGGGCAGAAAGGTAGGGGGAATAAAAGAAAAGAGGTGTTGATGCGTGGCAGTAATTAGGGTTGTACATGAACCGAGTTAGCTCGGTTAGCTCGCTCGACTCGACTCGACTCGAAAAAGCTCGATTCGAAACTGAGTTCCACCTGAGTTGAGCTGATTTTTTAGCTGGAAAGAATTTCGAACCGAGTTCAAGCTTGCCCGAGCTCAACTCGACTCGGATCGAACCCCAACTCATATCGAACTTAGATCGAACCAATTTGATGACTCGGTTACTTTAATATTGATGTTGCTCACCAAGTGTTTGATGAAATGACTCAATAAAGTGTCGGTTGGTGGCAAGGAAGGTATGTATAGGAAACAAATACCATTTTTTCTTGATTTTGATGTTGCCTACAAGGTGTTTGATGAAATACCTGTAAACAGTTGTTGTTGTTTTACATACAGTAAGAAATTGAAAGTGCACTCCATGTGTTTGTGAAAATCCCGCACAGGCTCGAACTGGCCCGAGCTGCTGACTAAACTGAGCCGAGTTGGCTAGTCAGGATTGAGGACTAAGCCGAGTCGAGTTCAAGCTGGGGTTAGCTAGTGGCCGAGCCGAGTTGTGCCAAGCTCGACTCGGTTCGACTTGTGTACACCTCTAGTAGTAATGATACTAATGTCAGTCACGGCCAAAGCTTTCAACAGGTGTGGATCTCTTTTTAAGGAGGGGGGGGGGGGGGGTGAAGATGCTTTAAATGAGAGGTCGAGCAGTAAGCTTACTTTTCTTGTTTTAATGAAGGAGAAGAGAATGGTGACATGTGATGGTGACATCATAGAAAAAAAAAATGCCTTTTTAGCGTTGTGAAGTTTCAAAAGGAACTTTTAATGTGGGCCTCTCATCGCATGTGGAAGGTGTCTTGCGAGTGGTTCTGTTAACACAACTGGGAGCCACACGCATGGTTTGCTTCACATAGATGGGGGAAAGTTTAAGTGATAGCACATGCTTGAAATTAATATATAACGATATGGTGGTTTCTCTCTTTCTATTCTTTTTTAACTTCAAATTGCTAAGAGAGAGAATATCTTCAGAAACAATCGAACGTTTCCATCTCGAAATTATTGAACGATTAGATAGAGTTTGGAGAGTGCAATGAGGTCTACTTTGAGCTGCAGTCAGTTAAAAGTTTTGACCAAGCGATGATGATTCGTAAAGGTATAGTGTCGTCAGTGTCAGACAAGGTGTCCCGTATCCGTTACGATACGGCCGTATCGGCCGATACATAAAGGTAACAGCCGACATCGTTACGTGATACGGGGTCGAAACGGCCGTTACGGAATTCTGTGACCGTAACGGCCGTTACGGGCCATAACGGCCGTTATGGACCCGTAACGGCTGTTACAGGCCTTGAAAAAATAAAAAATAAAAAATAAAACTTACCTTTTTTCTTTCTCTTCTTCTTCTTCTTCTTCTTCTTCTTCTTCTTCTCGGGCAGCTGCGGCCTTCTTCCTGTTCTTCTTCTTCTTCTTCTTCTTCTTCTTCTTCTTCTCTCTCTCTCTCTCTCTCTCTCTCTCTCTCTCTCTCTCTTCTTTCCCTCTTTCCCTCTTTTTTCTATTCTCTCTTATTTCCCTCTTTTTTCTTTTCGGTTTCCCTCTCTCCCTTTTTTTCTTTTTATATTTTTTTTTGCAGGTGTACCACGCACCAGCTAGCTGTTGTGGGTACGTGCCATGCTAAGACGAGCGCTGACACTCCTCGAGCTCCGAGTTGTACGAACGGTTCAAAGGAGATCAAAGTTATATGGGCTCCACAGTGATGTATTTATTACATCTACACTGTTCATCTATTTTCAGAGATCATTCTAGAGCACTACCCAAAAAATGAATTATATCCAAAGATCATCTAGACCACACCAAAAAAGCAGTGGAGATCATGATTTTCACATTTAAACAATTCGTAAGGCCCACGGTAACATTTATTTTCCATCCAATCTGATTAGACCCGAGTGGGCCCCACCATGATGTATATATTTTATCCATGTCGTCCATCCATTTTGCCACGTCATTTTAGGTCAGGATCCAAAAAATTAGTAATAGCCAAATCTCAGGTGGACCACACCATAGGAAACAGTGGTTATAGAATGCTCACCATTAAAATTTTCTTAAGGTCCACTGTAATGTTTATTTTCAATCTAACCTATTAATTGGGTCACACTGACGTGGATGAAGGGAAAACACACATGTCAGCTTGATCTAAAACTTTTGTAGCCCCCAATAAATTTTTAATGGTGAACGTTTAATTATTGTTGTTTCTTATGGTGTAGTCCACCTGAGCTTTGGATGTGCCTCATTTTTGGGCTCATGCCCTAAAATTATTTGGTAAAATGGATGGATGGTGTGGATATAACACATTCATCACGGGTGGGGCCCAAAAAACTTTGACACGTGTGCTACACTTCACCATCTGAGTCCCGCCTAATTCGAGCCTTAAAAAATTATACACGAGATATATATTAACTTAAAATTTAGCAATTAAATTATGGACTACAATTGCTAACTCACAATGCCAAAATCAAATTGTTTGAATAGTTTTAATTGTTAATTTGTGGATTTTTATTTTTTAAAATAGGGCCTTTTGATTATTTATTTATTTTTTTTATGATTCACTATCCAATAAATGTCCACCAATTCATAAGTGGGATAATGACAATAAATTGCATGAATTTGAGGCTGATTTGGAGCATAGATTGGTCCTCCAAGTCAGCCCTAAATTGGCAACACCATCTACCTGAATTTAATTTCATTTTTTTTTTAAAGAACTATTGGGAGAAATGATATCAAGTTAAGTATATAAATTAGATATTTAGAAAATTAAATATATGAATTTTGTAGTCAAATTCAAGTTACCTGGTTCAAAAATTAATCAGACAGTCCGATACAACTTCTCACCAAAGAGTAGACTGTTACACCACCATAAACATGTTCAAATTTATAAATGAATGCATATTTGGAATGCTTAGAATATTCTAGATTTAATGCATATTTTTTTGGCAAAAAAAAAATTGCACCGTTAAGGACTGTTACGCCTCCGTATTGCCATTACACCCCGTATCGGTATCGATATCGGAGGGCACTGTTACGCCAACCGATAGCGATACGGGATACCTTGGTATCAGATCTACAGAGGCAAGAGGAAGATGAAGAGGCATTGATAGGGAGTTTCGCAAGGGTTGATCCAACAGTTTCTCATGAGGTGAAGAAGAAAGAGAGGAGCTCAACAAAGAAAAGGGCAAGCGTAGTTTCTCTATCAAGATAATAAGTTGGAATGTGCATCATCTGGGGTGTCCATAAAAGAGGGTACAAATTAGGTATAATTGTAAACAATACAAGCCTTAGATAGTAGCTTCCAGGCAAGGTATTTCGTATAGGTAATGGTGGCTGTAACGGTCACCACCATTACCAATATGGGCATAGGCCTTAATGGCCAATACTAGGGGCATAACGACCGTTGCGACCCCCGTAACGGCTGAATTTTTTTTATTTTTTTTCTTGAAAAGTTATGGAATAATATTTAAACAATTTAAAATAATATAAACATTCCAATTATGTATTCATTTTTTAAAACATGTTTATGATAGCATAACGGTCTACTCTTTGGTGAGAGTGTTGTATCTGGTTGTTTGGTGAAATTATGAACATGGTTACGTGTATCTAATATTTACTCCTCATAATCAAGCATTAGAACTAGAAATCGAAAAAAGGCATAAATACAAATTTATTTATTTTTTGAAAAAAATGACCCTCGGAGCTTTTTATTCACCTAAATCGCTTCAATCTATGATTTTAATCCTAAAAAATATAGTAAGAGTGGTGGAAATCTGTTGTTGAATAATATAAGATTTGAAAGAAAGTTACAAAGTTAGAAGAGAAGGCACTTGTGTTTGGGAGGAGGGTTAATGCTAATTAAGGTGGTGATGTCTAACCTACAAGTCTACTACATGCCCTTATTTAAGTATCCGAAAGTGGTGGTGGAGAAGCTTGAAAAAATAGGCGGGATTTCTTGTGGAAGGGGGCAAAACAAAAGCATAAGTTTCATCTTATGAAGTGAGATGAAGTGTGTTAGCTATGGGATCAAGGAGGAGCCGGTCTTAGGGTCTTGGGAGAGATGAATTTAGCGTTATTGGGTAAGTGGGTGTGGAAGTTTGGTATCAAAGATGATAGTTTATGGAGAGAAGTGGTGGGAAGAAAGTATGGGTTTCAAAAAGGTTCTTAGTGGATTAAGGGATCATTGTTGTATCGGGCATTGTTTCTTTGGAAAGCGGTGGCCTTGCTAAAAAATTAGGTTTGGGAAGGAGTGGGGGTTTCTTTGGGTAATGGTGAGGGGTTCAGATTTTGGGAGGATGTTTGGCTACATGATAAAAAATTGAGGGAGTTGCTCCCCCTTTTAGCAGGGATTTTGCAAGAGGTTAACTTGTGAGTGGCAAGGTGCTATTCTTTCCAAGGAGATGAAGTTATTTGGGCTCCTCCTTGTAGGAGAAACTTAAATGTGGAACCAGTAGAGGAGTTGTTGAGATTGTTGGAAATGTTGTGCTAGGTGTGCCCTTTGGTCTTACAAAGAGATTTGATGTGGTGATTAGAAGAAAAGTCCAGCAAGTTTTCAGTTAAATCTATCTACCAAATGATCAGTTGCAGGTTAAATGTCAACGGGGTTAGTCACACAGCTTAATCTTTGGAGATATGGCACTCCTCTGAAGATGGCTGCTAGCTTGGCTAGTGTGAACTGTGAAGTTGATGGGTTTTTTTGACCCGTCTTCAACCGGCCATGAGCCCTGCTCGACCGGTCGAAGTCTGGTCTCGACCAGTCGTAGGAGTCGAGCCATGACACGACTCAAAGTCAAGCGACTTTTGGCTATTTGTTGCTGAGGTGCTCGACCGGTCGAAGGATGTACTCGACCGGTCGTGGGTGGCACTCGACCGGTCGTAGGTTCGTCACGACCAGTCGTAGTTACGCAGATTCGTTTTGTGATTTTGCCCGGATTTCCTGTCGCAAGTCCTTTCGCAACTGGAATGCAAAAAGGAGTTTCCTAAAATTTTAAATAGGAGGTACATAGGGCTTTCTAGGTATGACAAGAGGGTTTTCTAAAGCTTTACAAGGGATTTGCTAAAAGGTTTAGGGCTATCAAAGGTGAGAGAGAGAGAGAGGAAGCTTATAGAAGGGAGGTTATGCTCGTGGAGGTTATCTACTGTGCAATCTATATCTCAGCGCTTCTATGTCCTCGTAATCGGTGAGATCTCTCCGTTTTCTTTGTTTCTCTCATTGTTTATCCACTCCTGCGTGAGTGAAGAAGTTTGTAACATTCTACTTCATAGTGGATTGTTGATCTGGACGAGGTCCCGTGGTTTTTACCTCTTTGAGGGTTTTCCACGTAAAAATCTCTTGTGTGGTGTGTGATTGATGCATTGATTATTTTCATTGCTTTATTATCCATAATTCTGGTTTGTTCTGGAGGGCTAGATCCTAAGGTTTTGTGCAAGGCCCCCAACAAAGTGGTATCAGAGCTAAGTTCATTGAACGGGTAGGATCGGTTTTTGAATTATGGAAGGTGGCTCATCAAGGATGATCAGCCTCAATGGTTCTAACTGGACCATATGGAAGGCTAAGATGGAGGACTTGCTTTATTGCAAGGACCTATATTCTCCAATTTTAGGCATATCAACAAAATCCAAGGATATGTCTAATGATGATTGGAAGATGATGGATCGGAAGGCGGTGGGGTTTGTTAGACAATGGTTGGATGATTCAGTGTTCCACCATGTATCTATGGAAACCTCAGCCGCTAACCTATGGCTGAAATTACAAGGGCTGTATGAGAGGAAGACAGCCGGTAATAAGATTTTTCTGATAAAATGACTTGTGAATCTCAAGTTCAAGGATGGTGGTTCTGTGGCCGAGCACATGAATAAGGTCAGTAATATAGTGAACCAACTCTCCTCTATGAAGATGGTTCTGGATGATGAATTGCAGGCTTTACTATTGCTTAGTTCATTGTCTGACAGTTGGGAGACATTGGTGGTGTCTCTAAGTAACTCTGCGCCAAATGGAAAGATATCCATGGAACAGGTAACCAGTTGTGTCTTCAATGAGGAGACAAGGAGGAAGTCTCAGGGGTCTACTCAGCAAGAGGCTCTTGTGACACAGGAATGGGGGAGAGGAAAGAACAGGAAGGGCGAGAAGGCCCGAGATAAATCAAGAGGCAAGTCGAGTAATAGAAAGGATGTTGATTGCTGGAATTGTAGCAAGAAGGGCCACTATAAGCATGAATGTTGTGGTAAGAAGAACGATAAGAAAGGAAAAGGGAAGGAAGATTAATTAGATTCCACTGCGGTCGCTTCAGATGGTGACGTTGTAGTTATTCTTTCAGTAGAACAAGATGTATGTCTCACTGTTACAAGTCAGGACACTGATGAGGGTCGAATATTGCATATCAGACCCCAATTAGTACTTGATTTTATGTAAATGATAACGCTTAATGTCATATTTTAATTGTGTTTTTGTTGCAGGATGAAATAAAGAGCGTTGATCGAAAAAAAGTACTAAAAGCATGGATTTGATGCTCTGAAGTTACCAGAGCAAGGGATAGACTCCAAAAGACCAATATTGAAGATTTTACATGCCAGGGATTTGAGGAAATCAAGCCGTTCACATTAAAGAGGCCAGAAATTGGTCCAGAATGCAAGATCACCTGGTTCTAACCATCCATTCGGCTCGAAACTTCATACATAACCTGGGGACCATAAATAAACCATACATATTAAATTTCATTCATTGGATCATTACGAAAGTACCCCAACTGACAAATCAGCCCACAAACCGTTGATTTTGAGCCCACCTACAATCTGGATATGCTTCAAATTTGGTCTCATCCCGTTTTATGAGGTGAGAAAACAGATGGTCAGATTACATTTTTCATAACTATCAAGGTGGACCCCACATGAGTTGGATGTGCATAGCACACAAGTGCACTAGCTGTGTATGGCAACGAAAAGCCGGTCAAACCCAGTCTTGACCGACTCTTCTTCACAAAAACGGAAAGAACCGTTTCTTTCTCCAGCGTTGGAAACAGAGACCATCGGTTTCTGTTGTGGGGCCCACCCATTGTCTGTATTGGTAATCCAAACCGTTCACTTGTTCCCTGAGCCAACCATACCCCACGTTTAGTTGTCATAATTCGAAGACATAGCGTTATTGTTTTGTTTAACCGTTCAATAGCATAACGGACGGTGGGTTTAAAACTCTGTGGGCCACCACAAATCTAACTCGAAATTGAGCATTCCCAACCGATTTTTCATCCTATATCCAATGGACGGAGTGGATTTTTCAATAGATGTCAAGATGGGACCCACCGAACGTCACAGCGGTAGTTACCGTTTTTTTTTTGCTGTGTAACGGATGGATTACGTCCGTTTTGCGGATTGTTGTGGGCCCCATACATTATCCAAACGGATAATCCAAGCCGTCCATCAGATCCAAATGAAGTCTATTATCATTCCTAGGTGGCAGAATTGTAAATGATCATCAGGAGTGAAATCCAGCTATTCAAACACAGAATAGACGATGTAATGAGTTATTCTGTGGGCCACACCAAAACGGAGAAAAAAAGTATATATTTCCAACTGAAATTCCGAGAGGAATTCGGTGAATGGATTAGATCTCTCATATGACAGATGAAATGGGCCCCACCAGAGTCACAGCGGAAGAGATCCGCGATCTCTGTTATAGCATTCGGAAACCGACCGATTCTGGGGCGGTTGTGCGATCAGGAAGTTGATCAGATGGATGATCCAAGCCGTCCATTGGGTTTACCACTCAGAAACGTCCCAGGAGACGTTGATTTTTCGGATGAACTTCAAAGTACAAAGGACTTGTGAAGCTCCGTTTTTAGCTGCGTCAAGGGTATAAACGCTCCGACTTTTAGCAGTCCTTGGACCGACTTCCGGAATTCAAATTCTCCCACCACCTGGAGTAAGCTATAAAGAGACGAATAGCTGAGAAGGGAGGATATTTAGAGCCTGGGGAGGGCCAAGGAGAGAAGGAGAGAAAGAGAAGAAAGAAAAGAAAGAAGGGTTGAAAAGGATGGATTTGTTTATGAAATTTTATTTTTCTTTCTTTTTATTTGAATTCATGGATTGCTGATCTCTCAGCTAGGGCTGAGATGAAGCCCCCGATTTGAATGACTCTTGTTTATGGTTGAATTCATCTTGACTTGATTGATTTGTTTCTTTTTCTAGTGTGCTTGATTGGTTTAAATTATATACTTCTCCATCTATGAACTTGACCAGAGTCTATATATATATGGATGTTGTCTGGATGCTTATTCTAGGTGCTTGTGTCTGATCATGAACAGGTTTCCTATAGAGGAAGAAACATGGTGCTTTAATGAATTGTACATTCTATGTGCCCGACCAAGGACATAGAATGTGTTATTCATTGCATTGCTTTAGGAGATTAGACATTCTGTATGCCCGACTAAGGACACAGATTGTGCTTTCTTTATATAAGTTGTATCAATCTAGATTAGGGTGAATCAACAGATAAAACAAGGGTTAGGATAATTAGGGGTGGATTCGAAAGTCCTAGTGCTCTCTCTGATTGAATTTTCTTCTCTATTCTCTGTGATTTTTCATAGAATTGTGCTTAGTAGTTCACTCCATTATTTGTTGGATTAGTTAAGGAGAATCATAGATTTGAATTGTGACAACCAGTCCTCGTGGGAACGATCTCGTAATACGTACCATATCTACATTTGATTCGTATACTTGCGAGTTTAAAAATCATTTAAATCATGTTGGTTTAAATAAAACATCAAGTTTTTGGCGCCGTTGCCGGGGACTGTTTCGTTCCAAATTGAATTTAGGATTCTCTCTTATCATAATTCATAGCTTAGGATTTCTTGTTGATCAGATTTAGAGTTTGTTTCTTTATTTTAGAAACTAACCTATTTCCTGTTTTGTAGGGTCCTGACATATACTTCTAATTTGGTAACATCTTTCTAAATTCTCCATTCTTCTCTACTTTCTATTTTGAGAATTAGGTTTTTATTTTTTTGGAATTTTCTATTTTCTAACTTTGGATTTAGAAACTTTCTATTTTCTAGTTTTAGAAATTTTCTTTTTCAGAAACTAACCGTTGCTTAGGTTTAGTCTAGAGTTATTTTAGGAAATCTAATCTATCTTTGTTTCTATTTTGTCTACAGAAATTAAGGAAGCTGAAAATAAAACTGTCTTTAAAGAGGAGGAGCTCTCAATCCGTCAATCATTGATCATCCCTTTTTCCGGGTTCTTTCTTCCAATTCATGTTTTCATAGTTTCTTCTTGTTTTTTTAGGAATTCATAGTTTTTAGTTCTAGTTTTATTTCTCTTAGGTTGCATCGTAGTTTAGCTTTCTTGCATTGTAGTAATTTAGTTTATGCTAGGACGTAGATCTCCGAGTATAGAACTAGCACCTTTTGATCCTGAAATAGAAAGAACACTTCGTGGAAGATTGAGAAAAAATCCAGTTGAAATGGCAAACGAGAATGAAGTTAAAGCTCTCAGAGATTATTAAGCTCCTGTCCAATTTAATGCGCCTTCATACATAGTGTTGCCAGCCACTAAGACAACACACTTTGAACTTAAACCTGGGGTCATACAATTGTTACCATCCTTTTATGGGTTAGACAAGGAGGACCCATATCATCATGTGAAAGAATTCCTTTTGAAAAGTGGCAACAGGTTCAATACTTCTATGATGGTTTGACACCCCAGAACCGTCGCATGGTTGATGCCACCAGTGGAGGGTCATTCATGACCAAAAGTAATGTCGAAGCGTGGTATTTCTTTGAAACCTTGAGTGAAAATTCCCAGCAATGGGACTATTCAAATAAAGGTGACAGAAGTCCCTAACCACAGAAGAGAGGTGGTATATATGAGATAGGAGTCACGCCAGATCTCTATGCCAAGATTGATGGCCTGACAAAGAAGGTTGATGCTCTGATGTTGCATAATGGACCTCCACAAACAGCTCAAGTCGAGGCATGTGCCATATGTTTTAGTCCTGCCCATCCTACGCAGTCTTGTTCATCTGGTGCAGCATCCCCAGAACTTCTTTCTGAACAAGTACATGCAATGAACACTTTTTAAAGACCTGGGAATAATCCTTACTCAAAAACTTACAACCCAGGTTGGGCTAGGCATCCAAATTTCTCTTGGGCAAAAAGACCAAAACAAGGAGGACCATCTGGAAATCCTCCCATGCAACCTTACTCTCAAGCTGGCAATCAACAACCTCAACAGTTTCCGCAATATCAACAAGTCCCCTCACAATTACGGAAACCATCCCATGAAGAAACACTCAATCTTTTTATACAGAGTTCTCTCCAATTCCAAAAAGACACCCAACAAACCTTACTAGCCAACCAGCAAAGCTTACATGCAAATGCGCAATCCATTGCCAAGCTGGAAGTACAAATGGGTCAACTAACTACCGCATGGAATAAGAGAGAGAAAGGTAAGTTCTCTGGCCAACCTGTGGCTAATCCAAAGGGACAATATGAGATTGGCTCTAATTCCAACCAAGGGCAATATCATGAGCAAGCCAAATCGATCACTACCCTTACGTCAGGCAAACAGATTGACAACAGAATAGAGATGCCTAGGGATGAATCAAATTCCAAAGCAGAAGATCAAGATGAAGCAGAGAGACACACCAATGCATCCAAAGTCCAAAAGCTCTCTGACTCTCCAAGAGCCACTAATGTGCCACCCTATGTGCCCAAAGCACCCTTTACTCAACGTCTGGTACCAATAAAGAAAAGAAACAACTTTGATGAAATCTTGGATATGTTTAAAAAAGTGTAAGTCAACATTCCGTTGCTTGATGCTATCAAGCAAGTCCCTGCTTACGCTAAGTTTCTTAAAGATTTATGCACTCAAAAGCATAAGCAGAATGTTCATAAGAAAGTCTTCCTTGCAGAGCAACTCAGCTCCATGATTCAACATAACACCCCTCCTAAATTTAGGGATTCAGGAGCTCCCACCATTTCTTGCGTCATAAGAGATCATAAGATTGGGAAGGCATTGCTTGATTTAGGGGCGAGCGTCAATTTGTTACCATTTTCGGTTTATGAGCAGCTAGGAATTGGTGAGTTGAAACTGACTAAAGTAACATTACAACTAGCTGATAGATCTGTCAAGGTGCCCCGGGGTGTTCTTGAAGATGTGCTAATCCAGGTTGATAAGTTTTATTTTCCAGTGGATTTCATCGTTATAGATACTCAGCCTGTCTGGAATCTGACTAGTCAGATCCCGGTCATCTTGGGTCGTCCATTTTTTGCCACATCTAATGCTATTATAAATTGCAGGAATAGAGTTATGAAGTTGTCCTTTGGTAACATGAATATTAAACTCAATGTCTTTAATACTGGACAACAATCCGCAGATTTGGAAGACATATTTGAAGCGGACATGATCGAGAGTCTAGTGCAGGACTCCTTCCGTAAATCTTTTGAAGATCCACTTGAGACCTGCTTAGCACAATATGGCATGGATTTTGACATAGATAGTCCCATCCACGAAGTCAATGCATTGCTCGATTCTACTCCTATAATGGAGACTTCAAAATGGAAAGCGAAAGTGGAACCTCTTCCACCCTCTAAGTCTAAATTGGTTCCGTCTGTTAAAAAACCACCTAATCCTAATATTAAACAATTACCTGAAAATCTCGAGTATGCATTGTTAGGTCCCTCTGAGACTCTGCCTGATAGCACAGTTTCCAACTCGTCAGGATTGTGGGATCCGACTGAGAGGAAGCTCGTCAGGAGCAGAGATGTAGTTTCTTTGAAGATCAGTGTATAGAAGACATTGGTAAGCCAGAGAAGAACCAGCTTAGTTCAGGTGAGCTAGAGGACATGGATCCGGTTACTCCTCCCGTGGTGCCTGATGATGGGGGAGTACAACAAGGTGCAGAGGACGAGGGAGTTCCTTCAGAAGATGGACCAGGGGAGCAGCCTCCACTTGATCCACCTGTTGAGCCACAGGTGAGGAGGTCATCCAGGGACAGACAGCTGTCCAAGAGGTACTCGCCACATGAATACATTATGCTGACTAATGGGGGAGAGCCAGAAGATTATTCTAAGGCCCTAGCCGACGAGCATAAGGGGGAGTGGTTGAAAGCTATGCAACAGGAGATGGAATCCTTGCATAAGAACCACACCTATGATATGGTGAAACTGCCTAAGGGCAAGAAAGCTCTGAGCAACAACTGGGTGTTTAGAAAGAAGATTGAGCAGAAGAATTCACAGACGAGGTTCAAGGCCAGACTTGTAGTGAAAGGGTTTGGTCAGAGGAAAGGTATAGACTTCGAGGAGATATTCTCACCAGTGGTGAAGATGACATCCATACGGGTATTGCTTGGGTTGACGGCTAGCATGGATCTAGAGATAGAGTAGTTAGATGTTAAAACTGTCTTCTTCCATGGTGACCTGGAAGAAGAGATCTACATGCACCAACCAGAGGGGTTCAAAGTCAAGGGCAAAGAGCATATGATGTGTAGGCTGAGGAAGAGCTTGTATGGGCTGAAACAAGCTCCACTGCAATGGTACAAGAAGTTCGATTCGTTCATGTTATAACATGGGTATGACAGAACGGAGTCGGACCACTGTGTGTTCATGCGCAAGTTCTCAGATGGTGATTTCTTAGTTCTGCTGTTATATGTTGATGACATGCTCATCATGGGAAAAGACATCAAGAAGATCGACAGACTGAAACAAGAGTTGGGCAAGACTTTTGCGATGAAAGACTTAGGCCTGGCTAGACAGATCCTAGGAATGGAGATAACCCGTGATAGAAGTGGCAGGAAGCTTTGGCTGTCACAAGAGCGGTATACTGAGAAAGTCCTAGAGCGGTTCAATATGAATGCAGTGAAGCTGGTCAGTACTCCACTGGATGGTCACTTCAGATTGAGTGACAGGCAGTGTCCCAAGATGAAGGCAGAGGTGGAAAAGATGCAGAAGATACCCTACGCATCATCTGTAGGAAGTTTGATGTATGCTATGGTGTGTACACGCCCAGACATAGCATATGCGGTTGGTGTTGTCAGCCGGTAACTTGTCAATCCTTGCAAAGAGCATTGGGCAGTGGTGAAATGGATACTGCGGTATCTAAGAGGTTCATCCAGGTTGAGCCTATGCTATGGTGACGGTAAACCTGTGTTAGAAGGTTACACAGATGCAGATATGGCAAGTGACATAGACTCCAGGAAGTCTACATGGGGGTTCATGTTCACGTTTGCAGGGGGGCAGTTTCCTGGCAAAGCAAGCTACAGAAGGTCGTAGCATTGTAGACGACAGAGGCCGAGTACATTGCAGTCACAGAGGCATGTAAAGAGATGCTTTGAATGAAGAGGTTCCTACATGAACTTAACCTGAAGCAGGAGGAGCACATGGTCTATTGTGATAGTCAGAGTGCTATAAACTTGAGTAAGAATCCAAGTCAGCATTCCAAGTCAAAACAAATAGAGATTCGGTATCACTAGATCAGGGATACTTTAGAATAGAAGGTGTTACAGCTTGAGAAGGTCCACACGGACGATAATGGGTCAGGCATGATGACCAAGGCTTTGCTCAAGGACAAGTTTAAGGTTTGTAGAAACCTGACTGGCTTAAAGAAGGTGGATCCCTCTTGAGTCAAAAAGGGAGAGATTTGATGAGTTTTTTTTGACCCGTTGTCGACCGGTCATGAGCCTTGCTTGACCGATCGAAGGCTGGTCTCGACCAGTCGTAGGAGTCGAGCTGTGGCACGACTCAAAGTCCAGCAATTTTGGGCTATTTTTTTCTGGGGTGCTCGACCGGTCGAAGGATGTACTCGACCAGTCGTGGGTGGCTCTCAACAGGTCATAGGTTCGTTATGACCAGTCACAGTTACGCAGATTCGTTCCGCGATTTTGCACGGATTTCATGTCGCAAGTCCTTTCGCAACTGGGATGCAAAAAGGAGTTTCCTAAAACTTTAAATAGGAGGTACCTAGGGCTTTCTAGGTATAACAAGAGGGTTTCCTAAAGCTTTACAAGGAATTTGCTAAAGGGTTTAGGGCTATCAAAGGTGAGAGAGAGAGAGAGAGAAAGAGAGAGAGGAAGCTTATAGAAGGGAGGTTATGCTCGTGGAGGTTATCTACTGTGCAATCTATATCTTAGCGCTTCTATGTCCTCATAATCGGTGAGATCTCTCCATTTTATTTGTTTCTCTCATTGTTTATCCACTCCTGCGTGAGTGAAGAAGTTTGTAACGTTCTACTTCATAGTGGATTGTTGATCTGGACGAGGTCCCGTGGTTTTTACCTCTTTGAGGGTTTTCCACGTAAAAATCTCGTGTAGTGTGTGATTGATGCATTAATTATTTTCATTGCTTTATTATCCATAATTTTGGTTTGTTCTAGAGGGCTAGATCCTAAGGTTTTGTGCAAGGCCCCCAACAGAAGTAACAAAGTGCCTACAGTCGACAATTTGTATAAGAGAAAAATGATTCTTCTAAATGTGTTTTATGTGTTACCAGGATGAGGAATCAGTGAATCATCTTTTCATTCATTGCATAATTGTAAAGAAAGCATGGGAGGGATTTCTTGGCATGTTTAGTTCTCGGTGGGTCATGCCGTGTTCCATAGACTCTTTCTTTTTGTCTTGGCATGGTAGGGGTAAAGGGTAGATCAACATGGCTAAAGGCAAAAAATGTTTCATTTTTTTATTAATACATTGAGCTATACTTGAATAAAAAAATAAAAATAAAAAATTTGTTGAATTTGTGATGGTAAAATAGTGTGGGGTTTCTTTCATTTCTGCCTGATTTCTGAGAATGAGGATTCTTTTGTTGACTTCGAATGAAATCTGATTGAACATGGGGACTTGGTTCTTCTTAATTTCTGGTTTTTGGTTGATATGATTGCATGGTGGAAAAAAGAACATGGTTATGTGGATAAGAATGCAATAATAAAATAAGTGCAATGTGCATGTATGTGTGTATCATTGCTATCAAAATCATTCACCTAGGCATTTCAATGGTTGCACAACTACTAGGTGTATACTGTCCTGGTGGCCTTGTCGGTCGGGCGGACCGGGCCAGGAGGGCCGACGAGCCCGTAGTGACCTCGAGTATACACTGGGACTACGCTAAGGTGGCGAGCCTTTTCGTAATCGGTTTGAATATAAACTAGGCCTGCATTGATGGTGACGAACCTCCCCGTAGCGACCTAGAACTTGCCTATCGTATGTGATTAACTAGGATTGATAACCCTAGATGGATCATCATTTGGAAAATGATATAAGGGAGGTACCTTAGCTTCCCAACCTACTGTATGAATAAGATTAAATAAGAACTTGGCTAATCACGTACATGCACCGCATTTGCATGTGCCTTTGGCGTTGGAGTTAAGCACAAAGGAAGGGATTCATACCGCAATCGTAAGATGTTATCGCAAGAGGAAGTGCAGGCGAGGGCATGCATCATTATTACATACCATCCTTACATTAATAAGAGTACTTAGGATCTGATTGTTATATAGCTTTATCATTACTGCTTGACTGAATTGATAACATGTTAACCTTTACTTTACAGCTCCACTGAGTTGATCACTCACTCCCACGTTCTGGGACGGTGTGTTAAACACCAACCAGACTCTGTCTTAGATGCAGATTCTAGCGCGACATATGAGGCCGAGCCAGACTTCTACGATGATGAGGAGGAGTTCTCATACATGCAGTTATCAGGCGGGTTTGCGTAGACCGCTCTGATCGATGAGTTTACAGGGATATATGATTAGTTGGACATTCACATTTTGTCATTTTGTATTTTTTTGAAACAGATATATATTTATTCAGCTCAGTAATGCCATCATACTCGGGAGGTTGGGAAACACATCTATGTACTTTATATATCTATCACAGTCTTCCGCTCAGAAATTTAACTATCTCTGGGGTATGATATGTTGTTTGGTATAATCTCACTTATGTTTAAGGCACTAATACAGACAACATTTAATCATCATTATCTGTGTTGCATAAGTGATGTGCTGAGACTAGGGAGTTGGGCTCCTGCTCGACCCCCGAATTTTAGGGCGTCACAAGTTGGTATCAAAGCATGATTTGGATTAAACTGGACCTGGGTTATGGTCACACGATGAACACTGACGCACTTTGACCTAGGAGGGTGCCATAAAACATAGGAATAGGCATAGGATTCCCGTTTCACCAATCAGCGAAAATAACAAAAATTGACCACCGAGATCGGGCCCGTACACACCCGTGATCACTTAAGGCGATCCCAGATCACTTCCAAACAGTTAATCGACGGGGTTAGATGAAGATTTAACCCATTCTAACATCAAATAACCCAGAAAACTTGAATGTACATGAGATAGGACTCGAAACGACTCAAACGGAGTCGAGGGCCTACACGGTGTAATACGGGGGGACCCAAAGTGGACCCCGTACTTTTCCAAAGACCCGCGGGGGGGGGGGGGTGGATGACATCCCCCCTAGGGCGAGCCATCGCCGGAAGGTTCAGGGACCGGGGATGGCATTGCCGGGCCGGGAGGGCCGACGCCTATGGGTGGCTGTGGGGCCCACAAAATCATATGGGACCCCTTCTATTCCTTCCATTTGATCCCCACTCCCCTCTTACACACGCCCAAGCTCTCCCTTTTCTCTAAAAACCCTTTTTCCCCTCTCAAATCTTCTCTTCGTCCTCATATTTCCTCTTTTTCCTTCATTTCATACACCCCTCCACTGTTTTTATTAAAACCCCTCTCCTATCTCCCTCATTTCCTTTCATTTGAGTACACAAACCTTCCTTTGTATCATAAGAATCTCAAAGTTTAACAACACATTCTATTCCTCCACCTTATTTCACTCTCATGGCTCTTTTTGAGCTTGTAACGGCTATTTTCTCCATTTCCATGCTTCTTTCTTTCATGGGGAAGAAGAGAGCTTCCACGGATGAAGTCAGGCCTAGCCGCTGTACTCGTTCAAGGAGGCCGAAAAGCGCCGCCACAGGTCCGAGTACTGATCGAGAGATAAGGACAAAGCTGGACCTCAATCTCCAGGCTCCCCTCAAAAGGGCTCTGCTGGCGGCTTTATCTCATGGAAGATTCGAGGGCCGTAAGGTCTTTTTTTAAGCACACGTGGACGAGAAGCTCTTTGGGAAATATCTAGTGATGGATCGCCCAGTGGAGGTCGAGTGGGGCCCCGTATTTGAGGGCAAGTCTCGTGCGAATGTGAACACTGTCCGAGCCTTCTACAAGCATATACAGGAGCCAACGCTGGAGCCTTTGCAGTTCAAATTTCCAGTGGGAAGGCATGACCTCACAGTCAATGCTGGCTTGATAGCCCGACTCATGGGTATGCCGCTTGGCGAGGTCCATGCTAGTGAGAAGAGTCCTAAGAGTGCACATGAAAGAGATCGTCGCACGTGATTCCTTTGTGGCCAACTGGCCCACTAGAATCTAAACAATAGCCTCTTAGCGACCAATATGACTGATGACTTCTATCTGCTTCACCACATCTTCACATACAACGTGTACCCTAGGTGGAGCAATCGCAGTGAGTGCACGGGCCTGATGGTAGACTTTCTGTACCGAGCTGGGCAGGGAGAGAAGTTGTGCGTGCCTACGTATGTACTGCTACAGATAGTACATACTAGGCACTCTTCTCGGACGTTTGTTTCACTCCCCTTCAGCTGACTCATATGCAAACTTGCACGTGAATTCGCCTATAGACTTGGCGCAGAAATTCCTGTGCCGATCCAGTACATCAACGACACTACTCTCAACAACATGGAGATTGGGCCACGACAGCGTCAAACCCGTCTCGACAAGAGTGAGGATGAGACGGAAAGCGAAGAAGAGGAGAGTGATGAAGAAGGAGATGAGATAAGGTAAGAAGGAGTGCAGGAAGAGGAAGAGGAGACCCAGGACACTGATGAGTGCTCTCCTCCTGCTACATAGGAGCATGGCAGTGATTGGGCTGCGATACAAGCTCGTTTGGCTCAACTTGAGGAGGGTCAGGCCGCCCTGCGACAGGAGGTAACTGCAACCCGAGCCAAGGTTGAAGAGCATCAGGCCTTCACAAAGTGGAAGTTTAGCAAGGTGTCTCGCACCTTGAGGGCCATCCTGTGTTGTCTGCAGGACAAGGGTGCGCCACCACCATCGCCTGATTCAAACGACTAGTCATGCTCGCAATCATCTCTTAGTTTGCTTTGTTACTTGTTTCCTAGTTTCTATGTTTTAGCCTTGACGGGCTTAACAATAGGGTAAGTTGATGGTGTGTTGTTTTTAAGGCTTTATTAGATTAGCTCACATGTGTTTCTTGTCCTGACTCATGTAAAACTGTATATCATGTATGGTGACAAATTTTGTTTAATGAAATGCATGCGACTCCTTTTGTTGTAAACTGTGTAGAATGCTTGAAGAATTAAATGTTATATGCTAAATCTCACGGGTTGTACCCTATGTTGTATATAGGGAATGCCACCTAAGAGCACGCGGAGCTCGACATGTCTCTCACTAGGCAAGTCATTTGACAGGGCACCTCCCTTAAGCGATAGCCATACGGACCCCAGCTTGGGTCCGATTCACGAGACCATGCCGGATTTTCAACCGGCCACTGGCCCCACCGCTGGGTCGTCACCTATGACCCCGCTTGTGGCACCACCTATGGTACCACCTATTACATCATCGATTCCTGAGCAGAACCGTGCGTCTACCTCGACACCTCACATACTACAGTCCGCTCTGCCTCCTGTTAGGCTAGAGCAAATGATGTTGTTGATGCAGCAGCAGTAGATATAGCAACAATAGCAGTAGCAGCAGTTTCTGGCTACCATTGCGGGGGTCTTTGTCCAGAGTATGGGTGTGGTTCCACTTGCACCACCTGTACACCCTGCTGGGAACGCGGGTGCTAATGGCCTTTTCGAACGATTCCAGTACTTGCGGCCTCCTTCTTTCGCGAGTACTCATAGACCCGAGGAGGCCGAGTATTAGCTTGATCGCATCTCTAAGATGTTAAAGCCGCTGCACTGCACTGAGGCAAAGCAGGTGGAGTTGGTCACCTTTATGTTCGAGGAGGCCAGCCTCTGGTGGGACAGTGTCCTTTTGACTATTGTCGTTAGATACGTATGGACGTGGGCAGCTTTTGAGACCCGCTTCCATGAAAAGTAGTATCCCCTCACTTATCGGCATGAGAAGGAAAGTGAGTTTCTTCGCCTCCGAAAGGAGGGATGACAGTAGCAAAGTATGAGAACAGGTTTACGGAGCTGGCCAGATATGCTCCCCTGATATTAGCCGATTAGCCGATGCGGATGCGGCGGTTTTCTGAGGGCCTGCGGCCCGAAATACGCTCAAAGATGTGCTGCGCTAGCATACCCACTTATGTTGTGCTAGTGAATATATCTTTGAGAGCGGAGCAAGACAGGAATAGGTTATCCCGCACTCACGGGCCTATGGTTCCTAGGCCACAACCCGAGTTGCCGAGCAGGCCGTTCCCCGGCAAGAGGCCTCGTGTAGACTGGCCTCCCAGGCCGCGGCTCCACCAGCCCCTATGAGGCGACCAGACTTGTGGTGCACTTACTGCAGGAGGACGTGCCATGAAGATACCTACTGTTTCACCAAGATGAGGGACAACGACTTCTCGCCACCTCAGAGGATCAACCGCCAGCTTCCTCGGGCCATTACAGCCTCGCCTCTGCGGTCAGCACCAGCACATCCCTCATTTCGGCCGCTTGCACCTCGCTTGAGGCCGCCTCAATGGCCTATGGTATCGCAGTCGAACCATTCGAAATAGGATCGTGTGCACTCACTTGCAGTTGAGGCATCCGAGACAGCAGTTACAGCACTAATGGCTTTCGAAGTCACAACACATGTTCAAGGTACTCCAGTTTTCTTATTGGTGGATACCATGTCCACCATCTCTATAGTATCATGCGTAGCAGTTAAGTGATTAGGGTTGGAAGCTAGTCCTATGATTGGGATGAGACTCCTTGCCGCCAAGGGGACCTTCTCAGACTCTACTAAGATGTGTAGGAGTTGTTCAATAGACATAGGGAACAGAATAGTGCTTGTTGACCTAATGGTCGCACCACTTTGTCATTATGATGTGATTCTCGGTATGGATTGGCTCATGGACGTGAAGGCAGAGATCGATTGTGGTGAGAAGGTGGTGACAGCGCATGGACCCAAAGGCATGACCTTTACATTCCCAGTGCAGGTCAGTTGGTACTACCGCATCAGTTGTTACGCTACCTTGTTAAAGCATGTGGATGGTCCGACGTTGGAAAATACGCCAGTAGTTCAGGATTTTGAGGACGCGTTCAGGACGATTCCTGGATTACCTCCTCAGTGCGAGATCGATTTTACCATTGATCTTGTGCCTAGTACGACACCCATCTCGTTACCCATGTATCGTATACCTCCATGTGAGATGGAGGAATTGAGGAGACAGATTGACATGCAGCTTGTTGGATGAGGGCTTCATACGACCGAGTGTATCTCCTTGGGGAGTGCCCATGTTATTTGTGAAGAAGAAGGATGGATCACTGCGGTTGTGTATTGATTACCGCAGGTTGAACCAAGTGACGGTGAAGAACAAGTACTATTTACCCAGGATAGATGATCTGTTCGATCAGTTGAAGGAGGCGCAGTACTTCACGAAGATTGACTTACAGTGGGGGTACCACTAGTTGCACGTCAGGGATGAGGATGTGCAGAAGACAACTTTCAGGACCAGTCGTGGGTACTACGAGTTCCTTGTGATGTCGTTTAGACTCACAAATGCACCGGCCGTGTTCATGGACTTGATGAACAGGGTGTTTCGGCCGTTTCTATTCCGATTCGTCATCGTATTTATAAATGACATCCTGATATACTCCAAGAGTCGGGAAGATCATGAAGAGCACCTGCGAGTAGTCTTTGATACTCTCAGGAAGAACCAGTTGTTTGCACAGTACAAGAAGTGCGACTTCTGGAAAGAAGAAGTCAAGTTCCTAAGACACGTGGTGTCTAAGGAAGGGATAGTTGTGGACCTTGCTAAGGTAGCCGCAGTTCAGGACTGGAAACAGCCCGGTTTGGTTACCGAAGTAAGGAGTTTTCTTGGCCTGGCAGGTTACTATCGACAATTCATTCGGGGTTTTTCCAAGATAGCCAGACCGTTGTCTCAGCTGACTCGGAAAGATCTCAAGTTCGCCTGAAATGAGAAGGCAGAGGCAGCCTTTCATGAGCAGAAGGACAAGCTGACGTCCGCCCCTGTGATAGTATTGTCAGAGCAAGGGGTCAAGTATACGATATACACCGAGGCCTCTCGTGTTGGTTTGGGTTGTGTCCTTATGCAGAAGGACAGGGTGATCGTTTATGCATCTCGACAGCTGAGGAAACACGAGGAAAACTACCCTACACATGACCTCGAGTTAGCGGCTGTCATTTTTGCATTAAAGCTCTCGAGATATTACCTCTATGGAGAAAAGTTCGAGCTCTTTTGCGACCACAAGAGCCTTAGATACATATTCACACAAAGAGACTTGAATATGAGGCAGCGGCGGTAGATGGAAACCTTGAAGGACTTCAAGTTCGAGGTCTCCTATCATCCTGGCAAGGCTAACCTTGTGGCAGACCCGTTGAGCCACAAGAAGACAATAGCATTTGCGGCTCCGCTGATGATAGCGGAGTGGGACATGGTAGAGTTTGTGCGAGACTTTGAGCAGAAACTTACGGTGGAGCCATTCGAGAGCATCGTACATGTTCATGTTCAGTCACTTATCGATGACTGAATCATCGTGGCTCAGGGGGAAGATGAAGGGTTACTAGAGTTGAGGAAATGAGCTAGTGATGATGCAGACTCTGAGTGGAGAGTTGGTACGGATGGGGGCTTATGTTACCGTGGCTGCCTATGCGTGCCAAATCTTCATGACTTGAGAAAGGAGGTTCTCGAAGCTGCTCACAATTCGAAGATGGCAATTCATCCTGGCAGTACGAAGATATATTGAGATATGAAGACGTCGTATTGGTGGGACAACATGAAGGTCCACATAACAGATTATGTATCCCGTTGTCTCACATAGCAGGTCAAGGCCGAACATCGCCGACCTCCTGGACTAGTTCAGCTCATGCTCATAGCTAAATGGAAGTGGGATTTTATCTCTATGGATTTCATCTCAGGGCTACCGAAGACAAGGAAGGGACATGATTCCATTTGGGTGATTATGGACCGGTTGATGAAATCGGCTCATTTTCTCCCTATCAGAGTTTCGAACTCGGTAGACGATTTGGCCAGGCTGTACATCAAGGAGATAGTGCGTCTGCATGGAGTTCCTATGGAGATCGTGTCGGACCGAGACACATGATTCACATCTATCTTCTGGACTCGTATCCAGGAAGCAATGGGTGTGAAGTTGAAGTTCAGTACCGCGTGCCACCCACAGACTGATGGACAGACGGAACGGGTGAATCAGGTGTTAAAAGATATGCTGCGAGCTTGTATACTAGATTTTAAGGACAGTTGGGATGACTGTCTTCCTTATGCAGAGTTCGCCTATAACAACAGCTTCTAGGCGAGTATTGGCATGGCTCCTTACGAGGCACTGTATGGGTGTCTGCGTAGAGCACCGCATTGTTGGGCAGAGGTTGGTGAGAAAAGCCTGATTGGTCCAGAGTTAATTCAGGCGACCTCAGAGAAGATCGACATTAGCAGGCGACAACTTCTGGCAGCACAGAGCATACAGAAGAGCTACGCCGATACGAGGCGACGGTAACTAGAGTTTGAGGTCGAGGACTACGTGTTTTTAAAAATTTCCCCCATGAAGGGAGTCTTTCAGTTTGGGAAGAAGGGGAAGCTCACACCGAGATTTATTGGCCCGTTCCAGATACTAGACCGAGTGGGTGTGGTGGCCTACCGCCTTGCTTTGCCCGCACCACTCGTAGGCGTGCACAACGTATTTCATATATCTATGCTGAAGAAATACATTCCTAATCCTTCCTAATTACCAAGTGGGAGCAGGTGCAGTTGAGCGAGGATGCTACTTATATACTACGATCGACGCGTATCCTAGACAAGAAGGTGCAGGTGTTGCGCAGTAAGGTGATTCCACTTGTGAAAGTTCTGTGAACACACCACACCGAGGAAGAGGCTACTTGCGAAACAGAAGCCGAGGTTCGCAAGAACTACCCTCAGATTCTCGAGGAGTACAAGAATGTACTAATTTCGAGGACGAAATTTTTTTCTTAAGGGGGTAGATTGTAACGTCACGGAAAAATCCATACAAAGACCCGAGTACCACCTCAGGCAGAAATCACTCAGGACCAAATCCTTTAAAAATTAGATGAAATTAACTAAGTGCTAAACTAGATTAGCTATGAAATTAGCTCGAACCACTTTAAATATGAACTGCAAGACCCAAAACTAGCAGAATCATTAACGCTACATTACCCTGAAATCTAGGATCAATCTCTAAACCTGGTTGCTCTCGGGAGCACACCGAAAATTCGTATCGGACCTAGACCGCGCGCCGAAAGTCCGATTACTGCGAAACCATACAGTTAGGACCACCTTACTGGGCTTGAAAACCATTTCGAAAATCAAATCCGGATAGTATCCAGAGACGCGCAACTTGAGCCAGGAGCGAAGTGTGTGAGAAACGCGAATATCTTTAAAAATTGAACTCAGATTTAAGTGATTTGGGTCATTCGTTTGCAGGCTAAATCTAAGGTTTCAGACCATCAGAATCTCACCCAAATACACCCTCGGAACAGGAGAATTTTCCTACATAGGTCAGTGTACTCGTGACCCTGATCGAGTGCTGACGACCGTTGAACTGAAACTGGTCTGCCACGGTCGATTGACAAATCCGATCGGACTGAAAACTTAGCCTGGCATAGATCAAATGTCAGGGAGCTTAAGTCCAACCGCACGCAGAAAAGGAGCCTCCAGATGTGCTCCGTTGGACTGAAACAGCCAATATTTTGCTATAACCTAAGTATACCATGGCCCTGAGGCCATTCCCATCAGTTTTGAGCTTATATAAGCCCCTTAAACCCTCTCTCTCTCTCATTGCATACGAATTTGGAAAACCCTAAGAGAGAGAGAAGAGAGAAAAGAGAAGGAAAGAGAGAAAGTGAGAGAGAAAGTTGGTGTTTGTTCCTAGGATTTAATCCTATCACTCGGGCTGAATCAGCCCTTCTGAATCGCTATCCCGACGATTTCGACTCCGTTCTTCGGTAAGAAATCCTAATCCTAATCTACTTAAGGGATTCAAATAGTGTAAGTGATGAAATAGCTAACCTATTTCATGATATAGGTGGTCGTCGTGCCGTAGACAAAGACTTGGCATACAAACTGAGTTCGATACTTGTTTATCGGCGAAAGGTGCGGAATATAAACGTTTAGGTTATGATTTTCAAGGCTTTCAATATCAGCAATGGTTTATGTCTGACTTGATTGCTATCACATATGCCTAGATACAACGTTTTCCGTATATTTCACATATATGCAAGTTATGTTTATTTTAAATGCATTGTATGTGTTTGTTGAAATGTCTGAATGGATATGGAATTATGATTTGTGCTTGTTGTGATGGATGTTTGGTAACACATGATGGATGTACGTGTGGCAACTCTTATGTGGAAGGATTTGCTATAATATGTGTTTTAGCTAACTTATTACATGTATGTATTATGTGTAGTCTAAGTGTTTGATAAAATGCCTGAATGAGAAAATGCTTTATGTGATGTATTTAATGAGGGTGTTGAGATAAAATTCTCAATTCTCTCATCTATAGTTACAGTTTTCCTTATGTAATCTATCTTGCTACTACGTGATTTGTGTGTGAAATGCCTATGTAGGATAACATGTGTAATATGTGTTGTGTTGAAATACTTAAATGAAATCGATACTAAAATTGGTTGTCACATGTTATTTTACTGTCACTTATGAATGCCCGTTTAGTTGGAGTGTGTTTGGGGCTACGTCGTAGTCCAGGTAATCGGTAATGGTTTACGGTCGGTGGCCGAACTGTTTTAGCCACGACGGATGCATTCGATGAATCCGAGTCGTACGTCGTTTGACGACAGTAGTTAAGCCACGCGAAATGCTTATGCACTCCATGTTGATTAAGTCCACGTACGCTCATACTAGTCGAGCTCGTCAAGTAACCCAATTGGCCCAATTGTATGTTCACCGTGTATAGACGCTACTGCTTGAATCTAAGGTACCAAACTCACCAGTGAAAAACCCGTTTAACCTTGGTATCTCGATCCGCTAAGACTTATGAGCAGGGCATGGTGGTATGGGACACCGTGGTCGAGTTGTCGGCCTACGCTGGGGCGATGAGCTTCCCCGTTGTATCCAGTGAGCAAACCAACTCATGAGCCGAATATGGTGGTTTGGGACATTGTATTCGAGCTGTCGGCCTACAAATAGGTGACGAGCCTGTAGTGACCTTGAGTATACACTAGGACTACGCTAAGGCGACGAGCCTTTCCGTAGTCACTTTGAGTATAAACTAGGCCTGTACTGATGGTGACGAGTCTCCCCGTAGTGACTTAGAACTTGCCTATCGTATGTGATTAACTAGGATTGACGACCCTAGATGGATCATCATTTGGAAAATGATATAAGGGAGTACCTTAGCTTCCCAACTTGCTGTATGAATAAGACTAAATAAGAACTTGGCTAATCACACACATGCACCACATTTACATGTGCCTTTGATGTTGGAGTTGAGCACAGAGGAAGGGGTACATGCCGCAATCGTAAGATGTTGTCGTAAAAGGGAGTGCAGGCGAGGGCATGCATCATTATTACATACCATCCTTGCATTAATAAGAGTACTTAGGATCTAATTGTTGTATTATTTTATCATTACTGCTTGACTGAATTGATAACATGTTAACCTTTACTTTATAGCTCCACTGAGTTGATCACTCACTCCCACGTTCTGGGATGGTGTTTTAAACACCAACCAGACTCTGTCTTAGATGCAGATTCTGGCGCGATGTATGAGGCTGAGCCAGACTTCTACGACGATGAGGAGGAGTTCTCATACATGCAGTTATCAGGCGGGTTTGTGTAGACTGCTCTGATCGACGGGTTTACAGGGATATATGATTAGTTGGACATTCACATTTTGTCATTTTTTATTTTTTTGAAACAGATATGTATTTATTCAGCTCAGTAATGCCATCATACTCGGGAGGTTGGGAAACACATCTATGTACTTTATATATCTATCACAGTCTTTCGCTTGCGAAATTTAACTGTCTCTGGAGTATGATATGTTGTTTAGTATAATCTCACTCATGTTTAAGGCACTAATACAAACAACATTTAATCATCATTATCTATCTCGCATAAGTGATGTGCTGGGACTCGGGAGTTAGGCTCTTGCTCGACCCCCGAATTTCAGGGCGTTATAAGTAATGACGCCGACGAGGGAAAGTCTACTTCAGGATATGTATTCGTACTCGGAGGAGGAGCTATCTCATGGTCGAGTAAAAAACAAACATCCACAACTCTTTCATTTATGAAAGCCGAGTACATTGGATGTTGTACTGCAGTTCAGGAGTGTGTTTGGGTTCGCAGATTTCTATTGAGTCTGGGTGTTGTACCGAGTGTTCATCAGCATATATCGCTGAAGATAAACAATACTTCTGCCATTGACTTGGCAAATGTAACGCCCTGAAAATCGGGGGTCGAGCATAAGCTCAACTCCCGAGTTCCAACGCATCACTTATACAACATAGATAATGATGATTAAATGTTGTTTGTATTAGTGCAGTAAACATGAGTGGGATTATACCAAAACAGCATATCATACTCCAAAGACAGTTAAATTAGCAAGCGAAAAACTGTGTTAGATATTTAAAATATATAAATTGTTGTAAGTCTCCAGAGTGTGAACATGTTACCAAGTTAAACATATACATGTAAACTCCAAAAATGAACAAAAAGAATATACATGGGTGCTCCAAAAGTGTAAAATAACAAGTGTAATGGCGTCAAATCAACATCCCTGTAAACCCGTCGATCAGAACATGATCTACATAGACCCGCCTGATAGTTGCATATAGGAGAAACCCTCCTCATCATAATAAAAGTCTGGCTCCGCTTCACAAGCATCGCCATCATCTGAAACTAAAACAGGGTCTGGTTGGTGTTTAAAACACCATCCCATAATGTGGGAGTGAGTGATCAACTCAGTGGAACTATAAAGCAAAGGTTAACATGTTATCAATTCAGTCAAGCAGTAATGATAAAGCAATACAATCACACATCCCTAAGTACTCTGATTAATGCAAAAATGGTATGTATAAATGATGTATGCCCTCGCCTGCACTCCTTCTGCGATCTTCATCTCACAGTCGCGCATGTCAGTCACTTCCTCAGTGCTCTACCCAACACCAAACGGCACATGTAATGCGGTGCATGAGCATGCTTACCAAGTTCTGATTAGTCCTTTTCATACAGCAGGATTGGGAAGCTAAGGTACCGCCCTTTATATCATTAACCCAAACAATGATCCATCTAGGTCGTCAATCCTAGTTAATCACTACGATAGGCAAGTTCAGGTCACTACAACTAATGCCCTACCAACTGGCAGTCTATTTTTAAAGGCTCGTCATCGACCCAACTGCAGACCACAACCAGGCTGCACCGGGGTAGGCCTATTTCAAACTCGAGGTTACTCCACCAACGCCCTACCAACTGGCAGTCTATTTTCGAAGGCTCGTCACCGACTCGACTGGGGACCAAAGCCAAACTACACCAATGGAGGCCGACAGCTCGAATACAGTGTCTCATACCACCGTATTCGGCTCACGAGTCTAGGTTGCTCACTGGTCACTATGGGGAGGCTCGTCGCCCCAGCATAGGCCGACAGTTGGACCACGGTGTCTCATACCACCATACCCAGCTCATGAGTCTTAGCAGATCATGGTACCATGGTTAAATGGGCTTTTCACTGGTAAGTTGGTACTTTAGATTCAAGAAGGAGCGTCCATATATGGTAAACACACAATAGGCAAATCGGTTGATTAGACAAGTTCGACTGGTATGAGCGTACGCTGAATTAGCCGACAATGTACCACTATCGACGATCATCATACGCCTCAGATTCATCGAACATATCCAATGTGGTGAGACTAGTTCAGCCACTTAACTAGGAATTGTTACCGATTGCCTGGATTACATAGTAGTCCCAATCACACTTCAAACGATAACATTCACAAGTAATAATCAATGACAGCATGTGACAACCAAATCTAAATATAAATTTCATTTGAGCATTTCCACATACACATGCTACACATGTAACCACACATATGCATTTCATCCATAAATCGCAGAGTATTAAGATAGATCACATAAAGGAAACTGTACCATAGATAAGGGAATTGAGAATCTCATCTCAACACCCTCATTACATATATTTACACAAGCACTTCCTCATTCAGGCATTTTATTAAACACTTAGACTACACATTTCGACATACATGTATTAGACTAGTTATAAAATATATCCTAGCAAGCCCTTTTACAAAGGAGTTGTCACATACCCAACAAGCATATATTCATAGTTAATAATCATGGCAAGCATAGATCCAAATTCCATATTCATTTAGACATTTTTACAAACACTTAGACTACACACTATAACATACGTAACGTATATTGGCGATAACAGGAATTAGGACAATTCCTTTCACCAAGGAGTTGTCACATGCATAACGGCCATATATTCGCGATGAATAATCATGGCAAACATGAATCCCAATTCCATACTCATTCAAGCATATCAACAAATACATGGAATACAACATGTTTAACATAGTTCATATATAAGTGTAAAGTGTGGAAAACCTCGTAACTAAGCGTGTGATAGCATTCAAGTCAATCATAAATCATTAACTGACATTAAAACCCTTGAAAACCATAACCTAAACATTTATAGTCCGCACCTTTCATCGGTAGACTCGTAACGAACTCGGTTTAAACATAAAGCCTTTGTCTACGGCACAACGGTCACCTATAGCATGAAATAGGTTAGTTATTTCATCACTTACACTATTGAAAACCCTAAAACAGATTAGGGTTAGGTTTTCTTACCTACGAACAGAGTCGAAATCGCCGTAATAGCGATGCGAAAATGACAGCTAAGCCCGTGGAGCGATGAGATCGAATCCTAGGAATTCTCTCCCACTTTCTCTCTCTTTCCTTCTCTCTTTACTCTCTTCTCTCTCCTAGGGTTACAAATTCGTATGGAATGAGAGAGAGAGAGAGAGTTTAAGGCCCTTATATAGGCCCAGAACTGATGAGAATGGCCCCAGGGCCAAGGTATACTTAGGTTATAGCCAAAAGGCACCTACTTTAATCCAACAGAGCACTTCTGGAGGCCCCTTTTTTTACATGCGATCAGACTTAAGCTCCCTGACATTGGATCTAGGACTAGTTAAGGTTTCGGTCCGATTGGATTTATGGATCGGCCGTGGCGGACCAGTTTCAGTTCAACGGTCATCGTCGCTCGATTAGGGCCACGAGTACATGGACCTGTGTATGAAACTTTTCCTGATCCAAGGGTGTATTTGGGTCAGATTCTGACGGTCTGAAACCTTAGAATTGGCCCGCAAGCGAACAGCCCAAATCACTCAAATCTGAGTTCGTTTCTAAAGGTATTCGCGTTTCTCACACACTTTGGTCCGGGCTCAAATTGTGCGTTTCTGGACACGTTAAGAATTGATTTTTGAGATGGTTGTCAAGCCCAGTAAAGCGGTCATATTCGTATAGTTTCGCGGTCATCGGACTTTCGATGTGCAGTCCATGTCCGATACAGGGTTTCAAGGTGCTCCCGAGAGCAATCGGGTTTAGAGATTGATTCTAGATTTCAGGATAAAGTAGCGTCAATGATTCTACATGTTTTGGGTCTTGTAGATCATATTTAAAGTGGTTCAAGCTAATTTTACAGCTAATCTAGTTTAACACTTAGTTAATTTTGTCTAATTTCTAAATGATTTGGTCCTAGGGCAGTTCTACGTCCAGGGACGTCCATCACCAAATTGGAAAAAATTTGGGATGTTACAATATACCCCCCTTAAAGATAATTTCGTCCCTGAAATTGCCTAAGGGTAATAAGGAAAGATTTACTTATTTCGTTTGCCTAAGTTTTATCGATTTCAAGTTTCTACGCGTCGCAGGGTGTATACTTTCTATGCTAGTCAGGCTCACTATCCTGCTTAAAACTTTTTCGCCCTGAAATTAGCTAAGGCTCCTATTGGGTCCGTATTCAATGAGCACATTGTAGATACCCTGACCTCGGTTATTGTTATTTAGCTCGTACCCATTGTTAGCCCTATTCTTTAATATGAATTGGTTTAACACTTGAACCCTAATTGTTTTCCTTCAATGACTTCATTATTTACATTCTAAGGAAGATTCAGATCCAATTTAGTGACCTATCCCTAAGCATAGCCTGAATTAATTTCCTTCGATCCTAGGCCAGTGGGATAGGGGCCCACCACGCTTCCGCTGCGCCACTTTGATATAATGGATGTATAGACTGACTTAACTAGATTGGGCTCATAATCTTCTACCCCCCTTAAAAATTATTTTCACTCTCAAGGCTCAAGGAAATAAGTTAAAAATGATGGGTGATGTGGTTGATTCCAAGGACAAGTGTGAGTTTGTGACAAGATGCCTAAGTTTACTAAAGAAGGACTTTTACTACGGTCCCAATTTACCCTTATTAATCATGTTTAGTTTAATACTGCAAGATAATCTATACATTATTAGTACATAAGGAATTGGGACAATTTAGGTTAACGGGTAGACTATATTTCTAAGTTCATATGCACAATCTGTATGCCAGGATGGTTTGTGATTCGGGACCTAATTCCTAACTGTCTATTGCCCATTTGAGGAATTTCTTGGGCCTACAGAAAAAAATATTCCTATTGACTATATGTTCTAACACTTCTCAAAGGCAAAGTAAATAACTTTTGGTTGTAAGTAGTCGGGCCAACATGGAAGAAAAGTTGTGTAGTGGGTCTGAGTTGGATACATAGACCTTCTGCCTAGCTATGACAGAAAATCTGTCGTATCAGTTCTTAATCTTAGTTGATCTCGATCTTCTGCTTGATTAGAGCATTGGATTCATTGGTAACTACCAAGATTGAGAATTCGACTCAAACCGCGAATACTTCGCTTATATATAGTTTCTCTACTCAATGTTCTCGATTGTAATAAGTCATTGGGAAGGTAATTCTAAGGGGTGTATTGATTTACCTTAGCGTTCAAGCCGAGGGATATATAAGTTTTCTCTGAACGTGACTAGTTTATAAGTCAAAACAGCTTTCCTACGAATTATTAAAGAAGCCTATACGTATCAAGGGAATCCAACGAAAGAAGGAGGCCTCACTCCAACCTAATCAAGCCAACTAAGTCTATATTTCAATTATCTTAGCATATTTAGTCTTTTACATTCCTTAGTATAGCCAGTAGCCTAGTCTTAACTTGGGAGTTGCGGTAGTCCAATAGTTGTGAACCAAAGTCTACGCTCATACGCTAGATGATTTCATACCATTTCTAACACAAGAATTTGTCTTATTGCTTAGGGTCAAAGTTGTCTAATTGGAATTGAGTCGCCCGAACTTGAATTTTTACTACGCTCGAGCACTACACATATGCTCATACCAGCTAAGGAGGTCCTAAGGTTTACGTTATTAATGTATGGGAGTTCCTATACTGTCAGAATCTAAGAGTGGTTTATATAATCCTCATTCCAAAGTCCTTGAGTGGTTCTATGCCCTGATCAGGCACTTTTAGTTAGTATATTATTCTAATTATTTTTTTAGTAGTTCTTCATCAAGTCTACTTCATCTCTCTCGATTTTCACTAAATTTCATTTTGTAAAAAAATTCTAAAAATTATAGAAACAGTAGCTGTCCAAACGAATAAGTTTTGGATAGTTGCCACGACAACCCATACAAATTAAAATTAATTTTTTTCACTCATTTTTATACGAAACTAGACTTATCAAGCTTCAATTTGGCTTTTGAATCACCTAAATCGGAGTTATAACGAGGGAGATGATTTTTCGAAATCGGACGAAACGTGCAGTAAAATTGCAGAAAACGGGCCGCCCAGCTCGCTGTGGCCAGACAGTCCCAGACGAGCCTGGGCGTGGTCAACCACGGTTGGCGCGGTGCCGCCACGGTCCGCTGGACCGTCCAGTGGTGATTCTACCACGTGATGTTTGAAATGGGCGTATCTTGCAAACCAAGATGAGTTATTCGACGTACAATATATGATTTTAGGGTAGGAGAAGCTGATCTATCAAATAACCTATTTATTTTGTAAGATTCCATAAGGTTAATGGTCAAAAACCCATTTTATTCATATATTTACTATTTATAGTAAATTTTAGTTTAAGTATTGTTCTTCATCGTTTAAACTTTATGATTTGTGTCTAATATGAAAGTACTTAGAAAATTTTGAAGAATGAAGTGGTGAAAGGTGAGATTTTGAAGGAAATGGGTTAAAAAGGGATTTTAGACTTTAGGATTGAGTACGCGCCCGTATTTGCGACATTTGGATCCATTTCAGGTTTGGAATTTGTCAACTAACGACTCAAACCCGTCGACCGACGGCCTAGAGGCGACCTAGGTCGATTCATGTGATCGAAGATACGTTATGGACTAAATTACTATGTTCATTCTCACCTGTCGACGAAATCTTGGGATCCTAATGTGGTCTCTAAGTTCCATTGCCCCCTTCCTAAATCAAAGTACGTCAGTGTGCGTCGTGTTACCATAACTCAAGTCCAATTTAATCCAAATCATGCTCTGATACCAACTTGTAATGCTCTGAAAATCGGGGGTCGAGTATAAGCGTCACTCCTAAGTTCCAACACATCACTTATGCAACATAGATAATGATGATCAAATGATGTCCATGTTAGTGCATTAAACATGAGTGAGATTATACCAAAACAGCATATCATACTCCAGAGATAGTTAAATTAGCAAGCGGAAGACTGTGTTAAATATTTAAAATATATAAATTGTTGCAAGTCTTCAAAGTGTGAACATGTTACCAGGTTAAACATATACATGTAAACTCTAAAAATGAACAAAAAGAATATACATGGGTGCTCCAAAAGTGCAAAATAACAAGTGTAATGGCGTCAAATCAATATCCCTGTAACCCCGTCGATCAGAACATGGTCTACATAGACTCGCCTGATAGCTGCATATAGGAGAAACCCTCCTCATCATCATAAAAGTCCAGCTTCGCTTTGCAAGCATCGCCATCATCTGAAACTAAAACAGGGTCTGGTTGGTGTTTAAAATACCGTCCCGTAACGTGGGAGTGAGTGATTAACTCAGTGGAACTATAAAGCAAAGGTTAACATGTTATCAATTCAGTCAAGCAGTAATGATAAAGCAATACAATCACACATCCCTAAGTACTCTAATTAATGCAAAAATGGTATGTATAAATGATGCAAGCCCTCGCCTACACTCCCTCTGCGATCTTCATCTCACGGTCGCGCATGTCAGTCACTTCCTCAGTGCTCTACCCAATGTCAAACGACACATGCAATGCGGTGCATGAGCGTGCTTACCAAGTTCTTATTAGTCCTTTTCATACAGCAGGATTGGGAAGCTAAGGTACCGCCCTTTATATCATTAACCCAAACAATAATCCATCTAGGGTTGTTAATCCTAGTTAATCACATACGATAGGCAAGTTCAGGTCACTACCATTAATGCCCTACCAACTGGCATTCTATTTTCGAAGGCTTGTAAACGACCAGATTGGGGACCATAACCAGGCTGCACCGGGGTAGGCCTATTTCATACTCGAGGTCACTCCACCAATGCCTACCAACTGGCAGTCTATTTTCGAAGGCTTGTCACCGATCCGACTGGGGACCACAACCAGGCTGCACCAGTGGAGGTCGACAACTCGAATACAGTGTCTCATACCATCGTATTCAGTTCACGAGTCTGGGTTGCTCACTGGTCACTACAGGGAGGCTCGTCACCCCAACGTAGGCCGAAAGCTCGACCACGATGTCCCATACCACCATGCCCGGCTCATGAGTCTTGGCGGATCGTGCTATTATGGTTAAATGAGCTTTTCACTGGTAAGTTGGTACCTTAGATTCAAGCAGGAGCGTCCATACATGGTAAACACACAATAGGCAAATCGGTTGATTAGACAAGTTCGACTGGTACGAGCATACGCTAAATTAGCCGACAAGGTACCACTGTCAACGATCATCATACGCCTCGGATTCATCGAACGTATCCAATGTGGCGAGACTAGTTCAGCCACTTAACCAGGAATTATTACCGATTGCAGGGGACTATGTAGTCGTCCTAATCATACTTCAAACGATAGCATTCACAAGTGATAATCAATGACAGCATGTGACAACCAAATCTAAATATAAATTTCATTTGAGCATTTCCACATACACATGTTACACATGTAACCACACATAGGCATTTCATCCATAAATCGCAGAGTAGTAAGATAGATCACATAAAGGAAACTGTACCATAGATAAGGGAATTAAGAATCTCATCTCAACACCCTCATTACATACATTTACACAAGCACTTCCTCATTCAGGCATTTTATTAAACACTTAGACTACACATTTCGACATATATGTATTAGACTAGTTATAACATATATCCTGGCAAACCCTTTTACAAAAGAGTTGCCACATACCCAACAAGCATATATTCATAGTTAATAATCATGGCAAGCACAGATCCAAATTCCATATTAATTCAGACATTTTTACAAACACTTAGACTACACACTATAACATACGTAACGTATATTGGCGATAATAGGAATTGGGACAATTCCTTTCACCAAGGAGTTGTCGCACGCATAGCGGCCATATATTCACAATGAATCATCATGGAAAACACGAATCCCAATTTCATACTCATTCAAGCATATCAACAAACACATGGAATACAACATGTTAAACATAGTTCATATATAAGTGTAAAGTGTGGGAAACCTCGTAACTAAGCGTGTGATAGCATTCAAGTCAGTCGTAAATCATTAACTGACATTGAAAGTCTTGAAAACCATAACCTAAACTTTTATAGTCCGCACCTTTCGCCGGTATACTCGTAACGAACTTGGTTTAAACACAAAGCCTTTGTCTACGGCACAACGGTCACCTATAGCATGAAATAGGTTAGCCATTTCATCACTTACACTATTGAAAACCCTAAAATAGATTAAGGTTAGGTTTTCTTACCTACGAACGAAGTCAAAATTGCCGGAATAGCGATGTAGAAACAGCAGCTAAGCCCGTGGAGCAATGGGATCGAATCCCAGGAACTCTCTCCCACTTTCTCTCTCACTTTCTCTCTCTTTCCTTCTCTCTTTGCTCTCTTCTCTCTCCTAGGGTTGCAAATTCGTATGAAATGAGAGAGAGAGAGGGTTTAAGGCCCTTATATAGGCCCAGAACTAATGAGAATGGCCCCAGGGCCAAGGTATACTTAGGTTATAGCCAAAAGACACCTGCTTCGATCCAACGAAGCACTTCTGGAGGCCCATTTTCTACATACGGTCGAACTTAAGCTCCCTGGCATTGGATCTAGGACAAGTTAAGGTTTCGGTCCGATCGGAATTGTGGATCGACCGTGGTGGACCAGTTTCAGTTCAACGGTCATCGTCGCTCGATCAGGGCCACGAGTATATGGACCTATGTAACGCCCTGAAAATCGAGGGTCGAGCATAAACTCAACTCCCGAGTTCCAACGCATCACTTATGCAACAAAATGAATGATGATTGAATGTGATCGGTATTAGTGCAATGAACATGAGTGAGATTAAGCCAAAATAGCATATCATACTCCAGAGACAGTTAAATTTGCAAGCGGAAGACTGTGATAGATAGATAAAATATATAAACTGTGGTGGGTCTCCAGAGTGTGATAAAGTTACCAGGTTAAATAATTACAAGTACGATTTTAAATTATACCAAGTTGTGTAGTGTGATCTAGTCAACATCCCTGTAGCCCCGACAATCAAGGCACGGCTCTCACGAAGCCGCCAGAAAATAGCATATACGAGAAAGCATTCTCGTCGTCATAGAAGTCCGGCTTCGCCTCAGAAGTAGCGTCGCCATCTGCAATCAGACAAAGTCTGGTGGGTGTTCGGAACACCGTCCAGTATCGTGGGAGTGAGTGATCAACTCAGTGGAACAATAAAGCATAGGTTAACATGTTATCAATTCAGTCAAGCAGTAATGATAAAGCAGTACAATCAAACAATTCTAACTATTATTTAATACAAGTATGAAATGACATGATGTATGCCCTTGCCAAACCACCCTCATGCGACATCATCTTACGTTCGCGAATGCGTACCTCCCTCAGTGCTCCACATCTTCTAGGCACATGCGGTGCGATGATGAGCATGATTACCGAGTTGTTATTAGTCCAATTCAAACAGCAGTATTGGAAAACTAAGGTACCTCCCTTGTATCATTCCCAAACATGATCCATTCTAGGGTCGTCAGTCCTAGTTAATCTCATACGATATTATGGTTTGAGAGGCGTAGCGAAGGCATCACAAAGGGCTCGTCACCCGTCAGCACGGATACAGATCTCACCGTATGCGGCTCAATTGCTGACCGTCAGCTCGAGTACAGGTCTCACCGTACTCGGCTCAATCACTAGCCGTCAGCTCAAGTACAGATCTCACCGTACTCGGCTCAACTCATACTCTAGTTGCTGTGAAAGACTCGTCGCCAATCACAGACCTTGGAGTATACTCGAAGATACTACAGAGGACTCGTCACCCGTCAGCACGAGTACAGGTCTCACCGTACTCGGCTCTCGCCGTAAAGTCGACGGCTCGAATATAGTGTCCCATACCACCATAATCGGCTCACGAGTCTGGTTGCTCACTGGTCACTATGGGGAGGCATGTGGCCCCAGCGTAGGCCAACAGCTCGACCACTGTGTCCCAACCACCATGCCCGGCTCATGAGTCTTAGCGGATCAAGGTACCATGGTTAACGGGATTTTCACTGGTAAGGTTGGTACCCTAGGTTCAAACATTAGCGACCAAACATGGTGAACATACATAAGACACACGGGTTACTTGACGTGTTCGGCTGGCTCGAGCGCACAACAAGTTGGGCGATATGAAGCCTAGAAGCACCTCGTGTGGCCAACTACTATCGCCAACCGAAGTACGACACGGGTTCGCCAACACATCATGCGTGGCGTAACGAATCTCAACCACAATTCCAAGTCTAATACCGGATGCCTGGACTATGGACATAGTCCCAAGCTCAATCAATTCCTAACCATAACATGTGAAGTACAGTATGATAAACAAAGAAATGCAGGAAAGCTAGCAATCATGTTATAAAGCATGTTAATAAACAAGTTACAAAGCATGTTCAAAAGCATATTGTAAAGCACTATACACATAGGGATACAAATACATATATTTCATAGGTGAGTGGTTAGAGTAAATAACCACATGGAGGGTATTATATGTGACTCTAAGGTAGTTGAGAATCTCATCTCAGCACCTACCTAAGGTTCTAACACTTAAGCACTTACATTCACAAGCAATGTTTACAAACACTTGGAATGCACTTTTTCAACATACATGACGTATGTTAGAGGAAAGTGCACTAGGGTCATTTTTACCAAACTAGTATTTTATATGTATACATCATATTCATACAGCAAATAAACATGACAATTACATCAGCAAATTTTATACATATAGGGTATTTTCTAGGATACCCAATTTCAACATACATAGTGTTTACAAGGGAACTTGTAATACGGCGATTCTTTTCGCCAAGCAATTTATTTATACACACATAACATATTTATACAACAATTAATCATGACAAACACATCGCTAAAATATACACGTATACGGTACTTCTCACAATACCGTATTTCTACATACATGGTGTATATTAGTAAACATGTATTTAGGCGAACCCTTTCACCAAATGAGTATTTTATCCATACATCATATATCCATACGACAAATAAACATGTCAAATACATTTCCATAAAAAATATGTATACGGTATTTTATACGAATACCTAGAGTATGTGAAATCCCAAATTCTACAATTCTAATCGAAACAGAAAACAGAAAGCACTTTGTACATGTGCAATTGCATACAGATCATGAATCTATCATTATCTGACATTGAAAGCGTTAAAAACCGCAACCTATACACCTAAAGTCCTCACCTTTTGTCGTAGAATCGCAACGGAATCAATAGGTTCGCTAAGCTTCCGTATACGGGAGTTTGGCAACCTAGAGAACGAAACAGGTTAGCTATTTCATAACCTACAACCTAAACAACCCTAAAATAGATTAGGGTTAGGGTTTCTTACCTAGAAACGATGCCGGAATCGCCGGGAAAGCGATGAGAACCAGGCGGTGGAGCCTGAATAGCGGCAGGGAATAGCAGCAGGGAGTTCCTCCCACATCTCCCTCACTTTCTCTCTCTTTTCTCTCTCTCAATCTCAAATTCGTATGGCTGCCATGAGAGAGGGTTTAAGGTTCTTATATAGCCTAAAAATTTACCAAAATAGACTTCTGGACAAGGTTCACCTAAGTTATAACCAAAGCGGAACTTTTTCAGCTCAACGGAGGACTTCTGGCGGGCCTCCTTGAGCCAAAGGTCAGACTTAAGCTCACTAACGCTGGATCTATGTTCTATTAAGTTTTCATTTCAGTGGGATTTCCAGATCACGCGTGGCGGACCAGTTTCAGTTCAACGGTCAGCGGATCTCGATCGGAGATTCCGAGTACATGTAAATGTGTATGAAATTTCTCCTGATCCGAGGGTGTAATTTGGTCTGATTCTGACGGTCTGGTTGCTTAAAACTGATCCGCAAACGAGAGATGCCAGATTACTATTCAAGATATTTATTTTTAAAGAAAATAAGTGTTTTCACACTCTCTCGCTCTGGACTCAAGCGAACAGCCGTGGGACACTGGCTGGACTTGATTTCCGAGATGGTTGTCAAGCCCAACGAGGCGGTCCTAATTCCTTAACTTCGAGTTATTCGGACTTCCGACGTGCGGTCCAGATCTGATACGGAGTTTCGATGTGCTCCCGAGAGCAGCCGGGTAATGAGATTGATCCTAGATTTTAGGGTAACCTAGCGTCAATGATTTTACAAGTTTTGGGTCTTGCAGATCGTATTTAAAGCGATTCAAACGGATTTCGTAGCTAATCTGGTTTCACACCTAGTTACTTTGTCTCATTTCTAAAGGATTTAATCCTAAGTGATTTCTGGTTGAGGTGGTACTCAAGCCTTTGTAGTTTGTATATAAAGTGATCCAAGTTATACTACTTAGCTAGTTTAAGATAGTGTCTAGGGTGAAAGTTCTTAGAAAAATTGGAAGATCAAGGTGGTGAAGGGTGAGATTTGTGAAGGAAATGGGTTCAAAGGCGGCTTTAGACTTTGGGATTCAGTTCTGACAAGTTAATGAGGTATTAGGATCGACCCATTGCCTAAGGACGTCTAATCCCAGGTTGGCAAAAATCCGGGGCGTTACAACCTATGTATGAAATTTTTCCTGATCCAAGGGTCTATTTGGGTCAGATTCTGATGGTCTGAAACCTTAGAATTGGCCCACAAGCGAATGACCCAAATCACTCAAATCTGAGTTCATTTTTTAAAGGTATTCGCGTTTCTCACACACTTAGCTCCGGGCTCAAGTTGTGCATTTCTGGACACGTTAGGACTTGATTTCCGAGATGGTTGTCAAACCCAGTAAAACGGTTATATTCGTATAGTTTCGCGGTCATCGGATTTCGACGTGTAGTCTAGGTCCGATACGGAGTTTTAATGTGCTCCCGAGAGCAACCGGGTTTAGAGATTGATTCTAGATTTCACGGTAAAGTAGCGTCAATGATTCTGCACATTTTGGGTCTTATAGATCATATTTAAAGTGGTTCAAGCTAATTTCATAGCTAATCTAGTTTAGCACTTAGTTAATTTCATCTAATTTCTAAAGGATTTGGTCCTAGGACAATTTTACGTCCAAGGACGTCCATCACCAAATTGGTAAAAATTCGGGATGTTACAGCAAAGGACCCTAAACACCACCAGAAGTCTAAGCACATTGAGATCAAGTATCATTATGTCCGTTATCAAGTAAGAGATAAGAACATCGCTCTCAGCTACATTCCTACTAAGGAGATGATGGCTGATCCTATGACGAAACCTATGGCTAGAGATCTATTTCAGGTTCACTTTAGGTAGATAGGATTGAGTAAAGCTTGAGTAATGTACTTGTTTTGTAGTACGTTTGATCTTTCATTAATAAAAAACACATTCCATTTGTTTAGTATTGAACATTAATATAAACTAGGTAAGTAGATCATCAACATTTACCTTGAGATCATGTAGGATTTCTATTTTTTGTTGGCAGGCCGGTCACCCACTCTCACGGGTTGACCTACCTTAAATGTACAAGAGAGGTACATTTGGGGTCATGTTTATACATTGAGGTATGAACTTCTCTTTATTGTGAATAATAAAGGATGAGGATATGAGTGAGTTGTATCCACCTACAATTTTTTAAGATTGAAGATGAGACTGATAAAGTCAAATAACATAATCGCACCATTTATTTTTCATGCGATCAATGTTATAACCTGAATTTATAGTCAGGTTATGAGGTTATGAGATGAATCGTACCTCATGTAGAATGACCTGCGTATTGTAGACCCGACATTCACCTAGTATTGTCTACTTTACGACATGGATTGTAGCCATGTGTTGGGACATTTTTACCTACAGATTGCTTTGATTCAATCCAATCATTGCAAAGTGCGAGTAGCCAGCCCCGTAGGTGACTCTTTGTGTCCTTGGCCACCCTCCTCTTGTGTATATGAGGATGAGATTGAGTGTCGCTACTTTAATGTACTATCACAAAAGGTCCTTGATTGGTCAGACTTAGTTACGCTAAGAAAGTGGCTTGATTAATTTCAAATTACACATCTGCGTGGGGAAGATCTCGTGACAGCTACACCAAGTTTCTAGAACTATAAATACGCACTTGAAGACTTATCCACCGGCAGTATTGAGTTGTTTTTATTAGACTTTTGCAAACAATATTTTTCTTAAAAAGCATAAATATATAAGTATTGCTTTAAATTGGTTTTAGTCGAAGTTTGTGAAAAATCAAGTTTTCAAAATAACTCGATAAGTTGGATAAGTGCATATGTTGGCTGAGTACTCCAGATCAAGAGTTAATTCCATCCGATGTGGTCATACGGATTAGGACAGGCATTGCAAAGCTTAGGTTATTGAGTACTTGTTAGGTGGTCACTTAGTACTTAAGTACCTGTGAGAAAATTATGATGATCCAGCTGGTCCCACGCCCCTGATTCTTTTGATCGTGATATTTGGTCTTTGATTGTTATTGGGCGAGTTAGATGGATAAATTTTTGTGCTTATCCCATAATGTGATTGAGTGGGAGATGTTGGACGTAGGCCAGTGGGGCCCACTGGTGAGCAATCACTAGTGGGTGGGTCCCATATGTTTAGGCTTCTTTCGGCCTTTTCCTTTCTGTTGAGATTTCAAATTTATTTTTGAATTTGATTTTGGATAGGAGATAAGGAGAAGACCGAATAATCTGATCTCATCCCATCTCCTTCTTTTCCTATAAAAAGGGATGGGCTTTTCTCTCGTAAAGTGTAATCAATCATAAGAAATACCGATAGTATACAGAAAGATATAGTGTGCACAGTCTATCCATTTTGGCTTGTCCTTGGGACGATTTAATCCATAGATCGTGATCCGGGGCCACCTATACTGTAGGAACAGAGTGTGAATAGATCCATCTGCTCCAGTAGTAGATAGGCGGTCGTTGGAGCGTTAATATTCTGCTTTGTGAGGGCTCCAAAACTCATGTAGACCATCAGATCTTGAGGGCTCACCTTCCGCGCTTCCCTACATATCCGTCATGGTTAGCCTCGGGAAGGTTTCAACGGCGTGTGCCTCATATCCAGATGTTAGCTGGCAAAAGCCCGACATAGCTTTTGATTCTCAAACATATAACGATGCATAGAACTTATTCGCGGCACTGCCCTAAGAGTCAGGCCCATCCAGATCATGTGGGTCACTATTTAAATTTAGAAGGTTAAGTTGTTAATTTCTATAGCATGGCCCACATAAATAACAAGGTGGACCCTACACAAGTATAAGGCTTTTGAATAAGCAAGTGAATAGATGAATAGAAAAGTTGAATATTGGATGAATGACTTTTAAAAAAAGAAGAAGAAGAAGAAGAAGAAGAAGAAGCCAAAATCAAATAGAATATCATACATACCAGTAAAAATTTGACAAGACTGATTATAGAAAATAAATAAAAAATAAAAATAAAAAATCAGTTTTCTTTCAAGTACTTCACCGGCATCTCAAATAGAGAGACTGGTTATACGTGTCTTTCCTCCAACCATCGAATTATACAGTGGCCATGAAAAACATGTGAGCAAGGCATACGCAATATCCCAACCCCTTCTAAGAATTCATCTTGATATATTACACATGTAATGCCCTAGATTTTTACCAACCTGGGGTTAGACGTTCTTGGACAATGAGTCGATCATAACACCTTAATTGACTTCTCAGAACTCAATCCTAAAGCTCCAAATCCCCTTTCAACCCATTTCCTTCAAAATCTCACCTTTCACCACCTTATTCTTCAAATTTTTCCAAGTACTTTCATATTAAACACTAATCCTAAAATTCAAATGATGAAAAACAATAATAAAATAAAAATTTCCTATAAATAGTGAATATGTAAATAAATTAGGTTTTTGACTATTAACCTTTTGGAATCTCATGAAATAAGTAGGTGATTTGGATAGAGCAGCTCCTCTTACCCCAAAATCATATATTGCACGTCAAATAACTCATTCCTATTTGTAAAATATACCCGTTTCAAATATTGGATGGCGAAACCACATCAAACGGACTCGGGGGGCCCAAATGACACAAATCGGGGGGGACTCGAGGTGGGTCTCGAGCACATCCGGTGTCCCGAGGGGGGGGGGATAGCATCTCCGGTTTGGGGAGGCATCCCCCCACTGTCCAGCGACCGGGGATGCATCACTGGCCAACGGGCCAGGTGGCCCGTTTTCTGCCCCATTTTCTGTAATTTTTATTTAACTTTAAAAAATCATATCTCTCTCGTTATAACTCCAATTTAGGTGATTCAAAAGTCAGATTGAAGCTTGATAAGTTTAGTTTCGTATAAAAATAAGTAAAAAAATATAATAAAAATTTTAATATAGTTAAATGTGGGTCATTGTGACAACTGTCTGAAAATCATTAGTTTGGATAGCTGCTGCTTCTAGAATTTTTAGAATTTTTTTACAATACGAAATCTAATGAAATTTAGTAGAGATGAGTAGACTTGATGACGAACTACTAGAAAAATAATTAAAATAATATACTAACTAAAAGTGCTAGAAATGGGCGTAGAACTGCCCTAGGATCTTATTCTGTCGTAATTAAGGCATAATCTAGTTAAGTACTAAACTAAACAATTAATAAAATTAGCTTGAACCACTTTCTATACAAACCGCAAGACCCAAAACGAGTAGAACCGCCAACGCTACATTACCTAAAAACCTAGGATCAATCTCTAAACCCAGTTGCTCTCGGGAGCACATTGAAACTTTGTATCGGACCTGGACCGCGCGCCGAAAGTCCGATTACTGCAAAACTATATGCTTATGACCGCCTTGCTGGGCTTGACAACCATCTCGGAAATTAAGTCCTAATAGTAACTAGAAACGTACAACTTGAGCTCGGAGTGAAGTGTGTGAGAAACGCGAATATCTTCAAAAAATGAACTCAGATTTAAGTGATTTGAGTCGTTCGCTTGCGGGCCAAATTTAAGGTTTCTAACCATTAAAATCTGACCCAAATACACCCTTGGATCAGGAAAATTTTTCAGCACAGGTCATTGTACTTGTGGCCCTGATCGAGTAACGGTGACCGTTGAACTGAAACTGACCCTTCGCGGTCGATCTGTAAATCCGATCGGATCAAAAACTTAACCTGGTGTAGATACATTGTCAGGGGACTTACTCCGGACCGTATGCAGAAAAAGGGCCTCCAGATGTGCTCCGTTGGACTGAAACGGCCACCGTTTGGCTATAACCTAAGTATACCATGGCCCTAGGGCCATTTCCATCAATTCTGAGCCTATATAAGGGCCTTAACCCACCCCTCTCTCATTCCATACGAATTTCAAACCCTAGGAGAGAAGAGAGAAGAAAGAGAAGGAAAGAGAGAGAAAGTGAGAGAGAGAGAGTGAGGGATCGTTCCTGGGATTCGATCCCACCACTCCACGTGCTTAACCAACACTTCCGTGTCACTATACCGACGATTCCGATTCCGTTTTCGGGTAAGAAATCTTAACCCTAATCTATTTTAAATTCAAATAAAGTAAATGGTAGAATAACTAACCTATTTCATGTTATAGGTTGCCATTGTGCCGTAGACGAGGACTTAGTGTTCAAACCGAGCTCGATACGGGTTTACCGGCGAAAGGTGTTGACTATAAATGTTTAGGTTATGGTTTTCAAGGCTTTCAATGTCAGTTAATGATTTATGACTGACTTGGTTGCCATCACATGCTTAGTTACAATGTTTCTCGAGGTTTACACCTATATATATATGAACTATGTTGAATATAGTGTATTTCATGTGTGTGTTGAAATAATTGTATGAATATGGACTTTAAATTCGTGCTTGCCATGATTATTTGTCGTGGATATTGATTGTTATATATGTGACAACTCATTGGTGAAAGGATTTGCCCTAATACCTGTCATAATCAACATACATCATATATGTTTGAGTGTGTAGTCTAAGTGTTTGTAAAAATGTGTGAATGAGTAAGTATTTGGTAAGTTGTACTTTATATGGGTGTTGAGATAAGATCCTCAACTACCTTAGCTATGTGTGTAAACCCCTTCATGTAACTTAGATTATTTGATGTGATTTACGTATGAAATGTATATGTGTGAAAGCATGTTTACTTGAACTTCATAAAATGCTCAAGTGGTTCCTTTGTTGAATTAAATTGTTTAATGCTGATATGCCTATCACATATGATTCCCTGCTATGTTTAAGTGTGTTTTGGACTGCTACCTAGTCCAGGTTATCAGTAACAACTCCCGATCGAGTGACTGAGTTAATTTCGCCACGTCAATTATGTTGAGGAATCCGAGTCGTACGGAGATTGTCGACAATGGTTAGGCCCACCCGGACTACTTGCACGCTCCATGTCGACCAATTCAATGTACGCTCGTACCAATTAAACTTGTCAAATAACCCAATCTGCCTATTGTATGTTTACCATGTATGGACGCAACTGCTTGAATCTAAGGTACCACTTACCCATGCAAAGCCCGTGAAAACCTTGGTACCTCAATCCACTAAGACTCATGAGTCGGGCATGGTGGTATGGGACACTGTAGTCGAGCTGTCGGCCTACGCTGGGGCGACGAGCCTCCCCGTAGTGTCCAATGAGCAAACCAACTCGTGAGCCGAATACGGTGGTATGGGACACTGTATTTGAGCTGTCAGCCTACAATCAAGTGACGAGCCCGTAGTGACCTCGAGTATATACTAGGACTATGCTAAGGCGACGAGCTTCTCCGTGTTGCTTCAAGTATAAATCAGGCCTGCGCTGATGGTGACGAGCCTCTCCGTAGCGACCTGGAACTACCTATCCTAAGAGACTAACTAGGATTGACGACCTTAGATGGATCATTGTTTGGGAAGTGATATAAGGGAGGTACCTTAGCTTCCCGAACCTGCTGTATGAATAAACCTAGTTAAGTATTGGCTAACACGATCATACACCGCATTACATGTGCTTTGGCAAGAAAGCGCACGTTTCGGGAGGATGCCATGTGCCAACTGAGATGAAGTCGTTGAGAGAGTGTAGGCGAGGGCATGCATCATATTGTCGTACTGCTTTATCATTACTGCTTGACTGAATTGATAATATGTTAACCTTTGTGTTATAGTTCCACTGAATTAGCTACTCATCCCACCTGGGATGGTGTTTTAAAACACCACCCAGATTTTGTTATAGATGCAGGTAATGACAGAGTCTATGCAGCTGAAATGGACTTTGTGGATTAAGAGGAAGAATTCTCCTACGTTCAGCTCTCAGGCAGGTCTATGTAGACCTCGTGCTGATTCGACGGAATTACAAGGCTATATGCTTTAGTCGAACACTTTATATTTTTGGTATTTAGCACAATTTAGAAACAACACATGTATATGTTCAGCCTGGTGACATACTCATACTTTGAAAATTGTGAAATACTTATGTATTTTATATATCTATCGCAGTCTTCCGTTTGCCTAATTACGTTAACTCTGGAGTATGATATGCCGTTTAGTTTAATCCCACTCATGTTTCAATGCACTCATAATAATCATCATTATCTATGTTGCATAAGTGATGAGTTGGAACTCAGAAGTTGAGCTTTGCTCGACCCATGATTTTTAAGGTGTTACAACACACTTACTAGCATCGAATTCTAAGCCCATCCCCTCCAATGCTTCAATGGAAGATCCTGATACAGGGACCACGTCAAAGTCCTAGCCATTGAATTTGCATCTCCATCATCTTGCACCAACAACAATGTCACAATATTAATCTCCATGGCCATATGTAACTCCTTACAAGCTTTCATGGCCTACTCTGCCATATCACTAGCACCAATGGCCAAGCTTTGTGCAGGGAATTCACGGACCATTGGATGAACATTGAAGTATGACATAATATATTGGAAACGTATGGTGGATCTATTACGTTGAGAGTATCGATGAAGCTTGTCTAAGAATATCTGCATTTTCTTAGATGCCTTTGAATCTTTGATTTTGTATATGTATCCATGGGAGGTGGCTGTGAGCTGCTGGACTGCTCGTTCAAGATGATTTTGATGAGAAGAGAAGGTTCTTTGTTTTCAAGCACTCGTTCGAGAGAGGCATGCATGTTGAACTGAGCAGCGGCTCTGGGTATTGGCGTTGGAGAGAAGCTTCCCCACCCAATGACATGGCTGCTCCTGTAGTAAGAGAAAGAAAAGAAGAGAAGGAAAAAAAGATGTGAGAAGTGTTTGAAGATTAGCTGATAGATGAGTTGTTATATTGAATTATTTATATAAAATAAAAAGCTGAAGTTTATATTTCGTAACTTGTATTTTGAAGGTTTGCATATAGCAACTTTGGACGCAGCTTCAGTGGATAAGATCCACCAACCTGCATGTTGGGCCCACCGTGATATATGTGTCTTATATCTACACCGTCCATCCGTTTCATAAGCTTATTTTAGGTTTGATCCAAAAAAATGCAGGAGATCCTAAAATATCAAGTGGACCACAACACAAGAAACATGGGTGATTGAACATTTACCATTAAAACCTACTGCCGCCCACGTAATGTTTATTTTCGATCCGTGCTGTTGATAAGGTTATGCATATCTGGATGAAGCGAAAACACAAATATCAGCTTGAATGGTGTGGTCCATCTGAGATTTGGATCCTTTGTATTTTTATTTTTTTTAATTGTTTCATAAAATGATCCGGAGAAAAGAATGAACGGCATGGATATGATACAAATACATCAAGGTAGCCCCAGAGTCGGGGTTCCACCAAAGCCGCGTACTGAAATGTCTACTTCCCTGTCCCACATGGTGACGCTCTTCTGTGTTTAGAAACTGACATCTTTTCCTTATCCTACTGTGAGTCTATTGGTACCTCTATTTTCAAGAAGTTTTAGGATACTCAACTGCGGAGAGCTTAACACACGAGCCGTTAAAAAATGGAAGTAGATTGCGTAGTAACTCACTACGCCTATCGTGCTGATTAAACTCTGTGAGGTCTGCCATGATTTATGTATTTTATCCGATCTGTCCATTCATTTTAACAGATAATTGTACGGCTTGAGACCAAAAATAAAGCATATAAAATCTTCAAATGGACCACACCATATGAAACAGTTGATTTGAACATCTACCATTGAAAAATTCTTGAAGGCCACAGAAATTTTAGATCAAGATTATATTTGTTTTTTCCCTTCATCCATGTCTGTATGATCTTACGAACAGGTTGGATGACAAATAAACATCACTGTGGGACCTAGCAAGGTTTCAACGGTGGAAATCATTATCCCTACTGTTTCCTGTGGTATGATCCACTTGAGGGGTCCTAACCCACCTCCGTGGTACCAAGGTCTCACCTAATCCGCTCTAGAAAATATTGGTTAATGCCTATCATTGAAAATCCCTACTGTTTCCTGTGGTATGATCCACTTGAGGGGTCCTAACCCACCTCCGTGGTACCAAGGTCTCACCTAATCCGCTCTAGAAAATATTGGTTAATGCCTATCATTGAAAACTTCCTAGGGCCTATTATAATGTTTATTTGCCATTCAATGATATAATCTGATTCACATGCATTTTTGCCACGTCCCCTCTTTAATAAGGGTGGGAACATGCCCTGTAAAATTAATATGAGGAAAGTTTGATACTCTGATAGTGATGGCTGATGATACACAGGTACTAAGGGCTTTCACACATGGATATGCAACTTGAATTAACACGTTCAAAATATGATTTCCTAACGGTCTAATTGGTCTATATTTAATTATTTGTTTAAATTAAAAATGGGAACGGCTTAACAGAATAATAAAGGCCCTTGGATCAGAGGACATGATGAACAATCTAAGATGAAACATACCTGGGGCCCACAGTGATGTTTATAGGCTCATAGATCAGATGTTATGATTAACACATCCAGTGGGCCACCCCGCGGAAAGCAGTAGGTTGGTGATTGCAACAGGGATGAAGGGATCACAACAAATCTCATCCTGGTCCAAATCTTCTGTGAAAATATTAAGGTTTTAATGATGAACGTCCATCTCTCACTGTTTCTTCTGGTGGGGTCCACTTAATCTTCGATCTGTTTCCGTTTTGGAATCTCATTGTAACATGAGTCGGTGAAACTGATGGATGGAGTGGATTTCTCCCAGACATTGATATGGACCTCACCGAACTTTTGTGTTACGGGAATTCCCCGTACCAGGTGTTACATCGTCACTTGGATGTTACTCTTTCTGCTACACTGCCATTAGCATATGGGAAACGGATTGGCTACTCCCCCTGCCACCAACCCCGTTGCTAGTGGTCAGTGCTCTATGGGTAGGGCTGTACACGAGTCAAGCTAGCTTGAAAAGTTCACTCGGCTCAACTCAGCTTGGATTGACTCGATCGGCTTGAAAGGCTGACTCAAGGCGAGTCAAGCTTGTTTATTAAAGCTCGAGTTGAGTTCAAGCCAAGTTCGACCATGGTGTATTTCAACTCGACTCGACTCGAAGCTCGAGCTCGACTCAGCTCAAGTTGTTGGAATTATTTGGTTGAATTAAATAGACTATTAAAATCAAGAACTAAAAAAGAAAATAAAATTTTTAAGAAAGAAGAACTTATTGAATTGAATACTGAGTCACTCGGCTTGAAATCGAATTCACTCCCCTTGGACAGCGTCCCAAGTGCAACAGGTTTCCAGAGCAATCGACCTCCAGGATACAATGACTATGACTCGGTCTCAGCAGTGCACTCACTGTACACGGGCTCGAACCACTTGCAGTTTAATCCGAAAGTGCTAAGTTGACTCAGCGATGAACTCAGTAATAAAAATGCTTAAAACCATATCAAAGAAAGTTTTATAAGAGAGAGTATTTTCGTATATTTGAAACTGGAATCGGAAGTCTTTATATAGACTCCGAAGTGGTGTATAAACACCTTTTACAAAAGGTTAGGTCCGTTGGATTTAAACCCAACAGGCGCGACAACCGGAAGGGATGCATCTCTCTGGTTTAAAACGAAAAGGCGCAAGTGTAAGTACACTCTCGCAAATAAAGTCCTGTGAGTACCCATACACACACACTCACGCGAGTACACTCACACCGCACCCGCGCCCGCGCCCACGCCGAGCCCAGCCCGTCCCGTCTCGTCGCGTCGCGCACACGGGCTCGGCTCAGCTCGGCGCGCATGCGCGTGTGTAGTCAATGGCATAGATTAGAGTTATTGGCATAGCCCCCTACAGGACCAAATTCACATGCCCCGTGAAAGGGGCACAAGCCATAGGTAAAAGGACTATCTTATATACAAGATAATTTACTTTGTCAAATCCGATGTAGGACAAAACCCATAACACAAAAGTACCACAACTTTTCAAATGTGAAGGAAAAATACCGAAAATTTAAAATTTCAAATTTTAATATTATTTTAAAACAAAATATAACACAAGTAATATATTTTAATAATATATATATTTAAGTTAATAAAAAGAAGTTAAAACTTAAAACTTTTTACTAAAAAACCCTACCTGACCCTACCCGTCCCCATTCCCTCTTTTTCTTTCCCTTACCCTACTGAGGGAAACTCAACTCGACTTGAGATAAACTCGACTTGACTTGAATCACTAGCTTAACTGGAACTCAACTCAAAAGCTTTGGCAAACAAGGCAAGCTTCAATGTTGAGCTCGAGGGCGAGTTCAAGCTCGAGTATAGGATGGACGAGTCAAGCCAAGCTTGGCCCACCTCGACTCGACTCGGCTCGGCTCGATGTACAGCCCTATCTATGGGCCACACCATGCTTCAACGGTTCTCACTGAATTACTACTGTTTCCTCTCGTGTGTCCCAATTAAGTGTTGGATACACTTCGTTTTTGTTCGTACATCCTAAAATGATCTCGAAAAACGGATGGACAGTGGATTTATAAAACACATCTCGTTGGAACCCACCTAGCATCCTTGCGCAGGAACTTACTGCGAAAGGCTTTAGCAGGAAATCTGCATCCGATCAAGTGGTGTTGCCCACACCACTGCTGGGGTGAGGTGGGATGGTGATGTCTTGGGTACTGTTGTGAATGGGTTAGATGGCATATAAACGTCAGCGTGATCCCAGAAAGGCTTTATTAATGGTAGGCGTTTCTCTCACTACTATTTCCTGTGGTGTGGTCCACTTACATATTTAATCTAGCTCGTTTTTGGGATTTCATGCTAGCATGAGCTTGTTAAACTGATGGACGAAGTGGATTTCATGTGGACATGACATTGGGCTCCATGGATCTTTGTGTTTCTTAAATTCCCCGGAAACTCGCGTTAATGTAGATGCACTTGCGATGCACTGCGGAATTGTAAACGCGCGAGGACTTGTAAACACGATGCATATGAATAAAGAAGACGTGCCGAGCCTTTCTTCCTAACAAGTATTTACTCTCTTTCTCTTCAGCATCCAATTTCTCCTTCGCATCTTATTCTCAACTCATGAATTCAGGTGAGTACACAACACCAACCATGTCCGTTGTTCAAGAAGACTCGGTCACAACACCAACCATGTTCGTCGTTCAAGAAGACTCAATCACACCACCAACCATGTTCGTCGTTCAAGAAGACTCGGACACATCCTCCTACGATGAAGATGACTCGGACACATCCTCCTACGATGAATTTGATTTCTTCATTTCAGGGTCAGCTCCCGTTTTCATTCGCACAGGGTCCGCTCCCGTTTTCATTAGCAAAGTGTCCATGGAAATTTGGATGAAATAGTATCTGAAGCCCAAGTGCCCACACTATCCATACAAATTCAGTTGAAAGAATACTGTGGACGGTTAGATGAAGACATCGATCAGAACCCACTAGTGAACAGATCCAAAACTTGTATGGCTCCCAAAATGTTTGACATCCAATCCGTTGATTAGGTCATACAGACCCAGATGAAGGGAAAAAACAAAGATCAGCTTGATCCAAAACTTGTATGGCTCCCAAAATGTTTGACATCCAATCTGTTGATTAGGTCATACAGACCCAGATGAAGGGAAAAAACAAAGATCAGCTTGATCCAAAACTTGTATGGCTCCCAAAATGTTTTTAATGGTCAATGTTCATTCAACACTGTTTCCTGTAATGTGGTCCATTTGAGATTTGTATATATCTCATTTTTGGTCTCATACCTTAAAATGATCTAGAAAAATAGATGGACGGCATGGATGAAACACATACATCATGGTGGGGCCCACAGAGCACCGACCATCAGCCATCGGCTGGCGGCAGGGGGAAGTAGCCAATCCGTTTTCCATGTCAGGCATGCTTTAGGGCCATGACCCTCGAGATGTGTCCCAACTTGGGAAGTTACGCCTTTAGCAACGTACGTGTCCTCAGTCCCCATGCAAAAACACAATAGTAGTGATCACGTGAGGCCTATGTACATCTTTCCCATCCTTACGTTGCACAAGTCATGCAACATGATCTGTGAAATCATCGTGAGGAAAGTTTGATACTCCGATAGTGATGGTTGATGATACACAGGTAACAAGAGATTTCACACATGGATGCAACTTGAATTAACATGTACAAAATATGATTTCCTGACAATCCGATTAATGTATATTGTGAAGTTTACGTTCCCATAATCAGATGTTATGATCAACATATCCAGTGGGCCACAGAAATTTTGAATCAAGTTTATATTTATTTTTTCCCTTCATCCATGTCTGTATAATCATATGAACAGGTTGGATGACAAATAAACATCATTGTTGGGCCTAGCAAGGTTTCAACGGTAGATATCATATCCCCGCTGTTTCCTGTGGTATGGTCCACTTGATCTCTAGATATGATTCGATTTTTGGCTCAACTCCTTAAATTAGATGGAAAACTGAATGGACGGTGTGGATAGATCGCATACATTTAAGGTAGGCCCAACTGAGTTTACTCAGTACAATAAGAGCATCCTGAGCAACTGATCAGTACGCAATCCAATTTCCGCTGGCATATGCAGTTAGGTACCACGGATCAGGTGGTGTTGCCATATAACAAGAAGTTTTAGTTCAAACTGGTGTTTGTGTTTTCCATTCAGGTCCGTGTGATCTTATCAACAAGTTGGTTTGGCAAATAAACGTTACATTGAGCTGAAGAAAGTTTCAACCGTGAATGTCATTATTCCCACTCTTTCATGTGTTTGGATCCACTTAAGCTTCGGTTCTGCTTCATCTTTCTATTGATAGCATAAAATGAGCTGTAAAAAAGGATGAACGGAGTGGATATAAAACATATAAATTAAAGTGAGCCCACGTCACCCAACACATCACCACACTACCGTGGGATGGTGCAGCACCAAATCGTGCAACACTTGATACAAAGATTTCCGGGAACATAGAGCTTTGAGGGGCCACCACATTGCCTGCTTAAAATCCACTCTGTCCATCAGTTTCGTCCGAACATGTTAGATGAGATCCCAAAAACAAGGTAGTTCCAAAGACCCAAGTGGGCCATATAACAAGAAACAGTAGTGATTGACGGTCGTAACTGAATAATCACCGTTTCCTTTAGTGTGCCTCCCTTGATTTTCTCGTTTTAGGTGGCATGTCCTAAAATGAGCTCACAAAACGGATGGACAGCATGGATTTCTCACAAACGTCATACTGGACCCCACCTTCATCCCAACGCATGAATTATCTGCGAAAGTCATTGGCTGGAATTCCACGTTCCTGGAAACACCATCCATAAATAAAGAAGACACCCTTTCTTCTAACCATATTTACTCTCTTCCTCTTCATCATCCAATTTCTCCTTCTTTACTCTTTCTCAACTCAAGAATTCAGGTGGTTATACACCACCAACTGTACTTTACCGGCGGTCAAAACTGCCGGTAAATCATTTGCCTGCGGTCAGCTAACAGCCGGTAAAGCCTCGGTCGGTAAAGAATGTACCGGCGGTCTGGAGCTTTACTGACGGTTGTGCTGGACGTCGCTAAATCGTCAGTTTTTGCTCAGAAACTTGGTGAAAGCTACGGATAAAACCGTAGCTAAAGGTGACTAGGCCACAGTATAACCGTAGCCACTTGTACCATGGCTTTTAAAACTTTGCTACGGATTAAATCCGTAGCTATAGAGATCATGGCCACGGGAAATTTGTAGCCATAGAGAAAATCTTTAGTATCAAAAAGTTTTTTTAAAAAAAAAAAGAAAGAAAAGAAAAGGTGACCTACATGTATCCTATCTTTATTTTTATTTTTATTTTTTTAATTTTTAATTTTACACCAATCTAAGCAGCTAACATACCTTGGTTAATGTCAATGATCTCCTTGTTGCCCATTGTTTCCAAGGGACTGGTTTCTTCTGTCGATCTTTGGTGAGCTGTGTAGCAGTAAAAGGCATCAGTACCAGTATTTCGGAATCCTTCAGCAGGTTCAGGCCCTCAATGATATTGAGGTTCACCACCTGTGAGCGGAGGTTCTCTATTTTGTCTACCAGAAGCTCAATCTTCTCACCACAGTCCAGAACCTGCACAAAGGCAACGTTGACAGGGTCATTGCAACTTCAAGAATAGGCTCAAATTTTACAAACATGGCTTTATGTTTCCATCCTACATTTTATTCAATCAAGTCAGGAAACACATGATCAATAACAGTGAATCTTAATCTGTGAATACCGCTACAGCTGTATGAAAAGGTTAGACCTAAAATTTCTTAAAGGGGCTGAATATTGATATCAAGTGACTGCATTCCTATTTGAAACAAAAGCAGTCATTAAAGCCAACCTCTCATGATTTTGAACAAGCCAAAACAAGATATTATTAGAACATACCTTTGAATGAGTGTAGATTTTCTAATTAGATTTTCTCTATTGTAACTTTAATTTTTATGAAGGATATGGATAAAACACTTGACAATATAACTATCACAGGAAGAAAGCACAGCATTAACAGTACCCAAGTTCAGACCACCATATAATTTAATCAATCAAAACGATGCCAATATTACAGGAAAGCACTAAAATACAACTCCCTTGTTGTAAAATGCAGAAACCAAGTTTAAAGCAGCAACAAAAAAGATGGTTTGAATTTTCTTGAAATGATCAAACCCCCTGCCATTTATATATCATCTACATCAGCCCTGGAAAAAAGGAATTTTATAGCGTATGGCTACTGATATGAAAACACTAAGTTGATGTGAAGAAACATGAGGGTACACTTAAGGCCATAAGTAACTTCCACAGAAATGGGCAGCAATAGGAGACTTTCAACCTGAAAAGAATTGAAATAAACAACAAATAGAGCACTAAAACACTTTATTATGGATTCAATGATCATTTTATGATACAGATAGAAAGATCAAGATAATCCGAGTTGGGAGAAAACTCCTGAACTGAAGCAGGAAAACAGAACCAAGTGAAATGATGCAATACCATGGGAGGTATGCACAAAACACATAAAATTTATAAAAAGATTTAAGATACCTGCTGGAAGCATGTGAATTGTGTAACCTCCATCCCATCCATCAAAATTTCCCAGCCCAATCCCCAAGCCCCAAGAACCTATCAACATTTCAAAAAATTTAAAAAAGAGAAGGATGGAAAATGAAAAATGTTCAGTGAAAAGGGGCCATAAAATTGAAGTCCAAAGAGAGCAAGAATGCAAAGCAAATGAATATGGTGTGGTTTGGTTACGTTAGGATAGATGCGGGAACCACCCTTCTATACAAAGGAGGATGTGCTCTCCCACAAGGAGTGAGCGGAAACTTAGTAAATGAAAGTGTAAGTTTCCCAAAAAACATTTGCTGTGGTTCTTAGTTTCCATCCTGAATCTCTACCATGACATATCAAGCAGGAGCATCTCAACAAGTTGCAAGTCAGTGTGTAGTGTCTTTATTCTTTTATTACCAGAAAAACCTTCATATTCAAACAGTGGTTTGAGTGGATATCACATACATATTCCTTGTGTTCTACCCCAGAATACCAACCATCTGCTGATCAGTTGGGGCTATACATATACATAGGATGCAGGCCATTCACCCAATATTTTAAAGAATTTGTTCCAAGGAAAAGTGGCCTGCACAAAGAGCTCACCTGATGAACCGTTCAAAGAATGAACATGCATTCCACATTATCTGATCTGAACCCAACACCGACGCACAAAGAGCTACAAAGAGCTACATTACCGTTCAAGTGGCCTGCACAAAGAGCTACATTACCGTTCAAAGAGCTCACCAGATTCTAATTCCCTGGTTCAAGTTAAGCCCCAACCCTTTCTACCATAACACATTGAAATAAAAATTTCATACTTCATTGTGGCTGCACTAGTCTTTGGATAGACTCACTTTGGTTATCTTTTAGATTTTTTTTCTAAGTTTCTAAGAGCAAAAAATGTTAAATTTTCAAGTGAGCGTGGCAACTTAGTTTCAAGATGGATTTGCTAATATTCAGATGATCCAATCATATGCCAAGTCAAGAAGATTTCAAAAAAATAACATTGAAATTGCATCGTTAAGAATAACTATTTGGCCGAATCTAGTAAAGGCAACTTGTCATAAGTACCTGCTATATTTCATCAGCTTCTTCATCTTCTTTCTTCGCTAGCTTAATTTTAGATCCTTCATTAAAAACTACTCAAGAAATGGGGATCCAAATCAATAACATTTACAAAAAAAAAAGGTGGGGGGAAGGGACTAGCTCAGATGAGTAAGGGGAACATCAAATCCTGCAACACAATCAAGATGTTGAGCCACCTACGGTAATGAGCTGGGTAACAGTCAACAGATGCCTTACTTCATGGTGTAACCATGATGGAACCGAGGTTGGGACTGTACCCAAGTAAGATTCTTACTTTATGGTGTATCCATGATGGAACCCATCATGGTCTGGGTTGCTGTAAATCCTAAAATTAATCAGTTCGCTTTCTTTTTATAAATAAAATAATAATAATAATTAAAAAAAAAAAAGCATGCAAGAATGTCTTTGCTACATTGCACATATGCTACAAGTATACATGCAGAGTACCTTGCAGAGTGGGCCTTCAAAGCCGTAGATTTGTTTTGCAAATTGTGCTTAGCATTATCTAACTGCACAAGCAACCAATCAAAATGTCTCAATAAAACAAATGATCATCCCCACTGGACATGTCCAGTGAAGTTGGTCATCTGACTCATGAAAATTTGTCCATTTAGGACATTTTTGGATACATGGAATTCAAGGGAAAGAAAGAAAAAGTTATAATAATCATTCCACACGGCAAAAGAAAGAAAAGTTAATAATAATCAAATGATTATTTTGAGATTATTGAAAAATGAATTCTATTTTACGGATCTTATTAGGATAAGTGAAAATCTTATATTTATCAGATAATCTTTAAAAAATCCCAACTATAAAAAATGTTAAGAATTGTTTTGTGAATTGATGGTTCTTTGCCATCCAAATAACACAAAAACTCACATCATGGCCAGCCACAGGTTGAGAACTCTGTTTTTGGTTGGCGGCCCAAGCATGGAAACATGAAATCCTCCATACATGGGTTATACCCTAATGACTAGAGCAATATCAAACCCAACTTCCAAGTATAAACAAGAACAGAAAATGAAATCCACACTGAATATATAGCACACATGAATAAAGAGCCTCACCTGAGCTCGAGCCCTCTAGAGCTCCTGTACGAGCTACGTTAATCCTACTAGACTCTAGCTGTTGAACATAAGCCCGTTGAAGATGAAAATAACAAAAAATAGAATTTAAAGTTAGGATCTCCTTGCAAAGCACACAATCAATTCCATTCCAGTGATTGTAGTGCTAAAATTTTCTTGGCAAATCCAGCATGTGGCTTCACCAATCAAATTCTTCATATCACTGAAAGAGAAAAAAATCATTCAATCCCATAATATGGCAAAATGTGACAGATATTCTACACAACCAGAAACCACGTTCAGAGAAATACAAATACAGAAATATATGAAGGGATGAAGAATGCTCACATGCGGCACTCAACACTGGTTCCATGGTTGCAGAAGGGGCAACTAAAGACAGTATCAAGCTTGTCCATCCACTTCTTAGGAGGTGGCCTTGCCCTTGACTTCCTCTTCCCCATGTTTCAAATCCAGTCCCTTACCTCAGTATCCCTGGGTGAATCATAATGTAAGTTCATATCAACGCTAATAAATATATCAACTAATTCCCAACTTCTATCATACAGGTAAGTATTAATAAAGGACTAGGCAATCTCGTTAACTGCAACTTTAGTTTACTTGCTTGTTAACTGATTCAAAACATGATCCACAAACTCTGCCATGTGAGATTCTGTCAGCACATGGCACTCCTAGGCATTTTAACACAACATGAGAAAACGATGGCACCATGTAAAAGAAGCATGTAACAATCAGGTCAGATCAATATGCCAAAGCCACAGTCCAACTGAGAGTTGAAATGTAAGCTTCTGAAAGTAGTTGTATTTTCATTGGAGTTGGGAACATCACTTATTACTCTCATTCCAAAGAAAAAAGAAGTGGGTCCTTGAGGGATTTCAGGCCAGTCAGATTGATTGAAAGTCCCTACAAAATCCATGCTAAAATACTACCATCCACTTACAAAAGGTGCTAGGAAATGTATCTCCAAGGTGCAGGGAGCTTTTGTATATAAAAGACAGATATGGAACTTTGATTGCCCACAAGTGCATCAATTCCCAGTATATGGAAGGCAAAAAGGGAATCAAATGAAAATACAACAGTTGTCATTGGCCTTTTCCTGCATGAAAATCAAGTTCTCAATCAGAAGGACTAGAGCTGTAATGGAAAAAATTTCTAGAAGCTCCAAACAACCTATAAATCAGTCACATTTTCAAGAATGCAGAGGTCAAGTAATGCATTATGCAACATATCCAATTGCAGCATCCCATTATTTATCAAGATGGTAAGAGTCCATTACGGATTTTCATCAAATGCTTGGTGGGAAGTCAAAAAACCTCAGGTTCCAACACCCGCATGGAAAATGCCTCTCAACCTGAAAAATCCTTAATGGCTCACGTTTCAACTGAACAAATAAATGGTCATGCAGATCCTCTCCGCGTGATTATTAGCCCCCATTCAAATTAACATTGATGGGATGAAAAACAAATTCCAAGCATCCAAACAGACCCAAACCCCATCCATTCATCAAAAATCAGTTATTATATCAAAGACATGAGTAGTACAGTAGATGGTTACGATTCTGACTTCCAGTGTTAGCTACAGTAGATGAGTGGTACTTTCCAAGACTAACTGAGTGAGCAAGTTGTTTAGCAGTGGATAAAAGACATGACACATGCAGGTCATATATCAAAGACAGCAGTTTGCTAAACATGTATGGAGAGAAAACAAGCAGCAAGTAGCCGGGTCCTTACTCATTCCTCAGTGGTAGACTCACAAGAGTTTCAACATGAGGTCATGGGTTCGGTTGCCAATTGTGGTGAAATCCCACTGTGGTGTGAGTGCGTGTTTTCTCTCTCTCTCTCTCTATATATATATATATATATATATATATATATATATAAAAGAAAAAAAAAAGTAGCAGCATCCATAGCTGGGTCAGGGTCACCCAAGCCCAAGCCAATAGAACATGATCTTGGCCTGAGCTCGATTTGGGATGACCCAGCAAACCAAATAGAAATTAAGCACGCAACTACCCAACATGATATGCATTTTTAGTTATATATATGTTAATCATTTTTAAAAAATATGATCAAGATATATTCCAGACCTGACTGGATCCAGCCCAACCTGACAGGCAGAAGATCCTCAACCAATTTCTGGCTCAATTAGTAATTAGGCGTAAATGTCCATTAGATCCAGAACAACAGACCGAGGAGTCTGGAGTCTGGACCCAGGCCCGAGTGGGCCTGACTGTTCACACCCTTAACAATAAAATAGTAAATAGATATTAAAAGAAGAAACAGAAAAGCAATGAAGTAGTAACTAGTTATATCGTGTTGCGCTTGCAGAGATGCAATCCTAGGATAGCATCTAAATGACCCAACTTTCCTAGTGCATTAGATTGAAAGCCACACAGGCTTCGAAAACAGAATAGAATAACAGATAGCCTATGGACTCCATTTCTGATTCTGCTTTTAGCTAGTTTCAACACCTTACCTAATTCAAGATGGATCATAAACAAGATGATACAAGGACACCACACTAAAGAAAAGCATTAAGCTAAACTTGCATATCAAAAATGGATTCATCCTAAGTTGTTTGTTTGAGTCTTCAGAAATTTCAGGTTGTCCTCATGATGCTTGATCTTTAATCCCAACTTTTGCAAATCGCACAGAAGCTAATGGTTTCAGCATTTTCTCAATCTAGCTACTCTCGAGAGAAACAAAGCATTTCATAGTTCTAAAGAAAATTCCACTAATTAGGGATTTTCAGTTTTTTTTTTTTTTTTTTTAATCTATAATCCACAATTAGGGAATCAACACTACAAAATCTCTAATTAGGGATTCGAAACTCGAAAATTCTCAAAACACAAATCATTACACAATGTTACTTTAAGGATTAAAAAATGCCCAAATTGATATGAATAGATAAAGGGAGAGAGAGAGAGAGAGAGAGAGAGAGAGAGAGAGAGAGAGTGTGTAACGCCCTGAAAATCGGGGGTCGAGCATAGGTCCAACTCCAGAGTTCCAACACATCACTTATGCAACATAGATAATGATGATTAAATGTTGACCGTGTTAGTGCAGTAAACACGAGTGAGATTAAGCTAAATCAGTATATCATACTCCAGAGACAATTGAATCATGCAAGCGGAAGACTGTCATAAATAGAAATTAAACATATAAGTTGTAGTATGTCTCCAGAGTAGAAACACATCCCAGGTGAAATATTACAAGTATCGATTCAAAATACAAAATGTTCAAAATGGTAGTCCTCTACAAAGTATGAACCCTGAAGCCTCGTCGATTCAGAACGGCTCACATGAACCCGTCTGAATACTGCATGTACGAGAATGCCTCCTCGTCCTCACAAAAGTCCGGCTCCGCCTCAGGAGTCACGTCGCCATCTGAAATCAAGACAGAGTCTGGTTGGTGTTTAAAACACCGTCCCGTAACGTGGGAGTGAGTGATCAACTCAGTGCAACTATACAACAAAGGTTAACATGTTATCAATTTAGTCAAGCAGTAATGATAAAGTAGTAAAATCAAACATCCCTAAATACTCTTATTAATGCAAGAATGATATGAACAATGATGCATGCCCTCACCTACTCTCCTTCAGCGACTCCATCTTACGATCGCAGCATGAAACCCTTCCTCAGTGCTTGACCTGCTACGCCAAATGCACACGTAATGCAGTGCATGCACATAATTAGCCAGGTTCTTATTAGTCCTTTTCATACAACAGGATTGGGAAACTAAGGTATCTACCTTATGTCATTTCCCAAACAATGATCCATCCTAGGGTCGTCAGCCCTAGTAACTCTCATACGATGTTGCGGTTCTAGGTCGCTGCAAAGGGCTCGTCACCTAATCAGTGCAGGCCTATTTTATACTCGGATTTCTACAGAAAGGCTCGTCGCCTCAATGCAGGTTCAGAGTATGCTCGAGGTCACTACAAAGGGCTCGTCACCTTATTAGTGTAGGCTGACAGCTCAAATACAATGTCTCATACCACCGTATTCGACTCACGAGGCGATGTTGCTCACTGGTCACTACGGGGAGGCTCGTCGCCCCAGCATAGGCCGACAGCTCGACCACAGTGTCCCACACCACCATGTCCGGCTCATGAGTCTTAGCGGATCGAGGTACCAAGGTTAACGGGGTTTCCATTGGTGAGTTTGGTACCTTAGGTTCAAGCAGGAGCGTCCAAACATGGTGAACATACATCGGGTCAATTGGGTTACTTGACGAGCTAGACTATTACGAGCGCACCTAAAGTTGATCGACATGAAGTGCGTAAACACTCCGTGTGGCCTAACCACTGCCGACAACTCTAGTACGGCTCAGGTTCGTCAAACACGTCCTACGTGGCGAATGAATCTGAGCCATGAACTCAAAACCTGTTACCGATTGCCTGGACTATACTGTAGTCCCAAACACATTCAATCCTTAACCAGTAAGCATGTGGAGTAGTCAGAGCAGAATTAACCAAGTAGTTCAAACATGTTAACAAGCATGTTATAAAATACAACTTAAACAGGAAATCCAAACACATACATTTCATAAGTAAGCGATTAAACTAAACAACTTGCATGGAGGAAATCATACACATCCCTAAGGTAGTTGAGAATCCTATCTCAACACCCACCTAAAGCACTATCTCCTAAGTACTTACTCATACAAGCATTTTTACAAACACTTAGACTACACTTATTAACATACATAACGTATGTTGGTCAAAACATGTATTAGGGCGAATCCTTTCGCCGAGGAGTTGTTACACATATAACTAACATATACACACAGTAGTTAATCATGGCAAACATACTTTCATATTTCGTACATATACGGTATTTTCTACAAATACACAGAATACGCTAAACTCCACAAATTTCATATATAACTGAAACGCAAAACAAACATCGCATTTTGCAAGTGAAATAACATCTACATCAGGAATCTATCATTATCCAACATTGAAAGCTTTGAAAACCATAACCTATACGTCTATAGTCCGCACCTTACGCCGGTAGACGCGTAACGAACTCAGTTCATACACCCACGCTTCGTCTACGGCACAACGGTAACCTATTACATGAAATAGGTTAGCTATTTCACCATTTCAACTATTAGAAACCCTAGAACAGATTAGGGTCAGGTTTTCTTACCTAAGAACGGGATCGGTATCACCGGTAGAGCGATACGGAAGTGGTGGTAAGGCACGTGGAGTAGCAGGGATCGAATCCCAGGAGTGACTCCAACTTCTCTCTCACTTTCTCTCTCTTTACTCTCTTCTCTCTCCTAGGGTTTTTCCCAAATTCGTATGGAGTGAATGAGAGAGGGTTTAAGGTCCTTATATAGGCCTAAAACTTATGGAAATGGCCCCAGGGCAAAGGTATACTTAGGTTATAGCCAAAGGAGGCTTGTTCCGATCCAACGGAGCACTTCTGGAGGCCCCCTTTCTATATGCGGTCGGACTTAAACTCCCTGGCTATGGATCTAGGTCGAGTTAAGTTTTCAGTCCGATTGGATTTATAGATCGACCGCGGCGGACCAATTTCCGTTCAACGGTCACTGAAACTCGATCAGGGCCACAAGTACACTGCCATGTATGGGAAATTTCTCCTGATCCGAGGGTGTATTTGGGTCAGATTCTGACGGTCTAAATCCTTATATTCGGCCCGCAAGCGACAAGTCTCAGATTACTTAAATTTAGATTTTTTTTTTCTAAGATATCTACGTTTCTCACACACTTCACTTTGGGCTCAAGCGAATAGCTTTGGGACACTATCTGGACTTGATTTCCGAGGTGGTGGTCAAGTCCAGTAAGGCGGTCTTAATTATAATTTCGTAGTAATCGGACTTTCGACGTGTGGTCCAGGTCCGATACGAAGTTTCAATATGCTCCCTAGAGCAACCGAGAATAGAGTTTGATCCTAGATTTTAGGGTAACCTAGCGTCAATGATTCTACAAGTTTTGGGTCTTACAGATCGTATTTAAAGTGATTAGTGTTAATTTCGCATGAAATCTAGTTTAACACTAGTTAACTCTGGCCTAATTTCTAAAGGATTTGGTCCTTAGTGATTTCTGCCTGAGGTGGTACTCGGATCTTTGTACGGATTTTTCCGAGACGTTACAGAGAGAGAGAGACCTAATATTGAATAATGATCCTTAATCTGCTGGACCAAAGAAAAGAAGAAATAAAAGAGGGAGAGAGAGGCAGAGGGAGAGGGAGAGGGGAGGGTTCGAGAGTGAAGGGGGAGAGAGAGATCGAGCGGAGAGGGAGAGGTTGAGAGGTAGATCGAGCAGAGAGGGAGAGGTGCAGAGAGAGAGGCGCAGAGAGATAGATCGAGCGGAGAGGGAGAGGCGCAAAGAGAGAGAATTTGCGGTGGGGAGAGAGAGGGAGAGCGAGCGGCAGAGAGAGGGAGAGAGAAAGAGTCGTGCTAGGTATAGGGTTTTTTTCTTTTTCTTTTATATATACGGACCTTGCCAGCAGCCGTTAAAACTGGCCGCCCGCAAAAGGTCGGCCCATTGGTCGGCCAAGGCCCTGTTTCTTGTAGTGGTTCAAGAAGACTCGGTCACACCATCCCATGCTGAATTCAACCCTTCCACCACCTTTGAAGATGAATTCAACATGTTCGCTGCCATTGAAGATTACTTGGACATGTCCTCTGACGATGAATTTGAATTGCCCATTGATGAATCATACATGGTCCACAATGGAAATATCACCCATTTTCATTGGCAAAGTGTCCATGAAAAATTGGATGAAATAGTATGTGAATCCCAAGTGCCCACACTATCCATAGAAATTCAGTTGAAAGAATACTGCAGATGGATAGATGTAGAGGGACATCGATCTGAGGAGGAATTTCATACTGTGGTGGGGACATTCTCAAATGATCTCCACAATTTCTTGGAAGCCGAGGCATCTAAAAGGCATGTTGCTGAGATGGTTTCCCACCTGAACATTCATACAAATTGTGTTGAATCAGTGGCCTTGAATATTAGTGATATAGTGAAGAAGGCCCATGAAGTGGGAAGGAAGATGGTACACGTTGTTGCTGATTTTGAAGTTTTGATATTGGTTGAAGAAGAAGAAGAAGAAGAAGACGAAGAATACGAAGAAGAAGAAGATGAAGATGAAACACTGGCTGAGGCCCTAAAAGAATCAATGGACTTGGCTTATGAAAGGAGGGCTAGTATAGTACCAGCATTAATATCTTCAGTTGAAGTGTTGGAGAGGATGAGGTTCAACAAAGGAGAGTCAGACGAGATCAAATGTACAATTTGTCTGAATAAGTTGTGTACAGGGATGGAGGTCATACGTATGCCATGCTCACATATTTTTTATGTTGAATGCATAATTCAATGGTTGGAGATTAACCATGTGTGTCCTCTTTGCCAGTTCAAGATGCCTCAACAGTTGGAGGAGATTTGATATTCTTCTTTATTTAAATCTTTAAAAATCGACTGACCCCAATTCACTTGGAGGAATGTATACTGCTTGGCAAGGAGTGAGTCTTCATAACAAATTCGGCTTTTGAATATTGTGCACATAATGCTTTGTGCCTATTGAGACAGTGTTCTATCAAGATAAAAGCATTAATTAATATTAGAAAAGCAATTCTTTATGTTATGGAATGTGCTCATTGTATAGATGTTTATAAAAATTGTTTTTTGTTTTTTTCTTTTTTAAGGGAAAGCCTTTATCAAAAAGAATGTTTCAATTATATATATATATATATATTGGAATGCTCACCTGCACACTAGTTGTCACCCTTTCTTGTGAGAACTTTTCTAGAACTCATCTCACGTGAAATGAGTCCAAAATCTGAACGGTTCATGTAATGCAGCACCTCATGTAACCATTTCGGCCCAACTTTTACCTTGATATAAAACTTTGGTGGGCTATGGCAAAAGAAAAATAGTTTCTTCCTTTGCATCTTTCTTCTTCCATAGACTACCAAAACTTTGGAATAAGGTAAAAGTTAGGCAGGTCCTTACTCTTGCTCCTGTGGTAGACTCTAAGGAGTTTCAACGCCTAGTCAAGGGTTCGAGTACCCATAGGTGGTGAAATTCCAGTTAGACCATTAGGGTTTCATGGCGTGCTTCATAACGCACACCGTCCAGATTTTTAAGTTTATAGTATGGGAGATGAGTTCTCAAAAAATTTTGATGAGAATCCATGAGCACTAGTGCACAAGTGAGTATTATATTTATATTAGGGTTGCATGGAGTGCTTCATATCGTATGCCGTCCAGATTTTTAAGCTTATAGTATGGGAGATGAGTTCTCAAAAAATATTGATGTTCGACACGCATCACGGTGGGCCCACGCTGCTCCACCTCATGGGAACTTTCCATGAGGTCGACCGCATAGAACCGTTTCCCACACACACACACACACACACACACATATATATATATATAGAGAGAGAGAGAGAGAAATGCTCACCTGCCCACCTTTTTACCTTTGCACACGCGTCATGGGTACATAATTTGGATGGTCCACATGATGCATCACCCCTCGAAACTTTATGGGCACAATTTTTAGCATGATCCAAAACTCTAGTGGGCCATAGCAAAGAGAAATGCAAATCAAGGGAAGAAACTGTTTTCTTTTGCCATGGCCTGCTAGAGTTTTTTATCAGGCCGAAAGTTGGGATTGTGAGGTTTAAGGGGTGCCGCATCACATGGACCATTCAGATTATCTGCCCACAACACGTGTGTAAAGCTGTACATGGGTGCTCACATAAGAAGGTATGCAGGAGCATTCCTCTCTCTCTCTCTCTCTCTCTCTCTCTCTCTCTCTCTCTCTCTCTCTCTCTCTCTCTCTCTCTCTCTCTCTCTCTCTCTCTGTGTGTGTGCTTTTCTTAAGTGTTTGGCTATTTAATGTAGAGGGGTGTGAATAAGTAGCTTTTGATATATTGCTTGTAATGCCGTGATGATTATGTCACATTCATTCCCTACATATATTAGGTTTTAAGGAAACAGTAGTGAATCGTATAACTAGAAAAAAAAAAAAAATACAACGAGTCTGAATTAGTGAAACCACGATCTCTTACTTCCCTATATGGCTGCAACTTAAGTGCAGGTCAACCTTTAGCTCACACAGTCTATCAAAGTCCTTGGTTTGGGTTTGGGTTGAAAAATATGAATCCTTTTAATTAATTCAGCTTGATCAAGTTTAGCTCACACAGATCCTTACTCTTGCTTTGGTGGTAGACACTAAGGAGTTTCAACACCCGGTCAAGGGTTCGAGTATCCATAGGTGGTGAAATCCCACTAAGGCATGAGTGTGTGGGGGTGTGAGCGTGTAAAATATTTTTTATTTTAAAAAAAAAAAAAAAAAAAAAAAAAAAAAAAAAAAAGAGTCGGCCCTGACTTAGGCTGAATTAATATACCTCACATTTTCAATTTCTATGCCAAAACACTACAAATATATAAATAAATAAATAAAAATAATTAATTAATTAAATTAAATTAAATTCAACGGTTGTATGGTGGTTTTCCGACGGTTAAAAGCCGTTGACGAATCACTAAAAGCTGTTGGCAAAGGAAACTACCAAAAAAAAGTGGTCCTATGGAGCCCATCGTAATACACATGAAGGCTCAAGTGAACCACACAGTAGAAAAAAATAGAGATTTGTCTACGGTGTGATCAACTTGGGGCTTCAATTAGCCTCCTTTATGGGATCATGGCTATCAAAATGGATGGACAGAGTGGATAAACCACATACATCACGATGGGCCCCATGAGCCCCCTGACAGGACCGTCCATCTCCGTCTGTGCCAAAAAAAAAAAAAAGAGAGAAAGCCCGTGATAATTTTTTTTTTATCATCGTGGGCTCCAACGTCTCTCTCTCTCTATCTTTCCTAACCTTCCAAATAGAAAAAATCACATTCTTTGGCTGGAAAAGGTTTTCTTTCATTTTTGGGGTTCTGCTTCTTATCATCTTTGATCCATTAGGAGTTCGACAATAAAGAAAGGAATTCCGTGATCTGTTAGGAATTCAACAGATAGGAAAGGATTTTGAGATATTTTATGGTTTATTCACCTTATTTTCTATTCTAGGGGTTGTTGTGGGATACAAGATTGAAATCCATTGGGATTTGAGGGATTCTTGGGTTCTCCCTCAGATCTAGCAAATTTTTGAAGAGAGCTAGAATTTATAGCGAAAAGGGAAGGGATTTTGGCTTCCCTATGTTCGATCTGCAAGAGAAAGGATTCTAGCGTGTCAATTTGAAGGTATTGGATTTTTTTGGTTTCTTTCTTGAAAGAAGAAATTCAATGTTTTTACTCTGATGTCCGGATTCTAGGGTGTCAATTTGAAGGTATTGGATTTTTTTGGTTTCTTTCTTGACAGAAGAAATTCAATGTTTTTACTCTGATGTCCTCCACAACGAACACTTTCTTCGGCTCTTAATATTGTTGCTCTGAATTTTTAACTGTTGTCATCTAATACTCAATTTAATTAACTTTTCCATGCAGCCGATTACTTTCAAGGCATTTCTTTTGATATTGTATCATCCTTTCATGTATGTATATTTATTTGCTAAGATTTGCCTATGTATACTTGAACACCTTGTTCCTTTATGAACTTATCCACGCATTGATCTAAACTTTACATGCCAACCTTTAAATGTTTTTGAGACACTTTCTTTTCTTTTTTCTTCAATTCTCTTCTTCTTCTTCCTCTTCTTTTTTATGTCTTAGATGTCATGAATATTTGCTTGGCTTCTATTGGCAGCAAGTCTGAAGTGGGCGTAATGGGTATCCTATTGTCCATTGCCAAAACCTAGTACATATTGGATGAGATGCCCAAATTTCAGTAAAAAAAAGTCTTGTAAGTCCACAAAATACATTAAAATATGTTAACAAACATTTGTAAATACTTCAAATACGGGCTAATAATAAGTGAATTTGGAGGTTTTAAGTGAGTTGTGCTCTGAAATGAAACCCATTTGTATTGGGCGACACTCATTGGTTTCGGATGCTACTCCAAAATCTTTCTTGGAGTCATGGCAGCAGCTGGTTAACTAATGTAGTGCCTGATGTTCTCTTCTTCTTTTCTTTTCTTTTTTTCTTTTAATCGTGATTTCTTCGTATATCCATATATCCATGTGTTGTTATTCTGTATCTAATGGCATGAAGTAATGCTAACAGCTTTTCTGTCCTGTTGATTTAGTGAAATGCTTCAGCTTCATTCAGTAGCCCCAACTTCGAGAAGTAAAAGGTAGGCTGGTTGTGTATGCACAAGAATTTTGATAGAAAAACCATCTCGGATTGTACTGGTAGGACAGCTTAGCTTATGTATACAAACTTGATCACGGTTTAATGGTGAAGACCAAAGACAAGCTTACATTGTGGCCAGCCCACTTGCACCAAGAACTAGACATGCCAATTGTATTTCGCCTTAACATTTACTAGCCTAGTAAATCTTGGAGCAGCTTCTTGATGATCCTTTACCTCTTTATATGGTAGTGTTTAAACAATTGCTAGAACTAAGCATATAGTAGTGTGGCGAATTTGATTAGTTTACTTTGAATACTTTGAAAATCAACTAATCTAATGTCAAGAAAAAAAAATGCAAATGATCAAAGAAAGAGGGGAACAGAAGCATCATTGCTAACTAGTCTCCTTAGATGCATAATTTGAGACCTGTTAATCTGTCTCCCCAACCAGACTCCACACTTCCAATTTCATTGCCTGAACCAGTATTCCCTCTCCATTCCCAATTTCTGATGTGGTGGCTCCTCCACTGGTGAATCTTCCACTCCCTTCCCCTGCCTTTCTGGGGGCCCTGGCTCTCAAAATGATAGGATATATGCACCTGGAAGCTCAACCTATCCAGCCCCTACCACCCCCAAAGAAGCTTGAAATTCAACATTCAGATCATCCTGATTAACAGGTTGAACGTTGTTCAGCTGCTAGACCAACAGGTTTTTATTGCACTGCACCTGTTCCCCACTGTTGACAGAACGCTGTAAAAGCTGTTGGTAAGTGGACTCTCTAGTGAAGCTATGTAGATGATCCACGGTGGCTCAGAAATACTCAGAAATCCTTTCCATCCAGAGTATGAGAGCTGCTGCTAGCCAGATGGGTCCCAGGATCAGCAAATCCCCTTTGCAGGTGATCCACAGATGCCTGAGCAAGAGCATTACCATTCTAGAATAATCTCGTACATCTTGGAACAGTGTCAGGGTCTGCACTCCTGAGAATCACTGTCACAACAAACACATTTGGACACTATTTGTATGCCTGCCTATTGAAGAACCACATCAACCAGCACACCTTGTGCATAACCTTCCATAAGAACACCACCAGCTTCGGTGGAATATACTTATTACAGGCCCAGCGTGTCCACGACTAGATAAGACGCTTAGCCCGAACATGCTCCTAACCAGACTTTAGGGAGAACTTACCTGAAGATTTCAAGGCCCATATGAATCAATCATCCCTGTCCATGACCTTTATATTTTTCCCCTGAATGCACTGAAGAATGTCAGCCAGCACTGCATCCTCAAGATCCAAGAAGTTCCAAGCTCCATCCTGAACCAAAAAATAGCTACTCTGGCGTCCTGGAGATGCTCTGGGATTTTAACTTCATTCGCACCAGCCAAAAGCCCAAGTCCCGTCAAATTTTGAGACCAAAAATCCATCTCACACCGGAAAACCATCAATCAAAATGTTGAAAGGTAGTCAGAAGCTTCCAGGCTAGGTCCTTCCACAACTTCAATCACCCCAGCCTAAGAGATACGATCAGTTTTGATAAATTTGTTAAGATACTTGACCCCAAAAAGCTTTGCCCAAAGAGATTCACCCAACAATAAGTCCCAACACATCTTAATGCGGAAGCTTTGCATCACATCCTCCAACCTTCTTACCCCAAAGCCTCCTTCTGACATTGGAAAGAAGATTCTAGCCCATTTAACCCAATGCCTGTTTTTCTTGCCCTCTGATTCACTCCAAAAGAAATCCAAGAGCACTACCTCCATTTTTTTATGGATGAATATTGGGATTTTAAAAGCAACCAAGACATGCATAGGATAGCTAGCTAGCACATACTTGATGATTAGTGTAATTCTCCTGGCCAATGACAGCAGCTTCACTTTTCATCCTTTGATTTTTCTTGGTCATCTGAACAAGGAAGAGTGAGTGGCTAACCTGAAGCCTCCCCTTCAAAAGAGGAACCCCCAGATAGGACATGGGCAAGGCGGTCTGCTTGAAACCTGTCAGTTGAGTGATGCTCTGAGCATGAGAGCCTATCACCTTGTCGAATGATAATAAGTAGCTTTTCCTAGCACTAATCCTTTGTCCTGATGCCTTCTCACAATTCACTAGAAATTTCTTCATTTCCTAAACCAGGGATTGCCTGCCATTGAGAAAGAATCATGCCATCAGCAAAGAGAAAATGGGATATCAACGGGCATAATCGGGGCAGGTGGAACAGTTAGCATGAACCGGATATCATGAGGTTTCTGACTCCCCTACTCAGAACTTTCGCTGTTAGGATAAATATGCTAGAAGAAATCAGATCACTTATCAAAGCCCTCGGAAGGACATGAAGAAACCTATAGCTCAACCATTAATAATAATAACACAAAACCAGCAGTCATTCCAACGCCTTTCCATCATATCTATGCAGCCCTGAGCAAAGCCAAACTTTTGGAGGACTAGGGAAATGAAGCTCCATTCAAGCAGATCATACGCCTTTTCCATATTCAGCTTCAAGATGAGATTATCCCCAAAAACCTTCTGGTCAATTTCAATCACAATTTAACTAGTTATATTAATGTTCTTAGCAATCAATCTTCCTTGAACAAAAGTTCCATGTTCTTCTAAGATGATATGGGGAAGGATGCTTGCTAATCACATAGCAACAATCTTAAAGAAAACCTTGTATATGCATTTGCAAAGACTCATGGGACCGAAGTCTATTAGATACTTCGGGTTAGCTGTTTTCAGGACCAAGCAAATCAATGTGCATAAAAAGGACATGAAGATAGGACCACCTGAGAAAAATTTGCAAGCATCAATAGAGATATCCTCTCTAACAATATCTCAAGCATGCGTAAAAGAAGCTTCCGGAGAAGCCATCTGATGCAGGACATGAAAATTAAATATGATATGCAAGATCTCAGGCTTTAAATTATACTAATTCAAAAACAATCACATAAAATTCCACATCCCACACAAAAGTTCAAATATTCAAGCAAGGGGAATTTGTGCGGGTCCAGGCCTACACAGGCTAGGGCTGGATCAGTAAAATTATGGAACAAACGATACTCAAAGAGAAGTAAAAAATCATCCGCACAACAATCGGTCCCTAATCCAAGGGATTCACCAATTCCAATTCGGAGAACCCTAGGGTAAAAAAAGGGACAAATAAATTGAAAGTAATGCAATCTATAGTTAGGGTTAAGGAGAATAGGTATGAGAGGAGTAAAATAGGCGAAAATCTGAACCTGTAGATAGTCCCCGCGCGCGGACAACGGGTCAGGCCTGTCGCACGTGCGAGGGGGCGCCGAACGCAGAAAGCGCTTCCTTGGCTCTGGTCGGCCAGGGGAGGGCTTCAAAATCCCCAAGTTTCGTGTCGATCGGATGCGCGGTCTGTGCGTGATGCTCCGCCGAAGTTTCAGCCATCCTGCAGGGTCAGAATCTGGAATTCTGCTGTAAAGAAGAAAACTGTTGCAATAAAGGACGGATTTGAAATGCAGATGGTAGTAGGAGATGAGAATTAGAGATGGTAGAGGATGAGGGCGAATCAGGATCGATGTGGCTTCGCACCATGGTAGTTAGTCCTTCGATGAAGGGAGAGCTTCGCATGTAAACCAAAATAAAAACTAATCAAAGAAATCTAAAGCGTCCATGATACTCTAAATAATATTAATAAGCAAAACCTAACATATAAGATTAATCCGACTAGTGGGTCACGATCATGAGATCCCATGATGGGCTTTACTTGACTACCGGGTCCACTCCAACGAACCAAAACTCAGTCTTCTAGCTAGGAGGCCCTCCCTGGATGTCATCATCGATCCAGATCGACGGTAGGGCCCTCCTCCTCCTTGCGTACGTACGTAGGGGGGCGACGTGCAAGTGCCCAACTCTCTCCAGCTGCAAAGAATTTGCCACTGACGAAATAAAACTCCTGAACCACTCCAAGATGTTAGGATCAAGTCTCTGAAGCTCCTCCTTAGTGAGTCACGTGATGTCTGAAGCTGGGCGTGACTTCCATTTAACCAGGTATTTCTGAAACCTGCCGTCCGACGTTGAAACTATCCGATGGTCCGGGATATCCTCTATTACCTCTCTGGGTGTGGGAAGGGTATGTTTGGGAGGTAAAGGCTGAGAAGATGGGTCGGGACGGGTAGGTATGAGAGGTAGAGGCCGAGAAAATGGGTCGGGAAGGGTAGGTATGGGACGTGGTAGCTGGGAAGATGGGTCAGGACGGGTAGGTATGAGAGGTAAAGGCTGGGAAGATGGGTCGAGAGGGGGCCATGGATCAAGAGAAAGGTCTGGAGAATCAGGATGATTAGGTGATATGCTGGACAATGTATCAATGGTCCCCTGAAATGCAACTAGAAACTACTTCCCATGGAAGGTGGAAGATCTACCACATACACATTGAGACCGTTTCGTTTTATAATTTTAAATGGTCCAGCGCTACACGCATGTAATTTACGAACGGCTCCTTGAGGGTACTGGTCTGGCCTAATGCGGACCATCACAGAGTCCCTTAGTTTGAATTCCTTGAAACGTCTATGTTGGTCTGTAGAAAGTGTGTAATGTTCATTACTAGTCATGGTCTTCTGCCTGATTTCTTGATGCCATGAATGAATGTGATGTGCAAAAGACTCTGACGACCTATGGGACAACGACATAGGGACAAGATCAATACGTTTCTTAGGTTTATAACTAGTAACGACTTCACAAAGACTTAGATCTGTGGTCCTATCGACAGAACTATTAAACGCAAACTCGGCTATAGGTAGTATGGTGTCCCATGTTTTGGTGTGCCCTATATCCATCATGGGGGGAAACTCATCCGGTAGATCATCAGGAATGACATCACGAAACTCATCCACTACCAGAATGGCCTCAGTGGGTAACGCTACATTAGCCTTTGGTGTACTCTTCCCAATGGTGCAGTTTGTCCTGGCGGATGTCTCTAGTTAGGTATTGCGCACATCAAATAGCTCAAAGCATTGGTCTATATGTTGTTCCCAACGCTTACCCAAAGACTCAAACTGCTGGAACAGTTTGTTTAGTGACTCTTGCAAATGTTCCATGTTTTTAATTTAAAAAAAAAAAATATATATATATATATATATATATATATATATATATATATATATATATATAAGAAACAACCTAGTTTCTAAAAACGAAAAAGGAAAGTTTCTAAAAACAAATTAGAAAAGTTTCTAAAAAACAAATTAGGAAAGTTTCTAAAAAAAAACAACCTAGTTTCTAAAAATAAAAAGTAAGTTAGTTTCTAAAAAAAAAAAAAAAAAAGGAAAGTAAACTAGTTTCTAAAAAAAAGAAAAAGGAAAAGAAATTAGTTTCTAAAAACAGATTAAGAAAGTTTATAAACCTAAAAATAGAAAGCTAAGTTAATTTCTAAAATAATTCAAATAAGGGGATAACAGAAAATTTCAGCAGCTTATGTCAGGGTTTATGGACCTCTAAACAACCATATATGATGAGAATTGATGCGTAATGGACATAAACAACTAAACCCTAAACATGTAATGCATTCCCCTATAAGAACCCTAGGCTCTGATACCAAATTTGATGTAGGACATGAAAATTAAATATGAGATGCAAGATCTCAGGCTTTAGATTATACTAATTCCGAAACAATCACATAAAATTCCACATCCCACACAAAAGTTCAAACATTCAAGCAAGGGGAATCTCTGCGGGTCCAGACCTACACAGGCTAGGGCTGGATCAGTAAAATTATGGACCAAACGATACTCAAAGGGAAGTAAAAAAAATCATCCACACATGCACAGCAATCAGTCCTTAATCCAAGGGATTCACCAAATTCAATTCATAGAACCCTAGGGTAAGAAAAATGGCAAATAAATTGAAAGTAATTCAATCTAGGGTTAGGGTTATAGAGAATAGGTATGAGAGGAGTAAAATAGGCAGAAATCTGAACCTGAAGATAGTCCCCACGTACGGACAACGGGCCAGGCCTGTCACACGTGCGAGGGGGTGCCGAACGCGGAAAGCGCTTCCTTGGCTCTGGTCGGCCAGGGGAGGGCTTCAAAACCCCCAAGTTTCATGTCGATTGGATGCGCGGTCTGTGCATAGTACTTCGCCGAAGTTTCAGCCCTCCTGTAGGGCCAGAATCTGAAATTCTGCTGTAAAGAGGAAAACTGTTGCAATAAAGAACAGATTTAAAGCACGGATGGTGGTATGAGATGAGAAATAAAGATGGTAGAGGATGAGGGCGAATCAGGATCGATGTGGCTTCGCACCACGGAAGTTAGCCCTTCAATGAAGGGAGAGCTTCGCACCCAATTGGATTTCCACAACTTGAGAACTCAAAGGAGTAGAAAAACGCAGAATTTTTATTAAGCTTCAATTAATAAAAAAAGCTACAAGGAGTGCCTATTTATAAGAAAAAACCTATACCCCAAAACTCGCGCCTTGTGCACAACCTATTACTTGGCGATGAAGTAAACCAAAATAAAAACTAATCAAAGAAATCTAAAGCGTCTATAATACTCTAAATAACATTAATAAGCAAAATCCAAAATATAAGATTAATTCGACTAGTGGGCCACAATCATGAGATCTCATGATGGGCTTTACTTGACTACCAGGCCCACTCCAACTAACCAAAACTCAGTCTTCTAGCTAGGAAGCCCTCCCTGGATGTCGTCATCGATCCAAATCGACGGTGGGGCCCACCTCCTTGCATACGTACGTAAGGGGCGGTGTGCGTGTGTGTGCGCGCGTGATGTCCCCATCACCATCTAGCATGGAGTACTATCCACTGCGATAGACAAAACCGCTTCTCCAACTTCTTCCAAAAGAGGCGAGGGCATAAAAGGGCCTCATTCATTTGCCCTGGCACCAACCTTGGAACACAATCAAGGATATTTCCCACTTCAATGCCTTCCAAATAAACGATGTTCTTAAAGCATTTCAACTTCCAATGCAATATCATCAATAGACTCAAGGATAACGACTGCCTTTGTCTTAATTCTCCACACCATGGATCTACACCTTTCTACAATCGAGCCATAGAAAAATCTAGTGTTGCAGTCTCCCTCTTTTAGCCATATATTACTAGCTTTTTGTTTTCAAAAGATTTCCTCTTGAAGTTGCACTTTTGATAGTGGGTCTTGGCAAGCTCAAGTTTTCTGCAATCTTCATCTGATCTCGATCTGAGAAACCCCGATTAACATCAAGTGTGGGCATCTACTCCATGGTTCTAAATGATGGTATCGGTCACCGTATCGACCTGGCGGAAAAATGATATGAATAGGGTCGCTTACTAGTATCGAGGCCGTATTGGGCCATATCGGCCTGTATTAGTCAGAATTTTTTTTAAGCAAAAAAAAAAAATGCGGAAATATATTAGAAAATAGGAAAATTGAGATTTTCAAGAATCTATCTTTTTTTGTGTGTTTTGACAATGTATTGAATGGTGTATCGGACCGTTCTTTGGTAACAATGTAATGTTATCCTAACAGGTTAACCAACTATAAGGTGTGGTGTTGATTTTATTTTATTTTCTATAAATTGTTGATATGTGTCAGAACTTGATATCATATATTGCTTATATGATTATCTATTAACTAATATAGTTTTTCTCAATTTATTTAAAAAACAGAAAACACCTAAAAAGTAACTTTAAAAAAAAAAAAAAAAAAAAAAAAAAAAAAAAACATGAGTATTTTATTGAAAGCCAAATTTATATTTTTTTTTTTTTTTAAAAAAAAAAAAAAAAAAAAAGAAGAAGAAAGCTACTCCATAGAAGCTAGAAACCCCCAAAACAAAGAGAAGAACCACATAACCCAATCTCTAAACAAAATTAGAACCCTCAAAAACACCCCCGCCTTGGAAACTCTACAGTTGTGTAAACAATGGTTGTTTCTTTCTGCCCAAACTGCCAAATGGACCGCCATAAGGATAATCCTCCACTTCTTTTTCCCTAGGGCTACTCAAAAAATTAACTTGAAACTAGAAAAAAAAAATGTAGAAAATATTTTTTTAAATCAAAGCATGTGTGAAATAATTAGATCCATAGTCTTCTAATACTCCTCATGCATCATAACAAGAAGTTATAAAATTAAAAATAATAATAATAAATTAAAATTTAAAAACGACTTAAAAACTTTTTTATGAAATTTTTAGAAAAAACATGTGTAAATAAAAAAGAATTTTAAAAATAATAATAATAATAATAAAAACCTCAAATCTTCAACAAATCAGTAGATCCATATTCTAATATTCTTCAAGAATCGGAAAAATAAAATAAAAACTAATTTAAAAATATTTCTGAAATTAAAAAAAAAATACCTGTGTAAATAAATAAATAAAAGAAAAAAGAAAAGGCCCCAAATCTTTAATAAATCAGCAGATCCATGGTCCTCTAATACTCCTTAAGGTCATAACAAGAATTGGAAAAAAAAAAAAAAAACTAATTTAAATTTGTTAATAAAATTTTCAGAAAATACCTACATAAATAAATAAACCTCCAAATCTTCAACAAATCCATAGATCCAGTCTTCTAATATTCCTCAAGCATGACAATAAAAATCAGTAAAAAAAAATACTTAAAAACGATTTCCTAAAATTTTCAGAAAATAACTACATAAATAAATAAATAAATAATTTTTTAAAAAAAGGGAAAACACCTCAAATTCAAATCAAATCCACCAATATTTAATCAAACTAATTTATATTGTTGTTTCGATGTGATTCCAGATTGAAAAAGCAAAATTAATTAATTAATTAATTAAAGTATTTTTTTAAAACCTTTTCTACGATTTTTGTAAAACCGGACCTAGGAGGTTCAATTCTTCGATTTGATGCAAAAAAAAAAAAAGTTTTGATCTTCAAATTTGATCTAGATTTGGTCAGAAATGCCTTTAAAATAATCCCTCTCTATAAAGAAATTAAAAGGAAAAGAGGGGGGAAAAACAAAACAAAACAAAGAAAACTTTTTTTTTAAGTCATCTTTAGGCTATCAAATATCAATGTTAATACAGCTCAATACGGAAAATACGGGCCGATGCAGGACCGTTTTTTCATAACGGGAAGGTCACAATGTCCCTTTAAGTTCTATATATCCTTGATATCATGGTCCAAAGACAGAACACCATTCCTAGATCAAGTTATCTACAACCTTATGCCTTCTTGCAATTGTCCTTTTGAGAACATTTGTGTGAACCATATCAATAATTGACTCTTGAAGATATATTCAACACTTACGAGGTGCAAATCTTCGTGTTGAACTTTGAATCTGTGAGTTCATTGTATCCTAAAGACAATTTGTCATCTCCTTTCTTTTGCACTTGGAATACCCAACAATTGCAGCAAATCTATCTTAAGATATTGACTATTCAAGTCAACACTTGATGACACAATACTGGTGCACATGTGGGCGGACGCTGTGTGGGCGGGGTCTAAGGACCTGGGCGAGCTACCAGTGGTTAGCAGGCTACTGTGTATGCAGTGGGGTGGAACGGTGTCCCACATCGGAAGCGCCGTCTAGAGTTGTGGTGGTTATATGTGGAGGCACTCCCTTAACCGGTGTGACGCGTTTTAAATCCGTGCGGGGGAGTCCCCCAGAGCGGACAATATCACAATGGTGGGGTGGGTCGTTACAAATGGTATCAGAGCCGAGGACGGCTCTGCCCTCGGTGGGGGATAATGTGACACAATACTGGTGCACATGTGGGCGGACGCTGTGTGGGCGGGGTCTAAGGACCTGGGCGAGCTACCAGTGGTTGGCAGGCTACTGTGTATGCAGTGGGGTGGAACGGTGTCCCACATCGGAAGCGCCGTCTAGAGTTGTGGTGGTTATATGTGGAGGCTCTCCCTTAACCGGTGTGACGCGTTTTAAATCCGTGCGGGGGAGTCCCCCAGAGCGGACAATATCACAATGGTGGGGCGGGTCGTTACACTTGAACCCACAAATCTGTTTTTTCCTTTTTTTCCTTTTTAAATTTCTTCATTTCTTCCATTGCGTGCTACTCCCCATATTCCAACAATTATGAATAGAATGAGGCTACCTTGCCACTCTAGTTTTGTTACTCTTTATGAATTGAATCAAATTATTGCAATTTAGTTCACAGAGCATCCAAAAACAGCTAGATGTTTCCTTTTCCAATAATTTACATATTCCAATTCTTTTGAATATCCAAGCAATCTAATCACTATCTTTCCTTTTCAAGAAAATTGAATCGTAAACGTGAGACGCTAATCCAAAATGCTGAAAACTTAAATCATTGTATTAATTAGACCCAAAATCTAGAAGAGAAGATAGTGTCTGAATAAACATCATGGACATACCAATTCATTTCAACAACAAACTAAGCAGTGGAGTCCAGAGGAGCATCAGAGATCGTCTCACAAGTCATGTTAATGGCACGGTCTTCCAACCTGTAAGCAGCTCCATTACTGACGGAAGATGTGACTGAATTTCTGCTCTTGCCTGTAGATTATAGTATGTGGATCATTGAATGTGATCATGGAAGCTTTCTCTTGGAGTTGCATTGCACCAATTATCAGCTGAGAGTCTACCTCAATCCACAGTTTCTCAATAAACCATAATCTTCAATGCTGCAAATGGTTCTCTCTTTCTTGGAGACATTGAGAAGCCTCCTCAAGGAAAACATAATTAGATTGAAATTGCCTTCAAGAAGACATGAGAGACCAATGTTACCTAAATCACCAATCCCCTTATGTTTACCGTTCCAAATCCCATGATCCAGACTGTGGGTCATTTGCAACTTGGATGCTACTCTTACCGATCCAAAACTATGTTTATATACTCCCAGTGTGGATTGAGGTGTAATGTCAATGTACATTAAGAACATAGAGATTTATACTTGTATTATGGATGTGAGACCACTAATAATAATACCATCATTTTATACATAAATTAGAATATTGATTCATATATTAAACTGTACACATACCTAATGTATGTATTGGGGTGACCCAAATGATCTTACCCTAGTGTACCACATATTGGAGGTAGTAGTGTACCATATACCTATTCCAGCATCACATAGAGCAACCTCAGATCCAGTTAACCTTGTGACAGACCCTAGAGAAAAGGCAAAAGAAAGTGACTTCATGATGAAAACCTTTCCTGCAGAAGTAACAATAATGACTTGAAAGTAGCTTTAGGCTGTGTTGACAAGTTCAACTGAATCCAATTGCAACAATGTAACTCGATAAAGAAACAACAACCAAAGTCAGGCTTGCACTACTCTGTACATCCTGAGAGGCAAACCCAAAGTTGAAAGTACTTCTGCTTCATTTCCAAACTAGAAACATGTAGAATTGCAATTGGGGGTTTGGTTGTCACTATGAATTAAAATGGTGCCAAACCTTGGTTAACAAATTCGTGTTCAAAGGACTTGAATTGCAGTCAGTTCAATTGAGCATCCAAACACGCCCCTAATTATTTTCTTGAAACTAAAGTGACCATCAATGGCATATAAATGCAAGCTGCACACAAAAATATCTCCAATAAATATGAATGGTGGAGAATTGAAAGGTGAGCTTCAATAATTTACTAAAGAGCTTCTAAAGAGACTCAACAAATTGGATTTTACCTCTTCTTGCATTCAGATGTTTAAAGCCAACTACCATAGCATTCACTTTTGGAATGTTGAAGTTTTTTCCTTTGCTTGTAATGCCTTTCTCAATCACCTGCAATCCAGGTGACGAAAACTATACATTTGTTGGTATGCATCAAGAAATTATGATGATCCATTAGATTACATGCCTTCTAACAGACTTAGCATTTGGAGGTTCTGATTGCAGCTCCAAAAACAGGACAAATCCAAGACCTCTCCAAATTGAGAAAGGTAAAATAACTCAAGTTGTACTCATCCACCATACGCATGGAATAAATTCCTACCAATCCGGATCATCCAACTAATGTACCCCAATTTGGATGGAGCTTGGCACTAAAGATGCTCTAACTCGGTGATCACAAGCATCACATTGGCGACTATCACATGCAAGTTTGAAAGAAAATGATCAGCACTCCAAATTCACAGAGATTAAGTCAGTTAAGATCATCCAAACAGTGTGACTTTCATGATGTCCTCTATCTTCAGTGAGACCTACAATTTGGAAAGTGCAAAACTGGATCAGTTGCCACACTTGAGAGAGGTCCGGTTCCCAACCATCTACCATATTTCGTCACTCTCTGAACCCTTCAAGCAATGAATCTCTTCATTGATTAATCATAATTCCCATTCCCTTCATCTCTTCATTCTTAGATCTTGTGGTTTGCATCATGAAAACTATGTAGTTAAATTTTTGGATTTATTGCAATTGGTATTGATCTTCAATCCTAGTAGGATCACAGCTCTATACTTCTGATCTAGCTATTACTTGACATATTATGACATTATGTTAGTAAGTCTTACAACTACATTGTAGACATCTAGTATGAGATTAGGTCATCATTACCATAAAGCAAATAGTCATCAGTTATCAACTTACTATACTTATCAGCCTTCGCACAAAGTTAACCAGTTAATGGAGCCATAGTTATAAAACTCAGTGACTCAACTCAAAACTTGGCCTAATCAACTCAACTCGAGATATTTGAGTCCCTTGGAAACTTGCTAATGAGCCTGAATTGGTCAGGACTCAACAAGACACATTGAGACATCTAGTATGAGATTAGGTCATCATTACCATAAAGCAAATAGTCATCAGTTATCAACTTACTATACTTATCAGCCTTCCGCACAAAGTTAACCAGTTAATGGAGCCATAGTTATAAAACTCAGTGACTCAACTCAAAACTTGGCCTAATCAACTCAACTCGAGATATTTGAGTCCCTTGGAAACTTGCTAATGAGCCTGAATTGGTCAGGACTCAACAAGACACATTGAGTTGACACAAAAACTCGGTCAGCTCAACGTGACTTGGAAACCGAGTGTGCACGCAGGGGGGGCGTCTCACAAGCAAGTGCACTACCAGTGCGCTATGACACATATTAGTGTTTGAATGAGAGTATTTAAAAACTATGTTATTTTCAAATATACCACATAGGCTGGATACTTCTAAACTTAAATATCGAGTCAAGTCAACTAAAGACTCGTTGAGTCTTCGAGTTGACCCGACCCAGCTAGATATTGAGTAGAGTTAAGTCGAGTTAAGTTTTTGAATTATCGATGGAGCAAGGGTTACATCGCTAGTTCTAGTAAGATGAGGCCACCAACAAAAATGTTTTTTTTTTTTTTAAAGGAAATATCCTAATTAATTTGTCTAAAAAAATCTACAAATTAGAGCTAGAAAACTAATGAATGAGTAATTGGGTTATTTCACGCAATATTGCCTAAATTTGGAATGAAGCAACTTGTGCAGTTCTCACTGACCATTTAGATGTCTTCACACAATGTCGCGTGCAGGAAAGCTTTCGAGAAGATATTGGAAGATGCATATAGATATTCTTAAAAAGTGCAGCATGTAGGAAAGCTCTGAAGAAGATATCGGACGACCAGCAGCAACATTCATTACAGCAAATAAAATGAGCTGATGTTCAATTGGTGTTCAACAAATCACCTCTCCTTCTCCCTAAGGGACAAATTTATTAAGCATTCCAAGGTATTCTTGACCTTTTTCACCCTCTGTGAGCAAGCCCACTAACATAGATGTAGTGGATGCATCCACAGAAAAATGTCTTTTAGCCATTTCACCAAGAAGTTGCATTCCCTTGACGGTCTCATTGTTTTGTAGAAAACCCCTAATTAAAGCATTGAAGGTGACACTGTCTAGTTGGCAACCCTTCTCTTCCATTTGCAAGAACAATCCATTAGCTTCCTCCATAAGCCTTTCTTTACAGAGCCCATTGATTAACGTGTTATATGTTCTAACATTATTCCCCAAGCCCTTGGCAGAGGCCCAACTGAAAAGCTCCGTCACATATTTGAGTTCCTTAGCTTCGCACATCCCATTGATAAGGACATCGAACACTACATTATTTGGTTTAATTCCTCTAATTTCCATCTCATTGAGTAGTTTCATTGCCTCAACAGGATGCTCATTTTTACACAGCCCGTCCATCAAAATGGTGTATGTGAGGACATTCGGACATTGTCCATGAGTTTGCATCTCATTGAAGAGCTCTTGTGCAACCACAACTCTCCGTACCCAGTACAGCCCACCTATAAGAGTACTGTAAGTAACAATATCAGGCTTCAATCCCTTGCAAGGCATTTCTCGGAAAACTGCATAGCCTTGTCTACCATTTGATTCTTGCAATAGCCGTTGATTAACATGGTGTAAGTCACGACACTAGGCTTATGGCCTTTAGACACCATGTTATCAAATATCTTTAAGGCAGCATCCATTTGGCCAGTGAAACAGTAGCCATCCATCAATGAATTGTACGTGATTACATTAGGCTCCTCACCTCTCTGGGTCATCAATTCTAGTAATCCATGGGCTTCTTTAATCATTCCTTCTTTGCAAAGAGCATTCACCAGTATGTTGAAGGTTGTGACATCAGGAGAGATTCCTCCATCCAACATTTCCTCAAACAGAATCATTGCTTCTTTCCACTGCCCTAAATTGCATAGTCCATGAATTAAAGAACTGTAAGTGGAAACATCCAGATGAATCCCTTTACCAACCATTTCTGAGAAGAGGTTAAGGGCCTTCTTTGTGAGCCCATCTTTGCATAAACCATAAGGTTAGGCCTACATTTACCCGCACCCTTCTCCATTTCCCAGAGCAACCCAAGCGCCATTCCGTTATTCCCCAACTTGCAAAGACCATCGATAAGTATCCCAAACGTCACCACATCATAAGGATATCTCATTTCTACTGTCTTCAGAAAGAAACTACTCGCTTCCCCAATCCACCCTTCCATACAAAACCCCTTAATAAAAGTTGCCAGAGTTGCAGCATCTGGGTCATGGCCACCTTTCAGGATGTTGCTGAGAACAGCGAAACCAAAACCGACGCCATTCAAGCGGCAGAAACAATTGAGAAGAATGTTCCATGTATAGATATCGGATGGGATCCCTAACCAATTCATCTCTCGATGAAAAGAAATCACGGTTGAATAGTGTCTCATTCTAGCAACCGTAGATAACAGGTGATTGAAGGTCTGGACAGAAGGCAGCGGCTGCGAGCGGAGCATACGGTCAAAGAGGCCGACTGCATCCTCTAACCTCACAAAAGGACCGGCTTGGATCGAATTGGATAGATCATTCACCAAATGGTTGAATTTGGCGGGAGTAGGGATCTTGTTTTTTATGATTTTAGAATCAGGGGCAGAAATGGTAATTTTAATAGAAGATGAAGAGGAAAGAGTTTTACCCCTTCGAGCAGTGGCAGCGGCGGCTCTTCTCGACGACATTCTCTGAAATCGAAGATTTTTGAGAGAAGGGGTGCAACAGCCAACATGTAGTTCCTGTAGTCGGAAACTATGTGGGGCCTACATAGATGACCGTGAAAAATCCGACTCTGTCCATCAGTTTCACAATGAAATCGGATTGCGTACTGAGTTACTTAGCACGCTCTTATCGTACTGAGTAAACTCTGTTGGGCCCACCGTGAATGTTTCAGGTCTATTCACTCCGTCCATCCATTTTTCCATCTTATTTTAGGAGTTGAAACAAAAATTTAAGCATACCAAAAGATTACGTGGACCATACCATAGGAAACAGTTGGAATAATGACTTCCACCGTTGAAACCTTTCTAAGGCCCACAGTGATGTTTATTTCTCATCCAACATGTTAATAAGATCACAAAGACATGGATGAAGATAAAAAATAAATACAAGATTGATCCAAAACTTCTTTGGCCCCCAAGAAATTTTCAACAGTAAATGTTCAATTCACACTGTTTCCTATGGTGTGGTCCATATGAGGTTTTAATATATTTCATTTTTACTCTCAAGCCCTAAAATTATCTTGTAAAATTGATGAATAGAGTGGATAAAATACATAAATTACAATGAACCCCACAATTTACTCAGCACCCATAACGTACTGAGTTGCTCAGTAAGCAATCCGTATCCACGATGAAATCGAATTGCCTACTGAGTTACTCAGTATGCTCTTATCGTATTGAGTAAACTTTGTTGGGCCCACCATGAATGTTTCATGTCTATCCACTCCATTCATCCGTTTTTTCATCTTATTTTAGGAGCTGAAACAAAAATTTAAGCATACCAAAAGATTAAGTGGACCACACCATAGGAAACAGAATAATGACTTCTACTGTTGAAACCTTTCTAAGGCCCACAGTGATGTTTATTTCTCATCCAACCTGGTAATAAGATCACAAAGACATAGATGAAGAGAAAAAATAAATACAAGATTAATCCAAAACTTCTTTGGCCCCCAAGAAATTTTCAACGGTAAATGTTCAATTCACACTATTTCCTATGGTGTGGTCCATCTGAGGTTTTAATATATTTCATTTTTACTCTCAAGCCATAAAATTATCTTGTAAAATTGATGGACAGAGTGGATAAAATACATAAATCACAATGGACCCACAAAGTTTACTCAGTACGCATAATGTACTAAGTTACTCAGTATGCAATCCGTTTCCACAATGAAATCGGATTGCATACTGAGTTACTTAGTATGCTCTTATCGTACTGAGTAAAATTTGTTGGGCCCACCATGAATGTTTCAGGTCTATCCACTCCGTCCATCCGTTTTTCCATCTTATTTTAGGAGTTGAAACAAAAATTTAAGCATACCCAAAGATTAAGTAGACCATACCATAGGAAATAGTTGGAATAATGACTTCCACCGTTGAAACCTTTCTAAGGCCCATAGTGATGTTTATTTCTCATCCAACCTGTTAATAAGATCACAAAGACATGGATGAAGAGAAAAAACAAATACAAGATTGATCCAAAACTTCTTTGGCCCCTCAGAAATTTTCAACGGTAAATGTTCAATTCACACTGTTTCCTATGGTGTGGTCCATCTAAGGTTTTAATATATTTCATTTTTATTCTCAAGCCATAAAATTATCTTGTAAAATTGATGGACAAAGTGGATAAAATACATAAATCACAATGGACCCCACAGAGTTTACTCAGTACGCATAACGTACTGAGTTACTCGGTACACAATCCGTTTCCTTTCACAGTACCACTATAGTGAAGAACTCCCAAATGAGTCATATAGAAAAAAACTCAGATAAGCCACACCACACGAAACAGTGAGAATTGAATGTCCACCGTTGAACAATTTGTGGGGCCCATAGAAGTTTTGTAGCGAGATAATATATATACCTATAGTTTATCTGGGTTGTACTAACCTTTTGAATAGTATAGATGGCATATAAACATCATGGTTGGCTCCAAGAAGGTCTCAACGATAGGCCATTCTATTATAACTGTTTCATGTGGTGTGACCCAGCTGAGTTTTGATTCAAGATGATTTTTTCAATCTAAATCCAGTACTATTCTTGTCTTGAAAAATTATTAGATGGAGTGGATTTGTCACATGCCTGTAGAAGGGGATCATTTTAAAAGGAAACGGATTGGCTACTACCCTGCCACCCGCCAATGGCTGGTGGTCGGTGCTCTGTGGGCCCCACCATGATATATGTGTTTCATCCATGACGTCCATCTATTTTTCTAGATCATTTTGTGGTATGGGACCAAAAATGAGATATATCCCAATATCAAGCGAACCACATTACAGGAAACAGTGTTGAATGAACGTCGACCATTAAAAACTTTTTGAGGGACATAAAAGTTTTCGATCAAGATGACCTTTGTTTTTTCCCTTCATCTGGGTATGTATGATCTAATCAACAGATTAGATGTCAAATAAACAGTACATTGGGCCATATGAGGATTTTAATGGTGGATATCTAATCATTATTGATTTCATGTGGTGTGGTAAACCTGAGATTTATAACCATCTCATTTTTTGGATAAATCCCTAAAATGTTCTTTAAAAATGGATGAAACACATGCACCATGTGCAGCCCATAAAGCACCAACCATCAGCCACCCAGCTGGTGGCGGGGGAGTAGCCAATCTGTTCTCATTTAAAAAATGAGTCTAGAGTTGAATGGATATCCAACGCTAAAGTGGACCAGAAAAAATAGGAATTCAATACCAACTGTTGAAATTTTTGTGGGGCAATGAAGTTTTAAATCAAGTTGGTATTTATATTTTCTTTTCATCTGTGTTTATTTCTTATTAACATATTGGATAACAAATAAACATCATTGTGGCCTATGGAAGGTTTTAACGGTATATGTCATTATTCCACGGTTTCCTTGACATCGTTTACTTAACTCCCATATGCTTCAATTTTGGGATCTATCCTAAAATGATTCGGAAAAGGAGATGGACATCCAATCCAAGCTGTTTATCCATTTTGCCCCCTCATTTTAGGGCATGAATTCAAAAAAGAACCAGATCATAAGCTCAAGTGGAGCACATCATAGGAAAGAGTGGTGATTGAACACCCATGGTTAAACACTTCTTGGGGCCACAAAAGTTTTGGATCAGGCTGATATTTGTGATTTTACTCAGGTATGAGGGACCTTATCAACAGGTTGGGTGACTAATAATCAGGGACTAAAAAAGGTTTCAACGGTGGGTATCATTACCCCATATTCTTGTGTTGTGGCTCACTTGATCTTCCGGTCTACTTCTTGGGAGTTCATGCCATGAAATAAAGTGAAAAAAATGATAGATTTTTTGAAAACAATCCGTGTGGGACACAGATTGCCAGGGACTGGGATTTAGTAGTGACCCCACAGTACTGAGGTCAGTAGTGGTTGGTGCTCTAAAAAAGCTCTCTGGGCCTTACCATGATGCATGTATTTTATCCCGTGTCCATCCATTTTGCTAGCTCATGCCAATATATATATATATATATATATATATATATAAAATCCCGTGTCCATCCATTTTGCTAGCTCATGCCAATATATATATATGAGACATCCAAATCTTAAGTGGACTACCCCATAGGAAGCAGTGATGATTGACACCCATCTTTGAAAAATTATTATGTTAAAGGGGCTCGGATTGGGCAGTGACCCCTCCAAGAACGGTTAACTGTTGGTAAATGTGGAAAAAGCTCTCCAGACCCCACCATGATGTATGTGTTTTATCCATGTTGTCCATTCATTTTTTACCGCTCATTTGATGGCATAATAAATAAATAAAGGAGACAGATCCAAACCTAAGGTGAACAACACCACAAGATACAATGGTGATTAATCGCCCACCATTAAAACTTCTTAGGGCCCACTATAATGTTTATTTGCCATCCAACTTGTTGACTAGGTTAGACAGATCTAGACAAAGGGAAAAATTAAATATCAGCTTGATCCAAAACTTTTATGGGCCCCATGAAGTTTTTTATGCTGGGAGTTCAACCACCACTCTTCCAGTGGTATGGTTCACATGAGATTTGGATCAACCTCATTTTTTATCTCATACCCTGAAATGAGTTGAGAAAACAAATTGATGGCATGGATAAAGCACATACATCATGGTAGGGCTAACATAGTTTGCATTGAGGTGGATCCTAAGGGGCACTACTAAATCGAAGTTCATGTTAAAGAGGTTGCATGATTCAATTTGGCATTAGTAAAGCTATACATGAGTCGAGTTAGCTCAGTCAACTCACTTGACTCAATTACAAAAGCTTGACTTGCCTCGGCTCCAAACTGGATTGGACCGAGTCAAGCTGATTTTTGAAGCTTGAAAATATTTCGAGCTTGCTTGAGCTTGACTCGACTCGGTTCAAACCCCAACTCGGATTAAATCAGCTAGGTGATTCAGTCATTTTGATCTTGATGTTGCTCACCGAGTGTTTGATGAAATGCCTCAACAAAGTGTTATTTCTTTTTATTTTTATTTTTTTTATTTTTTTTTACACACGCACACACACACCCCCACACACGCACACACTCACTCCCTACACCTGGGGAATTCCACCCCCCTATGGATACTCGAACCCTGGAACGGGAGTTGAAACTCCCAAGAGTCTACCACCCGTCCAAGAGTAAGGATCCAACATTCTTAGATTGCCCTCATATCAAAGTATCTCAAAATTAATATTCAAATGAATATTGAATAAACAAATCCCCAAAAAAAATGCATTGTAGGATTGCACTTATATCTTGATCTTGATGTTGTTCACCGATTGTTTGATAGAATGCCCACAAAGCGCTTTTACTGATTTGTATTCGAAGTATGGGAGATTGAAAATGCAATATATGTATTTGAGAAAATCCCACACAAGCTTGAACTCGGCTCAAACTAGCCCGAGATGCTGACCGAACTAAGCTGAGCTGGCTAGTCAAGCTCGAGGACTGAGCTAAGCCGAGCCGAGTTCAAGTTGGGGTTGGCTGCTAGCCAAGCCGAGCCATGCCAAGCTCGACTAGGCTCGACTCGTGTACAGCTCTAGGCATTAATAATCTTCTTTAAAAAAAAAAAAAAAAAACTTCTAATTAAAAAGAGTTTTACAAGAAGAGTGATACAAAGTAAGTTAGAATGATTTGAGTTGATTAAGTGAGTCAACTCATCAACTTTCCATGTGACTCTGCGAGGTCATTGGCAGATTCGAGTTTCCAGCAAAAATCATAGCAACTAAAGTTGACTCGGTCGAGTTTCAAGTCAAGTTAGCAAGTTTTAGAACTGTGGTTGGAAGTTTTTCATTCAAACAGAATAGACTGGAGAGGTTCTACATTGAGTTTTTCATCTACTGAGCTCAACGAGAAAGTTATTATCTTGTTACCTTAAAAATAAATAAATAAAGCATCCGCCTGTGGAAGATGATGATTAATTGTTATCATTATTCTTTTGAGTGATGGTTAACTGTTATCATTATTCTTTTGAGTGATAAAGATGGATGATTTAGTGATCAAAAGGATCATTTGGAAATTAGTCAAAGTTGTCAGATGTTTAATTCAGCAATTGCATGTAGATTCTTTCATGTTCCTTGGTACCACTAAGACTTCTTCACTATTTTCTTAATTGAAGTGGTCAGAAAAACTAGATGTTATATGCTTGGAATTTTTCTGTTAGGCTACATGGATTCTGTTGGAGGGTGCACTTTGTTATATGCATGCAGCTTGCTTGGAAATTTTCTGTAGGCTTCATGGATTCTATTGGAGGCATGCAAATGCACGCTCAAATCAGAAACATCTTTGGTCTATGCATGCATTAGGAATGATGAAAGCAATACAAAGCTGGCATAGATGTGAGCTGAATTGAGTCACAAAGCCGTATGCATTCGTCACGAACAGTTCATGATTGGACTCATAAGGGTGGTTGAGAAGTTGGGATCTCTCTTTGAGATCAATCTACTCCAATCGCCATTGAAGTGGGCCATGCAGAGTTCCCTTGAGCAATCAGATGGGCAGAGCAAACTGATGTGAGATCGAGTCATTTTGAATCATCTATCACTACTTATGACTTGTTAACTAGGAGTTAGTCATTGGCAACCACAGCAGTTGGGTTTAATTGTAAAATGATAGTAAGAATGAGTATTTTTCTTCCCCATGCTTGCACCTAATTCCACATGCTCCCAGCCCAGAATATAAACCCACACCAAGGACATCGGAAAAGCTTCTTACATGAAGTTTGCAAACTGACAATGCATAAACACCTACTTTGATTAATCAAAGCTAGAAAAATTGCAAATATCCAATACATGACCATACTAACATCAGAAGGCCATGAATGCACAAAAAATTGGACCAAAATCAAGTTGCTACCGGCCAACACCGGATCTCCATCAATGAATCCACTGCAAAATAAACCATCCAATGCAGACAGCAACAGCTAGCCGCTTACGCATAGATAGACCTTCACATTGGACATCATCTGCGCTGAGCTACTAAAAAAAACAATAAGAAAAGAAGAAGCAAGAAGGAGAAGAGGAAGAAAGAAACTAGCTCCAGCTGCATCAATTCGAATACAAAATGAACCCATGAATCACTGAAAGACTGTCTGACATCTGAGCAGCCCATACAAATAGCACAAGGGGCTAGCCCATCTCATGATAACAACCAAATTCTATGAATCAATCGAAATCAGAACAGATACTTAGGGCTGTTACTGGCCTTCAATTCTGCACAACTTTAAAAACCTTGGAATTTGATAGGATACTGCCCAGCAAAACCCCACTGCTCATGACAAAGTACCACGAAATTCACTCCCATGAGCTGAAGGATGAAGGATAGAAGCCCATAGCGAACAGCAAACCAACTGGGCATATGAAGAATAGAAGAGCAACTCCTGCAAAAGGGCAATTAGAGCTCTTAATTGTCAAAACGAAGAAGCTGCAAATCATTTGATGGATCCTTGAACCAAAAGCCACATTCTATATGCATCAACACCAACACTCATGACTAACATATTTCCGGTACCTGGGCAGAAAATCCAATAGCAACAGAGATGGCCGTCGTCATCTAAGCCTTATCTCAATTAATTGGGGTCAGCTACATGGATACTGTTCTGCCATTCCACTCAATCAAGGCCTGAGAGAGAGAGAGAGAGAGAGAGAGAGAGAGAGAGAGGAGAAACATGCACATCCCAATGCTACATTCTTCATCATAATGTCACGGGATTACACTTATGACTCCAATGGGTATAATAATCTTCTTACTATAGCTGCTTCATGAATCAAAACTAAGCCTGGGCCTGGAACTCGTTGTAATCCCTCATACAAGTGAGATGCACACAATGGATGGGTCCTATAAATGAAGATGAAGGTTTCAACAGGTGGATATCTACTCTCAACTGTTGTCTATGGTGTGGACCACCTAAGTCATCGATTGGCCTGATTTTTAGGCCCGTGGCCCACCATGGAAGGATGCATCTGATCGATGGGGTGGATGTTCTAACCGTGATGTGTGTCGAACATCAACACTGTGCATTTGATGGGTCCCCTTTAGGTTATGGGATATCCTAACAATCAGCCGTATATGGAACTTAGGTGGGCCATACCATCTAAAACCATATGAAGACATGTCTAAAACATATCAAACCCCTTGGTAGGGCCCTACGCCTGAAATTTGTTTTGACCCCTCATCCAAGTGGGACACACACAATGGATGGTCTAGATTTGTGAACCACATTTCAGTGGGCACAATAAATGATTGTGAATGTTTAATAGGAGGGAAACCCCTCTCAACTGTTTTATGTGGTGTGGCCCACACACACACACACACATATATGAAAGGGGCGGAAGCAAGAGTTGAACATCCAACACTCATAAGGAGAGCAGGCACTCCACCAGTGTGCTATGACATGTATTTGTGTTTGAATGAGGGCATTTATAAACGATGTTATTTTCAAATATACCACACAGGCTGGATACTTCTAAACTTAAATATTGAGTCGAATCAAGTAAAGACTTGTCGACTCTTCGAGTTGGCCCGACCCAACTAGATTTTGAGTTGAATCGAGTTTTTGAACTATGGGTGAAGCAAGCAAGAGAAGTAGAGAACATCGCTAGTAATAGTAAGATAAGGCCACCCATGGTGTGCCGTAAAGGCCTTTACGTAAAGGTAATGGTGCCAACTGTTACACGTTATAGGATCATAACGGCCGTAATAGCCGTTATGGAAAAAAATGACCCGCAATTGTCGTTAACGGCACGTTCCATCCCCTATAAAGGCCATAACAGCCCCGTAATGTTTGTTATGGGAAATATATAGGTTTTTCATACTTTTTAATCAACATTACGAGGTAGATACGGGTTTTTTGGGATTATTTTTTTTAATTAAAAAAGAGACTGTAATGGCCGTAACAGCCGTTACGACCTGTATCGTAAAGGTAACGGTGGTGGCCGTTATGGCCATTGTTACCGTTACAGAACACCTTGCCACCAGAAGGCAAAAAAAAAAAAGAAGAAGAAGAAGAAGAAGAAGAAGGAAATATCCTGATTAATTTGTCTAAAAAAATCTACAAACCATTACTAGAAAAGTATTGAGTAATTGGGTAATTTCATGGAATACTGCCTAAATTTGCAAGGAAGCAACTTGTGTAGTTCTCACTAACCACACAAATGTCCTTACACAATGTAGCATGTAAGAAAGCTTTTAAAAAAAGATATTGGAAGAGGCATATAGATATTCTCACATGGTGCAGCATGCAGGAAAGCTTTGAAGAAGATAGCTGACGACAAGCAACAACACTCATTATAGCATGTAAAATGGGCTGATGTTGAACCAGTGTTCAACACATCACTTCTCCTTTACCCTAGGGCACAAATTTATGAAGCATTCCAAGGTATTCTTGACCTTTTTTGCCCTCTATGAGCAGGTCCACTAACATGGATGCAGTGGATGCATCAACAAAAAAAATGTCTTTTAGCCATTTCACTGAGAAGTTGCATTCCATTGCGGGTCTCATTCTTTTGTAGAAAGCCCCTAATTAAAGCATTAAAGGTGACACTATCTGGCTGGCAACCCTTCTCTTCCATTTGTAAGAACAATCTATTAGCTTCCTCCATAAGCCCTCTTTACCGAGCCCATTGATTAACATGTTATATGTTCTAACATTATTCCCCAAGCCATTGGCGAAAGCCCAACTGAAAAGCTCCTTCACATATTTGAGTTCCTTAGCTTCACACATCCCATTGATAACGACATCGAAAACTTTATTATCTAGTTTAATTCCTCTAATTTGCATCTCATTAAGTAGTTTCATTACCTCAACAGGATGCTTGTTTTTAAATAGCCCATCCATCAAAATGATGTATGTGATGACATTCGGGCATAGTCCATGAGCCTGCATCTCATTGAAGAGCTCTAGTGCATCCACAACTCTCCATACCCGGCACAACCCGCATATAAGAGTGTTATAAGTAACAACATTGGGCTTCAATCCCTTGCAAGGCATTCCTCAGAAAAACCACATAGCCTTGTCTATCATCTGATTCTTGCAATAGCCATCGATTAACATACTGTACGTCACAACACTAGGCTTATGGCCTTTACACACCATATAATCAAATATCTTTAAGGCGGCATCCATTTGGCCAGTAAAACAGTAACCATCCATCAAAGTGTTGTACGTGATTACGTTAGGCTCCTTGCTTCTCTGAGTCATCAATTCTAGTAATCCATGGGCTTCTTTAACCATTCCTTCTTTGCAAAGAGCATTCATCAGTATGTTGAAGGTTGTCACATTGGGTGAGATTTCTCCATCCAATGTAACTTAGACCTAAACCAAAATGCTGAAAACTTAAATCATTGTTTTAATTAGACCCAAAATCTAGAAGAGAAGATGGTGTTTGAATAAACATCATGGACATACCAATTCATTTCAACAACAAACTAAGCAGTGGAGTCCAGAGGAGCATCAGAGATCGTCTCACAAGTCATGTTAATGGCACGGTCTTCCAACCTGTAAGCAGCTTTGTTACTGATAGAAGATGTGACTGAATTTCTGCTCTTGCCTGTAGATTATAGTATGTGGATCCTTGAATGTGATTGATCATGGAAGCTTTCTCTTGGAGTTACATTGCACCAATTATCAGCTGAGAGTCTACCTCAATCCACAGTTTCTCAATAAACCATAATCTTCAATGCTGCAAATGGTTCTCTCTTTCTTGGAGACATTGAGAAGCCTCCTCAAGGAAAACATAATTAGATTGAAATTGCCTTCAAGAAGACATGAGAGACCAATGTTACCTAAATCACCAATCCCCTTATGTTTACCGTTCCAAATCCCATGATCCAGATTGTGGGTCATTTGCAACCTGGATGCTACTCTTACCGATCCAAAACTATGGTTATACACTCCTAGTGTGGATTGAGTCGTAATGTCAATGTACATTGAGAACGTAGACATTTATACTTGTATTATGGATGTGAGACCACTAATAATAATACCATCATTTTATACATAAATTAGAATATTGATTCATATATTAAACTGTACACATACCTAGTGTATGTATTGGGGTGACCCAAATGATCTTACCCTAGTGTACCACATATTGGAGGTAGTAGTGTACCATATACCTGTTCCAGCATCACAGAGCAACCTGAGATCCAGTTAACCTTGTGACAGACCCTAGAGAAAAGGCAAAAGAAAGTGACTTCATGATGAAAACCTTTCCTGCAGAAGTAACAATAATGACTTGAAAGTAGCTTTAGGCTGTGTTGACAAGTTCAACTGAATCCAATTGCAACAATGTAAATCGATAAAGAAACAACAACCAAAGTCGGGCTTGCACTACTCTATACATCCTGAGAGGCAAACCCAAAGTTGAAAGTACTTCTGCTTCATTTCCAAACTAGAAACATGTAGAATTGCAATTGGGGGTTTGGTTGTCACTATGAATTAAAATGGTGCCAAACCTTGGTTAACAAATTCGTGTTCAAAGGACTTGAATTGCAGTCAGTTCAATTGAGCATCCAAACACGCCCCTAATTATTTTCTTGAAACTAAAGTGACCATCAATGGCATATAAATGCAAGCTGCACACAAAAATATCTCCAATAAATATGAATGGTGGAGAATTGAAAGGTGAGCTTCAATAATTTACTAAAGAGCTTCTAAAGAGACACAACAAATTGGATTTTACCTCCTTGCATTCAGATGTTTAAAGCCAACTACCACAGCATTCACTTTTGGAATGTTGAAGTTTTTTCCTTTGCTTGTAATGCCTTTCTGAATCACCTGCAATCCAGGTGACAACAACTATACATTTGTTGGTATGCATCAAGAAATTATGCTAATTCCATTAGATTACATGCCTTCTAACTGACTTAGCATTTGGAGGTTCTGATTGCAGCTCCAAAAATAGGACAAATCCAAGACCACTCCAAATTGAGAAAGGTAAAATAACTCAAGTTGTACTCATCCACCATACACATGGAATAAATTCCTACCAATCCGGATCATCCAACTAATGTACCCCAATTTGGATGGAGCTTGGCACTAAAGATGCTCTAACTCGGTGATCACAAGCATCACATTGGCGACTATCACATGCAAGTTTGAAAGAAAATGATCAACACTCCAAATTCACAGAGATTAAGTCAGTTAAGATCATCCAAACAGTGTGACTTTCATGATGTCCTCTATCTACAGTGAGACCTACAATTTGGAAAGTGCAAAACTGGATCAATTGCCACACTTGAGAGAGGTCCGGTTCCCAACCATCTACCATATTTTGTCACTCTCCGAACCTTTCCAGCACTGAATCTCTTCATTGATTAATCATAACTCCCATTCCCTTCATCTCTTCATTCTCAGATCTTGTGGTTTGCATCATGAAAACTTTGTAGTTAAATTTTTGGATTTATTGCAATTGGTATTGATCTTCAATCCTAGTAGGATCACAGCTCTATACTTCTAATATAGCTATTACTTGACCTATTATGACATTATGTTAGTAAGTCTTACAACTACATTGTAGACATCTAGTATGAGATTAGATCATCATTACCATAAAGCAAATAGTCATCAGTTATCAACTTACTATACTTATCAGCCTTCCGCACAAAGTTAACCAGTTAATGGAGCCATAGTTATAAAACTCAGTGACTCAACTCAAAACTTGGCCTAATCAACTCAACTCGAGATATTCGAGTCCCTTGGAAACTTGCTAATGAGCCTGAATTGGTCGGGACTCAACAAGACACATTGAGTTGACACAAAAACTCGGTCAGCTCAACGTGACTTGGAAACCGAGTGTGCACGCAAGGGGGGCGTCTCACAAGCAAATGCACTACCAGTGTGCTATGACACATATTTGTGTTTGAATAAGAGTATTTAAAAATTATGTTATTTTCAAATATACCACATAGGCTAGATACTTCTAAACTTAAATATCGAGTCAAGTCAATTAAAGACTTGTTGAGTCTTCGAGTTGACCCGACCCAGCTAGATATTGAGTAGAGTTAAGTCGAGTTAAGTTTTTGAATTATTGATGGAGCAAGGGTTACATCGCTAGTTCTAGTAAGATGAGGCCACCAATGAAAATGTTTTTTTTTAAAGGAAATATCCTAATTAATTTGTCTAAAAAAATCTACAAATTAGAGCTAGAAAACTAATGAATGAGTAATTGGGTTATTTCACAAAATATTGCCTAAATTTGGAATGAAGCAACTTGTGCAGTTCTCACTGACCATTTAGACGTCTTCACACAATGTCACATGCAGGAAAGCTTTCAAGAAGATATTGGAAGATGCATATAGATATTCTTACAAAGTGCAGCATGTAGGAAAGCTCTGAAGAAGATATCGGACGACCAGCAACAACATTCATTACAGCAAGTAAAATGAGCTCATGTTCAATTGATGTTCAACGAATCACCTCTCCTTCGCCCTAGGGGACAAATTTATTAAGCATTCCAAGGTATTCTTGACCTTTTTCACCCTCTGTGAGCAAGCCCACTAACATAGATGTAGTGGATGCATCCACAGAAAAATGTTTTTTAGCCATTTCACCAAGAAGTTGCATTCCCTTGACGGTCTCATTGTTTTGTAGAAAACCCCTAATTAAAGCATTGAAGGTGACACTGTCTGGTTGGCAACCCTTCTCTTCCATTTGCAAGAACAATCCATTAGCTTCCTCCATAAGCCCTTCTTTACAGAGCCCATTGATTAAGGTGTTATATGTTCTAACATTATTCCCCAAGCCCTTGGCAGAGGCCCAATTGAAAAGCTCCTTCACATATTTGAGTTCCTTAGCTTCGCACATCCCATTGATAAGGACATCGAACATTGCATTATTTGGTTTAATTCCTCTAATTTCCATCTCATTAAGTAGTTTCATTGCCTCAATAGGACGCTCATTTTTACAGAGCCCGTCCATCAAAATGGTGTATGTGAAGACATTCGGACATTGTCCATGAGTTTGCATCTCATTGAAGAGCTCTTGTGCAGCCACAACTCTCCGTACCTGGCACAACCCACGTATAAGAGTACTGTAAGTAACAACATTAGGCTCCAACCCCTTGCAAGGCATTTCTCGGAAAAGCTGCATAGCCTTGTCTACCATTTGATTCTTGCAATAGCCATTGATTAATATGGTGTAAGTCACGACACTAGGCTTATGGCCTTTAGACACCATGTTATCAAATATCTTTAAGGCAGCATCCAGTTGGCCAGTAAAACAGTAGCCATCCATCAATGCACTGTACGTGATTACATCAGGCTCCTCACCTCTCTGGGTCATCAATTCTAGTAATTCATGGGCTTCTTTAATCATTCCTTCTTTGCAAAGAGCATTCACCAAGATCTTTGTCAAGGTCAGACATCGGAGAGATTCCTCCATCCAACATTTCCTCAAACAGAATCATTGCTTCTTTCCACTGCCCTAAATTGCATAGTCCATGAATTAAAGAACTGTAAGTGAAAACATCCGGCCGAATCCCTTTACCAACCATTTCTGAGAAGAGGTTAAGGGCCTCCTTTGTGAGCCCATCTTTGCATAGACTGTCGATGATTGAGGTATAAATCTTAAGGTTAGGCCTACATTTACCCGCACCCTTCTCCATTTCCCGGAGCAACCCAAGCGCCATTCCGTTATTCCCCAACTTGCAAAGACCATCGATAAGTATCCCAAACGTCACCGCATCATAAGGATATCTCATTTTTACTGTCTTCAGAAAGAAACCACTTGCTTCCCCAATCTGCCCTTCCATACAAAACCCCTTAATAAAAGTTGCCAGAGTTGCAGCATCTGGCTCATGGCCACGTTTCAGGATGTTGCTGAGAACAGCGAAACCGGAACCGACACCATTCAAGCGGCAGAAACAATTGAGAAGAATGTTCCATGTATAGATATCGGATGGGATCCCTAACCAATTCATCTCTCGATGAAAAGAAATCACGGTTGAATAGTGTCTCATTCTAGCAACCGTAGATAACAGGTGATTGAAGGTCTGGACGGAAGGCAGCGGCTGCGAGCGGAGCATACGGTCAACGAGGCCGACTACATCCTCTAACCTCACAAAAGCACCGGCTCGGATCGAATTGGATAGATCATTCACCAAATGGTTGAATTTGGTGGGAGTAGGGATCTTGTTTTTTATGATTTTAGAATCAGGGGCAGAAATGGTAATTTTAATAGAAGATGAAGAGGAAAGAGTTTTACCCCTTCGAGCAGTGGCAGTGGCAGTGGCAGCGGCGGCTCTTCTCGACGACATTCTCCGAAATCGAAGAATTTTGAGAGAAGGTGTGCAACAGCCGAAATCGGATTGCGTACTCAGTTACTCAGTACGCTTTTATCGCTTTTATCGTACTGAGTAAAACACTGTTAATGTATGTGGTTTATCCACACCGGCCATCCATTTTTACCGATAATTTTAGCATCCATTTTTACTGATAATTTTAGGGGTTAATACCAAAATTGAAGTGAATCCAAAGCTCAACTGGACCATTAGACAGGAAACAGTGTGGAATAATGATTTCCACCGTTGAAATCTTCCTAGGGTCTAAATTAATTTTTATTTGTCATCCAACCTATTCATAAGATCACAAAGACGTGGATGAAGAGAAACCGCAAACATCAGCTTGATCCAAAACTTCTTTGGCCTCCAAAAAATTTTCAATGGTAGAGGTTCAATCAAACTGTTTCCTGTAGTGTGGTCCGCTTGAGATTTTAATTTGCTTAATTTTTGGAATCTAGTCCGAAAATTATCTTTTAATATAGATTAATGGAGTGGATAAAATAAATAAATTACAGTGGACCCCACACAGTTTACTCATTACGCTGAGGGTAATAGATTACTCAGTACGCAATCCGCTTCCGCAACAGCCAACGTGTAGTTCCTGTAGTCGGAAACTATGTGGGCCTACATAAATGACCATGAAAAATCCACTCTGTCCATCAGTTTCACAAGTCCACGATAGTGAAGAACTCCCAAATGAGTCATATAAAAAAAACCCAAATAGGCCACACCACACGAAACAACGAGAATTGAATGTCTACCGTTGAACAATTTGTGGGGGCCACAAAAGTTTTGTGGCGAGATAATTTCTATACCTACGGTTTATCTGAGTTTTACTAACCTTTTGAACGGTTTAGATGACATATAAACATCTTGGTTGGCTCCAAGAAGGTCTCAATGATAGGCCATTCTATTCTAACGGTTTCATGTGGTGTGACCCAGCTGAGTTTTGAATCAGGATGATTTTTTCAATCTAAATCCAATACCATTCTTGTCTTGAAAAACTGTTAGACGGAGTGGATTTGTCACATGCCTGTGGAAGGGGCTCATTTTAAAAGGAAACGGATTGGCTACTACCCCTGCCATCCGCCAAAGGCTGGTGGTCGGTGCTCTGTGGGCCCCACCATGATGTTTGTGTTTCATCCATGACATCCATCTATTTTTCTAGATCATTTTATGGTATGGGACCAAAAATGAGATATATCCCAGTATCAAGCAAACCACATTACAGGAAACAGTGTTGAATGAACGTCGACCATTAAAAACTTTTTGAGGGACATAAAAGTTTTCGATCAAGATGACCTTTGTTTTTTCCCTTCATCTGGGTATGTATGATCTAATCAACAGATTGGATGTCAAATAAACAGTACATTGGCCCATATGAGGATTTTAATGGTGGATATCTAATCACTATTGATTTCATGTGGTGTGGTACACCTGAGATTTATAACCATCTCATTTTTTGGATAAATCCCTAAAATGTTCTTTAAAAATGGATGAACGCAATGGATGAAACACATACATCATGTGCAGCCCATAGAGCACCGACCATCAGCCACCCGGCTGGTGAGGGGGAGTAGCCAATCTGTTCTCATGTAAAAAACGAGTCTAGAATTGAACGGATATCCAAAGCTAAAATGGACCAGAAAAAATAGGAATTCAATACCCACAGTTGAAATTTTTGTGGGGCGATGAAGTTTTAAATTAAGTTGATATTTATATTTTCTCTTCATCTGTGTTTATTTCTTATTAACATACTGGATAACAAATAAACATCGTTGTGGCCTATGGAAGGTTTTAACGGTATATGTCATTATTCCACGGTTTCCTTGGCATGGTTTACTTGACTTCCATATGCTTCAATTTTGGGATCTACCCTAAAATGATTCAGAAAAGGAGATGGACACCCAATCCAAGCTGTTCATCCATTTTGCCCCCTCATTTTGGGGCATGAATTCAAAAAAGAACCAGATCATAAGCTCAAGTGGAGCACATCAAAGGAAAGAGTGGTGATTGAACACCCATGGTTAAAAACTTCTTGGGGCCACAAAAGTTTTGGATCAGGCTGGTATTTGTGATTTTACTCAGGTATGAGGGACCTTATCAACAGGTTGGATGACAAATAATCAGGGACTAAAAAAGGTTTCAACGGTGGGTATCATTACCCCATATTCTTGTGTTGTGGCTCACTTGATCTTCCGGTCTACTTCTTGGGAGTTCATGCCATGAAATAAACTGAAAAAAACGATAGATTGTTTGAAAACAATCTGTGTGGGACACAGATTGCCAGGGACTGGGATTTGGTAGTGACCCCACAGTACTGAGGTCGGTAGTGGTTGGTGCTCTAAAAAAGCTCTTTGGGTCTCACCATGATGTATGTATTTTATCCCGTGTCCATCCATTTTGCTGGCTCATGCCAAAAATAAAATAAAATGAGACGTCCAAATGTTAAGTGGACTACCCCATAGGAAGCAGTGGTGATTGACACCCATCTTTGAAAAATTATTATGTTAAAGGGACTCATATTGGGCAGTGACCCCTCCAAGAACGGTTCACTGTTGGTAAATGTGGAAAAAGCTCTCCAGACCCTACCATGATGTATGTGTTTTATCCATGTTGTCCATTCTTTTTTTACCGCTCATTTGATGGCATAATAAATAAATAAAGGAGACAAATCCAAACCTAAGGTGGACAACACCACAAGATACAATGGTGATTAATTGCCCACCATTAAAACTTCTTAGGGCCCACTATAATGTTTATTTGCTGTCCAACTTGTTGACTAGGTTAGACAGATCTAGACAAAGGGAAGAATTAAATATCAGCTTGATCCAAAACTTTTGTGGCCCCTATAAAGTTTTTGATGCTGGGAGTTCAACCACCACTCTTCCAGTGGTATGGTTCACATGAGATTTGGATCAACCTCATTTTTTATCTCATACCCTAAAATGAGTTGAGAAAACAAATTGATGGCATGGATAAAACACATACATCATGGTAGGGCCAACATAGTTTGCATTGAGGTGGCATCCTAAGGGGCACTACTAAATCGAAGTTCATGTTAAAGAGGTTGCATGATTCAATTTGGCATTAGTAAAGCTATACATGAGTCGAGTTAGCTCAGACAACTCACTTGACTCAATTAAAAAAACTTGACTTGCCTCGGCTCCAAACTGGATTGGACAGAGTCAAGCTGATTTTTGAAGCTTGAAAATATTTCGAGCTTGCTTGAGCTTGACTCGACTCGGTTCGAACCCCAACTCGGATTAAATCAGCTAGGTGATTCAGTCATTTTGATCTTGATGTTGCTCGCCGAGTGTTTGATGAAATGCCTCAACAAAGTGTTATTTCTTGGATTGCCCTCATATCAAAGTATCTTGAAATGAGTATTCGAATGAATATTGAATAAACACATCCAAAAAAAAATAAAAAAAAAATACATTGTAGGACTGCACTTATATCTTGATCTTGATGTTGTTCACTGAGTGTTTGATAGAATGTCTACAAAGCACTTTTACTGATTTGTATTCGAAATGTGGGAGATTGAAAATGCAATATATGTATTTGAGAAAATCCCACAAAAGCTTGAACTCGGCTCAAACTAGCCCGAGTAGCTGACCAAACTAAGTTGAGCTGGCTAGTCAAGCTCGAGGATTGAGCTGAGCCGAGCCGAGTTCAAGCTGGGGTTGGCTGCTGGCCAAGCTGAGCCATGCTAAGCTCGACTAGGTTCGACTTGTGTACAGCTCTAGGCATTAATAATCTTTTTTTTATTTATTATTTATTTTTATTTTTATTTTTATACTTTTAGTTAAAAAGACTTTTACAAGATGAGTGATACAAAGTAAGTAAGAATGATTTGAGTTGATTAAGTGAGATTTGAGTTGATTAAGTGAATCAACTCATCAAGTTTCCATGTGACTCGGCCAGGTCATTGGCAGATTCCAGTTTCCAGAAAAAATCATACCAAGTAAAGTTGACTCGGCCGAGTTTCAAGCCAAGTCAGCAAGTTTTAGAACTGTGGTTGGAAGTTATTCATTCAAACAGAATAGACTGGAGAGGTTCTACATTGAGTTTTTCAACTACTGAGCTCAACAGGTTGAGAGAAAGTTATTATCTTGTTACCTTAAAAATAAATAAATAAAGCATCCGCCTGTGGAAGATGATGATTAATTGTTATCATTATTCTTTTGAGTGATGGTTAACTGTTATCATTATTCTTTTGAGTGATAAAGACGGATGATTTAGTGATCAAAAGGATCATTTGGAAATTAGTCAAAGTTGTTAGATGTTTAATTCCATTTTGTACTCAGCAATTGCATGTAGATTCTTTCATGTTCCTTAGTACCACTAAGAATTCTTCACTATTTTCTTAATTGAGGTGGTCAGAAAAACTAGATGTTATACGCTTGGAATTTTTCTGTTAGGCTACATGGATTCTGTTGGAGGGTGCACTTTGTTATATGCATGCAGCTTGCTTGGAAATTTTCTGTTAGGCTTCATGGATTCTGTTGGGGGCATGCAAATGCACGCTCAAATCAGAAACATCTTTGGTCTATGCATGCATTAGGAATGATGAAAGCAATACAAAGCTGGCATAGATGTGAGCTGAATTGAGTCACAAAGCCGTATGCATTCATCCCAAACAGTTCATGATTGGACTCATAAGGGTGGTTGAGAAGTTGGGATCTCTCTTTGAGATCAATCTACTCCAATCGCCATTGAAGTGGGCCATGCAGAGTTCCCTTGAGCAATCAGATGGGCAGAGCAAACTGATGTGAGATCGAGTCATTTTGAATCATCTATCACTACTTATGACTTGTTAACTAGGAGTTAGTCATTGGCAACCACAGCAGTTGGGTTTAATTGTAAAATGATAGTAAGAATGAGTATTTTTCTTCCCCATGCTTGCACCTAATTCCACATGCTCCCAGCCCAGAATATAAACCCACACCAAGGACATCGGAAAAGCTTCTTACATGAAGTTTGCAAACTGACAATGCATAAACACCTACTTTGATTAATCAAAGCTAGAAGAATTGCAAATATCCAATACATGACCATACTAACATCAGAAGGCCATGAATGCACAAAAAATTGGACCAAAATCAAGTTGCTACCGGCCAACACCGGATCTCCATCAATGAATCCACTGCAAAATAAACCATCCAATGCAGACAGCAACAGCTAGCCGCTTACGCATAGATAGACCTTCACATTGGACATCATCTGCGCTGAGCTACTAAAAAAAACAATAAGAAAAGAAGAAGCAAGAAGGAGAAGAGGAAGAAAGAAACTAGCTCCAGCTGCATCAATTCGAATACAAAATGAACCCATGAATCACTGAAAGACTGTCTGACATCTGAGCAGCCCATACAAATAGCACAAGGGGCCAGCCCATCTCATGATAACAACCAAATTCTATGAATCAATCGAAATCAGAACAGATACTTAGGGCTGTTACTGGCCTTCAATTCTGCACAACTTTAAAAACCTTGGAATTTGATAGGATACTGCCCAGCAAAACCCCACTGCTCATGACAAAGTACCACGAAATTCACTCCCATGAGCTGAAGGATGAAGGATAGAAGCCCATAGCGAACAGCAAACCAACTGGGCATATGAAGAATAGAAGAGCAACTCCTGCAAAAGGGCAATTAGAGCTCTTAATTGTCAAAACGAAGAAGCTGCAAATCATTTGATGGATCCTTGAACCAAAAGCCACATTCTATATGCATCAACACCAACACTCATGACTAACATATTTCCGGTACCTGGGCAGAAAATCCAATAGCAACAGAGATCGCGGTCGTCATCTAAGCCTTATCCCAATTAATTGGGGTCAGCTACATGGATACTGCTCTGCCATTCCACTCAATCAAGGCCTGACTTTCATCATGAATCTGAAAAATAATAGCAATATAGATAAAACAATAAATAATAAATACCAGCACAATATACAATTCCAACAATTGATCACAATCAACATTACCACACTTGGACACAAAAGTGTGTGTGTGTGTGTGTGTGTGAGAGAGAGAGAGAGAGAGAGAGAGAGAGAGAGGACAAACATGCAAACATGCACATCTCAATGCTACATTCTTCATCATAATGTCATGGGATTACGCTTATGACTCCAATGGGTATAATAATCTTCTTACTATAGCTGCTTCATGAATCATAACTAAGCCTGGGCCTGGAACTCGTTGTTATCCCTCATACAAGTGAGATGCACACAATGGATGGGTCCTATAAATGAAGATGAACGTTTCAACGGGTGGATATCTACTCTCAACTGTTGTCTATGGTGTGGACCACCTAAGTCATTGATTGGCCTGATTTTTAGGCCCGTGGCCCACCATGGAAGGATGCATCTGATCGATGGGGTGGATGTTCTAACCGTGATGTATGTCGAACATCAACACTGTGCATTTGATGGGTCCCCTTTAGGTTATGGGATATCCTAGCAATCAGCCGTATATGGAACTCAGGTGGGCCATACCATCTAAAACCATATGAAGACATGTCTAAAACATATCAAACCCCTTGGTGGGGCCCTACGCCTGAAATTTGTTTTGACCCCTCATCCAAGTGGGACACACACAATGGATGGTCTAGATTTGTGAACCACATTTCAGTGGGCACAATAAATGATTGTGAATGTTTAATAGGAGGGAAACCCCTCTCAACTGTTGTATGTGGTGTGGCCCACACACACACACACACACACATGAAAGGGGCAGAAGCAAGAGTTGAACATCCAACACTCATAAGGAGAGCAGGCACTCCACCGGTGTGCTATGACATGTATTTGTGTTTGAATGAGGGCATTTATAAACTATGTTATTTTCAAATATACGACACAGGCTGGATACTTCTAAACTTAAATATTGAGTCGAGTCTAAAGACTTGTCGACTCTTCGAGTTGGCCCGACCCAACTAGATTTTGAGTTGAATCGAGTTTTTGAACTATGGGTGAAGCAAGCAAAAGAAGTAGAGAACATTGCTAGTTATAGTAAGATAAGGCCACCCATGGTGTGCTGTAAAGGCCGTTACGTAAAGGTAACGGTGCCAACCGTTACACGTTACGGGATCGTAACGGCCATAACAGTCGTTATGGAAAAAAATGACCCGCAATTGTCGTTAATGGCACGTTACATCCCCTATAAAGGCCATAACAGCCCCGTAATGTCTGTTATGGGGAATATATAGGTTTTCCATACTTTCTAATCAACATTACGAGGTAGATACGGGTTTTTTTGGGATTATTTTTTTCAATAAAAAAAGAGACTGTAGCAGTCGTAACAGTCGTTACGACCCGTATCGTAAAGGTAACAATGGTGGCCGTTATGGCCACTGTTACCGTTACAGAACACCTTGCCACCAAAAGGAAAAAAGAAGAAGAAGAAGAAGGAAATATCCTGATTAATTTGTCTAAAAAAATCTACAAACCATTACTAGAAAAGTATTGAGTGATTGGGTAATTTCACGGAATACTACCTAAATTTGCAAGGAAGCAACTTGTGTAGTTCTCATTAACCATATAAATGTCCTTACACAATGTAGCATGTAGGAAAGCTTTTAAAAAAAAAAAAAAAAAGATATTGGAAGAGGCATATAGATATTCTTACACGGTGCAGCATGCAGGAAAGCTTTGAAGAAGATAGCTGACGACAAGCAACAACACTCATTACAGCATGTAAAATGGCCTGATGTTGAACCAGTGTTCAACACATCACTTCGCCTTCGCCCTATGGCACAAATTTATGAAGCCTTCCAAGGTATTCTTGACCTTTTTTGCCCTCTATGAGCAGGTCCACTAACATGGATGCGGTGGATGCATCAACAGAAAAATGTCTTTTAGCCATTTCACTGAGAAGTTGCATTCCATTGCGGGTCTCATTCTTTTGTAGAAAGCCCCTAATTAAAGCATTGAAGGTGACACTATCTGGCTGACAACCCTTCTCTTCCATTTGTAAGAACAATCTATTAGCTTCCTCCATAAACCCTCTTTACAAAGCCCATTGATTAACATGTTATATGTTCTAACATTATTCCCCAAGCCATTAGCGAAAGCCCAACTGAAAAGCTCCCTTACATATTTGAGTTCCTTAGCTTCACACATCCCATTGATAACGACATCGAAAACTTTATTATCTAGTTTAATTCCTCTAATTTGCATCTCATTAAGTAGTTTCATTGCCTCAACAAAATGCTTGTTTTTAAACAGCCCATCCATCAAAATGGTGTATGTGATGACATTCGAGCATAGTCTATGAGCCTGCATCTCATTGAAGAGATCTAGTGCATCCACAACTCTCCATACCCGGCACAACCTGTTACGCAGCACGCCAACAACGCAGTGAGCCTAGATCCAATCTCAGGCCTCACCCACAAACGATAAACAAGAAGAAATATAAACTAGAAATAGATCAAAGCAATCCAAACAAACCACGAGATAAGATATACGTGGAAAAACTCCAAACTAGGGTAAAAAACCACGGATGCAAACTTCCACTATGAAGAACGAAGATTACAAGGCAATATACTAACCTCTCCCTTGGAGATACAGAGAAAACCCCTTTTCCACACCTTAGAATAGCTCCCCAATATTCACCTTTAACCCTAGAATAGCCTTAGGGACTCCAATTTATAGTTTTGGCAACTTCCTTTTCGCATCCCAGTTGCGAAAGGACTTGCGACACGAAATTCGCGAAACTCCTTTCCACATCCCAGTTGCGAAAGGACTTGCGACACGAAATCTACGAAACTCCTTTCTGTATCCCAGTTGCGAAAGGACTTGCGACACGAAATCCGCGCAACCTCGACTGGTAGTGGGCGGCCCCAGATGTGGCTCCAGTTCTCAACAATCTCCCACTTGGAGACACATCGCCATAAACATTTGTCTTCTTCATCCGGAGTGCACCACCTCCCCATCTTCAAGCCTAAAAACCAATCAAAGCTGAACAGAGTTTTAGCTTCTCCCTTGTGACCACCTTGGTTAGCATATTCGCAGGATTCTCACTTGTATGAATCTTCTCCAGGGCAATCGATCCATCTTCCAGTAACGAACGTATGAAGTGATATCTGATGGCAATATGCTTGGTCATTGAATGAAAGGCTGAATTCTTAGCCAAGTGTATTGTACTCTGACTGTCACTGTACAGCTTGCAATCTACTTGCTTCTTACCCAACTCTTCCATAAAGCCTTGCATCCACACCATCTCCTTACATGCTTCTGTAGCTGCAACATATTTTGCTTCTATCGTACTAATAGATACTATCTTTTGTAACTGAGAGACCCAACTGACTGCAGCACTTCCCAGAGTAAAGACATAACCTGTAGTGCTTCTTCTGCTGTCGATATCTCCTGCCAAATCTGAATCCACGTAGCCTTGTAGCTTGATTTCCGATCCACCATAACATAGCCCTACATCCTTAGTACCTACTAGGTATTTAAGAATCCACTTCACAGCTTCCCAATGTTCCTTCTCGGGATTGTTCATGAACCTGCTAACAACTCTCACTGCTTGAGCAATGTCTGGCCTCGTGCTCACCATAACGTACATGAGACTCCCTATAGCTGACGTGTATGGGACTTTAGCCATGTAATCCCATTCCTCCTGCGTCTTTGCCCCTTACTCCTTAGATAGCTTGAAGTGGTTGGTTAATGGAGTGCTAACCGGCTTAGCACCTCCCATATTGAATATATCAAGTACCTTGGCTATGTACTATACCTGTGACAACACCGGTTTCTTATTTTCCCTGTCACGTTTTATCCTCACGCCTAAGATTTATTTTGCAGCTCCTAAATCCTTCATGGAAAATTCTCTAGACAGTTGTCTTTTGAGATCTGAGATGTCCTTCATGCTTGAACCGGCCACAAGCATATCATCAACGTACAGAAGAAGGATGATGTACGACGTATCAAACTTCTTCAAATAACAACAGTGGTCTGCATGACATCTCCTAAAATCGTTTCCCGACATGAAACTGTCGAACTTCTTGTACCACTGCCTCGGGGCCTGCTTTAGGCCATATAGACTTTTCTTCAGTCTGCATACCTTGTTCTCCTTTCCTGGTGCCACGTATCCTGTCGGCTGATGCATATATATCTCTTCTTCAAGGGCCCCATGAAGAAAGGTTGTCTTAACATCTAGCTGCTCCAGATGTAAGTCCTCTGTAGCCACTATACTTAAGACCATGCGAATCGTAGACATTTTCACTACAGGTGAAAATATTTTAGTGAAATCGATACCTGCCTTTTGTTGAAACCCTTTTCACAACTAATCTAGCATTGTACTGTTTCGAACCATCGTACTCCTCCTTCAATCTGTAAACCCACTTGTTATGAAGAGCTTTCTTACCCTTAGGTAGAGTGACTAGCTCCCATGTACGATTAGACTCGAGAGAGTCCATCTCCTCATCCATGGCCTGCTCCCACTTAACCCGTGTATTCGTCTGTAATGTCTCTTCAAAACACTTTGGTTCACCATTATCTGTCAACAGTAGATAATGTAAGGAGGGTGAGTATCGGACTGTGGGTCTTCTCTCCCGAGTAGACCTCCTCACAACCGGTGTATACGGCTCTGCCTCATAATACTCTTGTACATGATCATCCTGTGGCGCTGTAAGACCCGTGTCCGGTAACTCTTCTATCTCTACGAATTCTTTCTCCTCAGCCTTATTTTCCTACACACTGTCCTTATGCATCACTTTTTCATTAAAGACTACGTCTTTGCTTCTGATGATTTTTCTGTATCCCAAAACCTGTAGCCAAAATTATGCTGCCCGTAGCTTATAAACGTGCACCTCCTGGATTTCGCATCCAGTTTGTTTCTGTGCTCTGCATCAATGTGAACATATGAAGTGTAGCCGAACACTCTGAGATGTGCAAGGTTCACTTCTTTCACAGTCCACGTTTCTTCTGGTAGCCCACCATCCAATGGTGCTCAGGGACTTCTATTAATGAGATATGCGGCAGTATTCACAGCATCTGCCCAAAAGGTCTTGAGCAACCCTGCATGTAACCTCATGCTCCTGACGCGCTCAAGGATGGTCCTGTTAATGCGCTCAGCCATACCATTCTGTTGTGGTGTCCCTGGAATCGTTTTCTGATGTTTGATTCCATTTGTTGTACAATACTCCTCAAACCTCTTATCACAATACTCTCCCCCATTATCAGATCTAAGACACTTTACTGTTTTACCTGTCTCATTTTTTACCATGACTTTTCACTTCTTAAATACATCAAATACATCAGATTTATGCTTTAAGAAATAGACCCACAGTTTTCTACTAGCTTCATCAATAAAGGAAATAAAATAACATGAGCCACCGAGAGATGATACCTCTGTCGGTCCCCACACATCAGTGTGTACAAGCTCCAATAGATGCGTCTTTAGAGCACGTCCTATCTTTTTGAAACTTACCCTCTTCTGCTTACCATACACACAGTCCTCGTAGAATTCCAAGTCAATAGACTTTAGCCCTGGTAGCTTCCCTTTTGACAATAGCACTGTTATTCCCTTTTCACTCATATGTCCCAACCTCCGATGCCATAACTGCCCATTTACTCCAGTTGATGCGACTAAGAGTGAACAATACGATCTTGAAGTCGCATATAAAGTACCTTTCTTCTTGCCTTGAGATATCACCAAGGCACCTTTTGTGATCTTTCAGGAATCACTGGTTAATGTCGTCACATAACTGGTATCGGCCAACTGCCCCACTGAAATCAAGTTACGTTTCAAACTCAGTACATGTCTGACATCCTTTAATTTCAAAGTTGTTCCGTCTTTTTGACTTATCTGAACATCTCCCTTTCCAACAATACTGCACGGCTCATCATCACCCAGGTATACTCTCCCAAAGTCACCTGACACATAATTACGCAGAACTCCCTTGCATGAAGTGGCATGAAACAAAGCACCTGAGTCTATAACCCAAGACTCATTCCTCGCATCTAGAGACAAGATCAACGCCTCTGTATCACTCTCCTCAGATAGATTCACTAAATCCTTCCCACCTTGAGAGTTTCCTTCTTATTTCTTAAGCGCCCTGCAATCACATTTCATGTGCCCCTTCTTGCCACAATGCCAACACCCGTCTTTGTCTTTCGATCCCTTGGACTTCTTCCTCGACTTAGAACGCCCGTATTTATTGCCTTCTTTGTTCAGCGATCTTCCTCTTCCTTCAATGTTTAGAGCATTCTCTGAATCCCCTGAAACTCCTGATGCCTTCCTTCTAAATTCTTCGCTGAAAATTAGACCGACCACATCATCAAATTTCAGCTTTGTCGACCCTGAAGAATTGCTCACAGCAATCACCAAACCATCCCAACTTTCTGGTAAACTGGATAAGATCAATAACGCTCTGACCTCATCCTCAAAAACAATGCCAACGGATTCTGACTGTATTGAACTCATTTAGATGTTCAGCCATGCTCCCACCATCTGACATCTTCATGTTGAATAGCTGTTTCATAAGATGAACCTTGTTGGATGCTGAGGGCTTTTCGTACATGGTGGTTAGGACTTCCATTAATTCTTTTGTAGTTTTCATCTTGGATATATTGAAGGCGACGCTCTTAGACAAAGAGACTCAAATCATTCCTAAAGCCTTCCTATCCAGTAAAAACCATTCATCATCTATCGTCTTTTCTGGTTTCTTCTCTTTTCCTCCTAGTGGAATATAGAGGTCCTTTTGACACAGATAATCCTCCATTTGCATCTTCTAGAAGGCAAAGTTTGAACCATCAAACTTCTCAATTCTAGTTTTTCTATCTTCCGCCATCGCTCCCAATAGAACTAAACCAATAGCTCTGATACCAGTTGTGACGCAGCATGCCAACAACGCAGTGAGCCTAGATCTAATCTCAAGCCTCACTTACAAACGATAAACAAGAAGAAATATAAACTAGAAATAGATCAAAGCAATCCAAATAAACCACGAGATAAGATATACATGGAAAAACTCCAAACTAGGGTAAAAAAACCACGGATGCAAACTTCCACTATGAAGAACGAAGATTACAAGGCAATATACTAACCTCTCCCTTGGAGATACAAAGAAAATCCTTTTCCCACACCTTAGAATTGCTCCGCAATATTAACCTTTAACCCTAAAATAGCCTTAGGGACCCCAATTTATAGTTTTGACAACTTCCCTTTCGATCCTAGTTGAGAAAAGACTTGCAACACGAAATCCGTGAAACTCCTTTCCACATCCCAGTTGCGAAAGGACTTGCGACACGAAATTCGCGAAACTCCTTTCTGTATCTCAGTTGCGAAAGGACTTGCGATACGAAATCCGTGCAACCTCGACTGGTAGTGGGCAGCCCCAGATGTGGCTCCACTTCTTAACACAACCCACATATAAGATTGCTATAAGTAACAACATTGGGCTTCAATCCCTTGCAAGGCATTCCTCAGAAAAGCCACATAGCCTTGTCTATCATCTGATTCTTGCAATAGCCATCGATTAACATACTGTATGACACAACACTAGGCTTATGGCCTTTACACACCATATAATCAAATATCTTTAAGGCGGCATCCATTTGGCCAGTAAAACAGTAGCCATCCATCAAAGTGTTGTACATGATTACGTTAGGCTCCTCACCTTTCTGAGTCATCAATTCTAGTAATCCATGGGCTTCTTTAACCATTCCTTCTTTGCAAAGAGTATTCACCAGTATGTTGAAGGTTGTCACATTGGGTGAGATTCCTCCATCCAACATTTTCTCAAACAGATTCATTGCCTCTTTCCACTACCCTAAATTGCATAGTCCATGAATTAAGGAACTATAAGTGAAAACATTTGGCCGAATCTCATTACTGACCATTTCTGAGAAAAGGTTAAGGGCCTCCTTTGCGAGCCCATCTTTACATAGACCGTCGATGATTGTGATATACATTGTAAGGTTAGGCCTACATTTACCCACACCCTTCTCCATTTCCTGGAGCAACCCTAGCGCCATTCCCTGGTTCCCCGACTTGCAAAGACCATCGATTAGTATCCCGAATGTCACCACATCATAAGGATATCCAATTTCTACCATCTTCAGAAAGAAACTACTCGCCTCCCCAATTCACCCTTCCATGCAAAACCCCTTAATAAAAGTAGTCAGAGTCACAACATTCGACTCATGGCCACGTTTCGGGATGTCGCTGAGAATAGCAAAACCAGAACTGATGCCATTCAAGCGGCATGAACAATTGAGAAGAATGCTCCATGTATAGATATCAGATGAGATCCCTAACCAATTCATCTCCCGATGCAAAGAAATCACAGTCAGATAGTGTTTCATTTTAGCAATAGTAGCTAACAGGTGATTAAAGGTCTAGATTGAAGGCAGCGGTTGCGCGTGGACCATACGATGGAAGAGGCCCACTGCATCCTCTAACCTCCCAAAAGCACCGGCTGGGATCGAATTGGATAGATCATTCACCAAATTGTTGAATTTGGCTGGAGTAGGGATCTTGTTTTCTATGGTTTTAGAATCAAGGGCAGAAATGTTAATTTTAATAGAAGACAGAGAGAAGAGAGTTTTACCCTTTTGAGCAGCGGCAGCGGCAGCTCTTCGAGACGACATTTTCCTTAATCAAGATCCTGGGGGAAGAGGGATTCCTAACGACACCTGATAGAGAGGCTACTTGCCTGTATCCCGGCCAGATGAAGTTATGGTGGTCGGAAACTATGTGGGACCTACAGAGATGCAAGTGAAAAATCCACTCCGTCCATCAGTTTCTCAATACCACAATGGTACTGGTAAATCCAAAAATGAGTCAGATCCAAAACTCAGGTAGGCCAAAACAGCGGGAATTGCATGGCTACCATTGAAAATTTTGTGGTGGCCACACAAGTTTTGTGTCGGTATGATATCTGTAGCTACCGTTTATCTGAGTTGTACTGCCTTATGATCGGTTTGGATGACATATAAACATCATTGGTTGGCACCAAGAAGGTTCCAACGACGGCCCATTTCGTTCTAACTGGTGCATCTGGTGTGGCCCGCCTGAGTTTTCAATCTTTTTGACTTTCGGAATTTGTATCTTGTCCCATTGCTATCTTGTAGATGGACGGAGTGGATTTGTCACGGACATCTCTTTTGCAGCGGATTGCATTATGAATAAACTCTGTTGAGCCTATCATGATGCAGGTGTATTATCAACGCCGTCCGTTCCTTTTATCAGCTCAGTTTTAGAGCATGAGCCTTGAATTCAACCATATCCAAAGCTCAGCTGAACCACCCCCGTACGTACGAAACAGTGGGATTGGATGCTAACCGTTGAGATTTTCGTGGGGGGCCATGGAACTTTTAGATCAAGATGATATTTGTGTTTTTTCTTCATTGATGTCTGTGTAACCTCGTTAACAGGACGGATGACAAATAAAGATCAATGTGATTCCTTGAAAGGTTTCAACGGTGGATGTCATTGTCCCTACGGTTTCTTATGGCCTGGTCCATTTTAAATTTGGATGTGCTTCAATTTTAAGATTCTGCCCTAAAATGATTTGGAAAAACGGATGGACGGTATGGATAAAACACATACATCCATGGTGGGCCGACATAGTTTACTTTGTACGCTGGCTGTATGCGCAGATTAGGTATTACCCCAGCCTGTTGGGAGCTAGGGACAGAGGGCCACTGAGGAGCCAACCTGATGTATGAATTTTATCCACACCGTCCATCCATTTTTACATATCATTTTAGTTTATTATTTCAAAAATATTGACAATAGAAGGATCAAATGGACCACAAAGTGGGGATTATATTCCTACCGTTGAAAAATTCTTGGGGGCCATAGTAGTTCTGGATCAAGATGATACTTGCTTCTTTTTTTCTTTTTTTTCACTTCATCCAAGTGTACACTACACCAAAATCGTTACACTGGTACGGATGGGATTTTGGTTCGAAAACAGCTTTAAGCCGTTTCTGAATTTGAAACAGTATTGAACCGTACTAGAAATGTAATGGTTATACAATGTTATATCCATTGTTTTTTTTTTTATGTGTTTTAATTTGAGTGTTGAATCTTCTTATTTCTTATTAGTGTATTTTATTATTTTATTTTGAAACAGATGAATGGAATGGATTCGATTATTAACATCTGAGTGGACCCCACAAGGCCCAAGAGGCAAATTGGATCCATCTGCCACAGACTACCGAATAGTTTTAACCCTTCTCTTACGACAGAACCCTAAATTCCCTCATTTCGCATCGCATCTCTCTCTCTCTCTCTCTCTCTCTCTCTCTCTCTCTCTCTCTCTCTCTCTCTCTCTCATCTCCCTCTCTTCGATCTCCCGATCTCAACCTTCTCCTTCGATCTCCCTCTCACTCTCCTCCCTCTCTCTCGATCTCCCTCTCCATCGATATCTCTCTCCCGATCTCAACCCTCTCTCTCGATCTCCCTCTCACTCTCCCTCCCTCCCTCCCTCCCGATCTCCCCTCCATCGATCTCCCTCTCTTTCAATCTCCCTCTCCCAATCTCAACCCTCTCTCTCTCTCTCGATCTCCCTCTCTTTCAATCTCCCTCTCCCAATCTCAACCCTCTCTCTCTCTCTCTCGATCTCCCTCTCTTTCGATCTCAACCCTCTCTCTCTATCTCTCTCTCACTCTCCCTCCCTCTCTCTCGATCTCCCTCTCCCGATCTCAACCCCCTCTCTCGACACGAACAGTTCCGATCATCAAACCATTCTGCATGTGGGCCCAGTGATGGTGACATACACATCAGTTGTGGCGAGGTAAATCGAATTCTTCTTATTTATATTCTTTCCAAGCATTTAGGGTTCTTGTAACTCTCTCTCTCTCTCTCTCTCTCTCTCTCTGTGTGTGTCTTTTAGGATTTTATGTTATTCTAGGGCAGAAGGGGCTGAGATGCAATTGGGGAGAGCTGTTATACACAGTAGCTCTGAATATGCCTGCATGTTCTCTGTAGGTTGCTAGCTCAATCTCAGCCCTACATCAAATGATGGTCTCATAGTACGGTTCTGATCATTCATTTAGTGGTCGTTTGCTGTCAGTGCATAGTTTGGACGATGGGAAGTCCATGGATGAAATTACAGAAGTGCCATTGAAATGGGGTTTTGTTTAGGAGAAGTCCAGGATTGCAGAGCATTATAATGCTCTGTTCTACTAGATGCTTTGGGATACGTGGACAGTCAAATCAGTCGATCTGTACCGTCCATTTGGCGGATCCCATGACGTATTGGCCACATCGCGAAAATCTTAGTGATCGGATGATTCTAACCATCTAATCATGGCCTATGAAAGATGGACGGTTAATATTGTTTATGGTTGTAACAATATTAGGCGGGGACCATCACGGATTGGTTGTAACAGTTCTAAGAATCACTTTGATTAGATGATCCTAACCATCCCATCCATGGCTTGGGGGAATACATGGCTATAGGAAAGGTTGATGTCTGGTGGGCAGCTGATCAAAAAACTGATGCCAATCTACCGTTTAAAAGCCATCTCTTATCACTGGGAGAAATGCTCAGACGATGATGATAACTCAACCGTCAATGCTCTTGATTTCTTTTGTATTTTTTTAATTGATTCATGAAATCTGGTTTTAATGATCTGAATAATAAATGATCTAGTTTCACATGTAATTGCAATTAAATTAGTTATCAGAGGCTGAGTTCCCTGTTTGTGAACAAGGAACTTCCTTTTTGTGCACCAAGTTTATACATGTGGGGCCCAGACTTGTCTTATCCAAGCCATTGAATAAGCTTGTCCAGCTAGAGATGGATTTCTGACTAAGTTTGTACATGCAGGGCCCATGGTTGTATATAAACGATCTTAGGAGATTTTTTGGGCATGGTCCATCCGTGATGGGGGCCATCAGATCAATGGCTTGGATAAACCTACCATAATCAACAATCATGATCTCTAAAACATAATTACGATAAACTAAAATGAGATGTCCTCATTTTTTTGAAGTGGCAACCAAATAGGCCTGAATAATTTGGTACTTAAAGTTGGAAGTATTCTAGGTAAATGAGAAAAATAATTTAGAATCGATGATAGGACCTTTTCACCTGAGTCCTTGTCATGTGTTCTTCATAACATGAGACTATGAAATGTATGGATTCTGACAACAATGGATCAGGCAAATTCTTCTCACAGTAACTACCTCTGTGGGACGTTCTTGTTCAGCATCTCCTTTGATAAGGCTGCAATTAGTTCTGCTTCTGCGCTTTGTGAGTGGCTTTTGCCTTTTCGCCTCAGTTTAATGCCATTTTTTTAGGCAGCATTTTGCTTGGAGAATGCATTTATTCTTTTCTTAGGTCGTCTCAACAGTCCTTGTTAATTTATTTCCTTTTGTATTATTTCTCTTCAGAATTGTAAAATACTCCTGCTGTCTTGTTTCATTTGGTCTCTAAATCGTCCTTTATTTTGTAACAACCATGGTTCCTTACCAAGTTTCACCTCTTTTAGTGGTATTTCACTATGGTGGAAGAGTAAATTGAGGTCTGAAATGCTCTGGTCCCTATATGCAAGTGGTGATGGCTCGAGGGCCTATTGAAGGCTTGCAAATGAGCTTATGCATTTAATTACTAATAATGGCTGGGACAAGGCAACTGTCACCTGCACTCCTTCACACTCAAAGATCTGATTTACCAAAATGGAAGCTAGGTGTACAACTGGTTGTTGGTGTATTTGATTCCCTCTATCAAGTTAGCTTTAGATGCATTTGCAATAAATAATAATAGTTCTTCTATTTTACCTTTTGATGCAGCTGTTATTGGATTACTCTGTTGTCCACAGTTTTGACCTGAAATAAATCAATGATACACAATTCCAGTTGCGCCCAGGCTAAGGTGAGATTATTGGCTGATCTTAAAAAAATAAAACAGTGCGATTCTTCAGACAATACTTCTTATGCTTAGAAGAATGTAATAGAGTTTTCCTTATCTTGTTTGATTTTATGACAATTGTATTGGATCAATTAATTATGGTTGATACTGTTAATTTTTGCAAAAGGTGGGCCTCTCATGCACAACTTTATCAGGCCATGCATATATTCCATCAAACATTTTATATTTCCTTAGTAGTTGATTAACCCTCCCAAGTAAAAAAAAAAAAAAAAAAAAAGTAGTTGATTGCACACTTAAAGTTTTCTTTTCATCGTATTGAGGTAGGGATGATCCTCTAATACTGGATTTACCAGACAGTTTCTTTCAGCATTACATTTGGATATGTGGATTGGGTATACTGAAAGTTCATCTAAGCAACAAAGTAATCCTTATTTTTAATCAATTTGCACCTTGTTGTTTCAGTTTGCTGAAGCCCATGTTCCTGAAACATTTCAAATCCACCCAAATCCAGATGTAAGTGCTTTCTGTGGCTATTTAGTTAGGGTATGTTGCTCTTATCTTCCCTAGCATGCAACTTGACCATTGAACTTCACTATTGCTTTACCTTTATATTTGTTTAGTTTAGATAAGGCTTAGATGATGATGATGATGTTTGTGGGAAATTACAAAGATAGGTATTTTATTATTGGGAAATTACAAAGATATAGCCATTTTAGTTGTGATCACACTCTAGTTTATTCACTTTAGTTGACAATCCTACTTTTGTAGCGTTATATTTTTGGAAAATTTTGTTATGTTTTTAAAACATTTTGATGAAAAATTGAAATGTTTTTAACCTTTTGCATCAAACCCACAATACCCCTCTTTCTGAAGTAGTTCAGTGACCTATAAACAAAAACCTTAAGGAAATGAAGCCATCGGTTCTTAGCTTATGGGCTGGCACTGTGTGACAAGGAACTCACTACTACTTTGTTGCGGTGTTGAAGGAGCCATTTCTTGAAGATGGAAGAAAGCCCATCATATGCGATACTTACACACATGCTTTGGTTACCAAGCATTTTCAAATACCACTATTCTGCATCTTCATCATCTGATGAATCAAAAGATTCAATTAATCACCTGAGATTTTTTTTTTGTCACAGGAAATTTTTTTGACAAGAGCACATGAGTCATTTAAGCAAATCAATATCTCAAGCACAAGGTGAAAAAACAACCTAGTAGATTCTCAATAGAAATGCTTGTTTTGGTTGATGGCAGAAAGATTTGAAGCTAATGCATGAGATGGGCCTGGATGCCTAAAGATTTTCTATTTCCTAGTCCAGGCTAATTCCTGGTATTTAGGCTATTAGTTTGATTAAATTTTCAATTTCCTAGATGCATTGCTGAAACTTCCTGTTTGATTCTTGTGGTCATTTACATGTAGATGGACGGGGAGCTATCGACCCAAAAAGCCTGCAGTACTACAATCTCATCAATGAACTTGTCCGTCAGTTGAACTCTCCTGATTGTCGTTTATGAACCGTTCATAAAGCGAGCTCTTCTAGAACTAGGTACCTGACATCTCAATGGACTTCCTATTTAATCAATCATTTATTTGGCATGGATGATTGAGTGCAAATTTGTTCTTAGTTTTAAAGCCTTTCTTTCTCATCTTGAATTTAAAGTTTTTATATACCTCATTGTCCTCGTATGGATGTACTCTTCATAACTGGTTCTCTCTTTATTTGTTTATATACCAAATATATTCTTCCATGTGGTCCTGATTTCTGCCATATACCTTGTAGTGGTTAACATGAAGGTAAGAACATTTACTACGTGCTCAACAAGGATTTCCAATAGCGGAATATGAGGTAAGTGTTACAATTTCTCTGGTTGGTTTTCAACATGCAAAAAGCAAAGGATATGTATTTAAAAATGCTGAAGTGGCATAGTGACTTCAACGTTGATACAATTGAAAAGGGAAAGCTTCAAGGTGACTAGTAGCTTGGATCTTGCACACGTCCATGTTGGCACATGTGGCAGTAGCTTGGTGGGCTGGGATAACATGCATGTGGATTAACAAAAAGAAAAAAGAAAAAAAAAATGAAGAAGTAATAATGTAGTTTTCAAATCCACTATTATATGTTGTTGGATTACATGCCCCTGTCCAAGCATTCGATTGACTGTTGAAGTTTCATTACTGATTTGCAACTTCATTTTTTATCTATTTTTGGTAATGGCTTGTGATAGTGCATAATGATCGAGAGGTTCGTTTTTAAAGCACTCTCGCTTTGCATGCAACTATTCACTTCTGTCAATTACTATCTTTTTCTGTTCATTTGAATTGTAGATGTAGGTTGAAGTTTTTTTTTTTTTTTTTTTTTTTCATAGCAGTTTCAGTCTATGGATTTCAATGATTCCTGTTTTATATAGACTCCTAAGAGTATTTGTTGTATATTCCAGTTTTTTTTTTTTTCAATTATTCATTTTGTGGGTGTTTTTTTTTTTTTTTTTTTTTTTTTTTTTTTTGTGGTTTGGTTTGGCTACTGATGTTCAGTACTTCAATACAATTAAGTTGTTTCTTTAATGCTTGAGATGTATTAATACTTTATCCATGTTTGGATGTAATATGCTCATTCAAAGTGAAACAGTTATTTTATGTTTGAGGTTCAAGTGCTTGTATACATGTGTGATGTCCCACTGACCTTAGGATATCTTTCTTCCTCTTGCTTTGGCAATCAGTATCTTGTGCTCTTGGCCTGAACAATTTTTCTATTCCTACTGAAAGCAGGTTCTTCCCTTCACCCTTTTTATTTTCTTCCTCATTTTTATATGTTCTAATATTTCTTTATTAAAATATATTGACATAGTGTATGTTTTGAAGATAGTAATCTCACACATCAACACTAGTGCTTCCTCGCTTCCTTGTTGCCTAAACTGAGGTCGTTAAATATGCTTGGGTAGCCTTGTAAAGCACAACTTGTAGGCACACTCAACTTCATGGCTTCTTAGCATGGAAGTTAAAAATTTTGAGATAACAGGAAGCTGAGTTGTTAGGATGAACTTGTTTTACTCCCTATTTATTCTAAACTCTACCCTTCTTACCTGCAAGTTTTATGAAGGTGTTGTGCATTCTTGTAACCTAGGAAAGAAGAAACATGTGGTAAACTATGAGACTTGTGTACTTCTCTTAATTATCCCTGTCCAAACTATCCCTTTCTTGAAGACTTGTTGAATGATATTTCCTTCAAAGATACTATATGACGATGGAGATGTGGTAGTTCTCTAGTTAGATAAGGAGCAAGTGGGAGGTTATTAGTGAAGGTTCCAAGCCCAGGAAGGTATTGATCTATCTATTATAGAGCAATCTTTTCTTCTTTGGCTAAATTGCAAATTTTTAGCATGGAATATAATGTGTTCAACCTTTTTCCAAATGACTTAAATCATTGATTGTTACATAGGCCAAGTCTATCATGATGTATTGGATCTTTTTTGTTATTATTTGTTGAAATGTTCTAATTATATCCTCTTCTCCATGTCTGACTTTTCTTCAATTCCCAGCCCCAAGAAGATCAAACTGAAACCATTATAAGGAAAAAGCAAAGCAAGAAATCAGGGAGGGAGAGGGACCTCTATAGAAAGAGCTACTTCCATGCATGTGAAAGCCTTCTATCTATACTCAATAAACGGAGGGGGAAGATGGCAATCCTTTCACTGAAGAAATCTGGACCAGAACTCAACTCCTAACCCAATTCTCAGTCAGGATCGCTGGGACCGGCTTTGCCGTCATCTTCTCTGTCTTCTGTAAGGTTGCAGGTGGAAGAGTGTCGTTTTACACCACCAAGCTGCTGAATACTGGGTTTGGTATAGGACTGGCTTTCATGGGCATTCAACTGCTTTAGAGTACGATCGTTTATGTTAGCAAGAATTCAAGCAGGGTGGTTTCGTAAACAATCCATGTTCTTGAGCTCCTCTTCTGAGAGCATCGTATAACAATTTATGATCTTGGTCAGAAGATCTCTCACACTAAGTTTGTGAAATTTATGATAAAATTCTAAGTCTGGGATGGGCCACAAGCACAAAATTATGTCCTAGTGGCTGATTAACAATTTGAACCATTGGTTTATATGGACAATGTTTGGACAGTGCTGATCATCATATTAAAGTAATTTATACCAATGTTGATCATCATATTAAAGTAATTTATACCAACAATCCGAGCATTTGCAATATTGCATCAATATAGATTGGCCCAATTGGGAATGGAGCATACCCCAAATATCAATCTGACAGAATGATTCCAACCATTCAGTTGGATGCTACAATCCTGAAATCCCTCTCTCCATTGTTTTCCAATGGCAAAACTTGCTTCTAAGGCATGTAATTCATCAAGTGAATACATGCGATTGATGGCAGATGTTGGAACATTTGAACTTGGCATTGTTGAACTTTTAGTGTCAAACTTATCTATCATGGAATAGTTCTAATAGGATATAATAGTCACTGAAATTCCTCTATCATGTGCATGGAAATAATGTGTGGCTATTTGAGATAATGAACTGCGTAAATTAAAGATGGTAGTTTGGAATCCTCATGATTCATTTGTTGTATATTTCAGGTTATGTGAAGGTGGGGAGCTCTTAAATAGAATACTTTCCAGGTGATTCTTTACTGATTATGTTTATTAAATTCCAGGGATCATACGGAATCAGCAAAAGCATATGGTGTGATATTTGCTAATGGCATTGATTTTACATAGTCATGAACTGATTGTTTTAATCCATTTTCTAGTCATGAACTGATTGTTTTAATCCATTTTCTCTGTTTTTGTATTTTTATTTTTTTTCTTGTTCCTCTTCACGTCAGGATTATTCCATTTTCTATCCCTTTAATTACTAATGCATGATTGAGTTTTCTTTATAATATGTAAGATTTTCTGTTGAGTTCCTTGTTCAATTAATCTGCTTAATATGTTTTTTTTTTTTTTTTTTTTTTTTTTTTGTGGATTTTGACGGTGGTTGTTTTTTCAGTACTTGATTTAATTTCTAACCAGTAAATATTGCTTATCACTTTCTTATTATATATATATATATATATATATATTTGTGGATTTTGACAATGGTTGTTTTAGTGACACTGTAACCATTGGGTGCTCCTCGATATTCTTTAAATCTTCCTAGGATTGCATAAACTCAATGAATTTGGTTGTTTGAGAGATTGGCTATTTACTACCCACTTTCAGTTTGCCATCTTATTGTATATCAACTGTCTTTGTAGAATTCTGTCTGCCATCCCTGTAATCTAAATAGGAATTCTTTGTCATCCAACATGATGCTATTATTTTCACAGAAAATTTATGTAATTTTGTCTGTCTTTTGTAGGACATTGATTGACAGATTAGGATTTGCAGTAGACCATATCCACTTGCATAGAATGCTGGCAGAAGAACACTTCAACCAAATGGATAGGAACTTATACTTCCTCCTACTTTATTATTGACTAGCTTTAATGTAAGTCAATGCTTCAACTAATTTTATAGTCCTTTTCCACAAACAAGCGTCCACGAATCAGAGGTTAGGATTGCGTTGCATTTTACAGGATTCACAGGGCTGTCTTACAGACGCAGGTGAGGTTTTTGAGATAATGTATATTCATTCACCCTTCTGTAGGTGGTTTTGTTCTTGTCTGACAGTCTTAAACTAAAGCTTTCAAAACCATTTGAGTTGTTGGTTAATATGAGCTAGTTTTTGGCTGCAGGTAGTTAATTATGGAGTTCACGGGCTTGGGGTATTTCTTCTATTACCTACCTTGTCAATTCCATGTTGAATTGCCTCATTTTTTTCTTTGGAAGTGGTATTCATTTTTCTGTTATTTCTGTTTTGTGGCATGCCTTTCACGACATGAGAAGTGGTGTTCTGACTGTCTAGTTTTTCTTTCTTTGTAAATTTGTTATGGTGATGTTATTATTGTAGGGGATGACGCAACAGATCCTCCAATATTGTGCACATGAATGCTTGAAACCTAAGTGCATATGATTTGTTTGATACAATGACATCCATAAATGTAAGAGCAAGAGAATCTCTTAGACATCCATAATAGTGCATCTTTGTTGGCTACCATGGGGATATGAAGACCAAAGCACACTTGATGTTGCATTGATTTTTTTAAAAAAAATTATGTAACCACCTCAGAGTTTACAATATTTCATATCCTGATATGCATGCTTGTGTTTTATCTAATCTAATTTTTCTGCTAGGCTTTTACCATGGAATTGGAGGCTGAAGTTGCAAAACTTAAAGAGGAGAACAATGAATTACGGAAGAAACAGGTATCCATTATTCAATGCATTAGGATCCTTCCCGTTATTAAAATATATAGCTGTGACCAACTGTATACACTACTAAAAATAACATCTGTTGATGCATTCATCTCTGCTTGGCTGAATTTGCCCTTTTAACTTTTTTTTTTTTTTTTTCCTAAACAGTTATATAGATTCTGGAAGGAGCAATGAATTAGATCATTCGTCACATCTTTTGACTGTTGCCACCTGAGATGTGTTTGGCGAGCTTGATCGCAATGTCAAGCCTGTTGCCCCAATGCACTTTTGGATGGTTAGTTCTTCATGTTGCTCTTGTTATCATATAAGATTTTGTTGGCTTTTCCCTTCTAAGTCTATCGGGCCCCAATTGTAAAAAAATCCAATGGTGATGTAATAATGTGAATATTGACTAATCAACTATCAAGTAGTTAACGGTGTACATGGATTTATATCTATATCCCCTTTTTTGGCTCATCAACCTGCTAGTAGAAAAAGACATCCGCGGGTATCAAAGCAATATTTTTTCCTTCCATCTTCCTTTCTCTATTAATTGTCTCATTCATTTGGGCAGATCTTACGTAAGAAGTATCCCCAATTTTCCCAGCAGCGCAATGGTTTCTTCATGCAACAAGTATTTTGTTGTGTCTAAGCACTCAAATTAGAGATCAGTTGTTTTGCTAATGGAGCCTAGCATGCCTTCTTTTCCAATATTTGACAGGATGCAGAAGAATGTTGGACCCAACTTATGTATACACTTTTCTCACTCTCTAAAATTGCCCGACTCTTAAGGTATTTTACTCGGCACCAGATAGTGTAGAAGTGATGGCTACATGCATCCACATATTCTATTCACATTTCTTTTCTTTTTTTTCCTTTTTTTTTTCTTTTTTTAAAGCACCTATATGCGTTTAGTTATGGCAATTAAATTGATCATGAATCTATCATTTAAAAGCCAACCGCAAACTGCTGGGAGAAAGGCTTCCATCCATCTTTCTTTTGTTTAGTTGCCTTAATATGTATTCGTGGATACCTTGGAATAATCACATGACATTGTTTAGGAATAGAGCTTGTTCCTGATAAAGCCATTGACTTGATTTGTCCATGTCTGGAACATTTCTGCTTGCTGATCTTTGGCAGTATTTGTGTAAAACATTTATTCCCATTATGTCTGCAAATATCTTGTCCCAGGTTTTCTTGTTGCTTTTTTTTTTTTTTTTTTTTTTTTTTTTTTTTTGTAGGTACTGAATTTTATTAAGAAGGCACAAAGGCCAAAAGGAAAACATGAACAAAAACAGAAGGAAGAAAGCTGTACAACAAACCAAAAACCCACAACCAAAGTTAAATCAACATCCTCTCTCTCATAGAACAGAAAACCCTGTTGAGATCCCCTAAGTTAAACTGGATTTATCACCAAAACATCGACTGCTATTTTAGTAGTGTATACAGTTGGTCCATGTAATGTTGCAGGTGGTGCATCAATTTCTCTCACATACATTGCTGCTGAAAGGATCATTCCTGGGTAACTTGATTTACACACCCTGTGATTTTAGTAGTGTATACATTGTTGTAACTATTTTTGGGGCTTTTAGTCTCTTGCAGTGGATCATGGCGAACCTGGTGAAGCATCGGGATGTGCAGGCGAAGCTGATGGAAGAGATTGATTGGGTTGTGGGGGATGGACGAGAAGACATTGAAGAGGAGGATTTGCAGTGGATGTCATATCTAAAGGCAGTGATCATTCTAGAAAAGAGCAAGGAATCATTGGATTATAGAAGCCTGGAAATGAAATGTTGAATTAAAATTGGAAATTGGAATTGAAATGGAAATGTGTACTAGAAAAGAAAGAAAAGATTATTATGTGTGTGAATCATTCTATTGTCTTTTTCTTTTATTTGTGTAATTATCTAGCATATGATACAAGTAGATTACATACCCCTCTCTCTCATACAATGAACAAAGGGATTTAAAATTGTTCTTAAAATTCCGTCCTAAAATTTGACCGTTGGCAACATTAATAGGCATTCAAAAACGTTTCTAAATTTGTGCCTGAAATGTGACTGTTGGCACTAGAACGGTTTAAAACCGTTCATAAATTTTCGTTTCTAAAAATTGAAACGGTACCCAAAACAGTTCTGAACCGTTCCTGTTTTTCTGCGACGCCTCATTTAGGAACAGTTTGAAACCGTTCCTGAAGCATTTAGGAACGGTTTGAAACCGTTCCTAAATGACGATTTTGGTGTAGTGGTACACGAGCATATTAACACATTGGATGACAAATAAACAACATGGTGGACCCTAAAAAAGTTTCAATGGTGGTCATCTTTAGCAATTCTACTTCCCATGGTGTGGTCCACTTGAGACTTGTATCTGCCTTATTTTTGGTACAATATGCTAAAATGATATGGAAAAATGGATGGATGGTGTGGATAAAATTCATACATCATGATAGCCCCTCACAGCCTCTGCCTATCCCGAGCACTGATCAGGAGGGTAGTACCTATTCCTAGCATGCGTGCTATATCCTACTAGGGTTGTACAACGAGCCGGGTTGAGTCAAAGTGGGTCAAACTTGGCTTGACTCGTTCGTGCTTTTCTGGAGCTCGGCCTCGAGCTTGCTATTGGAGCTTGACTTGTTTGTCAAATCTTTGAGTCGAGCTTGAAGCGAGCTAGTGGATATCGAGTCGAGACAAGATTACCTCAAGTTGAGTCGAGCTTGCTCCCAATCCGGCCTAACCTAGCACCCAATTGCACCTGACTCAGCCCAGCAACTCGACTCAACCCAGCCATCCGACCCAACTAACCCAACCCACACCCGACCTAACTCACAAATCAAATATTCGATATTACACACACACACACACACACGGAAACGCTCACTTGCGAACCAGTTCATACGTACTACGTATGAACTTTTTTGAGAACCCATCATATGTGATGTGGATCTAAAATCGGAACCGTTCATGTGAAGCAGCACCTCGTGAAACCCCCCGGGCCTAAGTTTTACTTTGATCTATAACTTTGATGGGCCATGACAAATGAAAACAGTTTCCTCCCTTGATTTGCGTTTCTCTTTGCTATGGCCCACCAGAATTTTAGATCGGGTTGAAAATTTGTCACATGGGGTTTCATGCGATTCCGCATCACATGGACCGTTCAGATTAGACACCCACCTTTGCACACGTGCGTAGGTGCGTAGGGGAGCATGACTCTCTCTCTCTCTCTCTATATATATATATATATATATATAGCTATAAATGTACTTTGTTGTTTGTGCACTTTGTTGTTTATGCTGAGAGAGAGAGAGAAGCTCTGGCACGGTGGGTTGGGTAAGGAAGGGAAATGGTAAGAAAGAGACAGATAGGTAGGGTTTTAAGTTTTAAATTTTTTATATTTTAAATATAATATATATTCAAGTCGAGCTGAGCTGAGCCGAGCCGAATTCCAGTCAAGTCGAGTCAAAATCCACTATGATCAAACTCGGCTAGCTCATTTTCAAAACGAGTTGGGTCATATGAAGCTTAGCTCTTTTCAAGTCATCGTTCAAGCCAAGCGAGCTTTTCGAACTAGCTTGGCTCGTGTACAGCACTAGAGGTCAGTCTAAGAGAGGTCACTACCCAATCATCCAAGTCCATGTTAAAGAGGTTGCAAGTTTGAATCTAGCATAATTAATCTTTTTTACTTTTAATTAAAAAAGACTTCTGACAAGATGATTGACACAGACTGAGGCAGAGTGAATCAAGTTGACCGAGTTATTGGGTCAACTCAAAAAGTTTCCATATGACTGGGCCGAGTCACAATTCCAGTTTCATGCAGAAATCTCGCGAGTTTAAAGCCAAGTCAGCAAGTTTTAGAACTATGGTTTGAAGTTATTCAGACAAATACATTGGAGAGGTTTTACTTAGAGTTTTTCATTACTAAGCTTAACAGCTTGAGAGAGTTATCTTGTTTCCTTCAAAAAAAAAAAAAAAAAAAAAACATCGATCACCTCAATCGGTGGAATTGCACCTAAATTCTTTCATGTTCTTCAGTTATACCTCTGAGAATTCTTAACTATTTCTTGATTGAGGTATTCAGAGAAACTAGATGTTATCTGCATGCAGCCTTGGAATTTTTTTACGAGGTTGCATGAATTATGTCAAACACACATAAATGTACGCTTGTACTTGAATCAGAAACATCTCTGGTTTGAAAATACTAACTTCTGTATTATTGATTTAAATCTCTCTGTATAAAGTCAGCTAATGAGCAACACTCAAGGAATGTAAGAATAATGAAAGGAATGGAAAGCTGGCTTTGATGTGAGCTGAACTGAGTAGCAAAGTTGTATACACTACAAGATAAGTGAGAGTTAGCGGCGCTTTTCTACTTGCAGCTGACATAAAACTGCCCCACTAGATATGAATCACCGATGACTTCGTGAGGTCGGCCCTCATGTGGGAAATGACCGACTGGTTAAAGTCCAAGGAAAGCACAAATTCGTTAGCTTTTATCACATTTCTCTCGTCTAAAAATAAAAACCCTAAAATTTCTCTCTCTGTCTCCTTCTACTTGCAGCTCTCTCTCTCCAAAGATGATAACATCTTTTCCTTTTCCTTCATCTTTATCATCATTTCTTCTAGATACTTCTGAAATCTCTCAATCGAGAGTTGCTTCTATGCTCTGCAATGCTTAGAGAAGCAACACCTACATTCCAAAGCTCAAGCCTTTTAGCAGGAGCAAGAGCGATCGAAGAGTCAAAGAGCCTTCCTTCCTCCAAAAATCAGATAACAAGCTTGACGATATGATTTCCTTTTCCCAATTTCTTTTGTAATTTTTGACAATTTTCGAACTTGAATCAACAAAGATCTGTCATTCGCACAGGTTTGATCTTTTGAAATCGATGGAATCGGAGGCTCCTATCTACAGGTCCGATCTCTTCCTCTCTATGTTGCTCTTTCTCTGTTCTTTGCTTCCATTAGGGTTTTCTCTCTAAGCTCTCTCTCTCTCTCTCTCTCTCTCTCTCTCAGATTTTGTTTTGCCTTTCAGATTTTTGGTGCGTGGACCATAATATCGTCATTTTAGGTCACTTAAAAATGGACACGCTTGTGAAAACTAAAAATTCCCCTATGTAATACCTCTTGTATTTCATGCATGCTAATTGTTTGATGAAATGGCTCAACAAGCAATGTTTTGTGTGGATGTAACTAAGCAGAGGGATTTTTTAGCCCCCTTTCAGATTTTTGGTGCATGGACCATAATATCATCATTTTAGGTCACTAGAATGGGCCCATTCATAAAAAATAAAAAGCCCCTTGTGTATACCTCATGTATTTCATATGGACTCCAATATGCAGGTCATATCAATGATTCTAATATGTGACTATCATCATCTAGATAGGAGCGAGTAGGAAGGGATGCAAACTACGTACCAAGGAGACTACATTTCATCTTATCCTCTTGAATTCGGAAAGCCATGACCAAGGAATCAATTGTTATTGTTGGTGAATGCTTGGGACCTGTAGTTCTCCTGCACACACTGTCAAGAGCAAGTGAATGTCAGAAAGATGTTATGAATCTACCATTAGAAGTAATAGTCATTGCTGTGTCTATATCAAACTGAAGTTCATTCACAGGTAATGAAAGTTCTTACAACTGTCCTATGTTGATGTATTATTCTTTTAATTGTTTATTGGGTTGGGCCTTTGATGTGTCTATCAATTTGGCTGCTAATGTGGGACACCAAGTTTAAGTGGTTGTCTGTAACAAAACAATGGTTACAAAGGATTTCTCTCTAATTGCAATTTTTTTCCAAATTCAGTTTATTTTCAGGAACTCATTAAATTATATTTATCTCATTAACTGTTCAATTTCAGGAAGTCGATGAGATTAAGAGCAATGCTATGAGGCTGGTTTTTCGCCTTGATGATGTTTTATTTAAACCAACACGATTTAAATGATTTATAAACTCGCAAGTATACGAATCAGATGTAGATATGATACGTATTACGAGATCGTTCCCACGAGGACTGGTCGTCACAACTCAAATCTATGACTCTCCTTAACTAATCCAACAAATAATGGAACTAATTACTAAGCACAATTCTAGAAAAAAAAAAAAACAATTAAGAACAGGAAAGAAAATTCAATCAGAGAGAGAGCACTAGGACTTTCGAATCCACCCCTAACTATCCTAACCCTTGTTTTGTTTGTTGATTTACCTTGATATAGATTGATACCACTTAAATAGAGAAAGCACAATCTGTGTCCTAAATCGGGCATACAGACTGTCTAATTCCTTTGAGCAATGCCATGAATAACAGATCCCATGTCCTTGGTCGGGCACATGGAATGTACATTCATTAAAGCACCCTGTTTCTTCCTCTATAGGAAACCTGTTCTTGATCAGACCTAAGCACCTGTAATAAGCATCCAAACAACATTCATCTATATACTTTGATCAAGTTCATAGATGGAGAAGTATGGAATTTAAACCCATAAAGCCCACTCAGAGAAAGAACAAATTAATTAAAATTCAAAGTAAATCAACCAATACAAGAGCTGATCAAATTAGGGGCTTCATCTCAGCCCTAGCTGAGAGATTAGTGACCCATAAAATCCATAAAAAATATTAAATAAAATTCATAAAATAAAACACCAAACCAAACAATCTCTCTCTCTTCTTCCTTCTCTTTCTCCTCTCCCTGGCTCTGGATCTCAAATTCCCTGGATCTGAATGCCTTTCCCACGTCCAAAACTCCACTTTTATAGCTGCTGGATGGCTGGAATCGGTGGCAGAGTCGTAGACGGACTCGGAGTACAATTTTTCGCAACCGTGATCGGTGGGCCCCACAGAGGTGTTTTCTGGAAAATCCACCCCGTCCATTGGATTCAGGACGAAATTTCAGTCAAGAATGGGTGGTTTTGAAGGTCCATTAACGTGGCCCACAGAAGAAATCTCAAAAAGATCAGATTTGAACGTCGCCGGGTAGCCCTTTTGTGGCCTCTGTATCACGCACGTGTGTACGCATGGGAGTGAACTATCAGCATGGTTTTGTAGTATTCATGGCCCTCTACACGATGGACGGCTCGGATCGGTCAGACAGATGACGTACGGGGCCCACTAAATTCCGAAAAAACGGCAGCGTCCGTGCGTTACGCGGACGGCGGAAACGGCGCTGCGATGATGGTGGGTCCCATTCCATTGATTAAAATACAAATCCACTCCGTCTATTGCATAGAGGAGGAAAAACCGGTCGGGAATGTGTAGTTTTCGCCTACTGTTGATGAGGCCCACCTGTCTTTCTGCGCTACCGTCCGTCCGACGTTTGAATGGTTAAAAATCCCATGAGGGGATGTCTTCGAATTCCGTCACCTAGGAGTGGGGTATGGCCACCCCAGAAAGTGGATGGACGGTTTGGATTAGTCATTAGGATAATGTGTGGGGTCCACAACTAAAGCCATCGATCGGCAGCGTTAGACGCTGTTGGTTTTTTTGATTTTAAGAGAGATGAGATCGGTCAGCGCTTGCGCTGACCGTCTCAGCCGTCCGGTGCACGGCAGGATACATGTATGCATGGTGTACATGCATCATGTATGGGGTCCACTATAATGTTTTCGAGAAATCTGCACCGTCCATCCTCTTTATCATATTGATTTAACCATCAAAACCAATTTTTAGGCAGTTCCAGATATCAGGTGGGCCTGAAATCAACGGTTTATGGGCTGATTTGTCAGTTGGGATACTTCCATTGTGATCCGACGGCTGAAATTTGAAACGTACGGTTAATTTACGGCCCCCATCACATGTATGAAGTTTCGAACTGATCGGATAGCGGAAACCTTGTGATCTTGCATTCTGGACCCTTTTCGGGCCCCTTTATCGTGCTTTCCTCGGATCCCAGGCGTGTAAAATCTTCACTATTGGTTCTCTGGAGTCCATCCCGTGCTCTGGAGACTTTGGAGCGTCAGATCCATGCCTTTTAACATCAATTTCCAATTAACGCTCCTGATTTCATCCTGTAATAAAAACACGATTAAAATCTGGCATTAAACATTATCATGTATGTAAAATCAGGTAATAGTCGGGGTCTGAGATGCAATATTTGACCCTGATCACAACCCCCAACCAGCATTTTGCTAGTCCCGAGCAAAACATGCGAAAATTAATTTCAGAAATAAAAGACAATTCCTGTAAACTCAAGTGACAAGTGAACAGATAGCTGAGATGTGATCATTCTAAGATTCATGCATGGTGAGTGGGATTTTCTCCCGGAATCAAGTTCACTGTAAATTTCATAATCAAGTTCAAAATATTAAACCATGAATTAAAACATCCTAAACATTGAGTTCCTTTAGTGTATAGTGTAATCTCGGCTTACGATCATTAAGAGATCCAACTGTTAATTTCATGATATCATTGGTAATTCACAACAGAGTGCATGACGACTAAACCTGAATCCAACATTGCCTTTCAAATTAACTTTTCATTCTACCATCATTTGATTTTCTTTATAAATAGTAACGCCGAAGAGGGGAATCAAATCTGCACCTATAGGGAGCAAACCTATGGTGAAAACTTGTCGCCTAACTCTTTTCTCATGTCAACTATAGGGAATCGAATCTTCATCTATAGGGAGCAAACCTATGATGACGATTATGCGACTTATTCTTTCAATTCTTCTTTATAAACTGATGCTAAAAATTTTGTTTTTCAGGCTGGTTCCTTTCATGCTTAGTGATTACCAAGTTACCGTTTAATATCGAACTGAAAACTTAATGTGTAAGTGAGATCTGACATGTGCAATCCTGGCTCAATCAATGTTTACAACTTCTAATCATGGATTAACAATTCAAACTTAAGAGTGAAATCTTCCAGACAACTGAATCCAAGAGTCATAAATTACTCACATTCTGTATCTCGTAATTTCAAAATCACAACTATCCTTCAAAATTACTTTGAATTCAATAGAAATTCCAGAAAAATTTTAAAAATTTTCACAATTTTTGCTCAAGACCAAGAAAATACTGATTAGGTAACCTAATCTCCCACCCCCAACCTAAAATCTACATTGTCCGCAATGTAAAAGAAATAAGCATGTAATGCACATGAGACAACGAAAAGAGGAGTGAGGGAAAGATAGTACCTGGATGGAGAATCAAGAAGCTTTCTCAAAAAATTTCAACGTAAAAATGAGTTAGCACAAGAGAGAAATCAACAGAAACAAAAATAACAAAAATAAAAACAAAAGAAGATCCTACCTATACCACTTTCGCAGGTGCTCTCGATTGCATTTAGCGCATGCAACAAGCCTTTAAACCCCTAGGTTACCCCTAGTGGACGAGTTGTAGTCTCGTGAGGGTTTGCAGTAATGTTACCCACAAACATTGAAGTAACTAACTAAGAAAAAGCAATACAAGAAAACAAAAAGGCTGGGTTGCCTCCCAGGAGTGCTAAGTTTACCATCTATCTTAAAACAACATAAAGGAAACTACTCTAGTCCTAAGAAAACAGGAAAAACTACTCAGTTATGCCTCAAGGTTCCTCTTCCGGCCAGTATCTTGATAAGTTTCTCAGTAGATTTCTCAACAGGATCATCCAAAAGCCCTTTTTGTAATAGGCTTGGATGCCCTGGAGCACGACATTCCAGAGAAACTTACGTACCTCATCAAAAATTTTTCGTTGATTCGCTTGAGGTGTCCAGAGTATATATGATTCACCTGCGACAGAAGAAGTTTCGATGTTAGTATCCCATGGTGAATCAGAGACTACACATAGATGAAAGTCAGAAAATTTCTCAGAAAGTGACATAGTCTCAACACATTCCGCAGTAGCAGACTTCGGTTCAATTTTTAGCTCTTCCTCCCTTAATGGTAAATAGTCAGGATTTGTGGAAGGAGGGGCTTCAGAGTAAGGGTTCTCTCGGTCAGTGATGACTACCGAGATATTGTTTTGCAAGGCATTCACTATGTCTCTTATCATGGGATCGTTTGAATCTGCAAAGTGCGCCAAGCAATCATCCAAAGAGTGGGGACATTCAGCTGAGAGTGACTCATTATCCACATTAGAGCTCGTGATGATCTGCCCAAGGAATCCATCGTTTTTTAAGGTAAACGGAGGTGTGCTCTCTTGCTCCGACCACACGCACGTACGTTGAAGATCGAGATACTAAGCATTGATGTATGGACTCTGTTCATCGATACTACTCAGAAGAGGCGATGAATCGTCATTATTTAACAGTTCAATGGTGGCCTCAACTGGGTGGTTTCAAATTCAAGTGTCATATCGAGTAGCTCGTCCATCTCCCGAATCATATCATCATGTAATTCAGAGGAGTGGTCCAAATACGTTTCACAAGAGTTAGAAAGGTCGGTTGTAAGGGGCCCGTCCTCTACCTTTAAATCAGACATGTTAGGTGAGGGGAGTAGCTCATTATGACCAACCACTTCATGTACGTCTTGATCATTGACTTGGACCAAACTTGAGATTGATTCCAAGGGAATTGGGGCTGAACATTCATAATCATCTTCCCAATATGCATCATCGTCCACTTTCATGCAGTGCACACTTGGGATGGGATCGCTTTCCTCACATTCTAAATTTGGTTGAGGTTCGAATAAACTAACCTCTACCTCATTATTAAGATCCTGTGTGTTATGTAAGGAAAGTGTGTCATCATCACTGTATTTGAAAGACACCCAAGTATCTCCATCATTCTTTTGAACAGTCATTGAGATCGACTCATCAGGAAATTGAACTGTGTGCTCATTAATGGAATCCAACTCCTCATTCCAAATTTCAGATTTCATTAAAAATGAGTGAGGATCACGTTCCTCGTATTGTATTTCTGGATTGGATTGTAGTTGGAATGAGCAAGCTTCCTCTATCCTTTCAATGCGCGAATTGAGTGCTTCTAATGATTTCATCAATTTCGCAACATGCTGGTTGAATTGTTCTGGATCAACACATGAATCCTCTTGGATCGTTTCTGGTTGGATCTCAAAGGTATGGGATCCAAGAGAATAATTATTACAACATGTTGTTGGTTCATCTTCCCAGTTTTGATGGTTCCACTGGTTATAGTCATACTGATCATACATGGGAGAATATGATGGTTGATAATAATCCTCATTCCCATAATTACGATCGTATACGGCCCTATTAACCGATGGAACATAACGTTCTAGTCGGTTCTCAATGTCTGTTCTCGATGGAGAGAAATCTTGAGGTATACGTTGAATTCCACAACCTTCAGGCATTTCCCAATAAAACCTATCCAACTCAGCATATGCATGTGCCCACGATTCCATGGTAGAACCTTAACTCTAAGTCTAATCCTAGACGAAAGCAAAATCCTACAGCAATGTGGAAAGTAAAGGAGAAGTGAGAAAGATGATACCAGAGTAGAAGTTCCTATGTTAAAAACCTGCAAAACAAAACAAAACAAGTTAGTTTTTAAGAATAGTAAGTCTAAGGTTAGAAAATTTCTAAAAAAAATAAAACCCTAATTCTAAAAATAAAAATAAAAAAAAATAAAGAAATTAGGAAGATATCACCAAATTAGAAGTTTCTATCTCAGAATCCTACAAAATAAGAAATAGGTTAGTTTCTAAAAATAAAATAAAAACTTTAACCTAAAGTTAGTAAAATCCTAAGACTATGAATTATGATAAGAGAAAATCCTAAATTCAATTTGGAACGAAACAGTCCCCGGCAACGGCGCCAAAAACTTGATGTTTTATTTAAACCAACACGATTTAAATGATTTATAAACTCGCAAGTATACGAATCAGATGTAGATATGATACGTATTACGAGATCGTTCCCACGAGGACTGGTCGTCACAACTCAAATCTATGACTCTCCTTAACTAATCCAACAAATAATGGAACTAATTACTAAGCACAATTCTAGAAAAAAAAAACAATTAAGAACAGGGAAGAAAATTCAATCAGAGAGAGAGCACTAGGACTTTCGAATCCACCCCTAACTATCCTAACCCTTGTTTTGTTTGTTGATTTACCTTGATATAGATTGATACCACTTAAATAGAGAAAGCACAATCTGTGTCCTAAATCGGGCATACAGACTGTCTAATTCCTTTGAGCAATGCCATGAATAACAGATCCCATGTCCTTGGTCGGGTACATGGAATGTACATTCATTAAAGCACCCTGTTTCTTCCTCTATAGGAAACCTGTTCTTGATCAGACCCAAGCACCTGTAATAAGCATCCAAACAACATCCATCTATATACTTTGATCAAGTTCATAGATGGAGAAGTATGGAATTTAAACCCATAAAGCCCACTCAGAGAAAGAACAAATTAATTAAAATTCAAACTAAATTAACCAATACAAGAGCTGATCAAATTAGGGGCTTCATCTCAGCCTTGGCTGAGAGATTAGTGACCCATAAAATTTATAAAAAATATTAAATAAAATTCATAAAATAAAACACCAAACCAAACAATCTCTCTCTCTTCTTCCTTCTCTTTCTCCTCTCCCTGGCTCTGGATCTCGAATTCTCTTGATCTGAATGCCTTCCCCACGTCCAAAACTCTACTTTTATAGCTGCTGGATGGCTGGAATCGGTGGCAGAGTCGTGAGACGGACTCGAGTACAATTTTTCGCAACCGTGATCGGTGGGCCCCACAGAGGTGTTTTCTAGAAAATCCACCCCGTCCATTAGATTCGGGACGAAATTTCAGTAAAGAATGGGTGGTTTTGAAGGTCCATTAACGTGGCCCACAGAAGAAATCTCAAAAAGATCAGATTTGAACGTCGCGGGTAGCCATTTTGTAGCCTCTGTATCACGCACGTGTGTACGCATGGGAGTGAACTATCAGCATGGTCTTCTAGTATTCATGGCCCTCTACACGATGGACGGCTCGGATCGGTCAGACAGATGACGTACGGGGCCCACTAAATTCGAAAAAATGGCAGCGTCCGTGCGTTACGCGGACGGCGGAAACGGCGCTGCGATGATGGTGGGTCCCATTCCATTGATTAAAATACAAATCCACTCCGTCTATTGCATAGAGGAGGAAAAATCGGTCGGGAATGTGTAGTTTTCGCCTACTGTTGATGAGTCCCACCTGTCTTTTCTGCGCTACCGTCCGTCCGACGTTTGAATGGTTAAAAATCCCATGAGGGGATGTCTTTGAATTCCGTCACCTAGAAGTGGGGTATGGCCACCCCAGAAAGTGGATGGACGGTTTGGATTACTCATTAGGATAATGTGTGGGGTCCACAACTAAAGCCATCGATCGGCAGCGTTAGGCGCTGTTGGTTTTTTTGATTTTAAGAGAGATGAGATCGGTCAGCGCAAGCGCTAACCGTCTCAGCCGTCCGGTGCACGGCAGGATACATGTATGCATGGTGTACATGCATCATGTATGGGGTCCACTATAATGTTTTCGAGAAATCTGCACCGTCCATCCTCTTTATCATATTGATTTAACCATCAAAACTAATTTTTAGGCAGTTCCAGATATCAGGTGGGCCTGAAATCAACGGTTTATGGGCTGATTTGTCAGTTGGGATACTTCCATTGTGATCCGATGGCTGAAATTTGAAACGTACAGTTAATTTACGGCCCCCATCACATGTATGAAGTTTCGAACTGATCGGATAGCGGAAACCTTGTGATCTTGCATTCTGGACCCTTTTCGGGCCCCTTTATCGTGCTTTCCTCGGATCCCAGGCGTGTAAAATCTTCACTATTGGTTCTCTGGAGTCCATCCCGTGCTCTGGAGACTTTGGAGCGTCAGATCCATGCCTTTTAACATCAATTTCCAATTAACGCTCCTGATTTCATCCTGTAATAAAAACACGATTAAAATCTGGCATTAAACATTATCATGTATGTAAAATCAGGTAATAGTCAGGGTCTGAGATGCAATATTTGACCCTGATCACTTGATCAGATTCCATCCTTTGCAGTTCAATTCCAAGAAGTTTTGTTGGCAATGCCAGTATAAATAGCAACTTCGGGTACACTTGTTGCAAAGTCAGATAACTAAATTTATTTATTTATTTATTTATCAGGATGATTTGATACACAGGTACCCATAAACAGCATGCATTTAATTCAAACTAAACCTACTAAATTGTCAAACCATCGTTAGTTCAGTCCAGAAATCAGATTTCTTGAACAATCCTAACCTCTGGTTTTTAGACCCTTGTTTGTTTAAACAGGACCATTGAACATTTTTATTTTTATTTTTAACCACCCAATTAGTATCCACCAATCTAATATTCACAGATAACAAATAATCTTGATTTTTGGTTCATGATACATCGAAACAGGAACCCATAATTTGGCTAGCTTAATTTGAATTAGTTTTATGCAACGTATGCAACTTGTAAGTCATAACTAATTTCTATATGTGCATCGTCCACCACTCTACCAAATTGTCAAGTTTTTCTTGAAGCTGAGTTCACGAATATATGAAATTGTAAATATTGAGGTTTGAATTCCTTATTCTTTCAAATTAGGGAACTTCTCCATTTGGAACTTAATTTGTATATTTGGAGCCATGGTTTGTATATGCTAAACATTGGTGTGACAGCTCCCATCACGAATAGACTAATCCCAGAATATCCTTTCAATTGATCAACTGTAAGAAATGCACGAACAAACCATATTCAACAAACAAAAGACCAACTACTTCCATTAACACTACTATCACCCCTAACCAACCATCATACCAAGTAGGCCCACCGACACCATTACCTACCAAACAAAATCAACAACTCCACCTACAACCCGCATCCCTGCTACTCCAGATAGCATAATCAAAACAGAGGACATGCAGCCACCCCACCCAAGCAACGATATGACCAGTTCACTACCCACTGCCACCTCAAGTATGCATGGGATGAAGTTGCTGATGTAGGTACTACAGAAGGTGAAGCTGCAAGGGACCTAGATCCTCATCAATGCTATTGTTGTAGGTGGAACTTAGGCTGATCTGTTGCATTTGGAGATGGAAAAGTTATTTCTTCATCAGAAAAAACACCCTGTTACCATGAGGACTGGCAGCACTGGAGCTGGTTCATTCCTCTAAAAAGTTATTTGGGGTAAGGTTTTTATTTATTTATTTTTTATTATTATTATTATTAAGAAGAAAAAGTCATGAAAATTATGTCTCGGGATAACTGTAACTATACTGTAAATATAAGTGTATGACTGGGATTTTCCCTTCAATTAATTTAAGTTTGATATGATGATGATACACCTCACATTAAAAAGACTTGATTCCTTAGCGTAATGTTAGAAAGACTTGAGAAACTGATAGTGAACAGGGAGTTACTCTACTGCATCAACCATAGGACATCTATGAATAGAGCTAGCTAGTCTTAATGACAATGACTTGGACATGCTCAAAGAATGTGACTATAGAGTTAATTTGCATGGGATCTCACCTAACATGTGCCTTAGATAAGCAGCATTGTGACCAACGTTATCACATTGAAGGTGGTGCAACCCATCCTTTATAAACTATGAAACTTCTGTAGAAGACAAGGAATTGAATTGTCTCCTTGAAACTAATGCTTGGGTTGTGGTAACAGTGAATGCTGAAAAGTTTTTTAGAAGATGAATTGTGACGGTTTGCAAAGTACTAACGCTATATTAGGCTTTTATTTAAAAGAGAAAAGCTCATTGACCAGTTTTTGCTTTTTGTCACCTCAGAACATCATATCAACGGCTTAGAACAGGCTGCATCTTCCTATCATAAAGTGCTCGAGGAAAATCGCACGCTCTTCAATTAAGAACAAGAACTTAAAAGGTTACTACCTGGCATTTGTAGGATTGAAGGCTATATTGATTTTGTAGGAGCTTTGAAGCCTAACATCGGTTTTTTTTTTTTTTTTTTTTTTGTGTCATTGTTGCAGGGTGTATTAGGGTCTACTGTAGAGTGAGACCCTTCTTACTAGGGCAAGCGGATGGCCAGACTACTGTAGATTATATTGGAGAAAATGGGAGTATCATGATTGTAAATCCTCTTAAGCATGGTAAAGATGCAAGGAGAGTATTTTCTTTTAACAAAGTTTTTTCCATAATTAAAGATAATTGTGTTACCATTACACTCTCACTTTTGAGTGTTTCAAAGTTATGTTGTTTTCATAATTAAAGATAATTGTGAAGCATCCACTTTTTTTCTTTTTCTTTTTCTTTAGTTGTATTCAAGATATTGATATGTGATTTTTCCCTGAATTGGCTTCTGTAGGGATGGAGATATATTTAGTGTTGTGCTTGTAAATCTAATGGTTCATAGCCATTGTAATTAGAATGCTTTCGATATAAAGAAATAAATTGCAAAAAAATCTGCAAAAGATACTTTGGTATGTAATTGTAAAATTTCCTATGATTTTCTTAGAAAATTGAAAAAAATCTGCAATAGATATAAAGAAATAAATAAAAACTCATCAATCATCCGGTTCCCATCATCCAGGCACCTATCTGCTAGTTGGATTTTGATTAACTCAGAGATCATTGTATCCCTAGATAATTTCCAAGATTATTGTCTTTCTTGGAAGGTTAGAAGCCATATAGCTGGATTTATAGAGAAATCAGGTATGTGAGGTTGGTGGGATTTGTTATGGGTTGTCTTAAGAATGTGAATTTTTTTTTTTTTTCTATTTTATGTCAATATTCTTGTTTTTGGTTTCTTTTCTTTTCTTCCTTCCTTCCTTCTTCCTTTCTTAATTTTTTTTTGAAGTGTTTTTAGTGATCTATAGTATGAAGAGAGATGGTACTTCAAAATTTCCATGTCTTTGTGCCCTGAGATTCAACTGATGTAGAAAGAATTGGTTGCATTATTTTAAAATGATTTTGAGGTTTCTATTTATCTTAACTTGGGTAATTTCGGTATGATTTAGTTCATGGTGTCTAACATGGGAATAGGAGAACAAGATGGATCTAACAATTTTTTTTTTTAAATTTAAATGTTAGGCTGCCCGTAAGTCTGCCCCAACTACTGGTGGAGTGAAGAAGCCCCATCGATACCGCCCTGGAACTGTTGCTCTTCGGTATATACTGAATTTTCTTGAAATTCCATTTCTTCATCTTTTTAATTTATTGGACTGTATCTTGATTAGGTCGTTTGAGTTATTGTGGCTCTTAACAATCTTTGTAGGACAAGTGGCAATGGATCATATGCAACCTTTCACCAGACAAGGTTTAGTGTAATGTTTAATCCAAGCAAAAGGGACTTGCCAATAACAGAAATGTTGGGGACTTTTGGGTCATGCTGGGCCTGTTTATTCAACTACATTTAGTCCTCTTGGGGACTTTATTCTGTCTTCTTCTTCGGACTCAACAAGTATGTTTCTTCTCCTGTCATCTTACTTTCTTCGCCATGTCTTCCTTTGATTATAGGCAAGTTTTTTATCAACTCAGTCTGGTCAAACTTTAGAACTGAAAGGCTATATCTTGCCATGAGTCTTAGTATCCAACATTATAAACTGCTGCATTAGTTGTATGTCTTTGAATCAAAGTTGGGTTTGGGCTGAATCATTTCATGCGTTCAAAATGCAATGTCTTCCCTCCTCAGTTACTTATATCTTTTTTTTTTTTTGGCTTTAAATGAAGGTTCATGCATTCAAAAATGCAACATCTTTCCCTGCTTAGGTAACTCATCTCCTTTCATTTTTTTTTCTTTAAATGAAGGTGGGGGGAACGGCTATGGATCAATTCCTTCATATTCTTCAAAGCCATATGGAGGGTTTGTTATCAATACTTGGGAAGGTATATGCAATTGCAATTTTTATTTTTTTAAAGTCACTGCAATTGCAATTTGGAGCCTAGTTATCAATACTTGGGAAGGTATATGCAATTTAGAAGTTAGAAAATAACTTTAGGTTTAATTTTCATCTCCGCTTTCAATATACCATGGCCACACTGAAGTTTGGATTGAATTGCAATTGTTAGTATAATAATTTCTAAATAACTGAATTGTGAATTTCTTAGGAGGTGTTTGGTTATTGGTTTTTATATTTTTCAGCTTAAAAATTCTTTGATTTTTACAAAATTTATGTTTGGTTCACATTTTTTTGTTGGTTGTTGGTTTTTATATTTTTCAGCTTAAAAAGTCTCTGAATTATATAATATAATAATAAATTACTGGAATGTCAGGGCCTTTCAAATCTATACAAAAGCTTTTAGCGGCGTTGATGTAGAATATTTACGGCGCTATTTCATGAGAAAAAGTGTTGAAACCCCATCTCCCGGAGCTCGGATCGAATTTCATGAGAAAATCTTTGTTTGGAATTCAATTCACTTGTGCATCCAAAAGCAGCCTAAATCAACTTAATTCAGTGACCCTTTCATGCAAATGTTCTCTAGCTCAAGCTAAAGTGAGGAAGACATTTTATACAAATGTTCCTGATGAATATATGCAAGCCGTTGAAGATCTGGTTGTCCCAAGGACTGAGTTTGGTAATGCATCAGAGAAAGAGCATTACCATGTGAAGGTATTATTTTAGCCTCTGTGGCTACGTTGTTACTAGTTTCCATTGAATAGATGAAGTTGTAATGCTCAAAGGTTTTTTTTTTTTTTTTTTTTTTTTTTTTTTTTTGGGTTACAAACATAGAGTGACTCTTTCATGCAAATGTTCTACAACAGAAGATGGTGGAAAGCTTGAGCTTGGTAAGGTAAGTATTACACCTTCCTCTAGTTAATATTCATAACTAGATGCTATTAGTAAAATGCATGTGCATTGCATTTAGGAAATAATTCAAAGTATGCAAAAGAACAATAAAATCACAGATCACTCCATGATTTACATCCTTTGTTGGGTACAACAGTTGGAAAATTTCAGTTTATTGCATACCATTGTTTGTATTTATCTTCTTAGTCAGTATATGTGTACTTGTGTAGGCCACCAATTGAAATCGTAGGATTCTCCCATTGAGGATACTTTCCCTTCCCCTGTTTGTCTGAGACTATGGATGACTGTTGATTGAGTTGAATGGTGGAATGGGATTTATGTAGCTGACCCTATAGTTCTTGTTTGTTTAGTTTGTCTGTTCTAATATCTTCTTTCACCCTTGATTGAGCTGTTCATTCTATTTCAGCATTGACTAGATCTTTTGCCTATTTCCCTCTTGAACTAATGACCCTGCTTTTTCATTCTATTTCAGCATTGAACTGATATGGCTTGTCCTTCTGAAACTCTCCCGCCACACCATCACTAGCAAAGGCACTGTATGAGGTCTGCTTGAGATGGAAGTTCATACTCTGCCATCTCAATCATCAACATCATGTTGTTATTTAGGATTCTTTTCGGTGGGAAGAAGTCAGCTGTGAGTGTTTAAACTATGTTGTATTTCTCTCCATCATATTGTTATTTCTCTCTATTTTATTTTTCGGTGGGCTTCTTTCCATTGCATATACACTAGGTATATTCTTTCCTTCTGACTATGCATTTGCTGGAAGAACTTTCCTTCTGACTGTGCATTCGCTGGAAAAATAGGATGGCTAGGATTGTTTGGTGGGAACACTTTGTTTTGTATTGCCTATTAACAGAGGGGAATCACCCAATGAGCTGTCTGGGTCGCTTATAGGTGGGCTCCGCCCATACTAAATGTTGGCCTGAATGAAAATTCCAGTAGTTTCAGACCATGTGAATCATAGCTTCTTTTAAAGGAGCTGATATTTGTGCAGCACTATTTTTTGGTTCCTTCTCATTCTCTCTGTTTTGGTATTAAGGTCTAGTAAGATCTCCGGTATCTCTACACTACTGCATATCAGTTCGAGGTTGTTTGTAACATGGGGAATTTTGTGGAGTTTCCCTGAGGTAATGGCGCTACACTCAATAAAACATATATTATTACTACTTATATTTAAAGTAAAGAATTGTACTAACAAAATGACATTTCTTTTGTAGACTCGAACACACTTGCTTGTTAGCTCTTTGGTTATCAGTTGGTCTATCACAAAGGTGCGGGTTCTTACATGATTATGATATGAATTCATCGCATCTCTTGAACAAGTTTTGATTAGGAGGTTACTCTTGTTGGCTAATTTGGTGCTGCATTGTTAATTTCTTGTGTCTATAGTGGTGAGTAGTTCTTAGTTACCGGGCAATTTGATTTTTAGTTCTGACAATTTACTTACCACTTCTTCAATGTTAAAAAGGTTGACTTTGTTAGTTCTAATGAATTGATACTTTCTCAAATTTATTTTGAACATTAGCATTTATTCTAGGAGAAAATGTTAGTTTCATTCCAGTGTGTGTAAATGGTAAATGGTACAACCAATAACTTGGTGTACTTTCGATCAAGACCACCCCATTATGAGGCCTATTCATGGGTGGGCCAATCATCAAAGTATCTTCATCTAGTCTTTTTTAACCGTTCCATCTATAAATTTTTCATGAGAGAGAGAGCATCTGACCATATTGAAAGGGCGTCCACTGCAATCTCAGCGTTCTTCATATAACTGGCCAGCAGGATCGACACTCTATAATACCAGTTCTCCAAGCTATCATTTAAAAAATAAAAAATAAAAAAGATGTATCTCTTTCTTTTGATAAGAAGAGCCGGCTAGCAATGCAAGAAGAGAGTGCTGATTGAGCCCATAGCCTACGAAAGGAATGTTGGAAAAGGGCATGACCGGTGGTCCATCTTCAATTCAATGATAGAAGTCCCACCACTTGTCAATCAGGATGGTCCATCTAGTGGATCCCATCATGGATGGCCTATTTACCCTTTTAAAAAAACATTAATTACAAGAAGGTCCTAGCCACCACTTTTACTTACTTTCATTCAGTTAATGGTAACCATTAACCATTTTTCTTTACAACCATTGCTTGGAATCCTAGTGTTCTGATGTCCAGATCATCTGATCCTTGTGTAACTCAAACCATTTGCTATACATAGAAGGGCCCACTAGACTGACAGTCCTGGTTGACACATGGACCTGCCAAGTGTTATGAGGGATGGATCTACCATGTTCAATGTGCTGCCTAAAAAAAGCTTGAACACCGGTAAGCGGTTAATGGCCAAGGTCTGGGCTGGGCTGTGGCATGTTGAAGGTCGAGATGGGCCCGTGACAGGTCAAAACAGACATGCCAGTGGCCAGCTCCTCATGATATATGCATGGCCTCTGCCTGAGTCGTTTTTAACCATTCCATTGGTACTAATTTTTTATATTTTTTTTTTTTCTATTTCTTCATCACATAGTATGCTCCTTCATACTTCTTTGAAAAAATGTTCTGCTTCTAAGTATCAAAGCATTTCTTCATTTGATGATTCAACTCATATGTACCTTCTACCAATGATTTTGACAGTCTACTATGTATCTTCTACATTCTGCGATCTTTGACAATCTACTGATTAGGCTCATGCATTTAGCAGCAATATTTTCTACTTGCTTTTGGACATGTTTCTTCTAACATTAATCTAGCTGCTTTTATCATATTGCTTTAAGACCACGTCTAGCTCTTCTAGTTTTGCTTGCTATAGTTTTCTCATATTTGAATAAAGATACCTGAGTCCCTTTAAACTATAAATTAAATCAAGTTAGGGCTTGTATTTTTGTCAAATATGAATATATGTCATTAATTCTTCAATAGTAATTGTTGCATGTGTTTTCGCACAATGGAATGCTCTGTTAAGCCCCATCTTTTATTTATTTTTTTGTTTTTTCTTTTTAGTTTTTTGAGAGATGGTTAAACCTTGTCTTGTGTGACATTTTCATTCTCTTCATAAAGTGAGCACTATGGTTTAGTACAACTCTTAACATGATATGCAAAATGGTTGTTTTGAGCTACAGTTCTCTGTCAGAGTTTGGTGTCCTTGGATTCGAGTTGGGGTTATTCAATGGAAAATCCAATTTCATTGGTTGTGTGGGAAGCTCGGTTTGGAGATTTTTCAAATGGTGCTCAAGTGATGTTTGATCGTTTTTGAGTAGTGGGGAGTCAAAGTGGCTTTGCGCCAAACTGGGCTTGTTGTGCTACTTCCTCATGGTTATGATGGTCAGGGCCCTGAACATTCAAGTGCTAGGTTGGAGCGTTTCCTTCGGTATTTTTGCGATTACTTTTGTTAATTATTGTCTTGGATTATGTTATTTTTTTGCAGTTACTTTTGTTAATTATTGCTTCATCAATAACTGCTTACGCTATTGTTTCAATCTTCTAACAATACTTGAAGTTGCATATTTATGGGTGTGTCCATGTTCAGCAGTTGATACATGTCTTGTAGTCATCTGATAGGGAAGAGAATTGAACTTGAAATATGCACTGGACAGAATGGTAACACTGGAAATATAAAAGCTACCAAGCGTAGTATGTCATCAGGTTTAGAGATGAAGCTTGATGAGCTGCGGAAGAGTTCTCTTCAAGTCATGAAGGAATATTGCCACATACCATTCTTTCCAATCAACAGATCAGCACGTTAAGCATCGAAAAACTAACTTCCATGGAGCAGCTAAAGACTAGCCTACTTCTGACTATCATAGGAGCTGTTTTCAAAGGGCTAATGGTGGGTGATCCACTCTTCTAGTTACATACAAGTGGGGCAATCCAGAGTTCAATCACTTCAGCCTTTTGGCATCACTCATGATAGGAGTAGACCATATAGAGGATTTGTTTTTATTTATTTATTTATATTCAAGACCATTTATTGTAATAAATATTTTATATGTTTTTTATTGTGTAGTAATATAAATTTTGTTTAATATTCAATTTTATTTCTATTGCATCAATTTAAAAAAAAATTACTAGCTTCTTGTAACCATAAAAATGAATTTAGCGGCGCTTGACTAGAAATCTTACGGCGCTTATTTGTGAGAAAAGTGTCTACAAATCACTTTTAGCGGCGTTTATTCGCGTCACAAAAACCTATTATAGTGGCGCTCAGAGAAAGCGCATAACTATTACTTAGCGCCAATGACACTTTTAGCGACATACCCATTACTCGGCGGATGATTTAAAGCTAGAATCACCGGCGCTTTATAGGGATTTTGCAGCGCTTATAAGCGCCGCTAAAATCCGCAGTTGTTGTAGTTATATATTCATCACAAACAGTTCATGATTGGACTCAAACGGGTCCTTGAGAAGTCAGGATCTCTTCCAGATCAATCTGCTCCAATCACCATGGAAGCTGGCCATACAGAATTTTCATATAAAAATCAGACAAGTAGAGCAAACAGATGTAAGATTGAGTTGTTTTGAATCATCCACCAGTTATTATTAGAAGTTGGTCACTGGCAGCCACGGCAGTTGGGTTTAATAGTATAATGAGCATATGCCTGGGAATGAGCATTTCCGTCCCCATGCTGGCACCTAATTCCACATGCTGCCAATGTATATGATGTAGAGCAGGTCGCAGACACTTTCATGGCAAAGACGGACCAAAGAAGGCCTGACCAGAGGCAGAAATGATCCGAACCGTCAGAACCTTAAAACAGTCGTATCTTGCAAACCCGAATGAGTTTTTCAACATATTATATATGATTTTGAGGTAGGAGAACCTACTTAAGCCAACCAACCCACTACACTGGGTTACCCACAGCAGATTTGCAAGATTCAATCAGATCGACAATCAAAAGTCTTGTTTAATTCCATTTTTACTATAAGCGTTTTAATTCGAGTATAACTTTTGATCATTTGAGTTGTAGAAGTTGTGCCCAACATGAAAGGGGCTTAGAAAAGTTAGGAGAATAACGAGGTTAGGCCAACTTGGACACTTACTATTTTTAGCCAAAAACCATGAAGTCTAATAGGAATAGAAGTCGTTTATAAATAGTAAGTTTACTATTTATAATAAGTCACGTTTTTAGGGTGTTTGAGTTGGAGTCTAAGTCTAAAACTCCATCCTAGGTATGACTTATTTAAAGAGTTGTAATTTCGCTTTTTATCATCAATCAAGTTATTTCGAATTTATTAAAAATTATTTCAACTTTTATCCCTTGTGGATTTGAGGAAGCTCTGTGAGGAGTCCAAAGAGCTCCGTGGATTCGGAGCAGATATCCTCTGAGGAATATGGTGATTGACCTCATCATGTCCCTCCCTGCATTAGTATATAAACCTATACCAAGGAGATCAGAAAAGCTTCTCACATGAAGTTTGCAAATTGATAATGCATAAACAAGTGGCCTACCTTTAACTACTCAAAGTTAGACGAATTGCCCATATCTAAGACATCACTATACCAACATTAGAAAGCCATGAATGCACAGAAAATTGGAGAAAAATCGAACTGCCACTGGCCTGCATCTAGTCTCCATCAGTGAATCCACTGTAAAATAAACTATCCCGAGCAGATAGCAACAACTAGCCACTAATGCATAGATTAATCATTAACATTGGACATCATCTGCACTCAGCTAATAATATATATATATATATATATATATATATATATATATATATATATATATATATATATATATATATATATATATCAAGAACACGAAAAGAAAGAAACCAAGTAAGAAAGAAACCGGCTCCAATTGCATCAATTTGAAAACAAAAAGATGCTGCAAACGCATGAATCACCGAAAGGGTGTCTGACATCTGAGCAGCCTATACAAATAGTACATGGGGCCACTCCATTTGATGATAACTACCAAACTCTATGAATCAATCAAAATCACAACAGATCCTTGGGGCTATTACAGGCCTGCAATTCTGCATTACAGCTTAAAATCATGGAATTTGATAGGAAAATGCCCAGCAAAACCCCACTGCTCATGACAAGCATAGCACCACCAAATTCACTCCCATGAGCTGAAGGATTGAAGGATAGAAGTCCGCAGCAAACCAACTATGCATACGAAGAATAGAAGTGCAAACTCCTGAAAAGGGCAATTAAAATTCTTTAATTGTCAAAACAAGACGGTGCAAATCAAATATGGAGCCTTAAAACAAAAGCCACATTCTATCTTCATCAACACCAAAACTCATGACTAACATATTTTCAGAACTTCAAGTAGAAAATCCAATAGCAGCAGAGGTCATCATTATCGTCGTCGTCATCTAAGCCTTATCCCATGGCCATTCCACTCAATCAAGGGACTGACTTTCATCATGAATCTGAAAAATAATATGTTGTTTTTGTAGAGATAAACAATAAATGATAAATTCCAGCCACTATATACAATTCCAACAATTAATCACACTCAACATTACCAAGGCCATTCCACCCAACATGCATATCCCAATGCTACGTTCCACCCAACATGCATATCCTAATGCTACGTTCTTCATCATAATCTGTTGTTCAACAACATAGTCCAATATTATCACACTACAAGACAAAGTACTTTCACCGGCGGCCAAAACCGCCGCTAAAAACCCCAAAACCGCCGCTACTACTTTTTAGCGGCGCTAGTCAAGCGCCGCCGGAGGGGTCTGTCGCTAAATGTTTTAGCGGCGCTATGCTATTTTAGCGGCGCTTTTATATGCGCCGCCTTTATAGCGGCTCTTTTGCTGGGCGGTAGTCTTTCTGAAGAAAGCGCCGCTGAAACCCCCAAAGCGCTGTTATATGTCTACCAAAAAGCGCCGCGTTATCGATTCTAAAAGGCCCAGCGCTGGCCAGTAATTTTTTTTAAAAAATTATATATAATTCTATTGAAACCTGCATTTTTTAATATTTGAAACAAAAAATGTTGCAATATAATTAAAATTGAATATTAAACAAAATTTATATTACTATACAAAATATATATATATATATATATATATATATATAATATTTATTACAATAAAATTGAAAATGGTCTTGAATTATAAATAAATAAACAAATCCTCTATATGGCATACTTCTAGCGCGAGTGGCGTCAAAAGGCTGAAGTGCTTGTAAGCCTAAATTTAGGTACAATTGATTAAAATCCTACACAAGGGAAAAAAAGAAGTAAATTACCAAGTTCATCTCTTTTGAAAGAATTCTTAGCATCTATGATTTTAAAATAGTGTAAGAGATCTAGCAATCCTGTATACATAACAAATCAACAACTATCCTAATCTTACCATTCTGAAAACATCAGAGTTAGCTCCCATTCCCGAAAGCATCAGTCCAACCTGTTCATATTGAGCCACATTACCAACCATTATCCTTAAATTGTCGATACCAAAGAGAGGATTTTAAAATACAATATTCAAATGTCTACACCCATTTTTTCTACTGTGGGATTACAAACATGTTTTTTGACACAAACACCCATTTTTTCTACTGTGGGATTACAAACATGTTTTTTGACACAAACACATTTTTTCAGCAAGTCCTAATTTATATATGCATATAGAAGGGCGTTTTTAGTACGAACGCTATCATGCTGAAGAATTGTAACAGATGATAGCGAGTATAACTAGTTAATGTGGTGTTCTTCCGTAGAATAATCTCTTCTATAGAACAGAGATGTTAAACCACACCAGGAAGTCGAAGTAATTGATTGGAATATAGAGCGCAATAAAAGTATGAAATAATAGAGAAGGGCATTTTGAAAGTCAGGAAAATAGTTTCTGAGGGCTTCCTAGATATTAGTCAAAAGATCATTGTGGCATTCACCTTTTCCAATTCTTACGAGCTTCTTCAAACCATCAGCAGTATATGGCCTCAACCGCGGACGATGTCCTTCCAAATTGATCCTTCAAGGAAAAAACAGCTGAATGAGACTGAAGTGATATATGATTGGTGGCAAATTGCAGTTTTGCAGAAAATAAATAAGCCATATATTGTGCATGTTTAATAATTATGCATACTCATTCTCAGTGTTTATTTTGGCTCGGCCACTTCCTCTCCAAAGATCATAAGCAGCCTGCTCATAATACAGTGAACCAATTAATGGAAGTTCTTAGGAAATCCTAAGGATAAAAAAAGATGCATCAAAAGTGAACTTGTGTCAGCACGATTTCCATCAAAGATACACATTCAACATTTATAATAGCAAGTTAAAAAAAAAACACATGGATCATCACCATCATCGTTGTATTTCATAGCCTTGTACCTGGCTACCAGCTAGTTGGGGTTGGCTTGCAAACAACATGTGTGTGACTTTCTCAAGGAGGCATTGAGAATCTGAAATAAGTGACCTTTGTGTCATTTCCTCTTCCTCTTTAGCAAGATTTTCGGCCACTTTGAGATCTTTAAATTCAACACCAAAACCTGGATTTTGGGAATGGTGAAAGGTCTCCGTTTGTCCAGCTTCACCAAGGATGCCAATTAATATCATTACTAGAATCACCTTCGACAATCAAATACCCTTTAAATGAGAATTAGAAGATGCATAGGGTTTCAGCTGCTGCCTAAACTTCATTAGAAATTTAGAACCTATTCGGCCTGAAGGACCAAAAGGCACCATTTGACATGGATTTTGGCTCACAAATGATTTTGTGACATTACAATCTGAATACCTATGGAAGTTTCAGGCATAGAAGGAAGAAACATTGTATACCAGTCTTAGACACCTACAAAATGAAAACCAGAAAAGAACAGACAACTAGCCTGCAGATTTCAGCTTATGCATACCATTCTGGCCAGCATGAATTTAACAGCTCTCACCCCATAGACGCGCTTCCAGGACAGCTTCTGAGACTTGGCATAGAAGGAAGAAACATCCGGCAGTGACACGCAACCCCTCCTTGCTCTTGATAAGTTGCAATCTGGATCTGCGTTGGCCTGGTTGTGCCAACAAATCAACTGCCCTAAACAGTAATTTTCTCCACATGTCTTGGAATACTCCTGGAAGCCTGACCCCAGCTTATCAGCGCACTTGGGACCCAAGTCAAGAGGGCTAATATACACAGGCGGAGATGTAATAGACTTGTAATTCTGCAGGCAGGGAAGTGACTTAGTCAAAGCAAGCCAAATATTGAATCACCCAAAGCCATGGATTGCCAACCCATCCAAGTTTATTTGGACTCAGTTGAGTTCGATCCAATTGCCGATTCCAAAAAAAAAAAAAACAGAGCTTTAAATAGTCAAATTTTACATTGTATTCCGCAGATGAGACCCGCAATGACTGATCTGGAGCTTACAATCTCAAATCATACTCTATACCCACCCACACGAGCAAGACCCAGCCCATTCCTCAGGTGAGCCTCACCATGCATGTTCTATACCCACCCACACGAGAAGGATCCCTTATTCTGACACTTACCCAAGTATCCAATTTGGATACTCACTTTTGAGACCCAACTTCCTAGATGAGGCCTGAATAGAAAATCAGGCCAGTCAACTATCCAGTGGGCCACACGCACGAAACAATGAACAATGAACGTCCAGAAGAATTTTTGAACAGACTACACAAGCCACACACGTTCACCCTGCCTGATAGCTGGATCTCTCCATACTTAATTCAGGCAACCAACTCAGTGGGGCCTTCATGTGGAGGCCCGTGGCAAGAACTGCCAGTAGACATGGCAAATCACATCTTTCTTCCCTTCAAAATGATGAGCACCCAAGCCTCCGACACTTCAAATTAGTGTAGTCTGAAGACAGGTTGGCAGTAGGCCTATCAATGGGCTGGGACCCACCAAGAAAAACCAAAATTTTGAAGCCGGTCCAACCACTTCAAAATCCAGGCCCTAACCAAAACGAGGCCCGGCTCTCTTACAGCTGTAATTTGCAGGGAACAGATGCATTTCCTTAATTAACGAAATGTCGAAGAGAAGGGTTTGCTCACCTTGCACTTCTCCCATAAAGAGGGAAGCAACTCCTCTGAAGTCAAATTCTTTTGCAACCTCCTATACATGTTGCTGATGGACTTATCAAGCTGTCAAAGAAACAAAGGTCAGTTTGCATTAGAGGCTACATTCAACCAGAGGTTTTGTATTTTCTCCAAACTCACCCCAGATAAGCTCGATTTCAACACCTTCCAAAGTTCCATTTTTGATAGACCAAGCTGGAAAGGAATCTGAATACAAAACAAAACAAAAACAAAAAAAAAAAAAAAAAAAAAAAAAAAGCCAGCAAATACCATCAACAGAAAATACACCAGCTTCAGAAATGAGTCGTCGACAATGAAATTGTTTCCACCTTTTGCATAGATGGCCGTTAAAGATACAAATGGATTGGATGAGAAAAAGTAGCCGCCCAAATCAAGATAGCCATTCAAGAAACATCTTAGAGTCCCAACAGATATATGCTAATCTAGGTTCTCAAAACAGTTCAGGAGGGCGTATCAACCAGGCCCCAAAACAATACAATTAGGGGTGTATCAGGTCATATTAACGCAATTCCTTTGGCAATAAAATGTGCAAAAAAGGGAAACACAAGAATCTATCATTATACTTTTGACATGTATTCAATGGTGCATTGGACCATACTTTGGTCAGAATGATGTCCATCAGCATAACCAGCTGAAAGCTGAGTTATTGAGTCTTTGACATCTAAATTTAGAAGAACGGGGTCCATTATACAGAAACATACAAAAAGAAAAAATAAAAAGCAAAAGTACTGATTCAAGCCTTTTCCAATTTTCCCCGAAATGGTTCACTCTTCTATGCTTCGTTAAATTCCACTCAAATCTTTGTTTACATCTCCAAAATAGGCCTCAATCTAGCTGAAAATGAGTTTCTAAACTTCCTCTAAGGTTAAAATGAAGAAATAGCGTGAAAAACCTGAGAATTTGAAGGGAAAAAAAAAAAAATGTAAAATGGGGCTTTCAAACCCATCTCAACCAATATGCCACTGAGTTTTATGTTAGCCTGTTTCACTTTCACCCATATGGCAACTATCAGCTTCAACTGATGCATACCCAACAAAGCCACATCGGCCAATCCAGAAGAATTCATTTTGAATATTGACGTTAATCGACTCATGATCCAGTACAAATTATTCATCCCTTATTCCCGCCTGGATTCCTTTGTGGAACCCAAGTGGGGGGCCCTAAGATTATGGTGGACCACTTGTTAGTAGTCCACCATGAATTCTAGATTAGTTAGTCCATCTGAGTCAGCACAAGAATTTGCACTAGAATAAGTTGTAAAGAATTCTTATTGGATCACTACAAATTAATAGAAGTATTGATATTTTCACCCAATTTGAAAATTAAAGCTCTAATCATGTAGAATAATAAGCATGCTACTTTTTTTTTTTTTTTTGGAAAGGTAACACTACCAGGGAACAGTGTTAGGTTGTTGTCCCTTCTCTTGAGGTAACCTCTGTGATCCAACTCTTGGAATTATATCAGCGGAAGCAACTGCCTGACCAAAAAAGATGCCATCTTAATGTAATATCTCTATGTGAAACCAATTCAAGTACACAGGCAAGAAAGAGCATGACAAAATGGCACGCATACAGATGCATTAATCTGCACTTGTGCATATGTACGCATGAACTAAGTAATGCATGGCATGGATCAATAAAGTACCAACCTGCATATTGCCAATGAGAAGTGAAAACAACACCAGGCCAAAGATAGAAATGAACACCGCGAAACAAATCTCTCCAACATAAGTACTTGTTTTCAGGTTCTGGCCAAGAGAGCTACAAAACAGTAGAGGTGCGAATTTCTCACCATTAGCTCCAAAAGCAATGTGCAATGGTAAATAAATGTCACCATGAACCTAAGCTGAAAAGTTTTTGTCATAAAGAAAATAAAGGAGCTAACCATGGTGTGGATTTATGATTACTAAATGGCGGCAACTCATCCACCATAGACGCAGCATGCATGCAACACCAATCCAGACCATTAAAATCTTTGCTGTGAATGGAGTATAGCTTGATGTATGACTCAATGAACTAGCCATTCAATTAGTGACCATCAAGTGGGTGCTTAAAAAGAAAACGGCCGTATGTCGAAATTCAATAGGTGAAATCAGATGCTTAAGATCATCGATTGGGTGAGATTTTCGTGCCATGTTCCATCCACAAGAAGAATAATGATTTGGACAGTCTGCACTGATGCATATTATTTCACATTGGACTATTTCAGAGAAAATATGCTATGTAGTTTTTGAGAAAAATAATTGGACTACTGCCATATTGATTATTAAAAGGTAAAGCCACGCATAAATTATTCTACCAAAAGATGATAGTTTTTCTTTTCTTTTCTTTTCTTTCTTTCTTTCTTTCTTTCTTTCTTTAATCAACCCAAAAGACAGCATTTCTTGCTAGTATTTCACCAATTGGTTATTGCTGCCCAGTTGCTTTAAACAGATTAATGCCCTTTAGCATTCCCATCAGATCAATATGAGAAATTCACATGTAGAAAGAGAAGTAAAAGCAATTTACATAGCTCTATATTCCTTACCATTCCATAATGCAAGATCCGGGGTTCTAAGTTGGGCTTGTTATTAAGCAAATTGTTTTTATATATTTTCATGCTTCTTCAGTTAAAAACTAACAAATACCTAGGCCAGCCCAGAGCATTAGTACAGATCATAGGAAGTGGGTACCATGAGTTCAGCCCTGCTTTGTGGCCATACCCAAAGGCAGCGATATGGCTTCTAACGTTCCAAGAAGGACAATAATTTTGGATATTATCTAGGGATACGATGATCCCTTCAAGTTAATCAAAATCCAACTAGCAGATAGGTGCCTGCTTGTCATGAGCATACCACATCCAAACCACCCAAAGAGTTGGCCCCATCATAAAGAATACATGGCGCAAAAATCAGCCCATCTATGACAGATTATAGGTCCTCTCAACAAACAACCCTTCTCACATGCCAACTGATTAGGTGGATAGGACATCCAACCCATGCAAATAGTGGCCCTGCCATGATGGTCACCTGATGGAAATCAGATCAGTCACTTGGGTGCATTAGATGCTTCTAGTGGAATTTTAAGCATGTCTTATTCATCAAAAGAAAAGGAAAAAAAAAAAAAAAAAAGAAGAAGCAGACTTTCTATAATTTTAGGCGTACCACAAAAAGCACCATTAGTACTAGTAACTTCACCAGTGATAAGTTCATCAACACATTTGTGTTTTCCACATGCTTTCCATATAACATTTGAGAACAAATGTCATGCTTGGACCCAGCATGATCTCTTTGATCCTTGGAAGCTGGCCAATGTGTCAGATGAAATTCATTTCTTGACCTCTAGGATAAGCATCGTTTGCCCCAGACGGTCATGAGGCAAATGATTTGGTCAATGAGCTAGCTGAATAGGTAATGTCTCACCTTATCTTTGTATACAGAACTTTATCCCACCACCCTGATGTATTTCTCTCCTTCTGTTGAATAACATCTTTTCTTAACTCTCAAAGATTTTTTATTTATTTATTTTTTTTTAAATTGACAACAAAATAATCCAAAAGTGGCATTGTCACATGTGCATAAACATGATAAATCATGTATCCTGTCTAAAAATAGACTGGGATTTGATGAAAATAAGCAGAAGATGAAAATAAGCATTGTCACATGTGCAGAAGATCCTGCCCACTACAAATCGTTTCTATGTATTCACATGAAACAACATAGAAAAATCCCTAATTAGGGTTTCAACATAGTAAATCCCTAATTAGGGTTTCAACATTGTAAATCCCTAATTAGGCAATCACTAATGTTGAAATTGATGAAATCTAGACTCTTACCTGTTTCAGATCTTCATCTAAGCCCTAAAATTAACGGCGGCTCGCGCGAGAGAGAGATTCGGGGGTAGGAAGAAGCTGAGAATCGGGAGAGAGAGAGAGAGAGAGAGAGAGAGAGAGAGAGAGAGAGTCGTCGGGAGAGGGAGAGGGAGAGAGAGAGAGAGAGAGAGAGAGAGAGAGATTCGCGAGAGCGAGAGCGAGAGCGAGAGAGAGAGAGAGAGAGAGAGACAGTCGTCGGGAGTGAAATGAAAATCATCGGGTCGTTTTTAATATTTTATAACATCCGTGGTCGTCAGGTAAATAGCGCCGCTGTAGCTTACGCAGAAGCGCCGCTTTTCTGCAGTTTTGTTGTAGTGTCATCATAACCATATTCACCACCACCATTGTCATAATCAACGTCATGGACATCACCTTCAATAAAAAAAGGGAATTAAAAATATATATAAAAGGGAGATAAATTTTAGGTCAGCAAATAGAGAATCACTGAAACAAAGGTGGAGAGGGAAAGATCGGAGTGACCGATTACTTCCACGAGATTGTAACTTCAAACTAAACATGCAAATCAATTGTTTGTCAGATTGAAGGAGATTAACCATGCATAAACTAATTAAAACAAACAAAAACTACAGCAAACAGAAGGAGAAGAAACCCGCATGCATCAATTATGTTAATGTTGATGAATGTGGGTGTACAATCGTATAGCATACCTAGATAATAGTAATAAGGACCATAAAGTTGTACGGCCCACCTAGTCCCTTTATTTATCATGTAGCCTCTAGTAATATTTGATACACTAACAATGTACATGTTAAATTACAATAGGTGGGAGGTGTTTATGTCTCTCTCTTCTTCTTTTTCCCCTTGAACTTTGATGATTTTATTGCAAAGAGCCAAAGCCTAAAGAATTACAAGAAAAAGTAAAAAAAGAAAAAAAAACTACAAAAATCTGCCCAATTTTAAGGAAACTGATCTACCACAATTGCCTTTGGTTTGATCACCCATTCCATGATAAGATCTTTAGCCACATTGATCTACCCTTTACCCCCACCATACCAAGACAAAAAGAAAGAGTATATGGAACATGAGCTAATGGTCAACATCGCTGTTTCTTATTATGTGACCGACTTAATCTTTGATCTAATTCAGTTTTAAAATCGTATTGTAATATGAACCAATGAAACTGATGAATGGAGCGGATTTCACCAGGACATTGAGGTGGGCCCACAGCACTTTGTGTTAGGGAACTCCGGTACCAGGTGTTACAACAACGTTGCTTGGATATTACTCTTTCCGTCCATCCTACTAGATAATTTTAGGGCTTCATCCCAAAAATGAAACATATACAATGTTCAAATGGACCACACCACAGGAAACAGTTGAATTGAACATCTATGGTTGAAAATTTCTTGGGGGCCACAGAAATTTTGGATCAAGTTTATATTTATTTTTTCCCTTCATCCATGTCTGTATGATCTTATGAACAGGTTGGATGACAAATAAACCTCATTGTTGGGCCTAGCAAGGTTTCAACGGTGGATATCATTGTCCCCGCTGTTTCCTGTGGTATGGTCCACTTGATCTTTGGATATGATTCGATTTTTGGTTCAACCCCTTAAATTAAATGGAAAAATGAATGGACGGTGTGGATATATCACATACATTCAAGGTGGGCCCAACTGAGTTTACTCAGTACGATAAGAGCGTACTGAGTAACTCAGTACGCAATCCAATTTCCGCTGGCATACCGCATATGCAGTTAGGGACCGCGGATCAGGTGGTGTTGCCCACACCACTGCCGGGGTAGGGTGGTGATATGTTGGCCCTATGAGTCTCACTTTGATTTATGTGTTTTATATCCACACCGTTCATACATTTTGACAGCTTTGAGTCCCACTTTGATTCATGTGTTTTATATCCACACCATTCATATGTTTTGACGGCTTATTTTAGGAATGAATTGATAAAAAATAAAGCAGTTCTGGAGCTCAAGTGGAGTACGCCATAGAAAACAACCTTGATTGAATGTGACCCGTTAAAAACTTTTTGAGGGCTACAAAAGTTTTAGATCAAACTGGTGTTTGTGTTTCCATTCAGGTCTGTGTGATCTTATCAACAAGTTGGTTTGGCAAACAAACGTTACATTAGGCTGAAGAAAGTTTCAACCGTGAATGTCATTATTTCCACTCTGTCATGTGGTGTGATCCACTTAAGCTTCGGTTCTACTTCATCTTTCTACTGATAGCATACAATGAGCTGGAAAAAAAGGATGGACGGATTAGATATAAAACACATACGTTAAAGTGATTCCACGTCACCCAACACATCACCACGCCACCGCGGAATAGTGCGGCACCAAATCGGGCACCACTTGATACAAAGATTTCCCAGAACACAGAGCTTTGTGGGGCCCACCGCATTGCCTACGTAAAATCCACTCTGTCCATCAGTTTCGTCTGAACATGTTAGATGAGATCCCAAAAACAAGGTAGTTCTAAAGACCCAAGTGGGCCATATAACAGTGATTGACGGTTGTAATTGAATAATCACTGTTTCCTTTTGTGTGCCTCAATTGATTTTCTTGTTTTGGGTGGCATGTCCTAAAATGATCTCAAAAAACGGATGGACGGGATGGATTTCTGACAAACATCACAGTGGACCCCACCTTCATCCCAGCGCAAGAATTGCCTGCGAAAGTCTTTGGCGGGAATTCCGCGTTCCTGGAAATCTGCGTTACTGTAGTAGCGCTTGCCGATCCCTTGAGAGAAGGATTGTAAACGCGTGATAACTTGGAAACACCATCCATATATAAAGAAGACGAGCCTTTCTTCCTATCCATATTTACTCTCTCTCTTCATCATCCAATTTCTCTTTCTTATCTTTCTCAACACAAGAATTCAGGTGACTACATAACACCAACCATGTCCATCGTTCAAGAAGACTCGGTCACACCATCCAATGCTGAATTCAACCCTTCCACCACCTTTGAAGATGAATTCGACATGTTCGCTGCCATTGAAGATTACTTGGACATGTCCTCCGACGATGAATTTGATTTGCCCATTGATGAATCATACATGGTCCACAATGGAAATATCACCCGTTTTTATTGGCCAAGTGTCCATGAAAAATTGGATGAAATAGTATGTGAATCCCAAGTGCCCACACTATCCATAGATATTCAGTTGAAAGAATACTGCAGACGGATGGATGAAGAGGGACATCGATCCGAGGATGAATTTCGTACAGTGGTGGAGATGTTCTCGAATGATCTCCACAATTTCTTGGAAGCCGAGACATCTAAAAGGCATGTTGCTGAGATGGTTTCCCATCTGAACATTCATACCAATTGTGTTGAATCAGTGGCCTTGAATATTAGTGACATAGTGAAGAAGGCCCATGAAGTGGGAAGGAAGATGGTACACGTTGTTGCTGATTTTGAAGTTTTGATATTGGTTGAAGAAGAAGAAGAAGAAGACGACGATGACGGAGATGAAGAAGAAGACGAAGGTGAGACACTGGCTGGGGCCCTGAGAGAATCAATGGACTTGGCTTATGAAAGGAGGGCTAGTATAGTACCAGCATTAAGATCTTCAGTTGAAGTGTTGGAGAGAATGAGGTTCAACAAAGGAGAGTCAGACGAGATCAAATGTACAATTTGTCTGAATGAGTTGTGTACAGGGATGAAGGTCATACGTATGCCATGTTCACATATTTTTGACGTTGAATGCATAATTCAATGGTTGGAGATTGACCATGTGTGTCCTCTTTGCCGGTTCAAGATGCCTCAGCAGTTAGAGGAAATTTGATATTTTTCTTTATTTAAGTCTTTAAAAATCGACTAACCCCAATTCAGTTGGTGGAATGTATATGGTTTTGCAAGGAGTGAGTCTTCAGTAACAAATTCAGGCCTTTTGAAGATTGTGCTTGCTAACAGGGCTTTGTGCCTCTTTTTTTTTTTTTTTTTTTCTTTTGTGCCTAATGAGATGGTGTTCTATCAAAATAAAAGCATTAATATAGAATGGGTTATTAGAAAAGCATTTCTTTATGTTGTGGAATGTGCTCATTGTATAGATGTTTATAAAGATTTGTCATTTTTCGTTTTCACTTATTTTGAAGGAAAAGCCTTTATCTAAAAATAATAACAATAAATAAATAATAAGTAAATATTGTTTCAATGGGCCATGACAAAAGGAAACAGTTTCCTCCCTTTGTACATGTATCATCGACCTAAAATTCGAGTGGTCCATGTGATGTGGCACTCCGTGAAACCCCTGGGGACCAATTTTCACCATAATCTAAAACTCTGTTGGGCCATAGTAAAGATGCAAATCAAGGGAGGAAACTGTTTTCTTTTTCCATGGCCCACCAAATTTTTGGATCAAGATAAAAGTTGGGCCTTCAGGGTTTCGTGGGGTGCTGCATAACGTGGACCATTCAAATTTTGGGATCACATCACCGGTGACGAGTTCTCAAAAAATTCTCACGAGAACTCGTGAGAATTGGTGTGCAGCTGAGCATTGGGATATATATATATATATATATATATATATATATATATATATATATATATATATATAGAAAAGTTACAATGCGCTCGAGCTAACGATAAGCTCCCATGAGGTCGAGCTATGTGGGCCCCACCGTGATGTGTTTCAACCATCAACTCCGTGCATTTGATGGGTACCCTTTAAATTATGGGATATCCCAAAAATCAGCTGTATACGGAACTCAAGTGACCATACCATCTAAAATTATGTGAAGACACCGTTAAAACATATAAAAGCACTTGGTGGGGCCCACCTGAGTTTTGTATGCGCCTGAAACTTGGTCTGAACCCTCATTCAAATGGGACACACATAATGGATGGGCTGGATTTGCAAACCACATCTCGGTGGGCCCTCAAAAATGGTTATGAATGTTTTAATGGTGCACGGCCCCTCCCCACTTCTGTATGTGGTGTGGCCCACACAAGTCACAGATTGACTTGATTTTTGAGACCTAGGCCCACAATGGAATGGTGCATCTGACTGATGGGGTAGATGTTCGAAACGCATCACAGTGGGGCCCACAGCTCGACCTCATGGGCCGTTAAAATCAGCTCGAGCGCATTGTACCTTTTCCCATATATATATATATATATATATATATATATATAGAGAGAGAGAGAGAGAGAGAGAGAGAGAGAGAGAGAGAGAGAGAGAGGAATGCTCACTTGCACACCAACTCTCACGAGAACTCTTGTGAGAACTTTTTCAGAACTCATCTCATGTAATATGAGATCAAAATCTAAACTATCCATGTAATGCAACTCCCCATGAAACCCCTAGTCCTCAACTCTCTACCTAATCCAAAACTTTGATGGGCCATGAGAAAAGGAAACAACTTCCTCACTTGATTTGTCTTTATCTTTTGCCATGGCCCACCAAAGTTTTAAACAAGGGTAAAAGTTGGTTCATAGGGGTTTCAGGAGGTTCTGCATCACATGGAACATTCAGATTTTGGGCTCATATGACAGGAGATAAGTTCATAAAAAGTTCTCATGAGTACCATGAGAACTAGTGAGCGAGCCAGTGAGCATTCTTCTTCTTCTTCTTCTTCTTCTTCTTCTTCTTCTCTCTCTCTCTCTCTCTCTCTCTCTCTCTCTCTCTCTCTCTCTCAATAGTAAGGTACTTCTAATCTTGATTCTCTTTTATTTATGTAATTTTTTAAAATAGAAAAAATCCCAAACTATAAAATTGAGATTTGGGATTTTAAATCTTTGAGTTGGGGGTCGGGCTGGGTCGGGTTAGGTTGGATCAAGTGGGGTTGTAAGACCCGCATCCTAGCCCGTACCGTTCCATAGGCTTCCGCGGTCATTCCGGTCGAATTTTGGCGACTCGCGATCTGTAACCGGCGTCTGCGCGCGATCTTGAGACAAATCCTGTCAGTCTGAGTCGGCTCGACCCGAGACTTATACCAATGCGATCGCGCCATCGCCGCGGTTCCGATACCGCGTCTTGTGTGCCGATGTGATACCCAGGCCAGGAGATGTGGGCTGCGTTCAGTTCGAGAAAAACGCCGCACTTTGCAATCCCAAGAGAATGTCCCATTAATCATGTCATAAGTCAAGTACTTCATCCCATCAAATCAAGTACAAGCACTCATCCCCCTCTTACATCACCCTGACCTTAAAGTCAACTTTCCCATCACCTCACCATCTCTCTCCCATCACTCCTCTCCTATCATCTCTCTCTCTCTCTCTCTCTCTCTCTCTCTCTTTCATTTTCTCTCATTCTCCAAGCAAGCATCCCACGTCCAAGCAAGCTTCCATGGGAGAGCTTGTGTGGCCCACTTTCCTATCTCTCATCTCCACCATCCAAGTTTAATCCCGACCGTTGAAATTGTTCAATTGGAGCTCTAGCATGCATTGGCGGAAGAAGGAAGGAGAAATCTAAGGTGGGTGAATCTTCTTTGTTTGTGGGTGTTTTCTAGTGTTGAATTGTGTGACATTGATGATTAGAGGGCCCACTTGTATGTGGGACCCATTTTGATGTATGTGTTCTAATCTTGAGGGGCCCGTAGTGGCGAGGTCCCTCCATCTCGTCTCTCTCCTTATCTCTCGCTCTCTCTCTCTCTCTCTCTCTTTTATTTTCCTTGGTGATGATGATGATGTGAGTGGCCCACCTATGACGCATGTATTATATCCATACCGTCCATTTTGGGATGTATGGACCCCACCTTGACGAATGGATTAGATCCACACCGTCCATCATCTGCTGGACGTGGGGCCACTAGATGTGAGTGTTTTATCCACCGTCCACAAAGGTGGACCACCATGATTTATGTATTTTATCCACGCCACTGTCCATCCGGGGGCCTACCTTGCTGCCCATTTGGACCCCACCTGATGACCGCATGGCCCACCTTGATGTGAGTTACATCCTCACCGTACACGTGTAGCAGGTCCAGATCCAGCACCTATGTGGACTGCACCTTAACAGCAGCAGGGACGCAGCCGTGCTCCTGTACCTCCAGGCCATCTCGCTGGATGAGGGCGAGTCACAATCTCAGCTCGGTCATGAACTGGTGGGCCATCTACGTGGACACCACCTCAATGTATATGTTGTATCCTCACCGTCCAAGTGGGTCCCGTCTGATTCAGGAGCTACCCCAAGCCGCCCATCTGTTGCATTGGCATCAGCAGAGGGGCTGATACTGAGGTATGTATTATATCTAATACCGTCCATCCATTGCTGGTGGGTCCCACACGTGTGGACCCACCAAATATATATATGTATTGTGTAATCACACCGTCTGTCCAGACGGTGAGACCCACCACTGATGTGTGTGCTTCATCAAGGCCGTCCGCCCGTGATGATCCAAACTGTCCAGCCACCTGGACGTGGTCGTGGACCCCACTTTGATGTAAACGTTTCATCCGTCTATCCATCTTTTATGGACCATTTCAATTTAGAATAAAATAATATAATATATAAGTATATATATGTATATTATATATATAATAGTATATTTGGTGGGCCACACCATGTGGCCCCACCTGATGTATATGTATATTTTATATATATATATATATATATATATATATATATAATATTTGGTGGGCCACACCACGTGGCCCCACCTGATGTATATGTTTCACCCATCCCATCCACCGTCCAGACCCCTGGACGGTGGGACTCCCGTGATGCATGTGTTGTACATACATGTTGTCCGGCATGTGGAGCCCACATGTGATGTATCTGTTTCATCCCAGCCGTCCATCATTTGGACGGTGGGACACCACCGTGAGGTATCTGTTTAATCTACACCGTCCACCTATTCGGACGGTGCTAGACCATAGTTGGACGGTGCTGATTCACATGGACAATGTTTGGTTGGTGCTGATTTTATGGATAATGTTTGGATGGTCCTGATTTACCTGGGTAATGTTTGGACAGTGCTGATCATCGTTAGTGGGCCATGTGCCCCATGGAATGATAGTGTACAGTAATACACCTACAATTAGTGAAATGATTTCTGGTGTAGTCCAAGCCCATTTGAGGCCCATTGGTGCAGCCTGAAATGATTTTTGGTGTAGTCCAAGCCCATTTGAGGCCCATTGGTGCAGCCTATCCATGGACCCATCATGATGTATTTTTGGCCCATGTGCGCGGCCCACTTGTTTTGTATTTGAGGCCCATTGTGGTGTATTCGTGATTCATTTGGCGAAGCCCATATATTGTGGCCCATTTGATGTATAAGAGGTCCATTAGTGCAGTCCATTGATATAGCCCACCTGATGTATATGAGGCCCACAGGTCGTAGCCCATTATGATGTATTTAAGGCCCAGGAAATTAGACCCATTATGATGTCTTTGTGGCCTATGTGATGAGGCCCATTGTAATATCCATGCGGCCCATATATTGTGGCCCACTTGATGTATATTGACCCGCATGAGAGGCCTATTATAATCTGTTCATATTGTGATGTATTGAGGCCCATGGGTTATGGCCCATTGTGACGCATTCAAGGCCCAGGTGGTACGACCCATTGTGATGTATTTCTGGCACATTTGGTAAGGCCCAATGCAATGAATGTGTGGACCGGTGTAACTTGCATGTAATGATCTTTATATGGACCACTCCTTGGGAGCAATGATGGTTAAATGACCACGTCGTGACCGATTTGCCAATTTTGATTATCGATTGATTCCGATTGTCGTGGCCAATTGTCGATTACCGATCGTGGCCGATTGCCAATTCTGATTGTCGTGGCCAATTAACCGATTATCGATCGAGGCCGAATATCGAGGTCAATTGCCAATTTCGATTGTCGTGACCGATTACCGACTCTGATTACCTGACTAATTTGACGATTCTGATTATCGATCGATCTGATCGTCGTGACTGATTTGCCGATTCTAATTATCGATCGATCTCGATTGACGTGGCCGATTTGCAGATTCCGATTGTCGAAGCCGATTATCATGACTGATTGCCGATTCCGATTGACTCGACCAATTTATCGATTCCGATTGTTGAGGCCGATTATCGTGGCCGATTACCGATTATGATGGTCGATTGACTGATTATCGATCGAGGCCGATTACCGATTATGATTGTCATGGCCGATTGACCGATTATCGTGATCAATTACCGATCGTGGCCGATTGCCAATTCTGATTGTCGTGGCCAATTAACCGATTATCGATCGAGGCCGAATATCGAGGTCGATTGCCAATTCCGATTGTCATGACCGATTACCGACTCTGATTACCGTGACCGATTTGACGATTCTGATTATCGATCGATCTGATCGTCGTGACTGATTTGCCGATTCTAATTATCGATCGATCCCGATTGACGTGGCCGATTTGCAGATTCTGACTGTCGAAGCCGATTATCATGACCGATTGCCGATTCCGATTGACGCGACTGGTTTGTCGATTATGATTATCGATCAAGTCTGATTGTCTTGACCGATTGTCAATTTCGATTGACGTGGCCGATTTGCCGATTCCGATTGTCGAGGCCGATTACCGATTATGATTGTTATGGTCGATTGACCGATTATCGATCGAGGCCGATTACCGATTATGATTGTCGTGGCCTATTGACCGATTACCGATCGTGGCCGATTGCCGATTCCGATTTGTCGAGGCCGATTTTCGAATTGTCAAGGTCGATTGTCAAGACCTATATGATGTATATGCAACCCGTAGTTGAGCCCCATTGTGGTGTGTATTCGGCTTGTGTGATGTATATACGGCCCGTATTTGAGGCCCATTGTGATGTATATTCAGCCCGTGTGTAAGGCCCAGCATGATGTATATTAGGCCCATGTGAGAGCCCCATCGTGATGTGTAGTAGGCTCTTGAGAGAGGCCCATGGTGTTGTATAATTGGCCCTTGTATGAGGTTATGGGTCCACTATATGTTAGGATCTATGAGGGTCATTCCTCGGGGGCAATGTTGGTTAAATGTCCACATTATCGAGGTCGATTATCAATACCGGTTGTTGATATCGATTATGAGTATGTGATAGCATAGCATCATGATACATGCCCATACGGATCATCTGCATGTTTGTTATGAGATGTGGTTAATCATTGCATATGTTATTGAGCATGTTGTTATGAGACTCCCTGATAGGCGGAGGTTATCTCACATGAGCGCACGGTATGTGCAGGATTGATGCATGACTGGATTGTATAACTCATGCATCTTGCATTATGATTACTGTACACCCTAGCGACATTAGGGCCGTATCCTCCACAGGCATATCGTGGATGGCCAGACGGGACACCGGAAGTTTGGTTTTAGCATACGGGCGCCATAGATGTCCCTGGGTAAAAATCTCTAAACCTCCATAGCCAGGAGACGCCCCAACGTCGAGACCGAGTGAATATATATGAGCGCGTGAGGGCCGTATACCAGTAGGCCGCGTCTCCCACTGTGTCGTGGTCGGTTGGGAAGGGGTGTGACCTTACCCGCCTGAGTGAGGGAGCAATATCTAGGTTGAGTTTGACCAACTTGAGGAATGGGTCCGCTATCGACGAGCCGGGCCCGATATTGGCAGGCAGATAGTGAGGTCTCTTCCACTTACCCAGTTGTGCGCTCGGATAGGGGCGACAAGCTGGCGTAGAGTGTAATAGACCCTGGTGATGATCCCAGAGATGAACCGTACTAATATGTGGACTTATTGAGCAGGAGTTGCATACTCATTCATTCATTCATTCACTATTCACTTGGGCTGGTGGTGCGCAATTATTTGTTATGTGTACCTTCGCATGGCTAGGATTTCGGTTGGGTGCGCGACTAACCTGAGATCAGGAGTTTACCACATTGAGTCTGACTATCCAAATTTAGGTATGGAACTGGTTTGGATAGAAGGCCCTTGTGATGGACCCCATAGCCTGCGATACTATGTACTATCATCCCGACTTCACACTCCAGCATGGTCATTCCATTTGCACCGCACAGCGCATTACATCTACTGCATTTGGCATTTCGGGTTACTATGTTTATGCATTTATACGGTCTACATACGACTGATGGTATTCGTGCACTCATTAGGAATTGTGTACTGCATCGCATCCTTGGCATCTGATGTTTGGCTCTTTATGACTCCTCATTTGCATAGATGTTTTATAATGCGTATTCTGATATTGATTGACTCATGGACTTGTCTGTATTTTTACTTACTCTGTTATCATATGATTTATGACCCTGTTAATAATATTGTTTACTCGGATAATTCATGCTATTGTCAGTATTTCTGCTTATTTCTAATATTGTATGATTTATGGGCTTGCTAGTATTCTCGCTTACTCTGATTACTCTGATATTACTTACTTGGCACTTACCTTGTGCACACACTTACACCACCCTCTAAGCTTTCTATAAGCTTATGCACGATAGATGCGTGCAGGTGATGTTAGGTTGTAGCATTGTTGAGCTTGGAGCGTACAGCGGTTTTTTGGAGCTTGATTTTCGATTTATGTATTTCCTTTTCAGCATTGTACTCAAATGATTATATTAGTGGATATGTGATGATGATGTTGCCTTTGTGAAATGGGTAATCTTGTGGTTATGCTTATTGCGAGTTAAATGTACAAAAAAAAATCCTCCTTGTAGGATCCCAGGATTGGAATCTGGCGTACGGACGCTAGGAGCCGAGAATGGGGTACTACGGAGGTTGTCGGCACCGAATTCGGCGATTTGGATTCCTGTGAATCCGATTTCTGGGTTTGAGGCATGACAGGGGTTGGGTTGGGTCGAGTGTGAGTCAGGTTGGGTAGTTAGGTCTGGTTAGGATAGGTTAGACTTAATGTTGCTGACTTTTAAATTGTATTTGATAGCAAAAAAATATAATAAATTGAGTCGAGAGTAGGCTCGCCTCAACTCGAGGTAAGCTTACCTCGACTCGATCCAATAGCTCACCCCGAAAGGTTTAGTGAACAAGCCAAGCTCCAATGGTAAGCTCGAGAGTGAGCTTGAGGAGTGCATAGATGAGTCAAGCCAATCTTGACCCACTAATACTCAATGTACAATCCCAATCAGGTTCAGGTCAGCCCTGACATAAGTTGAATTAATATAGCTCACATTTTCAATTTTTGTGCCAAAGCATCCCTACTTGATAGCTACCATGCAGGGCTAGTTCAGACGTTAGATGGCAAATACAAAGATCAGGACCATTCTTCAGTCACCATAGGAACATTGTCTTGGACAAACAAAAAATAATATCAGCCTGATCAGATAGATTACATCTATGTGAGAAATATGAGTGGTTAGAACTTCCAGTGGTTAGAACTTCCAACTGTCCAAATTCACGGGAATTGAAGTTTAGTGGATGAGTGTATTGCGGCAGTATTAGGAAAAATGGGTTATATCAAAATTCAGAACCCTTGCTTAGGAACTTATACAGTATACTATTACTGTTGTTGTTGTTTTATGCACTGGGTATGTGGGCCTGCTAGAAGTAGAATTGCGGCTCCAATTCGAACTGAACAACAATGACCCCAAGCGCCAAGATATGCAGATATGTAGTGTATGACCAAGATCTAAAGAGATCGGTCACCTATTCAGCTACTTTCTCAATGTGTAAATTGGATCAAACGATATTCAAAGGGTGAAGTTTGTCCTTTGATGATGGGTTACACCTTCGCCTTTCGTACGAAAGGACTTTCCAATATAAATAAAATGGAATAGGAAAGAAATCCTTATAGTTAGTCATGAAGAACAGTTGAAGAACACCTCTTTGATAGATGAACCGAATCCAGTGTGCGAGCATAGACTCGAATTACAGCCAAAGATTGTCAACTACTTGATTACTGCTACGGATTACGCTATGGAAAGTAATTCGGCAAGCTTAGAAAGTAAAGATTACATTAATGAATGTGACTTTCTAAACAAGGAAAGTAAATTAATGATTACACTATGGAAGGCAATTTGACAGGATAATTTGAATGATAGATTTAATTTATTTGGGTTGGTGTGAGACATCTTCTTTGTTGAATTCTTCGCCTTATAGCTTTGATCCATTCATTTTAGATTCTTCTCATGATCTGACGGTTACTATAACCATTCCCATTACTACCTTCTAGATGCTTCCCATGCCTTGCTTCTTCTCTTCTCCTTTTGCCACCTATCATGTAATCGTTTGGACACAATCACTTTCCCATCAACCGCTTAAGTGGTACATGGCACTACCTGATACATCCTGGCTCCACTCATCAAGAAATCTCATTCATACATATCTGCAGATCTTTGAACATACCATGTGTATCCGTACATATCACACATAACATCCCCTGATAGGTTGTGGCAGAGTATGGCGATAGTGGGTATGAACATTTGCCCCACACATTATTGTACCTTTGTCAGAAAGGTGACAACGATGTATGACTCCTCATTAATGATGCATTTAATGCATATACGCTTCGCTAGGATGTTAACCGCCTTCGGCCAACTTCTCGTAACACGTCAACGACAATTGTATTTTATCGAGGCGAAGGAGGCCCATTTTGACACGTGTCCTTTGATTCTAACAAAATTGTAATAATGGTGTAATAAATACTTCATCCCTTCGGTCGATATAAGCATCGTTTCGAATTTTCTTCTTTCTGCACTCTCATTTCATCTTTCCGTTTTGAACTTTTTTCTTTCGAAAACCTTACTTTCTTGCTCTGATTCCTATCAATGGTTGCCTCTTCTTCATCCGCTCCTTCCTTCAATCAGATGGATTTGATGACCGTGATGGACATTCTTGGAGACAAATGCATCGAGAAAACAGTCTGTGAATCGCCCCTAGGTGAATACCAATGTCTGAGCCCCTCGTTTTCCCCTGTAACAGAGATAGAGGAAATCCATGCATTGGATCTATTTTTTCCCATCTACCCTGGGGAGAACTTATTGATTCACTCTAGATCCATCCCTGATGCCGTGAACGCCCTGAAGAGTCCCAGGACTTGGTCGAAGCCTCTCGTAGATTGGGAATCTTAGTTCGTTCATGTATCTTCACAACACGAGGAAACTTGGAGAAGGGTCAACATTTATAAATGCGTCAAACTCTCTATTCGAGAATATCCAGCAAACCCCACCCTTCTTCTTAGTACTATGGCATTTTGGGGCATGTCGACGAACTCTTTCTCCCTTGGTTGTGGTCTAATGAGTCCATCCGTGCTGGATTTCTCAGCTCTGACCCAAATAATGCCTTTCAGAATGACGGTCTATCTAGTTTTTGTGTCTAGATGTAATGCCCCAGGTGCCACTTATGCCCTACTGGGTTTCATACTATGCATAATTTGTTTGTTTCATAAGAAATGAAGAATTTAAGTGGACCATGCAATCAAGACCAAAATAGTAAACACATGTGCAACTAACATTGAGTAAGCAGATCTGGTAAAAAGATAATGTAAGTGAACATGAGGGACGGTGTCCCACAAAAATACACATAATCCAAAAATACAAAACCCTGCCCTGGGCCCCATCACTAATCCTAAGGCGGTCTATGGGGACCTGCTGAAAATCTGGAAATATGACCGCTCCTCCTCCTCGTCCACGCCTGCTCTATCAAGCGCATCTAAGATATGTTCTGGTTGGTGTTTTAAAACACCGTCCCAGAGTAGGAGTGAGTGATCAACTCAGTAGATACCATTAGCAATAAGTTATGCATATTATCAAATCCATGTATAAAGTTAGTGAAAAGCAATCATTCACAAGGTCATAATTACTCTTATTAATGCATATGCATGGTTCGATAATATGATGCATGCCCTCACATCCAACACTCCATCGAACGACATCATCTAACATTCACAATGTCAAATACTTCCTTAATGTGACCTCGACTGCCAAGTTGCCATCCTAACTAATGCGATGTAATGGTGAGCATGTTAGCCATGTTAATTAGTTACATTCATTCGACCAACAATTTGGGAAAACTGAAACACCCTAACAGATCAATGCCCTATCCCGATCACGCAACCCGGGCGGCCGTGGTAGTCTTGGTCTCACGATCCTTAACCTGATTGAGTTCATCACTCCCAATTTTATAATTAAAAAAATATATACGAGGGGCAATTATAAGAAAGAGTTCTTACTCGCGGTCACTACGAGGAGGCTCGTCGCCTCAGCGTAGGGCGACAGCTCGGGCATAGTGACTCATTCCACCATGGTCGGCTCCAAGACTTATGGGCCGTAACAAGCTGGTTATCAGTGGGTGCAAATGGATGTGAAGAGTCTTACGTTCAAGTAGGCATATACATACATGGTTAACTAACATGGTCGGCCAGCTGATGAGCCAATTTGTCCCTCTAGATGAATAACGGATCGTACAACATTGGGAGCAAACATCTTGCATCGTCCAACTACTGCCGACTATCTGTATTTCGACTAACTAGGTCAAATTAGTCCTTAGGCGGCCCTACTAGCGGGGCCGCCCATGTGGGTTTTGAAATTTGCTGGCCAACCTGACAAAAGGGGCATTGTATAAATGAATCATATCAAAGTAGATGTCGATCTACTTCTAGTTGTGAAGGATTTAGGCATACATAGCAATAAGTTATAGTCATTATCATCATAATTCATCATGGATTCTTAAATGCAGAGAAATTCTAACCCAATTACAGAGAAATTAAACATGTATGGAGTAAAATTGATAGTTAGTCATGTGTATCGGGGACATGCAGTAGGATTTTTCCTATTTGTTATAGAAATTAGAGATATGTCATGCTTTGATTGTCATAGTAATAAGAAAATTAGGCATAGCAAGAGTTAGGACGGTTGAGAGTCCAACGTTTCTTCTCTAATCGAAATTTATCCGAGATAACACTCCAAATTTGCCAATACGACACATGCAATTGACATGCAAGCAAATCCTATAACCATAATCACTAAATTCATCTAAGGTTTGATAAACGACCACCTATATTTAATGGTCTGCACTTGGGGATAGTTGATGGCTTGCGGAGCTGCTCTTAGGGTGCCGGTCCCGTGAATTGATGCGTCAGAGCCCTGTGCCAATTGGATTTGCATGTTAGGACACATGCAAGTGGCTTAGTGCACTAGAATTTGAAAGGAAATTAGGAGAATACCTTTCGATCGTCGACAAGCAGCTTCTATGGCGGCGGAGTCACGAGTTCTGGCGCGAGGTTGTGGTAGAAGAGGGAAATTCCTCAATTCTTAGCTCCTTGGAGCTCTTTACCTCCCTACTCTCTCTACTCTCTCCTCTCTTGTTGGAAAATTCATATGAGCATGTTAAGAGGATTTTTTTGGAGCTTATATAGCCTGGAAGTTAACCCAATTGGCCCTAAGGAGGCTAGTCCTAATGCATATTCCCTTAGTGGGTGTATTTTTGGTCCCTAGGGCTGTCCCAGTAGTCCCTTGGCCCATCTGTGCTATGGAATAGGTGTCTCATAGTCAGATGAAGGGTTGTTCCAAGTTTGGCAGCAAACAGATGAGTCAATTGGTCGCAGGAGCTTGATTTGAGATCAACAGTCATCGATGTTAGATCAAAGCCCCGATTATATGGATATGAGCAGGAAAATATCCTTAATTCATGCCTTGAGTTTGGTTGTGATCTAACAGTCAAAAAGTCATACCTTTCTGAAAGAACATAATGTCTATTTCACTCAAGTTTTCAGATTTCAGCATAGGGGATTCGCACGTTTCAAGCATTTGGCTTCTAGCCCAAGTTGTACAGTTTTGGGTACTATCCTAGTACACCACCTGCGATGGACGTCAAGCCCAATGAGACGGACATTATTTTATAATTTTGGAATTAGTGAGCCACTAACGAGCAGTCTGGAGCTTGTTCGGATAACTAGAGTATTTTTTGAATGAATAGGGTAGGGAGATTTCTTAGGCGCAGTTGTTAGGGTCTGGATTAACTAAGTTCACAGTGTGACCTATTCAAAATTAGCAAAAATGATGATTCGATCATGATCACTTTGGATCATTGGTTCTTAGGCTAAATGAGTGACTGGGTTGATTTGGTTTATCAATCAAGATCCGACCCATAGCTAGCTTGGCTTTATGTAGATTTTTAATTTAGTTACGGTTGTCTTGATTGGTCAGTGATAGGTTGGTTAGATTTGGGCCCTAGATGATCAATTCATGAGGCTATACTTGAGGTTTTAAGTGATCAGGAGGATTAGTCGGTTTCATACGGTTGGTTAATCAAATTTGTGTGGTTCTTTACTGGTATCACCTACGTATAGGCCCACCTCGAGCGTCAAGGGTCAATAAGTGAGGACGTGAGCTAGTTATAAAATAATAATAATAATAATAATAAGGACTTTTGACAATCCAGAATAACAAAATTTCAAGATGTTACATTAGGCAACATAAGGATTTCCCTAGCAAGAATGTCAAAGCCTATATCAAATTTACGAAGGCCTATTGCAACATTGATGACCTAGTCGATGAAGATAAACATGTGGCCTTCTTGCTCTGGATCTGTCACCACTTACTGTGCGTGAATGCTCAACAGATCACCACAAAATATGTTGTTTCGGCTGAACAGCTTTCTCAGGGTTACATGCTTGCCCTAGCACCTTTTATGCTCGGCCACCTATACGGGGGAATTTATGAGGTCACTCATAAGGGTCTATACTCCACAGGAGGACTGTTGTGGCTCTTGCAAATGTGGTTTACGCGTACTTCTACCCCTATCTCATACAATATTCCATTCACGATGACAAGACTTATACTTCATATGGCGAAAAGATCCTCCACTCCTTTTAGGAGAATCTTTCATATGATATATATATATATATATATATATATATATATATATATATATATATATATATATATATATATGCCCTCCTTTCTTTGAATAAAACTTTAATACCTTTCTCCGAAGGAGAGTACAGCCTGGGTTGGCTCACCGGCCATTTCACATCAGATGATGAGGAGTCTACGACTCGGTTGTATCAGGCATGGGGGAGTTATCTCATCGGCAGAGACCTTCCATATGGGGGTACGGTTGAGCAAGGTAAGAATGTCAAGGCTGGGGTCGAGTAGTATTACCCCTAGTTGTTTGCTCGGCAACTCGGTATGGTTTAAGGCTGGGGTCGAGTGGTGATTGATGTAACGACATTTTGGTCTTGTGAAAAATAAAAAAGTTGTCAAAAGGGGAAATAAAAAAAAATGAAAATGGGGAGCTTTTTTCTTAGAAAGGCCATACCTTGGGACTATTTTAATAATTAAAAAAAAAACTCATAACTACTCATATATATTAATTGAGTATAGCTTTAAATTTATCATAAATTAATTAAAACATAATTAAATCTTGCCAAAAGAAGAAAATGACTATATCAAAATCATATCCTTCTTAAAAATATTGATTATAAAAAAACATCTCCCTTACATGTGCTGAGGCGGCATCTTAAATCGACAGTGGCTTTCCTTCAACCATCTGGTTATACATCAGCCATAAAAGGTATGGGAGCAGGGCATACATAGTATCTCAACTCCTCTCAAGAATTCATCTTGACATATTTCACACTTGCTTCCATCAAATTCCTAGTCCATCCCCTCCAATGCTTTAAAATATCTTGATACAGGGACCCCTTTGAACCCCATCTCCTCTTCCAACTCAACTGACTCTGCCAAAATCCTAGCCATTACACCTGCATCTCCATTAGCTTGCACCAACCATGATGTCATTTCATCAACCTTTATGTCCATATGTAACTCCTTACAAGCTTCCATGGCCCACTCTGCCATATAGCTAGTGTTACGAAGCCCTGGAAGCAAACCCCAAATTCAAATCAAACAATTAAAAGATAAATGCAAACAATCACAGCAGATAACACACGAATTTCACATGGAAAATCCTCACGGAAAAAAATCATAGCACTAAGTGGCTGGAAAATCCACTATGAAAGCAATATTACAAGAGATGGATCGACTCATCAATGCGAAACCCTTCAGAAAACCCTAGCTTCCCTTTAGAAACCGTTTAAAAACATTTAAGCCCTCTTAGCAATACCCTAATCCCGATTTACGCCCATATATATATATATATATATATATATATATATATATAATAGTAAGTAAGAGAGCCAAAATAGGAAATTGATCATTCAATTTCGTAGCACCACGCGCACCATCAATCTAAGTATTGATCATTGACCATCGATCGAGCACCAAATATACTCGATCAATCGAACGTGTACAAAAGAATCCAGAGGGATTACAAGTATTTTTTTGAATTTGTCGATTGATCGAGATTGTCCACAACTATCTAAAGACCAAATTGTATAATTTGGGGCTCACTCAATCAATCGACCATATTGTTCGATCAATCGAGACCCTATTTTATGTACAAATTGAAGACATTATACAACAATCTCCACCATAGCTTCAATCATCATGAACCATTGCTCCAAGCTCCATCTCTAATCACCTCCATCATAGCTGTTGAGGGTCAAATATTGCATATTAGACACCAGTTATTACTTGGTTTTATGAACATGAGAATGCTTAATGTTTTGTTTTAATCATGTTTGTGTTGCAAGGTAAATTTAAGAGCTTGGATTAAAAAGGGTACTAAAAGCATAGATTTGATGCTTAAGAATCACCAAGGTAAGGGATGGAAACTCGAGGCCATGAAAATAAAGAAGAATAAGGTTAAGGAAACTGTTTGTGGTAATCATGCTTGCAACATTCACACAACTAAAAATCATCCAACAATACCTGCCTTTCAAGAGGTGTTGAATGAGTAATCCAAAACCGTGAACAATTGCCAAAGACCTTTCAATAGACCTACCTCCAATACATTCAATCCTAGTTGAAGAAATCATCCAAACTTCAGTTGGAGGAATGGACAAACTACTGCCCCTCAAGGTTTCTTCAATCAAATTCTACATCAAGAGAAACCTCAAGAGAACCCGATTATAAAACATCTTCAAAAGCAAGAGCTTTTCAATCAGGGTATACTACAAGCCTTTCAAGACCTCACAAAGGCCATAAAAGGACTTGATACTAAAAGTGTGATTGGGAATAAGGGGAGCCTTCCAACTCAACCTCTTCCTAATCCAAAACCACAATATGAAGTTAGCGACCCGAGCTCTTCAAATCAGATGAAGCAAGCTGAATCTATCACCACTCTTAGGAGTGGGAAGACCATTGACAAAACTATTCCGATTAAGGCCGAAAAGCGTAAGGACTTGGAAGAGGACAACAAGGATAGACCTAGCATTGCTCCATAAGAATTACAACCAGAACCTCAAGGGAAGCCAATTGCTCCATTTCCCTAACAGTTGGTTGCACTAAAACCTCTCTCTAACTCTCAGGACATTCTAGAGGTGTTGAACTAAGTGAAAGTCAATATTTCTCTACTAGATGCGGTTAAACAAATACCTTCATATGTCAAATTTCTGAAAGACTTGTGTACAACCAAAAGAAGACAAAATATTCAAAAGAAAATCTTCTTAACTGAGAAAGTGAGTGCCATCCTAAAGCAAGATGTGCCACAAAAATTCAAAGATCCTGGTAGCCCAACCATACCTTATGTAATTGGGAACTATCGAATAGAGCACGCACTTCTTGACTTGGGAGTGAGCTTAAATCTAATTCCTTACTCAGTCTACAAACGTTAGGTTTAGGTGAATTAAAACCCACCCTAACTACATTACAACTTGTTGATCGATCAATTCGTGTACCGAGAGGGATAATTGAGGATGTGTTGGTCTGGGTTGACAAATTGTACTACCTTATAGATTTTATCATCGTGGATACGGAACCTATCAGTAACAAGAGTACTCAGATTCCCGTCATATTCTTGGTCACTCATTCCTTGCCACTTTAAACGTAATCATTAATTGCAAAAATGGAGTGATGAGTATGTCTTTGGGAATATGACATTGGAGTTAAATATCTTTTTCAATACCGGTAGATGGTTAAAGGATGATGACGATTTCCACGACATTAACTTGATTGACTCTTTCGTGGAAGATAGAACACCTTTGACCTTATCCTCTAATCCTCTAGAGACGTGCTTGGCCCACTCTCATGATTTTGATGATGACATGATTAGGAAAATGTGTACCATGCTTAATACTATGTCGGTACTTGAAGTTAACTGGTGGAGGCCACAATCAAAAGAGTTGCGCCAGACTGATGAAGTGCCTCTACCTCTAACCTCAAGGCACTGAAGCTTGACCAAAAACATTTGCCATTTGACTTGAAATATGTTTATTTAGGTCAAGATGAGATATACCCGGTGGTGATCTCTTCCCACCTTGAGCAAGAATAGGAGAGTATGCTCATATATACTCTCATTGAGCATAAGGGAGCCCTTAAATGAATGATTGCAGACCTTAAGGAAATTAAACCTTCGATTTATACTCACCGCATTTATCTTGAGGATAATGCGAAGACCTCTCGGTAATCACAACATTGACTAAATCCAAACATGAAGGAAGTGGTTAAAACCGAGGTTCTTAAACTATTGGATGTGGGTATCATATACCCGATATCCGATAATCAATGGGTGAGTCCAACTCAGGTGGTTCCCAAGAAGTCTGGAATCACCATCGTAGCCAACGTCATCAATGAACTCATGCCAACTAGTGTTACTACTGGTTAGAGAATGTCCATTGACTACAAGAAATTGAATACCGTCACAAGAAAGAACCACTTCCCTTTACCCTTCATTGATCAAATCTTAAAAAGGCCAGTTGGTCACCCGTACTATTGTTTCTTTGACGGGTATTCGGGCTACAACCAGATAGATATAGCTCCTAAAGAGACCACATTTACATGTCCTTTTGGCACCTTTGCTTACCGAAGAATGCCATTTGGACTGTGTAATGCCCCCGTTACCTTTTAGCGATGTATGATGAGTATTTTTTCTGATAGGGACAATATTTAGAGGTCTTCATGGACGATTTCTCACTTTTTGGTCCATCCTTCAGTGAATGCTTAGAAATTTTGAAAAATGTGTTGAAGCGATGTGAGGAAAAGAACTTGGTACTGAATTGGGAGAAGTGTCATTTCATGGTTCATAAGGGAATTGTCCTTAGACACATCATCTCGTCCAAGGGAATTGAGGTAGATAAGGCTAAAATTGATCTTATCTCTAACCTACCTCCACCCAAGAACATACGAGATGTGCGGTACTTTCTAGGACATGCCGGCTTTTACAGAAGATTCATAAAAGATGTTAGTCATCTCTCTCGTCCTTTATGTAATTTACTTCAAAAGGATGCACCATCGAGTGAACTGAGCAATGTTAGGAAGCTTTCACTAAGCTTAAAGGCATGTTAACCATTACACCTATCATGCAGCCACCCAACTAGAGCCTTACTTTTGAACTTATGTGCGACGCATCTGACTATGCTCTTGGGGTACTTTTAGGCTAGAGAAAAGAAAAGAAACCCTACGTTATTCGTTACGCAAGTATAACTCTAAATCCTACCTAAGTGAACTACTCAACTACGGAAAAGGAACTCTTAGCCATAGTGTTCTCTTTGGACAAATTTAGGTCCTACTTGATTGGATCCAAGATCATCATTTACACAGATCATGCAGCGCTCAAGTATCTTCTTTCTAAGAACAATGTTAAGCCCCGCCTGATAAGATGGATCCTCCTACTCCAAGAATTTGATTTAAAAATAAAAGATAAAAATAGAGTAGAGAACGTAGTGGCTGACCATCTTTTTTGCCTTAATCTCTTTGATTCCCTTGAGATGACACATATAAATGACATGTTCTCAAACGAACAATTGTTTAAAGTCTCTCATTCACCTTGGTTTGTGGATATTGCTAATTATCTTGCCACAAGTTTCACATTGACAGATTGGACTGCATAAGATACGAAGAAATTTTTCACCGAGGTGTGCAAATTCTTCTGGGATGATCCGTATTTGTTTAAATATTGCCTAGACCAAATCTTGAGGAGATGTGTGCCAGACGATGAACATCAAAGTGCCATCTCCTTCTGTCACTCCCAACTTCTGTCACTTTTTTGCTAAAAAGACCACAACCAAGATTCTGTAGTGTGGTTTTTAATGACCCACTATGTTCAAGGACATTCATGAGTTTTGGAAGGCTTGTGAGCATTGTCAGAAGTTGAGAGCATTGTCCCATCGAAATATGATGCCCTTGAACCCCATCCTTATCATAGAAGCATTTGTTGCTGGGGCATCGATTTCATGGGACCATTCCCCCAATCTTTTAGCCATTTGTATATTTTTCTCACAATAGACTGTCACTAAATGGATCGAAGCGATTCCATGCTGGAACGATGACCATCAAACAGTCATTAAATTCTTAAAAGAAAACATCCTTTCCCGATTCGGAATGCCTCGAGCCACCATTAGTGATGGGGGCTCACATTTTTTTAATAGGTCATTTGCGAACTTAAAAATATGGCCTTTGTCATAAGGTGAGCACTCTATAGCACCCACAAACAAGTGGGCAAACTGAGATTTCCAATAGGGAAATTAAACACATCTTGGAAAAGATGGTTAACCCTGACCGTAAGGATTGGTCAATCCGATTGATTGATGCCTTATGGGCTTACCGTACCGCATTTAAGACTCCTATTGGAATATCTCCTTTTAGACTTGTCTATCGGAAAGCTTGCCACTTGCCTGTGGAGTTGCAACATAAAGCCTACTGGGCGATTAAAATTTTAAACTTTAATCTGGACAATGCTGGCTCGCTACGCAAACTTCAGTTGAATGAACTTGAAGAAATCCGGAATGATGCATACGAGAACTTGAGAATTTACAAGGACATGATAAAGGCGTTTTATGATTAACATATTCTTCGAAAATCATTCACACTAGGTCAGAAAGTCCTCTTATATAATTCTCGATTACATCTCTTTTTGGGCAAACTCCGATCTCGTTGGATTGGCCCTTTCACTGTTACCAATGTCTATCCTCATGAGGTTGTCGAGATTCGAAATCCATTTAGAGGACATGTTCATGCCTTTATTGAGAAATTTGATTAAAGCCATTTGTTGAAAAATTTGATTTAGAGGACATGTCCACGCCTTTGAATGATCTTGTTTATCAGGATTAATCTCCTAGTCTAACGGATGTGTAGTTAGGTTTTCTGTTTTCTTTTCTAGGATAGTTTACTTTATGTCATTTTAGGATAGTTAGTTTTATGATGTTTAGGGTAGGTTGTTTTCTACTAAGTTAGGATAGTTTGTTTTAGGTTGATAAACTCTTGTGCTAAACCACCTTCACGCTGAGATCCTTTCAGAAAAGCCTATTGATTCCTTCCTCGGGTACTACCTTTCCATCACTTCTCCTTTCCTTTTGTTGTCTCATGTGTATTGCACGCTTATATCTTTTACATTGATAACAATGTAGATTTTAGGTTGGAGATGGGAGATTAGGTTACCTAATCAATGTTTTCTCAGTTTTGAGCAATCTTAAGCAAAAATTGTGAATTTTTTTTTATTTTTTTTATTTTTTATTTTTTATTTTTTATTTTTTACTTTTTTCTGAAAATTTTGTGAACTCAAGTGATTTTGTTGGCCATCCTTGCTTTATAAGTATAAGATACTTAATGTTGGTGATTAATGACTCTTGGATTTATTTACCTGTTAGATTTCACAGTTAAGTTCAAATTATTAATCAGTGATTAGAACTTTTAAACATTAATTGAGTCATGACCACACATGTCACATCTAAGCTTACACGTTAAGGTGTCCATTTGATATGAATTGTTAACTTGGTTATCACTAAGCATGGAAGGAACTAACCTAGGGAATTTGTCCATCATATTTTTTTTTTTTTTTTAAAGTGAGAGAATACCCAGCTAAAAAAAATAGTTGTCATAAAAAACGGCTACCTATTAAAGATCTTTAAAAAAGTTGACATAGCGTGAAGCCATCGATGGAAAAATCAAAAGCTACAAGAATAAAAAAGTTGAACTGGAAGGTAAGTTTCGGTTTGGGTTTGGTTATCCAGAATGCTATTTTTTGATTGAACAATGATTCGTGAAAATTGAGAATTGGACCTTTAATTGTGATTAAGTCGAGGTTGCACTATACACCCATGAAACTCAATGTTTAGAATTGTTCTAATTGATGGATTACTACTTTAAACTTGACCATGAAATTTACCGAACACTCGAGTTTAGGAGGATGTAAGATTCAACATTAATATATTTTAGAGCTCTATTATCTAAACTGCTTTTCAAAAAAATCACATGAGTTTATAGAAATTGTCAAGTGGTTCTCAAAATATTTTATTTTGCATACTTTACTCGGGATTAGCAAAATGCTGGTTGGGGATTGTGTTGAGAGTCAAATATTGTATATTAGACCCTAGTTATTACTTGGTTTTATGAACATGAGAATGCTTGCAAGGTGAATTTAAGATCTTAGATTAAAAAAGGTACTAAAAGCATATATTTGATGCTCAAGAATCACCAAGGCAAGGGACGGATCTTAGGAGACCGAGATTAAAGAATTCACACGCCAAAGATCCGAGGAAACTAAGTGATTGAAGATAAAGAAGCCTGAAAATCGTCCTAAATGCAAGATCACAGAGTTCCCACCATCCGTTTGGCACGAAACCTTATATCCGACCTCAGTATCATAAAGTAACCATACACGTAAAATTGCAACCCTTGAATCTTTGTGGAAGTGATCCAACGGAAAGATCGGCCATAAATCACTGATTTAGGGCCCACCTGATCTCTGCTTATGCTTCAATTTTGGGCTCAACTTTTAATTTATATGGAAAAACGAATGGACTGTGTGGATTCACTTGAAGACATCTCTGTGGACCCCACCCTCGACGCCTGTGCACAACTTGCACGCACAACTGCAATGCACATGATGGAAATGCTCGGTCAAAGTCGGTTTGACCCGACGGAATCCAAGTCCAAGAGAGATTTTCTCTCTCCTCTTTCGCAGTGTGCAAACGGGCGTCCGCTATGATGATGGGTGGCCCACAACCATCATCCAGACGGGAGATCTAATTCGTCCAGCGTGACCAGGAGAAGATTTTGACCGAAACCATGGTGTTCATTTGCACCCATGCACGCACTCACAAAAAGACTACATTCAAACGTAGGATGGATGCCAGAAGCAAAGATTCAGTGGGCCGCATCAACGGCAATCTAAAACCGGCCATCTCTGACTGAAATTCTGCCATGAATCCAATGGATGGAGCTGATTCTTCAAACGTCAGGGAATGTCAGCCCCACGGGTTACGTAAACTAGGTTTTCCGCATGCATTACGCACTAACAGCTTTTAGAGAAAACCAGATCTTCTGGTTGATTGTGTGATCATGGTCAGGATCAGACCCATGATACTGACCGTCCAAAGTCACAAGAAGTAGGTCCTGAACCTCACCATGGAGATCAATTAGAAAAAAAGAATCCGCAGGCCGTCTACAAGACGTTGCCGACTTACCTACGCAAGAAGGAGCTGCAAAACCGACCGACTTCACAGCAATGCGTAAGGTGTACGCACGTAGCCAACCGACTCCAGCTATTTCCTATAAAAGAGAAGGAAACGAAAAGAAGGTGGACGTAAGAAGCAAGAGAGAAAGAGAGAGAGTGGAGCAGACAGCCAACATCAAGAGTTTTCTTTTCTCTTTTCATTATTTTCTTTATGCTTTTATTTAAGAGATTTTAGTTAATCATGTCTATAGTTGGCTAAACCTCTTAGCTAGGGCTAAGGGGTGAAGCTTGTAGCGTGATGGGATCTTTTCTATGGCTTTGATTCATGTTTAAGTTGAACTAACTTTGATTCTAGTTTGATTATAAAGAATACTCGTAGTTTTTAATGGTTTATTGTGACTTAAATTACAATGGATCTGCCATAGCTTTGAGTATGTTCTTTTCATTATTGTGATTATGAATTTAGAAAATACTATTGTTCATCATCATCCCTTGGACATGGTTGGGTGATGGAATCCTTCTAATTTTCATGATTCTCTCAGATTGGTTGTGAATTAGTAAAATTATGTTATTTGCTTTGTCTCAGGGGCATGGTTTAGTGATGGAGTCACTTCTAGTTCTCACATCTCTCATCCAATGAGAACTAGATCAAAGGAAGTTCAAAATTGATTTTTAATTAATTATATTCCAAGTGGATGAAGATGAGACTCTTATTCAAGTTGTGTTTTTGAATCAAGTATATATCTCCCCTGATCTCTACAAGTGGATCTTTGGAAACCCTAGTTTCCCACCTTTGAATTTTACAAGTTTTAGTTAAATAGTTTATAATTATTCTCTTAAATTTTTCAGATTTAAATTACATCTTCTTCTAATTCTAGTTCTAGTTACTTTCAGAATACGCACAAGGTTCCCCTGTGGATTTAACCTCGGTCTTACCGAGATTATTACTACATCGCGACCCTATACTTGGGGTTGCGAACAATAGCTTCACAATCGCTATCATTTTTTGTGTACTCTCCGTCTTTATCAAACATTTTTCAGACCCAAAAAAGTATAACAAAATCGGAACTTCTTTGCAAGAACCACTTCAGTAAGTATGTCCGTCAGGTTTACGCTCATATGGATCTTCTCGATAGTAACAGCGCCTTCGCACCTATTGGATAAAATGATAACAAACATCAATATATTTACTCTACAATTATAAACAGATTTCTTCACCAAATTGATCGCACTTTCACTATCACAATTAATCAACACGGCCTCCTGTTGAAGCCCGAGTTCCTTCATCATTCCTCTTAACCAAACATCTTCCTTGAAAACGTCTGTCACTACCATATACTCAGCTTATATTGTAGAAAGAGAAACCATAGACTGAAGCTTCAACATCCAATTAATTGTTCCACTCGCTAGCATAAATGAGTAACTGGAAGTTGATTTTTTATTGTCCACATTTTCTGCGTAATTTGAATTAACATATCCTACAAGCTTTTCCTTTAATTTATGAAATGTTAAGATGTAGTCCGCTATACCTCATAGATAATGAAGTAGTCATTTCACTGCATCCCAATATTTTTTGTCGAGGTTTGACAGTATCTACTCAGAACATCAACTGCATGTGAAATATCTAGTCTCGTAAAGACCATGACATATACTAAACTATCAACTGTGCTAAAATAAGGTACACGAGACATAACATATTTTTCTTCATTTGTAATGAGACATTGTTATGAAGAAAGCCTAAAGTGAGAAGCATGAAGTATACTAACCAGTTTAGCCTTGTCCATCCCAAACTTCACTAATACCTTATCACGGTACCCTGCCTAAGACAATTGTAATATGCTCATCTCATTATCTTTGTGTATGTCAATCTCAAGAACCTTCCTTACAGCCCCTAAATCTTTCATTCTGAATATCCCTAATAGTTGAGTATTCAATACATTGATCTCAGACATGTTATAATTGGTAATAAGCATGTCATTAACATATAATAACAGTAAGATGAATTCTCCATCACTCAGTATTTTGAAGTAGAAACAATGACTATATTTACTTCTGTTAAACCGTTGAATCACTACGAAAGTGTCAAATTTCTTATATTACTGCCTAGGCGAATGTTTGAGGTCATACAAGACCTTCTCAACCTGTAAACTTTACTCTCTGCTCCATGTATCTCGAATCCCTCTAATTGCTTCATGTAAATCTGTTGTTCTAGTTTCCCATGTAGAAAAGCAGTCTTCACATCTATTTATTCCAGTTAAAATATGTACCGAGCAACCAACGCTAACATAAACTTAATAAATGGCTACTTGACAATGGATGTGAATATCCTACTAAAGTAGATGCCTTCTTTCTAAGCATACCCTTTCACAATCAATCTTACCTTATAGTTATCATGTTTCTTCTTGTAAATTCACTTGCAACCAATCACTTTATGTCCAATGGGAAACTCCACCAACTCCCACGTCTCATTCTTGTACAAAGAATCCAACTCATCTTACATCGCCATTATCCATTTCTCAGCGTTTAGATCATCTGGTGCTTCCTGAAAGGTAGACAAGTCGATCTCATCATAATGAGGGTGAATGTTATATTTGAGTCATCTTTGTATCTAGCCTGTAATTGGCGATCTCTTGGTGAATTTCTCCTAAGAAGCAGTTGCTCCACATATTCCTATACCTCTTGCAGTTTTTCTATTTCCTTGTGTTCATCCTTACGGAATAAGGAATCTTCATCAAGCATGATGTCACGGCTTATCGTGATCTTTCATATGACCAGGTCGTATAGCCTCTATCCCTTCACACCATCACCATAGATAATAAAAGTGCACTTTTTCACCCTTTGGTCTAGCTTATCTCTCTCTAAGGACAGTACATGAGAGTAACCATCACAGTCAAATACTTGCAGCCATGAGTAGTCTATATCATGACCACTCCACACTTCTTTTGAAATTTTATAATCAATCATCGTCAATGGAGACCAATTCACTAAATAACAAGCCATGTTGACGGCCTCATTGCATAGCTTCGTGCCTAATACAATGGTGCTCAACATACTTCAAGCTCTCTCCATGAGAGTTTGATTCATTCGTTCCGCAACACCATTTTGAACTAGTGTGTACTTAACTGTGTTATGTCGTACGATCTTATCATCTTTACAAAACTAATTAAATTTATTTAAAGTGAATTATCCACCGTTGTCTATTCTCGAAGATATCAGATTCTTCCTTAGCTTAGGAACGTGTCTCACATCAATTAGAATGCGCTCCATTTTGTCTAACATCTTGATGTGCACTGTGCCGATTGCAACAACCTTACAAGCAATATCACTGGCTATAAACACTTGTCCACCATCATACTGACTGTAATTAGTGAACCATTCTCACTAAAAAGTCATGTGCTATGAGGTTCCCGAATCCAAAATCTATTTATTATTGAGATAACCGGATTTGAATACAGTCAAGACGCCACCACCATCCACCTCTTTGTTATATTCCATGGTGTTGGCCTCCTTTGGCAACTCATCAGATTTTTCTCCCTTTTGGACTTTAAAATTCCAGTAATCCTTTTTCATATACCCTTGTCTCCTACAATTCTAGCACTTAATCTTTCCCTTACCATTAGATTTAGATCGAGAACGCGAGTTTCCCTTCTCATGCTCAGACTTTCTTCTCCTGACTACTAATGCATCCATAGAAGAACCACCATTACTATCCTTCTTTCTCAACTACTTCGAATGAAGGGTTGAGATGACAGTTTCGACATCTATGGATTTCTTACCATGGTACATGTGTCTATGAGACTCTCGTAAGACTCTAGAAGAGAGTTCAACATAATTACTGCTTGATCTTCCCCGTTAATCTTTACTTCCACACTCATTAATTTGTAAAGTAACTGATAAAACGTGTTGATGTGATTATAAAGATCAGACTCTTCTGTCATCTTATAGAATTGTTTATTCAAACACACGATTTGACAGAGCTTTTGTCATGTATAAGCTATCTAATTTCGTCAAAAGTCTTGTAGTGGACTTTTGATCAAGGGCATAATACAGAACCTCGTCGGATAGGCATAATTGAATCAAGGTTTTTGGTCTCTCGTCTAGTTCATCTCACTCTACTTTCGTCATAGTTTCAGGAAGATTTGCTACACCAATGAGTGTTTATTGCAATTCTTGTTGAACTAGAAGTCATCTTATCTTCATTTTCCATAGTTCAAAGTTGTTTTTATTCCAGTGAACTTCCATATTTCATGCTTCATGTTTGATTCTTTTATTTACATGTTTTATATTCAAAATTGAATCCCAACGTTAGCTCTGATACCACTTGTCGAGGAGCCACGGAAACAAACCTGAAATTTGAATCAAACAATCGAAAGATAAATGCAAACAAGCACCACATAGAATACACGAATTTTATGTGAAAAATCCTTATGAGAAAATCCAAGGTACAAAGCGCTAGCAAAATTCACTATAAAAGAAATATTACAAGAGATGGATCGACTCACCGATGTGATCATCTTTCACAAAACCTTAACCTCGCTTTAGAAACGTTTGAGCCATCTTAGCAATATCCTAATTATGATTTACACTCACAGATATATAGTAAGAGACCCAGAACAAGAAATTGATGGTACAATTACACAAAACCACACGGGTCGTCAATCAAAGCATTGATGGATTGACCATCAATCGAGCAATCGTCGATCAATCAAGCACAACATGTTCGATCAATCGAACATGCGCAGAAGAGTCCGGGAAAATTACAAATGTTTTCCAAACTAAGCCAATCAATCAACCTGATAGTTCAATCGATCGAGACCGTCCAAAACTGTCCAAAGACCAACCTGTAAACTATGTCATTCGATCGATCAAGACCATGTACCATGTACAGACTAAAGACAGACAAGAGCTGGCACCAATGGCCAAACTCTCTATCAAGAATTCATGGGCCACTGTATGAACATAGAAGTGCGACATCACAGGGCATGTTAGGTGGATTTCTTACGTACGTTGAGGGTACCGGTGAAGCTTGTCTTCGAACATCTGGACATTATCAGAAGGCTCTGCATCCTGGATTTGGTACATGTATCCATCAAAGGTGGCGCTGGGACCTCTTGTTCAAGGTGATTCTGTTGAGGAGCGAAGATTCTTGGTTCTCAGGCACCAGTTCGAGCACGGCATGCGGCTCTGGGTATTGGTGGAGTAGATGAATTGGATGTTGTAATCGAACCGGATGCCAGTTTCCTCGTCTAAGAGCATGGCTGCTGCTGTAAGTAAGAGCTAAGAAAAAAGATGACCCAAAAAAAAAAAAAAAAACACATGTAGTTTTGAAGTTTAGGCAGGGAAGCGTATTGCGTACTAGCTCAGTACGCTAAGCATACTGAGTAAACTCTGTGGGGGCCACCGTGATTATGTATTTTATCCACTCTGTCCATCCATTTTACGGATAAATTTAGGGCTTGAACCCAAAAATAAAGCATTTCGACCGCACCAGAGGAAACAATTTGAATTGAACATCTACCGTTGAACGGAGGTTTTAATCAAGCTGATATTTGTTTTTTCCCTTCATCCATGTCTGAGTGAATTAAATAATAGGTTGAATGATGAAAAAACATAACTGTACGGTAGAAATCATTATTCTCACTATTTCCTGTGACGTGATCCAATTGATCTTTGGATATGCTTCAATTTTGGGAACAACTCATAATATGAGCCGTAAAAGTGGATGGATGGCGTGGATAAACCACATATTCACCATGGGCCCAACAGACTTTACTCAATGCCACAAAAGCATTGAACGTACGCTTGGTTTTCAGTGCAGGCTCGTTCCCCATAGGTAATCCATTTCTTTAGGAAGTTTCTATAATTCGTTAAAATATGTGGTGTTCTATAATTCGTTAGAATATGTGGGAACGCTTACTCGTTATAAATCCATATACAACTGTAGGCGGAAAGTCTGTGGAGCCCACTACGATGCCCACTCCGTCTATCAATTTTGCCACCCCAAAATCGAAACAGACCTAAAACTCAAGTGGGCCACACCACATGAGAGAGTGGGTTGGAAATTCCTAGGGTTGAATCCTTCCGAAGGGCCCACCTTGATGATTAGGTCTCATACAACACACAAATATCAGCTAGATCCAAAACGTTTGTCGACCCCACGAAGTTTTGAATGGTGGGCGTTCAATCACTACTGTTTCAGGTGGTGTAGCCCACTTGTGATTTTGGATCCGCCTCTTTTTTTTAGGTTCATGTCCTAACATGACCAGCAGAAACTGATGGACGGAGTGGATGACACACGGACATACACTCCACAGAGTTTCCGTGTACAGGCCTGCGAAGGTTTCAACAGTGGGTATCATCATCACCGCTGATTCTTGTAATTTGGCCCACTTGAGCTTCATATCTACTTAATTTTTGGGCTCAAAGCCTACAATGATCTGGAAAAATGGATGGACGGAGTCGATAAAACCCATACACCACGGTTGGGCCCACAAAGCCGCTGCGTGGGCAGGACGTAATCCGTGCTTTCACTTTACCGATTGACGGGTTTGATGAAAGATACAGACATGACCTATAGTTGGCATCGCCATTTGTTCCCTGTGGTGTGGCCTACCTGAGTTGTGGTTCTCACTGATCTTCTGCTCCAGGCTCTAAAATCAAGATTAGAACATGATGTACAGTTTGGATTTTACATATACTACATGGTGGGCCCCAAAAGTTTGGGTACTTTACCTGCTGTGTAAAACAGGTGTTGTCGAGGATTCTAGATGCGCATTGCCATGGAAATAAATACAGGTTTACAAAACACCTTTACTCAAAACTACGACAAGAATTCAGCTGTAACATCACTTTACAATGGTGAGAAATGTTCACATATTTCTTCCTGACCCACATGTTACTTCATAAAAATTACCTGGGGCCAAAACCCAAATTGGTCCATTCTTCAGGTGGTATACGCCATTAGAATTATTAATGGAAAGCTGATGGTCTGCCTCAATGTATGTGTGGCTCACCTAACAAGTGGACTATCCTATTTTTGCTCTATGAGAACTTCACGGTGTGGTCAACCCTCTCGACACCTCGGGCATTTCAATGAAGTGACACATCAGCTGAAAACAAAACCATTCCATGTTAAAAAAAAGCCTGTATGTGATTATTTCTCTATAATAGTATCAAGGGATGAACTCCTGTAGTTTTTTTGAGACAACCACTTGATTAAAAGCTCGCGACGGTGAGGAAAGAATGTAACCCAAAAAACAGAAAAAGCTCAAAAAAAGGGAGGCCAGCCCAACCCTCGTCAAGGCTATATGAATCTTTCTAATAACCTCTTCAATGCCTTCGCAAAGATTCCTGAAACAACCCCCATTCCTAGCTCCCAAATGGTCCAAAGGATAGCCATAATGGTCAATCTCCATATAGCTTTCCTGGATCCGCCGATGCCTCCTCCATGCATATCAAGCAAATAATAGGGAGAATCAAGGCTCTTATCCGGAGGTTATCAATTATTAAAATTCTCTTCCAACTCACAAGCCACACAAATACCACAATACGAGGGGCTCTATAGAACCAATGATTAAACGGGTGAGGGAGACTAGGTCGATGAGATGACTCCAATATCAAGATGAATAACAATTTAGCCAAAAACTTCCTGAAACGATTCCTTGACAAGACTATTGAGTCAACAAGGTGATCAACAGGCGATACGTTCCTAAGAACGTCCAACAACCCGATGAAATCCACAATCTCGTACTCCAACATCTCTCTTCGGCAAGGCAGAGCCCACACGGATCCTTACTCTGCTCCGGTGGTAGACTCTTAGGAGTTTCAACACCCAGTCAAGAGTTCGAGTATCCATAGGTGGTGAAATCCCACTAAGGCGTGAGTGTGTGGGGTGTGTGTGCGTGTGTAAAAAATATATGTATGTGTGTAATAAAAATAAATAAATAAATAAAGGCAGAGCCCACACTACCGAACCCCCAATAGTAGAAAAGCAGTTCGCCACTAAAACAAAGCGATCAAGAGTTTGGCCGGCGATCCTAGGAAATTCGTCTTGAAGCACAAGATTGCCGCACCAAGTATCAATCCAGAAACAGACCTGATGCCCATTGCCAAGCTCAAAGGAAATCCCCCTACAAACCAAATGTTCCGTAGCTCTGGGTGCCATATTTAGAAGCTATCATCTCTCTCCAAAAAGAACTTTCTTCCACACCAAATCTCCAAACCCACTTCCCAAGCAACCTTGATTCATATCCCCCAAAGATTTGAGAAGGGGAATTGAAGTGGGGAAAGGGGGTCTCCCTGCCTTAAGCCTCTAGATGACTTTGAAGTAGGATTTTGGGGACCCGTTGACTAGAATAGAGAAGGTTGCCAAATGAACACAAGACTTCCTCCACTTCTGTAATAGATAGCCGCCATTCAGAAAAATGGTGGTGACTCAACCATAAACTTCAACTACATGTATGGCATTGTTAAATGGCAATTCAAGCAAATCCAAATCCCAGATCAGATCGTCAATGGCAAGATACCCATGGCCATACAAATCTTGAAGCCTCAACTCAATACAGAAAATCCAAATTAATCAGCCTTCATTGCATTTTTGGACAGTCTACAACTCTCGATTAAGACTTGGAACCAGCAATTTTAGTTTTGGGGGGCCACATCTTCATTACACATTTCTTGAGATTATTCCCACTTGCGTTAAATAGCCCTTTGCACTCTAGAGCAACCAAACATCAACTGACCAGGGACAACCCTACCTCATTAATTATCAGGGCCGAACTCCAATTCTTAGATTAGAAAATTCTAAGCCCTATTTGCAGTCATGGAATGAGAATGTGAATTTCATAAATCCATCAAATTGTCGAATTCATGGATTTGGAATTGGCAAATACCAAACCCATGGATTTAGAGAGCATTTATTGCAATAGTAGACAAGGTGTTCCATAATGGTAATGGTGGACGTAACAGCCACCTTTGTTAGTGTTACGATATGGGTCGCTACAGCCATTACAACGTTATTTTATTTTATTAAAAAAAAAAAAAAAAAAAAAAAAAAACTATTTCCAGACCGTTAGGGGACCGTTACAGGTCCATTACAGGGCCATTACGGACTATTATGGGACTGTTACGGGCAGTTTTTTCTATAACAGCCATTTCGACCCCATAACACGTAACGGTTATAGTTGTTACCATTACATAACGGCCATTACGTAATCATTTTTGTATACCATGATATTAGATCATTTATTGCGAATTACTTTTTTTGCTTTCAAAAAGTCTCTCGTTTCTTGTTTCAAGGATTTGCCAAGTCTTTAGTTTTTGGGGAGGATTTGGATTTGCCCCAAATTCATGGATTTATGAATGCGTGGATTTGAGAAATCCATGGATTTGGCAAATCCCCAGTAAGAAACAGGGAGATTTGAAATCCATAGAGTTCACAGTCCCTGCCTCAAATTCCTCACACTAAACAGCCCCTACAGTTTCTAACAAGAATACCCCAAAGAATTGCTAATGGGAACATTCTCCACAGGGTTCTACCTCTAGATTTGGATGGCCCACTGCTCCACCCGTCATCAGGCATCCAACCCAGTTAGGAAGACCCGATAGCGAAGCTAAAGAGAAAGGTCCAAATGGAGGAAGTGACTTCCAAATCTAAACTGAGATTATTTACTGATTCATCATCCTTCCTACACATGTAACAAATGTTTGAAATTGCCCAGCATCTTCCCTCTTTTCATGCCATCGTGAGAATTTTATTTGCCATGGAAGTCCAACAAAAAGCCTCAATGTCAGGTAGAGCCCAAGAACCTCACACTTTTGCTAAGGGGGGAATTGGATGATGACATCAGCCACAGTTCTCTTGGAGGAGAAATACCCTTTGGAAAAAGCAACCCACAAATGCTCATTTCCTAGAAGGTGAGAAGGACAATCCCATTGAGAATATCCCAAAAGATCTGGACAGGACTAGAGATATCACTTTAGCCTCTCTTTTACAAATCCCAGCATCTCCAATGAACACACTTCTCCAAGCAAGGGAGTAAAGCTTTGGACTGTCACCACAAGGGGAGATTCCTCAAACCAAATAACTTTCAAGAAAAGCACTTTATCAACACGGCCCACCTTGAATCTAACTCCTTAAAACAAGTCACCAACACCTCCAGAATTGAGAACAAAGTGAAATACAACTTTCCAGATAAAGGATCCTTCATCCATTACCAAAGCCCATGGACCAACCTCCTTCCCATTCCCCGTATTCAGAGGCAGTAGCTTCTCTCCAGAGAACTACGATCCTTCCTGAACCTCCATCACCATTTTTCTAAGAGCACTTAATTCCATTGTTTAATTCCAGGATACCAAGCTCCCTTCTTCCCACTTTCGGGCACCATCCTAGTGAAAAAAGTGGCATTTATGAGCAGCATTGTGCTTCTTCCATGGGAAATCTCTTTGGATGTTCTCAAGTTTATTTGCCACTTCTGTCAGAATCTTGAAGGAAGAGGTAGGGTAACTAAATAGGGTGCACTTGACGCGATTTATATTACCCCCAAACCACAACCAAGCTCTTTTTTGTTTATTCCAAACCTCTCAATCGTTGAAAGGATGTCTTCAATCAATGCAGAATCAGGATACATCGATCGATCGACAACCTTGCTCGATCAATCGAACCTCTTCAAAATTAGACAAATTGCTCGTTGGATAGTTTTGGACCATGCTCAATCGATCGACAATATTAGGAAAAATCCTTATTTACTATTTGGACAGTTTTTTACTGGTTCGATCGCTCGAGCTTTGGTCTGATCTATCGATCAGAGGGTGCTCGATCAGTGTCGATCAATCGACATTGAGATCGATGGCGTGTGTGGAACTACATAAGTGCACAATTTGAGAAGGAAAGACAGTGGCGAGGGTACTTCTACAGATGCATTGGTTGCCAGGGAAAAGAATTTTGAACGGGAGAATGGGAATTCTCGATCTAGATCCAAATCGAAAGGAAATAGCAAAATGAAGTGCTAGAATTGTGGCATGACATGACACATGAAGAAGGATCGTCAAAATCCTAAAGCTCAAAAGGGAGAAAAACCTGATAACACGTCGAAGGAAGCCAACACAGTGGAATCCAGCGATGAAGAGAATGGTGGTTATGTTCTCACCGTATCCAAATCCAGGTATCTCAGCAACGACTGGGTTTTAGATATGGGGGCATTATACCACATGACTTTTCAGCGAGATTGGTTCACCAGCTATAGCAAGGGCAATTGTGGATAGGTGTTTGTGGGCAATGATATTGACTTTAAAGCTGTTGGAATCGGTTCGGTACGCATCAGAATGTTCGATGGGATGGAGTGTATCCTAACGAATGTGAGACACGTTCTTGACCTCAGGAAGAATCTGAACTCTCTTTGATCATTAGAAGCACTTGGGTGCAAGTTTACTAGTTTTGATCGCGTCCTTAAAGTTTCTAAAGGGGCACTTGTAGTAATGAAAGTGCGGCGGAATAGCAATCTTTACAAGTTGATCGGGAATACCGTATCGTGTGTCCTCTGCATGTTTAGTTTGTGTTTTATTTCGTCTTGTTAGATTGAATTCGGGTTAGCTTCTGCGCATTCCCAACATCATTTATAGGATCCCAAGTACATCTTTCCCATCTTACTTGCCACATTTTATTTTTATTTTTATGTTTATTTATTTATTTATTTATTTTTGTTTCGAAACAAAAGATATATCTCACCATGGTCTACCTTTGTGTCATGTGTGTCATCAACTCATATCACTCATTTGTGTAGCTCTGAACTTCATAGCCCTAGGTGAAGGATTGAAATTTAAAGAGTAGATCACGAGCGTAGTGTGGGGGCAGTAACTTCTATTTTCACCTATCTTTCATTTCCTACCAAACGTCAATCTTTCTCTTCCCTTTGCTCTCTCATTATTGCTGATGCTGATACTACTAGATGATCGTATACGCCTTCTCAACTTCATAACCAGCAAGTAAATTTACTATGTGATCAGGGAGACATACCACTCAAAACTATTCAACACTCACTAACCAGTCCAAGAACCTCTCTGGATGCATCAACTGGTTAAATTCAGACAAATAGACCTTCACACCTTGAAAGTAATCCCGATCTTCAAATCCATGCCTTGAATGATGCCATCCATGACGACCTTGGTCTTCGATGCTATCCTCAACATCGGGAATGGCATGCTATCACTTCGAGCTCTCATGCCTCTTCTCAATGCAACATAGGTTGTGCAAGCCAACCCAACTTGCATGTGTTGTGCATCATCGTTTTGGAAATACTGTCTCTCTTATTGCCTTGGTATCATTTTTCCTCCCATCTGCTGACCTTGCCCTATTTCTTGCCATTGTGAAGTAATCTGGCAATTTGTTTGACTTCTATGTGGGATCCAACCTTTGTGTGGAGAGTACTGGATCAGATCTAACTGTTGCACTGGATTCTAGCTTAGATCCAATTGATTTGATTTGTGATCAGATCCAGCCATAGATCTAACTTCTGCATCATATCTTACAATTTATCAAATTGCATGCCTAAATCTGACTATAAATCAAAATCGGACCACTTAAAACAGAAGAAACTCGCTTCAATACTGAACTGATGCAGTTTGATCAAGGTTTAGACCCAAATGCATTACAGTTTAACTCCAAAGCTAATTAGATAGGCTATCAATTCCAACACAGGTGAATATTTCATGCTTATAAACTGAAAATCAGACAAATTCCTAATTTCCAAACATTAGAAATTATAGTCAGATTAGAAACAGTTAAGCAGCAACAATAATTGAACTTCACAATTGGAAACATAATATCTGGTAAAGATGGTAAAATCCCAGCAATCAAAGTTCAAATAAATCATAGTACATTCACAGGAGGCACATAGACAAGTCTCTTCAACTTGTATAAAATTAGGGTTTAATGGCCCAAAACTACCAAAGTCCGAACATTTTTTTTATTTTTTTGAGAGGTAACAAATTTTTTATAAACAGAGTGGCAAAAGGCCCAAGAGAAATACAACATGAGGCTAAAGCCAGGCACCCAACGTTCCTACATTCTCCATAAAATTATAAAAAATAATAATAAATAATAAATAATAAATAATTTAAAAATAATAATAATAATAAGACAGCTACTACTATTCAGATCTCCTATGGGGCTGCAAGTAGCCTTTCTGTCAATGTAACAACAAAGGCCTACCAGGTGTGGTAGAGCCTATGGGGTCGATTTTGGAGGCGCCACTAGCCTTTTATTCTTATAATTCAAAGACAGCTAGAATCATTGCTTGCGTTGTGAAATAAATTGTACAAAACCATCTGATTTTCAGGAAACAGACTCCACAATGGTCTTTTTACCAAAATTATGGGTAAGGACCAATGTTTAAATTATCTCCGATATTATCGTTATCTCTAGCTTGGCGATGCCGATAACACAGGTAGCAATATCGATAACACCGGTGGTATTAGAAATTCCAGGCATCAACAATGTACCAAGTATCGCCAACGTATCGATATCGCCAATATTTTCAATTGTGTAAATTCCAGGCATCGCTTGTATTGCCAATGTATCGATATCGCCAATGTATCGCCAATATTTTTTACTGTGTAAATTCTAGGTGACGCAGTGACACTTGTATCGCAAGTGTAGCGGCGATATTTCAATAATATCGTCAATGCAGAGATATCATAGAAAGTTTGTTTATTATAAAAAATATAAATAAATAAAAATCTATTTCAATTTTTTAATGGGCATATTGTTGCATGCAGTTTTCAATGTCATTGCTAATATTGATAATATCTCAATATTATGTTATCGTAACATGCGCAATACCAAGACCACAATCTTTCGTTTCCTTTTCAGTTGTTGATGATTTCTTGGCAAAATATCATGAGTTGTCGATATTCTGCAATACCAATGGATTTTTGGATGGATGATTGGATGGTTAGATGAGATAGATGGGATGGTTAAACTGTTTCTTACGACGGCACATGCTTTTAAGCTTCCATTAAATGGAAACTAATTATGTATACATTCTTTTTGCAAATTTTTATTCCTAAATATGCAAATGTGTATTTTAGCATCTCCTAAAGTTTCACTGAAAATTCTACCATTTTCCCATGTTTTCCCGCATTTCCGGTTATCAGCGATATTATCGGCGATATCAATATTATTACCATATCCCCAGTGAACAAAACTTGTAGTGACACCAATACCTCGAACACTGGTAAGGACCACAATTAGAGAGTAGGAAGGGTTAGGCATTCCCTCCCTCTCTGAAGTCAAGGAACAAAGCAATTGTCCCTCGCTTCCTCCCTCTCGTATTGTGGTAAAAAGTGGTCAAAGGGTCAAAGACAAATGGAAATAGGGTTTTGGATTTCCATGAAGGACAAGATGGTAATTTCAAACATTGTTTTCTGCAAACAGTTCAGCACACGACCTTTCTGTTTTTTGGTCACAACTTGGTGCTCGGGTGTCAGACTTGGGAAATCTATAGCTTGTTGAAAAGGGAATCTGATGGGCTAACCAATGGTTTTAGTTCGAGGGACAAATTCCTAATGGTTAGGGAAATGTGGAGCCCACAAGTTAAGTCAAATTCCTGTTCTGCAGTCTGCCGATCGATCAAGTGCGCCGTCTGGTATTTCAACCATAACTTCACGCCCGTAGATCAGATCATCCTGAAATTAGGATAGCTGGAAAGGTAACTTGATGGGTTTTAACATGGATATACGGAAAATGGGGTTTAGATTACAGAAGCTTAAGAAATTGGGGTTCAAAGTGGGTCCAGAAGCTGGCCTTGGACACGGAAAACTGTCCAGTGTCCTTTTTTTTTCTTTCTGGGACATGGAAAAAGTTTTTCTGCACCCAATGAATTTTCATTTTTTTAAAAAGTGTGGGGCCCACCCTTGGGGTAGGCTAGGTCCCACACCATCTTGGGTCCAACCTAGGTCCCATCCCCAAGGCTTTTGGTGTTTGGGTGAGGTTATAGACTATGGTTGGGCTGGGATTGCGTTTGGGCTGCTTTGGTTGCACTTGGACGGGGCTTAGGCTTGAAGATGGGCTTAAACTTCAGCAAACCTTTCACCTTAACAATGCAAGAATCTCCCTTCATGATAAATGGGCTAATTAGCCTAAGCAAACTGTTGAGTCTACACTTTCAATAGCACCTAGCTAAACTCTAAGAACCCCTTAAATCACAGCCATCCACTAGATCTAATCTCATCCATTACAATACCTATAAACTACAACGTTTCATTTCATTTTCAACCTCAAACTAAAAAAGAAAAGAAAAGAACAAATAACACCCTCCCTTATGCTTTTTCCAAAAAAACCTTCCATTTTCCAAATATGATTAAAAAAACCACCTTACTGTTTTTTTTTTTTTTTTTACGGAAGAACTAACCATGGCTAGGTTAGTAAAATCTTTTTTTTAAACACCAATGCTACCCCTTTACCAAATCCTTGGAACCCCAACCCCAACCCTAACCTCTCCTCTCACTTCTCCCAAACCCTAAGCCTAACCCTATAAATGAGTAAAAAGGTCTTTCTTTCATCATGGTTTTATATATATATATATATATATATATATATATATATATATATATATATATATATATATATATATATATAGAAAATGAAAAACAAAAGGGGATATTTGGGAATACACATAAGGGAGAGTGTTATTTGGGCCAAAAGGATGTTATATGCCAAAACCCTCCCTTTTAAACTAAACTCCTCTATAGGTAAGATCAATGTTTCAATAGCATTCATAGCATAGTGGTAGCATACACTACATAGCGTAGCGTAGCCATAATACTACGTAGCTCACTAAAGAGCGTAAATCCCCTTTAACGTACATAGCATACGCTACCATGTACTTTCTATTATTTTATTTTTTTATGTTTTCTTTGTATCTAATTTTGAGGTATGTGACACTCGTATTATACTCAATACTTTTAACCTGTGGGATTTTTATTTCTTTTTGTAATTGTGACTTGTGGTTTCAATTAGACATTATTAATTAAAGTGGTTTGCTTAGAAAGTTGTTGATGTGATAATTATTTGATTTGGTTTATATATGTGGATTGGCTTTCGATAAATGATAATCAATAATTTGTTTGAGCATGCTTATACTTGAAAAATGAATCATCTTTTAGGCATTTTTATATTTTTTTCCTTGTCCTTACTATTTATCATATTTTCCCTATTTTTAAATTAAAAATAAAAGTACCATGCAGCTTACGCTACAAAGGACTAAGCGCTACGCAACACACTACTGCTATTTAAAACATTGGGTAAGATCATCATCATCATCATCTGAGCCTTATCCCAATTAAGTGGCGTCAGCTACATGAATCTTGTTCCGCCAATCCACTCTATCAAGGGCCACAACTTCAGTTAGATCATGGGTAATCATGTCTTTTCTTACTAGCTCCATGCAAGTCTTCTCAACATGTCACACTTGCTCCACAAGCAAGATAAAAGCTAAAATAACCTGTGCAGAGTCCATATGTGGACCACATTATTCCCAAACACTGATAACAAGAATAATAGTGGATATATAATGCTAGGACAAACACAACCAGCATGATGACATGTACGATGGAAACATAGCATCTTAATCCTAAAAGGTAATCTCACAATAAAGCCAGCCCAGCTCCACATAAATTTGAGCAATTATACAAAGAGAATTGCAAAGGCTATGTCATGCAGTAGGATTAGTATCCTACATAAGGGCATACGTACCAACATGGCATATGGGTATGAGATCTGGACCACTCATCAGGAAGCACCAACGTTTATGGAGATATTATAGGACACTGCTCATCAGAAAACAATTCTGATATGATAACATGAATGGTTAATGGGAGCTGCCTCGAAAAATCTTCACGATAGGATGATCTTGAAAAAGTTCATATTCGAAGGAATACATGATCAGGATTAAAACATTCCCATCTAGGATATTTTTTATGCAGTCCCCACCATGACATTAATTGTATGGATCATTGAAACATGTTCCCGCATGTACAAAATACTGCGCATCAGAAAACAGTACATTTGCCACAGGGTAGGACACTCCTCACTTATTTTCCCTCGCCCAAAAATCAATATTGGTTTTGGTTAAAAGAGGATTCTAGTCTTGTGCAAGTACAGCATGATTCCGAGCCTACTCGCACAAGTAGCCTTTTAGGAGGGTCTTACAAAAATGTGCAAAGCTTCTAAGGTGACCATTTTGCTCCATGAGAATGAGAAAAAAAAAAAAAAAAACAAGCACCAATTGAACAACAGATTATAAAGGAGTGAAACTTCAGAACACAGTATCAAATGGAATGAAACATCAGATTCAAGTAAGAACTGTGCAATCACATAACACATAATAAACAGCAAGATTCACGTCCAAGTAAGAACTTCACAAGCACATTACAAATGATAAACTGCTGCAAGGAAAAGTAGAAGAAGTCAAAGAATAAAAGGGAAAAGAAAAAATAAAACAGATCAATAAACCAACATAGACAAGAATGGTCAGCCATCATATGGTCACCACCTTTCACAAATTAGAAGACAAAATGAATTGAGAAGAGGACATCGTGATATTATTTGGCTGAAACTTTATCTAAGAAAACGAATAACAAGCTGAAAAGAAAAATAGACTTAAACTGCTGAAAATATCTAATTAGAAGGTTTGCTTACACTCAAGAAGCCTACTTTTCACAAGAGAGAAAATACCCCAATTCTTGCCAAGGAAGAGAAGACTGTAACATATCAACAGAGAAGACTTATATAGGTGCAGCACATGTCGTTCTAAAGTGTCCCGTCTGATTGCAACGACTACAATGTACAACTCGCTTTATTCGACCACGGTCCTCTGCACGCACTCGCTTCTTTCTGGGCCGCCCAGGAGGTCGAAGGGACTTGGGCGGATTTATGATTCTATCAGGGGGGCCCCCATTCTGTGTTCCCTCAGACAACTCCTTCCAAAGGCTTTTATCAGGGACAGGATGTATTGTCTGAGAGTAGGTCTTCCGATATGTTGCAACAGTGAAACAGCTCTCGGTGAACCGATGGACATTCTGCCTGCAGGAAAGGAGCGCTGCAACAGCATGTGCACATGGCAGTCCATAAAGCTGCCAACCACGACACAGACAGCAACGATTCCGAATATCCACAATACTAGTTCCTTCATGAGATATAACTTCAAACTCTGCCTCATTTGAACGAAGAACCTGAAATGTACGTGCGCGCTCGAGAGCCTCAGATACACGTCTCTCAGCAGCAGGGACAAGTATCGTTGTCCATTGCATGCTCGTTTCCCGCCGTTCATTAAACCAAGTCATCAGCTGGCGACGGATGCACTCCATCATTTGGATTATCGGAAGCCCGGATGCTTCGAGTATCCATGTATTCAATGACTCGACTATATTTGCCGTCAGATGCCCAAACCGTGTTCCATCAAAATAAGCGGTAGCCCATAGACGTGGCGGAATACGACGAATCCAATAAGCAGCATCTGGCGAAATTTCTTCGATTTCAAGTACTTTGGCCTCAAAATCAATAACCGTGAGTGCTTGAGCAGCTTCCCAGAGGAGGTTAACAAGCATTGTATCATTGAACTCTTTCCGGAAGCTATCACTAAGGTGGCGCATGCAGAACCCATGAAACGCAGTTGGGAAGTTCGCTTCCACTCCCTCAACAATGCCTTTCTGCCTATCAGACAGTATTGTCAGCCTTGGCATGTTCTCTGTGTTAACCTCAAGAAGGTTGTGCAGTTCAGATAAAAACCACATCCAGTTATCATCATTTTCTTCATCGACGACCCCGAATGCTAGAGGAAACAAAGCACCGTCTCCATCAAAACCAGTAGCGAAAAGCAAGGTCCCAAGATACTTGCTTTTCAGAAGAGTTCTATCAAGCCCAAGGAGTGGCCGGCAGGCATTCACAAAACCATAGATAGAAGCATGAAAAGAGACAAATAGGCGTTGGAAACAGTTATCTACAGGATTTCCATAAACCGACGCAATGCTTCCTGGGTTCGTCCTTAAAATCTGGTCACAATACTGTGGAAGAATACGGTACCCTTCCTCGAACGACCCGCGAACAGAGGCCATGATCCGCTCCTTCCCCCTCCAGGCCTGCTTATAAGATAAGGTGATACCATGAACCCTATGGATCTCCTCCAATATCTCCTTTGGCTTGAAATGTGGGTTCTCACGTAGGCGTTCCTCCACAGAGTTCGCAACCCAATCAACCGAAGCTTGCTGGTGACCAAGATGGTCAATTCCCTGGCAACTATGTGATTCATGAATCGTCCTGATTGTAAAGGTTGGAACACCTGGGAGCTTCGCAGCATGTATGCGCCATGGACACCCCTCACTAGCACACTTGGCAGTGAAACGGGTCTTGTCAGATTTAACCGTCCGTATTTCAAAGTGATGTGCAATGGCCGCGTCTCGCAACGCCCGCCGACAGCTTTTGACATCCTGAAACTCTTGTCCAACAGTCAGCTCATGGCTGGGGTGTGCAACAATTGCACGGCTCTGAATGACAGGAGTGACTACCATATGTGATTGGGCAATAGATATTTCCTGTCCATGCTGGACTGCCAGTGGCTGGCTCTGATCAACGGTCAGCTCTAGGTTCTGATCAACAGCCAGCTCATCGGACTCACCAACACTCAATTCATGGTTGTCGGCCATACCTAACTCATGGTTCTGCTCATCAAGGCCCAATTCATGGTCATCATCATGATCCTCAGAGTCAGTGCCGTGATTCTGACCCAGTGCTAGCTCATTCTCATGATCATGGCGGCCATGGCCATGACCGTGTGTCTGTCCAAGAGCTAATCGATGGTCATGAGCATGTACAATACCCATTTTATGGTCATGGGTCTGTCTGAGACCCATGCCAATGTTCTGTGCAAGACCCAAAACATGGCTACGCCCGAGACCCAATTCCTGGTTTTTACCAAGTGCCAAACCATGGTTTTGCCCAAGAATTAAATCGTGATTAGCCATGAAGAAGGAAGAAACTCACAGACAGAACAATACCAAACACTGATTCCAATCCCAGAATTGCTTCCTTCCTACTTGTATCCAATCAATCCTATCTCGCAAAAGAAGAATAATCAAAAACAAAACACGTCTGTAGATAAAAATCTTTCTTCTCTCTGAAAAAAAAATCCTAATACAGCCACCGCTTCTCGAATTCGCGAATCGGTGAAAACTACAAACCAGAAATGCCTCTGAACCTTCCACTGACACATCGATTTCAATCTCTCCTGCGAAAAAGATTTAAAAAAAAAAAAAAATCAAAACCTAGAAACAGAATCGTAATCCACAACAAAAAATAAAATAAAACAAACACTAAAATCCCATCTCCAAAGATGGCAAAAAAAAAAAAAAAAAAAGCAGCAAAATGTAAAAATTCAACCCAGAAAAATAAAATTCTTGAAACAATACCTCAAGAAGAAAACCCTAGAACCAACAGGAGCTCTCGGCTCAAGAAGAACCGCTCCCAAGGCGTCGAGAATCCCAGCAGAAATCGATTCCTGAGCAGGAATTCGAAACTGGAGCTGAGAAAACAAATGTTCAGGATCGGATCTGAGGAAAGAGAGGAGAGTTAGGGTTTGGAGAGGAGTAGAGAGGAGAGTGAGGGGATTTTTTTCGCGGGGTTTTTTGAAAAGACAGAGAGAAGAAGAAGAGAGGAGAGATTTGGCGGGTATGAAGGGGTTTTTGGGAAAACCGGAAAGAGAGAAGGGTAGAGATTGGAAGAGAGGGAATTGCAGGGGCAAAAGGTTCTCTGAGGGTTTGGAGAGAGAGAGGAGGCAGCGCCGACCAAAAAAAGAGGGCATTTACGTCATAATATATAATTCCCCCTTTATTATTTCTATCTTATTTTTCTCCATTTACGAAATTGCCCCTTCTCTCTATCTCCGTCTATCGGGGAAGCTATTTCGTACTCTGGCTGACGCTGGTGATTATACTCGTGCACCCCAAAGGTTGTACACGTGGCATACATTAACTTAATTTAAAATGACCAAGGATCGGACTCACTTTAGATAGATCACCTTCAAAATGTTAGATTTATTGGACGATTTTGACCTCTGATTACTGCTCAATTGTTTGTTTAATTTACACCGTTGGATTTTTTCTATTTTAGCCATCCGTTAGATGTCTACTAATTAGATGGTACAAAAATCAAATAAGTTTCACTTTTCTGCCTAATATCCATCTAACGTCTGATCCATGGTTTGGACGGTTTCAAGTAAGCTACTTATATTCCATTTTTGAATTTTCTAAGTGTCTGCCTATCAACCATCACGCTCAGCCAGAGTATCAAAGTTTTTCTCTTTCACTCATGTCCACACGGACACGGCCATACGTGTCAAACTTGCACGTCCGCCGGACATCCGAGCCGTGCATTGGGTGGATCGCAACCATCCGAGCCGTTCATTCACTTGTATCTTGAATGTGGACGATTGGCAATAACTTTTAAGCCGTCCATTGTTTTCAACTCCCTGTGGTCCCAAATTAGTCAAATGGCCCAATTTTGGGCTGGATCATCCATTCAGCTGGACCATTGGCAATCGTTGATTGGTTTTGCACCAAAAATCACATAAGTTGGATGATCCCACTTCCAAAGTAAGTGTGCAAATGGGTCCGGTTGACCTGATGGGTCATTGGACCAGACCCAAAACGTGGGCAGGGGTCCAAATTTTAAGACCCATTGGACGATCTGGGTCCAAGAGTTCAAAATTCATTGAGTGTAAGTCCTCTCAAAAGACTCAGTTTTCGAGTCCAACATGGATCCACTCAGACCAAATTCAATCAGACCCAATAAAAGGTAATTTTGCAGTGTACAAGATGAAGAAAATACCAAAAATCATAATTAAATAAACTAGCCTAACTAATGAAACCTTCATAAGGCTACCATGATATTTATTTGCCACCGTACCTGTTTATAAGGTCACACGAACCTAGTTGAAGGGAAAACACAAGTATAGCTTGATCCAAAACTTTTGTGGCCTAAAGAAGTTTTCAATTGCACGTACAATTCCCACTACTTTATGTAGTGTGGTCCACTTAAGTTGTGGATATCTTCAATTTAGTTTAATGTCCTAAAATGAATTAGCAAAATAGATGGACAACGTTGACAAGACAATCATACTAAATAAATTAGTGTAACTATTGAAATCTTTTTAAGGCCCACCTTAATTTTTATTTACCATCCAGCCTGTTTATGACGCCACACATACCTAAATGAAGGGAAAACACAAATATCAACTTGATCCAAAACTTTTGTGGCTTGAAGAAGTTTTCAATGGTAGGTGTTGGAGCCCCACTGCTTTTTATGGTGTAGTCCACTTGAGTTGTGAATATCTTAAATTTTAGTCTCATGCCTTGAAATGAGTTGGCAAAACCAATGGACAACATGGACAAGACACATACACCATAGTGAGGTGCCTGAAAAAATATACTATATTCAATACTTCAAATATTTTATTAGGTGAATGCACGTGTGCCATGAGGAATATCGTCCACCTGATGAGGGTCCTGATCTCATATGTTGATAGTGGGAATCTCGCACGTGTGCCATGAGGAATATCGTCCATCACTGTATGAGCGTACTTGCATTTCTAGTCAAGCATTCGTACGTGTTTCTTAACTCCTAGCTCACATGCACAACAATTCAGACTGTTCAAGCTGTGGGTCGCACTACATACGGAACATAACCTGGAAATTATATTTATTCAGAAATTCTATCCATCCAAATGGTTCCTCTCAAATGACTGATGAAAAGTATAATAGAGAGCTGTCGAAATTCAACAAACCTACAGGTAGTGAAATCCAACTGTGGTATGAGCACAAAAATGAGGCAAATTGATCGAATGCTTAAGTGGACCACACCACAAATTACTCTTGTATTTAATGCAACTGGTATTTAATGCTTTTTTGCATTGGACCACACCGCAAATGAATCTTGCATTTGATGCAATTGATGCTTAATGCTTTTTTGCATTTAATACAACCAAGCTTATTATTTGGTGTGGTCTACCTGAGATTTATCTTATTTTTGTGCATGTATCTTAAAATGATAAGAGAGAAGGGATGGATAGTGTGGATAAACAAATACATCATGATGGGCTCACCCACATAACTACCCGTTCGTGGGTAGAGACCGGCAGGTAGGACACAATCCGCAACTTACAATTGAGCACAAAGAGTGTGGGGGCCCTTCCTTTCACCATTTGAGCTTTCTTCTATAAGCCAGTTCGTCCTTATGATTTTGACACCCTGTGAACACAACATCATGTGGCTATGTTGTGTAAGGACTCTGTGAGGCCCACCATGGTGTATGTGTTTTATCTAAGCCATCCATTCATTTTGCCAACTCAATTTAGGACATGAGACCAAAATCGAAGGATGTCCAAAGCTCAAGTGGACCACACCATAAAAGGCAGTGAGGTGAACCCGGGGCCATAGAAGTTTTGTATCAAGCTAACATTCGTGTTTTCCCTTCATCCAAGTCTGTGTGACCTTATGAACAAATTGGATGGCAAAGAAAGATCATGATAGCCCTATGAAGGTTTCAATGGTAAGCATTATCGTCTTGCTTCTTTCTATGGTGTGGTCCACTTGAGCTTTGGATATGGCTCTTTTTGCACTAGTGCCCTAAAATGGTCTTGCGAAATGGATGGCCGACATGGATATAAACATATACAACATGGTAGGGCTTACATAAGCTTGCCACCCTAGCACATCTGTTGTTATGTTCTACGCTTCACAATCAAAGTCTTCTTAGAGGAACTGGTGCAACAAATGTGAAAATATGAATGTGACCTTTTTTTATTATTTTTTTAATAATTTTATTAAAACAATGTCACCTGACATCACGAGAAGTGATGATGACCGATAACAGGAGGGCGGCATCGGAATTTGGTGTCTTTAATATAGACTATCCACACCTTTTACCTATCCAAATTGCACAGGTGACCATTTTATTTTTTACCATAAAAATTAATAGCCACCTCTAATTAAATAACATCAATATTATCACATGAAAAGCTTAATTTTAATTTCTATATGCAACCCAAACCTTACCCATGTGATAAATTGGTTGAGTCTGAGTCCAAAAAAGAATTAGCTATTTTTCACTTCCCCAACCTGAATCATAATGGCTTGGGTATAAGTTCAAAATTCCAACTCAATTCTTAAATAGGTCTGGTCCAGGGCCCTCTAACTCAACTTGACAAATTGGCACCCCTATTCCTAACAGCCTGGGGACAATACCTTTGGTAAATCAGCACTGTGAAGGGTACCCAGACCGGCTCAAGTTAACCAGTCAAGTTCCAACTCTCTCCAACCTGAATAAAATCAGGTCAGCAATACCATTTAGAAAGGGGCCTCACCGGGTAGGGTCTGGGTGAGGTCTGTTAGTCTTAAAGTTGGAATGAGGTTTTACTAAGCCATAAACATGTAAGAGATAGCATTTGCACCACACGTTTAAAAGTGGCACACGTGTGATCTAATCCATCCATTCAAGTGCCCCAATCATGCAAATTGGCGTAGGGAGGGACGTGATGAGGTCGATCACCGTCTTCCTCGGGGAATAACTACTCCAAATCCATAAGGCTCTTTGGATTCCTCGCGGAGCTTCCTCGAATTCGCCAAGAATAAAAGCACGAATAATTCCTAATAAATTCAAAATAATTTGATTGATAATAATAATAATAATAATAAAATTACAGTTGTTGATGCAAAATTCTGATCGAACCCCTTTAAATCTTCAAGTACCTGCATAGGAAGAAAACAAAGGAAACCCCGGCTAGAGCAGGGGACCCTCCGATGCTAAAGTCAGGCTGGGAATCTGGGTCTTAATATATTGAAGGGTTCTAGGGGAGAGTTTTTTGCGTACCTCACAAGACGATAGGGGTTCTTCCTTTATAGCTGCTAGAGCATTCTATCGTATGAGGATTCTTCTCTTAATATCGTGTGCGGGATCTTCTCCTATTATCGCGGAGATTGGATTTCGCCCTTTTCTAGTCTCTATCCGATCCAGTGATCTCCGGGATCGGAGATCTCATCCCGAAGTACTCGGGATGACGTTTTGTTTTGCGCTGTCTTTCCTTCGTTTGGTTGATCCGACGAGTAGGTCGGCCCAATGCATGCCCGGATTGCTGGTTCGTCGTCCGAGCCGACTTAACTTTTGTCTCGGCTTAGTGAGTTTATAACCTTCCCTCGGATCCAATGTGTCTTTCGGCGACCCGAGGCACCAAGTCCGAGTCTCCGGACTTAGTATTTTTTGTCCCCAACAGTAAGCCCCCTTACTCCGTGTGTTTCGTATGACACTAAGGAGTAGCGAGTCTTGAGTCGGTTCATAACTTAGTCCGAGACAATAAGTAGTCATTTAATGCATTCTGTGTCGCTTTTGATGGGAGACGGTTCAGTTTCTGACATCGCATGCGCCGACAGTCGTCAAATCGTTCGCCCCGCCAATGAGGGTTGGACATGTGGCAAGGGCATTATCGTCATTAGTTGACGTGCGCCACGTGTCGAGCAGGGGAGTCGATGCAGGCATCGAATCATTTCCCTATTAATTGCTTCCGCCACATGGCAACCTTATAAAAGGGTGGGGGGTCCCGCATTTCGAACTTCTACTGCTACTCCCGCTCTGCATTCTCTTTGGAGTTTTTCAGTTCTTCCTCTTCTTTCTCGCTTCTTTCTAAACTGTCAGCGGCTCCTTTCGCCATTTTCGCTTTCCTTCCTCCCTCCGGTGAGTCTTTCCCTCCTCTTTAGTTAGTGATAATGGCGGCTAGAGGTTCTCAAAGTCCCCAGGAGGGAATTTCCGAAGACGAAGGCGAAGCGCAACGTTTTTGGAACGTTGCGGAATCGCCTTCCTTACTAACAGAGATAGCAGTTGATGCGAATGCTGCTTTTCTTTCTGAGAGGGTCACTGAAGCTCCGGCGGAACGCCCTGCTTCTGTTGGTCCTTCTCGTGGTGGGTCGTCCCTGATAACCCGCTCGGGAAGGCCTAACCTTCCAATGGATTTGGAAGAGGAAGAGGAGGAGGAAGAGGAAACGCTGATAGCCGAGGGAACCTTTGGGCCGGTTCTCGTTGATAGGTCGGCACATGCCGAGTCTGAGGGAGAGGGATCGGGGGATGATCTAAGCGGCCCGGTTCCTTCAGTCTTGACTGAGGCAGATTTGGACAGGATCTGAATCGGGTATCACATTCCTGAATCGGTTATCACTTATCTCCCCCGTCCGAATGATTTACCGGATCATCCTCCTGCTGGGGCGATCGCGATCTACCAAGTCTCAATGCAATGTGGCTTACGTCTACCCCTTCAACCCATTATCCGGGGCGTTTTATCTCGTATTCGGATTGCCCCGGGGCAAATAGTTCCGAATGGGTGGATGAACTTATTCGAATGTGCGGTGTTGTGGGCTGAGCTGGAGCAGCCACCGCTAACAGTCGACGAATTCCTCCACTTGTATCAAGTACGTGTAAACCCGAACTACCCCGGCTTTTATATCTTCGCTGCTTGGTGGGGCGGAGGCGGCTCCTTAATAACCGACCCTCCCACTTCCAATAAACATTGGAGAGAACGTTGGTTTTGGGCCTGTGGTCGCTGGGAGACGGCTGAGTCCGGGTCCTGCGAGGCTCGTGTTCCTCGGGCGTTCCAGAAAGCAGGTGACTCGGCATTCCTCTTTTGCCCTTCTTGTTTTCGTAATGTTTTGAGTCTGACGGACTTATGTCTGGCAGATATCCCGAAGAAGCGGCAAAAGCTCGGATCCAGTGCTTTAGCTCGAATCAAGGAGTTGAGGACGTTGGATCCAACAGTTAGGTCCTGGAAGGTGCTCTTACAGCCAGAGCGCCTTCATCTCACAGGTTTAGACTCGGCTGTCACAGGTAATTGAAGATGTATCTTCATGTGCTCTCTGAATTTTTTCTGACATTCTTCGTCTTGTTTCAGATTTGGCCGAAGCTCAGCCCCATCTTAGGATCGTTCCCGAGTCGGTCCCCTCGGAGATGACTGGAGCCCGGCCTCCCCTTAGGGCGGTCTCGAAGATAAAGGCTCCCCCGCGATCAGTTCTTTTGTCAGAGCCTCGGCCGCTGAAGAAACAGAGAGTGGTGCGGAAGGAGAAGGAGCCCGCAAGCTCTTCCGCCCCCCTGTCATCGTACTTTCTGATCCGGAGGAAAGGCCGGAAGTGAGGGAGGTCACGGCCATGGAGCCTCAGGCGGTGCCCGACTCGGGACACGTTGCGACGGATGTTCCGAGAAAGGGAGAGGAGGCGAGGTCTGCATCTTCCAGAGGGGAGGAGATGAGGGCCGCGTCCTCCAAAGGGGAGGAGACGAACCAAGAGGAGTCGTCTATCTTGCGGTCAGTGGTGTCAGGGATGGTTCCCTGGGCCTTAGCCCATGGGAGCGAAAAGGAGTTTATCAGCCTCTATAATGCCCCCACGGCGCAAACCGTTGGCCATGCTGCGAGAGTGCTTTTCGAACTCGTCCCTTGCTTGGTTAAGGCCTGCAAGGAGTTATCTTCGACCCATCAGCTGCAGACTCTCTTGTCGGAAGCAGAGGGGAGACGCGAGAATGCCGAGATACAGGTCGGTGTTCTGATGGGCGAGGCGGCCCTTGCCCGGAAAGCCGCTGAAGACGCAAAGGCAGAGGCGGCTTTTTCCAGGAGAGCTCTCGATAAAGCACAAGCCGAGGTTGCTCGGGTGTTGGCTCTCCTCTCCAGGGCTGAAGAAGAGAACCGGCAAATCCTCGCGGTCCATGCCTCTTGTGCAGACGACTTGGCTCGGGCCAAGCTTGAAGCGGCGGGGCTTATTCAATAAGCCAACGAGAAGACTCAGGAGGCCGAGAAGGCCAGAGACCAAGCCGTTCAAGCTTTTCTCGAGTCTGCGGAGTTCGAGGACGAGAGGGATCGCCTGTTCCAAGGCGGATATTTAAAGTGTGTCAGAGACATGAAGAAAGCTTTCCCTGATCTCGACCTGTCAGAACTCGAAGGTGGAGGAGTCTCGGAATCCGAGAATCCGGATATCGTTGCGGATGCCACAGCTGGGGATGAGGCCGGTACATCTGAGAATGCCTCGGGAGTCGTTCCTACCGAGGGACAGTAATCAGGCCCGTTTTTTTTTTAATGTAATCACATGTGGTGGATAAATGAAAGAAAGCACTTGATTTTATTCATATGACTTAGCTTTAATCTTTCTTAGTTTGGAGTTTCTAAGCCTAGAGTGCCGAGCTAAGGATAATAAATCCTGAGGTGCTCAGCGTTCCAAGGATGAGGCAATAACTGTCCGTCTAAATCTTCCAGCCGATACGTTCCTGGTCGGATGGTACTCGAGACGATGTAGGGTCCTTCCCAGTTGGGTCCCAACGTTCCCGATCCAAGTTCCTTAGTGTTGGAGAATACTTTTCGGAGAACCATATCTCCCATTCGAAACCTCCTGATCTTAACTCGGGTATTGTAAAACCGAGCCACTTGTCGTTGCCGGGCTTCCGTGCGCAGTCGTGCCACTTCCCTTTGTTCGTCCAGGAGGTCGAGCCCGAATGTTAAGAGTTCTTCATTTTCTTCCGTGTTGAACAAAGTGACTCGAGCCGAAGGTAATCCGATTTCAACGGGAGTGACGGCTTCCGAGCCATAAGCAAGTGAGAAGGGAGTTTCTCCTGTTGCGGTTCGAGCTGTGGTTCGATAGGCCCAAAGGATTTTCGGGAGTTCTTCGGCCCACGCTCCTTTGGCTCGGTCAAGCTTGGTCCGAAGATGTTGCTTGATAATCTTGTTTACTGCCTCAACATGTCCATTAGTCTGAGGATGATGGGGTAAGGAATACACGTTTCTAATTCCAAGGTTGTTGCACATCCTGCGAAAGCTCCTATTATCAAACTGTCTTCCATTGTCTGTAATAATGGTACGGGGTACTCCGAACTGGCAGATAATATGTTTCCATACAAAGTCGGTGATCTTTTGTTTGGTTATTTTAGCTAACGGTTCTGCCTCGGCCCACTTTGTGAAATAATCTACTGCCACCACAGCAAACTTGGTTTGACCTTTTCCCATAGGGAGTGGACCTATAATGTCGACACCCCACTATGCGAAGGGCCAAGGTCCAGTCATTGGCGTCAGTGCCTCGGGAGCTTGTCTCGGAATTACCGCGAACCTTTGACATTTGTCGCATCTTTGGACGAGCTTGCGAGCGTCATGTTGGATGGTGAGCCAATAATACCCCTGTCGTAGGACCTTGTGGGCTAGAGATCGCCCTCCAGAATGGTTTCCGCAGATTCCTTCATGGATTTCACATAACACATAGTTCGCCTTGCTGGGTTTGAGGCACCGCAGCAACGGAGCATAGTAACCTTTTTTGTACAGGGTTCCGTTGAGTATGGTGTAACGGGAGGCTCGGATCTTAATTCGTCGAGCCTCGGCGCGATCTTCAGGCAGCTTGCCCTTGTCAAGATATTGGATGATTGGATCGATCAAGGAAGGTTTTGAGTCGATTGTATTAACGACCAAGCCAATTGGTTCATTTATACTTGGCTTAGCGACATATTCGATAGGAACAGACCTGGGTATATCATCTTCATCGGCGGAGGCGAGCTTTGCTAATAAATCGACTTTGCTGTTTTCTGTACGAGGGATCCGAGTGACGAGACAAAGTTGAAATCCATTGATCATTTCTTTCGCTTTTTCCATGTACGCTCTTAATTGTTCTTTTCGTGTCTGGTATACCCCAGTCACTTGATTAACGACCAATTGAGAATCGCTGAAGACATTTAGGTGCGTGACTCCCATGCTTGCTGCGAGTCGGAGGCCGAGTAACAACGCTTCATATTCCGCTGTATTGTTCGACGCTTGGAATCCAAGTCGTAAGGCATACTGCATATAGGTATGATCGGGGGTTTCTAGCACTACCCCAGCCCCACTTGCCTTAGAGTTGGAAGAGTCGTCAACAAACAGTTTTCAAGGAACAGGGCAGGGCAGAGATGGAGGAGTAGTTGTTGTCTGTACTGCAGCATCCTTGGGCGTATTGTCGACCGAAAGGTCGGTCGGCGGTGTTACCTCGGCGATAAAGTCAGCAACGGCTTGCCCTCTGATTGCTACTTTCGACCTGTATTGAATGTCGAATTCGCTTAGTTTGATCGCCCACTTCGTGAGTCGGCCGGAAGCCTCTGGTTTCTGTAATACCTGGCGAAGTGGAAGATCGGTCATCACGATGATGGTATGGGCATGGAAATACGGCCTAAGTCGGCAAGAGGAAGTTATTAGGGTCAAGGCTACTTTTTCTAAGTTTGGGTATCTCGTCTCTGCTGGCAGTAATACTTTGCTTACATAATAAACCAGCAATTGCTTTCCTTCGGATACTCGTATTAGGGCCGAGCTAACCGCTGCCTCGGATACTGCTAGGTAAAGGAGCAGAAATTCCCCCGATTCGGGCTTTGATAAAAGAGGTGGAGAACCGAGATATGATTTTAATTGCTGGAATGCCACTTCACATTCTTCCGTCCAATCCAATGTCTGTCGTCCTTTCAACTGTTTGAAGAAAGGGAGACATTTATCCGTAGCTCTGGACAGGAAGTGATTAAGTGCCGCTACTCGTCCAATCAACCTTTGAATGTCCTTAATGGTTTTAGGAGATTCCATATCAATCAAAGCTTTTATTTTCTCAGTGTTCGCCTCTATTCCTCGTTGACTAACCAAGAAACCAAGGAACTTTCCAGAGCTTACCCCAAAGGCACATTTACTCGGATTCAGCTTCATCCGGAATTTCCGTAGAATGAGAAACATCTTTTCCAAATCATCTACATGATCTGCTACGTGTATACTTTTGACGAGCATGTCGTCGATGTATACTTCCATGGTTCGGCCTATCAGCCAAGCAAAGATTTTGTTAACTAATCTTTGATAAGTTGCGCCAGCATTCTTCAAACCAAATGGCATCACTCGGTAGCAATAAAGGCCTTTGTCAGTGACAAAGGTAGTTTTTGATTTATCTGTTTGATGCATTACAATTTGGTTATACCCCGAGTACGCGTCCATAAAACTAAGAAGTTCATGTCCGGCGGTACTGTCCACTAATTGGTCTATCCTTGGAAGCGGAAAGTTATCCTTCGGGCAGGCTTTATTTAAGTCAGTATAATCAATACACACCCGCCACTTCTCGTTGGATTTTTTGAAGAGCACGACATTCGCGACCCATTTTGGATATTGTATCTCTTCTATGAAGTTAGCCTGGAGGAGCTTGCTGACTTCTTCTTCAATGATGGCGTATCGTTCAGGGCCGTGCGGTCGTCGCTTCTGTCGGATCGGTCGATAGGACGGATCGATGTTGAGTCGGTGAGTAATCACAGACGGGTCGATTCCGGGCATATCTGCATGACACCAAGCAAATACATCGGCGTACCTGCGGAGCAGGGCTATCAGCTTTTCTTTCAGGGGGACCGTAAAGATGAGCCAATTCGTACTATTTTGGACCCATCCGTCTCGACCAAGGGAATTGATATAAGATCTTCAACTGGCTGCCCTCGTTCATGGCTCTCGCCCGGAGGATTCGATCGTTGATATGTTGACCGGACTTTTATCGGCGGGTCCTTTTACAGCTATCATGTAACAACGCATCGCATCTTGCTGGTCCCCTTTGATGACTCCTACTCCCGAATCAGTCGGGAATTTTAGCGAAAGATGGTATGTGGATACCACGGCCTGGAGGAGACTCAAAGAAGGTCGGCCGAGTATGGCGTTGTATACTGAGGGTTGATCGACGACCAAGAACTCGACCATCATTGTCGTCTGATGTGGAGCACTACCTGCGGTGAGTGGTAGCGAGACAGTCCCCTCAAGCAGTACTTGTCCTCCGGAAAAACTGATTAATGGGGTCCGAACCGGACGTAGCATGGATCGCTCAATCCCCATTTTGTCGAACGCTTGAGTAAATAACACGTCTGCAGATGATCCCGTATCGACGAGTATTCGGAATACTCTTCGGTTAGCGATAGTCAAGGTGACGATTAATGTGTCATCGTGGGGGTGATAGATCCCTCGGGCATCTTCCTTTGTGAATGAAATGCAATATTTTTCCCTTTTCTTTTCCTTTGTAGGTCGATCTATAATCATGAGTTCGGACTCAGGCTGATTTAGTTTCCTCGCATGATTCCTTCGAGCATTGTTTGAGTCACCTCTGCCTCGTGGACCGCCGATAATCGTGCGAATTTCTTCCATGGGTTGACTTTCAGTCGGACGTCCCCCGGCTACCCAGGCCTTGACCACGTGTTCTTTGAGTCGGCCTTCCTTTATGAGTCGTTCGATCTCTTCCTTTAGGTGACGGCAATCACTTGTGTTATGACCGTGATCACGATGATAATGGAAGTATTTGTCCTTGTCCCGCCGATTGGGATTACTTCTGAGCTTATTGGGCCAGTTGATAAAGCCTTCGCTTTTGATTTCCATCAGTATCTGTTCCTGAGTTTTGTTCAGGGGGTATATGTGGAGAATCTCCGATCTGGTCGTTTATCTGACCTTCGCTCATCGTGCACTTGATCATCTTTACGTTTCTTTCCTCCGGTCGAGTCAGCTTCCTTTTTGGCCAACTCTTTGATCGAAGATTTACTCTCACGCATGATCCGCGTTTCCTCGGCGTTTGCGTACTTATCCGACCGTGCCATAAACTCTGCTAAAGTATCGGGCGGATTTTTGTCCAGAGACGCCAGGAACGGTTTGTCTCTTACTCCTTGCATGAGCGCATTGAGAGCCATTTCTTCCGAATGTTTTCAAACCTGAAGAGATTCGAAGTTGAAACGCTTGATATAATCTTTCAGTAGCTCTCCCTGCTTTTGAACTATATTGTTCAAATACGTAGGGGGCTTCAATTTCTTTTTTCCGCCGATGAAGTTGGTGAGAAAGGCGTCACTTAGCTCAACGAATGAGCTGATGGACTTTGGTTTCAACTGTTTGAACCACAGCCGAGCTACGTCAGTCAACGTAAGAGAAAAGGCTCGACACATCACTGTATCCGAGGCATCGTGGAGCTCCATATAGGTTCTGAAGCATTCGATATGCTCCGTCGGGTCGGTCTTACCGGCAAAAGGAGTGATTTGAGGTAATTGAAACCTCTCGGGCAACCGAGCCTGCATTACCTCGTCAACAAAAGGGGACGTCTTTGCTTCGGATCTGGTTGGATACATATTCTGGCCCTGCTTCATGTCCTCCATCTCTTTTGCCATTTCTTCCCGCACTTCTCTTTTGAAATTTTGAATGTCGACTTTCCAAGGTTCGCCGCTCTCTGTCGTGCCCTCAATGGAGGGTCGGTTACGCCTTCTTCGCTCTATCTGGTGTCAAAGGTCGGTCGAGGGCAAGGAGGCGTTAGCCGACTGAGCTGGAGATTATTCAGATATGCCTTGGGGTTGACTCGGCCGAAAAGATTGCGGTGCGGATGGTTGAGGATCGGCCACCGCAGTCGGTACATGTGCTGTCTCCCCTTGGGGAGGTGGGGGCGGTTGCATTTGTTGATACATTCGTTCCAACATCTGCTTCATCATATTCATATCGGCTCGGATTTCTTGAACCTTCTAGTCCAACCGTCCGTCGTTCCGAGCCCGCTGGTTATTATTTGTCCCGGCAGCACCTCGTTGCCGGTTGTTAGGTTGGTTCTGGGCCGCCGGCCCTGTAATCGCGATTTCATTCAAATCTTCTTCTGGGACCGTCCTTCGAGTCATCACCATGAGGATAAAATCCAGTGTAGGATTACAAGATGGCTTTTCGTACGTTCCCACAGACGGCGCCAAACTGTTGATGCAAAATTCTGATCGAACCCCTTTAAATCTTCAAGTACCTACACAGGAAGAAAACAAAGGAAACCCCGGCTAGAGTAGGGGACCCTCCAATGCCCAAGTCAGGCTGGGAATCTGGGTCTTAATGTATTGAAGGGTTCTAGGGGAGAGTTTTTTGCGTACCTCACAAGACGATGGGGGTTCTTCCTTTATAGCTGCTGGAGCATTCTATCGTAGGAGGATTCTTCTCTTAGTATCGTGTGCAGGATCTTCTCCTATTATCGCGGACATTGGATTTCGCCCGTTTCTAGTCTCTATCCGATCCCGTGATCTCCAGGATCGGAGATCTCATCCCGAGGTACTCGGGATGACGTTTTGTTTTGCGCTGTCTTTCGTTCGTTTGGTTGATCCGACGAGTGGGTCGGCCCGATGCATGCCCGGATTGCTGGTTCGTCGTCCGAGCCGACTTAACTTTTGTCTCGGCTTAGTGAGTTTATAACCTTCCCTCGGATCCAATGTGTCTTTCGGCGACCCGAGGCACCAAGTCCGAGTCTCCGGACTTAGTATTTTTTTATCCCCAGCAACAGTCATTTAAATAATGAGTTCAAACTTAGGACGAAGTTTTAGACTTAGACTCCAACTTGAACATCCTAAAAATGTGACTTACCATAAATAGTAAACTAAATAGTAAACTTACTATTTATAGACCGCCTCTATTTCTACTAGACTTCATGGTTTTTGCCCAAAATAGTAGGGTGTCCAATTTAGACCAACCATGTTGTTCTCCTAACTTTTTAAAGCCCTTTTCATGTTGGGCATGACTTTTATAACTCAAGAGATCAAAACCTATACTCCAACTTAAACTTACTATTTATAATAAAAATAAAAATAAATGGAACTTTTGACTGTTGATATGATGGAATATTCTCATAAATTTGGCGTGGACAACCCTATTTTGTGAGATATGACTGATTTAAGGTCATGACGGTCTGGATCATTTCCGACTCCAATTGGGCTTTCTCTTATCCATCTTTGTCATGAAAGTGTCTGCAACCTGCGCTACATCACAAATGCTCTCTCATGACGTGGAACTGATCAGGACCCGGCCGAATCCTACTCAAAACCAAGATCTAATGACTGAACGGGTCCTAAAAAATGAGACTCAGGACAACCCAACATGACCCGAACCCAATCAGTGCTCATTGGGCTCTTACGTGTGCCCATTCAATTTGCACACGACTTTTTTTAGCCATCCATTTATGGTCTTCAAAAGTCATCACGCCATCCACATTTTGGCCCATTAGATGAACAGTTTTTTCGAGGTGTAAAAGACTTTGGCCCACTAGATGAACAGTATTTAAATCGGATCCTCTCTTCTCCACCAGAACCTTATCTCGGGAAATAAGGCCAAGCGTTGAGTACATCATAGCTACCATGCGCGACCTCAACCCCACCGTCCAATGGTACACGTGTTAAACATCCCGCCCATTGTTAGGTAGTTCGTAGAGCGAATATACTCTGGACCAAAACTATTATTAGTCATATTAGATGCTCAGTTTATTTTCTGTCACATATCATGTGCGTCGGCTTGCCAAAATCAATAAAGTAACTTGATCCAAACCAATCAACTTCGACCCCAAGTGTCAAAATAAGAAAATATGTCAAATATAAACATATATAATATAATATATATGACTAGATTCTAAGAAGTTCGATTGTTTACTCAACCAATTGCAAAAATTTATAATGACCCGGTGATAATCGGAGGGTGGGGTTCTTCCTCCGAATATGGGTTGCTTTGTGCCTTTCTTAAGAACGGACTTTCAACATACCAGTGCAATCAAACAAAAGGAAAAACTCACAATCAAGTCACCAGAAGCAACTACAAGAATGTGTCTTTTAAAAGAATTGTGTGATATTGGATAGAGAACAAATCCAACGTATGAGCGTAAATTCGGATTACAACTAAAGGTTATAGCTAAGAATTACCGCTACTCCTATGATAAGTTAAGATAAAAGATAAATTGATAGATTGATTGTTTTTAATTAAATTTAGTTAAAATGCTTTGATTGATAGATCTCTTCTTCTATTGGATTCATTTGCTGTTTATAAAGTTCTGTTGCAGCTTATTCTTCCAAATCCTTCTTCATTATTGCGATGGTTACAGTAGTTGAAAAACCTTTTCTAGATCTTTCTCTTGTTAAGTTTCCATTTTGTGATTGTCGACCAAATTATATTCTTCTTGGTTACCTTTTATAACTTAAATTGATCAACTGTATTTCTCTCTTCACTCATTAGACTTTTGAGTAATTTGACCACATCACTCCATTGACCATCCACTGATATATAAAACTGGATTTACAGTAGCTATGATTCCACAAAAAAGTGCTCCAAGTATCTTAAAGATCTTTTCATCAAGCTCGTATTTCTTATGCAATGCCACATGTTGCTTTCCTATTAGCTTAACCCGGAATGGCCAGAAATAGGGTATAACATTGCGCCCCCCCCAATCTCTTTGTCCTTAGAAAATAGGTAAAAGCAACGTTGTTCCATTGCCCGATGCAATAAATGCAATCGACCGTTGGTCCACATGTTGTTTTCCCATTGATTTTACCTGACTAAGGCCATACCGAAAGATATCATTTGCCTTACTCTTTTAGGTTGTCCATGTGACATGTTGCATAGAATCATATTGTATGAGGAGTCATGATTATCCTTTAATTAATGTACACCTAATGCGACCGATACATAAATAAACTTTATGTCCATGCTTTTCTTCCATCACCATTTGCTTCTTTTTTCTTGCGTCAAACTCCTTTTTTCAATTTTCTTCCCTCATTTATCATGGCTGCATTTTCATCTTCTTCCAATCCAGCTTTCCATATAGAATTATTCATCAAAGACTTAGATGTTTTGTCATCAGGAGTAGTTAATGACCTCTTGTTCCGTACTTCGATCAAACCAAACAAAGCATTGTTGCCACTCGGTCCAACCATCCATCCTGTTGTCACTTACGAACAACTTTGTGAGATCGAACCCAGCTTTCCGAAGTATTCCGATGACGTTCTGCTTGTCTAATATGATAATCTCCTAGATCCTACCAACGCATTTAAATCTCTGCGCGCATGGCCAAAACTAATGAATGATTGGTCTGAATAATTCAGTCGCGTTGAACATGGTGACATATGGAGGCAGGTAGGAATCTATGAATGCATTAAAATCTCCTTGCACGAATATCCAACCAATATTTCCTCCTTGCAATGATATGAACTTTCTGGAGTCGGTCGACCAATACATTATATTTTGGATGCGGCCCCATGGGTCCAATGATCACGGATATATGTGCATTCACCCACCTTCTACCCTTTAGGAAGCCTATCTATCTGGGCTTCACTTTAAAGAATCACCATCCATTCACCCTTCCAGATAAGACCAGAATGTGTATTTCACCTTCATGACTCTACAACGCAAATCTCAAGTTGAAGCAGATAAGCAAGAATATACGACTTTCCTTTTGATGTGGATTTGCTGATTCCTGTTGTGTGTGAGTGCCATGTAAATCACCAATGAATATATCCATCTAGCCGAGGCGCTAGCTTAAGGACGTCAGCTTACTCTCATTCCTTTCATACTTGGCCACCTTTACTGTTCACTCCCCAAGTATAGGGTTGTGATGTAGTAATAACTCGGTAAGACCGAGGTCGAATCCCAAGGGACTGGAACTTGTACGTTATCTGAAAATAACCAGATCTAGAACTAGGCTAAGATGAAGTATAAACCAATTATGATTTGAGGAATAATGGTGAAATAATTAAACTAAAATTTAAAAGAATTCAGAAGTGAGAAACTAGGGATTCAGAGGATCCACTTGTAGAGATCAGGGAGAACTACACTTGATTCATAAAAATCCACTGAACTTCCTTTGATGTAATTTTGAAAAGATGAAAGGTATATGAATTAGAATGGATTCCATCACCAAACCATGCCCAGGAGACAAAGCAAACAACAGAATTAAACTAATTACCAACCAATCAATGTATGAAGGTTAGGAAGGGTGCAGACATCCAACCATGCCCGTGGAGACGATGGTGAACAACAGGGCTTTCGATGTCATAAACATAAGAGAAAAAGAACATGTTCAAAGCCATTGCAGACCCATTGTAATTTCAGTCACAACAGACCATTAAAGACTGAAAACATTCCCTTAATAAAATTAAATAAAAAATCAGATCAGTCTAAACAAAAGGCATAAGCAAAGAGGCCTCCCATCACGCTACAAGCTTCACCTCTTAGCCCTAGCTAAGAAGTTTAGCCACACATAAGTGGGCTGAAACCCTTAAAATAAAAAAAATAAAAATAAAAATAAAAATAAAGGAAAAGAGAAAAAAAATAATTCTTACTCCCTTTCTCTCTCTCTCTTCATGTGGGATTCCAAGCCTCCACGGCTGCTCTCCGTCTTAGCTGTCCAGCTCTCAGCCGCTGCCCCCCTTCATTCACAGCCGTCTGGTTTTTATAGGCAGCAGGGAGGAGTGAAATCAGAGTTAGAGTCGTCTTACGCAGCAAAGAACCTATGCGTAAGGATGTTTACGCAACCAAAAAGACTATCAAAAAAAAACGCCACTTTTCATTCTTTCTTTCCAAAAGTTTAACATCCCTTGGGTAATTTCTGAACTGGCTACATGATGGACGGTCTGGATTTTCGAATCAATTAAAGATGGTGGGCCGAGGTAATCTGAAAAATCTGGATTTCCCGGGATTTCGCAGCCTGCGCACCGCAGGCTGCGCTGGAACGATGATGGGACCCACTCCTTCACTTATTTTGGCAATCCACTCCGTCCATTTGATGGAGGGTGAGATTTCAGTCAGGAATACACTATTTTTACCTTCTGTGAATGAGGCCCACCTTATATTCTTTTCTGTCGTTCAATCAGTTTCTGAACGGCTGGATTTTCATATCTGTTTTCTATTGAAATTCAGCCACCTAGGAAGTGATGAAAGGGACCGTGGGCTCCTGATGGACGGTCCCGATCACGCTGATGGATGAAGGGTGGGCCCCACTGCACGAACCCGGCATCTGATTGCGAAACAGGGTCGCCGCGGTTTCACTCCGTAATGGTTGGTGGGCCCTAGATTGGAAGTGATGGAGAAATCCACGCCGACCATTAGATTTCCAACGAAAAACCGTCCAGAGAAGTCTGGTTTTGGATCGAGTTAAGTTTGTCCCATTGAATTTTGATTCTACCGTCCATTAGATACGTTGGCACTGTTTCCATTCATAAACACGCATGGATCCGAAGAACCACCGTGTGTACGGTCGGTTTGACTCCCTGGGATGAATGAACGGTCCGGATCAGCAATACCGATGATGATGGTGGCCCACCTGACGTCAACCGCACCCCCTGCTGCGCAGCAGAAAACGAAATCTTCAGTTTTTTTGGAAGGAAGTCAGGTCAGCTTCTGCTGACCGACTTGGTTTGTATGGTGCACGGCGAGTGCATTCATGCATTATGCACGTTCAACCCAGGTGCGGATCAACGTGATGTTTATGAGCCATCCAATCCATCCATTCATTGTGTCTCCCCGTTTAAGAGGTTGAGACCAAAATTGAGGTATATCCAGATAGCAGGTGGACCCCTCTTAATGAATAAAGAGGCTGATCTAGCCGTTGGACCACTTTTATGAGGATCTGGGAGCTAAAATTCGACGTGTACGGTTAATTGATGGTCTTCAGAACATGTATACAGTTTCTAGCCGATCAGATGGTGGAAACCCTGTGATCTTGTATTTTGGACGCTTTTCAGGCCTGTTTGAACTTCAATTTCATGATTTCCTCGGATCTCCGGTGTTGATCTTGGTTCACTGGGGTCCGTCCTTTGCTCTGGTGAATTCTGAGCTTCAAATCCACACTTTTAGTACCAAATTTCAGTTTAAGCTCCTAAATACATCCTGCATTGAAAACACGATTAAATCAAACCGTTAATCAGTACTATGTTCGTAAATTCAGGCAATAAATAGGGTCTGATATGCAATATTTGACCCTCAACATTTACTTTAGCATGTTTGAAGTAACTATAAATGGATTTTTACCACTCTGGTGGCCCGATCCGGCTTGCCCAGATGTGATTCTATGAATATTTTGAAGCAGAATTCATTAAATTTGTTTTAGTAGATGTGAATTTTACTTCATTTGCTCATCGCAACATCCTTTGTCCTAAAATTAATTATTCTTTTATTGAATATATGAGTATTTTTTTTCCTTTCTTTCACTCTTGAGAACTCCAACCATTCTTTATGCCCCTTTAAAGATAAAGAGTTCGGTCCGACCTGGTTCACTAAAGACTACGAGTCAACCGACATTGAGATGAAAAGCTTCAGGGATGCAACTTGGAAAAGCTATCTTATCTACAGAGACCTTCCATATGGCAACATAATAGAGACGGGCATTAATGTCAAGGCTGGCATCAAACAGTACTGCCCCAATCTTCTTGCCCGTCAATTTGGCTTGGCTCAGGGCATCCCCTTTCCATTTATCCACCGAACTTGCAACTAACCTCCGACTCATCGACTAGTTGCAAACTCGGTCATTACCTTTCAAACTCTCCACAGAGGGTTTGATTCCCTTAACTCTTCTTTCAAAGTCCCAATATTTACCAACTATCCGCAACAGCTAGAGTCATTCCATTTCTTGTAGAAAAACTACTGTCGAACTTTAATTAGCGGATCCCATGAATTGATCATCGGTCGGCTTTCTTCTTCATCTAACGTGGAGAAACCTATGACCGAAAAGAAAAAGATGGATAAAGAAAGCACCAAGAAATCAACTGCTCATCAATCGGCCATGTCCCATTCCCAAAGGAAGATGACCTCGGTCGCATCGACCATCCTATCCCCAACATCAATAAAGACAATCAAGCCTTCTTTCACATTAATAAAAATGGTTGAGCCAACTCAACTTGAGTTGAAGTGTCAGAGGACCACAGTAGCAGGTCCAGCTAAAGTGGTTCCAGCAACTGCTTCAATTCTAGGGCCTACAGCTCCTTCAATCATCTTGAGGATTTCTTAGATCGGGCCTCTCTCGGCTCCTCACCCTACACTCCCTGCAACTTCTGGTCGATTTACTCTAGGTATTTCTTCTTCGACCAAACCTATTGCAGACTTTGAAACATATTATAAAACCAAATTCTGGTCGAGTATTCCACATGTAAAATATTATTGGGAGATGGAAGAGACATATAAGAGACAAAGATGCTCACTTTAATGGAGCTTTTAATAAATGTCAGAATAAAAAGGAAACATTAAATGATCCTAATATTCCTTTTGACCGATTTTTCAAACCATATCGTCATAATCCTCTTCATTTTCCTCGTTCCAACCAAGCTTTAGCTTTGGTCATCGATCGCACTAAGATTTCACCAGCGGTTCACTGATTTACCATTGTTACTATTCGGTTAGATTTATGTGGATGTTATTTCAGCATTTTATTATTTGTCTTATTGTAAATATCTTATAATCATCCTTACTTTCTTCCTTCTTTTCATAGTGACCAGAGAACTCTTGGCATCTGAAAAATTTTGTACCAACTTCTCGAGCCTGTGTATCATTAATCCAGACACTTCAGTCGATGTTGCTCAGTCTCCTATAGAAAGAATTGAAGTTTCTAACTCGGAAGAGGCTATGAGCGACATTCGTTAATCAGTGAATCAGACACAAGGTCAAGCTCGAGATAATGTAATAATAGACCAACCTGTGGAGTCCTTCAATCTCCTTTTACAATTTATAACTACATCGCTCACATCTGATCAAGATCAGAAAGTTGTGGAAGCAGGAAGAAAGAAGAAGGAATAGAGCCAAAAACCACAATCCTCCCCTCTCGCAGCAGAGAGAGAGAGAGAGAGAGGGAAGCAAGGAATGTAGAAGGAAACGGCCAAACGGCCCTCGTGCAGAAGGGGCCCACGTTTTGAACTCATCCATATCTTATGTGGGGCCCATTAGGTTATTTAAAAGTAAATTCATTCCATCCACATGTATGGGGTTTTAATTTCATATTTTCGACCTAAGTTTGAGGCAAAACTTATCACAAATGGACCACACAAGAGAAAATAGTTCAAAATTAATGCACAACATTAGTGTAGTTGTAAGTCATAGATAACTTCAAAAATAAAAAATGGAAAAACTCTTCCGTGGGTTCATAGTTGTCCGATTAAAATGAACGGATTGGATCGGCCAAGGGGTTGGCCAAATTTTAGTTTTGGGTAGCGGCTACGTCCCTTTTTAAGAAGGCCTGCACTTTTCAAGGTGAGAGTCTGCCATACTAGGGGCGGTTGGTAGAAGAGTATTTTCATCATCCGAAAAATGAAAAGTAGATTCAAGGCTAGAATTCTTTATTCTCATCCATATGCGACTCTTGCCACAATCACATTACCTTACAGGCCATGTAGACCAAAAACCTCTCATTTTAGACGTTATCAGAAAACTTAAGCAAATCCAAATCTCCGGTAGACCACACCGCGGGAAAAAGTGGTGAATGACCCTGAAAACTTTTTGTAGGCCACAAAACTTTCAGATCAAGCTGATCTTTGTATTTTTTTTTCCTTCATCCAGGTCCGGTAGACCTTATCAACATGGCAAAATAAACATTACAGATCTGCCCAAGGTGGGCCGTGGGAGTTCAATCACCACTGTTTCCAACGGTGTGGCCACAAAAGGTTTGGATCTATTTATTTTTTGGGACTGCGGCCTAAAAAACGGATTGACAAAGTTAATGCAGAACAGATCATCAAGGTGGTCCCCATGGTAAGGGTAACACCCACTACGGTTTTACCCAGGTAACACCTAATCTGCTTCCTTCAATGAGAGGCCAAGAGAGTTTAAAGATATGGTGGATGGCACACGTGTTAGATATCCATGCTACTCGTCAAGTACTTCACACTGGGAAACGCACTCTACACTAAAAATCAAAGTGGTATCATTATCAAATGAATCACATGTACAACCAATATGGACTTTCTAGTACAAGTTTGGCTTGCGTGAAAGGCACTGACATTATTTTTGTACCCTATCTTCCCATAATGTGGCACTTGGGCCGTCCATCTTGACCGTGTTACGTCCCTTCATTAAGGAGAAGCAATAGATTTTTACGGCAAAATTCCTTTAGAAATAGGCTTTACCAAATAGTGCATCCACAAGTTGATTGATCCCCCCGCACCTTATTTTTTCAGAGAAGAAACTGCATTTTTATTTTATTTACAAAGTGGAGATTTCAAAATTGTTTGGCCCACGTAGCATGTGTATGACATCCCACCCGTCCAACAGATGCACACTACCATACTTATTAGGTGAACCAAAAATTTGGCTCATCCAATCATAAGGTGGGTCAATCCATCAAAATAATATATACTATTGTGAATGCTGGAAATCGGAGCCCATGCCTTTATCTTTGGTTTTTAGGTGAATGGACCAATTTGGATCGATGATGTAGTAGACTGGAGTCGCCACTAGCCAATTAGCTTAAAATCCCGCAGTTATGTAGAACCTACAGAATATGTAAAAGGTGGAAAATTCAAAGACCCTCTTACTTTAAGTTGACTCTTGATCCGCGACATAAGATTCTGAGTAAAGGACATTGATTACAGAGAGGGAAGGTGTTAGGCACCTCCTATGCCTGTACGGGTGTACGGTCTCTATTTTGTGTGGTAAGCTATTTTTAGGGGATATAATGATAATGTGTAGAGTATTAAAATAAGACTAGGCAGACCCGAATTTATGATGTGGCAAGCATACATTCAATGGCAACTTAGAGAAGCATGGGGGTTGAGAAGGAAAGTAATGATGTAATTGACGAAGTATAGATGATAGTGATGATGTCACGATCTTTAGCATGCACTTGGATGTGGCTTGCTCTATAAGGCTAAGAGAGAGTTGGAGGATGCTAAAGGGGACTAAAGAAAATGGGAGCTTGAGAACCGAAGCTCTCTCTCTCTCTCTCTCTCTCTCTCTCTCTCTCTCTCTCTCTCTCCCCTTATCCTGGTGAGAGTTGTTTGGTGTGAAATGAAGAGAGAGTGGGGTATTTATAGTCCCATTGAATGGTTCTTTGTAATTTTATGGATTATGGAGGGTAAAGGATGATGTAGCAGCCTAAGATTGGTGAGGAAAAAGGAAATGCCACATGACACTATCATATGGGTTAAAGGGCTTGCTAAAATAGTAAATAGTAAGAACTCTAGAGTGATAAGGGTTCTACTACAATTGTCTCTCAAGAGAGCAATAACTATAGCTTGGGGCACATATTCCGAGAGGATGCGGTAATCAGATTACCTCCATTTACCATTCATTTATGCAATTTAGCCAGCCGGCTCGTTTGTACTTGGAGAGCGGTTTAAGGTTTTAACTTAGAAATGGCTTGTATATGGCTTGGCTTAAGTAATGCATTGGGTATGTCTCGACTAAGGTAATTGCTTGACTTAGATAATGGCTCGAGTTTAGCAAGGGTTTGGCTTGGGTCTAGAAGTGGCTTAGGTTCTTGCTAGGGTTTAGGTTTGGTTCCTAAGGATCATACATGTTTCATCAGTTTACTAGGTTGGGTGGGGTGCCTACAACCACTCAAAACATCCAAATTCAAGTGTAGCCTATCTGATGAATTGTTCCGCTTGTTTTTTTTTTTTTGTCCGTGCAATCACCATGGTAGGGTGCATAAGTTGGATGGCTTTGATGTTATAGCCATACCATATAGGCCCCACAAATCTCGACTTTCACTATTTTTAAAGAAAAATAAATAAATGATGGCATTATTGTAATTTTTGCCTTAAAAAAGGCACCTCGCAATTTCGTCCTAACATTATTTGGTAAAATGTCCACCCATTCCTAAGGAATTCAGCCGTAAAAATCCTTTAAAAAAAAAATTAGTAAAACATTATAACCACAATATATTACAGTTACCCATTACTAACTAAAGGCCATTATATAGTAAGAATTGTATAATATATTTTTTTACATACCTGGTCAAAAAGTTAATAAAAAAACTCATTTTAAGCGACCAAAATACCCTTTCTAATGAATTGTTTTGAATATATGTAAATACCTAGAGCAAGAAGTTGAACTGAGTTCTATATAGCCTAGTGGGGTGGCCCTCGCATTGAAGCACCAAAGCAAAATTCTCCAAGGAGACATATCAGAGGTGGCAAGAAACCTAGTGGAAATGCAAAACAATCCAGGAGTTTCTACACGAGGTCTCGGGTTTGAGTATCCATAGGTGGTGAAATCACATTGGTGTGTGATTGTGGGGGTGTGTGCCTGGCTGGGTGTGGTGTGTGTGCACGCGGTGCATGTGTAAAATAAAATAAAATAAAAATGCAAACAATCCAAATAGAACACTTTTGTGCAACTTTCAAAGAACGCAAAAGCATAGAAACTAAGGAAATATGGCATCGACAGATCCCTATTCCATTCATACTGAAGACATTTAACAACAATCTCCACCATGGCTTCAATCATCATGAACCATAGCTCCAAACTCCATCTCTAATTTCCTCCATCATAACTTCACAATCGTCATCCCTTCTCATGCACACTGTCTTTATTAAACTTTCACTAAGCCAAGAGAGGTCGCATTGAACTTGAACTTCTCTGTAGGAAATACCTTCGTAAGCATGTCCGTCGGATTGATGCTCATGTGACTCTTCTTAAGAATCATACGGCCTTCCTCAAGCACATATTGGAAAAAATGATGTCGAATATCGACCAATATGTTTAGTACGAGAATGGTAAACCGAGTTCTTCACCAAATTGATTGCACTTTGGTTGTTACAATTGACTGACGCAACTTCATGGTAAGGCCCACGCTGATTTATCATCCCTCTTAACCAAACACCTTCTGTGAATACTTCCATCACTGCCATATACTCAGCTTCGGTTGTGTAAAGAGCAACAACAAACTTAAGCTTTGACATCCAACTAATCACTCCACACTCTAATACAAATGAGCTTTTGATTTTTCGAATGTCAAGACGTAGTCCATGTACCTTGTAGATGAAGAAGTAGACATTTCATTATGTCCTAATGTTGCTTGTCGGGGTTTAACATGTATCTGCTTATAACATCAACCGCATGTGAAATATCTAGTATCGTAGAGATCATGGCATACATCAAACTGTCAACTACGTTCGAATAGGGCACACAAGACAACTTGCTTTTCTCCATATGTAGTAGGACATTGATCTGAAGAAAGTCTAAAGTGAGCAGCATAGGGTGTGCTAACTGGTTTAGACTTGTCTATCCCAAAATTCACCAATACATTCTCAAGGTATTTAGTATGAGACAACTATAATATGTTCATATCCCTATCTATGTGTATGTTTATACCGAGAATCCACTTCGCAGCCCCCAGATCTTTCATTTCGAATGTCCCTGATAGTTGTATCTTCAATATGTTGATTTTAGACATGCCATGGCTGGCGATAAGCATATCATCAAAATATAATACTAGTAAGATGAACTTCTCATTACCTAGTGTCTTAAAGTAGACATGGTGATCATATTCACTCTTAGTAAACCGCTGACTCACAATAAAAGTATCAAACTTTTTGTACCACTACCTAGGCGACTGTTTCAGGTCATACAACGACATCTTTAACCTACAAACCTTCCCCTTTACTTCAAACCTTTAGTTGCTTCATGTAAATCAGCTCTTATAACTCCCCATGTAGGAAAGCAGTCTTCACATCCATTTGCTCTAATACAGATTGTATTGGGTAACCAATGCCAATACAAATATGATAGATACATGCTTGACAACCAGTGTGAATATCTCGCTGAAGTCGGCGCCTTCTGTTTTAGTATACCCTTAGCCACCAGTCTCGCCTTACACCTATCATTTCTCTTCTTGTAAATCCACATACAACCGATCACTTATGGCCAACTAGAAACTCCATTAGCTCTCATGTCTCATTCTTATACAAAGAATTCATCTCATATTAAATCATCGTCATCCACTTCTCAGCATCTAGGTCATCCAGTGCTTCCTGGAAAGTAGACGAATTTTCCTTATCTGTAGTGAGGGGAGAATGCAACATTCGAGTGTTCTTTATATCTAGCCGGTAATCTGCGATATCCGAAAGAATTTCTTCTATGAGGTGGTCATTCCACCTGCTCATTTACCTCTGTCTTCGACTCAAGCTCTGCCTGTGGATCAAATTGTTCGATTTCAACGTCAATAACTATTAATTTCTCTGGTTCCTTATGTTCATCCTTACAGAACAATGAATCTTCATCAAACCTGACGTCACACTTAATCGTGATCTTCTACGTGACCCGGTTATACAACATGTATCCCTTCGTGCAATCATCATAGCTTACAAAAGTACACTTCTTCACCCTTTGGTCTAGCTTATCTCTCTCAACTGACTATACATAAGAGTAAGCATCGCAACCAAATACATGCAACTGTGAGTAGTCTACATCATGACCACTTCACACTTCTTTTGGAATCTTACAATTTATCACCGTATATGGGGACCGATTCATAAGATAACAAGCTGTATTAACGACCTCAGTCCAGAATTCCTTACTGAATGCAGCATTATTTAACATACTACGGGCTCTCTCCAAGAGAGTCTAATTCATCCATTCCGCCACACCATTCTGCTCTAGTGTGTGCTTACTGTGTTATGCCTCACAATCCTCTATTGTTTGTAAAACTGGTTGAATTCCTTTGAAGTGAATTCATTACTATTATTTGTCCTTAAGACTTTCAATTTCTACCATGTCTACTTTTCAATCATCGCCTTCCATAGTTTGAATGTGGCGAACACATCGGATTTATTTTTTAGAGAATAAACTCACACTTTCCTGGAGTAGATATTTATGAATGAGACAAAAAATTATTACCCCCTTGTATAAACAACGGGCGACAACCCCTATACATCCGAATGCACATAATTAAGCACCCATAACTAGCATGTTTTCCTGACTTAAAAGATAACCATAATTTTTTTACCATATATACAATGTTTGCATATATTAAAATCAATACTTTTAAATGCAGGAATAAAACAACAATCATAAAGTACCTTCATACCGCGCTCGCTCATGTAGCCTAGAGGTGCATGCCACAAACATGCCGATGTGGACTCCGCTAAAGATATTGTAGTTCCACCTGATATAATATTCTTGATCAACTTATAGAGGTTACCGCTCAGTTGCACTTTCATCACTATGAGTGCCTCCTTTGAAACCTTTAGGACAATTAAAACCGATGAATTTGCACCCAAGTGCCTGAAGTGCTCCCAAAGATATCACACTCTTCTTTAGGTAAGAAATTTGTCTCACATTTGTTGAGATACACTCTGTAACATCCCAAATTTTCGCGGCCTGATTACATACTTGTGCCCGAGAATTTCGAGTGTTAATAATGTAAAAAATGGATGCTTCAAAATCTCACCTTGTTTTTTAAAAGATAAATCACATCAAGTTATATTCACAAAGGTAACCATTAATGAGAATAATATCGATGGTATTTATTATTCCATTAAAGTAAAAATTGTAGAAATAATTCTTTAATACCCTCTCAATGGGAGCTTATTCCATTATCAAAGTTTGTAGCAAAAAATAAATAAAACAATTTATGTTGTTATCCTTCTTCTTTTCTTTTCAAAAGAATCTTCCTTATAATGATTATCGGTCATATCATCAACCTATAATTCACTTACAATATCTGTATGGTTGGAGAGGGTCAATGCTTTACTCATAGTGATAGTTATCATTTAAGATTAACAATAATTCAAGAGATTCATAAAAATAATGTGAGGGTTCTGATATGTCTCGTACTCCACCATTACGAGTGGTATCAGTATGCGCAACCAACCTATATGAATGTATGCGTAACATAGTGTGTGTAATCCAATATACATAGTGGTCATCACAATGTGGAATATAGTTCATAAAAAACTCGGCTCGCCCTGCATGTCATACTACGGAGATTCACCGGCGTGTCCAACGTTAACGCGGATTTATGCGAACATCTCAAGACAACACAACAATGCGATTGGAAGATTTATGTGACATGATTTGTTCATATAGCGACTATTTGCGACATCCGATCCCGAGAAGTGATGTAACATGCCTGGTGGTTTACTTACATCGATTTTGAACCATTACCCAACCCACGGGATTACTTGCCGACTAAGAGGGCTGTCACCTGAAATGCATTACGTCCATGATAATATATATAAGGTTTATAACATATCACTTACATCAATAGATAAATAAGTCGAACCATGAGAGTTTTGAAATTCCAATTCACATACCGAAGTCATAAATGGAAGAAGCATAAGGCTGACCTAATAAATGAGAAGATTAGTAATAAGCTAACTCAATACAAGAGAAGAATTGCAAATAGGCTAACTCAACAAAAATAAGGGGACACGAGCAAAATGTCAACTCAATATAGAGTGGAAGCACGCGTCACTCTTAAAATTGACAAAGAGCAAGGCTTGTATCCAATACCCTACATAAATTCATAAAAATCACGCATAATTAAAATCATACTTTAACCATAATTACCAAAAGGATAAATAATTCATAACGATCCATCAATCAATTGCATGGAAAATCATAATAATATGGAAGTATGCAAAAACAAGATAAATCATATCAATTCAAATTAGTGTAAGCTTGAATGAATCTCTCCTCTTGGCCTTAGATCTAAAACTTAGGTAGATATCAAAGTAGGAAAGTTTTTACATGAACCACAACATCGCTTGAGTAAGAGGGAGGCATCATCCGTGTGGAGAAGGAAGAGGATGATGGCATTTAGGCTCTCTCTCTCTCCCTCTCTCTCTCTCTCTCTCTCTCTCTCTCTCTCTCTCTCTCTCTCTCCCCCTCCCTCCCTCCCTCCCTCCCTCTCTTCATTGGGCGTTGGGAAATTGGGCGTGTGAGTGGAGAAGGGATGCACACCCCTTTTATAAAAGAGTGGGCATGCAAAAGGAGGTATGTTTCACATCCCACTTGGATGAGATTTCTCCAATTTGATCTTTTCTAGCTATCTTTCTTTAAATCTAATTCGTCAAGTATGTCAGGGTTGTCGAATAGAGTTAGGGAATATAATTTTCTTAGTGATCTGGAACTTAGATTGGCCTATCTTGAAAATTTTCCTAACGGGTGCTAAAATGAACTTAATCTCAATTAACGGTCCACACTTAATGATCAGGGCCCAATTTTGAGAGAAATGTGTAGTCAGGATAAGTAAACGGTTGAACAAAAGTTGGTAGTTGATCAATGGTGGAAAAGGCCTAAATATAAAATTTCACCTTTTGCATCAAAATGAATGAATTAGAGTCAAGGCGGTCATCATTCAACAGTGTAGAATCATACATCAGGGTCTAAATTTTGTATGATATCGTAGTCATATGAAGTCAAAGTGTGGTCTAAATTTAAGTTGCGATTGACAGTGTAATGTGGGTCAATCGGAAGCTATAGATTTAAGAAGAGCTGGTAAACCTAAAACCTAAGGAAAAGCCTACCAAGGTGATGTCCTCATATTTTACACAGGGTCCATATGATGGTCAATCCAAGTCATTCATATGGAGGGAAATATCCTATTACAACTATCCACGAGCTTTTCTCACTCGATGGACACCAAAATCAACAGCTAAATGACTGATTTGTTAATTGGGTCACTTTTACAATAATCTAAGGACTGAAATTCAACATGTAAGGTTAATTTTTGATAAATAGGTATGGTGTAAAATTTCACATGAAACGAATCACAAGAACTGTGTATAAAATTCAATGGTATATGTTAATGACATTAAGTATTTACAATTTTGTCATCTTTTATTTCTCCAACTTCTACCGTCCGTAATGTTGGATTACACTATCCAAATACATTGAAATTTAACGGACATTCTTTATTTTTCGTTCTCTTTCTATCACTCCATTTTGAGCCTTAATCGCTAACATATGACCAAGATACTTTTTTAATGGGCTATACCGCTCCGAGGTCTAAATCAATGGCTTTCATATATAGAATAAAGAAGTCAACTGGTAGTTGTGGCATATGCCTTACGATCTTTGAACTGAGCAGTTCATTCTGATATTTAGAGGGTCCATTTAACGGATCCAAATATGATGGACAGTCAGATGATATGTTAAAAATATAAAACTTGATGGTTAGTACTTTAATCATGTATGTAGGTAATTGTGTGGTCGGTTTTGTAAATGGATGAATACAAGTAGGTTTTTAGAGTGATCAAGAGGTAGAACATGTGTACTATTAGATTTAAGTGACTTATTCACATGTGTAAGTTCCTCAAATTGTAGTCCTGATGGTTGGTTAAGCATATTCATAGGTGGTGAACAAGATGAACGGATCAGCATCTCGATTTTATATGTGTACGAGCGGATGTAGAGATCAAGTAGTTAATTTACCATGATCGAGTGGTCCAAACTCAAAGTGGACGATCAGATATCTTTACCTAGTGGTGAATAGTTGATTGAACAGTTAGTTATGCTGAACAAGTGAAAATACTTGAATATATGATGATCTTATCCTAAAAACCAATGGTCATATGACTTGATCTATGGATAAAGATTATTTCCAATGGTCAAATTCGGGTTGAAGAATAGATGTAAGGTTAGGATAGGCTAAATTATTGACATACATATGTATATACTAAATTAAATTTCATGATAACACTCGAGAACTTTCAATACTCGGATATTGAAAAGTTCGGGGTGTTACACACTCTACCACATCAAACATCTTGATGTGCACCGATCTGACACCAATAACCTTACAGACAATGTTATTGCCTCCACCATCACACTCATTGTAACTGGTGAACCAATTTCACTGAAAATTCATGTGGTATGAGGCCCCCGCATCCAAAATCCACTCGTCGTTAAGATACTTGGATTTGAATGTGATCAGACCATTAACTTACTCACTGGATTTCGTTGAGTTTGCCTCTTTCAACATATTATCTAATTTTCTCTTCCTTCTAAACTTTAGGATTTCGACAATCCTTCTTTATATGTCATATCATCTCACAGTTCTAGCACTTGATCTTACCTTTACCCTTCGATTTGGATCTCGATCACGAGTTACCCTTTTTTCGATTAGAATTCATTTCCCTAACGACTAACGCATCCGTAAAAGAACCTTCGCTGTTGTCCTTCTTTCTCAACTGCTTCGCATGAAGAATTGAGATGACAGTTTCGACTTCTATGGTCTCTCTACGGAGGCACATAGTGTCTACGAGATTCTCGTAAGATGGTAGAAGAGAGTTCAATAGGAATATGGCTCGATCTTCCTCTTCGATCTTTACCTCTACATTCGTCAATTTATTAAGCAATTCACTGAATGTCTAATGTGTTCATTGATATCAGACCCTTCTGTTATCTTAAGATTGTATAATTGTTTCTTAAAATACAAATGATTTTTCAAGAATTTCTTTATGTACAAACTATCAAATTTCATCCTTACCCATATGACAATCTTTTGATCCAGGATATTATAGAGAACATTGTCCGCTGACACAATTGGATTGAGGTAGTAGCCCTCTCATCAAGTTCATCCCAATTTTTATCGCTCGTAGATGCATAACGCTTTGCCTTGCCAAGGAGAGCGTGTTGTAATCCTTGTTGAACTATAAGGTCTCTCATTTTCATCTTCCATAGTTCAAAGTTATTTCTATCGATGAACTTCTCTGTTTCATACTTCACATTTGATCCATTCAATGACATAATTCATATTTAAACTCGAAACCCAACGTTATCTGTGATACCACTTGTTAAGGAATCGCAGAAACCAACCTGAATTCGAATCAAACAAGAGAAAATCAAACACAGAGAACACACAAATTACCGTGGGAAAAAACCATGGCATAAAGTGATAGCGAATCAACCATGAAAACAAATTTATAAAAGATCAATGGACTTACTGATCCGAGAAACCTCAAAATCCATTTACAAAACCCTAGCTTTGCTCTAAAATATCTTAAGAATGTCTAAACAAACCCTAATCTCGATGACACCTGCTTATATGGTGTTACAACCGAATTAGAAAACAAAATATGCACTGCTACAAAATTGTGCAATTCTATCGATAAGTCCTTTAATAGGATCGACAGCCATCGAGGCATGTCAATGGGATTGAAGTAACCTTTCATAGAATTGAAGAATGCTCCAAAAACTGTCCGGTGAGCATAGGGAAAAAATTGAGATTTTCTCGATATGATTGAGTGGTATATCGATGAGATCAAGTGATATGTCGATGGCATCAACAGGCCCATGTTTCAGTCAGATTATAAACATCTTACAACATGACTTTATATATAAGTGTTCCTTTTTCCTATGATTATATTTTGAGCATTATTATTATAATTGCATTCTTTTTGTCCATGTGCAACTATTAATTAGGATTTTAGGTCATTTTTATCCTTAATCACAATGTATTAAGGTAATTTCATTATGTAGTGTAAACCTGATATATTTCTAATATTGTCTACTCTATGATGCAAGTGTTCTCACATATTGGGACCTTTGCCTATAGGTGTTTTGATTTGATTTAATAGAAGCATAATGCAAGAAGTTAATCATGTAGGTGACTCTTGGGCCCTTAAGTACCCACGTTTACATATTTTTGTCCTTCACATGCACTCACACACCCCACACAGGCCTGTGCAATCACACCACAATGTGTGCTTAGACCCATGACCTCATGTTGAAACTCTTGTGAATCTACCACCGAGCCATGGGATCACAGGCAACTACCCACCTCTAGGGGTGCACATTGAACGGATAGAACCATGGAATCGGACAGGAACTGACCAAACAGTCCGGTTTGATCCGGTTCTAGAGTGTACCGGTTCCAGTTCCGGTTCTAAAAATCAAAAAACCGATTACATTGGTTCGGTTCTCGGTTTGGGGGTATGTAAAACCGAACTGAACCGTGAACCGATCCGTAGAACCGAACTTGGAACCGAACCAAGAACCCTTTAATTGTTTCCATATTTGACTCATGATTTATGGTTTACAATGCACCATTTGATTATTTCCATAAATGTATTTTTGCATACCTTATACAATATCTAAATCATTCATCAAATGGATCACAACACGAATGAACATGAGCTAAATTATAAAATAAAAGATACAATTGGGCTAGATCATAAAAGGCCCAGAACCGTGGAACCTGTTGAGGGTCAAATATTGCATATTAGACCCTATTTATTACCTGGATTTACGAGCATGATACGTTTTAACGGTCGGTTTTAATCGTGTTTGTGATGCAGGTTGTATTTGAGAGCATGGACTGCAAAAAGGTGCTTAAAGCATAGATTTAACGCTCCGACATCACCAAGGCTAGGGAAGGACTCCAGGGGACCAAGGTCGATGGATGGACACACTAGAGATCCAAGAAAACCAAGAAACTGAAGTTCAAGTGGCCTGAAAGTCAGCAAGAATATGAGATCACAGGGTTCTCACAATCCATTTGGTTCGAATCTTCATACATGGCCCTAGGACCATAAATTAACCATACACATAATTTTTCAGCCATTGGATACTTCAGGAAGTGGGCCAACGGACAGATCAGCCCATTAATCTTCAATTTAGGGCCCACCTGATATCTGGATAAGCTGCAATCTTTGTCTCAACGTGTTAGATGAAGTACCAAAGAGGATGGAGGGATCAGATTTCTCAAGAACATCATGATGGACCCCACATGGCGATGTGTGTGTACATAGCAAACCTTCACACGCACCACACCAGGCAGACCGCCCGGTCAACACGGGCGCTGACCCGACCATCTTCCGCAATTCCCAACGTCCGCAAGGTGCGGATGCTGTTGTCGCTAGTGGGCCACCATCCTGATCCGAAGGTCAGATCCGGACCGTTCATTAGAACCGCAAGGTTCGTATTCTCGGAGGCTAGGTGGAAAAACTTTAAGAAATTACGGGGATTGGTTTTTCTACCGTCAAAACGAAAGATGGACGGCAATGAGAAAACTCCTGTGGGCCATGCCTAAATCAATCCAAAACCATCCCTTCCCGGACGGTTTTTTGCCAGAAATACAATGGACGGAGTGGATTTCTCCATCACCAACAATCTTGGGCCCGTCGACCATCACAGCACAACGTCTGCGCGATCTCCATTCGCAGCAGAGCCTGTGGTAGATCTTGGTGGCCCACCATCACAGATCAGATCCCAGATCCACACCATCCATCTTGAAGCCAGCGCAAAACCGACCGGACACCGGATCTTCCACCTTCATTGTCGACGGGGAATCAAACCCGATTCGCACCAGTTGGGTTTCCTAAACAGAGACAAAAACTCTCTGCTCACACGCAGACCGTCCGTTGTTTCATCTGCGGCCCACTCTCATCATCGGACGGCTGATCCCATCCATCCAAAGTGACCAGAGGAAGGTACTGACCAAAACTTCCTACTCCCTTACAGCCATGTATACAGATAAGATCGTCAGGGCTGGGTCTTTCGCCAAACGTTGATCCACTCGGTGGCCCATCAGAATCTCAGATTTATTCCAAATTTTGGATTTTGGCATAAGTGGACCCTACTAAGACAATGGTCGATGTAGATTCACTAAAAGATCACTATAAGTGGGCCCACAAATGCCACCGACTCCAAAGCCCAACCCACATGCAGTTTTTGTTTCGGGGAGTGCGTAAACTTCCAGCCACTGTCTCCTTTGAAGCTATAAAAAGAGACAGAGAACGTGAAAAAGGGGATCGTTTTTGGGAGCCAGGGAGCTTGGACGTGGATCTGCAGAGAGAGAAAGTAACAGTTAGTTTTTACTGGTTTTCCTTATTTATTTTTTTAAAGATGTATAGCCTATCCATGCTAGGCTAAACCTCTTAGTTAGGGCTAAGGGGTGAAGCTTGTAGCGTAATGGGAGGATTTATTTTATGCTTTTTGTTTATACTGAACTAATAGATTTTTTTTATGTAATTAAGGGAATGTTTTTAGCCTTTAATGGTCTGTTGTGACTGAAATTACAATGGGTCTGTGATAGCTTTGAGCATGTTCTTTTCCTCTTTATGCTTATGATGTCAGGAAGCCCTGTTGTTCACCATCGTCTCCTGGGCATGGTCGGATGAAGGTACCCTTTCCTAACCCTCATAGCATGTTGATTGGTTGGTAATTAGTTTAATTCTGTTGTTTCCTTTGCCTCCTGGGCATGGTTTGGTGATAGAATCCATTCTAATTCATATACCTTTCATCTTTTGAACACTATATCAAATAAGTTCAGTCTAATTTCCATTATTCTAGAAGCAGGCGTAAGATCTCCCTGATCTCTACAAGTGGATCCTCTGAATCCCTAGTGTCCCTCCTCTGAATTTCTCCTAAGCTTTAGACAATAATCTCACAATTATTCACTCATATTCATCTGATTTAGATTTCATCTCATTCTAGTTCTAGTTCTAGTTATTTTCAGATAACGTACAGGTTCTAATCCCTGTGGATTCGACCTTGGTCTTACCGAGATTATTACTGCATCACAACCCTATACTTGGGGAGTAAACAGAACCGAACCGGTTTTAACGGTCCAGTTCCAGTTCCGAAAATCCTAGAACCATTAGGAACGGTTGGTTTCCGGTTTCACCCCAAAAACCGGACCGAACCGACCTGTGTGCACCCCTACCCACCTCTACGTATAGGAGAATAAAATTAAGTGATGCTACTTGACCGTACAATGAAGATGGAAACAATGTTTTAGCCTAATTTAATTATACTAGGAAAGCAACTTGATTAATTGCAAATTATGTATTTCATATAGAAGCTCTCTTTACCGCCATACTAAGTTCCTAAGACTGTAAATATGCATTTATCGGACTTATCTAATAACGAGTTTTGGATGTTTGGTTGTGCAAACTCTATTTTACTTGATAAAATTGTGTACATAGGGTTTTGCTAACATACCTACGATGTTAACAATGTTGCAAACCTTTTAAATGACACATGGGATGTCAATTATATATCTAAACCATTTAATCATACATACAACTAGGAGCAAGCCATGATGCAAAACTCACATCAATTAGATGATTCCTAACATTCTATTGATAGCATGAAAAAGTATATAGTTGAGATTAAGCAAAGATACAAAACAAAATGAGTCCAATCATTATCTTGAAACATTGTTTGATAGATCCCACTTTGTATTGCTTATAATTCCAAAGTAACACTTCTGTTTCATGATTCTAACCATGTGATCTATGTCTTATCAACAACAAATAGTTGTAACAAATTGGCCCATTTAGAGGGTTAAAAATTAAAATCATCCGAACATCTTGATTTTTATATTGTGGCTTGCTCCCTGTCGTACTAATGGATGAATCATCTTGATTGATGATTGGGAATCCCACGTGTCGTTTAAAAGGATTGGGGATGTTGTTAACATCCCCATAAAAGTGGGGATCTTAGCTATGTATGTATTTTTCATATCATATCATATTTTAAAACTGAGAAATATGTTTTGCAAATCAAAGTTTTGACTCCCAAGTGTCTCCAATTGAGGAGACAACACCATCTGGTGTGGTTATGTGGATTAAAGTAGGCATTCTAGAGCTTGGGTCGAATATATGATAACTTGGCGTATAATCTCCTACGGAAAGATAGTAAAATCTTGATTAGTCTCATGTTTCTTATTTATATTTGATTAAAGTTGATGGTTGATATGAACGTTGTATCTGCATTTTATCAATATAATGTGGTTAAGTGAGAGATGTTGGAAGTAAAAAAGATGTAATTACATTAGAATGTGAACAAATCTCCAAGAAAGTAGTAAACTGACAGGTTGAGTAGCGAGACTCGTTACTGAAGTGACGTCACCAAGTTCTATGTGGCCATCATGATGTATGTTTTGTATCCCCACCGTCCATCCATTTGGAGAGATTATTTTATGGCATGATCCAAAGGATGAGGCAGATCCAAAGCTGAAGTAGACCCACCATAGAAAACAGAGGGGAGAGTAACGCCCACTGTTGAAACTTGAAACCTTCCTAAGGTTCACCATGATGTTTATTTGAGATCCAACCAGTTCATGTGTTAACACAAACATGAAAGAAGGGAAAAAAACGGATATCAGCTTGATCGAAAACTTTTGTGCCCTTAGAAGTTTTTAATGGTGGGCTTCACTCTCCCCACTGTTTTCTGTGGTGGGGCCCACTCCAGCTTTGGATGTGACTTATTCCTTGGCTCATGCCTTAAAATGATTTCTCTGAATGGATGGACGGAGTGGAGACAAAACATACATCATAGCGGGGCCCACAGAACTTGGTGATGTCACTTCAGTAGCGAGTCTGGCTACTTAACCTGTCAGTAGCTAATCCGCGTATCCTTAAAATACACACTAGTAAAGATGGTTAGGCATGCATGTCAGTGGAGACTGGAGAGAGAGAGGTTTGCAAGCCATGGGAGAGGAGGGAGAAGTTGTAAAAGGTGGGTCTTTATGGTCAAAAGAGGGCCTAAACCTTTCTTTTGTCCTCTTGTATTACATGGTTTCGTTGTTTTGAACTACTTATTACATGTAACCTTTATTTAAAGCATTTGGGTAATTTGGGATGTATAAAGTGCTACCCCCACCACCGGGACCTAACTAGAGATAGACGTCCCGACAGGGACTCTGTGGGACCCACTGTGTTGTATTTGTTTTATCCAAACCGTCCATCCAATTTGACAGGTCATTTTAGGGTATGATTTCATAAATGAGGCAGATCAAAGGCTCAAGTGGACCACACCACAGGAAGCAGTGGTGACAATGATTTCCTACCGTTGAAACCTTTATAGGGCCCACTGTGATGTTTATTTTCCATCCAAACTGTTCATAAGGTCACATAGACCTGGATGAAGGAAAAAAAACATGAATATTAGCTTGATTCAAAACCTCCGTGGCACCCAAGAAGTTTTCAAACGCCTACGGTATAAAGTTATGTTACGGTTCTCTCTCTCCACCAGGGATGGCAATGTGCTAGGCAGCCCGGCCCTGCAAGGCTAGTTCTTGGCCAACGATTAATGGCCTGGTCCAATCATCAAGTGGGCCACCATTATAGAAGACACTTGTGAGTGTTTCCCGTACACCATACATGTAAAACTTGTTGGATAGTGTCATGTTTTAATGATCGTGATGTAAGCTGGTAACTCACCGTAAATGAAGCACACCCAAAAATATTCTTTAGCTGGGACTGTTTTGAATCGTTGATCATTTGAATTTTTTTTTCCTTAAAAAGTTGAACCCATAGGGACAGAGCCGTTGATTTGTGGACAAGGGCAAAGCCCTATAGCCTGGCACATTGGCCTCCCTCCATAAAAAGAGAAATACTTTTTCCATCCATTTCTCTTCCATTCTCCCTCGACTTGCAAACAAACAAAAAGAGAACTATAATCACTTACAACCGGTTGTAGGCTACAGTCCATTTTATTCCTTTGGAATTTTCCTTCTTTGCTCTTAAAAATATATGATATTTTCAAGGAGAACACTGCTCCTGAAAGAGTTGATCAGATTAACCTACAGCCAGCTCTAGGTGATCAGTTCTCCCTCTAAAAGTGAGCCACTTAGGTAGACTGTTCACTTGGTGGGCTCAACCCGAGACGGGTCATGGTCAAACAAAAAGGCTTCAATAATCAGACAACTTTTATTTTATTTGATTGTCGCCCGTCGTGGTTGCGCATGTAAAGTATGCCATGCAAGCCGCATATAAAGTGGGCCCCACCATGACAATAGGTTGGAACCAAGAATAAGCCCATCCATCATTAGGTGGACCGCTCTATAGAAAACAATGGACAACCACCCAATTCACATGGTGGCCCCACTTGATGATTGATTTGGTCCGATTTTAGGGGTGACCAGCCCCTGCTCGACAGGTTGCTGTGCTATGCACAACCCTTGTGGAATAAGCTAATATTACAAGGACTTGTAGAGGGACCGTCCATCTTACTCATTAACTGACGGCCCACCTGATAAGCAAAATGGACTAAGGTCTGGATCGGGGAATCCACCACTGTCCCCACTCAACAAATGGCCAGAAATATAGAAGTGTGAACATACTCAGAATCGCTACTTCAATCTCTTACCGTGAAAATCCTAGATGTTGTAAGCCGTGGAATCAGGATAAAGTTGGATTTTTTTTTTTTGGTGACGAGGCAGATTGTCTGAAACGTTTGTAGAAAAAGCTCTCTACGGCTCTGCACAGTGGAGCCAGTGTTTGTGCACAGAATCCAACCCGTCCAGAACAATCAGACCACCAAGAAAATAGGATTGCAACTAAAATAAGGGCAATCCAACCATATTAGGGGCCACCACGTGGAATAGGGAGTTTTTGTGTGGATGAACATTGTTTTCTATGGTGTGGCCCACCTAATGATTGTATAAGAGCGGATTAGGCGAGACGTGGGATCCACTGAGGTGGGTGTCCCCTGACTGTGGGGCCCACTGTGATGTATGTGACTACATCCACACCATCCATCTGTATTGAAAAGCTCATTTTAGGGCATGATCCAAAAAATGGAGCAGTTCCAAATCCCAGATGGGACATAGTACAGTGACTGACCATTAAAAGTTTCTTGTGGGCCAAAAAAGCTTTGAATCAAGATGATATTTCTATGGTCGCTTCATCCAGGCACTTGTGACCTTATCAACAAGTTGGATGGTAAATAAACATTCTGGTGGAATCCATGAAGTTTTTAATGGTGGGGATTCAATCACGACTGTTTCCTGTGGTGTGATCCGCCTAAGATTTGACTCAGCTTCATTTTTGAGATCATGCCCTAAACCGAGCTTTCAAAATGGTTGGACGGTGTGGATTTAAGACATACATCACTGTGAGCCCCACAGTCAGGGGTCCTACCCACCTTGGTGGATCCGGGGTCTCACCTAATCCGCTCCCCCCATCACCACTGGAGGACTAACTTGATGTGTTGGTTGAATGCTGTAGGCACAACACGATGGTGGGCCGCTCACGCGTGCCACACAAAAATGGGAAATGCTAACACATCCACATGGCAAAGTCTTAGTCAACTCACCTCGAGTCCAGGGACAGGCAGAAAGCTAAGTTGCATAAAATGCTTTATGCAAACTCAAGACGGGGCCCCATGAGTCTTATCACCTGAGTCAAGATAGCATAGACGCATGGCAAGCAGAGCTGCATAAAAATAGAAGCTCTAACAAATCCCAAGCTCTCAAACCATGAAAATATCAGTATGTATGCAAATAATTAATAGAACTCAATGACGTGAAACGAGTAAATTTATCAAAATTCTAGAATGCTGCAGTTACATGGATTCATGACAATGGCGCAGACCAAAAACAATGCTGCAAGAACCAATTTCATTGAATTTCACTTAAAATGATAAATTTACATACCACAAGCAGAGGATTTCAAGTTGAGTATCCATTGCTTGAATCTGATTTCTTTGGATGGTGATGATTCCATCTGATTGCAGATGTTGAAATTGACCCACCCCAGAATAACTCAATCGTTCCCCAAAAAACAATCCTCCATCCTCCCAGATGAGTCATCCCATGCACAACCCGCTCTACAATAGCGACAAACTGAGAATCATCCTCTCCGACTTTCTACTACGAAAACCTCCTCTGGCCATAATTTCTTGATCAAGATGGAACTATCCTTCTCTCCCGAACAGTCTCAAGCTTAGGCAGAAGTTCGGAGACCACCTTCTGTATGGACACTCGAGCCAGCCGGTCCCTGCTTCCGTTTATGATGGTTTTTGAAAGGAGTACGATTTCGGGTGTGTCTGGATTTTGGTCTAGCAGCTTATTCCAGAGTTGTTCGTCCTCATTCAGGTTTGAAGCCCTCAATAACTCTAATACTTTGTCCAAGTTGGCAACATTTCGACCGGCCCCACAGCCTGTGGCTGTTGCAGCGCCCACGGCATTTGCAAGTGTTAGTGTATTGACATGAGGCACGCCATGTAGAAATCCAAACACAACAGCAGCAGTAAAACTATCTCCGCACCCAACAGTGTCAACAACATCAACCTGATGAGACCGACCAACTCAAGATTCAGTACAAAGTAAGCCATCTAATGTTTCCGTCTGTGTAAACAGGGACTGTTGTTTAATGCATGAGGCATAGGTAAATGTGGAAAACCTAATTAAATCTTCAAGAAGGAATAAAAAGAGGGAGATCAAACCTAATCCGGCGTTCGCAACTGAACAGCAGATCATGATGCACTGTTCATCATGTTGGTGATAGGTCCCACCAAGATGGACCACAGTAAACAAGTTGCATCTACTGGATGATCCCGCCTATGAAAACAGTGGGCTTTTTAGTTTTTCCTTGAATGTCTTTTCTTTTTTCTACAATCCATTGGCAGTTCAATGATCGGATGGTTAAAATTGTTTGACCATTGAGACTTTCCAAGCATGGCCAATCGAATGTGGGATCCACATGATCAAGGATCATGGACCATTGAGCCATTTGTCCAATTTTTACAGGAGCTCACAAAAGGAATCAGTTCAAATTCTCAGAAAGCCATGCGTCAAGTAGGGTCCTTCTCTTCTGCCTGTCTCGGCCTGTCTGTGTTTGGGTAAACTGGCTTCTCATCTTTGAGATAACATCGTGGATGGAAAGAAGAAAAAGCTTAGCGACTAGAAGAGCAAAATGCACTCTCTTGGAGGTAGGGTCTCTCTTCAACCCCCCTTTCTATTTCGTCTTTTACTTCAGGAGGGATGTTCAGTACCGATTCTTATAGTACTGTTCGGGGAAGTGACTTAGACAAATCTTGTTTGTCAATAACCTCGGAAGTGTCCTAAGGCAGTCACTGAGCAGATTGATAAGTTGAGGAGAGATTTTCTTTGGCAGGGAGGTGTTTCTAAAGGAAAATTGCATTCCATAACTGGAAAGAGGTTTGCCTGCCCTATGATCAAGAGGGAGTTGGGAACGGGATTAGGTGCTTGGAGGTTGTCAATTCGACCCTGCTAGGAAAGTGGGTCTGGCATTTTGGGGTAGAGGTTTCTCGCTTATGGAGGAAAGTTGTTGCCGCTAAATACAACTCTTCCCCACAGGCTGATGGATCAGAGAAGCCTTCCAGTACCTTGCCTCCTTTCTTTGGAAGGTTGTGGCGCAGGTGGCCCCCAAGGTGTTTGAAGGTTACAGCTTTGTTGTGGGGGAAGGAACTAGGGTGAGATTTTGGTACGAAACTTGGTGCAGGGACTCATTGCTGAGATCATCTTTCCTGGCGTTGGCCAACCTCTGTCCTGTGGCAAATATTTTTGTTGCCAGTTGTTTCTCCTCTATGTACTCTGAGGGTGTTCTTGCCGGAGATATTTAAATGGCAATGAATTCAAAGACTTGCTATGGCTCCTCTCTCGTTTGTAGGGGATCTCGATTTCTCTAGGTGTTGATGATTCTCCAGTGTGGCGCTTTGGAAGTTCTGGAAGATTTTTGGCTCATTCACTATACTTGCATCTTTCTCAGCCCGAGCAAGGGACAGATCGCCATCACACTACATTTGTCCGGACATATGGGACTCCTAAAATCTCAGCTTTTGCATGGCTAGCCCGGAGAAATAGGATCCTCAAAACCAACAATCTCCGAAAAAGATTGATGGTGCTCCCCATTGTCTCCCTTGCATGAGCGACGAGGAGCCCAGCAACCATCTCGTCATTCATTGCTCATTTTCCAGAGTGGTGTGGTAAGGTATATTCCGAGTTTCGAGTGTCTCCTAGGCAATGCTAAGTTTGATTGATTGTCTTTTTAGTCCGTGGCACACTAGTGGAGGCAGTTGTTTAGGTCAGTCCAGGTAGAGATTGGCCTTGCTTGTCGTCCTTTGGGCGATCTAGTTGGAAAGAAACAATAGTTGCTTCCAAAATCAGAGGTTCTGGGAGGGAGGGAGGGTTCTCAATCGGGTTGTATTGTAAATTACAGATTGGACAGTCTGAGTTCTGTTCTCTGAGGTTGCTCCATTGGGTTTTGAGGGTAGTTATGTTTTTCCATTGTTTCTGTTTTGCTTGTTTTCTCTTTGTTTGTAGTTTTGTTTTCTGTTCTTTGTTTCTGGTTCTTCTGTTGGCCTTTGGCCCTAATTAAAGTGATTCATCTTTCCAAAAAAAAAAAAAAAAGAAAGGTAAAAATGTGGGCATGCTCTCTAATTACTCTATTAGACTTTCTGCCACTGTTGAAAGAGAATAGATCAAAGATTGCTGGAAGACATACCTTAAATGCGGGTGCACAGCAGATGCGCGACGTTGTTATTAGAATTGAACCCTTTGATCCCATTTTAATTATGACCCATTTAGTGCGTAGCCCTTTGGTGATCAACTCCTCTCCTGCTGTAATTGGGTTTGCTATGCCAGTCAATGACTCAGCCTGGCACATCATTTACATCAGCAGATTGGACTGCAAAGTAACCAAATGTAATAAAATGCAAGAACAACATGGAAAGTAACCAAATGTAATAAAATGCAAGAACACTAATATCAACTCAAGGTAATTGAGATTGGGAACCAATATTCATTCAACAACAACAACAACAAAATGGATACTTTTCCACTTTAAATTTGCTATGCGCATCTTTGAAGCTAATTGACTGCACTTCCGTACAAATATATATGTCCAGAGGGGTTTCAAATTCTGGGGTTTTCTCGGGATATTTTCACAAAATGTCAAAGAAAATATTATAATAATTAAATAAGTGTTTCCACAATCTAAGAGACACTAAAAAGACTGAACTTCTATTCCACAAAAAAGGCAGAGAAATGCAAATCACAGGGCAATGAAAGGTGGAAAAGGTAATTCAAGGCACAGATTATGACATTGGGGCCATTTGTCTCATGGCACACACAGTGAGCAGCCTTGACACTCTACCATGAATTCCAACATGGTGTCAAAGGGGTATGTGGGCTAGACATGGATCTCATCATCTCTTCCTTCTCCCTTTCTCCTTCTCTTCTTCTTTCCTCCCTTTCTCTCTGTTCTACACCGCCGCCACCAGCAACCTCACCAGAGCCAGCCGGCAACATTGCCAAGACCAGCAGCCACCACTGGCATCCCAGCTGAGACAACCAGCAGCCATTGGCATCCCAGCTGAGAGAACTCTTTTTCTGCCAACTAGCCAGCCAAAAGCTGTGATCTTAGGAGGGACATCATGATGCCACATAATTTGGTGGGCTCTGAAATCGCTTGCCAGTCACAATCATGCAATAAGGAATAGAGGGATTTGACTGAGAACAATCCCAACTTATCCTCTTTCCACATCAACTTATCCGATTCTGCCGAGCTCAGATAGCAAAGATATATGCGTTACATAAGAGCCACAAATTCCTCTACTTTCTCATCCCAAAGTAATTGCCTGCATGGGGGTTCCCAAACAACATCCCCACCAATACAAGAAAAGCAATCAGCTACCACCACATAAGGATACAGGGCCAACCGGAACATCCTAGGGAAATCGACTTTCAAAGTAGAACTCCCCACCCACACATCTTTCCAAAAATCAGATCTTTTTGCCATTCTCCAAGGTAGTGTTCGAAATATCGGTATCGCGTTATGTATCACACCTTTGGGATACAGATACGTATCGGTTATCACATGGGATATATCGGTTGTATCGTGTAATGTATCACTGTTGTTGGAAACATGGGGAAATTGGTCAATTTTTTCAATGAAACTTCAGTGATTGTTAAAAAACACATCAACACACACTTGTAAATCAAAACATTACAAAAAAATAAGTGCACATAATAGGTTTTCTTTATTTGAGGTCCTAATCTATGCATTGTCTAACTGAATTGATGCAAGTATATTCAAAGTTCATTCATATAATTTATAAATATAAGAAGACGTGTGAAAACACAACCAAAGAGATTCCTTTCCATAAAGCCAATGCTCTATAGACCGAGGAATCACTAGTCCACCATCCCCCTTCTGAGCACCCATATTAACATTTTACTTCTTTCCATAGTGCCTCATCTTCCACCTAAATCTCCAAAGCAATTTCCCAAACAGCACCATATTCATCGATTTGAGGTCCTTTATACCTGCTCCACCTTCGTAGGGCTTACGCGATTATTTTCCAATCCAACAACTGAAATTTCTTTTTATCCTCCACACCTTGCCATAGAAAGTTGCACTTAAGACTCTCAAGCCTTTTTAGCACCGACACCGAGCATTTAAAAAGCGACATAAAATTGCGCGGAAGGTTTGATAAGGCCACCTTGATAAGACTGATGTAACCACCCAATTGGAGATGCCAGCTTTTCCACCTAGCCAACTTCTTCAAAATCTCCCCACCACCTTGTCCCAAAGGTGAGTAACCGGCTTGCCCGCACAAAAAGGAAGACCTCAGAAGAGCCCTAGCCGCACAACCAATATATCAACCAACTATTTCACTTTATCGTCCTCCATCCACACCCCCCAAATATTTTGCTTTTGAATATGTTGACTTTGAGCCCCAAAACCACCTCAAAGCAATGGATAATCACATTTAACTTGCCCACCTTAATCAAGTTATGCATCGAAAAATAGAAGAGTGTTGTCCGCAAACTATAGATGAGAGATGGGAGAACTATACCTTTCATCTTGAACCCACTTATCAAACCTTCCTCTTGGCCCTTCGCTAACATCCTCCCCAATGCCTCGGCCACTATCAAGAAAACAAAGGGTGATAATGGATCTACTTAATGAAGGTCCTTGGAACTTCTAAAGAACACTTTTCGACAATTGTTCAACAAGACCAGGAACCATGCTGAACTAACACACTCCTGAATCCATCTTCACCACTTTTCCCCCCACCCCATACGAAGCATCATATAATCGAGAAAGCCCCAATCGACACAATCATAAGCCTTTTGAATATCTAGCTTGCACACTACTCATTTGACTCCCCCTGTATTTCTTGAGTCGAGGCATTGGTGAGCTATTAAAGCACAATCCAAAATTTGTCGGCCCAAAACAAAGGCGCTTTAATTATCTAAGATGACACTCCTAATAACACTTCAAATCTGCAAAGCAAGCACCTTGGATAGAATTTTATAAGACCCACCAATAAGGCTAATTGGACCAAAATCCCTTAACGACTCCACAACAAAAATCTTAGGGATGATAGCAATGAAAGATGCACCAAAATCACTCGAGAGCCGACCCTTTTCAAAAAGTTCAGCCATGAAATTCATCACATCAGCTTTAACCACCTCCCAAAAGATTTGATAAACAGCCATTAGGAAGTTGTCCGGACCCGAGGCTTTATCCCTCCCCAACGAATCCAAAGCCTTTTCACCTCTCTCCGAGAAAGGGGACTTGATCGAATTAGCCTCTTCATCCAAGAGGCGCTTGAATGATAAGTCACCCAAGTCTTGGTCTTCTCCAATCCTCTCCTGATAACATTTCCTTATAGAAGAGAGAAACTTCTCCAGCTAGCTTCTTATATATATATATATATGCACACACGCACACACACCACCACACACTCACGCCATGGTGGGATTTCACCACCTATGGGTACTCGAACCCTCAACCAGGTCTTGAAACTCCCAAGAGTCTACCACAGGAGTAAGAGTAAGGACCTCTTCAGCTAGCTTACCTTTGTCTTTAATGCAGTTCCCGTTGATCACTGAGCTGCTAATTTTGTTAAATCTGGCTCACGTACTAGCAATGCAATTAAAGAACTCTGTATTTTTGTCGCCCTCCTTAATCCATTTACTCTCCAATCGTTGCCATCACTTTATTTCATCTTCCTTAACCCTTGCTACATAATCCTAAATTGGAATGATTCATTAATTCTTCAGTCGATAGGCCATTTTTCTCAGCCATTGCATTAAAGGCCTGCATCTCAAGCAAAATTCTTGTAGTTTCCTCCTCTTTTACCCAGTTCCTCCTGTTTCTAAGTCTTAATTTTATCTTTCAACAATTCAACTTACAACCAAGCTTGAAACCCGCAAAGCCATCCAATGAGAAGAGTTCCAGCAACCTTTAATCTTTTGCGAAAAGCCTTCTACTTCAAGCCAACTGAGTTCGAATATGAATGGTTTCAAACCCCAACTAAAATCATCCACAGCCAACATCACTGGACAGTGATCAGAAATTGGCTTGGGAAGGGCACGATGGTGAACCAAGGGGGAATTTTCAATCCATTTATGAGAGAAGAAAACGATCCAATGTGGAGATGATTGGATTTGATTGCCCACTAGACCACGTATGCTTACCTCCCATCAATGGAAGGTCTGAAAGCTTGTGAAGCTCCACCCAATCAGAGAATGCTCGCATACTCCCATTTTGATTCTTCTCCCATTCGATCTTTCAGATGAGAACAGAGTGATGTTGAAATCCACCTCAATACACAACAGGCCATTGAGTCTGATGTGGCATGCTAAAAGCTCCTCCTAGAATTCTTCCCTTTTGTCATCCTAGTTGGGACCGTAGATAGAGGTAACAACTAAGAAAATCCGAAAGAAACATCCTTGAGAACTACCAACACAGAACTACCCACCCCACCAATCTTCCTTTTCGACCAAAGGGAAGAATCCCACACTACTACCACTCCCCCAAATCTGTTGAAAGTATCGATGGCTACCCAGTCCACATTTTTCATATCCCAACGAGTACCCAAAAGCTCCCTATTAAAAAATTTCACCTTAGTTTCCCAAAAGCTAGGCTTTATAAATAGACATCCTTTATTTGCCATCTTTTCTGCTTGCTCCCCACCTCCACCGCATTCCAAGATGTGATCCTCATTTGGTAACAAACTTACCCCTTCTTCCCTTTCTAGCTCCCCCTTTTGAGCCCCCTGATGCTAAATTAAAGTCTGATGAGAGAGGCTAACCAGCTCCTTGATACTTTTGGATGGCCCGATAGTCTTCTTGGAAGAACTTGAGCTGCACCTCAATCGGCCATGTTCCTCAACAATAGAGTGTAATAGTCCACCCGATCCCCAAAAGTCATACCAATCAACCTCCAAACATGCCCAAGAGCCTCCCCAACCCGCCTTTTTTGTCTAACCACTTCTACCAAACTAGCCCAGCTCGATTCTAGCCTACCTTCCGTCGAGACTTGCTCTCCCTAATGCAATGCAACCTTAGACACCGCCATGACCTAAAGAGGGGCAACCTCAAGCACATCTCTGTCAGCACCATTAACATCACTTGGATCCTGTATGAGCAACTCTCGTGAAAAAGCTCGACCAACGCCTTGTCTGCCAATACATCAGTGTTGCTTCTGGTCAATGTTGGCAAATGGCATAAGCAATCCCGTGCAACCGAAGGAGGATATGCACTTATGTGATGACACAATTGCATATATGAAGGCAAAGACCCCCAAACAATTTTCTTTTTCTTTGAAAAAATAAAAAACCAGAAAATTCAAGGAATATATATATATATATATATATATATATATATATATATATATATATATATAATGTAAAAGTTCACAAGTGTAGGGAATTTTTTTATAGTTTTATTAAACTACTAGACTATAACAAGTCAACTAACAACTAATCAAATGAATGCATATACTAAAACATGTGAGAAGAAAAACAACATATAAATTTTATTGATGTCATTTTAAGGTAGAATGAGCGTAATAGAGTGTGAGAGAGTAAGAGAGTAAGAAAGTTAAAAGACGAGAGATTGAGAGATGAAACTATTAGAGTGAGAGAGAGAGAGAGTTGTGAAAATAAGGGTGGGAGTGCCTATCTATAGGCAAAAGGTGAGAGAAAATGATCTTCAAAAGCATTAGATGTGAGAGAATAATCAAACGACCCGAGAGCCCAAATCATCCTTCAAAAGCATCCCTGGAAATAAGGAGTCTCAATTAAATGAATATAAATGATCTTCACACGTGTGCCATAATTTGTGCCTTCATACAAGCCTACTCCAAAGAAATCTGCTGCTTAGATTGAAGGTGCCTACACTTGGCAAATCCTTCCCAGATCAGCCTGCATCATCTTCACATGTGTCGATAATTCACACATGCTAATCTCTGAACCAAAATCTACAAATACGGGTGTTGATTCTAGGCAGGGTCAAGAGTGCATGTTACGAGATCAACAGTCTTGATGACCCCCGTATGAGTAGAGGTGTACACGAGTCAAACCAAGTCGAGCTTGGCACAGCTCAACTCGGCTTGGCCACTTGCTGACCCCAGCTCGAACTCGGCCCGACTCAGTCCTCAAGCCTGACTGGCCAACTCAGCTCGGGCCAGTTCGAGCCAAGTTCGTCTGTGTAGCATTTTCACAAACACATGATCTGCACCTTCAAAACCTCACTATATGTAAAACAACAGCAATAGTTTTACAAATATTTTATCAAATACCTTGTAAACAACATAAAAAATCAAGAAAAAAAAAGGGTATTTTTTCATATATGTACCTACCTTGCAAACACCCACACTTCATTGAGTCATTTCATCAAACACTTGTTGAGCAACAACAATATCAAAGTAACCGAGTCACCGAACCAGGTTCGATTCGAGTTGGGTTCGATCCCAGTTGAGTCGAGCTCAGGCAAGCTCAAACTCGGTTCGAAATTTTTTCGAGCTCAAAAAGTCAGCTCGACTCGACTTGAACTTAGTTTCGAACCAAGTTGAATCGAGCTTTTTCGAGTCCAATCGAGCGAGCTAACCGAGCTAACTCTGCTCGTGTACAGCCCTATGTATGAGTAAGTGAAGAAGACGTCCCTGATTCCGAGCTAAACCTTGATGTTGAGCCTAACTCCAACTAGCCATCATTACTCCTATGCAATAGGAGCTAGTCCAAAGATACCAAGCCATCCTGTTCTAGCCCGAACCTCTCACCCGAGCATAATTTAAAAACCCGAGCCTGTTCGAAAGTGGCTTCTCCTTCAAGAGACCCTCCGTGTGTAGACTCCTCCAACAATTTAGGGTCTACCTCTATCCTTTTTGCAGGAGTGTCACGGAGTGAATGATCACCCCGCCTCTCCACCATCCACGTAGCCTATCCTACGCCATAGACCATGGATGATTTCCATGCATCCCTCTCCCCTTCTCATGCTCCTCCGGAATAAGGAGCAGGTGCTCCGTCTTCTCACCTGTCTGAGATTTCCGCCATAATCGGGTATCAAAGCTTGGTGTTGTTCAAGGTGACACTCCTATCACTCCTCCCAACCCCATCTCCAATCATTATAGTGCGGATGTCCACTGATTCCACTCCCACCGCAAGGCACACCTTTTCCGAAGGCAACTTCTTCCGATTTCTTCTTACACGAACCTGGCCCCATTGGATTTCTGCACCAGTGATGGTAGCCAGATCAATTGCTAGGACCTCGCCAATGCATTCAGCGATAAATCTGAAAGTTTCTTCTTTTTTTTTTTGAAGAGTCACGAAGATTATATTATAAAAGGAAAAGATACAAAAGGAGAAAGTGGGACCGCTGAGGGGGCGGACCACTTAAGCTACCAAGAAAAGAAAATTACAACCCTTTAGGGAATCTACATTAGCAGCCCATTCAAAAATAGACTGCTTTGCTCTACTCGCTACGGACTCAACTGATTTAGACTCATCTCTAAAACATCTACCATTCCTTTCTTCCCAAAGAGCCCACAAGGAGGGCTATTCTCTAGATTGGGGTCCGATGTTTGCCAAGTCTGACAACATGCCATGCCTTCAATAGCCAACCTGATGCGTCTGGAGAGCACCAAGAAATTCTGAAGGGACTAGAGAAATGAGGCCAAATCTAATTGATATACAGGCAATGCATAAACAAGTGGTCAACCGTTTCTTCATCAGCCATGCAACAAAGACAAACGTTAGGAAGGATCATCCCCCTTTTTCTCAGATTATCGACCGTAAGCACCTTTTTCTTCTCAACCAGCCACCTGAAGAAAGCTATCTTATGAGGAACCATGTACTGCCAAATGTGATTTGTTGTTGTTTGATCTTCACGAAGGGGGTTACTATCTAGAGATCTGTACAATGACCTAACAGAAAATAGACCCAATTTATCTTGTCTTCAGACAATAGATCAGACTTGATTCTTGAAATTCCATTGAGGAGGGACGTGTACTCTACAATCTCCCAATCATGAAGGTTTCTTCTGCATTCCAGATTCCAATCCATATTCCCGCCAAATCTGAAAGTTTCTTCAAACCATAGATCCAAGGGAACCCCCCCAAATTTGGACCTGCAAACCTCTATCGTGAACGGTGGCCAATCTAACCATCTTCCCAAATATAGCATCAAGCTATCAGCATCCTCAACATGAAAAAGCTCTATCAAAATCCTCCGAATTGAGTGAAAACCGTAGTTGGCCTTCAGCAAGGTGCCAACTCCATTCACCCCCAATCCTTCTAACCATCTTTTGACCTCTTCGTTGGAGGTGCCTTTACGGACCATCACCACCATACTCCACTTCAATGCCTCCCTAGCATTCTCTAAAACTTTCAAAGGAAAGCAAACAATCGGAAGCTCGCTAGACCCTTCCCTCCAAATCCACTTCTTTGCTTCATGCCCCAGGAGCCACCCTTCAAGCTACCCTTCTCTTGTTCCATCCCTAGCTTAGCTTCTCCCTCTGCTACAACATCTCGATAGGAGAGTTCCTTGGGATGAAATAGAAGGGGGGAATCATAAGGAGGTTCTAGTTGGGGAAAGGGGAAGGGGAAGGGGAACCCCTCCTACTAAGCTCACCCCCTCCCTCTGTTACCTTCTCCTTGATTGCTCCCCCTACTCCCTGCTTCACTAACCCCACCCCCTGGTTCCCCTTCCCCTTTCCCCAACTGGAACCTCCTTATGATTCCCCCCTTATATTTCATCCCAAGGAACTCAGCCTTCACGGACCTCTTCTCATGATTTACCCTCTAAGGGCCAAATATGGCCCTCCGAACCGACAAACCTACCCCATCGAATATCCTTTGTTGAACTCCTCCACCGCCTTAACTAGCTCTTCATCAAACTCCAATCAGATGAATGCAAACGCACGAATGCCACCCGAATCTTTCTAGCTAGGCACTGCCACTTGTCTAACACTCCCCACCTGGCCAAAAACCCTTCTAAAATTCATCTTGCAAACCCTTTGAAAAGAGCTCCACAAAGAGCATGGGGAGCTCCGACAAATGGTCGGGTTGGATTCCTTTTCCTCTACCCATATGCTTCCCCTTTAAAATTTGAATCCATTCCCCTTCCTCTTCTCCCTCTCTCCCATAGAGACACATGTCTCCCAATATCAACATCCTCCTCTACAATCCCTTTGCCTTTTGCATCCCACCCTTTATCAGCCCCTTGCCAGGCCGACACAGCAGAACAACCCAAGATCGATTACTAAAGCTGCTCAACCCTCTCAATCTCACCCGATATTCTCCCAACCCTGCAACTTCATTGCCTCTATACCCCTTGTCCTCCTTGGATCCAGCCTAGATGTAGATCTTCACGGTGATCCTCTCTCTCTCTCTCTCTCTCTCTCTCTCTCTCTCTCTCTCTCTCTAACCTGGAAGCTTGTGGTCCTTGCGCAACCCTCTCGATCTTGCCCGATATTCGCCCGGCCCTGCAACTTCATTGCCTTTATACCCCTTGTCCTCCTTGGATCCAGCCTGCATGTAGATCCTCTCTCTCTCTCTCTCTCTCTCTCTCTCTCTCTCTCTCTCTCTCTCTCTCTCTAAACCTGGAAGCATGTGATCTTTGTTCTCAACCCTAGAAACATTCCTCTATTCTCACCCTAACCAGCTTATTTTTGGGAAGTTGGATTTGAAAGGAACACAACTGCAATTCTACCAGTGGTTGGGCTGTCATCCATCTGAGGCTTTGTCTAACATACTTTGTTTTTTAGTTCAGACAAGCAGGTCGATGGTTTAGGATTTTTTTTTCCTGGTTCGGGAAATTTGTGCTTTTCCTTCTTTCTTTCTTTTTTCTTTTTTATATTGTCTTTGGTTCTTTGCAACGAATGCATTCCTCTTTCTTCTTTCTCCAATCTTAGTCAAGATGGAATTGGAGAAGCGGTGGGAGAGATCTGATACGACACGACAAATAGTTTAGGATCCGAAGGAGCGAAGAACGAAAGAGGAGGGTGGACTCTGATCAAGCGTACTAGATCACAAAGAGGAATTCATCGCTCCAGTAAAGAAATCCTTATGATTGTTGATTGTCCCAGTATAGTTTGCAAACAATCCAAATTTGTTGGTCATCATCATCATCATCCTCATCTAAGCCTTATCCCAATTTATTGGGATCATCTACATGAATCGTGTTCTGCCATTCTACTCTATCAAGGGCCAGACCTTCAAATAGACCATAGGTCATCAAGTGTTTTATTATTACATCATTCATGTCCTTTTGGACCTTCCCCTTGCCCTTTAGAGCCTTCAACTTGTACCTACTCACTTCTATCTAGTGGAGTTCATGACCTCCGTTGCACACGGCCAAACCATCATCTTGTTACATATTGGTCCTACCAAGTTCCCTTGAATGCAGACATTTCTAGTTCTATCCTTCCTCATCTTGCCACTCATCCATCTCAACATCCTCATTTTAGCTACACATCCTATGAACATGTTGTTCCTTAACTGCCCAACATTTTATCCCATAAAACATGGTTGGTTGATAAGCAGTTAAATGTGAACACCCATAGGATGTTGAGTAGAATGTTGGGCAATTATGCGGATATTGAGATGGATGAGTAGCAAGACGAGAAAGATAGAACTAGAAATGAATGCATTTGAGGGAACTTAGGAGTAGCACCAATACATAATAAAATGTGGGAAGGCTCTAAAAGCACAAGGGGAAGGCCCAAAAGGACATGGATGGAGGTAGTAAGAAAAGACTTGATGATCTATGGTCCAACCAATGTTTTCAATATCAGTACCGACAAGATGTATTGCACCCCTGGGATATGGAAACATATCGGTTATTGCATGGAAAATAATGGATGGTTCGCGTAATGTTCGCTTTTTTGGGAAACATTGGAGAACATTGGGAAATTGGTTGAATTTTTCAATGAAACTTTGGGGGATGTTACAAAAGACATCATTGCACACTTAGAAATCAAAAAATCACAAAAAACAAGTGCACATAATAAGTTTCCTTTGTATAAAGTCCTAAACCATGCAGTCTGACAAAAATGATGCAACTATATTCAAAATCAATTCATATCATTTATAAATCTAAGAAATTGATTAGAATTGGAAATTTTGACCAAAAAAAAATGTAATTTTGTAATGGTTTTTTTTTTTCAAAATTTTTTATTTTTTTTCGAAAAACCAAAGTGTTGCTATTAGTATCAATGTATTGAGGATAGTATAATCGATACATGCAATAATACCGTCAATATCCAAATGTCTTCATTGCACACTTAGAAATCAAAAGATCACAAAAAACAAGTGCACATTATAAGTTTCCTTTATATAGTCTTAAACCATGCAGTCCGAAAAAAATGGGGCAACTATATTCAAAATCAATTCATATTATTTATAAATAAACAAAATTTAATTAGAAGTGGAAATTTTAACAAAAAAAAATATAATTTTTAATGTTTTTTTTTCAAAAATTCTTTTTTTTTTTTTGGGGAAAACCAGTGTTGCTATCAGTATCAATGTATCAAGGATAGTATCATCAATATATGCAATAATACCGTCGATATCCAAATGTCCCACCACTTCCTGTGGGTTTCGTACCACTAAGATGCGATATTGATAATATTAGCTGAATATCATCGATATCGCAAACATTGGCGTAGCATGCAAAAAAAGAGCAACGTACGCTATAAGCTACATAGCATGTAGCGTGTGTACCATATGCTACACAATACTTTGGTTAATAAAAATGCTATTAGTTCTTTTTTATATAAAATGGTGGTAACCCATCCTTGTCATGCAAGGCAATGATGTAGAGACATTGAGACCATCCAAATAGTGGGGGTCCTATTGTAGATGAAGAATATTTGTACATGTAATCATTTCAAACAAGTTTATAGTATCTGTACATCTGTAAATGGGCCTCCATGTGTAACATGATTATTATAAATGGATTAAAACTCGCATTTTAACAAAATTGCTTAAAACTTAAAAGGGTTTTTGAAACCTAAAACTCGACGCAAGCTCCCCTCCAGCCCCCAAATCTGAATTTTTGATTCTCTCAATCTATAAAGCTGTTAAGGAGAAGATTTTGGCCAATCAATCGACCCCGCAAGAAGGTCCATTTGTGGTATTTTCAAGCGCTTTGGAGCCTAAACGAATGAGAAAATCAAATTTCTCCCTTTTCACATCTATACTGCTACAAAGCTCAAAAGTTAGTTTTTTTATTGATTGAATCTCTTCTCAAACTTGATAGAGGTATGTTTTTTCCCCTTAATATCTCTTAATGAGTTTTTTTTTCATTTTGGATGAAGATTTATGGTTTCTTTTTGGAATTTTTCTTCTTTTTTTTTTAAAGGAGGCCAATTATTGTGCAATGGTGAAGGATAGGATTGTCCTACAACATTTTTTTGTGTGGCCCATTGTGGTGTGTATGGCATGCATGCAACCCATCATCCATTATGTGGGCCACCATGCTTCAGTGGAGGTGTTTAGATGGCAGTTGTACATTGCTTTCTATTGTGTGGGGCCCACTGTGGTGTGTGTGTGGCATGGAATCCAACTTGTCCAGTCCACCAAGTAGGCCACCACTCTATAGAGGTGGTTTTTTAGTCACTATCCTGTGTAGTGTGTATTGTCCACATGATGATGATAGTTTAAATATAAGTGGGTTGGCTTTTGATAAATGATAATTAATAACTTGTTTTGAACATGCTTTTACTTGAAATAATGAAGCATTTTTTTAGGCTTTTTTATTATTTTTTTTCTTCTTCTTCTTTTACACTTGATCTTACTATTTATCATATTTTTCCCTATTTTTAATTAAAAAATAGAAATATCATGTAGCTTACACTACACGCTAAACAGTAGCCTAGATGATGATGACGAAGAAGCCTATGCTATATGCCAATTTACATATGCTTCATGCTACTTAGCTTACACCATACGCTACGTAGCTTACATTACAAGCTATTTTTCACTTAAACAAAAATCAATTTAAGTTTTCAACAATTTGTTTCATTTTTCCATTTTCCAATAATAATTAATTTATCTCTTCAACAATCTTAGTAAAATCAATAAAATTAACAATATTAAACTAATTATGTTGCTCTTTCTTTATCCTTGTAGTTGATCTTTGCCCTATTTTTCTATTGTATATGGTGTTTGGTTGCACCAGATATCATGAAATTCCATTATTAGTCGGTCTGATTTGATGCAAAATATCTCAGAATTTCATGATCTTTGATGCAACTGAGCACAACCTTAATTAAAAATGTAGAAGTAGCATGTAGCTTACCTCACGCTTCTGAGGGTTAAACACTACACTACGCCATTCGCTATTTAAAACACTGGTTTACATTATGATCATTATGGCCAAAACACAGTCAAGCCCAACAGATAATAAATGTTATTATTATTATTGCTTGATCAAAGCCAGGCCTTACACATTATTATTATCATCACTTGAACACAGCCAGGCCTGACGAACCCAACAGACCAATGACCTTGACCAGGGCCCAGCCTGATTACTAATCAAACCAGGCCCAAACCCGACCAAGCTCAATAGACTCAAAAGGCCAGTGACCTTCACCAGGGCCCGGCCTAATTACTAATCAGGCCTGAACTTTGAGACCCAACCCAACATAACTACAAGCCAAGACCCGAGTTAATGTTACCTAGACACGTGGCATGGGTGCCAAGTGTCAAAGTGTCAGGCACGGCAAAGTCCAAAAATATAGGCATGGGGACACTTCCGTACAGAAACCAAAAAAAAAAAAAATCCTAATTAAACAAATAAAATTATAATAAAATAAAATGATGAATGCATTAAAAAGAAAAGAAATTAGAAGAGAGTATCAACATAGTTCCAAAAAAAATGATTTCTAGTAATCTAAAGAAACTAATAACCAATTAATAGAACATCAAGAATCACACAATCATCTTAAGAATAGTAGTTTGTATGAACATCACTCAGTGATAGCAGACGGGCAACTAGAATAAAGAGAATAAAGAGAAAAGAACAGAGATTCAAGGGTTTTAAGAGAAGATGTGAAGATTAGATGAGAAGAAGGATGTGGGAGATTAGAATAGGATATTAGAGTAGGGGAAGGGATAGATCTCACCAGAGTCAGCACCGGTGGTGGTCTTGGAGTCGGCACCTAGACAAGAAAGAGTTGGCACCTCTTTAGTTTTCTTCTTCAAAAGAAACATAGTTACAATGTATTTCTTTCTCCCCAAGAAAACCCTACATAAGGACTACCAGGCTGACTTGTCTAAAATACTTATTACAAAATACCCCCCTGCGGTAACCTTTTCTTACGAAAACACGCTTGCAGTAACTTCTCTTAACAGAAAGCACATGTGCACTTGCTGGCTCACGGGGGCCAACCGCGCCACCTTTATTGGCTTGCAAGAGTGGTCGGCTAACCTGGGGGGGGTAGAGAAGACTTGTGGGCCCCACCCCAGCCTTACTTCTCCCTCTATAGACTTTGAGGCCCCCACCATCTCTCCCCAGATTGGAAAAACTCGACTCCAGCAAGTTGGCAGCTTGGTATCTCTTATACAAATCCGGATCGAGGCACTGAAAATCATTAGTTGTAATCCATTTGCAACCAAAAGCTGGTCTACCCTTCCACTTGACAAGGAACTTATGACATCCACCATCCTTAGTAGAAACAAATTGATTGTTGTACACATCTTCAATCTCAAAGCTGATAGGAGGCACAGGAGGCAACCTTATGGCTTGCTCTTCTGATTTTGTCTTCATGTTGGTCATGATAAGTAGTCAAGTCTTCGACATTGAATGTCGAGCTGATGTGCAAATGTTCTAGCAACTCCAAAACATAAGCATTAACATTGATTTTCTTCAATACTTTGAAAGGACCTGCACTCCTAGAGTGAAGCTTTTGATACTTCCCCTTAGGAAATCTTTCTGGTCAGAGACACACCATCACTTGGTCACCTTCCTTGAATTCCACAAAGCACCTATTCAAGTTAGCTTGCATCTTGCATCTTCATTGCTGGTCGCTATCTTCCTTCTTACCTCATCATGGATGTCACACGTATGTCGGGCAAACATTTCAGCCTCCTCACTCGGTCGCGCATTTATGGGCAGGACAATTGGTTGTCTTTGCTTCATTCCCACCACTACCTCAAATGGTGATAGTCCAGCTAACCGAGTAACTGAACTATTATAAGCAAATTCAGCCATCATCGACAGAACTTGATCCTACCTCGAAACATGGTCACCAACTAAGCTCCTTAGTAGATTTCCCAAGCCTCGGTTAACTACCTCTGTTTGACCATCTGTTTGAGGATGATATGAAGTTGAAAACCTAAGCTTGGTGCTCATAACCTTCCACAGCATTTTCCAAAAGTAACTCATAAACTTCATGCCCTTATTGGAGACGATAGATTTCGGCACACCATATAAGTGAACTACCTCCTAGAAGAACAAGGTGGCTATCTTCAGGGCATTCGAGGTTTTAGAGCAGGGAATAAAATGAATCATCTTAGAAAAGCGGGCTACTACGACAAAGATTGAATCGTTGCCTCGTATGGTCTTCGACAAACCCAAAACAAAATCCATACTGATGTCTTGCCATGGTTCTTGGGGTATGAGCAGCGGGGTGTATAAACCTGTATTTTGTTTCCGCCCTTTGGCAAGCTAGCAAGCTCAACATTGCTGCACCCACTTCGCCACATCTCACTTCAACAAAGGCCAGTAAAATCTATCGTAGACACTTCGACAAAGGCCAGTAACATCTATCATAGACACTTCAACAAAGGCCAGTAAAATCTATCTTCTACGAGAGCAATTGTTTTGTCATGCCCAAAATGGCTGCCGAGGCCACCCAAGTGTAATTCTCGCATCACATGCTCCCTTAGAGAAGTGTCAGGTATGCATAGACAAGTTACAAAAAAGAGATACCCATCATGCACAATGAACTTTGGATGACTTGCTGCCTGGTTCAAAATTTTATGTAAATTTGCTAAAAATCACCATTACCACTGTAATCACATTTCAAATGGTCAAAGCCAATCACTTCCATAGACATCATTGTCAACAAGTGGGCTCACCTACTCAATGCATCAGCTGCCTTGTTCTCAACTTTCAACCTATGTTTCAGCACGAAGGTGAATCGTTAGAGATAATAACTCCATTTGGCATGCCCATGGCTTAACTTCTTCTAGGAATTGATATACTTGAGGGCTTCATGGTTGAAGTTAAGAACAAACTCTTTGCCAATGAGGTAATGACACCAATGCCTCAGCGCTTGCACCATTGCATAAAATTCCACATCATATGTTGAGTGCTTCTGATTGGCCTCATTCAACTTTTCGCTAAAGTAAGCCACCAGGTGCTCATCCTGACTAAGTACCCCTCCAATGCCGATGTCAGAAGCATCACAAGCAACTTTGAGGATCTTGTTGAAGTCCAGCAATTGAAGAACCGGGCTGCGGTCATCTTCGTTTTTATATCTTCAAAAGCTTTAGTGGCTACCTTGGTCCACACAAATTGCCCATTCTTCAAACACAGAGTAATCGGTGCCATAATGGTGCTGAAATTTCTGACAAATCTCATGTAGAAGGTAGCCAAGCAATGGAAACTTCACACTTTGTGCACATTAGTAGGGATAGGCCAGTCCAACATGGCTTTTACTTTATATGGGTCATCTTCTACACCATGATAAGAGACCACAAAGGCAAGAAATATCACACTCGCACTCATAAAAGTGCACTTCTTCAAGTTAATGTAGAGTTTTTCTTTTATGAGAACTCTCATAACTTGTTGAAGGTGATCAGTGTCTTCGGAGGCCTCTTAGCTAAATACAAGTATGTCATCAAAATAGACAACAACGAAGCGGCTGATAAAGGGACATAGTACCTGAGTCATTACTCACATGAAGGTTGGTCAATCCGAAAGGCATAACCAACCATTCATAGAGCCCATCCTTTATTTTGAATGTTGTCTTCCACTCATCCCCGCATCTGATCCATATCTGGTGGTAGCCACTTCTCAAGTCGATCTTCCAAAAGACCTTGGAACCAACCAACATGCCAAGCATATCATCAAGTCGTGGTATTGAAAAGTGGAACTTGATGGTTATTTTATTTATGGCACAATTGTCCGTCCACACACATTCACCAACTTCTGTCCTTCTTTGGCGTCAACAAAGTCGGGACAACGCACGGACCTCGAGACAATTCATCAACCAGTTTCTTTAACTCACCATGCTCAGTCGGATTCATCCTGTAGGCTAGAAGATTAGGAAGCACGGACCCTGGGATGAGGTTGATTGCATGTTGAATGTCCCTCATAGGTGGTAATTCATCCGGCAGTTCATCAGAAACGAAATCTGAAAATTCAGACATCAACCGTTTGACTTGCGGATTCATCACTTGCCCCTTTGTCGAGATCTTGTCATTGACCTCCCACGTCACTAGATCATACATAACACCTCCCTCTTTGCTCTCCTCCTCAAATTGCCTCATAGATCAGACATTGGCTGACTTTTATGGCTCGGTTCTCTTCTTCATAGGTTCACTTTTTTTCATAGGCGTAAGGAGAATCTTCTTGCCATTGAATCTGAAGGTAAAATGTGTTGGCCTCTCCATCACTAAACACCTTTTGAACATAAAGCCAAGGCCTTCCAAGAAGTACATGAGGGATGTTCATAGGAACTGCATCGCACCAAATGAAATCTTCATAATGGCCTATCTAGAAGTTCACCAAGCACCTCTTGGATACTTGAATGGTCATGTTATTGACCCATGCAATCTTGTAGGGTTGTGGGTGTGCCACTGGTAATTGCATCCTCCCAACCAAGTCTTGTGATACCACATTTGAACAGCTTCACCCATCAATAATAAGGTTGCATACCCTATCACCACACTGAACTTGGGTTTGGAAAAGAGCAATTTGTCGCCAATCTTCAGTCTCGTCATTCTTAGGGGCTACAAGAACTCCCAGAACAGCGGCCAATATCCCGTTTTCGGGGCCACATTCATAGGTGTCTTCTTGCAGTTCATTAGCCTCACACCTATCTTTTTCCCCTTTAGATTTGTTATCCTCTTCTTCCACACAAATAGTCGTAACTTTCCGAGGGCAACGTGATGCATAATGCCCCTTTCCACCACAACTATAGCAATCTACGTCTTTCATATCCCTGCATGAATCACTCCCTACAAGGGTCTCGCCCTGACTCTCCACCAAACAAGGCGGCCTTGAATTAGCAGTCTTGCTGGTGGCTGCATTATCAGGGACCCTTGTTGTCTGGCTGACTTCCGCACCTTGTTGATTCATCAACTCACCGGTAACTGCGTCTAATCTTCTCCCAACGGGCTGTCTAAATTGTTGCTCAATTTTCAAAGCCAATTGGAATGCATCATCTATCCCATAAAGCCCCATAGTAATCATCTCTTCAAATTTCAGCTCTCGGACCCGACTTGAAACGAGAGAGGGTATGACACTTCTATAATTTTACAACGGACCGTGAGCTCGTTGAAGCGCTCCATGTATTCTTCCACCATCATGTTTCCTTGTTGCAGTTGACCAGTTGTTCATAGAGCATATCCTCATAAGCAAGAGGAAGATACTTCTACTTTAGCTTTGACTTCATTTCTTCCCAATGAACAATAAGTGGCTGGCCAAGTCGATACACACGGTCTTCCACACTTCTCCACCAAACACGTGCATGCCCCTTAAGCTTTATTTTCACAAACCAGACTCGAGGATCATTATCCATGTCGTACCATTAGAAGTAATCCTCTAACGTTGTCGACCAATCAAGAAATTGAGTCTACTCCAACTTGCCAATGAAGTCAAGTACGTCTATTCTCACTTTCTTTGTAATATCATTGGCCACAGTTGCGTTTCGGTCGGTCCCTCCCAAAATGCCTTGGTACAGTCTCCATGAGCGCACCTTGTGGGGGAATAGACTGCTCCCGAGTAGCCCTACCGGCGGTTACGTTAGCAGGTGCCACTGGATGCTCTCGAGGAAGATCATCAACCTCACCTTCTTCCTCTGCCACATGTTGTCTGGAAGTTTCACCATCTCTCATGTCACATGTAGGGTTTGCAGGTACGCAATTTCCGCCGTTCCTTGACTCCAATCGCTCATGTAACGCCTCAAAAATCGACTCTAGTGTACATCACACGGGATCCGAGTTCCGTGATGTTAGGAAATGTACTCAAGGCATAAGGCCTTTCATATATCATATGCATTTACATTCACGAATGTATCAAATCATAAGGATAACACCAACCACATTAAAGTTCTTATTCCATTCAACCACAAAAGTGTTCAACTAACTATTTAAGTCGACTACTCACTCAGAAGGGAGCCTATTATAATCATTCTCAAATCAGTTCAAATCCATGACATGAAACATAAAATAAAGATAAACTAGATGCATCGGGCGATATAAGCCAACATCACTCGCAATAATCATCCATAAGGAGCTCATCACCTGTCACCTCCACCTATAAGTCACCTGCACTATCTATATAGTTGAAGAGGGTCAACGCCCTACTCATAGTGATAGTTTTTCCCCAAAATTAACAACAATTCAAGTAATTCATCGTAGTAAAACAATACATGGGTCCCAATACGTCTTGCATTCCATACTGCGAACGGTATCAGTTATGCATAAGCAACCTACATGAATGCATGCCTTTACACGCAAAACTTATAAACTAGCATAGTGAGTGTAGCACAACACACAAGGTGACCACCACATAATGGAATAATTCATAAACTTGGCATGCTCCGCATCCCATAACTACGAAGAGATTGACAGCATGTCTAACACCACCATGGATCATTGTTTTAAATAGCGTGTAGCGTAGTGTTTGGCTCTTAATAGTGTGTAGCATAAGCTACATAGCGTGTAGCGTAAGCTACACAATAATTAATATTTTTTAACTAAAATAATATAAAAATATGATAATTTTTATAAAATGAATAATTCCTATGACTTCATGACTGCGAATTTGGATCATCAGCCTCATAATTCCATGCAAAATCTGTCTCTTTACCTTCAGACATCTCTAAGTGTGACCTCTTTTTTTTATTATTGAAACATCACAAATTCACAATATGGACCACAATTTGGATGGTCTGAATTGATCTAAGTTCTTTATCCATGATATGGACCACAATTTAGATGGTCCAGATTGATCTAATGTAGTGTAACGTGTGATAGGGATGAGTCACCACCATTTTAAAATGGGTGTTGAACTAGCATAAGAAGAACTTAAATAATAATAATAATAATAAAATAAAAATAAAAATAAAAATAAAAAAGATTTTGGGTAGAATACATTACCTACGCTACACACTACGCTACATGTAGCGTACGTTATGTGCTCTGTAGCTTACGCTACTAGGGAGCTACACTACACCACGAGCGCTATCAAAAACACTACCAGGGATTTATGTGAACACCCCTAAGCGACACTACACATGGATTGGTAGAATTACATGACACGATTTATTCATGGAGCAACTAATTGCGACATCCAAATCCGCAGAGTGATGTACTACGACAACGATAATTACATATATCGAAGTATGACACCACTGTCACTCCAAGGAATTACGAGCCGAACAAGAGGATCTCTACCCAGAGCAGAACAAGAGGATCTCTACCCAGAGCGCATCATGTACACAATGTATAAACAAGTGACTAAGTTGTAAGGCTTTAAACACATCACACATACCAATACCGAATTAAATTAAACCACGAGGATTATGGAATCCAAAAACACACACCCAAGCCGTAAAAGAAATAAGAAGAATAGCACAAGGCTAACTCAATAAAATAGAATAAAAGATGAGTAGCATAAACTAACTCAATACATAGAGCGGAAACACGCATCACTTTCAAAAGTCGGCAAAGGGCAAGGTTTGAATCCATTATTCCTCATAAGTTCATCAAAAGTCCAGCGGTGTTTTCATGGACAAATCAATCTGAAATTTTAATAAAATAAATCCCAATAGGGTAGAAAGTCATCCAAATACATTAGGGTGCACCGAAAAACACAACAGTGGGATTTTGAGTTAAACAAGTCAACCCAATAGGTCCAAAATATCCAAAAACAGATCCGTTGTCCTAAGATTTAAAATATGAAATTTATATCAGATTATTATTATATTAAAAATAAAACCTTAAGGTTTACTAACCTAAACCTCCGGTCTGAAAGATGCGCAAACTACGCACCGTTCGGAGCCCAAATGCACGTAGTTTCACGGAGTTAAGTGCAGTTTTGTGATCCATACCACAAAATTTGACCAATGTGATTAATATCACATACTAAACATAATTCCCACATAAACCAACCATTCATAATAGATCAGCCATTTAACAGCATGGAAATCGCAATAACAATCAAGTTATATGCAATTATACAACAAAAATATGAGAAGTTGTGCAAAAATTAATCATAAATTGAAGCAAGCTTAAAGGAATCCCTCACCTTGGATTGTGAGCTCGTTAGGGCTAATCCAAGAGAGAATTCAAATATCTAAAATAAAAATTCAACTTTACATGGTTTAGATTACACGTGTACGGTGTAGATCGAAACTAGGGTTTTGATCAAGCATTCTAGAAATTAGAAAAGTAAAATTTTCTCTAAAACTCCTTTTGAAGAGATGGGGATGCCCACACACTTATCTCCTTCTCTTTCCCTTTCTCTCTCTCCAAAACGCAGTTGAGGGGATGGGCGTCCAGCCCTTCCCTGCTATTGAGGAAGGTTAGGGCAGCCCCTCTGCGTGGTTGAATGTGGGAATAAGCATGGCCCACTTGTTGTATTCGGGATCCAAAATGTTCACGAAACTAAGTTTTTCGATCCCTTTCCAAGGGGTATTTTTATGTAACCATCGGACCATCCTATGTCCACTTTCCAACCAAAGGTTATCCACCTTTTTGATGTAGATGACCCACCTAGGTTATAGTTCACTTAGATTTTTTATATATTGGCTATTTTCGACGAAGCGGTGCCAATGTACGGAATGGATTTAACACTATGCAAGAAGGGGCCTACTTTGAGTGGCCGGCCAACCCCTTAGATGGCTTCACACGCCCAAGAGCTGGTTTGTGCGTTAGCCCCCTTTACAAGTCAAGGCGGAACTCAAATTCGGTGTCGTTCGTGTGGTGTTTCCACCATCCAATGCGTTGTCTTACATAGTTTCGACAAACGGCAGCTAAGGATGTAATTTCCATGATGGATGGACACCTAGGATGTGTTTTAGACCATTCATGGGGTGTACGGTCCATCATCGATGATCGGGTCCCAAAATTTGTACAAACTCGCAGTCAAAAGATCCTGGCGATTTTGGGAATTTACATCGTGAACGGACGGTGAGAAATGGTCCAACTTGACGTCCCACTCCAAGTTACTTAGGGCTTAAGCCAACTAGTTTTAAAAGGATTAGGAAACTTCAAATTAGGTGAATTTTGAACTAAACCGAAGTGCTCTTCTAGATTCCTATGATTGGCCCACGAAGGGTGTGATCCAAGACCTTCACTAAATCAAGTACATTGCCTCGAGTCTAGGAAAAATAATTTTATGATTATCGTACGCTAAATGAAGGGTTTAGGGGCTGATTTGTTAGTTTGGATATTTATACGATGATCTAAGAGTGGAGGTTTGGTTTGTACGGTCAAATTGTGCCCAATAATTTAGGTTTAAAATTTGAGTTCCTCGGATCACCAGAAGTGGTCCGTTTAATCATTCTAGGTCTAGGTTAATGTGAATCGTTATAACTCTTGGGTCACTTTGGAAATCACCATTATACCTTTCCATTCGTAATTTCGACGTTGGGTTTAGGGTTTATCAACGTGGTGAAGAGAATAGTCGATTTACCTTCAAGACCACATTTCCCGATCGACGGCTACGATGAGTTAGTATACTAGATCTCCATGATCTAGTGGCCCATTTGAGATTTTGGTTTTATGGAATTGTTCCTTTAGCTATTCTACGCTAGTGCCACTGTTTACATCGGAATATATTATCATTGTTTGGTTAGAAAATGTGATGGATCCACAAGGGCATTTTCATAATTTATGCTCATATTCGAAAGATAGTTTTTTGTTTATTGGAATATGTGTTCTAAGCAACTTTCATAAAAGACGTTCCTCTTAATACCTAACAATGAAGGTTATATAGGCCATATTTCATACTAGCGGAAGTGAAAATATCCTATAGTGCATTTAAGTGAAAACATTCACAGAGCTCACTATCAAATATTGAACAACTCTATCAACTAAAATAAGCCAATATCTCCCATTGACCTCCAAACCTCTACTGGTATGCCACGTAGTCTGAGGATCTTTTTGTCTTTATCTGCCTCAACGCTTCTTTCACTTCAGCTATCCTAATCATACGAAAGTATTTTGGGCCTCTAACCTCATTTGAGTTTATGATTCCCTCTATCCCTAAGCATTCAGAGTGATCGCCATTTAACAAGATCTATAAATAATTTCTCCACCTCTCATTGATTTCATCTTCCTTAAACATAACCCTTTGCTTATCACTCTTAATGCATCTAACATGATCTCAGTCCTTATCCTTCCTCTATCTCATTTTTGCATGTTTGAAGACATATTTCTCACCTTCACTTGTCCCCAATCTATTGTAAGTTTAGCTTCATTTACTTCTTTCTTAGCATTCTTTTTGGCGTTACTAGAAGAAATTTCCATGCTTGTTGTGAAAAACTCATTTGTCTGGCAGGCATGCATACATGCATCCTTGAGGGATCTTCTAAAATGTGAGTGTCATTAACACAGAACCAAATACAACTACAGTTGCAACAATCTAAGATTGGCAAGAAGAAGAGCGAACCTCATCCGCAGTTAAAAGAAGAACATCACTCATCCTCAGAAAACTTTTAACTGCTTTCTGCTGTTCAGGCGTACCATGGAGAAGAGTCTTTCCTCGTGGTCCGGGATCAAAAAATATTGCAGTCCCAACATCTATGGCACATTCCAGGGCAGAGATAATTAATCCAGGCGAAAGCTCATCAAAGACGTAACCATTGCAGAAGAGAATCTTCGATTGTTTAATGGCCATATGTACTTTTGCAGATAGTTTGCACATCCAACTGAATGCAGGCTCCTTGCTAAAATCAGCACGACTAGTACACGAAAAGAATTTCAGTCAGATAAGCATGTTCTAACACTAGAAACCTATGTAAGAATCCTGATAGTTGTAAGGAGTGGATTTCATAAAAAGAAAGGGAAATGCACAACCTGCACTGGAGCTTGTTTACCTGCAAAATCCATGCCTTTGTAATGGATCTACCAAAACCCAGCATAGAAGTGTTTCATAAGATGCATTGGAAGCAGCTTCAGTATCTTCATTCATTCCAACCATACCAATGCCTTCTTCATGAAGAACATCTAGGAGAAAACGTCCATAGATTTCATCACCAACATGACCAAGGGCTACACAGTGAAGCCCCAGCCTTGCTGCCGCGATTGCCAAGTTGCAGTTACCACCAGCCTCCCAATATTTCTACAAATGACATTAACAAGTTAGCATGGAACACTTTGCAATACCAGACTGCAAGTAAATATATCATAATGATCACAGGCTTCTCAATGCTATTTGGAGTCAGCTTTTTCATGATTTCTTGTAAAAACTTTGACAATTGCCCACCCACCTGTCATCAACCCTCCACACGGGCTAGGGACATTGGCACATTTTCTACCATGTGGAGTTCCCCAACAATGTGCAGTAAAACAATATAGCTTAGATGGTTTGGGGTAAACAACGACAAAGATTAAAAACAAAAAACAAAAAAACGAATCCATTAACAACACCTACTGCTACATATTGAAATTTCAAAGAGACAAAACAGCTGCATGGATGATGTTTGATGAGCTCATCACACACTAATAGCTGCCCCTCTAATATCCAGTTTGCTAGGACACAATTAACATGGAAAGAGGAAAAAAGAGATGACTAAAAATGGTACCTGTAGGAAAAAGAGTGCACAACGCAGCAAGAAACAAGCACAACTGAAGAAATTCTAAATGTATATTGGCTTCTGATAAATGCAGTGTTAGGGTGTATGACAGTGGCTGCAACAGTATAAATTTATTTTGTCTTACTGTATGGAATAGATGGATAAACATAAAATGATAACATGACATCCTGATTAACATCATCAATGAAATTGAGTAACAATTCTGCAAATTTTAAGCACACCTATTTGAATTGTGTCAATAACTACGCACATCAAATATCTCATGCAAATATGTTTTTCTGTCCAGAAACTTTCTATGAAATGTTGGAAACAATCTCATATTCCCATGCACATCTTTTGGCATGAATTACACTCAGATCTTTACAATGCATAGAGATAGCTGGCTTGTTGATGTAGGACGGCCTAATCTAATCTTAAATGAGCATGATATTTGAAAGGGGCAGATTCATGCAAATTAAAAAAAACAAATAAATATCAGCCTGATTTATACATCATAAACACAAGAAAGAAATAGGGTCAATAAGCATTGCTTAGGGTCATCCATCACAAACACTAAGTATTGAATCTTAAAATCTGAATTTAGTTGGATCCAGCAAAAGATAGAACTTTCGTCTTGCAATGAGTCCGTCTAATGATCCAATTGGATTTTCTAATCCAGAAAACTAGAAATTTCCTGGATTAGAAATCTGGAAAATTCAGAGAAAAAAAAATGGTGGTTCTTTAAATATAGATTTGGGTGATGGGTTTTATGTGGGGATGAAAAAGAAATAAAAATCTTTTGAGATTAGGAGAAAAAGAAGAGAATGAGGTTAAAAAAAAGAATACCTTGAGAAAAGAGAGAAGGTGAAAGAAGTAGGGGATGAGAAATCATTTACCTGGGCCTCACGCCCTCTTCCAATCACTGGAAGTCGAAGACGAGATCGTCAGAAGCAAAAAGCTCTCATTTTTTTCTTTCATCAAAACATAACATCACCTGCTATGGGTTTAGGACAACCCTTATAAAATCGTAATTACATGAAATTACCAAAATACCCCTACTTAAAAAAAGTTTCAAAAAAAACGAAATTCGCATAAAATTGTGTACAGTCTCAAAACTTAATTAACTCAAATGTTCATAAACTAAATGTAAATTTAAGATGCCCGATGGGCCCCGATGATAGTGCTGTGAAGGTAGTATAATGAAGGTGGGCCGTGACGATCCAACGGTCCGATCACACCATCCTCGCGATCCGATGGTCCAAATGTCTCCTCTAAGCAACTTACATATATCATGAACACATGTGTAAGGTCTTCAACCTCTAGAGACCCGACCCGTATCCGTCATCTAACCACATTAACACAGGTAATGCACGCCTCCTACGTTGATATACTTTGAATGACTTGGTGTCCGCATCAACTCCCCTCGACTGAGAAGATCTCAACTCCGGCGAGATAAAACTTTTGTGCTTTTCTAAAAAATCTAGATCTAGTCGCTGCAATTCTGCTTCCATCAACCATGTACAGTCGGATGATGGTCTGTTCTTCCACTTCACTAAGTACCTCTGAAATCCACCGTCTCGAGTGGAAACAATTTGCTCATTCACAATTCCTTCAATTTCTTCTCTTATCTCAGGTATAGTAGGCATAGGTGGTGTAGGTTGGGAAGAAAATTCAGAAATTGTCCAATGGTTTGGAACAAAATTAGGGTCTATGGGATGGCTTGAACAAGGCATTAGATCATCTACATTGAATGTTGAACTAATCCTCATGCGAGGTGAAAGATCTATCACATACGCATTGGACCCAATCTTTTTCAGAATCTTAAATGGTCCAGCACTGCGTGCTTGTAACTTCTTAACGATACCTTGTAGGAACCGTTCTGGCCTCATCCTAACCATTACATAATTACCCTCATTAAATTCTTGAATTCTGCGATGTAAGTCAGCTGAAATTTTGTATTGTTCATTACTAGCATTTATCTGCCTCATAATCTCTGCATGCAACTCATGAATGTGATGGGAAAATGCATCGGCTGACTCTGAGGTCCTCTGAGTGACTGACATAGGTAACAAATCTATGGGTAGTCTAGGTTTAAAACCACTAACAATCTCGAATGGACTCATACCCGTAGACCTATTAATTGAACTGTTATATGCAAACTCGGCGACTGGCAAGACTAAGTCCCAAGTTTTAATGTGTTCACCCACCAAACATCATAGTAGATTTCCGAGACTTCGATTCACAACCTCAGTTTGACCATCAGTTTGAGGATGGAAGGTAGATGAGAATAATGTCTTCCAAAAAGAACTAGTAAACCGGACATCCCTGTCAGACACTATGGTCTTAGGTAAACCATGTAATCGAACCACCTCCTCAAAGAAAATCTTGGCTATGTTGGACGCATCTGAGGTTTTAAAACAAGGGAGGAAGTGGGCCATTTTTGAGAAACGGTCCACGACCACAAAAATGGAATCGTGCTTTTTAATTGTCTTAGGAAGTCCAAGCACGAAATCCATACTGACGTCTTACCACGGTACATGTGGCACTGGCAATGGCGTGTACAATCTAGTATTCTGCTTCTTCTGTTTTGCCAGTTGACATGTTCGACATTGCCCTAAAATTTTGGCTACGTCTTGCTTAAGACTTGGCCAATAAAATCAATCCTCCACTAGGGCGATGGTCTTATCTCGACCAAAATGGCCAACAATACCTCCAGCATGAAGCTCCCAAACAAGGAAATCCCGAAGGGAAGTGCGGGGAATACAAAGTCGGTCTCCTTTGAAAAGGAAACCATCTTTTAGCACGAACTCACCCGAACTATACTGGGCACCTAAGAGTGACACATATGTTCTCCCAAAATCTAGACACATGGGATACTCGCCTTTCAATTGCTCAAACCCGATAACTTCTACAATCAAGGAGTTGAAGAATGTCACTCTCCTACTAAGGGCATCGACCGGTTTGTTCTCGATCCCGGCTTTATGTTTCAGGACAAATGAATATTCCTAAAGAAACGCTGCCCACTTGGCATGCCTTGGATTAAGCTCCTTTTAAGAATTCAAATACCTCAAAGCCTCGTGATCAGAAAACAAGACAAATTCTTGCGGTAGAAGATAATGACGCCAATGACGTAGCGATTGCACTACCGCATAAAATTCTTTGTCATAGGTGGAATACTTTTGTTTTGCCTCATTCAGTTTCTCACTGAAATAGGCAACTGGATGACCCTCTTGGCTTAGTACTCCTCCTATACCTACGCCTGAAGCATCACACGCTACTTCGAAGACTTTAAAAAAATCTGGAAGACGCATGACGGGAGCCTCTATCATCTTGCCCTTAATATCTTTAAATGCCTTAGCCGCGGCCTTAGACCATATGAACTCTCCCTTTTTAATGCAATCAGTAATGGGAGTCATAATAATGTTAAACCCTCGAATGAACCGACGATAAAATGTGGCTAAGCCATGAAAGCTTCTCACTTCATGTATGTTCCGCGGTTCAGGCCAGTCAACTATGGCCTTGACTTTTTCTGGATCTGCTCGCATCCCTACAGATGACACTATGAACCCTAAGAAGACAACTCTATCAGACAAGAACGAACATTTCTTAAGGTTCGCACATAACCTCTCCGCTCTCAGGACACTACAGACCTGTCTCAAGTGATCGAGATGCAGCTCTTTAGTGGTATTATATATGAGCATGTCATCAAAATAAACCACTAAGAAGTTTCCCATAAAGGGTCTCAAAACCTGGGTCATCACACGCATAAAAGTACTGGGTGCATTAGTCAAGCCAAAGGGCATGACCAACCACTCGTACAACCCATCCTTCGTCTTGAAGGCTGTCTTCCACTCATCTCCAGGGCGTATGCGTATCTGGTGATACCCGCTCTTGAGGTCTATCTTGGAAAAAATGGTGGATCTGGCCATCATGTCTAACATATCATCAATCCTCGGTATCGGAAACCGATACTTGATCGTGATCTTATTAATGGCCCTACTGTCCACACACATCCGCCACGTACCATCTTTCTTCGGCGTTAATAGTGCTGGTACAGCACACAGACTCCTGCTCTCACGGATGAAACCTTTTTGCAGGAGCTCATTTACCTGTCTATGCAACTCTACATACTCTGCAGGATTCATCCTGTAATGAGGAAGGTTCGGTAAAGTAGACCCCGGGACGAAATCAATGGCATGCTGGATGTCCCGCATAGGTGGAAGCACATCCGGTAAATCCTCAGGGAATACATCACTATACTCCTCAAGAACCGAAGTCACCTCAGGGGGTAACTCTACATGAACCTCGGGTGTAACTTCCCTAGCCACTAGGGCGTACACCGTCGAATCATCCTCTGTCTCTTTCTCAAACTCTTTTGCATTTATGATATGTAGAGACTTCGGAATAGAATTCCTCACATCCTTCCTTGACTCACTCGTTTTCACATCCCTAACCTTGTTCGTGTGGCTCTTGGGTGGCAACGGATTAATCTTAATTTTCTTACCCTCATGCGTGAATGTACACACGTTCGAGCGACCAAAAATCGTGACATCTCTATCGTATAATCACGGCCTCCCTAGAATGATGTGACCTACATTCATAGGTAAAACATCACACCACAACATGTCTTTATATGAACCGATTTGGATGGGGACTAAACACTGCTGGGACACAGGCATAGAAGACGTGTCAACCCAAGAAACCTTGTAGGGTTGACGGTGAGGGATGGGCTTCAAACCCAAACGAGTGACGGTGCTAGCTGAGACCACATTGGTACATCTACCACTATCCACAATGGCTTTGCAATTTTTGTCACTGCTCTTGATAAACGTGTAGAAAATTGTGTTTATGCGCCAATCATCACTCTCTTTGGCCTGCGCTAAAACACATCTAATTACAGCTAGTGCTGCAGTCTCTCAGTTCTTCTTCTTCATAATCACTAGCACCTATCTCTGGGTGATATTCCTCAACTTCATAATCACCCATGTCATCCACATTTTCATTTGACTCGTCTATGACTAAGGCTTTCCCGTGAGTCTTTGCCGTGCACTGGTATGCGAAATGACCTGTACCTCCGCACTCATAACATCTCACATGACTACCACTGCCAAGATTGGCACCAAGGACACATTTTCCCTTATCATCCTTAGGCTTAGGCGGTGCACTAGCCTGCGCCCTAAGTTGACTTCCAATGTTAGGTTTGGTTCCCTGAAAACCAGATCTAACAATAGAGTCTCAGGACTCAAAGCGCCTCGTGACAGGAGACTTTAGGTAAAGCTCTAACTCCTGTACAACTTGGTAAGCCTGATCCAAGTCACTCACTACATGGGTCATAAGCTCACGCTGCAAATCCATGTGAAGACCCACCTTGAAACGTGCCAGCGTCACTAAAGGATCCTCCTGAATATCACACCGCATCATATACTCCTCAAATTTTACGATGTAATCTACAACCGACATAGATCCTTAGCGTAATGCTTGCCATTGATCTAGGAGCTTTTGACGGTAAGAGAGAGGAAGATATTTTTCCTTTAATAACTCCATCTCTACCCAATGCGCGATTGGGACACCTGCTGATCTCTCGATCCTACGCTCCGTATTTGTCCAAAACAATTTAGCTTGACCCACACGTTTCATTTTCACAAACCTCACCTGTCGGTTCTTAGACATCTCATACCATTCGAAATAATGGTCCATGTCTGCCAACCAATCAAGGAATGATTTTGGGTCAAGGCGCCCATCAAAACTAAGAGCATCTACTTTAACACTCTTTAAGACCCTCTCATCGACATCTGCGGATTTTGCGCCCCTCCACGTCCTACCCCTCGACCACGTGCTCCACGACCTCTACTACGATTTCCTACCCGTTCCTCAACTACTCCCCATACGTGAGACTGTTCATCCCCTCCAATGTCGGAGATTTCTCTTAGGGATGCTTCTATCTGATCCATACGGGTATTTGTGTTCCTAGATTGTGCCTCAATGACGGTCAAACGTTGGTTGATCATGTTCCTCATCTCAGTCAACTGTTCCATATTGAAAATCGGGTGTAGACCAAATCCTCTACCAGTTCAAGTGGGCATACACAATAAGACTCAACTTAGGTTTCCTAAAACACGACTCTAAGAGACTGTTTTGACACAAGACTATGGATATCGATGATCCTAACCTTTAGAATGATGCAAATGTGGAAAAATTCAGATCTAAACTCCTTTTTTTTTTTTAATGCAAATCTGAAAATTTCAGATCTAGACTCTATATGCGATGCATGAAACCCTAGAAAATAAAATAAAATAAAAATCTAGACTCTTGATAACTCGATCTAAGACGACCCAATGCAAGAAACTTAAGCTTTGATACCAAAATTGATGTAGGACAGCCTAATCTAACCTTAAATGAGCATGATATTTGAAAGGGGCAGATTCATGCAAATTAAAAAAAAAAAAACAAATAAATATCAGCCTGATTTATACATCATAAACACAAGAAAGAAATAGGGTCAATAAGCATTGATTAGGGCCATCCATCACAAACACGAAGTATTGAATCTTAAAATCTAAATTTAATTGGATCCGGCGAAAGATAAAACTTTCATCTTGCAATGAGTCCGTCTAATGATCCAAGTGGATTTTCTAATCCAGAAAAAATAGAAATTTCCTGGATTGGAAATCTGGAAAATTCAGAGAAAAAAAAATGGTGATTCTTTAAATATAGATTTGGGTGATGGGTTTTATGTGGGGATGAAAAGGGAATGAAAATCTTTTGAGATTAGGAGAAAAAGAAGAGAGTGAGGTTAAAAAAAAAATTACCTTGAGAAAAGAGAAAAGGAGAAAGAAGTAGGGGATGAGAAATCATTTGCCTGGGTCTCACGCCCTCTTCCAATCACTGGAAGTCGAAGACGAGATCGTCAGAAGCAAAAAGCTCTCCTTTTTTTCTTTCATCAAAACATAACATCACCTACTATGGTTTAGGGCAACCCTTATAAAATCGTAATTACATGAAATTATCAAAATACACCTACTTAAAAAAGTTTCAAAAAAACGAAATTCGCACAAACTGTCTCAAAACTTAATTAACTCAAATGTTCATAAATTAAATGTAAATTTAAGATGCCCAATGAGGCCCGATGATAGTGCTAAGAAGGTAGTGTAATGAAGGTGGGCCATGACGATCCAACGGTCCGATCACACCATCCTCGCGATCCGATGGTCCAAATGTCTCCTCTAAGCAACTTACACATATCATGAACACATGTGTAAGGTCTTCAACCTCTAGAGACCCGACCCGTATCCGTCATCTAACCACATTGACACGGGTAATGCACGCCTCCTACATTGATATACTTTGAATGGCTTGGTGTCCGCATCACTTTTGTTGTAACCTAGAAGAACTTTGAAATGCAGGAATAACTATCTTTTGGAAATAAGTTTATTATAATCGAGCATGATGGGAGAAGGGTCATTTTTTCGCTCCCGGGCCCCCGGCAATGTTTCTAGCATTTCCAATTATTCTTTGTCAAGTGTTAATTGGAATTCTTATAGCTTAAGGTATAAGCATGCTAATTTATTCGGGAAACGAAAAGGTAGCAAAATTTTGAGAAATTTTTTAGGAAAAAAAATTTTAGGAATAAATAAATAAATAAATAAAGGCTACCGGGGTATTTATGACATGTTGATCGCATAACTCCTAAGCTGTATTTTTAGACATTTTTCTAAGGTCTAACTGTAATAAGAATAAAATAGAAGCCAACCTGACCACAATGGTGGATTGTTCATGCTTCTCCATGATTTCCTACATGGCATCCTTGTTGCCATGATCAATTTGGACAATCTACTCATTGAGTAATTTGAGACAACTCAGATGAAAGATATAAGGAAGACAAACGTAAGCCATGCTTTGCTAATGTTATCTTATGTAGATGAGCTGGGTGTCAAAGACTTGCTTACTCCTTAGCTACTCCCACCCATACGGCATCATGAACGCCCCAGCGATACTCAAGTCAGCCTAACTCCCACTTGCACCATCAAGTACTAGAACCTAAGGACAGTGTGAAAATGTACGAGAACAAAAGAACACGAAAGAGAATGAGAATAGTATTGCACCATAAAGAGAAGATTACAACATTGAGAAGTTAAATCTTGAATGAGGAGCCCTCCCTCTCATATAGGCACAAGAAATCTCTAGAAGCATGGTTAGGATGGTGTCATGTGACATTCATCCAATGGTCAAGAATTATCTAGAAAGCATTTAGACATCTCTACGTAAGTCTAGCCAAAAAACCCTCCTAGAGAACTATAGAATATTCCAAGGTTCTCTATACAGCTTTACAAAACTCTAGACTATACTAGATGTCTTACGCACTATGAACGAGCCTCTAATGTACAAAATGAGCCAAAAGTGGCTAAGTCCATAGTTGAGCCTCCAAGCTTGTGACAATTCTCCCCCACCTAATGTGTAGACACCTTCATCCAGCATTCCTCGATGAACCTCCATGTGTTCTTCAAACTGCCACAATGTTGTCTCATACCAACTTGCTTGGCTCTAGGGTAGTCCCTTCATTTTCCCTAAGTATTTTTTTCCCCGAGTATTTTGTATATGTAAGGACTCCACATTCTCAAGAAAGAATTGTGGCATCAATTACTCGAGGTCATTACAATGGTGCGAAGACCCTTCTCGATGTCACCATGCCTCCTATGCCGCCACAACATTGCATAATCAGTTTAGTATATGACTGCCATGTGCACCTTGGCCTCATAATCTTCCAACTTGGAAGCCTTGGAATATTGATCCATCTGCAAGAAGAAATTCTCTAGTACCATCTGGTCTCTTGCCGTATTATAGCACTTGGGCCATGTTTGTATACAAGTATTTCAATGTTCAAGAGAAAATAAAAGAAATGGTAATGATTAGGCAATGATATTTCCATAAGCACTAATGAAACATGAAAATTATTTTTAGAGTTCTTGTTTGGATAACACGAGGAAATCTCATAATTGTGAGATAACGGCTGCCTAGTTTCTTGTGCCAATGAATCTAAATTGTGGAAAAGTGCAATAACTGCATTGTGAAATCCTCCCTTTTCTTCATTATCCACACATCTCAAACCATCACCTAAAATGGAAAACCCTCTCCATTTACATTGATTTCCATGGAATTGGTGATATCCAAACATACCCTAAAGGAATTTGTAATCATTACAATTTTATATTGTATTGTAGTGGAAATCTCCTCTCCAAACACACAAATAAGTGTATTTTTATCTATAATTTGACATTGAAGCAATGTAAACGTATCATCATTACGATTTTACCACGCTCATCCAACGATTAAAATTGTTAGTACAATTACCTGCTTTCAGGCAAATAGGTATTGTAATTTGTAATCATTACACTTTTAAAATACATTACTGAGATAATTCACAATCTAAACACACCCTTACCCATCTCCTATTACATCTGAATTTGATCGTCGAATTATGCATTTAAACAAACGTTGTAAAATCATAATGATGACGCTTTTACAGTACATTACTGATATAATTCGCAAACCAATTAGGCCCTAAGTGTGATGAAAACCCTTGTATTACACTGTGAAGAGAAGATTGTGACTTTGAGACATTGAGTCCCAAATAAGGAGCCCTCACCCTTTTATAGCCACTAGAAATCTCCAACATGCATCAATTACTAAGATGGTACCACATGGCATTCATCCAACAGTTAGGAATTCTCTAGAAAGCTCATTAACAATTCTACACAAGTCTAGCTACAAGACTCTCCTAGAGAACTTTAGAACATTCCAAGGTTCTTCACAAAGCTCTACAATACTTAGGACTATTCTCAATTAGAGCTGTACACGAGAAGCAAAAGCTCGTTAACTCGCTCGACTCGGCTCGAAAAAGCTCGACTTGACTCAGATCGAAACTCTGTTCGAATCGAGTTGAGCCATTTTTTGGAAGCTCGGAACATTTCGAGTCAAGTCCGAGCTGGACCTAGCTCAACTCGGCTCGACTCGAATACTGCTCAAACTCGGCTCGACTCAGTACAAGGTATATATACCCTTCCCAAAAAAATAAAAATAAAAAAACCTACCCCCTTTTCAAAATACATCCCGCCCGCACGACCCTAACCCTACCCCACCTCTTCCTCCCTCTCTGTCAGTCCGGCCAGCGAAGCTCTCCTCCCCCTCTCTTTCTCTCTACTCTCTGACTCTCCCTCATCCTCCCTTACCCGCATGGCCGCACCGACGCACAGCCGTCTTCCTCCCTCTCCGTCAGTCTAGCCAGCAAAGCTCCTCTCTCTCTCTCTCTCTCTCTCTCTCTCTCTCTCTCTCTCTCTCCCTCATCCTCCCTTACCCGCACGGCCGAACCGTCGCACGGCTAACGGCCCGTCTTACTCCCTCTCTTCCTCCTCTGTCAGTTAGAAAATTCAGCTCGTACTCGGCCGAGCCGAGCACAAGCTACTGTTCTGAGCTCGAAGGCCAAGCCAAGCTGAGCACGAGTTGGGACTCGAGCAATTCGAGTCAAGCACGAGCTGGGCAAAGCTCGGCTCGGCTCGACTCGTGTACACCTCTATTCTCAATGTCTCTAAGTATGAGCCAAAAATTGCCAAGTCCATAGTGGAGCATCTAAGCCAATGACATGGGGTTGCCCCTAATGACAATTCTCACCACAATCTTACTCAATCTACGCACTCATGGAACGGCTCTCAAATCATCAAATCAGTTACCTTCATTCATGCTCTCACAACTCATAAGAGGCAGATCATATGGGCAATCTATCTTGCAAGGGTTTTTCTAACAATTGGTTTCTAAAAAATATATGTTGCCTAGTAGGGATATTACTCCTCTTTTATGGGAGGCATATTCTTCTACAATGCTCAATGTTTTCAATAGTCATCATTTAAGCTAATCTAAACTAATTGGGGTCGACTGCGCAAATCTTGTTCCACCATTCCACTCTACAAAGGACCATATACTCAGTTAAACCATAAGTCATCAAACATTTTCTTGCAACCACTACCCATGTCCTTTTGGGCATTCCCCTTGCCCTTTTAAAGCCTTCAACTTGAACCAACTCACTCCCAACTAGAGGTGTACATGAGTTGAGCCGAGCCGAGCTTTGCCCAGCTCGTGCTCGACTCGGACTGCTCGAGTCCCAGCTCGTGCTCGGCTCGGCTCAGCCTTCGAGCTCAGAACAGCAGCTCGTGCTCGGCTCGGCCGAGTTCGAGCAGAGTTCGAGCCAAGGAAGAGAGGGAGGAAGAGAGGTATATATACCCTGAGAGCTTCTTCGTCATCTTCCTCATGAGATGACTGCGAGAAAACACTATCGACAGTGGTGTTCCTCCACATCGAAAAGCCATTCCGCCGCAAACTTCCCACTCTATAAAGGTCCTTATTGTCCATCAAAATCCCAACAAAAACCCACCAAAACTAAGAATTTCTAATGCGCAGAGCCTCAGCTACTGATTTCTAGAGTTCGAAAAACACAGCAAGAGAGACGGTTTTATCTTTCTCGAAAAAAACCGACAAAAACCCAGAAATATTCTTCAAGCTTGATTACAGGAAAGTTGAATTTACAATGTATAGAGCTTGAAAAATACAAAATGAAAGAGGGAGCTTGAAGGGTATATATACCCTATACCGAGTCGAGCCGAGTCGAACCGAGTCGAGCCGAGTCGAACCGAGTCGAGCCGAGTTCGAGCAGTATATGAGTCGAGCTAGGTCCAGATAGAACTCGACTCGAAATGTTCCGAGCTTCCAAAAAATGGCTCGACTCGATTCGAACAAAGTTTCGATCCAAGTCGAGTCGAGCTTTTTCAAGCCGAGTCGAGCAAGTTACCAAGCTAACTCTGCTCGTGTACAACTCTACTCCCAACCGATGAAGTTCTTGGCCTCCGTTGCACATGGCCACACCATCTTAGTATACTTTCCCTCATCTTATTACATATTAGTGCTACTCTAAAGTTTCTTCAAGTGCATCCATTTCTATTTATATACTTCTTCATCTCACCACTCATTGATCTCAACATCCTCATTTCAATTACTTATGAACATGTTATTCCTTGAGTATTCAATATTTTGACACATAGAGCGTGGCTGGTCTTATAGCTATCTTATAAAATCTCCCCTTCAGTTTGATTGGTATGCAGCAATCAGATAAAACTCTAGAGGCAAATCTCCACCTCATCCAACTAGCTCTAATTCTATGAGAAACATCAACCTAGACCACATCAACCGAATTATTGACCAATATCTCGGTATCATTGGGTTCATGATATGAAACCTAGCGGGAATCCAAATAAAAAATAAAAAAATGCATCATATTGACAATATTGTTAATACATGCCGATATATCATGATATTCAAGTATCTAGCGATCAGGTTGTATATCACTAGAAAATCATAAAAATCCAAAAAAAGAAAAAGTTTATTTCCCGGATAATGTGGTCTAGTATCCTTAGATCTGCAAATATGAGCTGGGTAATACCATGCTCGATTGAAGGTTTATTCCATTCTTGGCATTCTGGTTGGGATGGCTTTCTCGAGACTACAAGATGGAAGCTTGCTCTGCTCACTCGTTTGTGGCCTATTTGGCTTGAACGAAACAATTGTTGTTTCCGTAATTTAAGGGGTTCTGAGATTGAGGTTTGTAATTGGGTTGTCTTATTTATTAAGGAATGGGCTCATTGGTTTGTTTCTAGGGTTGGTTGGGTGGGGTTGCGCCCCTTTGTATTTTAGTTTTGTAACTTTTGTTCTTTTCCCTTCTTTTCTGTTTTCTTTGGTTCTATTTCCTTTTGGTTTTGTTCTATTTCCTTTGGTTTTTGTTCTCTTTTTTTTCCTTGGCCTTTTAATAATATTGCATCATCTTTCCAAAAATAAATAAATAAATAAATATATAAAAAGAAGAAGAAGAAGAAGAAGGGAGGAAGGAAGGAAGGAAGGAAACTAGAATTAATTTAACACAGAGAGAGAGAGAGAGAGAAAAAAAAAAAAAAACCAAGCCTTTGTATGCTACCACATATATGTGAGTCCCCATCTAGGACTTCTCTTGTACAGACAAGTGGAACATGTATGTGTGGGAAACGTTTAAAAATTAAAAAAAAAAATTTAAAGTGCACATGTGGGATGGGGTGTGATTGCATCAGTGAGGAGTAAAAGTAATCTAGATAACCAACAATCAAGATCTCTAATACATTATTATTATTATTATTATTATTATTATTTTATTTTTATTTTTTTGAAGAGCTCCAATACGTTATTATGATTGACCTAAATGAGATAAACTTATTTTTAGGTGTCCACCAAACCGGACCTAAGGGAGGAGAATTATCTTATTTTTGTGAAGGCGTTCTTGCATGTGGATTTTATTGGCTTCTGTGATAAATTTCTGCAGAAAAACTGGTGCATTGATCTTCTCATCTTGAACTAGTTTTTTTTTTTCCCCCCCTTTTGAATCCTACTTTGCATTAAAAAAACAGGGAAAGAATGCAACGCACGCCATTTCTGTATAAAACCCAAGAAACCCAAAACAGACTAAACCTTATCCGGGCGAGAAGCAGCTAGCCGCTCCATGTAAGCCTTCCTCTCCTCGAACGAAGCCGGCGGCAGGGACGGCACGTTGAGCACGACATCGACGCAGAGGTTCCCGAGCGTCGCCACGTCAGCGACCTTGCTGACGCCCCTCCCGTCGTCCAGGCGGGGATCAGATACTTTATAGGAATTGGGGCGGTTCTTAGATACGGCAATGGCGATTGTCTTGCAGTTCTTGCAGGAGAGCGAAAATGGCGGGAAATGGGGGTTTGGATTCGGTTTCTTCTGGTGGTGTGGGGAAAAATCGAGGATTTCACGGACAAATGGGGATTGAAGGGAGGTTTTATTACAGGAATTTGGAGATATTAGGATTTGAATATGCATTTTGAAAAGAGATAGAGATTTGGAAAACAGGAGGAGGAGAACGAAGAAGAAAACGTACATGGTGTGTATAGTTGTGATCGATTTATATGTGGCATGCGGGACTACGCGAAATGCTAGTCCTCATCGGATCAAGGGGACATGGACCCACCCCTGTCAGGAAGCCGATTGGCTGGTGTTGATATGGTGGACGTACACCATTGAAACCTTTCTAGAGTCCACCGTGTCATTTATTTTCCATCCAACCGGTTGATATGTTCATATATATATATATATATATATATATATATATATATATATATATACCTTGATGAAGTGAAAAAATAAATATCATCCTGGTGCATAACTTCCGTGATAATTTTTCAACGGCAGTAATTTAAGCCCCAATGTGTAGTCCATTTAAACCTTGAATCTGTCTTATTTTTTATCAAGTATTTTAAAATGATATGTAAAAATAGATAAACGGTGTGAATAGAAGTATACATTACATCCACACCGTCTATATATTTGGAGAGATCATTTTAAGCTATGAACCAAAGAATTAGGCGGATCCAAATTTCAAGTGGATGCCACCACAAATAACAGGGGGGATAATGACACCTACTGTTGAATCCTTCCTAGGCCCACTATGATATTTATTTGAGATCCGTCTTGTTTATAAGTTAACACAGATATTATATAAGGTAAAACTTAAATATCAGCTTGATCGAATTCTGTAGTGGGTTTACTTGAGCTTTAGATATGCCTCGTTCATGTTAGCTCATGCCTTAAAATGATTTCTCCGAATGGATAGTTGGATTGGATACAACACATACATCATGGTGGGCCTCACAAAATGTGGTGACTCACTTCAGTAGCCAGAATCGCTACTGGCGAATTCAGTAGCTGATCCGCATCCCTAAATAGCCATACACGTGGCATCATCTCATGGAAACTTGGACTTTCCAAATAGTGGCCCGAATGTGGCTGGTACGTCTGCCGAAAATCACACAGATTGGACCGTCTAATTTTACTTATTAACTTTGAGTTGCTATTTCTGTAATATACACCATCAATACATATCCTCCATTTATGGAATACAAAGACAGTTCAATCAGTGTAATATTCAAGTTATCACGTATATACATTGGGCTCCACAATTCGTATGACCTGGATGGACGCGGATTTCCTGCAGAATGCCTGTGCAAGAAGTTTTTGCAAGAGATGAGGTGTTCCAATGAAAACAAGCCACGTAGTAATTGATGTAGCATGATTTAAAAGAAACTAATAGTTTCTATTAGCAGTGAGACTCGAGCATGTACGCGGGTTCTCTTCTTCGTTTTATATATATATTAATCCGAGAAAAATCCATTTTGCAAAGTAATAAAAAATAAATAAAAAATAAAAAATAAAAAACCAAAGTGGTGAAAGCCTATTTCAGTTTACCATGTTTATAATTGAATAATTGGTCGATAGTTTTTTTATTTCTTTTTTATTTAAAGATTTGCAACCTGTTCATATGTTTAAAGTGAATATTATAAGCCTTCCAATTGATTTAGCGTTGTTGTGAAAAACCCATTTCAACAAAACATAAGAAATGTAAAAGAAATTGCAAATTTACTGGTACATTTCAGTATATTGAGTTTAATGCAAACCCGTACATTTTATGTTTTGATTTGAACTGATTTATTAATTATTAGTTAGGAAAAATAATTAATTTGAATAGGCTGCGTTTGAATTTAGATTTCCTCTGAAACCATATGGTCACGTGCATAAAACCGTAATCTTTAATTTAGAGAGGAAGAAAAAGGAGGTGGAGGAAAGAAAAAAGAAAACAGAAATAAAAAATGAAGAGGTGCCCGCGTACATACTCGAGTCGCACGGCAGAGCCTCCGTTAGCTTTTTCTAAATCATGCCATGCTCGTTGATACATGCCATGTGTCAAAAAAAGATGGTTTAACTCTGACCGTCCGTTTACTGGCCTTCGTCCCCTCCCAAATGGCATTTATTCCATTCAGGTAGTCAGTGAATAATTACTACGTATATTCTCGAATCTGCGTTTTGATCGAATACATGCGACTTAATGCAGGACGATGCGTTGGGACTTAAACCTCTGAATCTGGATCGTCTTCAGATCATCTGAACCGTTTAAATGATGATTATCGATTTGTTTGTTGGAAATTCAGTAAATAAAAGGTCTTAATTGGATAATTTCAACTCTTAGATAGCTTGGGTCTTTTGCTTTGAACATGAACGGTCAATATAACCTTTGTAGGATCAAAGTTTAAAAATTTTTAATCCAGGAGTTCTTTTTGGTAATTCCCCCATCCAAGTGGACCACTATCACATAAACGGTTTGGATCACTGAGAAAGAACCAAATCCAACGGCCTCGACGTACCTTATTGCAATACGTCGGGATGTATTCAAGCAACCTCCGTTGAGAAATGCCAAGTGCACTTGTTCCGTTGCGTCCATCGATTGCGGACACGGATTAGGTGCGGCCCCGGAACCGGCCAAGTGGATGCCGAACTGACCGTAGGGCCAACGTCGATATAAATTTTGTATATCCACGCCGTCCATCAGTTTTTTAATCTCATTTTAGGGCCTTTCGCCAAAAATGAAGCAAATATAAATATCAGGTGGACCACATAGTAGGGATTGAATTTCCATCATTAAAAACTTAGTGGATGCCACATAAGCTTTTGATCAAGCTGCTATTTGTATTTTCCTTTCATTTCAGGTCTGTTTAACCTTATCAATCGGTTAGATGGTAAATAAACATTACGGTGGACCCTGAAAAGTTTTTAACGGTTGGCATTCAATAACATGCATCAAAACGAGGCATCAAAAGGATATACGGATCCACGGTACGTACATCTAGGTGGGCCCAGGGTCAGGACCGTACATTCTATGCATAAAAAATGTGGTGGATCAGATCATCAGTTGGATCTCACGTGTACAAAATATACGAATGTTAAGAAACTGATTGACGGTTTAAAATCTATGTACATGTGTGGGCCATCTGATGGTTGAGTTTATCTTCATTTTTAGAAATATCATATATACGAAGAGGGCGACCTGGTGAACGGTTCCGATGTTGCACACCTGTTACTTGCTTACACGTGTGAAGCAGGAGAAGTTTCCTATTACCGGACCATCTTTCTTCATGTATTCCTGGATTCTTTGATGCTATCTAGTTGGGGCGCGGATTAGACACTTAGCCAAATGGCTACTGAAGTGACGTCACCAAGCTTTGTGGACCCACCATGATGCATGTGTTGTATCTATACGGTCCAAAAATTTGTAGAGATCCTTTTATGGCATGAGAAAAAGAATGAGATAGATCTAAAGTTCAAGTGGACCCATCACAGAAAACTGTGGGACCAGTCACACCCACCGTTGAAACATTTATAGGGCCCACCATGATGTATTTTTTAGATCCAACCTATTCATAAGTTAACATAGAGGTAGATAAAGTGAAAACAAAAATATAAGCTTGATCGGGAACTTCTATGGCCCCTAAGAAGTTTTGAACGGTGGGTGTCACTATCCCCACTGTTTTCTATGGTGGGGTCTACTTTTGAACTTTAGATCTATCTAATTCTTTTTCTAATGCCATGAAACAATCTCTACAAATTGTTGGACGGTATGTATACAACACATGCATCATGGTGGGGTCCACAGAGCTTGGTGACGTCACTTCAATAGTGATTTGGCTACTGAACTTGTCAGTATCTAAGCCGCGCCCATCTTGTGCTAGGCTCGTGTGGCCATGGAAAGTGCTGATGCAGTCAGATAGATGGTTGGAGGCCCACCATATTTTTTTTTATGACATCCAAGAATGGTCCCAAAAATTATTCCGATTCAGTCATTAAGTGGACCACACCACACCATAAAGAAATGGACAGCCACCGAAAACCTTCAAATTCATGGAAGCACCCACTTGATGGTGGGACCCGCTTGGCAATTTCATGGTGGGTTGAACCATGGACGGGTTATGTTACATGCTCAGGGTGGGCCCTCACACAATTTTGACTGTGAGACGTGTTAAGGGACGCGGATCAGCTACTGACAGGTTGAGTAGCGAGAGTCCCACTGAAGTGACGTTATCAAGTTCTGTGGGCTCCACTATGATCTATGTGTTGTATCCACACCGTCCATCATTTTAAAGCATGATCCAAAGAATAAAGAAGGTCCAAGGCTGTAATGGACCCCACCATAGAAAATAGTGAGGAGAGTGACATCCACCATTGAAACCTTCTGAAGGTTCACCGAGATGTTTATTTGAGATCTAACCTGTTCATGTGTTAACACATACATGAACGAAGGGAAAACATAAATATCAGCTTGATCGAAAGTTTTTGTAGCCCTTATAATTTTTTAATGGTGGGCATCACTCTCCCAACTGTTTTATGTGATGAGGTCTGTTGGAGCTTTGTATCTAACTCATTCTTTGAATAATTCTCTAATATGATCTCTAAAAATGGATACAAAAAATACATCATGGTGGGGCCCACAGAACTTGGTGATGCTGCTTCAGTAGCGAGTATCGCAACTCATAGCTGATTCGTGTCCTGTGGTAAGCAGGGGCGCGGATTGGCTACTGACAGGTTGAGTAGCGAGACTGCTACTAAAGTGACGTCACTAAGATCTATGGGCCCCACTGTGATGTATATTTTGTATCCACACCGTCCATTCATCTGGAGAGATCAGTTGAAAAAATGGGAGAAGCAGGTTGATGGCAAGAGGGCCGAGTATTGGTTGCGTGGCCCAAAGGCACGGCCCAAAGTGCCCGTAGCACGGCTTGAAGTATTGAAGTCACAACTCCTATGCCAAGTCCACATCTTTTTTTTTTTTTTTTAAGATAACTTGTATTAAAAGGAAAAAAGAAGAAATAGGAAAAGAGGGACCGTTGAGGTAGCAGCACCTAGGAAGTCTCGAGAAAACGAAGATCAACATCAAGCCCATCCAAATGGGATCCTACGGCACATCTTATGGAGGATGGTGGTCCAAAGACTCCTCTTCTTATCGGGCCTCCACCATTTGGAAGGGAATCATATCGTTGAAAAAGATGTGTTGTAGGGCCCAAAGTGCCCGTAGCACGGCTTGAAGTATTGGTTGCGTAGCCTAAAGGCACGGCCCAAAGTGCACGGTTTGAAGTATTGAAGTATTGAAGTCACGACTCTGATGCTGAGTATTGGTTGGATTTGCCTTACTTTTTGGCTCATGCCTCAAAATGTCATAGTAAAGCAGATGGACAACACGGATATATCATATACATCATGGTGGTTTAATTTAATCATTTTATACCGTTTTCCCAAGCAGAAGTACCTACCTATTTCCAAACAAGATGAAATTGTAATAACTAGGTATTTATAGGGCATTTACAATGAATTTGAAAAACCAAACATGCCCAGTGAACGTGTAGTCTGCTACCGCACTACTCCTAGGAAAAGCACAATAATCCTAGCCTGCTACCGCACTACTCCTAGGAAAAGCACAACAATCCCTTTTTTATGGTCGAGGAAAAGCCATGACAACTTCCTTTAGCTACTTTATTGACTTCAGAGCAAATCCCTACACCTCAAGTGTTATCCAAGGCATTGATGCGAACATGCTATCCTCTAAAAGGTCTACTATTCACTCATAATATAGCATTTAATACTTCTTTGGCTATTTTTCATCATACCATGTAGCTAAACAACAAAGCTAACTCAATGGCCGCTACCATGGTGATTGAAATAGATCATAAAAGGGATGAATAATCTCAATTATCCAAACCATTATTGATTTATGGACATCCTTTCACATACAAAATAGTGCTTTAGCACTATTCTAATGCATGAATAACGCTTTCTCCAATAAAATAGATGCAGTGACATGCATACTCCTTGTATAAGAGATTAATATACGATAAGCACACATTCATTTATCATGAACCCCTAATTAAATAGCCATGGATTCGTACAAAAAAAAAAAGAGAGAGAACAAAAGAATACCGATAAGGTCCTTAGCCCTAATAACCCACCATGTGAGGAGGCTGCAGAGCCTGAAGCATGAGTGGTAAAGACAATCCAAAGGTTGTGAAATAGCAGTCATAAATGCATGCATTCTTACATATTATGCATCTCTTGTATCTTATTCCGTATAACTGTTTTATCATTATTGACATACTTATCACTATTTTGTCACTATAGTATATTTTACCTTATAATAAAGGGTATCTTAAAAGAGATGTAATTAAATATTTGTGTTAAATCACAATCTGGTGTGTAATAAGAACCTATAAAATAATAACAAATGCTTTCTAACTACATGTGCTCCCCTTTCTCCTGTGTATGATGACGTGATGATGACATTTATAAATGTCTTATAGATGAATGACATTGGATGTGATCGGTGGTGTACTATTTATTCAGTATTTACTCTTGATTCTCAAATCTTGATTAACAAAGGGGTTGTGCTTTACCACCAACCCTTAATCACATCTATTCTTAGAATGCCCTTGATTATAAGGTAAAATATGATATAGTGACAAGTAATTCTATAGTGACAACAATAATTTCAATAAGATGCATAATATGCAAAAATGCATGCACTTATGATCGTTATTTGGCATCGGATTGTCTTTGCTATCCATGCTTCAAATTATGTGCCCTCCTCACATGGTGAGATATCAGTGCTAAGGCTCCTATTAATCTTCTCATTTCCAGTATGAATCCATAGTTATTTAGAGATTTTAGGATAAATGAATGTATGCTTATCGTGTAATATTAGTATCATAGACAGTGAGTGTGTCACTGTGTCTATTATCAAAGAAAGCGTTATTTATGTATTAGGACAATGTAAAAACACTATTTGAGAAGTGAAAGAATGTCTACTAATTCGTATTGGATTGGAGAATTGATATCATTCATCCTTTTTGTGATTTATTTAGATCACTACAATAGTGGCTGCTAAACTAGCTTTGGAGTAAATGGTAGGATTTTTGAAGGTAGGGGAATGGCCAATGCCTTCATTGGCACTTGAGATATATAGATTTACTCTAAGGTCAATAAGGCAACTAAATAAAGGTAGGCGCGGCATTTCCTTGGAGTAACCTGGTGGTATAGCCGTGTCTTTACTAAAATAGTGTATTTTCTTGAAATTGCAATTGGAAAAAGTCATTCTATTCTCATAATTTTGAAATGGAAGAAATGAAATGGCTAAGTCACCAAATGAGACCCCTAAGGGATATTTATAGACTTCTCCTGGACAAACAATGATGCGATGCTTTAGCATTGAATAAGGGTTGCGCCAACCTTCAATTTCACTTATCCGGAAGCTGATTCAATGCCGTGGAAGTAACAAGGTTTCGACGACCTGGCATCGAGGTCACGCCATTGGTATTTAGGCCGCACTATCGAAACTTTGGGGCGTGCACCCAATACTTAATGTCACGCCTTCCATTTTTTGGTGCGCTACCATCCTTCCAGGCCACAGTATCTGCTAACTTAGATGAATGGCAATGGATGTGATCCTTGGTGTTGATTAAGTGGCATATGGTGTGTTTGATAGGAATCAGTTAATCTACTTTGCAAATTTTTAAAATAAAATATTTCTCTACTGCTTTGCTCTATCCTTATAATAAATAACCGCGATGTATTTGTACGTATTTTTCCTAAACCCTGCGGATAAACGCAATCACCCACAATCACATATATCAGGTAAAGCCAAGGAGGGGAATCAAACCCTCACCTATAAGGAGCAAACATATGGTGAAGACCATTCGCCCAAACCTTCATCTTCTTGGCATTGGCACCACTTTCCTTGGAAAATCCACCAACATCTTTGGAAAAGCCGTGCTTCCTTCTCATAAGATCATGCTCCCTCTAGCTGACTCCCTTTTATCCTCAAACGGAGAAAATTTTAACTTTCATGTTTCAACTCACTTTCGGAGCTCACCTTATTACCTCCAAAATTTATCACACTCACTTTTATAATCCTTAAAAAATGTAGGAATTTTTTGAGTTTTTCTTTTAATTTTCTTGTATCTTGCAATGGGGTTGATAATCCCCTTTTATGGACTCCCATCCACCAATTTTACGGTGGGATATTCAACACCCTGAAAAAGAAGCTCCCATCATGCTTCGTAAATGCTGATCACTTTCAAATCTCCTATTTAAACGGTTGAAAACTGATTCTAGAAAACAAACAGCATTTATAATATATGAAAACTATTTTAAAGATAATCCAGGTTTCCACCACCAATGGTCAGGATCAAGAGGGACTCATGGCCATTGATCCTACAATGGTCATGGCAGGTTAGGTCAGGTCAGTCAAACCCATCCCAATTACATTTATATGGGTCAGGTCGGTCTGGCTGGGCTTGATGAAGTTTAAGTGGGTGGGCAGAACACATGTTAATGAGTCGTATGTCAGATTTGGGCTAGAATTCCTGACCCCTTTAGTAAACAGGTCAGGTCCGGCCTAATCCTGACCGGGCCAAACCTACTACTGCCACTACTACCTTCTTACAAACTAGCACATGTGCCTAAATAACACACACGTTAGAGATCCACACCATTCATCAGGTGAGATCATGCCTTTTAGATAGGGTCTTTTGGTGTTAGGCTTGTATTGTATTAGCTTGGCCCACACTTCTTTAATGGTTTTCTTTAAATAAAGGCTCTTCACAAAATATAAGTGCCATGGCCCAAAAATAAAGCTGGTCCACCGATTAAATGTATACAATTGGTTATCTTTTTCTAAATGCTCATTCTTCCGTAGACATTCCCCAATGAGTGTAACGGCCTATTTTCATGATAGATCACATTCCGACGTGACGGAATGAACTATCCACTCACTTAGTGAGCCATATTGTCCACTGAATTTGCACCAGTCACTATCCTTATTCAGCTGTCAATTCTATTGTGAACGCAGCCCCCCATGAAGTGGACTAGCCTATTTTTGTGCGAGATCACATCCGTCGTGTGGCCCACTTGGAGAATGGTCAGAAATTCCCAAACACGTGTGATGTTAACACATGTGAGTAGCTTGTGTCCCCATGTGCAGATGGGCTTCTTGTATCTGAGGCGAGGCTTCATTCGCGTCTCCACCATACATGTGGAGAAACCTATTACTAGGAGATCTGTTGATTCTGTGGACCACTACGTAGAAGCCTGTAGCCCAAAAGTCGTGATAGTTTAACAAAAGCCTAGCTGTCCGATCATTGGCCTTGAATAACCAGGAAAGGGACTCAACCAAAGGGATGGGGATCAGCTAGATGAGTTAAGAATTCTCCGTACATGAATTCTGGTAAGAATTTCAATGGGGGGTCCAACTAAAACCACCCATGGTCAAGAAAGCCTACAGAAATCCATTGCAGCCTGTAGATTACACCCAACCCATTGAGAACCGTCCATTTTACAAGCGCTTGCTCAAATGGTTATGATCATCCAATCCAGGTGGGGCCCACGTAAGATTCAACACTAATAGCTCTTCATTGGGAAAGCTCTTCTTGTGGAACCTACCTTCAGTACGGAAGATCATTCGGAACTTCCACAAATCCTTGATGGGCCAAACTAAGGAACTTACACTGAAAGCTGAAAGAATGATATGAACCATCAATATGCAAAGCTGAATGCGAACCAATAAGAATTTTTTCAGTGGCTCACTTTTAATTTCATGAACTAAACATCAGGACCTTTCACAGTGATTATACGACTATAGACCATTCAAAAAAGTGCCTAGAGTATGGATGCACCGGATAACCGTCTTTACCTGTAGTAGGGCAACAGATGCAGGTGATTCTTGAGCTGCAACATACCTAAAATGAAATCTTACAAGTACATCCCATTTTTATGAGAATATCTCAGTTTCGGTTTGCACAATTGGATCCCATAGTTCACTTACCCAGACCATTTCAGTTGGGCCCCAACATTGATGAATCATGGCCCATAAATCTCCTGGATTAAACGATCCAAAGCTTCTCAATTTCTGGCTAACAATAGATGGTCGAGCATATGATGCCACCCGCACCTGAAATTAAAATAATAATAATAATTTATTTTTATTTTTTAAAAAAAAAGCCCAAGAGTTTCGGTTAGGATCTTCCAAGCCACAACGTATTTTTTGGGCACTTTCCACCCATGGGGTGGCTCTGACATCAATGGTCTAGATGATAGCCAACACTGTTCCATGCGTGTGAAAATATCCTTGGTAAGCTTTGCTAAGCCTACACACATGTACAAGTCAGCCAATGCACACACCACGGCATATGCCAACACTAAGTAATTCCAATTACAGGTTGCCAAACCCAAGCGAAGATTCAAATTACAGGTCAAACACAACTGAAGATTCTAAATCACTTTGATTCCAGTGTAATTGCGATTTGGATTCCCTTTATTCCAAATACAAGCTGCCAAACGAACCCTCTTTCCTACATCGTGAGGTCCACATGATGGATGGCTCAAATATTTCACTCGTGTGCCACACTAGCATGTGGTTGCATGTGCATTAGCCTATTTATACAGGGTTGTGGGCTTGGCATAGCTCTCCTTAGGTTTAAGAAATAATAATACATGCATTGGGTATTGTTTAAAATTATAAAATGAGTTCACTAACCCCCACCATATAGCACCTCTATACATGTGTCAACTCCTAATTTTACAGGTGAAGGAACATCCAAGTCGTGCATTGGGTATGACCTGAAAAAAGAAAAAAGTACAGCCCATTCATCAGATACACTACTTCATCATTTTATTACATGTATCACCTACATGATAAATGGACCTGTCTAACCTTGGGCATGGTCATCCACATGGCAGGTCCACCTTATGAATGGCTTAAAATGTCCCACAAGCATCATGTTGGCAGAGTGACTTCATGAGCATGTGCATGTGGAGAGGTGGCATGTGGGCTTAAGAATGCCCACATATACTAATCCAAATGCTAGTGTAACCCACACAGACAAAAATATCCAGACAAAATGTTCAACATTGATAACCTCTCCCAAGTCCTAATACATGTAACAGATTCGCCTTTCAGTTAGTGGATCCAGTTTCAGACATGATTGCTGTGGCTGCCTTCTGCGACTACAAAAATATTGACCTTCTCTCTTCAATGATATGGATATCAGGAGCAAAAGAAAAACACATGTCGAGGATCTAGGTTCTGATTTCAACAAGATGGTGCAGCTCTAATTTTCAAGAGCAATATAGGATCTTGTCAGAATCCATGGATCTCCACAGAGGCACCTTGTACTCATATAGCTGCCGAATGGGTCCAAATCATTTGGTTGCTTCCAGCCAAAACGTAGTAATTCTGCAATTTTCATGATTGCAAGTCTTGTTTCAGCAATTTACTTGGAGATTATGTAAATGATGCTTTGGGAGCGTTTGGATGTCCTACCAAATCATGGTCTGTGGAGATTCCAAGTCATAACTAATACACTTGGTTTTTGGAGCATCACGGAAAGTGAAGCCAATCAGGCTACTATTTTCCTGCTTTTCTACATATGCCAAACAAGGGAAATAACAACAGGACTCCATTTCTCATCTCGACCACAATTTCGCAGCATTGCATCCTGTCGGCCTTGAGAACTAGGAATGCCCAAACATGCCCGTAAGAGAAAACCAGCGCATTAGAGAAATAAGGTAGACTCACATACCTCCCATAAACATTTAACACCTAGTCAAGCTGCTTTGTCCAGTCAAAAGGGTCCCACTCTCGCACAAAGCTCGCAACAGCTTGCTTTTGGGTCTCCACCGACTCATGCTTACGGCGACGATACATGTCTTCCTCTGGCAGCTGTAACATGCCTCTTATGACGTTAAGACCAAGGTTGCTTTTGAATTGCGTTTCATCGTCAATCACGTGAACAAAGCCCTTATTTAAACCAAATTCCACATGAAAATAAGGGAAGTCCTTGGGAATGGAAGCTCGCAATCCCTTCTGGCTTGTGTCAATAAGCTTCTTTGCATTGTGCTGGCTCCACTCCTCTTCAGCTTCATCAATTGCCTGGGGATCCATGCTTTTTTAGATATGTTGAATATAAGGCAAGAAAAAAGAATAAATAAATAAAGAACGAAGTAGAGGAAAAAGGAAAAAATAAAAGTTCAGAAATAACCCTTGCTGAACATGCAAACGAAAAGACATCCACATGCATGTGATATGCAGACTGATACTAGTCCTTAGATGTCATCCACAACGATCAATACTATTTAGGTAGTGTCACAAAATACCATGGGACTTTCGACATTGAGAATAATGGGAGAAAATCAAAATAATCCTGAAAGAAAACACATGAAGTGTTTTGAACAGCCAGTTCCAGCCCAAGCAGACCAGACTAAGGACGGGTGTGTTTAGGTACTTGTCATCATTGCCGCCGCCATCGTCATCATCATCTAAGCCTTATCCCAACTAATTGGGGTTGGCTACATGAATCATGTTCCTCCACTCCACTATCAACGACCATAGCCTCAGTTACTTGTAACGTTACAACACATTTTGGCTGAAACAGAAAGGAATTGATACAAAATCTTGTTTCTCGAGTCTCAGCCTAAGCCTCTTTCTTAGTACAATAACTGATTATTTAGCACTGAATAGGGGATTCAGTTCATCAAATTTGCAGAGGCTGCACATGAATAAGGCAGCCCCCCCTACATGCCACCATGTACCAGCATGACATACAGGTGCAAGACTCAAGCCGTCCATCAGTTGGGTCTCACTGCATGGATATCCTGGCATAAAAATCATGCTGTTCCATTATCACATTGGCTGCAATATTTGAAACAGGTGACAGCTTGAAAAAAAAAATGATAATAATAAAAAGCCCAAGTTTAGTTGTCCATCTGTTTCATAAACTGTGGCTAACCTGTAAAGTGGACTCACCATTTTTATGTTTTTTACCAGGGCAGTTACATAGAGAGGCCCACCTAATGGATGGCTTGATCTCATATAACAAGCCATGCTGCCACATGTAACAGGCTAACAACTTCAAAAAGTTTGCCCAAAACTGTGGCCAACCTGTAAAGAGGATCATCCATCTGTTTTGTGAACTGTGGCAGACCTGTAAAGTGGATTGTCCATTTGTTTGGTAAATTGTGGCCAACGTGTAAACCGGACCAACCACATCTTTTTACCAGGACAGCTACAAAGTGGGCTGCAGGCGCCACCTAATGGATGGATTGGATCTCATACCCCATGTCATGCTGGCACACACATGTAGATGATATTCGTTCTACTCCTTCCCTTCCTCTCTGTGTTGTGTAAAACTTTTAGCATGGTAGAACAAAAATTTATGACTTGTAGTCAGGCACCTGAGCAACCTTTGAGTCGGCTTCCAAGTGGGTCCTCATTGATTCCTAGCTTACTTACATCTTCCATGTTCTAAAATTTTGACCCTCAAGAATCTGTAATTGCAGAAATTTAATATGCAATTTTGTTGTTACTTGTACCGTCACTTCCAATATGGAACCTTCCAAAGCACTTTTGAGTGCTGTCAAGAGAATATGGTGATGCTAACACTTAAATAATCTCAACAGAAAACTTGCCTGCTACATGCAACTAATGTTATGCCTGATGTAAAAAGCTACGATATTGTCGGCATTTCTAAGAGAGTTCATTACATATGCCATATTCAGCAAGATGTTGATACCAAATAATGAAGTTTCAACTGATGATAGTGGAATAGAAAGATCTTGTGCTTTTTTTTTTTTTTCTTATTTATTCTAATACTAGATGAAGAAATCTGCACATAGATAAAGTTTAAATCAAGGTTATTTGGACCACATATTGCTCTTGTATTTGTCACGGGAACAGGTATGCAGTTCGAATCGCTACTTACACCAATATGTGCTGCTCCAATATAAACACTAAGTATATGCAATATCATTTTCGATACAAATTGCTGTTGTATATGGGTCACTCCAATACAAAGACCAAGCATATCCAATATAGTCTGATATACAAATTGCTATTGCATATGGGTTGCTCCAATACAGACACTATCTCCAGTATCATTTAATATATGTACCAATTTTGTAACATATATATGAAATGATGAATGTTATTATTATAGAGAAAGATGAGGAGGTCTCTGGGGCAGTAAAGTCTCTTCATGGGAAAAGCTTCGATCTGCAAGCTAACTGTGAATCGTACTCAAAATGGGCCTGATTCAATGAACTGGCAGGAGGAGCAAAAAAGGGAGAGGTGGGATAAGATGTGTGAATCTGGGAAGGAGGTTTTTATGGGAGAGTAGATCAAAAGGGATTGGTGGTCGAAGGGGGAAAGGGGAAGTTACAAGGAAGGGGGTATACCGAGGAAGGGGGTTTCCTTTAGGGGGTGTTTGTTTATTCATTTATCAATGTAATTCAGGGGGTAAATGAGTAATGATTATTTACCTATGTATTTACAGCAACAGCCCCAGGATTGATGTTGACAGGGGGCTTGTTTGCAAAGATTCCTACTTTGTAAATTACATTCATACAATTTTCATATGTAAAAGTTGCAGAGCTCACCATGATGTATGTATCTTATCCACGCCGTCCATTCATTCAGCCAGCCCATTTCCGGGCATGAGCCAAAAAATGAGGGAGATCTGAAGCTCCAATGGACCACACCATAGGAAATGGTGGGAGTTGAACACCCAATGTTGAAACAACTTCTTGGGGGCCACAACAGTTCTGGATCAAGCTGATATTTGTATACACCCTTTATACATGTTAGTGTGATCTTATGAATGGGTTGGATGATTGATACACATCCCTATAGGCCCTAAAAAGGTTTCAATTTTGAACAGTCAATGTCATTAACCGCCTTGTTTCCTGCAGTGCATTCTGCTTGAGCTTCCAATCTCCCTCATTTCAAATTAGATGGTAAAACGGATAGATGGCGTCGATCACACACATACATCACTTTATGACCCATATTTTAACAGTACCCCATCCGTGTTGGATTTCATGCACTTGTAAGAGATCTAGAGCTTAGATCATCTTGATTTAGGGAACCAAACTTCAAAATGTAGATTGCAAGATGTTGGATTCCATTGGGGAGTCTTCTCTGAATGTCGTTGGCTTTGCAAGAGGTATCTTGATGGCGTGGGATTCTTTGATATGGGTTAAAAAGGTTGGGAAAATAGGTACGTTAGTGTTTCTTTGGTGTTGATAAATGTCTCTAAGGTTTTTGCTAGGTGTTTTCAATGGTATATGGTCCCAATGTTTTAGCTAGGAGGGTTGAATTGTGGGCAAAGCTCAGCGCTGCCAAATAGTTCTTTAGGGGCCCTTGGTGTGTAGGAGGTGACTTCAATGTCACCAGGTTTGTTTGCGCAGGGGGGGGGAGGGGTTATTACGAGCAATAGGGGTGTACATCGAGTCGAGCTAGCCTGCTTGACTCGGCTCAGCCACTAGCTGACCTCAGCTCGAACTCTGCTCGGCTCGGTCCTCGAGCTTGACTGGCCAGCTCGAACTTGGCTCGGCTCAGTTCAGTCAGCAGCTCAGGCAAGACCGAGCTGAGTTTGCAGCATTTTCACAAACACCTTGACTGCACCTTCAAAATCTCACTGTATTTGAGACAGCAGCAATGGTTTTATAAGTATTTTATCAAACACCTAAGCAACATTAAAAAAAAAAAAGAAAAAAAAAGGGGGGTGTTGGTTTCATATACATACCTTCCTTGCCACCAGCCACACTTCTTTGAGTCATTTCATCAAACACTTGGTGAGCAACATCAATATCCAAGTAACCGACTCACTGAACTGGTTTGATCCGAGTTCGATTTGAGCTGGGTTCGATCCGAGTCAAGTCGAGCTGGGGCCAGCTTGAACTCGGCTCGAACGCATTTTCGAGCTCAAAAAATCAGCTTGACTCGGCTCGAACTCAACTTCGAACCGAGTCGAATCGAGCTTTTTCGAGTCAAGTCGAGCGAGCTAACTGAGCTAGCTCAGTTCATGTACACCCCTAACAAGCAATGTGGGGGAGGCTCGATAGATTCCTTCTTTTCCCTGATTAGGTGGAGAAATGGCCTCTTGTATCACAACATGTTCCTCCCAAGCCGGTGTCGAACCATTGCCCCATCTTGTTTGAGGTTGAGTAGAATTGCAGTCCCAAACCGTTTGGGTTTGAATTAGTTTGGTTACAAATTAAAAGTTTCTCCTCTCTTATCAAGGAATGGCGGGAATCCTTTGAGGTTAATGGCTATGCTGGTTTTGTTCTCTGTAAGAAGCTCAAGCTTTTGAAAGAGAAGATTATGGTTTGGAAAAAGGAAGTATTAGGGAACAAAAAGGACAAGATGGACTCTTTGTTGAACAGTATCCAGTCTTTAGATCTGAAAGTAGAAAGGGTCGAGTTATCAGAAGAAGATAAACTGATGAGATCACCATATTCTCTCTACTATGCTGGTTGGCTAAGAGAGGATATTAAGTAGAAACAATGATTGCGTGCCACATGGATTAAAGAAGGTGACAAAAACACCAGTTTTTTTTTTCTTGTGTTTTTTTTCACAAGATTGCTAGTGCTTGAGCTAGGAACAAAAGAGTGAGCAGCATTGTGATGGATGGAATGAGGTTGGAGGAAAAAAAGGACAAATCTACAAAGTTGTGGTTAACTATTATAAGGATTTATTAAAAGATGATTCTTTGAAACGACATACATTGGACGGTTTGAGCTTCAGTTCTCTCTCATTGGAGGATTCGGTTTCGCTTGAGATACCTTTTTTGGAGGAAGAGGTAAAAGCGGTTGTTTTCTCTTTAGGCAAAGATGAAGCTCCAAGGCGTGCCAATATCCCTTTAGGGTTCTTCCAAGATTTTTGGGAAATGCATAAGGGTGACATGATGAGATGTATGCAAGAGTTTTTCAATTGGGGTCATTGTTCTTTGGAAATTGGAGAATTTTTCATTAAGATCATCCCAAAATCTCAGGGGCAGAAAGGTTGGGAGACTTTAGAACCATTAGTCTCATAGGCGGGCCATATAAAATTTTGGCTAAGGTTCTTGTGACTAGATGTTGAAATGTCCTTGCAAGTGCCATTTCGAAGAATCGAGGAGTTTTGTGGAAGGAAGGCAGATCCTGGATAGTGCCCTTGTAGTCATAGCTGATGAGTGCATCGATTCTAGGCATCAGGAAAAGCAAAAGGAGTGGTGTGGAAATTGGACATAAAAAAGGCTTACAAACATGTGGATTGGGAATTTCTAGACTATATGCTCGAAAGGATTGGGTGTGGGAGCATGTGGAGAGGGTGGATTATAGAATGTGTCACGCCAACCAAATTCTCGGTTCTGGTTAACGGCTCCCCCAAAGGTTTTTCAAAAGTACTAAGGAATCAAACAAGGCAACCCTGTGGTGATCGCAAAAGCTCTAGGAAGGATGCTAAGTAGAGGCCAGAAGGTGGATCTATTTTGCAGTTTCAAGGCGGCTAAAGCTACTACCCTGATATCTCATATATAGTTTGCGAACGACACCCTTTTTTTTATGTGAAGCTATTGAAGAGAAGATTCACCTTTAGAAGCGGTCCATGGTCATCCCTAACATGTCTCATCTACATGTCGGCGACTGAATCTATTGATCACTTGTTCATACATTGCCCCTTCGCAAGAGGCATGTGATCATCCATTCTTCAAAGATTTGAGTTATCTTGGACCACGCCCCTGGAAATTACTGCCCTTCTTTTGGCTTGTCACGATGTAGTTAGTGTAGTTTTCTCTCTTGTATAAGAGTGGGATGTGAGGGTGGGAAGCTCTTTGTAGTTGCTCTTCTTTCCTCTTTTTTTGCTTGTTTACCTCAACACTTCTTTTCCTTCTCAATGAAAGTTCTTATTAATTCTATAATTTTTTATTTTATTTAAAAAAAAAAAATTATTATAGATCCTTCAGGCATGGTACTAGATTATGCGCATGCTATTGCATAAATCAAAGTGTAAATCTCTACATTCCTAGTAATGTTTCAAATAGCGCTTGTAGCTTAGCAGTAGCATACGCTACGTAGCATAGCTAAATAGCGTAAATCCCCTGTAGCGCACGCTACCACTAAGTAGCATGTAGCGTTTGTAACATATGCTACAATGTTTTTTTTTTTTTGGTTAAGTTTTCTGTTTTTTAAATGATGTAAAACTCAGATAATTATAAATAAAAATAAAAATAATAATAATAATAAAAACTTTAAATGTAAAGTTAAAACCAAACCTTCTATTTTACTTTCACTTAAAATGGCAGTGATCCTTTGTTAAAGTTGATGTGAAACTCACACACTAAAAAATCTTTAAAACTCAAAAGAAAAAGGGTTTCCAAAAACCCTTCTTAATCTCTGGGATTTTTATTTCTTTTCATACTTGTAGTTGTGACTTGTGGTTTCAATTAGCCATTATTAATTAAAGTGGTCTGCTTAGAAAGTAGTTAATGCATAATTATTTGATTATTGATTTTTTATAACTTTATATATGTGGATTAGCTTTTGATAAAGAATAATTAATAACTTATTCATACATGCTTATACTTGAAAAAATGAATCATCTGCAAAGCATTTTTAGTTTTTGGTTTTTTCTTACAAATTATCATATTTTTCCTATTTTTAAATTAAAAAATATTAGTATCGTGTAGGTTAAGTTACAAGCTACACTACTTACGCTACAGACCATAGAGGGTTGAATGTGACAAAACACGTTACCACTATTTAAAACACTGATTCCAAGTATAACTTGACATTACAATTCAATTAAACACTATTGAGTATAGAACTAAAATTTCAGGTCGGTAAACTAAAGACCTGGATTGCAAATGACTGACAATATAGATTGTGTAATTGAAAAGGAAAACACAGAGGAGTTGGAGGTTTAGGTAATAGTTATTTAAATCACATTGACCTTTGTAGTTGGGCCTTAGACATACATACATACATCTATACTTAAGTATACATGGCTAATGATCACATGTAATTGACTACACCAGTATCAGTGGTGTAAATGACTCCATCAAAACACTTGGACATGGCTAATGATCACATGTAGTCGACTACACCAATATCAGTGGTGTAAATGACTCCAAAACACTTGGACATTCCAATTGACCAATTCAGAGAGCCCATGAGGTCCAGCCGTCTAGGATATACTTCGTGTTACTACCAAGTAAAAATCACCCCAATCAGACCATTCCAACCATCCAATCAGTAGCCTATGAATGGAGGGTCAAGATCTCCATATAAAAATAGGTCCAATTAATCATTCGAGCCATTTATGTGTTGAGACTCATCATGGATTGCATATGTTTCTAAAGAATCTCTTTTATCAGACAATCTAAAGCATCCAACCATGGCTTGGATTTTTTTAAGAGATTCCATGGCTTGGACAATGGATGGCTATGATAAAGATGGCATACTAATGGACCACATCATCCAATTGGTGGAAGTTTTGCATGCTAGCCAATGCTATTTTCTTGACCTAATAGACAATCCAGATCCATCAACTGGCAATTGGTTTGACCAAGCATCCCAATGGAGTCTTTCTACCTCAACAACAATGGTTTAGGCAACTACATGTGATTGTTTCCCTGTGTGTGTATGTGTGTCACTGTGCGTGTGCTTGTGTGTGTGGTGTGACATGCGTGAACGAAAATCCAAAAGTCTAAAACACGAGTAAATTAGGTTCTCCTAGTTTCCATGTTGATGCGGGTTACCAACACATGCATGTCAGATGACCATATCTGAAACTTATGGCAAGTTAAAAGGATGCAATTGCATGAAAACTATTGTGAAGGAAATAATATATAACAAGTATAGGTTTGGTTGAATTTAGCAAAAGAAAGGAAAACTAGGTTTCTAACCTGTTATAAAAAAGAAGATTGAAGCTAGAAGCATGAGAAATGGCTGTGAACCCGAAAATAATGAATTATATAAAAACAGCTAACCTTCTTAAAATACAGAGGTGCTTCCTTAGCAATATCACGAGGTAAAGGAATGCACTCGACCAAGCAATGACGACGTTGCTTTGCCAACCCCATCACAGTTTCAAGAAACACGACATCCTTGTCTTGTTTCGCAAACATCATAAGAAGGCATTTTTTGAAGTTGCGTATTTCATCCCATACATCATTGTCAACAGTTCTTGTGGCCGACTCATGCTGTAAAGGAAGAAAACAACATATTAGGATTTAGGATAAAAGATACTAAAGAAAAATATAGTGGTGATATGAAAGAATAACAGTGAAGAATGTTGCTGATGCAGGACATGAAATTGGAATATGATATGCAAGATCTCAGGCTTAGGATCACGTTAGTTCAGAAACAATTACACAAATTCCATATCCCACACAACAGTTCAAACATTCAATTAAGGGGAATCTATGCAGGTCCGGGCCTACACATGATAGGGTTGGATCAATAAAATTTATGAACCAAAGGATGCTCAAAGATAAGAAATAATCATCCACACATGCATAGTAATCAGCACCTAATCCAAGGGATTTACCAATTTCAATTCAGGGAATCCCAGGGTGAGAATAGGGATAGAATTTGGGGATTTAAGACTATCTAGGGTTAGGGTTTATGAAAAACAAATATGAGAGAGTAAAAGAGAGGGGAACCACGTGGCAGGGTGATCGAGCTCCTTGGGGTTGGTCGAAGATAGGGGCTTCAAAACCCTCAAATTTCACGTCGTCACATGTCGAAGTTTTAGCCCTCTCACAGGGGACCACAAGAGGGAATTTGATGCAATAAGGGACAAATTTATAGCGTAGATGATTATGAGAAATGAGAAGGATGGATGGTATAAAACGGGTAATAGAGATGACGATGGATGGTGGGGAGGTACCTGGAGTTAACACTTCGGGGAGGGTTTCGCACCCAATTAGGCGTCACAACTCAAAGAGTGGTGATTTTTATTAATCTTCAATGCCGCACGTGTGCCTATTTATAGGAAAACCCACGTACCCAAAACTCGCGTCGTCTCTTTGGGGTTGGTCGAAATCTAAAAGCTTCATAATGTTCTAAATAATAACAATAAGCAAAACCTAAAATATGAAATCAATCCGACTAGTGGGCCCCAATCAAAGATCCCCAAATTTCACGTCGATCCGAGCTACGGCCGATCAACTGCGGGGCGTGGTGTCCGTCAGTTTTCAACCCTCTCTAAATCGCTCCGGGATGTCGATCAAGTCTCTGCAAATGAGTCATGTTGAAGAGAGGTGAATTTGATGCAATAAAACCCACCGTCCGGACGTTGAAATTATCTCGATGGTTCGGATATCCTCTACTTCCTCTCTCTGGGTGTGTGAAGGCTTGTAGGCGCAGAAAGATTATGAGAAATGAGAAGGGTGGATGGTATAAGACGGGTAATAGAGATGGGTACGATGGATGGAGGTGAAAAATTCGTGAGGATAGACGTAGAGGCTGTGGCTTTGGTATGGGGGGCACGAAGATGGGTCGGTGGATCAAAATCCTTGATGAGCGAAGGGCCGAACAAAGTATCAGTGGTCCCCTAAAAAGTAACTAGATCCTCCACATTGAATGTGTAACTAATTCCCATGGAAGGTAGAAGATTTACCTCATACACATTGAGATCATTTTGTTTTATAATTTTGACGGGTCCAACACTACGACGTCCAGAGGATACCGACGGGCACGTAATATTGAATCAAACGTTCTGTAATTACAACTACAGAGGATACCCACGGGCCCGATGCGACCATCACGAGTAATATTGGAAACGTTCTGTCTTAGAAAATGTGCAATGTTCATTACTAGTCATGATCTTCTGCCTGATTTCTTGATGCCATGAATGAATGTGATGCACAAAAGACTCTGCAGACTCTGACGACCTATGAGACAATGACATAGGGACAAGATCAATAGGTTTCCTAGGTTTATAACCAGTAACGACTTTACGAGGACTTAAACCTGTGGACCTATCGACAGAACTATTCAACGTAAACTCGGCTGTAGGTATTACGGTTTATTCTATATCCCTCCTAGGGGGAGACTCATCCGGTAGATCATCAGGACAGACATAACGAAACTCATCCACTACCGGAATGACCTCAGTGGGTAACTTTACACTAGCCTCTGGTGCACTCTCTCCAGCCACAAGGCCGTATATGTTGTACCCCTCAAAATAGTGGTCTTGATGTCCCTCATGGGGTGGGTGCACGGGTGCACGCGCATAATTGATTCCTTGACCAACTCCATTCATTGGTATATCCTCCAGGCCACCTGCCTAAGATTGGACATCTACCCCAATGGTAGGGTTTGTCCTGGCGATGGTCTTTAGTCGGGTAATGCGCATATCAAATTGATCAAAGCGTTGGCTTATATGTTGTTCCTAGTGCTTACCCAAAAACTCGATCTTCTGGGACAATTTGTTTCAAGACTCAATAAAATTCAAGCAATATAGTTGTCAAAATATAAGAAGTTTTTTTTTTTTTTTTTTAAGAAACAATCTAGTTTCTAAAAACGAAAAAGGAAAGTTTCTGAAAACAAATTAGGAAAGTTTCTAAAAAAGCAACCTATTTTCTAAAAACAAAAAAGGAAAGTTTTTAAAAACAAATTAGGAAAGTTTCTAAAAAAAAAATTAGGAAAGTTTCTAAAAAAGCAACATAGTTTCTAAAAATGAAAAAAAAAAACGGAAAGTTTCTAAAAAACAAATTAGGAAAATTTCTATAAAAAAAAAAACAAATTAGGAAAGTTTCAAAAAAAAAAAAAAAAACCTAGTTTCTAAAAAAAGAAAAAGGAAAGTCTCTAAAAATAGAAAGTAAGTTAGTTTTTAAAAAAGAAAAAAGAAAGTAAACTAGTTTCTAAAAAAGAAAAAGGAAAGGATTAGCTTCAATCTAGTTAAAAACGGGAAAGTTTCAAAAAAAAAAAGTTTCTAAAAACCTAGCTAAAAAAAAGGAAAGTTAAAAACAAATTAGAAAGTTTCTAAAAAAAAGTAAGTTTCTAGTTTTTAAAAAAAAAAAAGAAAGTAAAGTTTCTAAAAAAGAAAAAGGAAAGGAAATTAGCTAAAAAAGAAAAAGAAAGTTAATTTCTAAAAAAAGTATTAAGAAAGTTTCAAATAAAACCTAGAAAGCTAAGTTAATTTCTAAAACAATTCAAATAAGGGTATAACAAAAAATTTCAACAGCTTATGTTAGGGTTTATGGACCTCTAAACAGCCATATATGATGAGAATTGATGCGTAATGGACATAAACAACCAAACCCTAAACATGTAATGCATTCCCCTATAAGAACGCTAAGCTCTGATACCAAATTTGAAGCAAGACATGAAATTGGAATATGATATGCAAGATCTCAGGCTTAAGATCACGTTAGTTCAAAAACAATTACACAAATTCCATATCCATCTTCATTCAATTAAGGGGCCTACACATGATAGGCGTCGTCATTGATCTAACGATCTCAAAGATAAGAAATAATCATCCACGGTAATCGCCCTCCAAGGGATTTACCAATTTTTCAGGGTGCGTGACGTTTAGGACCATCTAGCGTTAGGGTTTATGAAAAACAAATATGAAAGAGTAAAAGAGGGAACCACGAACCGAAGGCGCACATGTCCGCATGTGCGTGATGTCCCCATCAGTTGCGTTGTTCATCTAGTGGTGATTGGGCATCCTTATTTGTCATCCAAGGGGCAACTCAAGAGAATATCAAGCTGCTTCAAGTTTTTTTAGAGAAACATGAGTGTAACTGATTTCTTCATACTACAAGGGGTTTTATAGGAAAACCTTAAGTCCTCCAATGAAGGAGTATTCAATTATTGCAAGCAACAAGGGGGCATTACGTCGTCATCGCTATAGAGTGGGGCCCTCCTTCGTAAGAAAAGTGATGATATTGAACTAACATCCTGCATTGGTAAGTGTATGCCTTCACGATAGTTAATCCTTCGAAAGAAGGGAGGGCTTTACCTTGATTAGCTCATAACTCGTAGAAATTAGAAGCATTTATAGGAAAACTATGCTCAAAACTCGCGCTGTGCTAGATGCAACAATGACCTTTTCTTCACAAGTCCTCCACTGAGTATTCAATTATTGCAAGCAACAAGGGCATTACGCTGGTAGCATCAAATATGTGATGCAACAATGACCTTGCACAACAGGCTGCCACTGTGGTAGCATCAAATATGTGAAATTCGCTATTGAAACAACGAGATGTTTTGGCCTTGTTGGGTTTTCAAAACAAAATTGGCATCGCTCTTGCTGAGTCATGAGGCGCTTGGCAATAGTATTTTTCTCAGGCGTCCCTTCCCTTTTCCGATTTCGCTTTTTGCTTGGAGCGCCATCGAAATCATATTCATCGTCTGCTCGTCCAGACATGCTATATTTTTTATTCTGCACTATAGTGCGTGCCAAATGCATGTCAGCATCATCATCCCCTTTCTTTTGTCGACCAGATATATTCCTCCCAGCATATCTGCACTCAAAAGAAATGTATTCAGTATTGACAGAAATGTCACCTTAGCAGGCGTTATAAAAGCTCCACTCACATTAAGGAGACCACGTGATGAGAAAAGGAAAGAAGAGCGGAGGATACCAGAAGACCATCCAAAGTATATAACTTACTAAAACATAAAATATTATATGCAAATTCACATATATGCATATATCCATCAAGAAAATGTTATTCTAAAATTGACATTTATTGGAAATAGTATACAGTTTTGAATTTACAAAGTAACTCTTATAATGCTCATATGTGGGCCTACCTGCTTATACTTCCCTCAGTTCCATGGTAAACTGTTTTAGCTTTAGTTTCTTGCTCCCCCGCTGTGGTCTCTGTTTCTTTCTGGGAAAGTTACACACGTAAAGATTAAATTAAGCATTATCATCTAAAGGGAATATGCAAGTAGATTGTTTTGAGTAAACTAAGTAAAGGCACTATAGTGAACCCATATGAGATGTACTACAACAGAGACATTGCAGTCATGGGATTATAAATGCATGACCTCGAGAACTTATATGTTGACTCAAAAAGTAAAGTTGCATTCCAAATCACAAGCAAACCAGGTATTTTTTGTGGGGAAAAAGTTGACGTGTTATGTGTTGCGTTTGGGGTGATGCGTATTCTTGGAAGCATAATAGGCGATGTGCATATTTTCTGCCTCTCCAACCCCCATAAAAATGCTTAAAATATTCTGGATATGGATTTGGGGTAGGAAAAAGCATAAGCTCCCATGTGTTATAACCTCCAATATTTGGATCATCCCAAATACTAAGCAAAATGGATAACTCGTTCCACCAAAATATTCATTCCGCTTCTAAAAAAAGAGAAATCCATTCTTCTTGCAGTTTGGCATAAATCCAAATGAACCCTAAATTTTCAAATGATAAAAAAAGGCTTTCTTTTTTGTACAGGTGAGCTCATTTTTATTGATATACATTGAAGTGGTAGGTACACTTGCTTCTCAAGGCATACATTAAAGAGACAATATATGGTGTTGATAGTCAACACTGGTATCGTTTTTTAGGCGGTGGGCCCAGGATTCAATGACCCACACCGTTAGCCTAATGGGCCTCATGGTGGACAGGGATGCCCCAAAAGTCCCCAGGACTAGAAGATCCGAAACCCTCCAATCATTGGCCTGTTTTTGTTGCCTAGGGCTATTGAGGTTCTTATGGTCCTACTTGTCGGCCACTGGTCAAAGAATTACTATCTTTAAAAGAATTATTCTGGGGGCATTACCCAAGGCCCCACCCATATGGAGACCATTAGGCTAAGTGGATCACAAAATCATGACCCCACATGTACTGAAACTTGCTCCTGCTCAACTTTAAATTTGATGAGGCTCAACACATGATCCATGTCAAAAGCCTTTTTTGCAAAGACACGTTTTTATATGGAAATGCCACAACGGTGATGCTCCAAAAGCGGACTTGTTCGGGTCCTTAATTGTGCTCTTCATAGGTGTTCATGAAATGGAAGCCTAAGAGGTGCAACCAGATAATTAAGTGTTAAGAGAGGGACTCAGTAAAATGCCATCATACCAAAAGTTTTTCAGCCTCTTCATGCTTTCCTTTCATGCGAAGCTGCAACACTTTAGCTGCTAATTGATTTGTGCTCATCACTTGCTTACTAACAGAACGCCCTTGAGTAGAGTTGTCATTCTTCAAAGAAACCAATCCCGAGTCCTCATTTTCATTTCCTGTCTTCAAGGAAACCAATCCCGAGTCCAAATTTTCATTTCCTTCAATATCTGCACGAGCGGAACTACCAGAACCACTAGCATCTTTATTCTCGAACCGATCAAATTCATGCAAAAAGCTTCCATCATTTGCATATTTATTTAGGTGTGATGCAACAGATGAGATGAGTTGGGCATCCTCTGCAGACATTTTTGGAACCTTCCTCTTTCCCCAAGATAAGGAATCACGAACTTTAGGCTCCCGCATTTCAGGATGCCGGAGAGAAACATCACGTGAATATCTACGGCTATTACCCACTTTCTCAGTGGCCTTTTCATTCTGATCATCTGCGACTCCTTGTTTTTCTATTGGTCCTCTCTTTCTATCTCTTATGGCATGCAAATGAGCATGAGCATGAGCAGCTGAACGGGATGCAGCAGATACGGCTAGGTTACCCAATGAACCCCATCGTTCTCCGACGACCTATAAAAGGTAAAAGATATAACCATTAAATCTCAGTAGCCTGGAGTAATTATTTGCATAAATACAAAATGGGAAAGTAACAAACCTCATCAAGCTTCCTCCCTTCACGAGCTGCCTGTTCTTGTGCACGCTTCAAGGCCTTTAGCCGCCAGCTTGCACCACCATCACCAACAACTGAAGAAGGTGGAAGTCGGTTCATATCGGCCTTTGTCTGGGAATCTTCATCCGGGTAACCAATTCCATTATCTTTAAGATATGGATTTAATTCTCTTGGATTTGGTCTTTGTTCCTGTAATCCACAAGTGAATCATGGCAGTCAATTTCGCCTCTTGGCTAAAGATTATTAGCCAAGGTGTGGTTTCTAATGTGTAAGATATTTAATAACGTGCCTTAGAAAGTTCTTCATATTTTTCTTGTTAACTAATAAATTAGATTTTCACTTCAGCTCTATTTGGAACCCCGGATGCATGTAAAACAGTTGGAAATGTATCATCACAATACTTTTCCATCTAGAGATGTTAGTTAGCTCATTATTATTTTTTATAATATTGACAAAACTAACATTTCTACTTGGAAAAAACACAGTGAGTATTATTGTTTCAGGACCAACTTAAAATGAACACAATCACAATTTACGACAGTTACCTATAGTGATTAGGTACTATAATCTGCTAAAATCATTTTGGTAAGATAATTGAACAAGATAGAAAAAGAATAATGATGCTTTGTGCAACTTGCAAAGGCTTACTGAAAACCCACAACGGAACTTTTTCCATTTATATATAAAACCCACCCCAAAAAATCCATTAGATATCGGATAGTGGATCCTACCTCGTCAACCTGTGGTTCCTCCAGGGGATCATCAATTTGCATAGACGCCATACTTGGTTGAGTTGCAGGTTTAAGCATCCATTCTAAGCCCATCTCCTTCCTTGCACGCCCTTTGTTATCTTGGGGAACCAAGTCTCTGCCATCATCTACAAACAAAGTGAATAGACTGACTTACAAAAAATATTGTATATTAGAGACCGTGTTCTTTCTTTAAAATGCACAAAAAACAAACATAACATAACATACCTGACAAATTGTTCTTGTCCGCAACCTTTTCACCCCTTCTTTCCTTGCTTTTCTCTTTCTTATGTTTCCTCCCTCTTTTCTGCTGCTCCTCTTTCCTACTAGAACGACGGTCGTCATCACTTTCAGAATCAAACTCAGAAGAATCATCAGACGAATAACACTCCTTCCTTGATTTTGATTTTTTCTTGGACCTCTCCCTCACTTCATCATTCGAGGTTTGATGTTGGGTCCTCTTCTCTTTCTTCCGATTCTTTTCTCTAGCACTTGTCTTGCGTTTCCGGTACGCCTCTCCACCGCTATCAGCATCGCTCTCATTATCAGTTTGTGACAGTGACGATGAGGAAGAAGCATCTGAAGAATACCACTTCTTCCTTCTTTTTGACCCTTTATTTATTTTCACGATCTCTTCATCGCCAGAGCTATCATACTGGTCTTTCTTCTTCTTTCCCCTATCTTTTTCCTTCCTACTTATTGATTTCTTCCTCTCTTTTGCCGAATAATCAGAGTCAGAATTTTGTTCTGCCTAAATCCCGGAAAAGAAAAAAAGAAAAAGGCCGTTAACTTATTGTATTTCAAATTTCAGTTCTAATTTTGGTAATGCATAAGTACAAATTGTGGTATTGCATTAGCACAAGTAAAGAGAGCAAGATGTTCATCACAACAAGTAATTACATTCTTCTTTCATTAAAAATCAAAACCTACATTGCAAAAATTGCAGCAAAAAATCACCAAAAATTTCCAGTACAAGTTTCCGATATTCTACGGAAATTCAATTCTTTTGGTTAGGCTGTAGAGAAAAAATTTGCAGTTTTGGAATTTTTAAATGAACAATCACTGGAAAGAAAAAAGATCTTTAATATCCACATGAATATTTTGGAAATTTCTATTGAGTAGAAATCCCAAAAACCATGAACGGTTTTTCTTTCAGTCTAATCCAAATGCAGCTTTAACATGTCCTTAGACATATTTCAGCTGGAATTACTGGAACATTCTGACCTAACAACCCATACAAAAAAAAAAAAAAACAGGTAGTTTAAGAAGAAGTCGAGCTTACCTCGAGGAGCTGATCGGGCGGTATGAATTTCACTCCAGAAAGCATTCTGGCGGTGTTGTGTCGTGAAAAGAGAAATAGATATATAAGAGAGATCCAAGAATCACGAGCGGAGAGTGGCCATGAGCTTATAAATTTTCCATGAAAAAGGACAATAAAAGCCCTAATTTCCAATCACGAGTGCTTTCAGAGAGAGAGAGAGAGAGAGAGAGAGAGAGAGAGAGAGGCGGAGCTGTTGAAGGCTCCCTGGTGGTCCGCTTGTTCAGTATTTATACAGCGGCGTCATATTCGAGGCGGATTCCGGCGAAAATCCAGCGGTTTGGCCGGAGGAGATGATCGGAAGCAGTTCGTAAGAGATCAAAGCTTGGGAGACGAGAGAGGGGGTTGTCAGCAGCGAGAAGAGGAGAGAGAGAGAGAGAGAGAGAGAGAGAGAGAGAGAGAGACGGGGCGTGGCTTGTAGACGCGGATTTACTTCGAAAGCCTTTCGCGCAAGGATGATGAGTGGAGCGCACGGCAACATATATGAGAAATCCATTCTATCCATCGGTTCTACAGCTAAATTTAGAACGTGGGACCAAAAATGAAGTGGATACAGTCCTAACAACGTGGGACCAAAAATAAAGTGGATACAATTTAGAACGTGGGTAACGCAAGAGGAAATTTTGGGAAAAGAAATTTATACGTTGAAACCTCCCTGAGCTCCAAAAAGATAGCCTGATACAACTTTTATAGCCATGAGAATGCTTCAACGGTGCTCACTGAATACCCACTGTTTCCACCCAATTAAGCCTCAGATAAACCTCTTTTCTAGTCACAAATCCTAAAAGGAGCTATAAAGTCATACTGACACAGATGAAGGGAAATACATAAGCCAGCTGGATCCAAAACTTCTATGCCTTGGGAAGTTTTTAATGCTAGAGGTTCAATCCCCACGGCTCTGGTATGGTTCACTTAAACTTTGTATCTAAATTTCAACAAATGCCCTAAAATGTTATGAAAAAATTATAATAAACGGATGAATACATGCATTATGATGGAACATAGGGGGAAGATGTGACCCTTAGAACACAGCTTCATGTATGTGTTTGTTCATTCACTACAGAAAAGAGTGGGGATTGAAGGCCTGCACCTGTAAAGTTCCTTGGGCCATGTGAGTTTTGGATTAAACTGATATTTGTATTCTCATCATCCAAGTATGTGTAATTTTATAAATAAATTAGATGACAAATAAACATTATGGTGAGCCCTAAAAAGGTTTCAACGATCAGCATCATTATCTCCACTACTCATGGAGTGGTCCACTTGAGCTTGAGATATACCTTATTCTTCAGCTCACACTTTATAACATCACTTGAACTTTAGATCTGCGCTACACTTGGGCTCATGCTTTAAAATGATCGAACAAAAAACAGACGCCCTAGATAAAACACATACATCACGGTGGGCTCACGGAGTTTTGCCACATATGCACAAAGTCAGTGGTGTGTTCTACACCATCTAATACAGGTACAAGAAGACAAGGTGGCATGGGTTAAAGTAAAGCAAAGGAGTTGTTAGCTCATGTGGTCCCCACCGTAATGTTTATTGGAATCCACCCCGACCACATAATGCATCACACCATTTTAGGCCTAGGGATGAAATATCAACCCAATCCATGATTCAAATGGACCGCACGATTGGTACCCGTGTGTAATAAACATTCACCCTCTAAATTGTCTCTTGATGCAGCCCACATAAATATGTATGGGCATGATTTTTGGCCCCATGCCTAAAATTTGGTCTAACATCTAATGCTAAGAGTGGATTTCATAAAGCATCATGGTGGACCTTGTAAACTCAAGGGTGGACGTCTCTCTCCCAACTAATTCCTTTGGCGTGGCCCATATGAATCACAGATCAATCTTATTTTTTTTGGACCTGGGCTGAAGTGTGATTACACATCTAATGGTCGAAGTGGATTTCACATACACATCACACCCTCATATGTGTTTTTGTCTAATTTCTTTTATTGACACCGTTGCAAGAAGATGCCACCCTTAATCTTTTTAATGCCCATATTGATTGAAATCCACTCCCACCCTCATATGTATAATCCCACTTTAGGCCCATGGCGAAAAATAAGCTACAATTTATGTGAATCACACCAAAGGAAAAAATAAAAATAAAAATTGGAGGAGAGATATCCACCCTTGAATTTTATAAAGCCCATGGTGATGATTACATAAAATTCACAACCATTAGATTTCAAAACAAAATTTAGAGACTGGGCTTAAAAATGAGGCCCACACCTGATTCAAGTAGATAACACCAAGGGAAATGAGCATTGCCCTTAACACTATTTGCAACCGTCTAGTCCACCTGAATCGCGAATGGGGCTGCCTTTTGGGCCTTGGATGTAACATATACTAACCCACCTAGCGCATTTCACACAAACATTACAGTGGACCCACATGAGCCGCCGATCACTCATTAATGATTGTATTCGTGCAAACCCCAATGGGTGGGCCAAGCTAACGGGCTGTTGTATATGGTCCAAGCCCAAATGAATAATAAACCGGTTTGAATTTTAAACGTGAGTTCAACCCTCGGCCCCGATGCTTCAGCCCAGTCCAGCCCAAGGCAGCTCAGCCCGGCCCATTGATAGCCCTTCTCATTTCCAGAACCTTTGTATTTGCACACGGTTAAATATGGACACATATTTCCTGTGATTGTACGCAAGTCGAGTTAGCTTGGTCAACTCGCTCAATTCAACTCGGAAAAGCTCGACTCTCCTCGGCTCGAAATTGGATTCAACTTGAGTCAAGCTATTTTTTGGAGCACGAAAAAAATTTCAAGCCGAGTTCGAGGTAGCCCGAGCTCAGATCAAATCAGCTCGGTGACTCGGTGATTTTGATATAAATGTTGCTCGCTGCTGAGTGTTCGGTGAGATGACCCAACGAAGTATTGGCGAGGAAGGAATGGATATGTCAGCTGTTTGATTTTGATATTGTTCACCCGAGTGTTTGATTTTGATCCTGCTGTCTAACTGTTTGATGAAAAACCTATGAAATATTGTTACTATTTTATATTACGTGAGAAATTGAAGATGCATTTTTCCTGTTTGAGAAAATATCGAACAAGCTTGAACTCGGCTCGAACTGGCTTGAGTTGTTGACCGAACCAAGCCGGGCTAGCAAGACAGGCTCGAGGACCAAGCTAAGTCGAGTACGAGCTGGGGTTAGCTACTGGCCAAGCCAAGCTGTGCCAAGCTTGACTCGGTTCTACTTGTGTACAATACTAGATGCCAGCATGACATCCACTTCGTCCATTAGTTGCGCCAGCTCATGTTAGGAAGTTAGCTTAAAAATCAAGTATATTCAAAACTCATGTGGCCACACATAAGCAACAGTGGGGATTGAATGCTCATCATTCAAATGTTTATATGTTCATAGGGGAAAATATAACTATGATCCCAAAACTTCGGCAATGTAGTTTTCAACCATTGGCACTCAATACCTACTGTTTCTGTGTTGTGGCCAACTTGAGCTTTGGATCCAACATATTTTTTTAAAATCATGTCCTAAGATGATATTGCTTAGAATCATGCCCTAAGATGATATTGCAAAACTAATTGAGTTGATGTAAAACATGCATTAGGTGGGGTCCACATGCATCCCTTATTATTACTTAGAAATTCCAATTTAAACTGTCCAATTTATGGCCCTAGTTATATTTTATTATTTAACTTTGGGGATGGCAGACATTTATTATACAGTTAAAAAAGGAAAAGATTCAATAGTCCTATTTCAGTAGACCCGTTTCCTAGAATTAAAGGTTAGGAATAATCAACCAATCTGATATTGGGATTGGAACTTTAAAGACACTGGACCTCACAACTAAGTCCGTTTAATTCGAGGTAATTAATGTGTACAGGTGTACAGTTTGAGTGCCTGTGTATCAAGCATCATCAGCTGCCTGAGTAGGATACAACTACTTTGGAAATCCATGTGATGGATTATGAGTAGGAACTTACAAATCGCCAGGAAATTGTATACTTGGCATGTAATGCAAGTCAAGTTAAACCGTCCATATCCATATTACATATATCATTAATCAAAATTGTAGGTTTATTTGATTACCCGACCATCCTACTGACAAACATTTATTGGAAAAATTAAGTACTCAACATTCCTATTACCGCAAGCTGATTGCATTATGGACAATCGGTCCAGACAGGGCTTTGTGTGGCCCACCATGATGTATGGGTTTTATCCACACTATCCATCTATTTTTCAACTCATTTTAGGGCATGAGACCCAAAATGAGGCAGATTCAAAGCTCAAGTAGATCACACAGTAGGATTTAACGCCAACCATTAAAAACTTCTTGGCACTGCAGAAGTTTTGGATCAAGCTGATATTTATGTTTTGCCTTCATCGATACCTATATGACTTTATCAATAGGTTTGGATGGCAAATAAACATCATGGCCGGTTTCCTATAGTGTGGTCCACTTGAACTTTTAATCTGCCTCATTGTTTAACTCGTGCCCTAAAATGATCTTAAAAATGGATGAATGGCGTGGATAAAACTCATATATCACGGTGGACCCCACAGAGCCCCTACCTGGATGGATTATGGTCCAGGCGAGGGCAGTAAGCAATTTGTTCAGTACTTAGTTTGTTTTATGTCACATGCAATGTGTGTAGGCGTGCCAAAACTGATATAGCAGCTCGATTCAAACCGATCAACTTTAACCCCAAGCGATAAAATAGGCAGATATGTCGATTATGATTGTGTATAACCGAAACCTGAGAAGGTCAGTCCTCTACCCAACCACTTGTAGAATAATGATAAGATTATTAGGTGATATTCGAAGGGTAGGGTTCTTCCTCCTAAGATGGGTTGTACCTTAACTTTTATTATAAATGACTTTTCAGTATACTAGTGCAATCAACAAAAGTAAATACTCAAAATGGGTCACAGGAAGTGACTGCAAGAATGCATATCTTGAAAGAATTACTTGTTTTGGATAAGGGACAAGTGTAGCGTATGAGCGTGGATTGAATGTTTATAAATTCTTGGGGATTGATATAAATGTGTGATTGGAATGATTGAATGAAAGATGTCTTGTTGACTGTTTGAGATTATGTACTTAGAGTAAATGTAAACTAAGCATATGAAAAATGGTATAAAAATATGGTTTTAGTACACTTAGTGTACGAGTCATGTGTCGTAACTTGGGTCTGAGGATGCATCTTCTATATCTGAATTTCAGAGCATGACAATTTCCCATACAATGAAATTTTAAAATTGTCCTTTTATTTTCTCACTCGACCTCTTAGGGCTTGTTTGATTCATAGACTACCACAATAATTTAGTGTAAAACTCACATAACTTCTTCTTATCTTTAATTGGATATTGACAACAATCAAATCACTGTAATCTTTCAGAATCTTCGCATGATATGGATAAGTGGAGGTGTGTTGACAGGGCATAGTTTCATGGGCCCCACCATGATGTATGTGTTATATCCACACCATCGATCCATCTTGTATGATCATTTTATAAAATGAGACAAAATGAGGCAGATCTAAAGTGGAAATGGACCACACCACAACTAACAGTGGGGATTGAACGTCTACCATTGAAAACTTCTTAGGTCCATAAAAGTGTTGAATCTTCCCTATTTTTTGGGACACGCCCTAAAACAATATTGCAAAAATGGATGGACAGTGTGGATATAATACATTGACGGAATTATATCCATGTATATCTAACCGGTAAAAATATTTTATATATCCGAAGTGAAGATGCCAGTATTGCATACTAGCACTATTATGTTTTACTTCCAACTATGTGAGTAATGGTAATCATTATTCATTTAGCAACGGGTCAAACTTTTTCAAGTGAAAAAGTATGATAAATGGCATATAGGCACTTAAAAAGCAATAATTCAAATAAACTATTTAAGTTATTGATTCTGGTTTAGATTTATCATGAACCAACTTTGATTGGGTCATCTGACTAATTGATTGGCGATAATCTATTAGACAATTAAAAACAATAAAAAATAAAAAATAATATCAATGGTCCTATTTCAACAGGCAAATGTCTCCGAATCAAAGGTTAAAATTGTTCCACAAATCCAAACATGCCTATAATGTTCTAACTCATATAAAGAGGGTGATGGTCAAAATCATCCGTTCAGTATAATTTTGTTATCATAGCCTAGATAGCATAGAGTACTCTACAAGTTGGATTGTTCCCACCATACCACTCATTATGTGAGCCAAGCCCATTCCGGCCTCAAACCCCTTTTTTATAGGTGAGGACCGCTCCAATGCTTAACCTTGCATAACATAGGGTCCATGGCAAGGCTTCAGGAACCTTACTTTCTATGCAAACCACGGCCTACTTTTATATGCCTATATACTAATTATAACTCGTTTGTATATGTACTATATATAAGGTGGGTTTCAGATTGGGTCATGTTACTAAATAATTCAATCCAAGCTCAAACTAACCTGGGTCTGTGGGGGGTTTCCATCCCAAGCCCAACTTAACCTCTAGCTAATTGGATTCGAGTTAATGCAAACTAAGTTACACCCTTAATAGTTCATGCGCCAAGCTTTGGCCAAATCCCCCACTGTCTGGGACTTAAAGAATTTAAGCCCCTTTAGTAAATAACTTGGAATGAGACTAAAATGACAATACATTAGGTTGGGCAATTGACTTGTGAGTCAACTAGCTACAGACATATTCTTGGTATAGTTGGACCAAAAGAAGTCGAAACAAAAGCGGATTTAGTCCGTCATATCCGGGCCTAATCTTACATTGGGCATGACATAATTGGCATCAGGGCCAGGTTGAAGAAATTCATTGTAGGCAGGGAAAAGTTGTCGATCGAAGTCCAGACTGTAAATCAACCGTGACTTTTAAGCTAGGTATCATCACGGAATGCACGAACTCTCAATCTTTATGTAATGGGTCATCTAGCGTCAATCGACCCTCAGAATAGGTCACATCTATTTGTTTCGTGAGAAAATGCTTCCTTCTGGATCAAAATTATAATTTTAAAAAAATACTAATTTTATTTTATTTTTTTAATTTTATTTTTGTTGTATCTCTTTATTATTAGAGTTTTAGAATTTTCAACTTTTTTTAGAAATTGTTCCTAAATCTTCCAGTATAATTAATTTAGATATTTTTATTTTTAGAAAAATTTATTATTTTAGATAATTTATATCTAGTCCAGTTAGGACTTCTATTAGGATTTGGTCTTTCATATAAGTGGTGTAATCAGGCATTCTAAGGGAATTATTAAATAATATCATTTCAATTTTATTTTTTTATCTCGTGGATTCAAAATCTATTTTATAGGTTCAAAATTTTGCCTAGTCAAGGAAGACATTGATCTTCTTCTCATTTCTTCATTGCCTTCCCTTTGTTAACTAACTAGCTTTTGAGATAAGTTTAGGCCAACCTAACTGATAATTGATTGGCTTTGGCTACAAAATGTGAGCCACTTAAGCCAACGGGTTGGGCTGGAATTGAAAGGTAGCCCTTATTTGCCTATATAGGTTGTTAATGGGCAGGGCTACATGGCTACGTGACACGATCCTACATCATCCAAAACTCTAAACAAACTAACAGAAAACAAGTGTTGACACATTTACCTTTTGCCTGTATTCCTTTCTTAAACACGAGTTAGTTGATACCAATTGGGGGGAAGGGGATTGCAGTGCACCCCACTTGAACGTTAATTCATCTGAGAGGGGCTTTGTGGGACCCACTGCTACGTATGGGCTTTATCTACATCATTCATCCTTTTTTGCGGATCATTTTAGGGTATGAATAGAAAGATGAGGTAGATCTAAAGCTCAAGTGGACCACACAATAGAGGTGATAACACGCCCACCGTTGAAGCCTTCCTAAGGGCCACTATGATGTTTATTTTCCACCTGACCTATTCATAAGGTCATATAGATCACCTGGATGAAGGGAAACACAAATATCAACTTGATCCAAAACTTCCACGACTCCTAAGAAGTTTTTAATTGTGCGAGTTCGTGATGGGCTCCATAGAGGCTTGCCTAGACGATTCGTCATTGACCCTCCTTATTCTTGCATCCATCGACATCGATGTCAGAAAATCAATGGTCCTGTTATATAGTGAAATTACAAATACTTCATGGAGATCCACAAAGGTATTCCTGTTAGCAAGTTTCCTGCACTCTTAACTCAGAACTGTTCAGCCTTATCATACACGCCAATCTTTCTTGGTAAGATTTGGTATGCAGGAATTCTGCACCGCGCAGATGGTAAGTCCCACCATGGAGATCGCTCGTTTAAATAGGCTAATCTAACCACTTGATAGGCCACACCTATACATTGCTTAAAGAGTGTCGGTCGTTCATTAATTCAATGGTTTTGGTCCATGGAGGACAGTTTGGTCAAAACTTATGGGGTATTGACAGTAAAGAACATAGTGAGTTTACTGCTGTTTTAAATATCGTGGTCAAGTAGAGCTATACATGAGCCAAACCGAGTCGAACTTAGCATAGCTCACCTCAATTCAGCCAGCAGCCTATCCCATCTTGAGTTCGGCTTGGCTCGGTCCTCGAATATGATTGACCAACTTGACTCAGTTCGGTCAGCAGCTCATGTCAGCTCAAGCTTTCGAGCCGAGTTTGAGTTCAGGCTTTTGAGTCAAGCATTTTCTTTTTAATTTTATACGAGCGGGCTCTTTATATATATAATATAAAATATATATATTAATTAAGTTATGTATTTATATAATATTATATAATTAAGTTATAACTCGAGTCGAGTCGAACTCGGGCCAACTTGAGCTCAGCTCAAAATTCTTTTGATCTTAAAAAACCAGCTTGATTTCGCCCAAACCCAACTTTGAGTTGAACCGAGTTAAGCTTATTCGAGTCGAGCCAAGTGAGTTAACCGAGCTAGCTTGGTTCGTGTCTAGCTCTATGGTCAAGTCATTAGGAATATGGCGGCACAGACATGAGGTCATCCAGATCATTTAAAACACCAGTCGCAACTGCAGATTTAGATAATGTAAAACATCACACTGACAGAATATTTTTAATAATTCATTCTAGGTATCCCAAGATGGGCGAATTTAAACAAAACATTTATTGAATCAAATTCAACAGGTAAAATCAGATGTTAAGATCGTTCTACCAATGCCATTTTCAAACTATGATGTATCCAAAATTCATCCAACCATTTATACCTTTTGGATGGCATTACACATTGCTGGTCTGGAATTCGGCCACATGATACACATCTGAGATTCGTCGGCATGCCAAAATTGATTTGCGATCCAATTCAAACTGAACACCACTAACCCCTAATGTCGAGATAGAGTGATGCTTGATCAAATGATCTGGAGACCAATCTTCTATTCAGCCAACTGTCAAGTGCCAAGTGATTTGGTGGAGGTTGGGGTGCTTCTTCCAATGCGTTCTTTTTTTTTTTTTGCCTCAAAAATCACGAATTTTTAAAAGTGCAATAATTATATGGTTGAACAGAAACAAGTTGAAGATGGATGCAGAAAAGTGAGACTTACCACTAAAATGAGATCACTGATCTAGTTAAGAGCAGCGGGGTGCTTCGTTAAGCAGTGTACTTCTAAGTGAGGGAAATGCAATGTTGAGGCTTACAAGCTACTGTTGACCCAATGTATTAGTGTAGGTGGAAAATTCCTATGACTATGGTATTCTTTCAGATTTAACATATAGACATAGATAGAAGGAAATTACAACTACTAGTTGTTGGATCCAGTGCCCTGAAAAACCAATGTGAGCTCTAATCAATTCAACGTGTGGATGTAATTAGGGCGATCTTAGCCATAGATCATGATGACTATGAGTCCTTAGTAGACATCCTATTGATCCTCAGTATATAATATTGCCTTGAATCTTCATTATGAGTTTGTTGAGGAGTGATTTCTCTTATTGTCCTTGGAAACTTGAGATTGAACATGACAATCAATGACCTGGAAGAGTCATGGTCCATGGATTTAGTATCCTATTAGACCATGATCGTCATAAGTGCATGGGACACACCTATAGACATTAGTTCATAAGATGTACAATCAGCCTATGTGAAGGAACTGACTTGGGTCAGGATTGACAATCTCCACCATCAAGAACCGACTTGGTGTCGGTTTATGTTTAACCCTTACCCTTACCCTTACCTTGCACAGGAATGTGAGTGTGCCATGAACAAATTGTCCAAGTTTAGACTTTGGTCACTCACATTAAGGGATCAAGATCAAGTCAGCAGTCCGGGGGCCCATTAGCCTGGACTATAATCGTGAGATAAAAACTTGATGATGCATGAAAGATGATTAATCCTTAAACCTAAGGGAGTTACGATCTTGATTGGTTGACTTTGGATCTTCCTACGAGGTCTATGTAAGGGACCAATAAAGTGGATGTAGTTGTGTACTTCCATCAAGAGCTATAGATTATTGCACGGTCCAACAAGGGATCCACTGGTTTACCTATGAACATATTTATAGCTTTGATATGGATAAATCAGGAACTCATCAAGTGATTTTTCCACCAGGACTAGCACTCTAATTGTTTTTATTGTGTTTTCAAAGGTATTTAATTGTTGAAGTTTTATTTTAACAATTAAAACAACCTTAATCATACTTGATGATAACTTGATGGTCCAAATCCAATAGTGTCACACCCCGAACTCGGAAACCGGGCTCACAAAATTCCGATGAGGAATCCAAGATCGCAAGCGGCCTCAGTAGAACCCCATTCTCGGCTCCCGATTCTGCCCATACGCCAATAGCTTGAGGTTCCGATCCTGGGATGCTACAAGGAGGATTTCTAATAATCAATTTGATTCGTAATGAGCACAACCACATGCATAACCCACGAACAATAACCACAAGAACACCATCACAAAGTCCACTATGAACAAAAGCCTTTGAGTATAATACGTAGGAAAGGAAAATACAAGATAGTGCTAATAACAAAAACTCCAGAAGCTCGGTTGCACACTCCGATCCTTGAGACTACGTCCCACGTCTCGAAGCGTCACCGCACGCATCGTAATAGTGCATAATTATGGAAAGCTTAGAGGTGGTGTGTGTGCGCACCATGAAGTGCTCAAATGCGGGGTCGAGTAATGCGGAATCGTGCCAATGAGTACATGAATGCGGTCGGACCGTACTTCAAGGCTATGCGGTACATAATATAAATGATATCCTTCCCATATCAAGGCCATGCGATGCTAATGCCTCAAGCATGTCAATCCTCCTGTCAATACAGTTATCAGTCTGGATAATTATCGGGGTCTAGTACACTCAAGCCAGCTTGCCGCCCCTATCCGAACGCACAACTGGGAGAGTGGAAGAGACCTCACTATCCGCCGATCCGGTCCAATATCGGGCCCGACTCGTCGACAGCGGACCGATTCCTCAAGCTAAGTCAAACTCAACCTAGAAATTGCCCCCTCACTCAGGCGGGTAAGGTCACACCCCTTTCCAACCGACCACGACACAGTGGGAGACGCGACCTCCTGGTATTCGGCCCTCATGCGCTCGTACATCCACTCGGTCTCGACGTTGGAGTCATCCTTTAGTACCATCGGGTTTAGGAATTTTCACCCAGGGACATATATGGCGCCCATGCTTTGAACCAAACATTTTCAGATCCAATCCACACCCATGATGTGTGTCCATGGAGGCTATGGCCTGGTGTCGCTAAGGCATACGAAAATTCTGACAATCACACAATGCAAGTGTATGAGTCACACTATCGGTCCATGTAACGCCTCCTGCGTAAACCATGCGCTCATGCAAGGCAACTCCGCCTTTATCGGGCAGCCCAACCTTTGCCTCAAGCAGAAGGCATATGCTATGATCACACCCTCATCTCAAGCATGCATATGATGCGTATGATCATAAATCATGGGGTAGCACTATACTTATGGTATGATAATGGACGTTGCTCAAAGTAAAGATGGGCCTAAACGATCGCAGAGTACAAGTATGGGCCTACTGGGCCTGAAGGAGCGTCACATGCGAACATTTAACCAACATTGTACTTACAATGTGGACGTCAAACCAACATTGCTCCCAAGGCACGGTGCCTGCCATAAATATCATTACACAAACCATGGGGAAGCACACATTGCAATAGACATATACATCTCATTGGGCCTCGACCCAAAGTCCTCAAACACATCAAATGGGCTTCATATGGGCCTTTCATAAATCAAGTGGGCCGCATCAATGGGCCTTAAGTACATTGCAATGGGCCATGTCCCATGGGCCTTTGAAAACATCACATTGGGCCTTAACCCATGGGCTCCAAATACATCACAAGGGCCTCAACCCACGGGCCTAATACATTACAATGGGCCTTAACCCATGAGCCCCAAATACATCACCATGGGCCTCATAACATGGGCCTTACATTCACATCAAGGTGGGCCTCAACAATGGCCTCATACACATCAAGGTGGGCCTCAATAGACGGCCATAAATATGGTAAGGTGGGCCTAATCACTTGGGCTTTGTATATACCAAGGTGGGGTCCACCATATATATATATATAATACAATATATAATATATATATATATATACAATGTTAATAATATAATATTATATATATATACACATATACACACATACACTCTCACACACATGCTCACACACATGTGCACGCTCACACACATGCACACACGTACACACTCACACACGCACGCACACACACCCATGCATGCAGACACGTGCACACCCACCGCCCCTGGACGGTGGGGAAACAAATACATTACAGTGGGCTCCCACCGTCTGCCTGGACGGTGGGATTAAAACACATACATCACCGTGGGCTCCACCTGGGACCCACCCTAATGCTTATAAGCCATCCAAACCGTTCATGAGGTCACGCAGACCTGGATGAAGGGGAAAAACAAATTTCATACCTTGATCTGAAACTTTCTGTGGACCCAGAAAGGGTTTTAACTGTAGAGTTCAATTCCCATTGTTTCCTGTGATGTGGGCCACCCGAGATCTGGATTGGCCTGATTTTTGGAGGGGGGCCACGTCAGGCAGTGGCCCACCAAATGGGAGGTGTGGATACAAAATATACATCATGGTGGGGCCCACATGAGGGGCCGTGGGTCCCTGCACGGACGCCCGCATGCTGCACAGCACGGCTCGCGGCGCATCCGTACTATGTCTTCCCCTTTTTTAATTATTATTTGAAATCCAGGATTTTGGGGTTTTTCGAGTGTGGGGCCCACATCAGGTGGATCCGTCCCAACCATCAGTTGCTGGGGCTCAAAACAAACCCAACGAGCCCAATATTGGGTATTTTTCGGAGTACAGAAACGGTAGGATGATTTTTGACGGTAAAGAAGTTATTTTCATATGCTCTAACCCACCAGAAAATCGGATTAGTCCCAACTTTAGGCTCAACGCCTAAAATGATCCCCTGAATGGGATGGACGGCGTGGATTAAGCACAAACAACAAGGGAGGGCCTACACCAACAGCTCACCCAAATAGCCTTGAAACAAGGCTTATATTTGTGTTTTCCTTCCAGCAACGTCCAGACGCTGGACGTTTTTGGGCTTAGCAATATGTTTAAGGTGGGCCTGTTTAGGTGGGCCACATATGATGGATGGTGTGAGTTCAACACATATAAGATGGGCCCCACCCACGGTCGGCTTGGATAAAATACTTATTTCATGGTGGGGTCCATCCGGGTGGGCCACAAGGCCTTATCATCTCATACACACACAAAAAAAAGAAAGAGGTAGAGAGAGAAAAGATAAACGTGTGGTCATTACTGCCGAACGAGGGACCCCGCCACTATGGGCCCTCCTTTGCATGATCTACAACATACATTAAGTGGGTCCCATTTCATATGGCCCCACCGATCAAAATCAACGGTGGAGATCTTTTCTCCACCAAAATGGATGGTCTAAATGACCATGTTATGCAAAGAAAGTAAACATCATGATGGGGTCCATGGAGAATGGCCCCATCATAGATTGATCTTGAAATCAAAGTGGACCATTGGCCACATTTAGGTCCAAAATGAGATCCATACCATTGATCGGTAGGCCTCATTTGGCCCATCATCAAAACAAGAAATCTACACCTATAGAAGCACCCACCGTCCGTTCTTCTTGGTCCATTAGAAAGCCGACCTCCTTATGCTTCACTTTAATGGTGGAAGATGAAGATTCAGGGCTAGGATGGAAGATTTTGGGATGGAAAGTGGGCCACCAAAATCACTTTTCTCTCTCACATGGAGAAGCTTGGACGTGGGTTTCTTGCTTGGGTTTGGGATGGTTGGGAAATGTGAAGGGAAAGAGAGGAAGAGAGAGAGATTGTAAGGAGAGGGAGTGATGGGTGTAATGGGTGTGAGTGATGGGTGAAGGGATGGATTGGTTGACTTTTGGTGGTGGCTTTACTTGTGGAAAAAGAAAGCATGGGTGCTTTGTACTTGACATGAAGTGATGGATTGATTGACGTGATTGATTGATTGATCGATGGGATTGATTTGATTGATTGGATTGATTTGACATGTTGTAGAGATTCTCTCGGGATCGTAAAAGCGCAGCCGTTTCTTCGAAATAAACACCGACTCACATCTTATAGTCGTGGTATCGATCGGTGCGTGAGTCGCGGCATCAACCAGCGGCCACCGGTGCTAGTCGCAATTGATACAGTGTCTCGGATTAAACCGACTTTAATCTAAAGGATACGACTTACGATCGATCGCAACGTCGATTATCGGTCGTGGATTGATGATACTTGATGGTTAAATGATCGCAGGATTCATCTAACAATTAACTAGGATACGGGTCTTACAGATAGTCCACTACTAATTAATATAGGATATATATATATATATGATCATTAGTGAATGATCATGGCAGTGAAGGGATTAGATCATGAGTATATGCATAAATGAGGCGAATTGACGCACTTCCCTCACAGTAGGTCACAAAGTTGTGTGTAGGGTAAAGTATCATACTAGTATTCCTTAAAACTCTATCTTCCTCCTTATTTATTTGATCCTATGTCAAATGAGTTAATACAAGAAGCCCTAGACAACTTTTCCCTTGGATGTGTGAATTAAAGAAAAGAAAGAAAAAAAGTACGTAGAGAAAGTAAATGAGTTTTTTATTTTCTTTTCTATCTCTGTGTGGTCCATCCTTGTGGATGGTTGTAGGATTCCTTAGCACTTACCAAATAAAATTCATTGGGCTATCTAAATCACTCCAGTATTGAGATAAATCGAGGAGAGACTTAGTTTGGAGGACCATTATCGACATTGGATCAACACATTATTAAATTTTAGGCATGATATAACTTTCTTCAGTTAGTTATATGATTCTAAAAATTGTACATAATCATATTCAGGAGATCTTGAGATTATGATTACTTTTTAGATTCAAAGAAAATAGAATTTTATTACACAATTCGATGAAATCCTATCACTAGCTATAATTATTGGTTATCACTAAGTTGGTCCCACTTAAAGTAGGGATGAACTGATCTAATCCTGAAGATTAAGGGTTCCACGACTGTTAAGCATTGGAGAAAACTAAATGTCCCGAAGGACTGGATAAACATCATTGTGTTAGATTCATTTTTGAATTGTTATGTTTTGGATTGATGATAGATTTTTTGCTTCGTATTCTGTTATAATATTTATAGATTGCTTAATAAAGTTGTGAGAATAACCACTGCCTATGAGTCAACTTCACATACCGCCAACTATAAGCCGGCGGTTACCTCCATTTGATCGTGCCTGGCCTTTTGTCGAATGCATTCTTATCTCATCCATAGTGTCATGTGCATGCTTTAATGTTGATGTAACCCTATGGTTACAAGCCTTTATCTCCAAATCACATGAACAACATGATTCCTTGATGATTTGCTTAGTTATGAGTTGTCTTCTGTATATTTGGCGCATGGCATGAAGATATCATACGTGTCACGTGACCATATCTACATCATTAATATGGAACTGTTAGATCTTATTCAAACAATTGAAGTTCTTTTTCATCAATGTTGTCATTATTTTTTGTGGATTGACGACTCATTTTGTTAAATTTCTCAATTAATAATTGCATACCGGTCCTACTGGGCATGACAAAATGGTGTTGGTCTGAAGTTCAGCCATATGGTACATGCGTGAGATTTGTGGGCGTGTTAAAACCAATTTGCAGTCCAATTCAAACCGAACATCGCACCCCTGGCGTTGAGATATAGTGATGTTGATTGAATGGTCTGGAGATCACCATCTATTCATCAAACTATTAAGTGTGTTAATCAAGTGAGTTGCAGAGGTTGGGGTGCTTCCTCCAAGGAGTTCTTTTTTGCCTTTAATTCTAAGAACTTTCAAACTTGCAATAATTGTATGATTTAGCAGAAATAAATCAAAGATGTATGTAGAAAAGCGAAACTTACCATTAAAACAGGATTATCAACTTGACTGAGAGTAGTGAGGTGATTCGTTGAGCAACATGCTCATGAGTGAGGAAAAGGCAATGCCGAGACTTCCAAGCTACTGTTGACCGAGCGTATGAGCGTATGTGGACGATTCCTAAGATTACAATATTCCTTTACATTTGACACATAGGCTCATATAGAAGTGAATTACAACTACTAGTTATAATTACTAGCTATCACTAAGTCGGTCCAACTTAAGGTAAGGACGAACCGAGCTAATCCTAGAGACTAATAGTTCCATAGTTGTTAAGTGGTGGAGAAAGCTAAATGTTCTAGAGGATTGGACAAACAATGTTACGTTAGATTGATTGTTGGGTTGTTATATTTTAGATTGACGATGTGATCTTTTGCTTCATATTTTCCTCTCTTATTTATATAATACGTGATGAAGTCGTGAGAATAATCGTTGCTTATGTGTCGACTTCATATAATACCATCTGTAAGCTGATGGTTACCTCTATGTGATCATGCTTAGCCTTTTGTTGAATGCGTTCTTATCTTGTCCATAGTCTCTCGTACGTGCTTTAGTGTTAAAATAGCCCTAACAATTATAAGCCCTCATTTCCAAATCACGTGAGCAGCACGATTCCTTAATGAGTTTCTCATTTATGAGTTGTCTCATATATATTTGGAGCATATCATGAAGATATCATACATGCCACATGGCCATATCTACACCATTAATATAAAATTGCTAGTTCTTGTCCAAACACACTCATGTCACGTGCATGCCCGACGAGTTACTACCATTGCAAATATTGAAAAAGTAAAGGTGCGTCGAAATAATGGATAGTCCCATGACTACATGGGGGCGTGATGTAGGTCGAACGTCAATGGAAGACTTTGTTAGCTATCGAGAGTTTGCGTATTGGCCAAAGGTCAATGGATGGCTTTGCTGGCTACAGGTGGCGTGAGTGTTGGTCCCAACCTTCAAATGGATGGATTTATAAGAGTTTTTGCTGAGCCTAATGTGATGATGATGATCTCAACCATACATTATAATGATTAGGTGCGTCATGCCTTAAGTGGATGGTTCTTATGCACCTATCATTGCCTCAGTGGTAGACTCACGAGTTTCAACACGAGGTCACATGTTCAAGCATCCCTTGTGGTGCGAGTGCGCGAGAGTGCGTTAGTGTGTGGGGGTGTGAGTGTCTGTAAAAAAAAAAAAAAAAGTGGATTGTTGTTATGCCTTAGCTAACACATGTGTTACGTTAACCATGTATAGTTGAGCATTGATTATCCTTGGAACTTGGGATTGGACGCAAGAGTCACTCATCCAAAAGATAACAGTGGCCTATTGATTTCAATACCTTATTATACGATGACCACTATAAGTTTTAGGACAAACCTTTGGTCATTGCATGATGATGGGTATGGCCATCCTATGTCAGGGGATTGGCTTAGGTGATGATGAAAAGTCTTTTCCATTGCTCATGACTTGGGATTTATTTGACTTAATCCTACCCACATGGGAGTGTGTGTGACATGGATGGACTTATTAGGCACTTGCATTAGTAGATCGAGATGTAATCATTAATTTGAGGCCTATTTACTTGAATTATGTTATACTTAGGATGCATTGGAATTTGATTAATTCTTAGACACGATGACATATGAATGTTAAAGTCTTGATTGTATATCATTAAGGGTTTGATTGGGTGTATCTATCAAGGTCTATTGATCCTTACATGAGCCAATAAAGGGTCCACTTTTTTGCTAAGAACGTAGTTATGGTGGAAACCTAAGAGATTAGAAGTTTTTTAAGTGATTTTGTTGCTGAATCTAACACTTAAATGATTTTACGAAGGTTTTCAACTGTTGAAGTTTTGTTTCGACAGTTAAAATTATTTTCATCGCAACTAATGATAATGTGATACATCATATCTGATGGTTAGCATTAGCTCAGGGTCTTTAATGGATGGGCATGACAGTGGAATGCTAAAATGAGATGTATATACATGTATAAGATGAGTTCACATGTTTCAATAACTTAGGGAATATGAAAAATTTTGGGTAGTAAGGTAACATAATGATGTAGTGGGTTGCGGACACTTTCATGGCCAAGATGAATAAAAAAAGGCCTGATTGGAGGCGGATGTGATCAGGACCATTAGAACCTTAAAACAGTCGTATTTCGCAAACCAGAATGAGTTTTTTGACATATCATATATGATTTTGGTGTAGGAGAAGCTACTTTAGCCAATCAACCCCACTATGTCGGGTTGCCTACATCGGATTTGTGCGATTCCATCAGATTGACGGTCGAAAGTCCATTTTATTTTTGTTTTTACTATAAATAGTAAGTTTTAATTCGATCATAACTCTTGATCCTTTGAGTTTTAGGAGTCGTGCAAAAGATGAAAAGGGCTTAGAAAAATTTCTAGAATAACATGGTTAGGCCAAATTGAACACTTAACTATTTTTGGCCAAAAACCACGAAGTCTAGTAGGAATCATAATCGTCTATAAATAGTAAGTTTACTATTTAAAGTAAGTCATGTTTTAGAGAGTTCGAGTCTGAAACTCCGTCCTAGGTTTGAGTTCACTATTTAAAGGATTGTAATTTTATTTTATTTATCGTCAATCAATTTATTTCAAATTATTAGAAATTATTTATGTTTTCATCCCTCGTGAATTTGAGGAATCTCTGTGATAAGTCCAAAGAAGCTCCATGGATTCGGAGTAATTATTCTTGAGGAAGACGGTGATTGACCTCATCACGTCCTTCCCTGCGTCACATTAACGTACCTAATTAATCCCTCATAATAGATAGGGGTGTACACAAACCGAGCTAGCTCGGTTAGCTCGCTTAACTCGACTCGAAAAAGCTTGATTCGACTATGTTCGAAGCTGAGTTCGAGCTGATTTTTTGAGCTCAAAAATGAGTTCGAGCCGAGTTCGAGCAAGCCCTAGCTCGACTCGACTCGGATCGAATCCATCTCGAATCGAACTCGGATCAAACCATTTCGGTGACTCGGTTACTTTGCCATTGATGTTGCTCACCAAGTGTTTGATAAAATGACTCAACGAAGTGTGGCTAGTGGCAAGGAAGGTATGTACATGAAATAAATACCATTTTTTTCTTGGTTTTTATGTTGCTTAGAAGGTGTTTGATAAAATACCTGTAAAACCATTGCTCCTGTTTTACATACAGAGGGATTTTGAAGGTGCAGTCCAGGTGTTTGTGGAAATGCCTCGATGGCGAACTCTGCTCGATCTTGGCTCAAACACGACCTGAGCTGGCCCGAGCTGCTAACTGAACCGAGCCGAGTTGGCCAGTCAGGCTCGAGGACCGAGCCAAGCCGAGTTCGAGCTGAGGTCAGCTAGTGGTCGAGCCGAGTCAAGTTGAGGCCAGCTCGACTCAGTTCGACTCGATGTACACCCCTAATTATAGAGTTGTCAATGGGCTAAGCTCAATTTTAGATAAAATTGAACTTTTGAATAGGCTTGGCTTGAATAATTCAAAATATGGACCAATGCTAACCTTAAGCTTGGCCAATTGCCATGTCTACTCCTTATAAATAAATTTTATCCCGTAGAGGAGATTAGCCCCAATAGAGAAAGCTTCAATTCTCTTTTAGGCATCACTTGGAGAGAGGACAAAGAGAGAGAATGTGTGTGTGAGAGGGAGAGAGAGATTCGTCTCTCTCGTCTCAACCCTCCTTCACATGTATATAGGTTCCACTGGTGTGGTCGTGTGTTTCCTTGGCCCTTACTTGAGTTGACATAGAGCTCTCACTCTCCTCAACACGGGATGGATCGAAGAGCTTCCCATCTATGTTCTTTGTTCAAATAAACTTTTAAGTGTTCGTTTGGATTTTGAAACCAGAGATTATTAAAGATGAGGAGTCTATGGCTTCAATATAGACTTTTTGATAAACTTATTAAATTCCCTATATTTTATAAAAAAATCAATAAGCTTAACGTAGATGATATCAACCTTGCACAACTGCACTACTCTATATTATTGATTGATACCGAACATCGAATTGATCCAAAACTTGTGTCAATCTCACCATAGAAACAATATAAAATCTACCTATATCCTCTGGATTCACTTAGGCTCTATTTGTACATTAATTTTCCCAATAATGCAAAGAAAAAGTATTATTATTATAATTTTACTATTGCTAAATCAGACATTAGAATTGTCAATCAAATGCAAAAGTATTTAAAAAGCATGTTAAAGAATTTGTTATCATTACAATATACCGTAATCTTATTACAAAAATCTTGAATCCAAACATTAACAATGATTTGACATTAAAGTATTATAAAACTGCCATAGGCAAGTAGACAAAACAAACACTAGAAGCAACCAGAGCATATGTTATCTTTGACAGGTTGAGTAATTTGTAATTATTGCATATTTCATGCCCTTGGCATGGAAGTAGATGGGGCCGAACCTAGCAATGTCCTACCAGATTTACATGGGTCCACCGTGATGTATCTCATCCACGCCATCCATCCCTTTTTTCAATCATGTTAAGGTATTAGTTGTAAATGAGATAGATCCAACCCTGTGGTGGACCATACCAGAGATGACTCTTGCATTTAATGATTTATACATTTAATGCAACCAAGTTTGCTATCCGGTCTAGCCTACTACACGGTTGGATTTCCCTATTTTTTAGCAGTACCTTAACATGATATGAGAAAAAGGAGGGACGGTATGGATAAACAGATACATTATGGTGGGCCTCACACAGATCTGGTCAGACATTGGGAGGTCTGACAGGGTTCGGACGCAATCCAATTCCCCTTGGTATGGTCCACTTGGTTTTGAAGAACTGGAGTAGAGTAATTTATTTGGAGTAACTTCACATTGGTGAGAAGAATCGGAACGGTTTATATTACATTTATAAAGGACGGTGGGCTCTATGCATAGCTAAATGTCTGCGTCCCAGCCTAACTCTTCCTTTGCTCCCACTTAACTTCCAATGTATACCAGAGGCAGCGTCCCTGATGGATGGCATGTATATGAGTGACGTTCTCGCCCAACCCTAGTTAGGCTTTCGCCTAAAATAGCTGTGAACCAGCCAGACTTAGCTGTGATTTTGCTAAGAGCAGTTTGAGTGAGGAAGGGTAACAGCTAACTAGCGGGTTAAGCACTGGCCCTGGGCCCACCCAGATTTTTTTATGTTGTATATCCAAGTCGTTCATATGTTTTTGTAGCTCATTTTGGAGCATGATCCAAAAAATGATCCAAATATCAGGTGGACCACGCTACAAGAAAACAGTAGTGTTTGAACGCCCACCATTAAAACACTTTCCAAGTCCACTTTAATGTTTATTTACCATCCAAACTGTTGCTACAGTCACACAGACCTAGATGAAAGGAAAAACCAAATATCAACATATGATCCAAAGCTTTTGTGTTCCCGGGAATTTTTTAATTGTGGGAATTCAATTCCCACTGTGTGGTCCACCTAAGATTTGTATTTGCCTCATTTTTGGGACCATGCAAACGGATGGATGGCATGAATACACAATTTTTTTTTAAAAAAAAATACATCAAGGTGGGCCCCACGGTCCGAGCCCCACCAAATATCCAGACTCCGATGTGGATTGCATCCTACCCCCGCCCGGACGGTAATCCGTCCGGGTGGGGGTCTATGGGCCCCTCCATGATCTAAGTGTTTTATACACGCCGTTAAATTCTTTTTTCAGATAATTTTAATATGTGGATCAAAAAATGAGGTAGGTCGAAGGCTTAAGTGGGCCACACCAAAGGAACCTGCAGTGATAATGACACCCAACGTTGAAACCTTTCTAAGGGCCAAACGGATTTTTTTTTTACCATACAACCTATTCATAATGTCATGTAGACGTGGATGAAGTGAAAACACAAATATCAGCTTGATCTGGAACTTCTCCAGCTCCCAAGAAGTTTTTAATGGTGGAAGTTCAATCCCTACTTTGTGGTCCACTTGAACCTTAGACCTGCCTCATTTTTTAGTCCACATGTTAAAATTATCTGAAAAAAGAATTTAACAGCATGGATAAAACACTTAGATCACGGTGGGTCCCACAGAGCCTTGCCCGGGGAAACGGATTGGCTACTCCCTGACACCAAAGCTGGAGGTGGTCAGTGCAGGGGTCCACCATGATGTATGTGTTTCATCCGTTCCGTTCATCTATTTTTAAATATCATTTTATATCTTTATCCAAAAAATGGGAGGGATATAAATCTCAAGTGGATCACACCACAGGAGAAAAATAGTGATTGGATATCCATCATTTAAATCCTCCTAAGGCCCGATGTACTGTTTATTTGACATCCAATCCGTTGATTAGGTCATAAAAACCCAGATGAAGGGATAAAACAAAGATCAACTTGATCCAATACTTTTATGGCCCCAAAAAAGTTTTTAACGGTCAAAGTTCATTAAACATTCCGTTTCCTGTAATGTGGTCCACTTGAGACTGGGATATACCTCATTTTTTTTGTATTACCATAAATTGATCTACAAAAATAGATGGACGGAATGGATGAAACATATACATCATGGTGGGTCCACATAGCACAGACCACCAGCTCCGGGGCTGGTGTCAGGGGGAGTAGCCAATCCGTTTCCCTTGCCCGGAGGGTGCAGGACGCGAACGCAGATGCAAATTTCCTACAAAAGAAGTTCCAGCGCAAGGATGATGGGTGGGGGCTCACCACCATGTTTGTAGGAAATATACTCCGTTCATCCGTTTGGAGAGCTCATCTTAGGACAAACCACAAAAAATGAAGTGGATCCAAAACTCTACACCAGAGGAAACAGTGAGGATCCACTGAGAACCGTTGAAACATTTTTATGATCATAAAAGCTTTTTTTTTCAGGTTAATTTTTTATATTTTCATTTCATCTATGTAATAATGACGTTATAAACGGTTTGGATGGTATATAAACATCAAGGTGGATCATAGGAAAGTTTCAACGGTGGGTATTTCTTTTCCCAATTTTTCCTTTGGTGTGACCCAATTGAGTTTTGGATCCACCTCATTTTTGGTGGCTTATCCTAAAATGAGCTCTCCAAACGGATAGATGGAGTATATTTCCTACAAACATGGTGGTGAGCCCCACCCATCATCCTTGCGCAGGAAATTCCTGCGGAAGGCTTTCGCAGGAACTTCCTGCGAACCGCGTCCATCCAGACTCACTTAATCCGCGTACGGTGTCGTTGGTTCCAACGGTCAAAGAGCTAATGGCAGGGACGTTTCCGTAATTGCACATTTACACACCTTTTCCGTTTTCTTTATTTTTAACTTTTATTTCACATTCTCTCCTCAAAATGCCTCTCGCATTCACCTTTCCCTCCTTCGGCACGTTGCAGAAAAGGTACCCAAAACCCCCATAAATCTTCTCTTTTTTACATTTCACCCCATTCTCCTTCTGTAATTTCTTCTATTAATGCAAAAACACCCCCCTTTTTTTTTTGCTTCCTGTAATTAGAAACACAGCCTGTTTGCTTTTCACGCCTTTCGGTTTTCGTCGGCTTCTGCAAATGACTTCTTGTTTGTCGCCGTCTCTTTGTTGAAATTAAGAGCAGATCTGGCAGAAAAATTCAATATTTCTGTTGGGTTTTGTCTCTCTCTCTCTCTTGAATTCCACCCAAAACCGGTTTCCGTTGAATCAGGAACCAAAGAAAGGTAGTCTTTTTGACTTTCTGTTGTTCTTTTTCTGTTCTGTGTTGAATTCTTGTGGAATTGACGGTTTGGTTGGGTTTATCAGATGAACAAGTTAGAATGGGGTTTTGGTTTTGATTGCAACGTGGTTGATCTTGTCTGTCTTGCTGGTTACTGTTTTCATTTATTCATATATATATTTTGATCTGATTCCGATCATTTCAGCATTTTCGATCAATTTGGTAAAATGGGTCTTCTTGTTTTTTTCTGATTCTTTTTTTTTTTTTTTTTTTTTTTTTTTTTTTTTGTAATTATTAGAAGATGATGGTGGTCTTTTTGTTCCTTTTCCCCCTTTTTGTCTGGATGTTTTAATCTGACTTTGGTCTACTGGGGTCTTTTTCAGTGTTTTCAGTTGATTTGGCAAGATGTGTTGCTTTGCTTCTTTCTGATTTCATTGAATTTTGGGTTTTATTTAAAAAAAAAAAGTTCTGTATGTTCTTTTTGTTTTTGTTTTTTTGTTTTTTTTTTTTTTTTTTTTTTTTCTTTTGCTGAAAATTTCAGTAAGATTTTGTTCAATTTGGGTGTGCTTCAGTGCCGTCGATCTGAGTTGGCAAAATGGTTTATATGTTTCCTCAGATTTTGTTGAATTTTGGATTCATTAGAAGATTATGATAGTTTTTGTTCTGTTTTTTCCCCCTTTTCTGCAGAGTATTTTAATCAGATTTTGTTCCATTGGGGATCTGTTTCAGTGTTTCTGATTCATTCAGCAAAATTTATTTCTTTATTTCCTCTGATTTTGTTGAATGTTGGGTTTATTAGAAGATTATGAGAGTTTTAGTCCTGTTTTCCCCCTTCTTTTGCTGCATATTTTCAACAGAATTCATACAATTTGGGTCTGATTCAGTACTTTCTATCAATTTGGCTAAATGAGTTTCTTTGTTTCTTCTGCTTGTTGAATTTTGGTTTATTAGAAGATTATGATAGTTTTAGTTCTGTTTTCCACTTTTTTGCTAAATATTTTGATCTGATTGTTCAATTCAGATCTGTTTTTGGACTTTTGATCCGTTTTCCTTAATGGGTTCTTTTGTTCTTCTGTATTTTGTTGACGATTCTGTATTCAAAGAAAAGGATTGCTTGGTTCATATTTTGCCAGTGTTTTGTGAATAGTCTGATTATGATGATTTTTGGGTATGCTTTTAGAATTTCTGGTCTTTTAGCTGGATGTTTTTTCTTCTTCTTCTTTTTTTTTCCTGGAAATTTTCCAAAGATTGGGTTATCAAATGAGGAGATAGTTTTAGTCATGTATCTTTTTTCTTCCATTTGCTGAATATTTTATCTGATTTTGCTTAATTGGCGGTTTTTGATCTTTTCTGCAAAATGGGTATCTTTGTGTCTTCAGAAATTTGTTGAAGAAGGTTGGGCCTTATTTGGAGAAGATGATAGTTTTAATTTAGCATTTGGGAATTGATGTCTACAACCACCTTATCTTTTTAATTGCAGCACCATTTCCTTTCCACTTTGGCAATACAATTGCACAAACTTTGTATTTTGTCACCATTAGTGGCAATTGTTAGTGAGGATGGGTCTTACGGGTCCCCTTTTGATCTTAGTCTTCCTACTTCTGAATAATTTAATCTCATTTTGCTTGGTCGTCGTCTACTAAGATTTTTTATCCTTTCAGTGAAACGAGTTTTCGTTGCCTCTTCGTAACAATTTTTTTTTTCCTTTTTCGTTGAAGGATAGTTTGTTGTTTCTTCATAATATTGTTGAAAATTGAGTTTCTTTGAAGAAGGTAGTTTTTCAATTTTTTTTTTCCTTTTTAGTTTTTTTTTTTTTTTTTTCCTTTATGTTTCTAAAATGCATTTCTTTTCAATTGCAGTCTGTTAATTTTATCCATTCCACTTTTTTTTCCCTCTAATTTCTTCCGTGTTTTAAAATTTCTTTGAAGGTTGAGTTTTAGTTTTACAAATTATTTTAATTTAGTTCTGTTCTACTGAAGTCTAAATAGGGTTATCCTCTCATCAAATGGTTGCTGTTTTCTTCTTCTTCTTTTTTTTTTCCTGATGAATTTTGTCAAAAACTGGATTTATCAGAAGAAGAGGATAGTTATCTCTCTCTCTTTTTTTTTTTTTAATTTTTTTTTTTTTTTTTTTTTTTTTTTTTGAGATTTTTAGGCTCTGATATTTTGACGAAGTAGGATATCCACAGAGTACAATTTTGATCAGTGGCCAATTTTGCAATTGTTTTTCCTGTTATTGGTTTTGGGTGTATACGTTTGCACCAAATTTCATGAAATATGATGAATTTTTGCTCCAAATTAGACTGATTAATCCTGATATTTGGTGCAACCAAACGCACCCTTAGCCTTTTTATTCCTTAGTTGTAGTTGGGTTGTTGACTGTCTTCTTTGATGCTCACAGTCTTGAATTTCAGCTCAAATTTTCGAGTTCATTAGTTTGGGAGAATTGGCATTTGCTGTGACTTTTGCCTGAATTGCTGAAGTAGTTCTTCTGGACATGGCTACAAGAAAGACATCAGTTACAGTACAGAAGGATTCCTGCGGGTTTACATCTGTTTTGGCTTCTGCCCTTTTCGAATGGGTATTGATATTCCTGTTGCTCCTTGAAGCTTTCTTCTCATACCTGGTGACAAGATTTGCTCGTTTCTGTGAATTGCAAACCCCATGCCTGTTATGCTCAAGGCTTGATCATATCCTTGGCGGTGAAAAACGAGGCTTCTATTGGGATCTAATCTGCCAATCCCACAAGTTGGAGATCTCGTCATTGGTTTATTGTCGTAGTCATGGAAAACTCACTGATGGTCACGGGATGTGTGAAGATTGCTTCTCTTCATTTCCCACCAATAAGATAACGAACTATGAAAAAGACAGGTCGTCAATGGCCAAATTGGGGTCGTTTCTTGAATACTGTGTTGATGACAAACACAACATTCGTCTGAAATTACCCGCAACAGTTGACGGAGAAGAGTTGGTAAGTAACCCCTCACTCAAGGATCTGACCTCCAGATCATCAGATCCAAGGCACTGTTCATGCTGTGATGAGACGTTGAGTAACAGGGATGCTCCAAGATCTTCACAGACCAAATCAACTGGGGTTGGGACTGCTGAACTTGATGTTGCAGGATCATGTTCGATGGGGCGTAGTCATTTACACCATCGAGATGGCTTGAAGAAGAGAAGGGAAAAATCATATGTATCAGCAACAACATCTTACCTTGGGAACCCTGGATTCGATCCATTGTCACATGTTGGATACACTGAGCTCAAGATTACATCTGACACTGAGTCAGAAGTAATGATCTCGGATGACGATGATGGAATTTCTCTGGTTCGTGAAGCCAGCACCATCAATTTAGAATTTGTAGCTCAATGTGTAGAACCAGAGTCTAGCACCATTCTTCCGGAAACATTGCCCGAAACTATATCTTCCGATTTGGGTGTAGAGAAGCTGGTCCATCAAACTCCAATGTTGGAACCTTCACTTTCAGTTCCACTGGAGCAATTTCATGCAGGCGAGCCTCATGGCGTTTCATCTGTAACATCTGCTGTTGTTGTTGGGCATGGATTGGAGGAGCTTAACTGGCATCAAGCTGAAGAAAGGGGCAACCACCCCACGACAGCATCTGAACTTGTGGACTTCTCATCTGCAGTATCCGAACTGGGCAACCACCCCACTACAGCATCTGAACTTGTGGACTTCTCGTCTGCAATATCTGAATTCATCTCTCCACGTGGACTTCCCCAGTCAGCCAATGCCGAGAAAGCTCTAGTTGTAATATCTGAAGAGAAATGTGAGTGCATTCTTCTTTCTGACCTCATGAAATATATTCAGCATTTGCTTGCCACCAAAAACTATAAATGCAGGGCTTGCCATCTGATGATTTGAATCATTCATATGGTGGGAGATACACTAAAATATCCCCGATCAGATGATACTAACTGCCTAATTGGGCCCCACCAAATGTGGAACATTGGTTGTATTCCATTTTAATTGGACGGGTAGGATCATCTGATAGGTGCGATATAAAGGCAAGCTCCATCCACAAGATGGGGTACCGTATCTTTGACCAAGCAAAAAACGAAGGCTGTTTCTTTCAATTGAGCATCATATGGTATCTCATTATCCTTTCCATTGTGTGAACTGGTTTCTTGCAGTAAATGCTACAGTAATTGGTGACATGGCACAGGTGTCTGTCATGGGGAGTGGGGAGGTTATCAAGTACGAAAGGTCTACTTCAACAAAATCAGATTTTAAAACGGACAGTGCATCAAATGAGCCTGGTCCATCAATACCCAGTTGTACGGATTTAAACGATGCGTACAAGCTGGCCATTGGTAACAAAGGAAGCCATCCACTATTCATGGGAAAAGATTCTCCCAGAGGGCATGAAGATTTGAAGCTATTGCTTTCACAAATATCAGCTGCCCGTGGGTTTGAGCTTTCATGGAATGATATGATTCCTAGTCCAAGATTGCTGGGACATGGCGAAGATGTTAAGACATCTGAAGCTTCTAGCTCTATCGGAACGCAGTCACTTCAAAAAAGGCCTTCAATGGAGAGAAATGAATCTGGGTTTGATTCCTTGGATGGTAGCCTTGTCAGTGAAGCTGAAGGAGAAAGTGCAATTGATCAGCTGAAACGGCGAATTGAGTTGGACCGGAAATCCATGCGTGCTTTATATAAGGAGTTGGAGGAAGAAAGAAGTGCTGCTGCAATTGCTGCAAATCAAGCAATGGCCATGATTAACAGGTTGCAGGAGGAGAAAGCGGCGATGCAGATGGAGGCGTTGCAGTACCAAAGAATGATGGAGGAGCAAGCAGAATATGACCAAGAAGCACTGCAGAAATCAAACGATCTCCTTTCTGAAAAGGAAAAGGAAATTCAGGATCTGGAAGCAGAACTTGAAAATTACAGGAAAGGATTACTAGATGAATTGATGGGGGAGAAAATACGGGAGCCAAGGAACAGTTTGAACGGACAGGCAGGAGCTGATTCTCATAGTTCATGTTCCGATGTCAATTGCCATGAGAATAACACCAACCTTCATTCTAACCCTGGAAAATCCGACATGGTGCATGAGAACTACAATGGGAATAAGGTGGCCGTTTTGAAGGATTCTTTCTTCGATTTCAAAGACGAGAAGTTGTATATTTTGAAATGTTTGAAGAGACTGCAGAAGAAGCTTCATGCAATTTCTGATAACGGGGTCCACGTTGATTTATCTGGAGTTGATGGAAGTAGAGAAGGCTTCCCTGATAAAAACTGTGAGGATATCATGCAACATGGGTTTAATGAAGAACATTTATTTGTGGGTGATGCTGTTGAAAATGGTGGGTGTTGTCGAGAGGAAGGGCTTCAAGGAAATGATACAGAATCGCTTGATCCGGATGAGGTGACCCAAGGAAATAATCAGATAGATCACGATGGGCTGCAGTCCAACATGGCATATGCCAAGACTGATTTGGTTGCTATAGTAAATGAAGTTTCACATTTGAATGAGAGGTTGAGGATCCTTGAAGCAGATCAGAATTTTCTTGTGCACAGTATCAATTCACTTCGTAATGGAAATGAAGGAGTCCAATTCATTCAAGAGATAGCTGGTCACCTACAGGAACTAAGGAGGATAGAGATGATGAGTAGAGAGCAAGCTGTTGCTTGACAATTCCCACTGTGTCATCTTGAAGGTAATTGCTATAATTTACAACTTACTAATGTTAGAAAGCTGTTCTTCCTACTTGTCAAGGAATTAAAGGGTCCTTAAGGCATTAGGATGTGCAGTCCCCTGATGTTCAAGTCCATAAAGTGGGGCCAATGGCAATGGCCCAGTGTTCCGGATTGATGATCTGATAAGTCCGCCATGGATGGAGGATGACCCTGAAAGTCTTTCAAATTGGAGGATCCTAGCAATGCAATCGCCGTCCTCTTCTCACGCCTGTTTCTATATTTTCTCTTAACCGCCTGTCTGTAAGCCTCAGATTGAAGGTTTTCTTTCAGAAGGTTTAGAGGACATTATCCATAGGGAGGCACATCAGAACAAACAATATGGATCACATAAGAATAGGCCCACCTGTATGGTTGTCGGATGGATTAGGACACCACACATGTCATGATGTATCAAGACCCTTTAATTCCTCTTAGCTGTTTGATCTGCAAATTATCATACCTTTTTTTCATGGTTCCTCAAAAAGGTCTCTGTGGACCGGTAGTCTTTACGTTCCCCATGTGGGTGAAAAGTGGAGCCACATCTCCCATGGAAGGCATGGGCCCCATTTGTACAAACAATGTGAATCTAGAGAGGTCTTATGGTTTTTATTGTTAACAGGAGTATGTTTTTTGTAAATCATGAAGTTTTCTGTAGCATGGAAATGCTTATACTTTGTCGTGATGGTTCTACTTTCCAAAACATTGCTTTTGCTAAGCGGGTCATTGTCTTTCAGAGAGACATATGGCCTCCCTTGCATATTAGATGCATAAGGAACAACTTGTATACATTTTGAGGAGTAACATGTTAACCTTAGCCATGCAAGAAGAATGAAAGAAACATTTGGACTCCCTAATTAAAACAATTTCAGCATATAAATTGGCGTTGATGGTTCTTCGACTGCAGCATCCTAGTCCATGTAGGACATTTCACATTCTGGTTCATTTAGATCAATTTCACACCCTTTATTTTGTAGGGGCTTTTGAAGCACCGGGTGGTATCTAGTTATCATAATCTTCACATCCCACTACACATTTTGATTGAACCGTTTAGGCATTACTGGATTCTGTTTGTTGGGCATTTGACTGGCCATTCCCCTTGAGTAAACATAATGTGAAATGAGGTTGATGAAGTTTTCAACGATTGTTATGACCACATGAGTGTTTAAGATAACCATCTATATGCGACGACATGTGCTAGCTTGGCATTCCTGAGAAGAAGATCTAAGAACTCCATCTGGTGGATGGATCACTCTACATAGATGTGCTATGCTAAAAAACATGCTGATCTACTCATCAGATGGCTTCAACATTCAAACCAGTAGAGGGCTAAAGTTCTTTTAAGCCATTCCTCTGCTTGCAATACTGTGGCCCACATAATGACCTGATTCCCTTGGTTACCAGGTAGGTTGGTGAACTTGGTATGCGGAGGGGGTACAAAACATGCAGTATGCTCCTTGCAGGATAACCCCAGTATGCTATGCATATAAACATAATACATACACACACCCACGATTGTATGTATGCATGCATTATGGATGTATTGTAGGAATCCTATTTGGGTTGGCAAAACAGGATACTTAAAAGCTGACTGCAGATTTTTAGGCGAAAGTGATGCTGATATAAATAGAGAATCTAACATACCTTTCAAAAAATAAAAATAAATAGAGAATCTACATGGTGGGTCCTACATAATACCATATGTATATTAAATGTATGGAATCAACATGGTGGTCCCACCTCCTCCCTCCCTCCCTCTCTCATGCAGATTCCGAGATGTTTAATGACAAGCTTTGAGGAAAAGGGAGTTGCTGCATCAGGTTTTGATCACTAATTAATTATAAGTAAAAATGGCCAACGAGTTGGAGGTGAAGTGTAAAAAATGTGGGGAGCCTAGGTTTACTGTATCAAGGATCGAAAAGCTTTTATAGTGGTTCTAGACAACTACGTGAAGTTATAAACCATGCCATCATGGGTTCTTGTAGGTTCTGAATGATTCGATGCAATTAGTGCAGTATTTCGTCTCTTTTTCTGGTTCCTCCAAATTCTGTTCTGCATGAACGAAATAGATTAGTATTAGTGTATCATTTCCTTTTAGTCTTTGATAATCGGGTATGCATTAAAATCATTACATGTGGTGCAATAGAACTCCACAACCATGTAGTGGAATCTGCTACCTAGCATGTTACTCTAAACTCAGAAACTCACATTCGGGTAGGTCATTTCTTTGAAATTGGATTTTCAATTTGCAACACCGAATGTGATGCTTTCTAGAGATAAGATCCCACCAGTGCACCTCACTGGGGTTCAATAGAACTCCACAACCATGTAGTGGACTCTACTTCCTAACACATTGCTCTAAACTCAGAAACTCAGATTGGGGTAGGTCATTCCTTTGAAATTGGATTTTCAATTTGCAACTCGTAATGTGATGCTTTCCAGAGATAAAATCCCACCAGTGCAGCCCTTGTTGGTTTTCTGGTACCCCGGGCCATCATCTGCCAGGCTTGAACTCTATAGCATGCCATCACAACTGTCTTCATCTTGTTTAACTCAACACTCTAACCAGGGTTGGGATTTGATTTACATGCTGAATCATGACCCAAAAGAATGAAACTTTTAGTGATAAGTCACCAAGTACAAGTTGATTGACCAAGAAATTAAAGATATTGAGAAGACAATAAAGGAGAGCCAAGACTTGCAGAGCAAAGGATAGAATTTGATACACTAGATTTTATAATTTTTGTTGTGGACCATCTTCTGGGGCCCTAATGACATTGGAACGCTGAATAGCTTATTGAGTTACCTATGCAACAACCCCAAGATCATGGCATTCCAATTTGTATATGCAACAACCCTGAGATCACACCATTCCAACTTGTTTTGAGTGGCCAATTTACTAAATCCAAATGGTTCTGATGGGATTTAGGGTGTTTGTGTGATTATATGCAATTTATTGACACAGATGGTTATGATTAGAATTAATGGTGGATTAGGACTACACTACACACACGTACGAACACGCTCGCACAACACACACGCACCCATGCACGCATATTGGAAAAGTATGGATGCAAGTAGAAAAGTCTTTCACGGATAGTTGAAGAAGGTCGGTGTTTTTCGTCCTCCCATGTTTTTTTTTGCAAAAGTAGATGCGGCTTCTACACATGCAGCCTTATTGCTTTCTCTGCACTTGAGCATCAGTTTAAGGTCTTTCATTCTCATGTTTGTCTTGATTTTGTTTTACCTACATCATTTAGTAATTGCTACAAAACAAGCCATGGATTGTGTGATTAATGAATCTTCTATCAGTTGCTGTATTTTGTTATCCACTAGTTGCAATTGGACAACTAGAAAGCCAAGGGATTGGTTAATAGAGGAACACTGGCGGTTGTTAGTGCTAAGAGTACACATCGATTTAAGGTACAGGTTTGCATGTGCAAAGTGGGAAATACTAACTGCATTAGGGTTTCCACCTCTTATGCTTTGAAGGGTCTCTTGGCTTATGTAATTCCTTTGATTTTGTGATTGTTCTGCTTTATGGGGGCATTTGGATGCGCAACTGGAAGTGGATTGGGTTACAAACATTCAAATTAATTAAGAGGAAATGACAAAAGTCTAGTGATGTTTCCTAGATTTCAAAATGAGGAAGTAGTCCCTGAATCTCAGTTAATTTACTTTCAAGTCCAACTTGAAAGTAATGTGGTAAATTTTTTTTTTTTTTTTAAAAAGAAAAAAAAAAAAGGCGTGGAAGTAATGTAATTGCAATTTGATGTAGTCCCTCAAAACATAAAACCTTGTCGATATGTGGGATTAAGGTAAGATAACACTGTTAAACCTGGATTATTTTCTTCCATGCTCTTTGCATTTCATTGATATAAAGATGGGCTGTTTGGCACAAGTGAGAGCGGATTGTGGAATGGTGGCATTTGTTCAACCGAATGATGACTTGTTTAGGATAATGTCTCCCATGCCCCCATTGTCCGTCATGATTGCGTGTAGGTAGTGTACATGAAGTTAAGACCTTGTGGTGTGTGTCTGTTTCTTGAGATGCATAGACTGTTGTAGCATGGCTTCATCTAGGAGAACATGAGATGGAAGTTCTGACAGATATGGAAGAAAGTGCAAGTCATTCCTTACATGTCATCCAAATGATTTCAATCATCTCGAAGTTGCCCGAGTGCCAAAACAACCTAACCTTCTTTGTGATTGGATGCTTATCATCATCATCTTCATCATTGTCATTTAAGTGCTATCCAATCTAATTGGGGTCAGCTACATGAATCCTCTATCTCATTTCTCTTACCAAAAACAGTATCTGTACCATTTAGGTCTCCTATAAATATCTTCTTTCCATTTTGAAATTCCTTGTATTAGTCCATCCATGTCCTCTATCAATCTCTCTTAATTCTCTCCTCTAATCCTGCCTACGGCACAACTGCATTAATGACATCGATTCTCCTCATGATTGCATGTGTATGTTGCAACCAAGTTATTTTCTTCATAGTTAGCAGGATATTCCGTGAAGAGGTTTAATAATCCCTTCTGTCTACATATCAGCCCTCTGCACATCATGACATGTCAAATGGACATGGGTGCATGATCCAAGCCATCCATCAGGGGGATCTGCTGTTTGGATTCCATGTTGCAAAAATTGAGCCAGTCCATGGATCACTTCAGAACGGTTCATGAACAATTTACAGAGAAATTAGCCAAGTTTTTCTAAGATTATGATGATCATCATCTAAATCGTATCCCAACTAGTTGGGGTTGCTACATGAATCCTGTTCTGCCATTCCACTCTTTGAACAACCATATCCTCAGTTAAACCACAGGTCCAAGTTTTCTTAAGATGCTCGTTTATTTCACAGCGAGGGGACCGGCTTGATTTTGTGGGCAAACAGCATCTACAAGGTGAACATCCACCTGATGGACGGCGTTGCTCTCATACCCATGTGCAACATTGCCACATGTGGGGGCATGTAAATTTGCTGACATAAACATGGGTTTGGAAGTTGCAGAACCCCTTCTGTTTCTTAGGGGAGGCAGCAAGGATATCCAAATCCAAGAACCGGTTAATGCTTGCACTTTGCCCTGAATTTTTTATTCTGTAACTGGAAATCCATTTTGTTTCTCTTTCAATATAGAAAAGGGTAGTTGATTCTGAATTTTAGAATGCATATATTCAAAAATCCATTTTAAATGTGTGTTAATATTCCCAAGACATCCTCACCAATATCTGATTAGTGTATTTGAGTGGGCCCCACTTGTTAAAATCTACTTTGGACTAACCTATGATTGGGTTTACTTTTTCAGGCAACAGTCACCAAAATGGAAATAAATCAACATTCCCGTTGATGAACCGTCGAGTCAATTATCATGATGTGGGGGAAACCAGAATTGTCCCGTCCCATCTCGTCTCGTCCCAAGAAATCACAAGCATATTTCAAGGTCTGTCAGAGAGGCTCTTCTGTACATTGTCATCAGCTTATTGGTTTTTTTTTTTTTTTTTTTTTTTCCAGTTTGGCATCGTTTGGCATTCTGCATTTGCTTTTGCTTCTAAAGATTGCTTGCAGAGTTTTGGGTGAAGGTTGGTTTTTTATGATTGTTTTGAGCCATGAGTGAGAAATTGTGAGAGGGGTGGTTTTTGTATGTAACCATAGCATCTATTTATTATTGTAAGCATTGGCTTTAAGCAAGCCCATCTGATGTTTCCTTTGTAAATTTGCATTAAATAGACTTGATAATAGTGATTAAATAGACTTGAACTGATTGGAAACTGATTGGAAACTAATGGGCCTTTTGATCATGACAATCCTGACGTTAATCGTGAAAAAATTGCTATGGTGGATGGGGCGATGGCATTGATTTGATCGCATAGTCCTGACCTTCCAATAGTTGTGAGTTTGCACTGATGTTTTTGCTGTGCCGGTGCCTTGAACACGTGGACGGTTGAATCATCGATTTGGATAGTCCATTAGGTCTGCCCTGCTTTTTATAGGCCACAATGACAAAATGGCATGGACCTGATCATGATGCCCGATTTATAAACATATAGGGGCTAGGACCAATTTCTCCAAATTTTCTATTTAAGGCCCGACCTGATGACACAGGGAGGGACGTGATGAGGTCTATTATCATCTTTCTTAGGTAATAATTACTCCGAATACACGGAGCTCTCTGGACTCCTCACAGAGTTTCCTCGAATTCACGAGGGAAAGAAAATAGAAATAATTTCTAATAAATTCAAAGCAAATTGATTGATTTAAAAAAAAAATAAAAATAAAAATGCAAAGTTACAATCGTTTAAATAATGAGCTCAAACTTAGGACAGAGTTTTAGACTCAAACACCCTAAAAACCTAACTTACTGGTTTTTGGCCAAAAATAGTAAATGTCCCCAATTTAGCATAACTCTGTTATTCTCTCCTATAACTCAAATGATCAAAAGGTATACTTCAACTAAAACTTATTATTTATAATAAAAACGAAAACAAAAGGAACTTTTGACCGTTTCTCTTATGGAATCTCGCAAATCCGACATGGGCAACCTGGCATAGTGGGGTTGGTTGGCTAAAGTAGTTTCTCCTACCCCAAAATCACATATGACATATACAAAAACTCATCCCAATTTGTGAGATACGCCTGTTTTAAGGTTCTGACGGTCCAGATCATTTCCGCCTCTGATCAGGCCTCTTCTGGTCCGTCTTTGCCATGAAAGTATCTGCAACCCTCTCTACATCACCTGAGCCTGAGATTGTGACATTAAAGTTCCAAGTAGTAGTAAATGGGCCAGGCCTTTTTTTTTTTTGGGTTGGCTTGATAATTCGGTCCCCCGATTTCGATCATATAACCATCACATCCCGTTGAGGGCTTAGAAGGTCAGGCTGATTTTTGGACAGTTAGCATCCGCGATCAATATACGATTTTCATCGTGGCCGGTAAAAAGTGGGGCTATCCTATAGAAGGGCTATGTCGACCGTTCGTCTAAAACCACACAGCCACAGCAAGAGCATCAGCATATACCTTGGGTGCATGTGATCTTTTTCCTGCTGGTATTTGCTTGGTTTTTGGTGGCAAGTAGGTTGTCATGTTTGGATGATGGGATTAAATTTCATGAAATTATACAATTATATTGAATTAAAGAAAAATAAAGATAATCGATAGTTAAGATCTTCTCAAATTAAAGAAAGAATTCTAACGGCCCAGCAATGTTATCAGATGATGAAAGTCATCTGATTAATGAAGGGAAAAACAAAGGCATCGTGTTCATTGTATTATCAGCTACGAGGATCTATGGGTGTAGTTAATATCAAGGATGGCAGGCTCCTAAGTAGGCCTGGCCTAAGTTTAAGCCTGGCTAATTGCCATCCAATCTCCAGCTCAGTCCGTTGAGCTGATAAACACAACGTCCCTGCATGCGTGTGATGTTGGGTTTTCCGTCCCTGGTTTGAGGCATGTTTGGACAAGTGGATTCCAGAGCAAAAGAAAAGGAAGAAACAATAATTATGGGATGATGATTTCCTCGGGGCTTGTTTGATTTTCCAAATTCGCAGTACATATACACTGTAAATAAGTAACTCTGACCCTCTTTAAAAATACACTAGTATTTATTTCAAAAGCTACTTCAGAATAATTGGCTTAAATTAGTGGGCCCCACCGTTATATATATAATATATTTGTGTCATCCATTCGTTTTACCAGAACATTTTGATGCATGAGCTAAAAAATGAGGCAGATCCAACACTCAAGTGGCCTGCACTAAAGGAAACAGTGGCCCGAATAAGTTTTTAACGGCAGGTATTCAATCCTTTTTTTTTTTTTTTTTTTTCCCATGGTGTGGAGCTTTGGATCGGCCCTTTTTTTTTTGCTCATAATGGATGGACAGTGTGGATAAGCCACATATATTTTAAGAATCGTATCTAGATTAATCGACCGTGTGCTTCAATTTTGGCGTCGGCACATCCCGAGCATAACAGATCAACGAGTTTTGATCGCAACCCTACTTTTGTACTGCAACAACCAGAGACTTATACTCTAGTGACCATGTGGGAACTGCGATTCTAACGCCCTATGCCTCTCCCCATCCTACATTTCCTTCTTTTCCCTATTCCCTCTCTATCCTAAGCCCCAAACCTTCCCACATTTCCATAATTCTCTAGCAAGTGAAAGAAGAAGAAGAAAAGAGAGAGGAGAGATTAGAGAGAAGAAAGAAAGGATTAAAGAAGATTAAAGGGAGGGGTAGGGAAAGAAAGATTAGAGAGAAATTTGTGTAAGAGGAAGAGATTAGAGAGATGGTTTGAGAGAAAAGAGAGAGATTGAGAGGGAGTTAAATAGAGGAAGCTTAGGGAGAAGTAGGGGAGTTCGGTGGACCGTCCGATCGTCAATTTGGCCCAATTCGACCATCCATCATCACTATGAGTATAAGGGAGGATGAAATCCTCTTTTTCTTTTTGTTATTTTATTTTTGATCGGCCACGGGCCACAAAGGTGGGACCCACCTTGATGTATGTATAGATGGGTATGGAGGGCCCCATAGTGGCGGGGCCCACCCGTTCTCCCAGAGCTTCTTTTCTTCCTCTCCCCCCCCCCCCTCTGGGTTTTGTGGGGCCCACTGCTGGACAACATGGGTACACACTGTCACAGCGTATGCTACTTTGTGTGGCCCACCATGATATTTATTTCCATCTAACTTCTTTATTAGGTTCACAAATATCTGAATGGTGGAAAGATATAAAGATTAGATTGATCCAAAGCTCATTGGGCCTGCCTTTAGCTGGCCAACTTGATGGACGGATCAGATCTCCCGTTTGGACCCCACATACGAGAGAAAAAAAAATAAAAAAAAATTATAATGTCCAAACGTGACGTTTCCTTTCCCACACTTTCTCCAACCTAGATTAATTGATAGTGATATTTCCAGTGAAAGCGGATTGAGTGCAGATCCTACCTTGTAGAAAATAGTGCGGTCCTTACTGTTGGGCTCACTTTGATGCAGTATTCTATATCCACACTGTCTACCGGTTTTGTCAGATTAGTTCAAGGCACGAGACCAAAAATGAAGTACATCTAATTCTCGGGTGGACCATACATTAGAAACAATGGTGATTGACTATTAATGCGCCGTAAATTTTTTGGATCAAGCTAATATTTGTTTTAAGTCTTAATGAAAGCTTAAGTGACCATGGCAATATCTTATATTGCAAATAAACATTACTGGAACAATACAATGGGCTTAAGAAGTTTTAAATGGTAGGGTGTTCAATCATCAATGCTTCCTTTAATATAATTTACGCCAGATTTGGATATTCTTCATGACTTTAAATGACTTTAAAAATAAGAAATAAAAAATAAAAACAAAACTAACGAATGACATAAATATAGAATACATACATCACCTCGGGGTAATGGCCTCACCTGGTCTGCTTCCCCTCCTGTACCAAGTTCGTGAGAGTTGATGCTAAAAAATCTTTGGGAGCCTCTCATAATGTATGTAATCTGTGAGAGCATATCACTATATATATATATATATATATATATGTTGGGGACAAAAGACACCAAGTCCTGAGGCTCGGAATCAGCGCCTCGGATCGCCAAAGGATATGTCGGATTCGAGGCAAGGTTATGGACTCAAAAGATTAAGTCGGCTTAGACGAAGAACCGTGATCCGGGCATGCATCGGGCCGATCTTATCGAATCGGCCAAAGGACGTGAAATGCAATTTCCTTTTTGGGATAAGATTCCCGATCCCGAAGCCACGGGATCGGATGAAGATGGATGAGTACAATCCTAGGATCCAGATCCTCTTCTTACGATTGCATTCCACATCCATCATCTTGAGAGAAAAAAAACCCCTAAATAAAGAAATCCAAGCGATTTGGCATCGGAGGGTCCCCTGTTCAAGCCGGGTCCAAACGTGAAGTCTAAGGGATCAACCGGATTTTTGCATCAACGGTTTGGCGCCGTCGTGGGATCGCAACCATCCCTTATCTCTATTGAATTCCATGGTGATGACTGAAGAACGGTCCCGAGTGATGAGATCGCGGTTCCCAAAGCACGCCGGTCGCGGTCCCATGATCCCACCTAACAACCGCGAACGAGGAGCGATTGAACAAGCAACAATGCATGGGCGGATCCTATATGAATATGATGAAGCGAAACGGTGCGGCCCACTCCCGCCTCCTCAAGGGGAGACCGTTGGGGTCACTTTGATGCAGTATTCTATATCTTCGACACAAGATAGAGCGAAGGAGGCGCATCCGACCTTCCATCGAAGGCACGGCAGAGAGTAGTGAACCTTGGAAAGTCGATATTCAAAATTTTAAAAGAGAAGTACGGAGGAAATGGCGAAAGAAATGGCGGACATGAGGCATAGCCGAAATATGCATCCAACCAGTCCGAAGCAAAGGCGTCCCCCTTCAGTGGACTCGGAATGGAGGCTCGGTTGCCCGAAGGTTTCACCTCGGATCACCCCCTTTCTCAAGGACCCGACGGGCATATCATACATATATGAAATGCAATGTGTCGGTGATTGACCGATATTAATGCAAACAAATTGAAACCAAAATCCATCGCCCGTAAACTTTTCGGCGGAAAAAAGAAATTGAAGGATCAAGCTAATATTTGTTTTCAAGCGTTTCAAGTCTTAATGAAAACTTAAACGGCTCTGATGCAAGGTTAGAGATAAGCCATTCCCAGCATCTTAGACAAAACTCCGCCCGATACTCGACAGAGTTTATGGCACGGTCGGATAAGTATGCAACAAAGAAGAAACGCGGTCTGCGTGAAACTAAAACCTTGGTCAAAGAGTCGACCAAAAGGAAGCCGACTCGACAGGAAGGAAACGCAAGGATGATCGGGCGTACGATGATCGTGCAAACGCCGGATCGACGATTTTCCACGTATACCCCCGAACAAAACTCAGAACAGTATTGGAACAATACAATGGGCTTAAGAAGTTTTAAATGGTATCACCGTGATCATGGGCATGTGATTGCCGTCATCAAGGAAGAGATCTTCCTCAAAAACATATAGTAAAGTAACTTAGACGTCCGACCGAGAGTCACCGATGGAAGAAATCCGATTTATTCTCAAACAATGCTCGAATCATACGAGAAAACTTAGTCAGCCTGAGTCCGAGCTTATGATTATAGATCGGCCGCCAAAGGAGAAGAAAAGGGAAAGATATTGCATTTCATTCACAGAGGAAAAACTGAAGAGCTCCAAATAAAATGAAAAGCGGGAATGGCAGTAGAAGTTTGAAATGCGGGACTCCCCCCTTTTTATAAGATTGCATAAAATATAGAATACATCCCCCGCTCGACACGTGGCACCGACAATAATGCCCTTGGTGTAATGGCCTCGATTTGACCTGGTCTGCTTCTCCCATCCTGTAAATACCAAGTTCGTGAGAGTTGATGCTAAAAAACACCAAGTCTTTGGGAATCCGCCTCGCTAAAGGATATGTCGGATCCGAGTGGACTCAATAAGCCGAGACAAAGTTAAGTCGGCTCGTGAACCGATGTGATGCATCGGGCATCGGGCCCTATCTTATCGAATATATATATCCCGATATATATATATATATATATATATATATATATATATACTGGGGAGATCCTTCTATTAAAAGGCTCCATATATATCATCTTGGGGGCATTCTTTCTCATGAGCTTAATTTAGACATTTGGCATGTAGATCCCCTGTTCAAGCAAGGGTGTCCTTTGTTGTTCTCCTTGTGCGAGGTGGACAAAATTTTTGCCAACAATATATATAAATTTTTATGGCATGAGCTTAAACATAATGTAGATCTAAAGCCTAGGTGGACAAAACCACATAAAAAGTGATGATTGAATGCTCACTGTTCAAAACTATTTGAGTCCACAAAAGTCTTGGATTAAGCCGCTATTTGTTTTTTCAGGCTTGTGTGACCTAATTAACATGTTTGTTGGCAACTAAATATTACAGTGAGCCTTATAAATTTTTTAGTGTGGCATTCAAGCACTATTATTTTCCGTGGTATGACCAACCAAAGATTTTGATTTACCTCACTTTCTGCTAAAACGTTCTACCGTTGGGATAAAACACACGTCATGGTGAGGCCCACATGTCATTTCCAGCATCTACCAATCTACTCCATCCAGCGTGATCATTCCTCAATGTTATGTACTAGGACAAAAACTCAGCCTCATCCAAAACCCAAAAGGTCCACACCACAAGAAACTATGTGAGCCACATGTGTATTCAAGTTAGACCATTGGACACGTTTTCTAACCATCTATCTTTATCAGATGGTGTGATCTAAAACTGGATTTTTTTTTTTTTCAATCCATGATCACAACCATCCATATTTCCTTACATTAGTGTCATCTACTATCGGATCAAGAAACTGAGTATATATATATTTTTGTTCATGATCATCACATTATGTACGGTCCGATGGCATATAAACGTCACGGTGGTCTCCAATAACGTTGGGTAGGTCAACGTTCAATCCCCACCTTTTCTTTTGGCGTGGCCCACCTGAGTTTTTGGATCTGCATCATTTTGGGATCACATCCAAAAATAACCAGAGAAACTGATGGGCGGACTGGATTTCACCGAGACATCGGGTTTGGCTCCGCACAGGGTTGCGTTACACGGACATGGATTTCCTGCCAAAGCCTTTCGCAGTTACTCCGCAAGGATGCTGGATGGGGCCATCGTCGTGTTTGTGGGAAATCTAATCCGTTCATCCGTTTTTAGAGATTATTTTAGGACAATGGAGAAAAAAATGAGGTGGATACAAAACTCAAGTGGACCACACGAGAGGGAAAAATGAGGAAAGAAATACCTACCGTTGAAACTTTCCTGGGCTCCACCTTTATATGACATCCAAGCCGTTTATAAGGTCATTACCACTTGGATGAAGTGAAAATACAAAACGTTTGAGTTTTGTATACACCTAATTTTTATTCATATATCCTAAAATGATCTATCAACACGGATGAACGGGTTAGATTTCTAACAAACATGGAGGTGGGCCCCACCCAGAATCCTTTCGCAGGAAATCCGCGTCCCTCCAACATACCCGCCCTTCTCCCGCCTCTATAAATACTCGGTTCTCCTCTTCTGGGGTCTGTCTCGTTCTGCTCCGAGTCTGAGAGAGAGAGAGGAGAGGAGATGAGAGGATGATAGAGGTGGTGTTGAACGACAGGCTGGGGAAGAAGGTGAGGGTGAAGTGCAACGACGACGACACGATCGGAGATCTGAAGAAATTGGTGGCGGCCCAGACGGGGACGAGGCCCGACAAGATCCGTATCCAGAAGTGGTACACCATCTACAAAGACCACATCACCCTCAAGGACTACGAGATTCATGACGGCATGGGCCTTGAGCTCTACTACAATTAGGGTTTGTCTTCCCTCTTTTTTTTCCTTCGATTTCTTTCTCTGACGCATCAATACACTTCAATTAATCATAGAGAGGAATGAACAGTTCTTTATGTGTGTGTGTGTTTTATTTATTTATTTTTATTTTAAAAGAGCTGTTTGATTTTTTTATTTTTTTTTTTGGATTTATTGATTTTTTCTATGGGCACATGGTATGATATGATTATCTCCTTATGATTTTAGGGCCTGCGGTGACTTCTGGTGTATTTTTGTCGTTTAGGTTAGGCTGTGTTTGGTTGCAACAAATATCATGAAATTTCATGATTATCTTTCTAAGTTGGTGCCAAACATCACGAAATTTCATGATATTTGTTGCAACCAAACACAACCTTATACACACACACACACGGAAACGCTCACCTGCGAACCAGTTCGTACGTATTACGTACGAACTTTTTTGAGAACCCATCATACGTGATGTGGATCCAAAATCATAACCGTTCATGTGAAGCAGCACCTCGTGAAACCCCCCGGGCCCAAGTTTTACTTTGATCTAAAACTTTGATGGGCCATGAAAAATGAAAACAGTTTCCTCCCTTGATTTGCATTTCTCTTTGCTATGGCCCACCAGAATTTTAGATCGGGGTGAAAATTTGTCACATGGGGTTTTATGGGATTCCGCATCACATGGACCGTTCAGATTAGACACCCATGGCACGTGTGCAAAGGTGCGCATGTGCGTAGGTGCACAGGGGAGCATGACTCTCTCTCTCTCTCTATATATATATAGAGATATATATATATATATATATAGAGAGAGAGAGAGAGAGAGAGAGAGAGAGAGAGAGAGAGAGAGAGGAACGCTCAGCTACGCACCGGTTCGCACGTCATTACATGCGAACCTTCCTATCAACTGTCGGATAAGGTAGACGGTCTGAATGAAGGCGCTCTTAGCGCGAGCTTAAAAAAGCGAGTTTCCTTCTTTCGCACGTCTCTTCGACTCTCCGAAGGATGTGGCGGAAGCCTTTTCACATAAAATTCTTCCGCTGGGATGCTAGGTGGGTCTCACCAAGATGTTAGTTATAAATCCACGCCGTCCATACATTTTAAAAAATAATTTTATGGTATGAACCCAAAACTGAGGTAGATCAAATTCTCAAGTGGGCCACACAGCATTGATTGAACTCTCACCATTAAAAACTTCCTGGGGCTACCAAATTTTTGGATCAAGTTGATATTTGCTTTTTTTTTTTTTTCCATCATCCAGGTCTGTATGACCTAATCTACAGGTTGGATGTCAAATAAATATCACGGTGGGCCCTAAAAAATATTTAACGGTGAGAATCATTATCACTGTTGCTTCCTGTGGTGTGGTCCACTTGACATTTGGATTTGCCTCAATTTTGGGATAATGCCCTGAAAATGGATGGAAGGGGTAGATTTTTCAAAAACATCATGGTGGGCCTCACCTAAATTTCCAACCAACTTTGCAAATTGCGTGCGTCATTAGGGGGTGGATTTGATTTCCTTCAAAAGCCTTTCGCAGGAAGTTCCTGCGCAAGGATGCTGGGTGGGGCCCACCAACATGTTTTGGGGAAATATGCTCGATTCATCTGTTTGTCGAGTTCATTTTAGGAAAATCGACCAAAAACGAGGTGGATCCAAAACTAAAGTGGGCCACACGAGAGGGAAAATTGGGGAAAGAAATACTTACCGTTGAAACCTTCCTGGGCTCCACCTTGATGTTTATATGCCGTCAAACCCGTTTATAATGTCATTAACACAGGGATGAAGTGAAAATACAAAAAAATTATCTTGAAAAAAAGCTTTTATGGTCATAAAAATGTTTCAACGGTTCTCACTGAATCCCTACTGTTTCCTCTCGTGTGGCCCAATTGAGTCTTGGATCCACCTCATTTTTTGTCGCTTGTCCTAAAATTAGCTTACAAAACGGATGAACGGAGTATATTTTCCAAAAACATGGTGGTGTGCCCCACCCAACATCCTTGCCTAGGAGCTTCCTGCCAAAGGCTTTTGCGGGAAATCCGCGTCGCGACGGAGGTTGAGTAGCTGACTCGAATTGGATACCAATAGAGGTTGAGTAGCCAGATCGCTAATGGAGTGACGTCACCAAGTTTTGTGTGCCCCACATGATGTATGTGTTGTATCCCCACCGTCCATACATTTGGAGAGATCATTTTAGGATATGGCCTAAAGAACGAGGTAGATCTAAGGCTGGGGTGGACCCCACCATAGAAAACAGTGGTGAGAGTGACACCCACCATTAAAAAGTTCTGAGGGCCACAAAAGTTGTCGATCAAGCTAATATTTGTGTTTTCCCTTCTTTCATGTCTGCGTTAACACATGGACAGATTGGATCTCAAATAAAAATTATGGTGGACCTTTTGAAGGTTTCAACGGTGGGCGTCACTCTCACCACTGTTTTCTATGGTGGGGTTCACCCCAGCCTTGGATCTACCTCATTCTTTGGACCATATTCTAAAATGATCTCTCCAAATGTATGGACGGTGGGGATATAACACATACATCATGTGGGGCACACATAACTTGGTGACGTAACTTCAGTAGTGACTCTGGCTACTCAACCTCTAGCAGTATCCAATCCGCGTCAGCTACTCAACCTCTGTCGGGGGACGCGGATATCCTGCGAAAGCCTTTCGTAGGAAGTTCTTGCGCTGGGAACCCAGGTGGGGCCCACTGTCATATTTTTGAGAAATCCTCTCTGTCCATCCATTTTTTGAGTTCATTTTAAGATATGAGGCCAAAAATGAACCGTATCCAATTCTCAAGTGAGCCGAAAACATGATAATTGAATGTCCACAGTTGAAATATTTGTGGGGCCAAAAAAGTTTTGAATCATGCTATTATTTGTGTTTCCAGTTCATCCCAGTACAAATGACATTATTAACGGTATGGATGGCATGTAAACATCACTGTTGAACTTAGGGAGGTTTCAACGGTAGAAATTTTCCTAACTACCTTTTCCTTTAGTGCGGCCCACTTGAGTCTTTTATCCTGATAAATTTTGGTCTTATCCCCTAAAATGATCTCAAAAAACAGATGGTCGGAGAGGATTTCTCACAAATATGACAGTGGGCCCCCACTTGGGTTCCCAACGCAGGAACTTTCTGCGAAAGGCTTTCGCAGGAAATCCGCCTCCCTTTGTCGGTATCCAGTCCGCGTCCCCTAATGATGCACGCAATTTGCAAAGTTCGTTGGAAATCTAGGTGGGGCCCATCATGATGTTTTTGAGAAATCTACCCCGTCCATCCATTTTTCCTTATCATTTCAGGGCATTATCCCAAAGCTGAGGTAGATCTAAATCTCAGTGGACCACACCACAGGAAGCAGCGGTGATAATGATTTTCACTGTTAAATATTTTTTAGGGCCCACCGTGATATTTGTTTGACATCCAACTTGTAGATTAGGTTATACAGACTTGGATGATGGAAAAAAAGCAAATATAAGCTTGATCCAAAAATTTGGTAGCCCCAGGAAGTTTTTAATGGTGAGAGTTCAATCAACACTGTGTGGCCCACTTGAGAATTTGATCTACCTCAGTTTTGGGTTCATAGCATAGAATTATTTTAAAAAATGTATGGACGGCGTGGATTTATCACTAACATCTTGGTGGGACTCACCTAGCATTCCAGCGGAAGAATTTTATGTAAAAAGCTTCCGCCGCATCCTTCGGAGAGTAGAATAGGGTGAAGAAGCGTGCGAGAGAAGGAAACTCGCTTTTTTAAGCTTGCACTAAGAGCGCCTTCATCCAAACCTTCTACCTTATCCGACAGTTGATAGGAAGGTTCTCACGTAATGACATGGGAATCGGTGCGTAGCCGAGCGTTCCTCTCTCTCTCTCTCTCTATCTCTCTCTATCTCTCTCTCTCTCTATATATATATATATATTCCCGGTATAGTTATTGGGTTCTGGTTAAAGGAAAGGCCCAGATTGGATCTCACTTGATCACATGTCGCAAGAATCCTTCTTCAATCAATTGGTGCATTTGATTGTGATGCAATCAGATCCTGTAGAGTGCTCCAGACCAGCATGGTTGATCCGAGTTGTAGTATAGTTTGGGATGTTTGTATTTTAGGAAACAATTGTTATTAGTAGTTAGATGATTAGGAGTGTGTTTGCACCATGCAAGATGTTTGTTTTTTAAATCAATTTAGCTGTCCTTTATTGCTCTGGTTGATGTGGTTTTGATAGAGAGATAAGCAATAAATTCAATCAGAGGTTTTATATCATCAGTTTATGCAAATTGGGTATAGATTATATATGGTGTTCAACCATATTTTATGATTATTGGGTCAATATTATAGTTGTTAATTCATCGTTAGAAATAGCTTGGTTTACTGACTAAGTCATTAATGCATAATTTTGGATGAAAGATATAAATAAAACATTGCTCACCTATTTATGATCTGTTCAAACCGTAATCGATTGCATGTTCAACATTATAGAATTTAAAGAGATTCAAGTTAAACATGTTGGAACTCATAACAAAAAACTAAGGAAACTATTTGTATGCTAAGGTCACAGGTGTTGACTAACTATAAAGTTTGCCACTTGGGCACAAGGTTCTACAGTCTAATCCTTGTATGAATGCATAACTTGGGGTTTAGTTTTTTATGTATTCCACCACATTTATCTCCAAACGGGGGGTGTTTGACCTGAAGGAGTTTATCGTTTGGTGGAATTAAGGGGGATGGGGTGGATGGTGTTAGTCACATGAGATCAAATGGTCCATCTTGCCAAAAAAAGTGTAGCGTCACAAGTTCATGTAGCCGATTATACACACACCTAAACATATATACACACCTTACGAAAAATACAGTGAAAACTTAAACATAATGAATCAGTATAAATGTTATAAGTAATGAAATTTGGAAGACGAAATTTTGTTTAAGGGGGTAAATTATAACACCCTGAGCTTTTCAATACTCGAATATTGAAAGTTCTCGAGTGTTACTATGAAATTTAACTTAATATGTACATGTGTACGATGCCAATCTAGCTATCCTAACCTTACATCTATTCTTTAACATGAATCTACCTGTTAAGAATGATCTTCGTCCATAGATCAAGCCATCCGACCGTTGATTTTAAGACAAGATCATCATATGTCCAAGTATTCTCACTTGGACATCATAACTAACCTTCAGCCAACTATCCACTGATAGGTAAAGATATCTGACCATCCACTTTGAGTTTAGACAATTCGATCATAGTAAACTAACTGTCTGATATCTGCATCCGCTCGTACACATGTCGTAAGATTCTGATCCGTTTATCTTGTTCACTACCTATGAATATGTTTAACCCACTATCAAAACTACAATCTGAGAAACTTACACATGTGAACAAATCACTTGAATCTAACGGTATACATGTTCTGCCTTTTGATCACTCTAAAAACCCACTCGTGATCATCCGTTTACAAAACTGATCATATACCCACTTACATACATGATCAGAGTACTAACCATCAAGTTTTTCTATTTTTAACATGTCATTTGACCATCCATTATATTGGGTTTTTTTTTTTGGGTTAGCTTGTTAGTACACACCCACTGTCAGTACACACTCCACTGTTAGCCACCCCCACTAGTGAATCGATACCAAGACTTGAGTGTTGAAACGAGGTATCTTCACTCACTCTACCACTTGAGCTATGGATCAAGGTGTTCCATTATGTTAGTTGATATTTATATATTTCCTTAATTAATTTGGTGAATAATTCTTTATTCACAATGATTTAGATACAAGTTCTTTTGTAAGAATTACTTAGAAACGTGCTTATAACTATATAAAACCATTAGATTTCCCAAAACTCTCATATTAGAAATAATTACGAAAATGTTATTAACCTAGACCCTTGAATTCTAGATCACATGGTTTTCACGGTCCGTTTGATGTGAAAATTTATACCATGCCTATGTATCATAAATTAACCATACATGTCAAATTTCAACCCTTAGATCATTGTAAAAGTGACCCAATTGACAAATCAACCCCTTAACCGTTGATTTTGGTGTCCATCAAATGAAGAAACCTCGTGGGTAGTTGTAGTAGGATATTTCCCTTCATATGAAGGACTTGAATTGTCCATAAATGAAGACCTTACTTTGGTAGATTTTCCCTTGAGCGCGAAGTTATCCTTTCAAGGCTTACCAATTCCTTATAAATCTGGATATTTTGATTTAACCACTTCTTGCCGTCCATCGCAACTCAAATTTGGATCACATTTTGGTCTCATATGACTACGAGGTTATACTAAATTTAAACCCTGATCTATGATCCTATACTGTTGAATGTTGAAGTTAGCTCATTCCTTTTGGTACAAAAGATAAAATTTTAGATTGTCTTTTTCCATTATCGATCAATCACTAAATTTTGTTCAACCGTTTGCCTATCGTGACTACACGTTTCTTCCAAAACCGGGACCTGATCATTAAGTGTGGACCATTAATTGAAATCAAATTCGTTTTGACATTTTTTAGGAGAATTTTCAAGATAGACCAATCTAAATTTTGGATCACCAAAAAAATCATGTACCCTGACCCTATTTGACGATCCCGACACACTGGACGAATTGGATTTAAAGAAAGATCGCTAAAAAAGGTCAAATTTGGATGTGAAACACACCCCCTCCACTCACACACCAACACTCCCAACGTCCAAGGAGGAGAGAGAGAGAAAAAGATCAGAAGGTGAAAGATCGTTAATTAAAATCAAATTCCACGTGTGGTGTCTCCCTCTTGTTCAAGAGATGTCGTGATTCATGTAGAAGCTTTCCTACATGGATATCTACCTAGGGTTTAAATTTAAGGCTAAGGTAAGTGATTCCTTTAAGCTTATACTAATTTGAGTTGGTATGATTTATCTTGTTTTTACATACTGTGATTTTCTATACAATTGATTGATTTACTATTATCAATTATTTATCCTTTTAGGAATTATGGTTAAGGTATGATCTTAATTATGCATGATTTTTATGAATTTATGTGGGGTGATGGATATTAGCCTTGCCCTTTGCCAATTTTGAGAGCGACACGTGCTTCTACTCTATATCGAGTTGGCCTTTTGCTAATTTCTCATTATTTTTGTTGAGTTAGCCTATTTGCTACTCTTCTCTTTTATTGAGTTAGCTTATTGCTACCATTCTCATTTATTAGGTCAACCTTGTGCTACCTCCATTTATGGCTTGGGCATGAGTCTTGGAATTTCAAAACTCTCATGGTTCGACTTATTTCTCTATTAATGCAAGTGACGTGTTATAGGCCTCATATATAGTGGTTCATATATTTTATTGTGGACGTAATGTGCTTTGGGTAGTGACCCTCTCTCTCCTCCTTGGATGTTGGGAGTGTTGGTGTGTAAGTGGAGAAGGGCGCCCACTCCGTTTAGAAAGGAGTGGGCGAGTGAGAGGGGGTGTGTTTCACATCTCACTTGGATTGAGTTTCTTCAATTTGACATTTTTTTTAGCAATCTTTTTTTAAATCCAATTCGTCCAGTGTATCAGGGTCGTCAGATAGGGCCGGGGTACATGATTTTCTCGGTGATCCGAAATTTAGATTGACCTATCTTGAAAATTCTCATAATGGGTGCCAAAACGAACTTGATTTCAATTAACAGTTCACACTTAATGATCAGGGCTCAATTTTGGGAGAAACGTGTAGTCATGATAGACAAACGGTTGGACAAAATTTGGTGGTTGATCGATGGTGGAAAAAGCTTAAATATAAAATTTCATCTTTTATACCAAAAGGAAGGAGCTGACTTCAACATTCAACGGTGTAGGATCATAGATCAGGGTCTAAATTTTGTATAACCTCGTAGTCATATGAGATCAAAGTGTGATCTAAATTTGAGTTGCGATGGACGGCAGGAAGTGATTAAATCAGAAGATCCAGATTTATAAGCAATTGATAAGCCTCGAAAGGATAACTTCGCGCCCAAGGGAAAGCCTACCAAAGTGGGGTCTTTATATTTCACACTTGGTCCATATTACGGGCAATCTAAGTCCTTCATATGAAGGGAAATATCCTATTACGACTACCCATTAGGTTTCTTCACTCGATGGACACCAAAATCAATGGTTAAGGGGCTAATTTGTCAATTGGGTCACTTTTACAATGATCTAAGGGCTAAAATTTGACATGTATGGTTAATTTATGATATATAGGCATGGTATAAAATTTCACATCAAACGGATCGTGAGAACCATGTGATCTAGAATTCAAGGGTCTAGGTTAATGACATTTTCGTAATTATTTTTGATATTAGAGTTTTGAGAAATCTAATGGTTCTACATGGTTATAGACACGTTTTTACGTAATTCTTACAAAAGAACTTATATCTAAATCATTATGAATAAAGAATTATTCACCAAATTAATTAAAAGAATATACAAATATCAACCAACATAATGGAACAACCTGATCCATAGCTGAATTGGTAGACTGAGTGAAGATACCTCGTTTCAACACTAAGGTCTTGGTATTGATTCCCTAGTGGGGGTGGCTAACAGTGGAGTGTGTACTGACAGTGGGTGTGTACCAACAAGCTAACTAAAAAAAAAAAAAAAATCCAATGTAATGGATGGTCAGATGACATGTTAAAAATAGAAAAACTTGATGGTTAGTACTCTAATCATGTATGTAAGTGGGTATACGATCAGTTTTGTAAACGGATGATCACGAGTGGGTTTTTAGAGTGATCAAGAGGCAAAACATGTATACCGTTAAATTCAAGTGACTTGTTCACATGTGTAAGTTTCTCAGATTGTTGTTTTGATGGTGGGTTAAACATATTCATAGGTGGTGACCAAGATGAACGGATCAGAATCTTAATTCGATATGTGTACGAGTAGATGCAGATATCAGGTAGTTAGTTTACTATGATCGGATTGTCTAAACTCAAAGTGGATGGTCAGATATCTTTGCCTATCGGCGGATAGTTGGTTGAACGGTTGGTTATGATGTCCAAGTGGGAATACTTGGATATATGATGATCTTGTCTTAAAATCAACGGTCGGATGACTTGATCTATGGATGAAGATCATTCTCAACGGGCAGATTCATGTTGGAGAATAGATGCAAGGTTAGGATAGTTAGATTGGCATCGTACATATGTACATATTAAGTTAAATTTCACGGTAACACTCAAGAACTTTCAATATTCGAGTATTGAAAAGTTCGGGGTGTTACAATCTACCCCCTTAAACAAAATTTTGTCTTAGAAATTTCATTACTTATAACATTTACACTGATTCATTATGTTTACGTTTTCACTGTATTTTTCTTAAGGTATGTATATATATGTTTAGGTGTGTGTATAATTGGCTATATGAACTCGGGATGTTACACTTTTTTTTTGGCAAGATGAACCGTTTGATCTCATGTGACTAACACCATCCACCTATCTCCTTTAATTCCACCAAACAATAAACTTCTTCAGGTCAAACACCCCCCGTTTGGAGACAAATGTGGTGGAATGCATAAAAAGCTATACCCCAAGTTATGCATTGATATAAGGATTAGACTGTGGAACCTTGTGCCCAAGTGGCAAACTTTATGGTTAGTCAACACCTATGACCTTAGCATACAAATAGTTTTCTTAGTTCTTTGTTATGAGTTCCAACATATTCAACTATGAGTCCTTTTAAATTTCAAGATGTTGAACATGTAACTGATCACGGTTTTAACAAATCATAAATAGGTGAGTAATGTTTTATTTATATCCTTCAGTCGAAATTATGCATCAATGACTCGGTCAGTAAACTTAAGCTATTTCTAACGATGAATTAACATCTAGAATATCAACCCAAAAATCATAAAATATGGTTGAATACCATCTGCAATCTATACCTAATTGCACAAACTGATGGTATAAAACCTCTGGTTGAATTTATTGCTTACCTATATCAAAACCACATCAACCAGAGCAATAAAGGACAGCTAAATTGGTTTAAAAAACAAACATTCTGCATGGTGCATTCTAGGCTTGAAAGGAAGGAATCACTGTGATGCACTAGGTTCCGTACTACGTTTGATGTTTAGGCCCCATCATCCTGGGCATATAATTGACTGCCTTGTTGATTAGTCAAAAGTTAACATGATTTTTACATTATTAAATATTTCATTGAGTTAATGTTTTTCCAATGGGAGCTTTTACAAGACCTGTTTAACAACACTTTTGTCCCATGCTGGTTTCAAGTTTCAAGAGTGAAATGAGACCATCGATCATTTTAAGATGTATGGATGTGTACTTAGCCAATGCAGAAAGATCAACTCATGAAGCCTACTGGCTCTAGCTTGGTTGTGATGTGACCAAGTATGAGAAGTGGGAGTGATTGAACAAGATGAGTTTCATAATTAGTAAGCATTTAATATCTAAACCTATTTGTGGTGCTATAGTCAAGAAAGTAAATACAAAAGAGTTTTGACCAAGATTGGAGAAAGATTCATGAAATCCGATAAGTGGAGACGATGAAGCTCCTAGCGAACTTCCTCCTTAAAGTGCACTAGCCATGGGAACATAAGGAAGCATATCATGAAAATGTCCGATCTTGCTTCTAGGCATTGAGTGGGACATCTCAAATGATCTAGTGGTTCACTCTTTTTGTCGCAGGACCTGTTTATATTTGCATCCAACTACAGGTCAATACGAGATAAATCACAATATCCTCTAAGATGTCTCACTTGAATGCCCTAAGTTAGAAGAAAGGTTGAACATTTTCAGTAGTGCTCCCTTATGTTCCCATTGGTGATGTATTTTAAGGAGATGACCTTCCTAAGGAGTGCTTTCATCTCCTCCTCATCAGATTTGATAAAATTTCTTCAATCTTAGGAACTCTTTCGCATTCTCTTACGCCGATATAAGACCATGGATAGTTTAGATATAGAATGCTTTATAATCATCATACTCATTTTATTAAAATGTTTACACTTCTTTCTACTCTGTCATATCAAAAGTTGAGCTAGGGTTAGTGGGTTTCGTAGGTTGATCCAGCCACAAGGGCCAAGTTCAGATCTATACATCATGAAGTGATCTGGATGCTTTTGTCTACTCTTGGAAGTTGGAATTAGTAAGTGGTGAATGTCGAGCATTGCCTGTTTTGAAGACAAATGCCATCTTATCGACTCTTAATGCGCAATGACATTACAGATGTAGTTCTCTTTGAATATGAGAACTAGTGAGCGTGAGCTTCCTCTGTTATTAACATTATAGTGAAACTTTTGTTAGCAAAACTGTTTTAAACTCCGTATTTTTGAAAAAAATGTGTATAATTGATCAAATGTTTAAAATTTGTATATTTTGGAAATAGGGAAAAACTCTTTTTTGGGCAAACCGAATTAAGCACTTTTTTCTTGAATAAAACATGTTTTAGTAAAAAAAAACTTTTGGGGTACTTCAGAAAATAGAGATTAGCGGTTGCCACCCATTGATAAAAAGTGTGTATAGGGTGAAATTTTTAATTGAGATGGGACTGATTTATATGTAGATTACTTGAAATGGAAGGATTTAAGAGATGCCAAGAACACCATGCAACTATCTATATATTATTATTATTATTATTATTTGTTCATCCATATAGAAATTCTAACTATTTTTATTACGATTTTCTATTTTAACCTTATTTATATATTATATATGGACACATAAAAAGCTGTTTTTTTTTTTTTTTCCACTTCTTTTTTGCATATTTTTAATGATTGAGACTGAATTAAACATGAATATTACTGTCTTTTTAATGTATGCCATTTTGCTAACTATGGCTGAAACACAACCAATTCTACCCTTCAATAACTAGAAACTAGAATTGCCCGTAATCCATTGCACCTAATAGATATTGTTAATGTCGTTAAATAAAGAGACAAGCAACAACTGGGTCCTTACTCTTACCCGGGTGGTAGACTCCTTGGAGTTTCAACACCAGGTCAAGTGTTCGAGTACCCACGGTGGTGAAATCCCACGGTGTGCGTGTGTGGTGTGTGCGTGCATGTGGCGTGAGTGTGTAAAAAAAGAAAAGAAAAAAAGAAAAAGAGACAAGCAACTAGGTCAATAGAATCTTTAATCTGTCTAGCCACTTTATTGGGTAGGGGACTCTTTATTTGTACGCGCATGATGCCTATGATTCGTCTAATACCCTAGACTAGAAGTCTGTAACAGGTAAAATAGGCCCAAGTGACTAACTTCATTGTTTTTCCACACCGTTAACCTTACTTAGCATACAAATATGTTTCCTTAGTTTGATTTTTTTGTTACGAGTTCTAACATGTCTCTTTAAATTTTAGGATAAGATGTTAGACATGTGACTGATAAGGGTTTTAACAGATTATATAAAGGTGATCATGCATCAAAATCAACCTTAGTAAACTAAATTATTTTTTTAATCGACTGTTTTCAAGACCATTGACCCAATAATACCATATTGCAATCTACTGATTGCACAAACTGATGGTATAAAACCTCGGCTTGAAGATTATAGATTGAGATCTTTCCATATATATATATATATTTGAGAAGACGATTTCATCAAAAGAAAAACAGAGCAACACAAAAGCAGTACAAACAACAGTGGAAAGTAACCTTATTGTCACTCTACTGCACCACAAAATGGAAACATGAAAACATTCAAACAGAAACAAAAGAATAAAAGAGATCTAGGCCCGACTAGAGACACAGTTACACAAAAACAATTGCATCCCAGTCCCTTCTCAAAGAGACAAACATGACCTCTGAGAATTCAGGGAGCAGAAGAGCCCACTCCAAAATGCCAATAGAAAACATGAGGGAAACCAAGATGCAGACTTGTCTTCAAATACTTGCATTCTTCTCTTCCAAATCCCCTAGAGGTTATTATCAGGAAACATCTCCCAAATACGCCTACCACGCTCCAAAAATGGACCAATAATGCAGCCTGCAATACATCAGAAAGGGATCTCTCTAACACCCATTTGGTGCTGAAAAGCTTAAAAAAAAAAGATCCCAAATTGCTCTGATAGTCTGGCAATGCAGAGGAGATGATCCAATGTTTCCTGCATTTTTGTACACACATTGAATCCTGGGAGGAGTTTTGTTTTTTCCAAAATTTAACACACGGGTAGCGAGAGATGCCTGATTCACATAATTGGATTGAATAGATTTGGAAGAGAAATGACCATTGGCTGCGCACTTCCAATACCTAGCATCCTCACTTAGGGCATCAAGGTCAACCTCATAAAGAATGCCTATGAAACCGGCGAAGTGTCTCAATTCCTCATCATTTAAATTCCTCTAGAGAGTAACATTCCAAACTAAAAATCTCATAGCAATCGACCTGCCGTGTCCCTGACATTGTCAGACTCGTAAATGTTGTGTCCGGAGGTCTCTTTCCCACAGCCATCCGGCGACACACCTCTCTCCAGCAATTGATCTCCGCATGTCTCTTTGCAGGTTCCCTCGCTGCAATTGGAGTTCGATTGCCACATCTCCCTGCCTTGTCCATGTCCTCATCTCCAACTTTGATTTTCATTTAGACACCTTGCTGGAACCCTGATGACCAACGACTCGTGTATATCTGCCCACCATGTCCTAGACAAAGATCAGCAACATGTACTGATGCAACACCTTCCTCCGTGATCTTTTCCATGTCCCCAGCTTGTCATGTCCTCATCTCCATCTTTGATTTTTGATGCCCAGCTTCAGGAGAAGTTGCCGGGTTTCCAAACTGAAGCCCTTGAAGGTTTATGAACCATTGCCAGATTCACGGAAAGTTTCCACCCTGCCAGGACCTGCCCATCAAGAACATTAATGGCATTACATGCCTTGTTCCAATACTTGAATCTGACAGATGCATGTCTCAGCTTCCCATCTCTGTGTTTGGGCGCCATGATCTCCACCAATCTTCCAAATTCCAAAGACGGCTACAAAATCCTCTCCACCCATATCTGGCTGAATCTAGCTAGCTATATATGCTATAAATGGACCCTTTCCAATCTTTCTTTCTGCGATGGCCGATGAACTACTTTCGGCTCAAAGCTCAACTCAGCCGTTAAAACCAAGAGAAGAGAAATGAACTTGTGCACAAATCCAAATCCACTTGGATTTCATTCAGTCAATAGAATAAACAATGAATGGGGTGGGCGTCCGACGCATCATCTCGATCTATTGTTTATCATACTAAAAGAAGCAACTCGACAGCCAACGACAAGCAGCTGAAACGAAGCCAAAACTTAGTCGTAGGATCCTTCTTACTAGGTGTTACTCCCGCTTCAAACTCGCGCTTCTGCTTCTTAGCAGTTCATACTCGTAACATTTTGAAAAGGCGCTTCCCGCTCCTGCAACTGACTATTTTCCACTTTGTTTTACGCTTTGCGCAACTATACAAAAACTCTCACCCCTACACTACTGAATGGGAGGCATCTGGCACAATCCTTGCTTTGTAGCGGAGCAGGTGTTGATTGGACTTGACGTGTGGGACAAATGCTGGAAAAACACAAGCACTGCACATGGCATTTATCTAAAAAAACCACTCTTTAAACCTGTGACAAAGTGCCCAATAGGTTCAGTAATTGCTTTGAAGATCTTCGACTTGATTATATAAAAGTGAAAACCACTTGGTAAAACCAATTAGTAACTTGAGGACCAATACTAGCTGCTACACTTTCTCTATCCGTCTTGTAACAACAGCCTGGCTGTTATTCGAACCTGAAAATTAATGTGCTTCCCATACCTTTACCCATTTTCCTGTCCTGCTGCTTGCATTCTCAGATACAGCCCTGATATTAAATGTAGTAGAAATGTAAGACTGATGATGAAGATCAGGAAGATAATCCATTCTGGTGAAATTTTATGGATTAGTGTATCACTGAACATGAACACTGGAAAGATGGATCCATTGGGGCTACAACTTGGGTTCAGCTCAACCTGAACCCGGTCAACCCAATCTGAGTTTGGGCTGGGTTGGGTCAGGTTGTCAAGGACCTCGGGTCGGGTTAAGGTTGGAAAACGCCAACCTGATTTGAGATTGGGTTGGGTTCTGGTCGAGCAAATTCGGTTCGGTTTAGTTTGGATTGGGAATAAACATGTATTTTGGTCATGTCGGTTTGGGGTTGACTAGATAGGAATTCAGGTTGGGCACCTCGGGGGTTAGAATTCGGGTTGGGTTGGGTTCTGTTCTATCGAGGGCAGGTTGGGCTTGGATTGACCTTCAACATGACCCAACCAACCTGAGTTGCACACAAGCTGGTGAAAATTTATGGATTATTGAATCAGAATGTTGGCCTATGAAGGAAACAGTGATAATGTGTTGGGAAGTATGATACCTTTGTTGCTTTTGGCAGTGCGGGTACCGCCAAATCATTGTTGGTGGAGGCTATCCAAGTGCCCTTTGTACCCTTTGTGTTTAGTGTATAGTGGAAAATGCCATGCAAAAGTGGGCTAGTTTTCTTCCTCTCTCTCTCTCTCTCTCTCTCTCTCTCTCTGCCCCAAATCTTGATTGAGATGAGAACAGGAAGATCCCATGATTTCACATAGGTTCATTCTGTTGTCCTTGGGTCCCACGATCTCTCAAATGTTATGGAAGGTGGTGGCCTGGTGAGCACTGCCCTCCCCGGGATTCCGTTATTCATGTAAACAGGCAATAGCGTAACCTGCTCATTTGATATGATGACCGCGGTTTTGGTTTTCTAATCAATTGTGGGTTTGAATTGCAGGTCTCTCTGCACATGAAAATCATGCGATGGATCCATTTTAACTGTTGGTGCAGATAGAAGATATAATATCATATGAACGCCGAAATCAACCTGTAATTACTGTTTCCTCTGCTAATGCATAATTGAAAAACAAATGACGTCTTGAGCTTGTGTGATTAGCTTCATAGACATGGCATTGTATATTGAAATCGCTGTGGGATTTGTATAACTGATGTATTATGGCTCATTTTGGTAATGCAAACCTTGGAGAATAGCAGTTAATGTGTATCACCTCTGTCACCGTAGGGTACATGGTTTTTATTTTATTTATTTATTTATTTATTTATTTTTATTTTTTATAATGATGACAGATCTGGGCCATTCATGGATGGAAACATGATATTCACTTTGTTTGGTTGCCATGAACCAAGGATTAAAAAAAACTGGTGTTGGTGTATTCTACCGGTCACCGCCGTAGTGTTTACATATCAGCAACAAGGGGCCCAATTCTGCGATCTGCACTAACCTGGGTTTGTGAATATGTTTAATGCATGGGATAGTGAATTTCTCATAACCTGTGCAGTGTGATGTGCTCTAGAATCAATTGGGTTGTATGAGGATTGACATGTCACCCTGGTTAGGTGTGATCTGGAATGTTTAACCAAGTGGGTCCTACGCAAATGCTCATTTGGTGGTCCTGATCCTGCGTGATGGCCTTGAATATTGCCCGATTGGCCGAAAGCACCGGACTGATTGGTATTCATTTTCCTAGTCATTCTTGAATGTTATTCATAATCTTTCCCACCATCTGCCTGGTCATAGGCTAGATAGTTAAGACAATCCGATTCAGCTATATTTGGGCCTACTGACAATCCAATTCAGCTATATTTGGGCCTACTGCCAAGATGAAGGGTTTGAACCTAGACTATCCATCCAATGTGTATGGGTCGTAGTCTTACCGTCCAATCTCATTGAGTCTTCTTCATTTCGTGTAACAAACCATTCAGTAAAAAGGCACTAAATTATTAGATATGAAGAAATCTGGCACTAAATTAGACTGATTAAATATGAAGTTTGCTTGCACAAAAAAAAATCATTGTGCGTTTGCTTGCACAAAAAAAAATCATTAAATATGAAGAAATCTGGCACTAAATTAGACTGATTAATCATGATATTTGTTGCAACCAAACGCGACTTAAGGAAATGGCGGGTAGGGATACTCATTTAGCGTGCCTGATATTGAAGGTTATGCCTCATCAAGAATTACTTTGATTGGTAGACGTGAGACTTTTGTTTCACTTTGGCATTGCAATTCTAGTTTCTTCTCGGAATGAAAACTGGATAGTCGAACTTAAAAAAATACGAATTTCGAGTAATGGAATCATGAAATCCAAAACACAATATACGAAGAGATTGCTGGGCATGCAAGCATTCATTCCTTAACCATGTTGCAATCAGTGAGTGACTTGCTCGAGTCCTGCTAAGATGAATCGAGTGGACTGAATTGGTGAGCTGACTCAACGAGTCTTGCCGTGTAGGAAGACTTGGTTCCAGGTCCGGCCTGTGAGTTTCTCTGCCTCTCGAGAACCGAGTCGAGCTGACTCAGCTGAGTTTTGAGTTGTCCCCAAGGTTTAGCTGCTCTTTGGACACAAACAAAGTTGTGTTGGCATAGACTTTTTGGGTCATTCTGTCTTAGATAAGGTATCTAGATGCTGCCTTGGACTAACTGTTGTGTTCCATGTTTGTCGAAGGTCCTTGAACGGAGAGCAAAGATGGATCATGACGGGTACGGGGAGGTTAATGCATGTGCTGATCAGCACGTGGCATATGTTCGAGCTTGAGGATTGATGATGGCATTGTGCATGTGGCACATTTTGTACCTTTAGTGTAAAGCCATGTGATGTATCACATGTGCATGGGACATTATCCTCCTAGCTTCATAGAATAGATAATCTATCTTAATTGTTATTTACCTTTAGTGTAAAGCCATGCCATCCTTGTTATCATTCAAACTTTAGAAAGAATCGTCTTTATTTTCTCAGGTTTCCATGCATAAATTAGGGGGAAATGTTGTATCTTATTTTTAGCCATTTCTGAATTAATCAATTAGAGTCACATATGTTGTTGCACAAAGAAGGAATAGTATGCGGAAAGATCCTAAGGGTCAGTTTGGGCAGTGGAATTAGGTGGGGATGGGATTCAAAAAACGTAATAAATGCTGTTGTCATGGAATTGTCTTAATACCATGGGTTTTCTTATTCCATCGGCTCCCGTGCCATAGTGTTTGGATGGCATGGGAGTGAGAGGTTTTTACTAATCCTATTCAACATGATGTTTGGATGGGAGGTTTTTACCACTCCTATTTTGCAGGATGTTTGGATGGGAGATTTTGCTACAACTCCCATTGACTGGAGTTGGCACGTACCCAATACAATTCTATCTATTCACTACTGTTTGGATGGGAGGTTTTTACCACCCCTATTCCGCAGGATGTTTGGTTTACTTCATTTTTATGCGATCATACCATACAATGATCTGAAAAATGGATGGACCACGTGGATGAAACACATACATTATAATGTGGCTCATAAAGCACCAACTACTAGCCAGGGGCCAATCTGCGTCCCTGAAATCCCCCTAGCTAGTCTGACATGTTTGCAACCTAATCTTCAAGATACGTTCGTAGGACAGAAACAGTTGAGATCATCCAAGATAGGAGAAATCTGGAACGGCCCACTCATCATTTGGCTCATTGGATAACTGCCTGTACGACGGAAAGGTGGGACCCAATACAGTTGTTAAAAAGGAAAAAAAAATGCAGTTTCATCCAATTCAGTTATCCAAACTAATACTGCTGCGGTTACACTATCCTAAAGATATCTTTAGTAGAACCATTCTAATGATTCGATGCCTCGTATTTCACCATTTGCAAATAGGGGGGTAATTTTGCTTGGGAATAAACCTATTAATAAACCTGCTTTATACATTACAATTTTCTAAATTTCAAAAGCTGACTATATCTCTATGCAAATGTAATTACTAGTTATGAAAAAGTCCATAAGTAATTATGTTACAGTCCATAGCATATTCAGCGCAGTGACATGAGCTGATTAAAGAGAACCAAAGTAAAAATTCTGAATATGAACTTTACAATGATCGCGGTATCATTGTTTCCATTTTCTTCATCACAATCTCTGTGTGCGTTAGTGACACCTGTGGTTGGTGAACTACAGGTCGGTCTTGAAGACCGACGTAGTTGATGACTGGTGCGATTCTCATTGCAATGCTCACTACCTTTCAGCACTGGACTATCCCGGCCATCTGGAATTTCATCTACTGGTATATTTGGAGAGCCACTTCTCCGATAGAAAGCTGATCAATCTATAGATGCTTCTGCAATGGAACTGTAACCGCGGAAATGTGTCCTGGAATAGCCATCCACCTGTGCACGACGCTCTTCCCAATTATAATATATTCTGGGTCTGCGACCAATAATACGACATATACCTTCTTAGCCATCTGCACATTAATAGCACGAGGCGAGCAAATATCAGGATAATTATAACAACCTGATTATGATTGTACATATTTGTATCTATATATTGATTGGAATAAATCATATAACTGGCTATATTTCATTCATTAAAGTACCTGACTCTTCTTTGGGATTTTAATAACATACCTTTCCCTGATGATAATTGGGACACCTGCAAAAGATATAATGCCTACATGTTGCATTAAAAAACAATGACATGTGCATGAACAAATAATATACATCGCATTATGCATCTTTAAAATGATATTTCAGATTGAGTCAAATGTCACACATCCATGCACACCATAATGCCAAACCATAAATAGTTCAAGGATTATAGTTATTACATGTCCCCAAAAAATAAACCAAATATAAAAGTCGATAGTTTAAATGTTTCATCTTCCAAGCTGTCTCCACAAAAAGTACCTATCAAGAGCATAAGATAGTAGCACAAACGACTACCAAACATGCATCATATGTAAAATATCCAAAGTCATGGATCTGCACCACCAACGTTTTTCTGAGAATTGTGGAGAATTTGTTTTAACCACTCCATACGACGTTCCATTCGGAGACTAACAAAGAAAGAAGTGAGTTGTTTGTCTCTTGAGAGGATTTGCCCAACTTCGATAAACTTGGCGTTGGTCAACCCCTCTACCTCTTTAAGAATGTCCAGAACTTTAGTGGTACGGTTCACTTCTTCTTCAAGACTAAAATTGCTCATGGCTTCGGCAACGTGATTTAGAGACATCCCGAGTACGTCATAAGGATGAGTAGGACGCCCCCGCTTCGAAGTAATACTACTACTATTTTTATTCTCAGAATCAGGTGTACGTTTGGGTGTACTTCGACCAGCCTGATTTTCCCGGGACTGATTATTGGAAAATTGCGAATTAGTCCCCGAGTCTCCTAAATTATCTGTGGATAGATCAACACTATCTTCCAGATCCTCATCCCCATCTAACCATATTTGATTTAAATCTCGTTGGACACGTGATGAGGATGCAGCCAAATTCCTACTGCCTTGTGCGTATCTACCAATCGCCTGATCATCACCGACGATGACAACTAAATTGTCCATCCACTCAATCCGCTTTCCTCGGAGTCTTTCAGTTCGTGGATGAGACTGAAAAAAGATTATGAGTAGATGAGTAATCACGATTCTCATTTTAATAAGGATAATACAAGTATTGACGACATTTAAATAAAGACATATCAAACAGTCCAAAGTTATGTCTTACCCTGAGATAGGCTTCCCATACTTCGTCTGGTGCGGTTACAACCTTTCGTTCGTTATGCCAACCGAAGCCGCTAGCAGAGAGCATATCTTTCACATTATTATAGCATTTCTTGTAATATCTCATACGGTTCACGACGTTCGACCAATTCACGCACACATGAGTTTCATTAGAAACCTGCTCAGCCGCAGCTTGGTATGCTTCCCTTTTAAACCCATTGTCTGCTTTGCGTCCTAGGGCAATCTGCTCTAGCAACGTATTGAAATAACTTGATCCATCGCATTGGTCCACTTTATTTTCTGAGCTCGGTAAGATAGCTCAACAAGTGATCTACCGGGTTTTGCACGAGGCGAACATTGCGTTGGAGGAGTCGGAGTTTTAATGGGCGATTTTGTAGGAGTCACAGCGGGACTAGACCACATATCCGACATCTGGCCTATGTGTAATATACCAACAATATGAGAACATGTGATATACGACTAACTTAAATACTTTAAAATGTGAAATTTAATCATTTCGTTCATATTCTCAAAATAGATTTCACATTTCAAAATTAAAGATTTCATTTTCAATAGAGCACAATTGAAAGACTTTTACTATATTGCTTTTACATATGAGTTACAAGAAAAATATCAATTCCTACTATTGCTAAGAGAGTCTGCCCACATTCGTTGGGCGATTGAATTGTGTAGTGTAGACCACGCATCTTTTTGCTGCTGAGTAATGTGTACCACCCAGTGCCTCTCGTCATTTGCTGAAACCTCGTATGGTGTTGGATTGCTTTCCACATCTTCCATAGGTATACCAGCATCACCTATATCTTGGTCTGAATCACGTTCACCCAACATGAAGTTATGGAGCACCGCACATGCAACTACAATTTTCACTTGCGTATCCATAGGATATTGCACTACCCCTTTCAAGATTGGAAAACGACGTTTTAATATTCCAAATGTACGCTCAATCACATTTTGAAGTTGTGCATGTTTATAGTTGAATAAATCTTTATAATTTGTGGATGATCTCCCAGTACGATATTTGTGGAGGTGGTATCTGACACCACGGTATGGAGCCATAAAGCCCGGAGAATGCGCGTATCCCGGATCCACGACAAAGTATTTTCCTACAAATAGTTAATGTAGTATATGAAAGTAATTATCATTGAAAAATATACAAAAGAGCTTAGTCGTTAGTGTAAGAGTTACCGTTTGGGACATTTAAGGGATCATCGGATTGTGTGAGAGCGTTATGTAACACCCGTGCGTCTGAAGCATAACCCTCCCAACCAGCTAAAATGTATATAAATTTCATATTAAATCCATATGCACCAAGCACGTATTGGGATAAGAAACTTTTTCTGTTACGGAAACAAGCTTGGTGGGTCGTTCCTACATTAACAGGAATGTGCGTACCATCTATTGCACCGATGCAATCCTAGAATTACATAGTCCAAACTGATTTCATTAGTTAATGTTACATAACTAAATGACTATTATTCAATTTTCAAAGATACATAGTTCAAACTTATACATGAACGTATGTTGACCAAAATGGATTTGATTGAATCTCGACAAGGATATTAGCAGTTGCCTGTTGAACGTACGTAGGATAGAGAGACACAATTGCATCAAGAACCTGGTTAAAGTGACGACTGACGGTTTCACTTGAACATATAAACCGGTGTCCACTTACCTGATTACGCATGTTATGTCCCACTGTGTGTAGGAATATCACCAATTGCTCTTCCAGGCTAACATGTCGTGTATCACGTAAAAAAGTCTTCTCACGTAATTCATTACATAACCGAAAAAAATCTAATCGCGTCATCCGCAGTTGTGTAATACAATCCATATCAAAGGTATGAATCATAGAATTGATGACCCTCGCCCGATCATTGTCTCCTATACGAGCTGGCCGATTAAACATATACGTTCGGCAATATTCCCCAACGGCAGCGACGCAAGCAACCGTGATAATAATCACGAAATTACGTCGCAATTCATCCGAGTTCAGGTTATCCATTTCCTAAAAATTCACACCAAACATGAAATCAATCTTCCTCATATTATCCACATTCAGATGCCCGTGTGAATCATACTACGAACTTTCTTCAGTTTGAACAAGATGAAATGATAAAATCATGGCAATCTTTCCTAGCAAAATTAACAATTCCTATCCTAGTTTGTTAGAGAGGAACCGTGGTGCACTCCACAACTTTGGGTTAGAGGGGCTCCCAGTAATAGTAATGTTCTAATAGCAATGTAGGGAAAACAGGTGTCTGCATCAAAAGAATCTGGTCTAGATTACTAATAATAAAGAAATCGAAAAGACCTTCAATGGTTTTGACTTTTTTGAGAACTGATCGTAGTATCAATTTCAGTCCAGATAAGAGAACTGAGCACCAACAGGCAACAGTATCACAACTTGTGAGGGTGTTGGTGCCTGTTAAATCCAGACACTTAACCCTGTCAACATGCCACTTCTTCTGTAATGAAAAAGGTAGGACTCTTATAAAAAATTAGGATAATCTGATCCACTCAGTGGGCCACACCAACATGTCAATTGATTCCACCTGATGATCAGAAATGCCAAAATTTTGTCCCAGGCAATCTTCATGGTGGGGCCTACTGTTTTCGTGTTGTGGATGTCCTACAAGTGGCATGTTGGTGGGAACAATAGTTTGGTATCCACAGTGATCAGTTACCCCAATTTAGAGGTGAATGAGGGAGGAGGTGACTCAAAGGTATCAAATCGTATCACTGGGGAGTTTTTATCAAGACTCGTCCAAATCATTTTGTCTGTGGAATGTTGATATTAAAACCAGTTCAGATGTCGGAAGAAGGAAAAACAAATGCAAATCACAATTTCGAGTAACACTCACGTGACAACATTGCATAAGGGAATTGACAAGGACCATTTTCTAGGAAACTCGGTCAAAATGGAAGTTGATTTTTCATCGAATTCTTGAAATAAAAAAAGCATTGAAGTGAATAGAGCAAAAAAAAGAGAATGGTGAAGAAAAAATTACACAAAGCCAGATATAGAATACCAGAGAGTCTACAGTCCTCAAAGCTATTGAAAAGATTTAGCTGCAACAGTAAGCATTGAGTCACATATTGCAATAATCTCAACCAGGGATTTGCATTCTTCTTACGTTTCACATGGAGAAGAAGAAGAGATGTTTTGATACAAGAGGGAGAAAGGAGTTGTGTAGAGAATAACATGTCTCTCACACCTTAAAGATTTCACATGCATACTCCCAAATGCCCAGACACAAACACATAGAGACACTATTTTACTACATTTTTTTTTTGAAACAATAAACATTGAGAAAGGCCAAGTCCAAAGAATACAAAGAAAAGGGAAAAAAATAAAAAATAATTACAACTTGAGCTGCAAAACAGAGAACTGGTCTAAGCGTAGAACATTACAAGCATTCACCCATTCACCCATTCCATAACATGAAATTTTGTGCTATTGAAAACTTTCGAAAATGCCTCTTTCTACTCCTATCACAACATTTATTTCTTTCCAGCTAGATGCACCATAACCCAGCCTACTAAAATACAAAGATGCAATATATCCATGGATAGTTAACTTCCGCTTTTCAATTTCCACCAATTCAAACAGATCTTAAAGGTAATTAAAAACTAGCCATTGATTTCTATTTCATTAGGTTGACATAACTGCAATTTAATTCAATAGTGCAGATGATCTGAGACACATTGATGTACATGAATAGTGCCTCAGCCAATTTCTACAGATCCCCTGTTAGGCATGGAGCCTCACTGTATCTGCTCAGAGATGGTGTGGGTTTCACTACTCAATCCCTGTCCCCAGTGACATTCATATTGACTTATACAGATTTTATAATATGGGGCAATGATCGAGGTTTCCTACAAAAAAATTGATCTCCAACAACCATGCATACACCCGAAATCATTATTTTATGGGATTATCTAATTTTCGATTCAAATCCAAAAAACAAGAGAAATTTCGCAGATAACATGCATCAACCAACTCGATAAAAAGAAAAATAAAAGAAAATGTATGAGAGATCGAAGAAATTACTTTTCTGTGGACGCGTTGACGGCGGATGTCTCTAATAATCCAATGACTCGTGACTCCTCTTCTTCTTGCAGCAGATGAACAGAATCGTTAGCACTGACAGAAAAGGGGTTCTGAAAATAAAATCAGATAGAAGAAGGAAAAGGGTTACCTGACGGAGAAGATGATATGCCTCGGAAGTCCTTCTACTCCACCTCCATTTTTATAGCCGTTACCCACTACGTGCGTCACCAGGGAAGAATAACGCCGTCCATCAGCCCGAGACGGAGATGACAGATTTCTGAGGTGGGATTAGGAGGGATTTGCTTCCATCCCTCTAATCCTTTGCAATCCGAGTTGGGTTTTTACCACTCCTCTTCAATGCTATCCCAGAAAACCCTTGAATTCCACCGCCTTCCCATCGCCAAACAGTCGTCGCCTGAAAGAGTGGGATTTCGAAACCCACTCCCATTTATTTTCGCCTAATTCCACTGCCCAAACTGACCCTAAAGATATTTGGAGTGCTTTTTATGGAGGCACAACTGGCGCTGAGCTGGATAGTATACGTCATCTGATGAGAAGGTGTGGCTGAGAAGCTCAAGAGACAGAAATGATCGAGAGAAGAGAAACAATTAGAAGAATACAAAAAGACAGAAGGATCTAGAAGATTGACGTGACAATGATTCAACTATCGTGAAATAAATGAACATAAACGGATGTATAATAACTGTGTAGAAGAAAATATTATAAATAGAAGGGAAAACCAATAGAGCAAGTCATCTCATACCAATCAAATTATCTTTCAATTATCCTGCAATTTATCTTTCCTTATCATATCTTAGCTCATTTTCTATGGGTAGTTGTAATCGATTAGTTGCAATCTTAGTCTACACTCATATGCTGGATTTTTATCTTAACACAAGCATTTCTTCATTAAAAAAGGCTCCTTGCAGTTGTGCCTCAACCGACTGTGTATTTCCTTTTTGTTTGATGATAGCCAGGTATCAGAAAATTTCTTTTATACGAAAGGCAAAGTGGAACCCATTTTTGGAGGAAGAACCCTACCCTCATAATATCGCTTAATATCTCTACAAAACAATTAGCGAATGGCTGAATAGGTGACTGATCTGCATAGATCTCAGTCATATATGGTCACAGTCATCATATATGTTATTTGCCTATATTGGCGCTTGGGGTTAAATTGTTCGGTTGGAATCAATTCACACAATCAGTTTTGGTACACCCACTTGCACCACATGTGACAAAAACATCCAAACAAAAAAAGTGCTGAACAATTTTTGGCACGCCTGGTGGGACTTAAAAATTAATTGGTTGTCATAAATATTCACTTTGCACCGGTCATGCAAAAGCGAGTAGTTTTTGGCACGCCTAGTGGGACCAAAATACTTGGTTGTTATAAAAATCCGATATATTCAAGTATCTTTGTGTTGCAAAACATGAGTCGAAGAGGTGGTCACAATACTTCTACAACTCATAAACCTCCCCTAATTGATGAGGAGTTGCAAGCACAACTAGGACCTGAGTTGTTGCCGAACCCGGCACTTAGTTTTTCAAATTCAGATAGGGCATCCTTATCTCAGATTGACCCTTTAAAAATAATGTCTATCGGGTTATGTGAAATGTAAATGGGCATTCAACATATTGCTGAACAATCACGAACTCGGGTCGAGCAATCTCAAAATAAAGGCGAAACCTTCAGCAGATGGATATTCAATTAGGCCGAGAGCATGAATAGGATGATGGCCATCATTGCTGAATGAATGCCCAATGTACATAAACAAACTATGCCTTGGCAAACTATGCTCTCAGCCTGTTGTGTCTCAACAGACTATGCCCTAAGTTTTTGCTGAAGCAAGCTCTATCGAGAATTTGGCAATACCTGTAGCACCGATTCTACGACGGAACATGCCTCTTACTCCAATAAAGGAGGCGTGGAGGGCAAGCGATTTGAGTGTGAGAATAAGAATTTCATTCCCGAAGTAAGGAATTAGGTAAATATCGACAACCCTTGTCTAGAATTCAATCGTACAATGGGGAACTATACTTGATAGGTCCTGAGCCATCTCCAATGGCCAAATCTCGTCAGGTCTACCGTGACCAAATTATCCAAATGGTCCAAGAAGTAGCAGGTCTAAGTTCTTGGACGAACTACTACTCCTGTCTATCACAAACCGTATCTTGAATGGATTGATCGACAATATCCTTTATTGAGGAATTACTGACCTGATTATACACTGTTTATAGGAGATACTGACTAATTGACCATAAAACATATCGGTGAATTTACCATGCAATGTGATGAACTTGCTAACAATGACTATCACAATTTACAATTGTTTAATCATTCGTTAATTGCTATGACTTTCAATTGGTATTCAAATTTTTGGTTAAATTCTGTTCAAACATGGCAAGAAATGGAAGAGAAATTCCATGCTCAGTTCATCTACAGGGACCGGAAAATTTCTATGACCAATCTTGCTAGTTTTGACAGTTACTTGGAGAATCGGTTGAAAATTATATCGCTTGCTTTAAAAGACCAAAACGCCAATACAAAGTAGTCACGATTGAGGTCGAATTTGTATAACTGGCTTAGGATAGTCTAGAATTCAAGTTCTGTAAAAAATTTATCGGAATAGAGTTCGCTAACCTCTATGATCTAACTAGAAAAGTATCATGATATGAAGTCTCGCTTTAAGAAGGGACTATGCATAAGAACTCATATGTTGGGACATTATTATGACTCTAATTATGATGTAGCAGTGGTCGAGGTAGTAGCCAAACAACCACTTATTTGTCCTGCATTGGTCAAGACAGAAGCGACTGTGTCGGCCAGACATAGTCCTCAAAAGACCTATATCGTCGATATCACTCGGGCTGATGAAATCTTTGACATAATATTGGCTGAAATTTTTATTAAAGTTCCTATTCATTATAAGATAGTATCAGTCGAAGACTTGAAAAAGATCGATTATTGCAAGTGGCATGGAACTCAGTCTCATTGTACTAATAAATATTTTATTTTTAGGAACATCATTTAAGATAACATCACCGAGGGTTACTAAAATTTCCTAAAAGGGAAAAAGAGGCAATTATATTTAATACCGACCCATTTCAAATTAATATGGAGATTAACGCGGCAATGATCGGTCCTCAGAAACTAATTTGGTCACAACGAAAAGTTGATTTTGGGTCCAGGAATGACAAAGGTGGAGGGGGTTAACTCAAAGGAAAAATTTGAATGACTTGGTGAATGACTACGAGCATATAAGTAGAGCCGAGAATATCATCACCGAGTTTATGTGATTAATGTGCCGGAATAAATAATCTCAGAGGCCCCATAATTGATGAGAGCACGCATTTCTTCCTGAAGTTACTAAAGTTTAGTTGAAGGTGGAAGAGATTCGGCCACTAAAATATCACTAGTAGGTACTTGGCCGGGTGAAGAGAGTACATCTTCAATAGTAAGCATTTCTTCATGTACTAAAAGAGGAGTAGTCAACGTCTTGACTGGCACAAAAGCATCACCGGCTTCATTGGTCACAGGAACTTTGATGGGAATTGATCAGTCAGGAGAAGCTGTGGTTGGCCAAGGAGCCGTTTCTTCTTCATTTTCTTCTTCCATAATAAGTACTCGATGACTGCTAGATGAGCTAAGAACTGTTTGCTCAATTCATTTTAGAAGGGGTGCAGAATTGCTGGCCGATGCAGATGAAGGTCCAACTTTATAAAACTACGCGGTTTGGCCATAAAGGGGCTCCTCTTCATATTCCTCTTGGTCGAGACCTATGATTGACACTTTGGAATGGATGGAAGTAGGAGGAGACAATGAAATGGATGGAAGTAGGAGGATATGTTGTTGGCTGCATGATCTTTATTTCTTCTCGAGATGGAAAGTCTGGCTGAGGAACATCACTCGTGATCTCTTTAGATTTGAAGTATTGACATCCTTTGATGTCGTTTGAGCCTCATCATTCGTAGTGGCAGCATGAATTTCCTTGGGTTGCAAATTTTTTTTCCTATGGCCGAGAACTCTCTATTTACTCCAAAGATAGAGAAATATTAAAAAAGCAAAAAATGTACAAGTAATACAAGAAAAGAGGGAGGTCAAATATCCACCTAAGTTAGGCTGAATAACAATGATTGAATATCGGTCGATCATTGGCTGAATTTTAGAAGGATCACCGATATGTATTGCCAAAGGATGCATGAAAGAAGAAAAATGTGGAGGATTGGGCTGATAAGGTGTTGAAAAGTGGTCGAAAGGAAGGTTGGGATCATTCAACCTTTCAATTTCTTTTCGCCATTTGTTAAAAGCTTTATTAAAGTGGGCTTCTTCATGTCTCTTATATGCTTCCTCCATTTTTCATGAATAATTTAAGAGAGAAAGGCCTGGTGATAATTGGGTTTTATAATATGTTTCAAAAGCAGAAACAACTTCGCCCACAAGGAGAATACTTATGCGCTTTCTTGAAATTCGACTCCCTTTGTGCCAAAGGGATAACTCTTATTAGCACTGCCAAGATAACAAAAACTACAGGTGTAGGAGGATGATGATTTTGAAGGGGACGATCTAAGATTTGTAATTTTCTTAAGCACGAGTGTAGTTACAGATGTTTGGGTCAGTACACCTAATCGAGTATGTCCTGTATCTGTAACTTTTTGGCACTTCGGTTGAGGAGAAGCTGTATAAACTATCTTAACTATTGTTGGGGGAGTAGTCAAAATGGTCAAAGGCGTTCTTTGTGACCGTATCTTTCTTTGACTGGGTGACCCTATCGATTTTGGTGTTGATGGCTTTTTCTTATCGTCGGTTGCTTTCTTTTTCTTCTCGATTGTAAGCTTGTCAGGCTTCTCGACTGAAGGGAAAAGTCGAGCGATGATGAGATCAACCGATCCAATAAGTTCGCATAATATTGTTTCCACCAGTTATAAAAAGTAAGCATTTGCCGAGGACAATCGGGGAAGAGAGGAGCATTGAATGTAGCACGAGCATTCTCAAAACCATCATGAAGAAACTTGTAGGTGCTAATTGAATTGCCAATTAGACATTGTTTCAGTGGTTGGTTGCAAGTTTTGTGAATGAAAGGGCTCCAAATTCATTGAGCTAATCCGAATTGGCGAGCAAGAATATTAGGGCAATACTGCTCAACCCCCACTTTAACATTTATACCCGTCTCCATAGTGTTGCCATAAGGGAGATATCTCTAGATGAGATAGCTTCCCCAAGCCTCATCCCTGAATTCGCTCATCCTGACATCGTTGGTATCATAGTCCTCTATGAATTAGGTATGACCAAACTCTTTATTATTCAAAGGGAAAAAAGAAAGGGTTTTTTTTTTTTAAAGCTTAGAAAGAAGAAAAAAATTCATATATTCGGCAAAATTGCTTGTGATTATAGGAAAAAAGAGATTCTTATTGCCTAAAAAAGTGAAACAATTTGGAGGAGGAATATAAGTTGCAAAGGAAGATAAAAAATACTCAAACAACCACATCTGGATGAGCCAGAGAGGTCATCCACTATGAAAGAAACCTTTGGTTGTTTCTTCGAATATGCTGCGATATAGGTGATCGAGCACGAATGGATCAAGGGTTAATTGTCGACCTTGGGTGAGAGCCTCAGTCAGATGAACATATTCTTATATGATGTGTATAACACTCACGCAAAACAAATAATGATGGATCCGCATCAACAGAAATGTTGTATGTTCTGTACCATTAACGATGCTATGCGTTTTGCGATGAAGTGACATGAAGGTGGTGTAAGCCTTGCTACTCTTGTTTGGAATAGAGAAGTAGTGTTATTTGCCCTTAATAAAGTTAGGCCAGACCAGTTCACCAAATGAAAGAAGGTGGGTGAAGGCACAAATGTCCACAATCGTGGAAGTCATGGGGCCACTGAAGATGCAATAAGAAGAGAGGTGTCTGCTGCATACACATGTAATGAAATGCTGCATGCACATGTAATGAAAGGTCGATACATTCGTAAATACTGATCTATTTACATGTATCCCCATGTTGTTGCGGTACACGAGCAAGCCATTTCGACCATTCTTTTAAAGCAATTGGCCATGATCTTAAAGCACGGAAGGTGTTTGTAAGGTCTGGTAAGGAGTTGGATTGGATAAGGATTTCTTTGCTCGCACAGTAAGGGAAGTTTTGATCAAGTAATCGTAACTGATCAAGAGAAATCTCAGAATGAAATTGTTGGATCAAGTGTGAGAAATGATAAATTCACAACAATGGGGAAGAGAAAATAATGTTTTCATAGAATCTTGGACGACAAAGCCTTATGACACCTTCTTAATGAAAAGTTGTAAGACCAGATGAAGAAGAATCAGCCATGACGATAGTAATCTTGGCTGAAAAGTGGCTTAATAACAAAAAGAACAAGAGTTTTGAAAAGAATAAAATCAGATTTAAAACGATATATGTATTGGGCAAGAACGTACGAATTAATGAGATCATTATTATGACTCCTCGTACGATACGATAATGCTACTTGTCATGTTGGTAACTGCAAGATAAGAGTAAAAAATAGGGAGTTGACGCATGTAAAGATGAGAGATCACATTTATTACATCGAGTATTGGAGTAATATCGCTTTCAGCTTTTACGCAAAGGCAAAGCAACGTGGGGGCAATGTTGTACCATATTTCTGGTCATTCCTGGCTTAACCAATCAGGGAGTGACACGTGTTGTTGCATAAAGAAGGAATATCATGCAAAAAGATTTTAAAGATATTTAGAGTGCTTTTTATGGAGGCACAACTAGCACTAAGCTGGATAGTATATGTCATTTGATGACAAGGCGTGGTCGAGAATCTCGAGAGACAGAAAGTGGTAGGGAAAAGAGGAACGGTTAAAAGAATGCAAAAAGGCAGAAGGATTTGGAAGATTGACATGACAATGATTCAACTATCGTAACCATTGAAGTAAAGAACACAAACAAATGTAGAGCATCTGCGTAGCGGAAAATCTTATAAATAGAAGTGGAAATCAACTAAGTAAGTCATCTCATACTAATCAAACAAACCAATTAAATTATCTTTCAATTATCTTGCAATTTATCTTTCCTTATCATAGCTTAGCTCTTTTCTAAGAGTAGTCGTAATCGATTAACTGTAATATCAGTTTACGCTTATATACTGGACTTTTCTCTCAATAGAAACAGCTCTTTTGATGTAGAGCATGTTGCGGACACTTTCATGTCCAAGATGGATCAAAGAAGGCCCGATCAGAGGTAGAAGTCATCAAGACCGTCAGAACCTTAAAACAGACATATCTCGCAAACCGTAATGAGTTACTCGACGTACCATATATGATTTTGGGGTAGGATGAGCTACTTTAGCCAACCAACCTAGCTATGCCTGGTTTCCCATGCCGAATTTGTGAGATTCCATCATATAGACGGCTAAATTCCATGTTTAATTCCATTTTTACTATAAATAGCTAGGGAAGCGAATTGCGCATTGAGTAACTCAGTACGCTTAGCGTACTAAGTAAACTCTTCGAGGTTCACCATGATCTATATATTTTATCTATTATGTCCATCCATTTTATCAGATAATTTTATGGCATGAGACTAAAAATGAAGTATATCAAAAGCAAATAGACCACACCACATGAAAAAATGTGAATTGAATGTATATCGTTGAAATTTTGTTGGGGGTCACAGAATTCTTGGATCAAGCTTATATTTGTTTTTTCCCTTCATCCATGCCTGTATGATCTTATTAACAGGTTAGATGACAAATAAACATCACTGTAGGGCCTAGAAAGGTTTCAATGGTAGAAATCATTATTCCCACTGTTTCCTGTGGTATAATCCACTTGAGATTTGGATATGCTTCAACTTTGGGCTCAACCCTTAAATGAGCTGAAAAAATGGATGGATAGTGTGGATAAACAACGTATATTCACGATGGGCCCAACTGAGTTTACTCAGTACGATAAGAGCGTATTGAGTAACTCAGTACGCAATCCAATTCCTATAAATAGTAAGTTTTAGTTTGATTATAACTCTTCATCGGTTGGGCTTTAGGAGTTGCACCCAACATGAAAATGTTTAAAAAAATTAGGAGAATAACATGGTTAAGCCACATAGGACACTTACTTTAAGATGCAATAAGAAAGAGGTTACTATTTATAGTAAGTTATGAATTTTAGGGAGTTTTAGTTATAGTTTAATTCTTAAACTTCTTCTTAATCTTGGTATCCCTATTTAAAGGGTTGTAAACTCATTTATTATTCAATCAATTTACAAATTTTCATGAATATTATTTTTATTTTTGAATATTATTTCTATTTTCTTACTTTTTCCTCGTGGATTCGAGAAGTCTTTGTGAGGAGTTCAGAAAAGCTCTGTGGATTTGGAGTAGTTATCCTTGAGGAAGACGGCGATCAACCTCATCACGTTTATCCCTGCGTCATCTTCATTCAGAAAAGCTCCTTACAGTTGCATCTTGACCAACTATAAGTATCTTCTTTTCGTTTGATAACAACTAGGTATTGGAAAAGTCATTTAATACAGAAGGCAAAGCGTAATCTATTTTTGGAGGAAGAACCCCACCATCTGAATATCACCTGATCACTCTATAAAATAAATTGTGAGTGATTGAATAGGCGACCAATCTGCATAGATCTCTGTAAGTGTTATGGTCTCATGCTTCTTTGGTTGTCAAATTTTGATGTGTCAAAACATCTATCTGTGTCCTGTGCTTGTATGATGATTTATATGAATTCAAGACATGTAAAGATGATAAATACTTCATTACATGAAGTTGAACTTTTCAAGAAGCTACATATTGAAGTTCAAGAAGCTACATGTTGAAGTCTCAAAAGCTACAATGTTGATGTTCAAGTCTTAAGAAACAACTCATGACTTCAAGACTAATAAGCAATGCATGAAGTAGTTGTTATTTATGGAGGCACAAGATCTCAAGTTTGAAGCTACAACAAGTTCAAGATCTCAAGCTCTTATATGGTTCAAACAATCTACATTCGTTGAATGGTTGAAGTTCAAAATGTCCATACGACATGATTCGGAAGTTTGAATGACCTTAGGTTGACCCTTTAAGTAGGTCACTTTGGATACATAAATCAAATATTTATTTTACATAAGTTTGGTATATTCTATGACCAAATCTTATTCGACCGATCGACATTGGTTCGACTAGTAAGTCATTCCACTACCAAACAAAGTAGTTGAAGATTTTTTCAATTTTTGAATTTATCTTTCCACGACCGATCTGGAGGTCCTTCGACCGTGTCGTAGGTGTAATATCGACTTCCACTTACTATCGTGGAGAGCTTTTATCTCAAAGTCCAAACAGTTTGATGTAGTAATATATGGTCCTTTCGATGTCCAAGAGGATCTACGACCGGTCGTAGGTGGATCTACGACCGGTCGTAGGTGACCCACGACCGGTCGTAGGATACTCCACGACATCATATATGGAACGACTTTCAAAGATCGCGCTTAATTTTTCAAAAATCTGTTAGAGCTACGACCGAATTTTTTCCATCTACGACCAAATTTCGTAGATTCGATTTTTACTATAAAATGAACAGGAAATTGAGTTTTCACACTTCAACTCTATTCAATTCAAGAATTTTCAGTGATCACTCAGATAAGTCTATGTTTATTTTAAGCTACATTGTTTTATTTAATATTCCTTTTTGCTAGACTTATTTAATTTGATTTTGTTTAGATATTCCAATCTTATTTGAAAGAGGAATTTTTATGTCGTTCCTTCTTCTTGGAATCAAAATCAAATATAGCTACGCCAACAAGTTAAATCTAAAATCTATTAGAATTTAAAACCTTATGAATGTGAGTATTAGAAATTGAACTTTGACATTCATCATCTACTCCGATTGGTTCTACCTTAACGGGTTAGATAAGAAAAGGAGAAATCCAGGTATTTTACAATTCTAGAAATTTATTTACTTTTGGTTTTGTTTGAGTTAAGCGGAAAAATCTCATTGTCTTTGGTTTTGTTTGAGGTTGAGCTTAAAAAATGGATGGATAGTGTGGAAAAATCTCATTGTATTGGTTGTTTGAGGAAAACCAGAAAACTCGAAAAGAAGGGTTTTTGAATTGTGTAAGCCCAAGTGAAAAATACACAATTGTAAGGTTTTAGTTGAACTTAAAACCTATTTCATAGTGAACGCTTTAATATCCCAACATGAGGATATTAGAGAGTGATAACTTTACATTACACTTATTTGAAAGAAAATTTACTGGTGTACACAAAGTTATGAATTTCCACTTTAACTTATTGTGGATTAATTGCTTGCTTTAATTTTCATATCTTTTATCATTCGATTTGTGGAATGTACAAGTGGATGTGAATGTTGTAACTATTTACATTTTCATGAATATTATTTTGTTTTTGAATAATTTAGATCTATTACTTACCATTTAATTTCAATTCCTAACTATTTCATTTACTTATATTAAAATTGAGTCCTTGATCCAAAAGATGTTATCCTAGAAATAAGGTTCAACCTCATCACGTTTATCCCTGCCCTTGTTTATTATGGTGTAAGGTTGTCCTTAGAATTGCATTTGATCAATCTCTCAATATCTTATTTATCAAAGTGATTTAAAATTTAGCATTGTGAATTGATTCATATTGTAAAGATATTGGTTTAATTTATTTTTGATTTTATTTTAAATTTGGCATAGTCCATATTCACCCCACTCTATAACATATAGCTTTGAATAGCCTTTTTGCATAAATCTCGACAATATATATTTGTTTGTATCTACCTGTATTGGTGCCTAGGGACATCCAATGGTCCGTTTTGGCACGCCCACACACACTAGACATGACAAGAACATCAAGAAAAAAAAAAGAAGAAGTGCCGATCAGGAGAAACCATAAATAAACCCATACGAGCTGTTAGCTTATGCTAACACAAATTTGATTGAACCAGATGATCATTCGGAACTATTTTTTTTGGGTTAGGTCATCGATATTAAACAGGTAGGATGCCATCCGTCCAGCCAGGTGGGCCTGTGCCCGTGAGCTTTTAAAAAGCTTCAGCTGTGCACAGATGTTTTAGCTTGTCCAAGTGGGACCCATGGTTCAATAGTCTTGATTGGGGTCTGTTGGGCCCACCGACGTACGTAAGTACACACGTGTTTCAGTTTGTACAAATGGGACCCATAGTTCAGCTTTCCGGACTGTTGTTGGGCCCTTGGATGGACCATGCCACAAATATATCATTGCTGGGACCAGTGTAACCTGTAATATCTTGTCCTAAAAATGGACGGCCATAATCCGAAATCAACTAAAATATGGGATCATGATCACACAGATATTGCAATTTGGGCTACCTTTGGTGAATGGTTCATCTACAATGGATTGCACCAGATCAAAGGTGTGGATCACTGAACTGTGGGCCCATCTATATTAACTGCAAACCTGAGTATACTGTTTGCATCCTCCCATTGGAAACGGATTGGCTACTCCCACTCCACCAGCCAATGGCTGGTGGTCGGTGATATGTGGCCCCACCATGATGTATGTGTTTCATCCATGCCGTCCATCTATTTTTCTAGATCATTTTATGGTATGAGAGCAAAAATGAGTTATATCCCAATCTCAAGTGGAACACGTTACAGGAAACAGTGTTGAATGAACGTGGACCATTAAAAACTTTTTGGGGGCATAAAAGTTTTGGATCAAGCTGATCTTTGTTTTTTTTTCCCTTCATCTGAGTCTGTATGACCTAATCAACAGATTGGATGTCAAATAAACAGTACAGTGGGCCTTAGGAGGATTTTAATGGTGGATATCTAATCACTATTGTTTTCCTGTGGTGTGGTCCACCTGATATTTATATCCCTCTCATTTTTAGAATCAAATTCTAAATTGATCTTTAAAAATGGATGAACGGAATGGATGAAACAGATACATCATGGTGGGGCCCACAAATCACCGACCACCAGCCACCGGGCTGGTGGCAGGGGGAGAAGCCAATCCGTTTCCCCTCTCATTGGGTCGAGCTGGATTGAATTGAAAAGGTGATAAACGCACGATTACAGAGCAAACGAACATCAGTTACTTGGTATTAAACAAGTTGAAAAAACTTCACGAACATTATTTGATACTCTGTCAGAGTACTATGGTCGATACTCAGGTACTCAAAGATTTACACGTGTCAGGCATTCACTACCTCAATGTAAACCGCCCAAATCATGGGACCCACTTTTGATATGCCATCATCCAAAATTCAGATTGATTGAACCGTCCTCACCTCCCTCAGACCGTTGATTATTTTCATTTCAATGTTTACTTGTTCACCACTCAGGTAGGCAGGCCATCAGATCAGGGTAGTTTTTGGCTAAGGGTGCATCTATTTGGACGGTATAAATGGAGTGAAATGGTTGCATACGTGAAATATCGATTAGCGCCTGAGCATCAACTAATACACACCACCGAATATTATATATTTTTCTGAATTGTGATTAAGACCGTAAGACAAAGCACGTGTTGCTTTATGTAAACGACTCTGTATCATGCTGGCTATCTCCTTCTCGGCAATTTCTCGGAAGGGTAGTTTCTCAGGAGATTTTAATATATATATATATATATATATATATATATATATATATATATATATATATATATATATATATATTGCTTTTCTGGCGATAATAGAAGAAAAATCGTGCTGAAAATAAATTATTAAAAGATAATTATTATAAATTACTAAAAAATTTAAAAACTTTAATACTTCATTAAAAATGAATTTACTTAGACCTTAGATATTTTATTTTCTTTGTAAAAATCGCAATAAAATGGTGAAAAATTTATTAAATATTTATTACTAAATGATATAAAAAAATTTAATAATTATTATATTTATTTAAAATGTCCAATATTTTGAAAATATCGTGATGATTTGTTTAATGAATTTTTACATAAATATCACGATATTTTCAAAATCTCGGCAACATTCGTTCGACTGCTCTATATAAGTAGCCAGTAGGAGAGAGAGAGAGAGAGAGAGAGAGAGAGAGAGAGAGAGAGAGAGAGATGGAATACAAGACGCGGTGTGGATGTAAGCGTTTCTATCAAGATTTAAATCCCAATTTTCCTTTAAAATATATGTTCTCATGGGCAATGCTGGAAAATGTAGATGGTAGAAAATCATATCATCTATAAAAACCCAAGTTTTGTAGGGTCCACCATGTTGTATTTGTAAAATCCACTCCGTCCATCAAGTGAGAATCCTTATTTGAACGGTGTATACAAAATATAACCCCAAGCAGAAACTCATGTAGATCACACCAATGGGAAAAATGCAATATTTCTCCCAAAACCACTAAGTTCACATGGTGTGGCCCGTCTGAGTATTTGATCATGCTGATTTTTGTATTTTCTCTTCCTCCTGATGAGTTACACTTGATTAACCAGTTTGATGAAATATACCCATCATCTTGCCCCACACATGAGCCCATGGTCAGCATCCCATCCCCATTATTCCATGTGGCCTGGCCCACATAAGATGTTGATCTGGGTGGTTTTTGTGCTGGCTCTAACATTAATTTCAGAACATGGTGGGCCCCACAAGGCTCAGGTTCTCAAACAGGTATTGTGGAGGATTCTGGTCCCAAATGTCTGAAGGTTAAACTACAACCGGTTGTAGGTGAACACCTCCCAAAGAAATGATCACATACACTATATGGGAACCTTCACAATTCAGATATATACCTAACCTTTACCACCAATGGTATATTTTCTACAACATCTAACCTGTGCAAAAGGTGGACCATGTCCACTCATTAAGAGATCCACACCATCAAAATCGATGGACAACCAATGATATCTGATTCAACGTACATGTGTGGTCTACCTAATAAGTAGATTGGCTTGATTTTTTCTCGGTGGCCCATATTTTGCACTGCTTGGATGTCCTAACAAGTGATTGCATGAGAAGACCTCATCAATCTGCAATATCTTTCTTCTTTATAAAAATAAAAATAAATAAAAATACAAAAAAAAGTAACTCATATATTTGATTTCTGTGGCTGGGATTTTCTTGGTTCACGAAGACTTGCAGGAAGAATGGTCAGATTTGTTGGGTGTGGACGGTGAGTTTGCAAAAATGTCGATCGAGAAAGCAAATGCCGAGTTGACAGCGTATCCTGTCGTTAAAGGTTCACATGTTCCGCCAGGCTTTAACTGCCACCGTGTATGGCTTTGGCTCGATCAGGAAGGTGGCGTTGTCGTCGAAGTGCCACGTGTAGGATAGGTGATACATGATATTACGTGATATTAGATGATGACATTATTACTAGAATAAGTTTTTATTTTCTTAGTTATGTATTACGTAATCTTCTACTGATGTGTTTCCATCTATTTGTTATAAAGCATATGGAAAATCTTGAATGGATTATAATGGAGCAATATGAAAGAAATTAGATTATATAAGACAATCCGCTTAAATGGCATATTAAAAAATATGGTTGTTATATTCTGGTTGGATCATCGTGAGATAGTTCATGGCCCAAAATCTCATACAATAGATGATCCCAAACATTTGATTGTGGGTTTTAAATGGACGGTTTAAAAATCCATGTTTAACTATAAATGGATCATGGGGGGATAGATTTTGGACCATTGAATCCATGGTTTTAAGACTCATTGGAGTTGCAAGCAACTTAGATGAGTCTGAGTCAGACTTTGTGGGACCCGATCTGGTTCCAAACCCCAGCTCAAGCAAGTCAGAAGTCGACTCAAGTGCACTAGACCGTGCATAGCCTATTATTTAGGATCTGGAAGTCTGGCGGGTTTAGGTGAGCCCCATCATGATATGTGTCTGAATTTCAGTCTGTACATGTGATACATTAGCCCATTTTAAACCTAGGGCACAAAAGTCAGCCCTATCTCTGATTTAGGTGGGTCACAGGAGAAAAAATAGTGTGAGAGGGTTAGGCCACCGTCTAAATTATTTCACTATGTGACCCACCTGAATCATGAATAGGGCTGATTTTTAAGCCTCAGACGGAACTCTTTAAATATAAGGCTAGTTTTTTCATATGAGTCTAGTTTTTTCAAAGGTTTGATGTTGTTGTGAAACTTGTGGTGTGATTGAGATGTTAGCTTTGCCTTGATTCATGTTATGTTGAACTTTCTTGGATTCTATTTTGGTTATAAGGAGTATTTTTAGTTGTTAATGGTTTGTTGTGACAAATTACAATAGATCTACAATTGCTTTGAATATCTTCTTTTCCTGAATTGAGATTATGAAATTAGCAAGTCTTGTTGTTCACCATCATCCCTTGGGCATGGTAGGATGACGGAATCCTTCCTAACCTTCACAATTCTCTTATGAATGGTTGTGGGATTGGTAAATCCTGTTGTTTGTCTTGTCTCCTGGGCATAGTCAGGTGATAAAATCATTTCCAAATCCTCACAACTCTCATCCATTGATGATTAGATTCATGAAAAGTTCAGGGATCTAACAAATCTCTTTTTACCGATTGGATAAGATGAGACTTTGATTCTAGTTGTGTCTTTGAATCAAGCGAGGTAGCATCCTGAGAACCTACATGTGGATCCTTTTTTTTTAAAATTATTATTATTTTTTTTAATTTTTAAATTTTAATTTTATAGAAGAAGCTCCAAAACTAGGAGCCATTCATAGAAAGATAAAGGGGAATTATAGGGCTCTTCGGGAGGGGGGGCAAGAGACAAAAAGGAACCAACTCGCCTATCATATTCTAAACAAAACAACACAAAGAGAAAGCAAAAAATTCTTTACAAGAAAACCCCGCAGGAGCCAGGGCCTAAGGGGGGGCTGATTGATTTCTGATGGCCCTTAGGCTAGCTTTATCCAGGAGGAACTGGCCCCGAGTGACCCTGGGCAAGGAAGAAATGCCATGAAATAGCCCGTTGCATTGCGATTTACTCCTTGTTCTAGCCAAACTGCCAGTTAGGCCATTCACTTCACGTAGGACGTTGGTCGATAAGCAATTTAATTCGAGTCAGCTAGTAAGACCACTTCCAGGAAAGAGTGCAACTCTTCTGCAAGCTGTTAACTACCCAAATGGAGTCGGATTCTAGGATGACATCGGATAAGCCAAAATCTAAACAGATTTTAATACCATCGAGCGTGGCACGCAGTTCAGCCAAGTTGTTTGAGGCCTCCCCATAGCCCTTTGCGAAGACAAACACCAAGTTACCACGATGATCACGGCAGATCCCACCTCCACTCGCTGGACCAGGGTTCAAGAGTGTGGAACCATCCACGTTGATCTTGAAGCATCCCTCTCTCGGACGGAGCCACTTTACTATAGAGAACGAAGGGACCGGGGTAGAGTGCCGGAGAGGGGATGAGACCGAGGATCTGGGCCTAGAAATAGGGGGAGAGGAACTGTGGAATTGCGGGAACAGATAAGTAAGCCACCATTTTACCTTGGAGAAAAGGCTGAGAGGCGAGGGCGGCCTGTTATTGAACTTGGCACCGTTCCTAGCTATCTAGATCTCCCAGAGGATGAAAGATGGGGCTAGGCGGAAACACACCTTGTTAGTGGAGCGAGACAGGGGCTAAAGTGAAGACGAGAAGAGATAGAAGTGTGATTGAGGAGAGGCACCCCAAACAGCCCGGCTGTAAGATTCCAAAGCTGGTCTGCCAGAACACCTTCCAGGAAGAGATGGGAGAGGGATTTGAAACGTGGAAAGTGAACTGGGCTAAACGAGCAGCAGCTACACTTCGAAGCTAGCTGAACACCCTTCTTTTGAATGAGGGAGTCGATGGGAAGGGAGCCATTTAGGAGCTTCCAGATAAAAAGGCAGATCTTAGGAGGAATCGAAGAGTGCCAGACAATCTTCATCCAGGGGAGGGGAGGATCTCTATTTCGGACCATGTTCCAAGCGGATTTGACGGTGAATTTCTTGCCAGGATCAGCTGGCTAAATAAGGGTGTCCTCAGAATCAGACGAGTAAAACCCCCTCTTGGCAATAAACTCTTTCAACCAGTCAGGAAGAGGGACCAGGGTCACCTGTTTGAGGCCGTCTGTGTAACACCCCGAAAATCGACACCCGAGTACAAAGACTCCGATTACGAATTCTCGAGTGTTAACCGAATGAGAATGCACATGTGTCCTCATTCATATTCAAATTCCTTTCACACACAGATGATCAGAGTAGCGCAATTTAAATTAGCGGATCCAAAGCAAGGTAGAGATAACAATAGATTCAGAAATATAGGGCTAAGAGTTAAAAGTACAGTTCCAATTGTGGTGATCGCCCAAAATAGGATTATACAAACCACAATCCACAATATACATACTCAAGACGGTTAAAGTGTAAAGCCTTCAATTTATACCCAATTCTCCAAAATATAACGACGTTGGCACAACCTGATATGAGCCTACCTGCCTGAGGCCTCGATAGAACCTGCATCAATAATATGCCTGGTTGGTGTTTTAAAACACCGTCCCAGGTGTGAGTGAGTAGCTAACTCAGTGGTTCCATTTATTATAACTTACACATGCTATCGACACAATCAACGTAATTAATGATAAACAAGAAATCAAACAATTCCTAAATACTCTTGTTAAATGTGCATATAAAGATATGACATGATACATGCCCTTTCCAAACAACACTCCCTCACATGTGATTCCGACCACCTGTTTCGCAAATGACAACACTTCCTCATCATGCGACAACTACGACTGTTCGCCACATTCTAATTTAATGCGATGTAATGAATGATCATGTTAGTCGAGTAATTATTAAGTTCAATTCATCCAACATATTAGTGAAGCTAGGATACCGACGTTATATCACGAGTCCTTATCCAAATCACGTGGCTCGTTGCCACACATATCGACTCCTTACTAGTGTTAGTTGATCCAAATTTAGTGTCACTCGTTTATCTCATAAATCAACAATTCCAAGGGTACGGTATGATACCTAAATATATGAGGATCAACCTGGTATGGGTCGTCACCTAAACTGAGTATGATCACTCAGTTTCGAGGTACGGACTTGTCACATAAAACTAAATTACCATAAGAAAAGGGCTCGTTACCCAATTCCATTCACGCCCGTGTCGTTCGAACAGTACTCTAGCACGCAACCATCGGCCAGGTAATTTGACGAGGGCCGTTCGAACAATAGTTTATTACCTCCATCAGTGCTCACTGATCACTATGGGGAGATTCTTCACCCCAGCATAGGCCGACAGCTCGGACACGGTGTCCCTGTAACACCTCGCACCTCTAGTACACAGGTGTTACTTTTAAACCTGCATCAACCTAAGTCAGAGCGGATTAATCAGATAACTTAAACTCAACTTACGCAGGGCGGGATTTCTAAGCACCATTAAGGGCCACCCATCAGAAGCCCCAGAAGATGGAATGCACCCTATGTCAGTCCGGAAGGTAACTTTGTCTAGACACCTCAAATCAGAATAGTTCCAACCCAACTAACTATAGCAATATACAGTGGATCAATCTTCGAGGGCTATTAAATAGCCAACCGAATGCCTATTACGCTCTAAGACCACAATAAGCCGTTGAAGTTTAATATCAAACCGATCCAACCATCGGATCAGTGGTCATGGGGCTAAATGGAGCCCAGGACGTGTGGTACGGCCCACCTGGGCCTTGGATCCGCCCTAGAACTGGGCCGGTACCCCCTTATGGCTACTTACAAGATGTTTGGACGGATCAGATTCATCGTAACCATCCTGGTGGACCTCACACAGTGTGCATGTGCATCCCATGCACTTGTGCACGAAGTGCACTGGAGCTATTGGCTTGGGCAAATGAGCTTTGATTGAGCTCTTTGCAAAAAGAGAGAAACAGATGTTCTATCGCCAAAACCAAGTTTCAAATTGGTGATCTTTGACCTCCAAAGTGGCCCACCCTGGCCACTTTTCGAGTAATCCAAGCCGTCCATTTTATTCGTGTGGGTCCACTTAACAAAACCGTATAGGCTTTTGAGCCCTTGTAAACGGACGAAGGAGATGGGTTACAACCATCCAACACAATGCACGTGGGAGACATCCATGAGATGGGGCCAAGCAGGGATCGTTTGGGTGGCTCACGATCGGTCCGATCGTGCAATCCCATCCATCCGTTTGCCAAAATGAGGTGTGCTCTCCCTTTGCCAAGAATAGCCAAGCAAGGCTTGTAGATGGAGAAAGTAAGAGAAGACCTTCCTCTCTGGGGAAAAAACCGGGGGTGACACGATCTTGGCTATCCCTTGTCTGTGCGGAGATCCGGCAGTTGGAGCCCTCCCCTCCATTGTTATAAATGAGGTCCTATAGACCTTGGGATTCGTGCTAAGGAGAGGAGAAAGGGAGTGGATAGAGAGTGGGAGAAGGAAGGTGTCGTCTGCCCTGTTGCAGACCAATTTGGTTGAGGGAGAGAAAGTGGGGACCGCGTTCTCCTTCAGGGCCTGAACTCGTCAGGTAACTACTACACTCAGTAAGAACCATGACCGACAATGCAAGGCCTAGTCCAGTCTTTGCCATGGCTACGTACGGGCCAAGCATCCACCATAGCCTACAGTAGGAGAGAGAGAGAGAGAGAGAGAGAGAGAGAGAGAGAGAGAGAGAGAGAGAGAGCGACTTCTGATTGAGCTCTGTTCAGAGCTAAAGATAGCTCGCAAATAGAGCTTTGCTAGGATGCTAGATCCAGGCCAACGGTAACGACATTCCAGACCAAAACTATGCCAAACAATGGCTAGACTTCGGGCCAAAATCTGGTAAAATAGAGCCTTGTTTTGAGCTAGAACTAGGCCAAAAAATGGCCATAGTTTTGAGCAAAATCCAGGCCTAGCAACGCCTGCCTTCTGGCCCTAAAACTAGCTTTCTTAATGGTTGTGATTTGGGCCTAGAAACAGGCCTTCATCAGCTCTGTTTTGGGCTGAGACAGTGGTTGAATGATGGCTCTGCATGAAGGTGGTGGATATCTAATCAATATTATTTTCCTATGATGCGGTCCACCTTAGGTTTATATCCCTATCATTTTTTTGATCAAGCCTTAAAATGATCGGTAAAAATGGATGAACATAATGGATGAAATACATACATCATGGTGGAACCCACATAGCACCGAATACTAGCCAACGGGCGGGTGGCAGGGGAGTAGCCAATCCGTTCCCATCCATGCTGATATTTGTGGTGTGGTCCATTTAATCTTTGGATATAATTCATTTTTTGAATAATTCTCTGAAATGATCTCGAAAAATGGATGAACAGTGTGGATTGATCCCAAATTTTCAGTAAATCCAAAACTCAAGTGGACCATGCCACACGAAAGAATGTGGAATAATGATTTCCACCATTGATACCTTCCTTAGGCCCACAATAATGTTTATTTGCCATCCAACCTATTCATAATATCAAATATATATGAATGAAGAGAAAACACAAACATCAGCTTGATCTAGTGGACTGTCAGAAAGTTTAGTGGGCTAAGGTATTTAGCGGGATAATCTATACGACGTGTCCCACCTGATGGCGACATTGAATGTCTCCATACACACATTTACGTGTCATTGCGGGAGTAGAAAACCTGATCAAAAAAGACGTGGTGAACCTGCGTTTTAAAAGGAAACAGATTGGGAGTAGAAAACCAGTCAAAAAAGACGTGGCGAACATGTTTTTCAAAGGAAAGAGATTAGGTGCGGCTCCGCCTCACCCAACACGGTGCTGCCTGTGGAGCACACCCACATCCACGCTGTCTTTTACAGCTCATTTTAAGGCATGATCCCAAAAATTAACAAGATCCAAATATCAGGTGGACCACATCACGGGAAACAGTAGTGATTGATCATTTAACACCTATCATGGGCCACAAATTTTTTGGATCAAAATTATTTTTCCCCTACATACGGTTCTGTTTGAGCTCATCAACAGATTGCATGGCAAACAAACATTACTGTGGGCATTAAGGTGGCCCCAAGACTTTTTTAACAGTGGGTGTTCAATCACCCAACTGTTTCCTATGGTATGGTCCATGTAAGCATTGGATGTACTTTATTTTTGGGTTAGTGTCATAGAATGAGATGAAAAAAAAAGAAGGATGAACTGCATGAATATAGAATAGATACACCAATGTGGGCCCCATGAGCTGCACCATGTTGGGTGAGTGCTTGCTTTCTTTTCCTAGAAGCGGCAAATGAGCCATCAATATGTGTCAGAGATTGTCGGTGGAACGCGGGATTGCCGCCCATGTGACTTTCATGTGTTTTTATACACTTTAAAAATCCTGGGACTCACCAAGATGAATATGTCATATCCATGCCTTTCATTTTTTCCACAAGATCATGGGCATAAGGGCTCGTTTGGCCGGACAGATTGGAAGGGATTGGATGGTATTGGAAGGGATTGGAAGTTAAATCCCAGGATTGGCCAGTCGTGCCAAATGGATTGGGTGACTTGATCCCGGGATATAGCAATCCCATGGATCTTAAGACAATCCACTGACAACACCATCATTACCTTTAAATCCCATCCGGTCTACTGTAATCCATTCAAATTTACCTGGGATGTGTTTGGTTAGAGGGATTGGAAGGGATGGGAAGGTTTAATCTCGGGATTGGTCGGGCATGCCAAATAGGCTCGCAACACCATCATTGCCTTGAAATCCATGCCATCCACCCTAATAGCATTCAATCCCTTCCAATCCACTCGGCCAAACGGGCCCTAAGTCTAAAAATGAGTCGAATCCAAAGTTTAATTAGACCACGTTACATAAAATAGTGACTCTAATGGACCTCAACCGCAGAAAGTAGTGACTCTAATGGATCTCAACCGTAGAAAGCCAAAACCTTGCTAGGGCTATAATAATCTTTATTTGTCATCCAACCTTTTCATAAGTCCTATATATGGGATAGAGGGAAAACATAAATATCAGCTTGATCCAAAACTTTTGAGCCCCAGGAAGATATCAACGGTCAGTATTCAATTCCCTACCATGGTGCGGTTCAATTCAGCTTTAGATTCAACCTCGTTTATTGGCTCATTCTATAAAATGATTTGGTGGAACAAATGAACATCTTGTATACGGCAGGCCCCAGCATAGCCCTACTAATTGTACCGTAGGGCCCATTAGATGAGCAACACAGTCAACTATTATAAGCCTAATAGCTGATTGAGATGGACCGCTACAAAATCGTCTTAATACAAATTCGACTAAAAAAGAAATATTATAATAAGCCTATGGCTTATCCTTTCACAACCATACATTTGTTCGGTTGACTGAGGCGAACGACCTGATTTTTGGAACATGGACTCTTTGTATTTTTCCCTTCATATAAGTCTGGTTGACCTTATTAAGGTCTGTAGGCCCTAGGAAGTTTTCAATGGTGAGCATTTGATCACCACAATTTCCCCTAGATGTGGAATGACGTCCTAGAATGGACTAGTAACACCACAATTTCCCCTAGATGTGGTACACCTGATATTTGGATCTGTTCAATTTTTGGAACCAGAATGGACAAGCAACACCATGTCCTATGGCCTACAGTGATTTTTATTTGTCATCCAACCTGTTTAATAGATCACAAATACATGGATGAAGGGAAAACTAAAATATCAACTTGATCCAAAACTTCAGTGGCCTCCCAAAAATTTTCAATGGTAGACATTCAATTTATACTATTTCCTATGATGTGGTCCACTTCAGATTTTTATAGGCTTCATTTTTGAGCTTATGTAATAAAATTATATGTTAAAATGGATGGATGGAGTGGATAAAATGAATAAATCATGGTGAGCCCCACAGGATTTACTCAGTATGCTTGGAACGGATGGGCTACTCCCCTGACACTAGCCAATGATGGTGGTCGGTGCTCTATGGCCCCCACCATGATGTATGTTTTTCATCCATGCCGTTCATATATTTTTATAGATAATTTTACAATATGAGACCAAAAATGAGATATATCCAAATCTCAAGTGGACCACATTACAGGAAATAGTGTTGAATGAGCGTCAACCATTAAAAACATTTTGGTAGCTATAAAAGTTTTGGATCAAGCTGATTTTTGTTGTTTCCTTCATCTGGTCCTGTATGACCAAATCAACAGATTGGATGTCAAATAAACAGTACAGTGGGCCTTAGGAGGATTTTAATGGTGGATATCCAATCACTTGTTCTCATGTGGTGTGGACCACCTGAGATTTATATCCCTCTAATTTTTAGGATCAAGTCATGAAATAATATTTAAAAATAGATGAACGGAATGGATGAAACACATACATCATGGTAGGGCCCACAAAGCACCGACCACAGAGCACCCGACATTGGAGCGGAGGCGAACCGCTCCCTAAAACATTGCTCCCGCTCATGCCCATTTCATTTTCCCTCTCTCTGTTTCACTCCACCCCCTACCATCTCTCTTTCTCTCCATCTCTCATCTTCCTGCAACTCTCTCTCTCTCTCTGCAGGATTACCTCGAAGCCATTATTCCTTTGCAGTTCATCGCCGAGGGAGGCTCGCTTCTCATCGTCAGAAATCCATGTAAGGAAAACCCTAACCGTGCATCTAATGCATCACCCACCTCCACGGTAATTTTCCTCTCTTCTTCAGTTTTAACATTTCAATTCTTTTTTCAGTTTAGTCCTGAAACAATATTCCCCATTGACTCCAATCTCTCTCTCTTTCTGCTTTTTATTTTTATTATTTTTATTATTTTATTTTTTTTATAGAAATGTATGCATGCGTGAAGGCGGGGCATTTTTACGGCACCTTCTCTGTCTATATATATTTTTAATTTTTGTAATGTGGATTTTCAATGAATGAATGGGGTTTGGGTCTGTTTGGATGCTTGGAATGGCCATACATTCGGATCATCTCAAGTCTAGATGATCATCTCATTTTTGGGCTCAAGATGCTTCAAATGCACAAGGTAACTTGGTTGACTGACCTGATTTCTAGTTTATGATTACATATGGAAATGGTCTTCTAATGACTAAACTTTGTGCTGTGTATAATAGATTTGAAGGACAATATCTTAAGAGTAGGGGAAAGGAAGATTTTAATGCCATTTTTGCAAGGTTTACAACTTTAAGAGGGGTGTTTTGTGTGGATGTTGCTAATATTTATAATGCAATCTCCCTCCTGTATTTCATGCATGCTAGCTATTTGATAAAATGGCTCAACAAGGAGTGTTTTGTGTGGATGTTGCTGATATTTATAACACAATCTCCCTCTTGTATTTCATGCATGCTAATTGTTTGATGAAATGGCTCAAGAAGGAATGAGAAGTTAGCACTACTATCATTAGGCTATGATCTGACTAATCCTTGATCTTGGGTGTGTGGAGAAAAGTTTATGAAGATTGAGCAGGTTTCAATTTTTATAGTGATGCCTCTTATAATAGCTATTTCTTTCTTTGTGTTCTGAAACACTTCTTAGTAAGACTATGATGACACCTGTAACTTGGAAGTGGTTAAGTTTAACAATATGGAAGATTGAATGATCCAAATATTTAATCGAGATGGTCAGACCTTTTTGATCTTTGAACAAGACCACTGGATGGGCCTTATCTAGGTCTGATGTCCAAAGCTTTGGTTGACCATCTCATGTAGCCATTTGAGGCCCATCTGATGGTTATGAATGGCCCTGTCAGATGCATCATAAAATAAGTCAGCCCAATTCAATAAAGAAATGTGTAGAAGGTTAGTTTGCTATAAATTGAAATTAGAATCATGCCCCATCTGCAATGAAAGCCCATAAATCATGAAACAGTTCCAATAAAAATATCTTTCCTTTCCTTTTCTTTTATGGAAACCTATAGCTAGAGTTCCACTTCATGCATTTAATTGGATCGGATTGCGTCAAACTATTGCATTGGATCGACTCATTGAACAATATAACTTGAATTGCAAATTAGGAAACCAAAAAAATGAACTAAGTCTACCTTGACGAACAGGATCCTTCAACAAGTGTTGAGCTGCAAACTGTGAATTCAAATTAGAAGTGGTCAAACTGTGAATTAGATAACTATTTTATATGTATGCATATGTATATAAAGAAAGATAATCCCTACTTTATTAAAAGCAGGAGAAAACGCACTAGGAAGACTAGGTAACACCACATCCTAGAGGGCTAGCAGGTGAAGTTGGGTCATGGTGGGTGGTAGCTAGGAATACATTTGAGCACGAGTCACACACAGGGAGTGCGATGCTTGAGTACATGCTCAAATGGCTATCTTCCCATAAAAATAGTGAAGTTGCTGATCACTGTCTGCTCAGTGATTTGTATGAGGTACTCAATCCTTTTTTTCAAGATTTACATTATGTGAATAAAAGTTTTCATTATACACAAAACAGGCACTTATTTGTACAAAGTGTAGGCAGCAACAACAAATTTGGGTGTGGGAGCATGTAACTGTTAGTTTCAAAATGGCAGCATGTATAAATGCTTAAACTTTTCCGTTCTTTTGAAAATTTATTATTATTATTATTATTATTATCAATGACCTTTGGAACCACAAACACCCACATGCATCCTAGAATTTATGTGCATTTTCTGCTTAAATATTTGGCTTTCATGTTTTGACAGGATCAAATTGACCCAAGTCTATTTTTTTTGGGTTTATGCATAATGGAAATCAATGAATTTAATTCCCACACCGATTTCTACTGAAATCAGTGGGAATTCTCTTTTCATGTTGGAAAGCCAAAGCAGTTTGATATAAATGACTGTAGAAAGAATTCATTTATGGCAAAGTTGTGTCACAACTAACAGCCTATTTGCTATTGGAAAACAAATACTCTTTGCATCCTCTTGCACTTGTCAGGGTTTGATGCAATTACAAATTATTTGTGTGATATGGCATGGTTCTAAAATACAGTGATTCGATTTGAAAAAATAAAAATCAATGAACTTATTTTAGTGGTTTTATTAAAATGTCTTAGCATTCTTTTGAACTACAATTTCTTCCAATCATCAAAGTCTAGTTGCCAAGGGAGGATTTAGTTGTAGTCTCTGCCCTCTTTTGTTTCATCTCTTGCACATCTTGTGGATTTCAGCTGATTTAAGGTTGGGAATTTACTTTTCTGGTTCCAAGTAGTTGAATAGGTCCAGGATTTGGTGTTTTCAACTAATTTGAGTTGATTTGTGGGGGTATTTGTGTTATATAATATTTTTGTTGCTCGACCTAAATTAACAGGGTTTCAGTTCAGAATTGCATTCCACACAGGGACTTTGATTGATCTAGATGATAAAATCCCCATCTGACAACCTGTCCTTTTGTAATGGCTTGCAAGTGGATGGCTAAAAAACAAATATTGCCAGTTGTCCACATACAACTGGAAAAGCCTATCCAGTTTATGATTGCGATTTTTTTTTTTGCATGCGTGAGTCCATTATCTATGCACAATCAGCTTGTCAGATGAACAATCTGGAATTTTTTTAATGGTTTATGAGGTATTAATTATAATTCAAGATTGGGTTTCTCTGTATGAATAATTTAGTATTGATTGGCTTGTTAGATTTGCCATGCTGAATTGGTAGATTTAATTAGTACAGTTTCTGGTTGATCGGCTGTGTTTGGGAAGAAGTGGTTTGGATGTTTTTGATGAATTTATAAAGGACAAGCTATTTATTTTGTTCTTCTTTTGTTTGAATCACAAGTTATAAATTGCTTAAGCTGAAATCTGTTTATAGCAAAATTTCAAAATTCTAGCTGTTAGGCTGATGTTCAGTTGCAGGTAAATGGAATCGGTTTTTTTTTTTTTTTTCACACCTATTTTGATTAGTGGGGGATCAGAAGGGGGTTTATGGAAGTGCACAACATGAACTGCCATTTGGTGCAAAATGATTAAGGCCTCAAAAGCCCCTTTTGAGGGTGTGTCCAAATAGACCATTAGCATTCATAAAGGGGAAGTAGCCCTCTAGTTGCAGTTACATTTCTTTCAAATATATCTTGAAAACATTCATAATGGGTCCAAGCAGATACTGGTAAACTCATATCCTATATTATTCTTGTTGTTGTTGATTTTGTCTCTTTTCTTAGCGTGATCCGGGTGAAATTCTGATATTGTGGTTTTCTAAGTTTTCGTTAGATGCACTAGGTGGCATCTGTTGATGAATTTAAATTGTCCCTTACAACTCTATTTTGATTACATGCCCTGCCCTTTTCCTTGTGAAATTCTGATTGTTGATATTATGGACCTCAACTTTAAGGGAGAAAGATATTTGGTACTAAGCCTTAAGAAGGATTCCAAACATGTGGGGCCCATAGTTTGTCAATTCAGATTATTCATATGATGATTTTGTCATGGAGGAGAAATTCCCCAAATGGGAAGATTCCAAACCTTCCATCTTTGGCCTATTTCCCATTGAATTTGCATGCCAAGTCTGATGGCATGTGTGACTGCAAGTATATTCTTTTTAAAGATTTTCTTCTGAACTTCATTAACCATATAACATGAGAGAATCTCCAAACAATCAAGAACACATCAGCTGATTCACCATGTCTCTTTTACAGAGTTGTGAATTTTGTATCAATGTTTTATATAAACACATCAGCAGTTCTTATGTTGTTGTGTATTATTATTATTATTATTATTATTATTTTTTTTCAGCCAGAAGATTTGTTTTCATTCTTTTGAAAGTTCTTATGTTAAGTTCTATATGTGGTTTTTGTATTTGATATCATTAGCATGTTGTGTCCAATTGTGGACAGGAAATTCTTAATATTTGGAATATGAGGCTCATTCATGGATGGTTAAAATGAGACTTACAAGAACCACTAACTTCAAGTGGGAGAGTTTTGGACACAGGGCTGCCTACGTGGTAACCCTTTCTCAACCTCCTTTTGGATTTCATTATTTTCTTTTTTCCTTTTTTAGGAGCCACATATTTCAGGGAATCTCATGGACTGGTCAAAAGAATAGTACTTTAGCTACGTAGGCACACACATCAACATGATACGTGTCAACATAAGACACACACACCTTTGGTATTCATGTTTAAATAGTTTTAAGATTGTCAATTCTAATTCTATGCTTTGTTGTTCTTAGTCTCACTAGTTGAAATTTGAGTAGCATGCTCTTGCTTCAAATGCCCATCCTCTACTCATATTTTGTTATGGACACTTGAAGTTACTGAGCTTGATCAGATAATAAACCATGTTTTTGAATTTGATGAACATGTTATGTAATGTGCGCATGATCAAAGTGGAAACCATGCAGTGAAAAGTAAGGCATGCACATTGAGTTTGTAGAAATGTGCTTTTTTTTTCTCATAAAAGAGTGATCTTTTTTATATTGGTCCAAGTCATGTTCATATATAGTGTGGGCTACCTAATGAATGGTCCGGATGTTTGAACCAGCTCTGTATATATGTTGTCATCCACTAATTTCTGTAAATGAAGATAAGAGGATTGATCTTAACAGTATGGTCGTCATGCACATAGACAGAAAATGCTTGCAATGAATTTTTATGAGTACTAGGTAGCCTATTAATGAAAACAATGTCTCCGTCCATAATATGTTTATTTATAATTTGACCAACATTCAAATATGTATGTTCTTTTGAACCTTCCCTAATTGCACAAGTGGCTGAACCATCTCTGTATGTTACACATAATTTGTCATCCACTAGTTTCTGTAAATGAAAATAAAAGGATTGATCTTAATAGTATGGTCGTCATGCATATATACAGAAAATGCTTGCAATGAATGTTTATGAGTACTTGGTAATTTTAGAGTCCTTGGTTAGGGTTTGGGCTAAAAGTATGAGTGTTGGAGCCGACGCTTTCGGAGTTCGAACTCATTCTTTTGAAAAATAGAAAAATGGGAATATTAGTAAATATGGATTTTCTTGTTAAGAAGAAAATGGAAGGTAAAGAAGAGACATAATTGAAACTTTGGACTGTGAAAAGTAATATTAACCATTTTACTTTCTCCGTTGAATTTGACGTCCAGGAAATGGACCTTTTCCAGAAAACTATGGATTTAAAACCATTAAATCCTTCTCAGAAATCTGAGTTTATTGAACTGAATTGAATTATTACAATTTAATTTTGTTGAATATCCAAACGTAAGGTTTCCATGAATTAGGCAAATGAATTCATTCTAACCCATTTTGTTGAATATCAAAATGCAAGGATTTATTATTTATTTATTTATTATTATTATTATTATTTTGTGATACGCAATAGCTTTTCAGAATTCATATGTAGGTGCATACTTGTGCTCATTCACATGGACTTTGACTATCTTTCTTAAATTTCTTTGATTTTTCTAATTTTTGTATCTAATTTTGAATTTCTAGGCCTTAAAATAAGATTCGAGGTGCCGTTAATAATGCTAACAAAATCCTCCAGGTCAAATTGTTGATCGGACCTGATTTTATTTAAATGATCTTGATAATCCATTTTATTTAAATGAGTAGACCCGGATGTGCGTCGGAGCTATCCGGATGTTGAGCGGGGGTCTCTGGAAGGTGGGAACGCTGTTATGACCATGATGAAGCCATCCATTTTCTATGGACAACATTAGAGTGGCCTGGCCATTTGGACAGGCCGTGTTTATATCTGTATTTGCTCGAAATTGATGGAGCAGACCCGGATGTACGTCGGAGCTATCCGGATGTTTAGCGGGGGTCCCTGGAAGGTGGAAACCGCTGTTATGACCATGATGAAGCTGTCCATTTCCTATAGACAACATTGGAGTGGCCTGACCATTTGGACAGGTTGTGTTTATATCTGTACTTGCAGGGACCACACCCTTAACCTATAACCTAAACCTATTCTCAAATCCAAAAACCTATAACTACAACCTAAACCTATAACCTAAACTCTAACCTACAACCTAACCTAAACCTATACTTATAATCTAAACTTATTCTCAAATCTCAAAACCCATAACCTAAACTCAATTTCCTAAACCTTAACCTATAACTTAACCTAAACCTATACTTATAACCTAAACCTATTCTCAAGTTCCAAAACCTATAACTATAACTTAAACCTCAACCAAAAACCTATAACCTATAACTTAAACCTATTAGGGGTGCACATTTAACCGGTAGAACCGTGGAACCGGACCGGAATCGTTGGATCGGTCCGGTTTGGTCTGGTTCTGGACAGCACAGGTTTCGGTTCCGGTTCTAAAATTTCAAGAACTGTTGTATACGGTTCGGTTCCGGTTTAGGGGCAGGTAGAACCGACCCGAACCGTGGAACCGTGGTCCCCACCTCTTCTTACACATTAGTCGTTACTACGAAGAGGATGAGCGGAGTAGATCTCCGAGAATGCCATCAGAAGTGGGCCTCACTTATTTTTTTTTCAAAATATTCAAACCATGCAAATACGTTTACGTGCATGGATTGGGTTTTGACAGTGGGCCCTACCCATCATCCCTTTTCACATCTAAACCGTCCATCATGTAGGGTGCTCAAAAACATCCCAAGGGACGTTCCCCTTTTTAACAGAAAGCGAGAAAAGATGGGGGTATCTGCCTGTCCATATTTGGGAAACCCAGAACCGTGGAACCGATCCGGTTTTCATGGTCCGGTTCTGGTTCGGTTCTAGTGTGCTAACGGTTCGGTTCCGGTTCCGAAAATCCTAGAACCGTTAGGAACGGTTCGGTTCCGGTTTTACCCCGGAACCGGACCAAACCGACTCGTGTGCACCCCTAAAACCTATAACCTAAAATCAATTCTCTATACCTTAACCTATACCCTAACCTAAGCCTATACTTATAACCTAAGCCTATTCTCAAATCCCAAAACCTATAACTTGAACCTATAACCTAAACTCGATTCCTTAAACCTTAACCTATAACCTAACCTAAACTTATACTTATAACCTAAACCTATTCTCAAATTCCAAAACCTATAACTATAACTTGAACCTTAACCAAAAACCTGAACCTTAACCAAAAACTTATAACCTATAATCTAAATTCAATTCCCTAAATCTTAACCTACACCCTAACCTAAACTTATTCTCTAATCCCAAAACCTATAAACCTAAACCTTAACCTAAACCTAAACCTATAACCTAATGCTATAACCTATAACCTAAACCTAAAACCTAAACCTAAACCTAAACCTACACTTATAACCTATAACCTAAACCTAAACCTAAAACTCAAACGTAAACCCGATCTTGAACCCGAACCCAATTTCCTAAACCTAAACCTCAACGTATTCTTAAATCCCTAAACCTAAACCTATAACCTAAACTCAATTCCCTAAACCTTAACCTATAACCTAACCTAAACCAATAATCTACACTTATAACGTAAACCTAAACCTAAACCTATAACCTTAACCTAAACATAAAAAACTTAAACCTATTGTTAAACCTAAACCTATACTTATAACCTAAACCTATTCTCAAATCCTAAAACCTATAACCTAAACCTATAACCCAAAACCTAAACCTAAAACCTAAACCTAAACCTACACTTATAACCTATAGCTTAAACCTAAACTTAAAACCCAAACGTAAACCCTCTCGATCTCGAACCCGAACTCGATTTCCTAAACCTAAATCTTAACGTTTCTCAAATCCCTAAACCTAAACCTACACTTAATCCTAATCTCAACTCCCTAACCTAAACCTAAACCTAAACTTGAAAACCCAAACCTAAACCCGATCCCGAACCCGAACTTGATTTCTTAAACCTAAACTTATTACCTTAACCTAAACCTACTCTCAAATCTCAAAACCTAAACCTAAACCTATATAACCTTTACCTAAACCTAAAACTTAACCTATAACCTAAACCTCAACCTATAACCTTAACTTATAACCTAAACCTATAACCTAAACTAAATTTCCTAAACCTTAACCTATAACCTAACCTAAACCTAAACCTATAACCTTAACTTATAACCTAAACCTATAACCTAAACTAAATTTCCTAAACCTTAACCTATAACCTAACCTAAACCTAAACCTATAATCCGAACCCGATTTCCTAAACCTAAACCTTAACGTATTCTCAAATCCCTAAACCTAATCTCAACTCCCTAACCTAAACCTAAACCTAAACTTGAAAACCCAAACCTAAACCCGATCCCGAACCCGAACCCGTTTTCCTAAACCTAAACTTATAACCTTAACTTAAACCTATTCTCAAATCCCAAAACTTATAACCTATAACCTAAACCTAAACCTTAACCTATAACCTAAACCTATAACCTAAACTCAATTTCCTAAACCTTAACCTATAACCTAACCTAAACCTAAACTCAATTTCCTAAACCTTAACCTATAACCTAACCTAAACCTAAACCTATAACCCAAACCCGATTTCCTAAACCTAAACCTACACCTAATCTTAATCTCAACTCCCTAACATAAACCTAAACCTAAACTTGAAAACTCAAACCTAAACTTGATCCTGAACCTGAACCCGATTTCCTAAGCCTAAACTTATAACCTTAACCTAAACCTATTCTCAAATCCCAAAACCTATAGCCTAGACCTAAACCTTAACCTAAACCTAAATCTTAACCTATAACCTAAACCTATAACCTAAACTCAATTTCCTAAACCTTAACTATAACCTAACCTAAACCTAAAACTATAACCCGAACCCGATTTCCTAAACCTAAACCTACACCTAATCCTAATCTCAACTCCTAACATAAACTTAAACCTAAACTTGAAAACCCAAACCTAAATCCGAACCCGAACCCGATTTCCTAAACCTAAACTTATAACCTTAACCTAAACCTATTCTCAAATCTCAAAACTTATAACCTTAAACTATAACCTTAACTTATAATCTAAACCTATAACCTAAACTCAATTTTCTAAACCTTAACCTATAACCTAACCTAAACCTAAACCCACAACCCGAACCCGATTTTCTAAACCTAAACCTTAACGTATTCTCAAATCCTAAACTTAAACCTACACCTAATCCTAATCTCAACTCCCTAACCTAAACCTAAACCTAAACCTAAACTTGAAAAACCCAAACCTAAACCCGATCCCGAACCCGAACCCGATTTCCTAAACCTAAACTTATAACCTTAACCTAAACCTATTCTCAAATCCTAAAACCTATAACCTAAACATAAACCTATATAACCTTAACCTAAACCAAAAACTTAACCTATAACCTAAACCTTAACCTATAACCTAAACTTATAACCTAAACCTATAACCTAAACTCAATTTCCTAAACCTTAACCTATAACCTAACCTAACCTTAACCTAAACCAAAACTTAACCTTAACCTAAACCAAAACTTAACCTATAACATATAACGTATTCTCAAATCCCTAAACCTAATCTCAACTCCCTAACCTAAACCTAAACCTAAACTTGAAAACCCAAACCTAAACCCGATCCCGAACCCGAACCCGATTTCCAAACGTAAACTTATAACCTTAACCTAAACCTAAACCTACACCTAATCCTAATCTCAACTCCCTAACCTAAATCTAAACTTGAAAACCCAAACCTAAACTTGATCCCGAACCCGAACCCGATTTCCTAAACCTAAACTTATAACCTTAACCTAAACCTATTCTCAAATCCCAAAACCTATAACCTATAACCTTAACCTAAACCTAAACCTTAACCTATAACCTAAACCTATAACCTAAACTCAATTTCCTAAACCTTAACCTATAACCTAACCTAAACCTAAACCTAAACCTATAATCCGAACCCGATTTCCTAAACCTAAACCTTAATGCATTCTCAAATCCCTAAACCTAAACCTACACCTAATCCTAATCTCAACTCCCTAACCTAAACCTAAACCTAAACTTAAAAACCCAAACCTAAACTCGAGCCCGAACCCGAACTCGATTTCCTAAACCTAAACTTATAACCTTAACCTAAATCTATTCTCAAATCTTAAAACCTATAACCTATACCTAAACCTATATAACCTTAACCTAAACTTAAAACTTAACTTATAACCTAAACCTATAACCTAAACTCAATTCCCTAAACCTTAACCTATAACCTAACCTAAACCTAAACCTATAACCCGAACCCGATTTCCTAAACCTAAACTTTAACGTATTCTCAAATCCCTAAACCTAAACCTACACCTAATCCTAATCTCAACTCCCTAACTTAAACCTAAACCTAAACTTGAAAATCCAAACCTAAACTCGATCCCGAACCCAAACCCGATTTCCTAAACCTAAACTTATAGGTTATAGGTTAGGTTTAGGTTAAGGTTTAGATTTTAGGTTTAGGTTATAGGTTTAGGTTAAGGTTTAGATTTTAGGTTTAGGTTAAGGTTTAGATTTTAGGTTTAGGTTATAGGTTTAGGTTTAGGGTATTTTTGTTTATGATGTTAAGCTTTTATATATATATCCGTGAATGAATGTGATGTGAATAAGATTGTTTGTGTTTGGATGAATGTAGTTTATGTTTGGATGGATTTATTAGTTTGGGTTTAGATGGATGTTATGATGAAATATATTATATAACAATTGTATATCAGGATGAATATGATAAAATATATTGTAACAGGTGTATATCAGGAATTTTGTGCGAAATTGTGTTGGAATATTTTATTTTAGAGACTTTTAGCGACAAAACTTTTCGTAGCTAAAAGTTTTGCAAAATATTTTAGTGACGAAACTTTTCGTAGCTAAAAGTTATGCAAACATTTTTTAGCGACGAAAATTTTCGTAGCTAAAAAGTTTCGCAAATTATTTTTAGCGACGAAAATCTTCGTAGCTAAAAGTTTCGAGATAGACGAAAATTTTAGTGTTGCAAAATACTTTTAGCAACGAAAATTTTCGTAACTAAAATTTTTAGAAAATATTTTTAGTGATGAAAATTTTCGCAGTTAAAAGTTTTGCAAATATTTTTAGCGACGAAAATTGTCGTGGGTAAAACTTTCGCAAATATTTGTAGCGACGAAAATTTTCGTAGCTAAAAGTCTTGCAAATATTTTTAGCGACGAAAATTTGTCGTTAAAATTTTTTTAACGACGAAAATTTTCGTCGCTAAAAAGCTTGCCTTTGATGAAACCTTTTTGCCTCGATTTTTTAGCGACGAAAATTTCGTCGCTAAAACTTTTTAGCTCCGAAAATTTGGCTTTTAGTAAAAGTGTAATTTCTTGTAGCTAGCTCGGAAATAATGGCTGGAATTTGGGTCAAAACCATGCCAATCCATGGCTACATTTTGAGTTGAAACAAGGCCCAAGCTGCAGCTCTGTGTCAGGTTGGAGCAGGCTAAACGGTGGCTGAACTCTAGGCTGGAATTGTGGCAGGAAATGAACCTGGTTTGGGCGAAGTTTGGGTGCTCAGATGGGCCAAATGTGGCCGGATTCTGGGCTAGGACTGTGGCAAAAAACAGGCTCCCAATCGAGCTTTGTATTAAGTTGAAAATGGCCAGCAAGTAGGCCATGGTTTGAATTGAAAGCGGGGCCCTGTTCCAGCCTTTGCCGTGGCTGTGTAACGGGCTGAAACCGTCGTTCAAACTGCATGGGTAGACCCACAAACCCGGCTTCAAGCAGGCCTCTGATGAGGGCTGTAATGGTGCTGAAGCTACCCATCTGTCGGCCATGCTACAGATGCAGGGAGGTCTGGTGGTCCTGGATCGAGCTAAAAAGATCAGCCCAAAGCTGGGCCGATTACAACAAGCTGTGGGTGGACTATCCCACGAATGTCAATTGGCCTCACTGTTATGGGCTGCATGCAGTAGGTGGGCCTCACTGTACAGTGGGCCGCACCACACGATCGGGTTGGTTGCACAGTCAAGTGGGCCGCACGTGAGATCCAAATTCAAGTGGACCGCATGTGGAACCCAAATCCAGTGGGCCGTGCCATAGCTGGTGGGCCGCACGTTAGCATCAGGTGAACCTCACCATACAGGGTACTGGTGAGACGCACTTGAGGACACTGTGGGCCTCACTACCGTAGGCTACACTCCACACAATGGTGGACCTCACCACAGAAATTGTGAGCCGCACACTAACAGCGGTGAGCCTCTCTTTGGTTAACAAACCCAGGTGGACCATACTTACTTAGTGGGGCTGCATCCATGTAGTTGGTGGACTGCCAAGTTAGGGCCGAGCAGGGCTTACCATGGCCCGGTTTGGGCTATTTAGGAACAACAGGTGTGGGCCCTGATTGGGCCAGTTTATACGAAAATAAGGGCAAGAGTTGGTGGGCTTGTTATCCCTTGATGGCAGCCTAAACGACCTTAATCTAGGGCCTTCCAACCCTCCACCAATCCTTATGTTTTAAACCTTGGAACTCATTGCTTAATGCAAATAAATTTATATAGAGGACTATTCAAGTGGTGTGAAGTCATCTTCTCGAGGAAATTTGCATCTAGAAGCGCTCTACGACTTGTCTGGTGATGATTTCCTCCCCTTAAGCTTTCCATTCCCACTTAGACTAGAAATGGTTGATTTAGCTAATGGTTAGTTAGACTAATGATAAATTGTGAGGAAATAGACCACTTATTTGATATGTTTATTTAGAGTAATGACTCTCCTGCTTATTTCTTGCTTGGATCTTTGAACATGTGTATTGAACTAGCTAGATGATTAAACCAGTTACTCATTGTAGGTATTATGTGCTAGCTCAGTTAGTATGTATTTGTAAAAGAAATATATGTGCTATTCCTTATTTCTTATTCATGATAAGATCCATGTTATTGTTATAATGTTATGACACACATTGTTGGAATCTCTCTATGGGAAGTTTTAGCAAAGGAGAGTCCGTGCTTGGGGTGTAACCGGACTAGCTGTGATGTAAGTAGGCCCCCAACATGGAGGTTTTGGTTATTGGCATTTGACTATGGGGTTTACCATCCATGTGTGGTTTCACCTGACTAACTTGGGATGAACTTCGCAACCTCTTAAATATCTTTGTTTACTCGTCTTTGAACCATTCATGCCGTCATGCTTTAATTACCATATTTAGTGATTTCAATATTTCATTCCCAGTCAGCTTTGGTGGTGGCCCCTTACATTGGATTGATTGACCACATGTTGGTGGGTACTACACACCCTAAGGTGGTAGTCTCATGGGTCGGGGATGGTGGTCATGAGACACTATGCTCGAGCCGTCGGCCTGTGCTTGGCCACGAGCTCCCCATAGTGACCGTGAGCTTAACTAAATTGGCTGAGTGTAATTGGACTAATAATGGATTGGCTAATCATGCATACATGACACAGACCAACATCTATTGTTATCGTAAGTGATGTACATATTCTGTCCGACTGGATGAGGTTTCCCAGGTCGATGATTGCATGGGTGACGAGCCCACTGTCTGCACGGATGAGCATCCTCGGGGCGATGATTGCATTCCATGCATCCATGCATGTAATAAGATTGCACCTGTAATGTTTTGAATTGTCTGGATGTTTTATGCTATTTCTTGCATATGGCGGAGGTGTGAAATCTTGAGGGGAGATCACACTGAGCTGGCCACTCATTCATCAATATTCAACCGTACAGAGGATATAGGGGCAGATGGACTTGCGATGGATTAAGAGGAGGCCGCGTTCGAGGAGGAGCCTGGCAATGAGGAGCCATATCAGGAAGGAGCGGCATATTATAGTCTTAAATAGTAGTTTTCCTTTAATGGTTTATTTGGAATTGTTATATTGAACTTGAAGTTTGTAATTGGCCCCCAGCTGAGTGGGCCAGAATATTATTCACATGTTGGATCAGATATATGTTATGTTTCATTTTCGCTATTTGCACTTTGATTCACTCGTTGATTATCATTATCATTAGCTAACTCCTGGATTTTTGGAATCTGAGTCATGTACTCGGGTTTTAAAAATTGAGGCGTTACAATCCCATACCACCATGCCTGGTCATGAGTCTTAGTTGCTCACTGGTTATTACGGGGAGGCTCGTCACCCCAATGTAGGTCGACAGCTCAGACTCGGCGTCCCATACCACCATGCCCGGCTCATGAGTCTTAGTAGGATCGTATCACACTAACGGTTATGAGTGGACACATCCATTGGGAATGGGGTATTCTAGATTCCATTTAGTTGTGTCATACATTGTAAACATACATGATCAGTCAGCTAGTGGGCTAATTTGATTGACCTGGGAGAACCAAGACACAACCGACATTGGGTGTAGGTAGTCCGTGTAGTACAGCTACTGTCGGTCGTCCATGTTCAACCCGGGTCGATCGAATAAGCTTAGGGTGGCCGCCTTAACTCGGGCCACCCGTTGATTTGGGCGATTTACCGACTGACCCAACATCGTAGAAATTTTAAGCATCACTATGAACTAGACACTACATCATGTGATTATAGCATTGTTGAGGTATAAAAAATATTCCATTGCATTGGTCAGAGAATCCATGGTGCAGATCTTTTCCAGGGTCATTCACTCCATATTTTGGTAAAAATCAGCATCCGGGGGTATTTTAGGTATTTTGGTAAAAATTAGCATTGGGGGTATTTTAGGTATTTTCGTAAAAATCAGCATCCAGGGATATTTTGGTAAAAATCAGTGAGTTGGGGTATTTTGGTAAAAATTAGTGAAGAGGGTGTTTTGGTAAAAAAGGGTGCACGGGTATCATTTTAATGGTGAAGGGATGTACACCACCATTTAAGGGAGAGGTTGGTGAACACTACTATGTAAAGAAAGAGATGAAAGTTGTATGAGGAAAGAAGTGGTGGTGAACACCACTATGTAAGGGAGGAATGCTTATAAATACTCCCTCCCATTCCTCATTTGGACAGATGAAGAAAGAGACAAGGGGGAGAGAAACATGGAGAAAAAAGAAGAGAAATTTGTCCGTATTCAAAGTGTTGTGCGCTGGAGGTGTTGTGCGGTGCACAACATGTTCACCGCACAACCCATTTCAAAAATGCTTGCGCACAACATCTCCCAAAGGTTGTCCGCACAACGCTCCTTTCTCTCCCTTGTCCTAGCGCACAACGCCCATATCCTAATTCCATGTATTGTGCGCCACCTCATTCTCCCTCATGTCCTAATTCTATGTATTGTGCACCACCTCCTTCTCCTTCATGTCCTAATTCAATGTATTATGCGCCACCTCCTTCTCCCTTATGTCCTAACTCATGTATTGTGCGTCACCTCTTTCTCCCTTATGTCCTAACTCCCTGTATTGTGCGTCACCTCTTTCTCCCTCATGTCCTAATTCCATGTATTGTGCGCCACTTTCAAAGGAGTTGCACATAATGCAAGTCCCACACATCCATCCTTCTTTAAAGGAGTTGCGCACAATGCAAGTCCCGCACATCCATCCTTCTTTAAAGGAGTTGCGCACAATGTAAGTCCCGTACATCCATCCTTCTTTAAAGGAGTTGCGACAATGCAAGTTCTGCACACCCATCCTTCTTAAAGGAAGTTCCGCACACTCACCTCCATGAGATTTGCGCACACTCACATCCAAGGAGATTGACGCACACTCACATCTAATGGGATTGGCGCACACTCACTCCCTTCACTCACTTCCGAAGGGCCTTTGTCCTAACGCCACTTTTCCCTCTTCCCATGTCCTAAGCCTAGGCTTTTGAATAGCCCATGCGCCACTTCTCTCTCCCCTTGTCTTGAGGAGAGGCTTTTCATGTCTTGACGGATACTCCATGTGGAACAATGTCCAGGCAAGAACCTTTTCATGTCTTGAGACAAATACTCCCTACACCATCTCATGTAAGAGAAGGGATGATCATTGCTCCACATTTCAAGGGATGACCGCTCTACATTTCAAGGGATGATTATCGCTCCACATTTCAAGGGATGACCGCTCCACATTTTAAGGGATGATCGCTCCACATTTCAAGGGATCATTGCTCCACATTTCAAGGGATGATCGCCGCTCCACATTTCAAGGAATGTTCGCTCCATATTTCAAGGGTTTCATTGGAAGAATGAATGGAAGGATGATCAGAACTGATTTTAACGGTCAAATTAAGGAAGAATGAATGGAAGGATGATCAGAACTGATCTCGATGGTCAGATCAAGGAAGAATGAATGGAAGGATGATCAGAACCTATCGCACGACCAGATCAAGGGTTTTAAGCTCGCATAACCTTTCCGCCTCGGTGATTAATATCAAAAGCATCGAAATGCTGCCGAAATTTGCCATTGGACTATCTTCTATTTCATTCATTACATTGCATTAATTGGAAGAATGAATGATGCTCTCATCAAATTCTTTGTTTATCATTGAATAAATCTCCCAAATTAAACACATTTTTTGTTATTCAAAACAAGTATACATACTACTATGCAACGACCTATGCATTTCATCGAACATGTAAGCATCAATAGAGCAATACATTCACTTAGGCATTTCATCGAACATGTGAGCAACAATAGAGTAATATATTCATTGGAGCATATAATCAAACATGCAAGCATCAACAAATCAACGCATTCAATTTAGAGTTCAATCAATCATGTGAGCATCATTAGAATAACATGTTTAATCACTTAGGCATTTTATCAAACATGTGAGCATGCATAGACAAGCAATGACACATATTACAATCAAATATGAAATATGAACATGCTAGCTATTTACAAATCATTCACCACAACAAATCATTAACTGAGACCCTCAAGGGTCGATAAATGGAAACTAGGTATAATGGTCCGCACCTTGTGACATTTCATCCAACTCATGGCGTTCCTTGGGTTAGAGTTTTGAGAAAGATCATTGAAATACCTAAGCGGCATAAAAGCTTGTGAGAATGGGGATAAACAAGTATTGAAATCCTAGATTACAAGTGGAATTCAACACTTACCTCCATTTATTATCGAAAAAACTCTGGCAATGACTCTTGTTACGACGAGGTGGCTAGATATGGGATGTGAGGGCGGAGGTGCACCAACACCCACAACCCAAGCTTTCTCTCTTCTCCTTTCTCCTCTTTCTCTTCTCCCTTTCTCACTTTTTTTCCTTTACTCTAGGGCATGAAATTCGTATGGGAGGAGGGGGTGCCCAAATCAGGCCTTTACATAGTGCCAGATTTGGTGTAAATGGCCCTAATGGCTGAGTTTTTACTATACTAGCCCTAAGGGAGTGTTTTTCTACCATTTGGGGGCCACTACGGGGCGTAGGAGTCGACTGTTGGATAATTGGCCCTAACGATGATCTACTCATAGACACAATCGACCTGTCATTTAGATGCATCGATTGACAGGTATGATCAGAAGTCTGTTCAACGATCTCTGATGGTCGATTGAGGCCATGGCTATACAGATATGTGTGGGAAAATATCCTTATTCTACATGTGAAGTTTGGTCGTAAACCGACGGTCCAAAATTCTCAACTTTGTGTAAGAGTGGACGACCCAATTCACTTAAGTTTCAGCATTTCATATACATTATTCGCATAACTCAAGTACTCGCCTTGCGAGTCCAAGTTGAATGATTCGAGATGCGATCTCGGCTCGATGTCCCGTGATGGACGTCAAGCCCACTAAGACGAATATATTTCTATAGCCTCGGGTTTAGTCGCCCACTAACGAGCGGTCTAGAGCTTGTTCGAAAAATTGGGACATTTTTAGAATGAATTAAGTATCAAGATTTCTTGTGCGCGATGATTATGGTTTGGATTAACTATATTCATAGTGTGATCTATTCGTAATTAGTGAAAATGGTGATTCGGTCTTAATAGCCCTAACCGTTGGTTTTTAGGCTAAAGGAGTAACTGGATTAATTTGGTTTATTAATTAAGATCTGACCCCTACTCGTCTCGGCTTTAGGTAGATCTTTGTTTAGTTACAGTTGTCTTGATTAGTCAGTGATAGGTCGGCTAGATTTGGACCCTACGTGAGCAAATCGTGTGGCTAAACTCGGTGTTTAAGTGATCGACTGGATTCGTTGGCATCCTACGGTTGATTAATCAGATTGGTGTGGTTCTTTATTGGTACCACTCGCGTATAGGCTAACATGAAGTGTTAATGGTCAGTAAGTAACAATATAAGTTAATTAAAATGAAAATTTTCATGAATTTTTGAAAATCGAAAATAACGAAAATCCAGGACGTTACAGTCTGCATCTAAAAAATTAGAAACGGGACTATCAAATGACGGGTCTGCAGGGCTTAGGGGGATAAATCTGACCAGAGAGCCCAAATCGGACCAATTACTAAACCACATTTTACAGTCCCCACGACCTATCATCCACTACGCATGCCTGTCCAGCGTTGGGAAGAGCTGAACCATGGTCTTCTAGATTGGAGAGGACGGCCCAAAAGAGAAGGAAGATTCAGAAGCCTTCAAAAAATACTTGGAATGCATGAATTTTCCCCACAGGCTGTTGTTCCACTCGTGCTTAATCCCCCAAGCGAGCTTCAGATGGAGAGCACTCATCACTTCCTCCAGATTTCTGACCCCTAAACCACCCGTTTCCTTAGGCCTGGAGATGCTGCTCCACTTCTTCCAATGAAGATTAAACTTGCCCCCCTTACAACCCTAGAAGAAATTGGCGAAGATTCTTTCCACGGCTTTTAAGGTACATTTTGGGACTATTGTGGGAACCAAGGTGTGAATCGGAATACCACTGAGCACGTAGGAGATCAAGGTGAGCCAGCCCACCTAGGAGAGGATCCTAGCACTCCAGCCACAGACCCTAGAGGCCAGCTTGTTGATTAGGGAGGAAAAGGAGCTGCCTTTAATCTTGCCTTTGTTGATAGGGATTCCCAAGTAGAAGAAGTCACAGGAAGCTTTATCGAACCTAACGACCCCAGATATGCTTCTGATCCTGGAAGGGGAGAGCTTTGATGAGCAATAGAAAATGCTCTTACGCAGGCTAACTCTTTGGCTTGAGAAGGACTGATAGAGAGATAGGAAGTGCTTGACCGCTTGAAGAGACCGCCTTGACCTGTTGAGAAAAAGAACCGTATCGTCGGCATAAAGAAGATGAGATATCCGCATGCAACCTTATTTTCCCTTTGAGGGAATAAACGAATCTCTTGAACTAAGGTGAGAGAGGACCTTACTGAAAACCTCTGAGGAGAGGATGAAAAGACTTGGGGATAGGGGATCCCCTTGCCGCAGGCTGCGCGTGGACTTGAAAAAGCCACTGCTCACCTCGTTAATCAAAACCGAGAATCAGTTGTTATTCCAGCAGTTCTCAATCAACTTCACCTATCTAGCATGAACGCCAAATCTCAATAGAACTTGCCTCAGAAAATGCCACTCCAACCTATCATAAGCTTTCTCCATATCAAGCTTAAGGACAATATTGCCACCTTGGACCTTTCTATCTATATCTCTAAAATCTCTTGAGCTAGGGTAATATTTTTCGCAATGTATTGGCCCCTCACGAATGCCGCTTACTCCAAAGAAATCAGCCTTGGGAGGAGCGAGTTCAACCTACCTGCAATAATATTTGTGAAAATCTTGTATATGACATTGCACAGACTAATCGTTCTATAATCAGAAAAGGATTTAACACCGGTTGACTTTGACACTAAACAGATGAGCGTGGCCGAGAAGGCCCTGAGCAGCCCGCTCCCTCTGAAGAATTCCACCACAGCAGAGAGAATGTCTTTACCGATGATGGGCCAACAACCTAAGTAAAAGGCACCAAAAAATCCATCAGGACTAGGGGCACCATCCTTAGGCAGCTTACGAACAGTGTCACGAACCTCATCTATTGTGGGGATGCGAAGGAGATTACAATTGTCCTCAGAAACAAGGGAGGGAACGGAATTCAGGATCTTTTCCATAGAAGAGATGGAAGCAGCTGGAGCCGAATCAGAGGATAGCAGGGACTGGAAGAATTTTACAGCCTCCCGTTGGATGGAAGGCTGATCGAAAATGCTACTACTGTCTTCCAATCGAATTTCATGAATCCCCAGTCTGCAGATCTTTTCCAAAGTCGAGAGATGAAAGAACTTCGTGTTTTTATCTCCTTCATCTAGCTAGGATATACGAGCTTCCAGAAAACTTCTTCTGCAACCTCCATGCTGGACAACTTGAGCTTAGCCGCAGCCAACTTGGTCGAGGATATCTCTGGATTAGTTTGGGCTGAGGCTTCTAACTGACTGAGCTCGAGCTCTGCTTTGGCGACGTTCTGGAAAACATTACCGAAGATGTCCTAATTCCATGCTTTCAGCTGCATTTTGACCTTCTTCAACTTCAATAAGAGGTTTAAAATGTGCTGAGAAGAGAGGTCGGTATCCCAAGCGTCGGCGACGACCTTACAAAAGGAGCCATCTAAGACCCACATCCGTTGAAAACGGAAAGGCCTAGCAGCCGCGGGGGAAGCTTTGGGGAAAGACATTAAGAGCGGGGCGTGATCGGAGTTCATCCTGGGGAGATGCTTCACAAGGAAGCCAGGAAGCGAGTGAATCCAAGAGGAGTTGCAGAGGATCCTGTCCAGCCTAGCCCAGGCCTGCGAGCAGCTAGCGTGGTTGTTACTCCAGGTGAAGTTGTTGTCGACGAACCCTGCATCAATCAGACCGGGCTTATCAACTGCTTCTCGGAATTCACGCGTGCTATCCGGGTCTTTATTACGGTAGCCAAGCCTCTCCGAAGAGTCGAGCATAGCATTGAAATCTCCGCAAACAGCCCATAAACTAGCTGAGGAAGGAGAAGCCAAGGATTCGATTGCTTCCCATAGGGGTCTCCGATTGATTCTCGAACATTTTGCATAGACGAAGGAAATTCGGGGGGAGATCACCTGGTTTTGAACACAAATATCTAAAGAGATCATTTGGTTAGAGGAGCCAATGATAGAGACATTAAGATCTTGGTTGTGGAACACCCAGATCTTACCGCCATCGATAACATTGGAGAGGGAGGAGTGGAAACCAAGCTTAAGGCCTATTCCTGCTCTTCTACTGTCTCCAGCCATAGGCTCGAGAATAGCGATAATGGAAGGCTTATGAGCCCAAATCAGACATTTCAGAGTTCGAACCATGGCCGCATTGGCCAGACCGCGGGCATTCCAAATGAGGATACTATTAGGGCTGAAAGTCGGGCGGGTTGGTGCTCAACCCTAGCCCAACCCAAGGTTCTTATACCTCAATCCTAACCCAACCTAACCCAACCTCGGGTTGGGAATTCTCAACCCAAGCCCAACCCAAGCTGGCTCGATCGGGTTGGCCGGGTTGGTCGAGTAGATATATGCTAATATTTTCGTTATCACATTAGTCTATTATATTTTCAACATGCATCTTATTTTTTCTACCTATAATTCTATTTATTATATATGTAGTTATTTATTGTAAAGAAGTTCATTTTTTTCTAAACAAACAAGTTAAAATATAGGATAACTACTCCTTTAAAAGTCTTATTGTGTATTAAGCAATCTATTTGGAAGAGTGAAATCCAGCTTGTCTTGTTAGTTTGAGTCATTAGAAATGACGTGGACCAATGAGACCCAACAACATTGGAATTTCCTGTGCCTTCAATATAGACGATCTACACTTAATTATAATTAACTTATAAGGAACTTATATATCTATCGGGTTCGGGTTGGGTCAGGCAACCCAAGACCTCAACCCGAGCCCAACCCAAGTTTTATTGGGTTGATGTTTGTATGGCCCAAGCTCAAGACCAAATCGGATACATCCTACCCAAGCCTAACCCAATGTCGGGTCAGGTTGAACCCGCCTAACTTTCAGACCTAGATACTATCCATCCGATACATTTCTTGAATAGCTAGCCCTGCATTTCAAGTGATTAATTCTGCTCAAGTTACCTGCCGACCCTGGGTGAAAGTCCGAATGGGGAGCCTCATGACTATGGGATATCTTATACGGGGAGAGATCCATAGTCAGGTCTTATTGCCTGTAGACAGAGATACAGCCGTCTGTCAGGCCCTTGAGAGAAGAGGGACTCGGGTCATTGTCTAGAGAAGGGTAGGGGGTGGGATCGGGGGAAGCTCCAGAGGAGAACTCCTTATCAGCTTAATAGATGTAGGAGGGGCTAATGGGGGAGTTCCCAGCTGACCGGGATAAATAAGGGGGATGAGACTCTCTTGGAAGCACTTGTATGCGGGCCACCTAGCACCAAGCCTAGAGGTTGAAAAGGAAGGAGCTGGCTATCTGGCATTTCAATGGCATTAGAGAGAGCCCGGTTGAGGCAATGTACCTGTGTGGGCTACTGAATACCTTGGTAGAAGGATGAAGGACTTTCAACATGTTGGGGAGTAGCTGTAGGTGAGGATTATGGATTCAGTTCGTCCAAAGGGCACTGTTGGACTACCGAAGACTCGGAATGCTGTTCCTGATAACAGAGCATAAGCTACTTCTGGTTGTTGATAACAGCCTCATCCACAGGGGTCCTTCTGCTGATGGGAATATTCTCATTGGCAACCCCTCAAACAGATTGAGTGCGACTATCAATAGCCACGTCCTGCTCCTGGTTGGAAAATTCTGTAGGGCTCTTGCAACTGCAACACATTCCAGGGGCGGAAGCTGTGTTATCAACATCTGAGAAGGTACTATGCGAGGTCCTCTCTTCGGGTTGGGCCTTGATGAAGTATGTCTTGCCAGCAACAACGAGCTGAATAGGGGTATTGAAAGGAGGGTCCCTCGTTTTGATCACCTTGATCCTCGTAAACATTTGAAAAATACCAAACCTAGAAATGGAATCAATCTAAATGACTTCTCCAAAACAGCTACCCAGATCTCGTAGGATAGACTCGAACCACGCGTGGGATGGGATCCCATATATCCGAATCCACGTCTCATCCTCTACATCTTGAACTTCAGGGGACCAGGGAGACGGATCCTCTAGATGCATATTCTGCCAAAAAGGGGCATCAGCCAAGAAGTCATGAAGCTCACCTCTGGTTTTGAAGGAGATAAGGAATTTGGAAGGGGAGAGTCTGGCAATGTCAATAGCTGAAGCCAGAATTTGGAATCTCTAATCCCGTCTATAATCCAAAGGATCAAACAACCTCTACTTCCCGAGGAGCCCACCAGACTAAGGTCCAGCTCAGAGAGTCTGAGGGAGGGAGAACAGATGCTTATGTTCCCATATTCTAGGGTGACGCTCGGAGCGGATTGGGGTTCCAGCAGGGGCATTGCTCAGCGGCCTTGGATGAGGAAGGGGACCGGAGGTGGCTTATTTCTAAGGTTAGGTCTATGATGAGCATCTTTGACAGAAACCAATCGATCGTCTATACGTTTTCCATCTAAAACCCCCTTCGCCGCCCGAGCGTCATCTTCATAGAAGTAGCGGACGAATCCATAACCTCTAGGCTTGTTCTTTCCTGGAAAAAGGGGGAGATGGACCACCGAAATCCTCCTGTAACACTGGAATATTTTGAACAGGTCTTCAGTAGAATAGCTGAATGGAAGATTACCTAGGAAGAGGCATTTAGGATCCGAGAGATTGGTGTTCTAGGCTGGGGGTCTGGATCGAGATCTCCTGCGGGAGGAGGCGCGGATGGAAGGGCGCCCCCTCATTTCTCCATACGTTCTGAATTTCTGATGGTTCTATCGTAGTCCCTACAAGTGGATCCTTAGAAACCCTAGTTTCCCACCTTTAATTTTCTTAAGTTTCTAAATTCATCGTCTCACAATTACTCCCTACTTTCCTGATCTAGGTTATATCTTCTCCTAGTTTTGATTTTAATTAGTCTCGGAATAGACACACAAGATTAGTCCTCGTGGATTCGACCTTGGTCTCACCGAGATTATTACTACATCGCGACCTTACACTTGGGGTTGTGAACAATTCTCAGGGAAGGTAATGGGCTAGCGGATGGGATGGCCAGAATGGGCAGCGGCAGTCAAACCTCGACCCAATTCATCATCAGGGATGAGCTCCCTAGTGCGGTCAGGGGGTTCCTCTTCCTTGATCAAGTGGGCATGGGTTCTGTCAGGAGTGAGGAGAGATAGTAGCCCCTTCCTCTGCCTTTCGGGTCATCGGCTGTGTGGGATGGTGGTAGTCTAGGGGATGCATGGCTGTGTTCATTGTTAGGATGGTGTATATGTTGTATTGTAGTGGGGCATTTTTTTTCCAGCCTGTATGATAGGTGGGCCTGTCTTTTGTGCCCCCCCCCCAAATAGCTAGGTTATATCATTCTCTTTGTAAAAAAAAAGCTTAAAAGTTTTATTATTATTATTATTATTTATTTATTTATTTAAATTACACTTAAAAAAAAACTGTTATTTGTTTGTCAGCACGTGCTCTTATGAACCATATGCACCTCTAGGTCATTTCTACAATAACCATTAATCATGAACCAAATGAGAAATGTATAAAGTGAAATGTGACGAGAAATTGTATAAAAAACATAAAGGAGAAACAACAATAACATAAAATTTCTCAATGGAGAAAATAAACATACCTAATAATTAGGCAATCAATTTTCTAATAGTTGTGCTCCCCATTTGCAAGCCATCAAAGTGAAAACTGTATCACATAATCGAGGCTCACAACAAGTAATTCAAGATAAAAGAAAAAAATAGCAAACTTCTAGTTATTGATTTTGTAAATTAATGTTCAAAGAAGATCCCCAACCTCATGAAACATAAGAAATTGACAACAGAAGAAGACAAGAGTCCAACAAAGCAATTTTACATGATATATAAGCCTATGCATTGAGAGACAAAATTGCTACCTTAATTGCATATGGCTTTCCATCAATAGTGCTCCTTGATGGGGTTTTTTTCCCTGTGCTCGACCGGTCGTGAGCCTTACACGACCGGTCAAGGGCTGGTGCACGACCTGTCATGGAGTCGAGTCCTGACTCAACTTAAAGTCCAGCGACTTTGGGATATTTTTCTCCGGAGTGCTCGACCGGTCGTGGGTGACGCTCGACCGGTTGTGGCCTCGTCTCGACTGGTCGTGGTTAAGCAGATTCGTTCCGCGATTTTGCAGATTACGGAAATCTGAGTCCTTTCGCAATTGGGATGCGGAAAGGAGTTTCCTAAAACTATAAATAGGGGTTTCTAGGGTTTTTCTACAGATATGAAAAATACAAGAGGGCTATCAAAGGTGTGAGAGAAAGAGAGAAAGAGAGAGAGAGAGGAAGCTTGTAGAAGGGAAGTTATGCTTGTAGAGGCTATCTACTGTGCAATTTATATCTTAGCGCTTCTACGTCCTCGTAATCGGTGAGATCTTTCCATTTTTCCTTTTATTCTCTCATTGTTTATCCACTCCTGCGTGAGTGAAGAAGGTTGTAACGTTTTACTTCATAGTGGATTGTTGATCTGGACGAGGTCCCGTGGTTTTTACCTCTTTGAGGGTTTTTCACGTAAAAATCTCTTGTGTGGTGTGGTTTATGCTTTGATTTATTTCATTGCTTTATTATTTCAAAATTCTGGTTTGTTTCGGGAGGCTAGATCCTAAGGTTTTGTGTAAGGCCCCCCAATAAAGTGCATCAGAGCTAAGTTCATTGAATGGGTAGGATCGATTTTGAATTATGGAAGGTAGCTCATCAAGGATGATCAGCCTCAATGGTTCTAACTGGACCATATGGAAGGCTAAGATGGAGGACTTGCTTTATTACATGGACCTATATTCTCCAATTTTAGGCATATCAGCAAAATCCAAGGATATGTCTGATGATGATTGGAAGAAGATGGACTGAAAGGCGGTGGGGTTTATTAGACAATGGTTGGACGATTCCATATCCCACCATGTGTCTACGGAAACCTCAGCCGCTAGATTATGGTTGAAATTGGAAGGGCGCTATGAGAGGAAAACAGCCGGTAATAAGATTTTTCTGATAAGGCGACTTATGAATCTTAAGTTCAAAGATGATGGTTTTGTGGTCGAGCACATGAATGAGGTCAGCAATATAGTGAACCAACTCTCTGCTATGAAGATGGTCTTGGATGATGAATTGCAGGCTTTGCTATTACTTAGTTCATTGCCTGACAGTTGAGAGACATTGGTGGTGTCTCTAAGTAACTCCGCGGTAGACGGAAAGATATCCATGGAACAGGTAATTAGTTGTCTCTTTAACAAGGAGACAAGGAGGAAGTCTCAGGGGTCTACTCAGTAAGAGGCCCTTGTGACATAGGAACAGGGGAGAAGAAAGAACATGAAGGGCAAGAAGGCCCGAGATAAATCAAGAGGCAAGTCGAGTACCAGAAAAGATGTTGATTGCTGGAATTATGGCAAGAAGGGCTACTACAAGCATGAATGTTGTAGTAAGAAGAATGACAAGAAAGGAAAAGGAAAGGAGAAGGAAGATGAATCAGATTCCACTGCGGTCACTTCAGATGACGACATTGTAGTTATTCTTTCAGTAGATTACGATGTATGTCTCACGGCTACGAGTTAGGACATCGACTGGGTGATAGACTCAGGAGCCTCATTTCATGCAAGTCCACGCAGGGACTTCTTCACAAGCTACAAGTCAGGTGACTTTGGGATCGTGAAGATGAGAAATTCTAGCGTATCGAAGATCGTAGGGGTCGGTGATATTTGTGTGAAGACCGATATGGGCTGCACATTGGTTCTTAGTGATATGAGGCATATCTCAGACCTTCGCCTTAACTTGATGTTGATGGGAAGGTTGGATGATAATGACTATGAAAGCCAGTTTTCTGGTGGGAACTGAAAGCTCATCAAGGGTTCGTTGATCACAGCTAAAAGTGTTGCACCCTTTACAAGGCAAGTGTCAGTGTGTGCAAGGGTGGGTTGAACGCAGTGGAAGATTCAGCTATTGACAAGTGGCACAGGCGTCTAGGCCACATGAGTGAAAAAGGGCTTCAGCTACTAGCGAGGAAGCGGCTCCTAGACGTGACAGGTAAACATCTCAAAACCTGTCTTGATTGTTTATCAAGGAAACAACATAGAGTTTCATTCGTTAAAACTACTTCTCATGTTAATAAAGTACATGCATTATATTTGGTTTATTCTGATGTTTGTGGTCCTATGAGGATAAAAACCTTGGATGAGGCATTGTATTTTGTCACTTTTATAGATGATACATCTAGGAAGGTTTGGGTTTACTGTTTGAAATCCAAGGACGAGGTCTTTCGCGTATTTAAATTATTTTATGCTAAGGTCGAGAGAGAGAGAGACAGGTAGATCATTAAAGTGCATACGCACTGACAATGGTGGTGAATACATTGGCGACTTTCATGAGTATTGTAAGTTCTTAGGTATACGACATAAACAGACGGTTCTCAAGACCCCCCAGCATAATGGTGTAGCTTAGTGAATGAATCGCACCATCGTAGAGAGAATCAGATGCATGTTATCTCATACAAAGTTGCTCAAGACGTTCTGGGGAGAAGTAATGCACACGACAGTGTATTTGATAAACAGGTCTCCATCAGCCCCGTTGAATGGAGAAGTACCTGAGAAGGTGTGGACTGGATAGGATCCATCGTACAATCATCTCAATGTGTTTGGATGCAGGGCATCCATTCACGTACCAAAGGATGAGAGGTCCAAGCTCGATATGAAGATCAAACAGTGTGTGTTCTTGGGGTATGGTGATGAAAATATCGATTATAGATTGTGGGATCCGACCTAGAAGAAGCTCGTCAGGAGTAGAGATGTGGTTTTCTTTAAAGATCAGTGTATAGAAGACATTGGTAAGCCAGAGAAGAATCAGCCTAGTTCAGGTGAGCTAGAGGATATGGATCCTATTATTCCTCCCGTGGTGCCTGATGACGAGGGAGTACAGCAAGGTGCAGAGGATGGAGTTCCTACAGAAGATGGACTGGGGGAGCAGCCCTCACTTGATCCACCTGTTGAGCCACAAGTGAGGAGGTCATCTAGGGACAGAAAACCGTCCAAGAAGTACTCCCCGCATGAGTACATTATGCTGACTGATGGGGGAGAGCCAGAAGATTATTTTGAGGCCTTAGCTAACGAGCATAAAAGAGAGTGGTTGAAAGCTATGCAAGAGGAGATATAATCATTGCATAAGAACCACACCTATGATATGGTGAAATTGCCTAAGGGCAAGAAAGCTTTGAGCAACAAGTGGGTATTCAGAAAGAAGGTTGAGGAGAAGAATTCACAGACAAGGTTCAAGGCTAAACTTGTAGTGAAAGAGTTTGGTCAGAAGAAAGGCATAGACTTCGAGGAGATATTCTCACCAGTGGTGAAGATGACATCCATACAGGTGTTGCTTGGGTTGGTGGCTAGCATGGATCTAGAAATAGAGTAGTTAGATGTTAAAACTGCCTTCCTCCATGGTGACCTGGAAGAAGAGATATACATGCACCAACCAGAAGGGTTCGAAATCAAGGGCAAAGAGCATATGGTGTGTAGGCTGAGGAAGAGCTTGTATGGGCTGAAACAAGCTCCATGACAATGGTACAAAAAGTTCAACTCATTTATGTTAAAACATGAGTATGATAGAACGGAGTCAGACCACTGTGTGTTCACGTGCAAGTTCTGCTGTTATACATTAATGACATGCTCATCATGGGAAAAGACATAAAGAAGATCGATAGGCTGAAATAGGAGTTGGGCAAGTCATTTGCGATGAAAGACTTGGGCCTAGCTAAACAAATCCTAGGAATGGAGATAACCTGTGACAGAAGCAGCAGGAAGCTTTAGCTATCACAAGAGCGGTATATTGAGAAAGTCCTAGAGCGGTTCAATATGAATGCAGCGAAGCCGGTCAGTACTCCACTGGATGGTCATTTAGATTGAGCGACAGGTAGTGTCCTAAGACGAACGTAGAGGTGAAAGAGATGCAGAAGATACCCTACGCGTCAGCCGTAGAAAGTTGATGTATGCTATGGTGTGTACACGCCTAGACATAGCATATGCAGTTGATGTTGTCAGCCGGTATCTTGTCAATCCTGGCAAGGAGTATTGGGTAGCAATGAAATGGATACTACGGTATCTAAGAGGCTCATCCAGGTTGAACCTATGCTATAGTGATGGTAAACTTGTGTTAGAGGGCTATACAAATACAGATATGGCAGGAGACATAGACTCTAGGAAGTCTACCTTGGAGTTCATGTTTTCAGGGGGAGCAATTTCTTAGCAGAGCAAGCTACAGAAGGTCATAGCATTGTCGACGACAGAGGCCGAATACATTACAGTCACAGACGTATGTAAAGAGATGCTTTGGATGAAGATGTTCTTACAGGAACTTAGCCTGAAGCAGGAGGAGCACGTTGTCTATTGCGATAGTCAGAGTGCTATACACTTGAGCAAGAATCCAAGTCAGCATTTCAAGTCAAAACACATAGAGATTTGATATCACTGGATCAGGGATACTTTGGAACAGAAGGTGTTGCAGCTTGAGAAGGTCCACACGGACGATAATGGGTCAGACATGATGACCAAGGCTTTGCTCAAGGGCAAGTTTAAGGTTTTTAGAAACCAGACTGGCTTAAAGAAGGTAAATCCTTCCTAGGTCAAAAAGGACAGATTTGATGGGTTTTTTCCCCATGCTTGACCAGTCGTGAGCCTTACACGACCGGTCGAGGGCTGGTGCACGACTAGTCGTGGAGTCGAGTCCTGATTCGACTTAAAGTCCAGCGACTTTGGGATATTTTTCTTCGGGATGCTCGACCGGCCGTGGGTGGTGCTCGACCGGTTGTGGGTGACGCTCGACCTGTCGTGGCCTCATCTTGACCAGTCGTGGTTACGCAGATTTGTTCCACGATTTTGCAGATTGCAGAAATCTGAGTCCTTTCGCAATTGGGATGCGGAAAGGAGTTTCCTAAAACTATAAATAAGGGTTCCTAGGGTTTTTCTACTGATATGAAAAACACAAGAGGGCTATCAAAGGTATGAGAGAAAGAGAGAAAGAGAGAGAGAGGAAGCTTGTAGAAGGGAGGTTATGCTCGTGGAGGTTATCTACTGTGCAATTTATATCTTAGCGCTTCTACGTCCTCGTAATCGGTGAGATCTCTCCGTTTTTCCTTTTATTCTCTCATTGTTTATCCACTCCTGCGTGAGTAAAGAAGGTTGTAACGTTCTATTTCATAGTGGATTGTTGATCTGGACGAGGTCCTGTAGTTTTTACCTCTATGAGGGTTTTCCACATAAAAATCTCGTGGAAATCTCTTGTGTGGTGTGGTTTATGCTTTGATTTATTTCATTGCTTTATTATTCCATAATTCTGGTTTGTTTTGGGAGGCTAGATCCTAAGGTTTTGTGTAAGGCCCCCCCCCCCCCCCCCACACACACACACACACACACACACACTCCTATATAAAACCTGTTGCATTGTAAGAGGGCTGAAATGTTAATAACTGTTGTAAAGTGTTCTGATTTGTGTCAACAAAACTGTTTTTTACCACTTTGCTATAGATGCTAGAACCAATCTTACACTCTCTCGGACATATTCATTGACCACTTTGTTTCCATTTTCATCTTGACCATGCATACAAAATCATGAGTCAATCGTCCAACAATTTGACCACATAAGGTTACATGCTGAAATAAAAAGGTACACAACAAGACAACAAAAAGTAGTCACACTCAGGTCCCTTGACGTAGACTAGTATAGAATAAGACTGCATGCTTGGATATGAAGATTATAGACAAATTACACTAAGTTTAAGATGGAATGGCGCGGTCATCTTTATTTTTTTTTAAATAAAAATTTAAGTTGCTATTTTCATTTTAGCTATATAAGAAATGTACAGAAGAAGGATGCCCGACCTACCCACCTAGAAATTAACTCAGGGGGAGCTCAACGAAAAATCCAAAGACTATACAAAAATGACCAGCAACAATATAGGCTATTTGTTCTCCCTAATTGCACCCAATCCAACTTTGTCAAGGAAAGAAAAGGCCCCTGGTGGCTGAGGGGAGATCCTCTACCTTTATAATTGTAAGGTCCGTATCCTAGTTCGTACCGTTCCATGGATTCTTGCGATCCTCCTCGTCGAATTTCGGCGACCCGCAACCTGTAACCGGCATTTGTGCGCGACCCTGAGTCGCAGCTTGTCAACCCGAGTCGACTTAACCTGAGACTTGTACCCTAGCGACCGCATCATCGCTGCTGTTCCGATGCCGCGTCTCGCGCACTGAGGCAATACCCATGCCAGGAAATGTGGGCCCACATTCAATTCGAGGAAAATGCCGTATGTTGCAAAACCTAAGAGAATCTCTACCCAAATGTCGCATCAATTAATCAATCAATCCCATCAATGGTCAAGTACAAGTCAAGTACACACATCACTCAACACATCACTCAACCCATCACAACCCATACCTCTTTTACACAACTACCCCAAAAGTCAACAATCCCTTACACAACCCATCCCTCTCTCCCATCCATCACTCCATCCCATCTTCTCTCTCTCTCTCTCTCTCTCTCTCTCTCTCTCATTTCTCCCTTCTCTTCTAAGAAATCCAAAACACAAAAAAACCCCAACGTCCAAGCTTCCCAAGCTTTCATGGATAAGCTTTAGTGTGGCCCACTTCCTACCCTCTCATCTCCCATCTTAACCCTCCATACTTCGTCATCTTCCACTAAGATTGAAGCCAAGGAGACTACCTTTCCAAGGAACCAAGAAGAAGAAGACGATGGGTGATCTTGGATCTACACTTGATTTTTTTTTTTTTTGTGATTTAAGGGCCCACATATGGTGGGTCCCGTCTTGATGTATATATATATATATATATATATTGTATCAAAGAGGGGCCCATAGTGGCCCTCCATCACCGGGATCCTCTCATCACCGCCGATCTCTCTCTCTCTCTCTCTCTCTCTCTCTCTCTCTCTCCTCTCTCTCCTCCTTTCTGATTTGCTGGCCCATCTTAGGATGATCCAGACCATCCAGTAGGTGGGATGGCCCTGCTGTCCACCTGCTAGCTAGACCGGCGGTCCAGTTGGATGACCTGGATGATGGGAAAACATAAATATCAGCTTCTACCCAAAGCTGTAGGCCACACATGGGACCCACCATGCATGCATTTCATCCAGCCATCCAAATCAGGTAGGATGCTGTTGGACCTTTTGTCCACAGCTTTAGAGGCGAGGCCCTTCATAATGATTTATGTATAATCTCCATCGTCCATTTCTGTGGGTCCCACCATGATGAAGTGTACATATATGTAGGTGGTGGGCCCCACCCGTTGGACAAAATGGAGCAGATTCAAATATTTGGTGGGCCATGTACGTGGACCCCACCCCTGTTGGATGTGTTCCATCCAACCGTCCATCCTTTTTGGCAAGCTCGTTTTAAGGCTGAGACTAAAAATGAAGCAGATCTGATGATCAGGTGGACCCCACCGCAGAAAACAGTGTTGAGTGAACGTCCACCATTGAAACCCTTTTTGGGTCACGGAAGTTTTGGAGCAATATGAAATTTATTTTTCCACTTAATTCAAGTCTTTGTGACCTTATGAACAGATTGGATGGAAAATAAATGTTATGGTGGCCCTGTGTGGTTCAAACAGTGGAAAACATTATCTCCACTGTTAATTGGGGAATGGTCCAGATGATCTTTTGATATGATTCATTTTTTGGGTAAAGATCTCTAAATGGTGTAGATGGTACAACCCACTTGATGTATGTTAAGCCCATGTCATGTGGCCCTTGTAATGTGTATTGGGCCCATTGGTGCGGCCCATTTAATATATATGAGGCCCATTGGTGCAGCCCATATAATGCGGCCCATGTGATGTGGCCCACTTGATATATGAGGCCCAGTGATGAGACCCATGGGCGAGGCCCAATATGATGTATTCAAGGCCTATGGGTAGGTCCATTGTGATATATTCAAGGCCCATGGGCGAGGCACATTGTGATTTATTCGAGGTCCATGGGCGTGGCCCATTGTGATACATTTGAGGCCCATGCGTGAGGCCTAATGTGATGTATGTGTGGCCCGTTACGTTGTGTATGAATCTCTTGCGTGAGGCCATGGGCCCACTTCATGTTAGGCTCTACTTGGGCCACTCCTTGGGAGCAATGTTGGTTAAATGTCCACATTGATGGGCAATAATGGTTGAACGTCCACATTGTGACCTTCCCTTGGTGGGTTCACCCTAATCAGTGGGCCCTATTTGCCATAGACGGATGGCTCCGTGCTATCGAATTTGATATAGGCACGGCCAAGGGCCGATCTTTATATTATGGTTTAGATCGGTTGTTCATATATGGACCCTGCCTTATATATAGACTGATTATCGATGCCGGTTATCGATGCCGATTTTCGGTGTCGATTATCGATGCCGATTATCGATACCAATTATGAGTATATGACAACATAACATCATGATACATGCCCATATGCATCATCTGTATGCTTGTGATGAGATAAGTGATTGATCATAACACATGTCATTGGATAGATTGTTATGGGACTCCCTGGTAAGGGGAGTTGCCCACATGAGTATGTAGTACGCGCATGATTATTGTATGACTGGGTTGCGTGATTCATGTATCTCGCATTGTGTGACATGTATACTGTACACCCTAGCGACATTAGGGCCGTAGCCTCCATAGGCATATCGTGGTTAGCAGGATTAGACATCAGAAATCTTGTTCTACATGGGGTGCTATAGATGTCCTTGGGTGAAATTTCCTAAACCCTTATGGTATCAGGAGGTTGCTTCAACGTCTAGACCGAGTGGATGCATGAGCGCCAAGTGCTGAATACTAGGAGGCCTCACTTTCCACTGTCTTGTGATCGGTTGGAAGGGGGTGCGGCCTTACTCGCCCCAGAGGAGGGGGCAAGCTAGGTTGAGTTTGACCAGCTCGAGGAATGGGTCCGATATCGACGAGCCGGGCCCGATATTGGCAGGTGGATAGTGAGGTCTCTTCCACTCACCTTGTTGCACGCAATGGGACGACAATCTGGTTTGGAGTGTACTAGACCCCCATGATATTCCAGAGTAGAGCTATATTGATATGTGGACTTAGAAGAGGATTGGTGTATTTGAGTTGCATCTCGTATCACATGACCTTGGTATGACAGACATCATTCATACCTTGCATCGCATAGCCTTGGTACGGCTGATAGTATTCATGGATTAACCAGCATATTTTGCATTACTCTGATATTGCATAATTGTATTATTACACACACACACACTTTCACCACCCTCTAAGCTTTCCATAAGCTTATGCACGACCGTTGTGTGCAGGTGACATTGGATTACGACAGCGCTGAGGCAGGAGCGCATAACCGATCATCTTGGAGCTTCTGTATATCTTTATATTTCCCTTTCCGCATTGTACTTATAAGTTTTTGATCATAGTAGAAATGTGATAGAGTTTTTAGTTGTCGTTTGTAGGTTATGCTTGGTTATGCTTACTACGAATCAAATTGATGTTGAAAATCCTCCTTGTATGATCCCAGGATTGGAACCTGGTAAATAGGTGTTGGGAGCCGAGAATGGGGTTCTACGGAGTTGTCAGCGCTGGATTCGGCGATCGAAAATTTTGTGAGCCCAATTTTCGAGTTTGGGGCGTGATAGTAACTACAGAGTTTGATTGAAATTCGCTATCCAAACGTGCCAAGTTGTCCGGCGGGGTGTTCCCTTATCTAGGAATGGATCGAAACACAAAGATGCCCGAATGCCGTAAATTATCAATCCTATTTAACCAGGGTCTCTAGAACCAAGATGATTAGGAGCTATCATTAAGCATATCCGTCACAAATTTTTAGTCAGTTTTCACCCTCACCTTAACCAACCCGAAAGAATGGCACAAAGAAAGCTCGTCCCAAACCGCCCTTAATTCTGCTCTATTGTTAGAGCCCATGTCGTACCCAACTGAGAAATCAAAGAGAATAGACCCTTTATCGTTTCTGCAGTCATTTTACAGAAGTAGTATTTGCACAAAGATCATATCTATGATTATCATGATAATATAAAGACATCAGTTTTGGAAGCTTCTATGAGGCACGTTGAGTTGTCAACAACCAAGTGTAGCCCAAGATGAAAAAAATAAAGAAAGAGAAATGCAAATGCCACCCCGAAAATTTTACATTGATAGGGGAAAGAAAAGAATGAGGAAAATGTAAGCGATATTGGCTTTTAACGAAGAGCGTAGTAATGACTGGCAATGAGATGACTGCTTGCGCCATTCAAGTTGGCCTCACATTTTTATGTCATGTACCAGATGAAATCACTATCAAATAATAAAGGCATAAATGGGAAAGTTTTAAAAGTATTGCTCATAAAAAAAGCATGCTTATCATAAACCTCGTTCCTTGTTAAAGAACCAAACATGTGATGTTTTATTTAAACGAACCTGATTTAAATTGATTTTAAACTCGCAAGTATACGAATCAGGTGTAGACACGGTACGTATTACGAGATCGTTCCCACGAGGACTGGTTGTCACAATTCAAATTTTATGATTCTTCTTAACTAGTCTAACAAATAATTTAGATAGTTATTAAGTAAACTAACCAAAATCAATGAAAAATAACTAAGAACAGGAAGCAAAATTCACTCAAGGAGAACACTAGGACTTTCGAATCCACCCCTAATTATCCTAACTCTTGTTTTACTTGTTGATTCACCCTAATTCAGATTGATGTAAATTTAATAAATAAAGCACAATTTGTGTCCGTGGTCAGGCACACAGGATGTATAATTCCCTTGAAGCACAAATGATCTTTCCCTTAACATCAATTATCCCTAATGCATGCATAGATGAAATTGAGAAAAAATCTCAAAGATGACATCTTTCCATCCATGTTCAGGCATGAATAGATGTAAATTCCTATTTCTTTTTCTGTAGGAAAACCTGTTCATGGTCAGACATAAGCACACTTAGAATAAGATTCCAAGCACATCTGAAGCTCATAGATTGGAGAGGTATGGAGTTTTCATTTAAGCATAATAGAGAAAGAAATAAATCAATCAATTTCAGATGAAATCAACAAATAACAAGAATCATTCAAATCAGGGGCTTCATCTCAGCCCAAGCTAAGAAATTAAAAATTCATGGGAAGTAACATAGATTCAGATGGAAAGAAGAAAAATATAATTGATAAGAAGCACATCCCTTTGATTTCTTTCCAATCTCTCTCCTTCTCTTTTCTTCCACGTCCCCTGCCTCCTTGAATCTCCCAGCCACTCTCTCTCTGCTCTGCTCCATGTCCACCAGAACTTGGATCCTGATCAGATGATGTTCTCTCTCTCTTTCTCTCTCCCTTTTATATAGCAAGGAGGTCGGTGGGTACTACTGCGACACAGGTGGTGGAGAATTATGCAGCCACTTGTGTTTACGCAGCAACGTGTGCAGGAACGCAAACTGCATTGCGTTTGAATGAGTTTTGGGATGGCTGACCGTCCCAAACTCCGGTTTTGACTCCTTGGTTGGGGTAAAGACCCAATTCTAAGGATTTTGGATGGTTTGGATAAGCAATCCGACCGTGATCAAGATCACGGAATGGACTACAGAGGCCGATTTTCATGGACGCAGATCTTGTGCACGGCTCTTGCGCCGTGACCATTAGTGGGGCCCCTAATCATAATTATTTGAGAAATCCAGCCCGTCCATTAGCTTAGTAACGAAAAATCGGTCGGACATGACCGTTTTTGGATCAACTTCTTGGTGGCCCATGGATGATTTCATTCCACGGTCCATCTTCCTTTTGGATGTTTGTGATCCCATCCTTCTTGTTTCCTAAAAAATCATCACCTAGGCCTTGGTGAGTAGGCCTTTACGAATCTGATGAATGGTTTGGATTGTCCATATGGACAATGGGTGGGGCCCACAACAGCAACCGACGATCGGTGCGAAATTTTGCATAAGAAGTCAGTCAACACCGACTTTGACCGTGTTTCTCCATCGAGTGCACGTTGAGTGCACATACACTCTCTATAAACATGATGTTCATGGGCCACCATCATGATGGTCATGAGAAATCCGTTCCGTCCATATCTTTTCTCGTATCATTTTAACAATTAGGATTAAAATTGAGGCATATCCAGATTGCAAGTGGGCCCAAAATTATCAGTTTATGGGCTGATTTGTTCGTTGGGCCACTTCTACAGGGATTTAATGGATGAAATTCGACGTGTAAGGTTAATTTATGGTCCTTAGGCCATATATGAAGTCTTGAGCCGAACAGATGGTGGGAACCCTATGATCTTGCATTCGGGACACTTTTTAAGCCTCTTTAACGTGAACAACTTGACTTTCTTGGATCCTTGGCGTGTAAACTCTTCAATTTTGGTCCCCTGGAGTCCCGTCCATTGCCTTGGTGATTCTTGAGCGTTAAATCCATACTTTTAGCTTCCTTTTTTAATCCAAGCTCTTAAATACACCCTACATCACAAATATGATTAAATCGGGCCGTTAAATAGTACCATGTTCGTAAATCCAGGCAATAACTGGGGTTTGATATGCAATATTTGACCCTCAACACAACCCCCAACCAATATCTTGCTAGTCCCGAGCAAAGTATGCGAAAAATAATTTCAGAAATACAAGACAATTCCTGTAAACCCGAGTGACTTGTGAAAAAAATAGTCGAGATGGGAGAATTCTAAGATTCATGAATGGTGAGCAGTATTTTCTCCTGGAATCAAGATCACGGTAGACTTCATAAACAAGTTCAAAATATTAATCTATTAATTAAAACAATTTTAAACATTGAGTTCCATGAGTGTATAGTGTAATCTCGGCTTATCACTATTAAGAGATCCAATTGTCAATTTCATGATGTCATTGGTAACCAACAAAGGAATTCATGACAACCAAAACCTAAACCAACACTTGCCTTACAAATTAACTTTTCATTCTACCAGCCTTTGATTTTTCCATGAACAGTAGTGCCAAGGAGGGTAATCAAATCCTCACCTATAGGGAGCAAACCTATGGTGAAAACTAGTCACCTAGCTCTTTCCACATGTCGACCATGGGGAATTGAATCTACACCTATAGGTAGCAAACCTATGGTGAAGTTCGATCGCCCAACCCTTTCCGCAGGTAGCTATCATGTAGCTGGGTATTTCCTTTTTATTTCATTCTTCTTATTGAATATGATGGACAAATTCCCCAGGTTGGTTCCTTCCATGCTTAATGATCACCAAGTTAAAATTTAATATTGAATTGAAACCTTAATGTGTAAGCGAGATGCATCCTGTGAAATCATAATTCAATCAATGTTTAAAACTTCTAATCATGGATTAATAACTAGAAAAACAACTGAATCCAAGAGTCATAAATTAACAATATCACGTATCTTTTAATTCTAAATCCAAGATGGCCATCAAAATCACTTTAAATTCATAAGAAATTCTAATATATTTTTTTAAAATTTTCACAATTTGTTTTAAAATTTTCTCACAAAATTTTTAAAAATATTCACAATTTTTGCTCAAGACCAAGAAAATACTGATTAGGTAACCTAATCTCCCACCCCCAACCAAAACTATACATTGTCCTCGATGTAAAAGATATGAGCATATAATGCACATGAGACAATGAAATTAAAAGAAGAGTGATGGAAAGATAGTACCTAGACGAAAGAATCAAGAGGCTTTCCAAAGATATTACCGTAAGAGCGGGTCAGCACAAGAGAGAAACCAATAAAAGTAAACTAATCTAATTTAGGGTTAGGTTTTCCAGTCCTCAAGTAAAATAAAAATAACAATAAAAAAATAAAATCCTACCTACACCACTTTTGCAGGTGCCCTCGATTGCATTTAGCGTATGCAACAAACCTTTAAACCCCTAAGTTGCCCCTAGTGGATGAGTTGTAGTCTCGTGAGGGTTTGCAACAATATTACCTACAAACATTGAACTAACTAACTAGGAAAAAGAAATGAAATGAAAGGTTGGGTTTCCTCCCAGGAGCGCTAAGTTTAACATCTTCAGCCAGACAAGCGATGCAAGTAACCATGGACCATGAATTAATCAATCTTGCTAACTTGGGTCCTCCAGATAAATTTCTGCGACATCTTTATTAACAAAATCTTCGAAATATGGTTTCAGCTATTGACCATTTACTTTGAAAATACCCACGGGAGCAATGAAAATCTGATTATACCCAGAATAACCATCCAGGAAACAATAGTAGCTATGCCCTTCCAATCTCTCAAGCATCTAGTTTATGAAAGGAAGAGGAAAATGATCCTTCCTTGTGACCAGGTTCAGTTTACGGTAATCAATACAAACTCGCCAGCTCGTGGTCATGCGGGTTGGCACTAACTCATTATCATTATTTATCTTCACTGTAATCCCAGACTTTTTGGGAATAACTTGAATTGGGATGACCCATGTGTTATCTGAAATGGGGTAAATGATACCAACATCTAACAATTTAAGCACATTCTCCTAAACGATCTCTTTCATATTAGGGTTAAGCCTCTTTTGCATTTCACGCGACGTTTTTGCATTTTCTACAAGATGAATACGATGCATACACACAGTGGGGTTTATTCCCTTTATGTCCGCTATTGTCCACCCAATAGCTGCCTTATATTCTCTAAGAACATTAAGCAACTTACCCTCCTGTTCCTTATCAAGGTTAGAAGCTATGATGACAGGCAGGGTCTCAGATGGACCTGAGAATACATACTTGACAGTTTCAGGTAATTGTTTAAGGTCGAGTTCGAGTGGTGTCTCAATAGACGGGACCAGTTTAGACACAGATGGTGGAAGAAGTTCCACTTTAGCTTTCCATTTTGTAGTATCCATTATATGATTAGAGTCAAGCAATGCATTGACTTCTTGGATGGAACTTCCTATGTCAAAATCTATACCAAAATGTGCTAAACAAGTCTCAAGAGCGTCTTCAGAAGATTTAAGGAAAGAGTCATGCACTAGACTCTCAATCATGTTCGCTTAAAATTAGATAAATATATCATCCGAAAACTCCTTTGTTCTCGATCCTCTATTAATGATTAATTGTAATGTGTCCCGAGATTGTTGTCCCAGCATTAAAAACATTGAGTTTAATCTTCATGTTACCAAAAGACAACTTCATAACTCCATTCCTGTAATTTATGATAGCATTAGATGTGGCTAAGAATGGACATCCCAGGATAATCGGAATTTGACTAGTAGGATTTTGGACAAGGCTGAGTATCTAGAATGATGAAATCCACTAGAAAATAAAACTTATCAACCTGGATTAGCACATCCTCAATAACACCACGGGGCACCTTGACAGATCTATCAACTAGTTGTAGTGTTATTTTGGTTGATTTCAGCTCACCAAGTCCTAGTTGCTCATATACAGAATATGACAACAAATTAACGCTCGCCCCTAAATTAAGCAATGCCTTCTTAATCTTATGATCTCCTATGACACAAGAAATGGTGGAAGCTCCTGGATCCCTAAATTTAGGAGGGGTGTTGTGTTGAATCATGGAGCCTTGAGTTTTCTCTATATAACTTTTCTGTGAACAGTTTCTCCCTTCACAGCTTAACTTCAATTGTCCTTTTGTTTCTCAGACAGAAATTCCAACTTGGGTTCGTCAATGATCTACGTCCTAACTTTGGGTGAGTGCTTTATGTTGATTTTGATTTAAGAACTTAATTTAAAAGATGGAACTATGCACACATTTGAGACCTTTTTTTTCTCAAATGAACCTTTAAAAAGGATTACGCTTTTCTAGTGCATAAATCTTAAGAAACTTAGCGATTTGTAAGAAATGGATGAAATTCGGACGATGTACGCATTAACTTTTGTTAATTTATGGTCCTCGTGGCCATCTCTATGAAGTCTTGAGCCGAATCGGATGGTGGAATATGATCTTGCATTCGGGACACTTTTTAAGCTTTTTAACTTGAACGGCTTGACTTTCTTGGATCCCTGGCGTGTAAAAATCTCGGTCCCCTGGAGTCCTGTCCATTGCCTTGGTAATTCCTGAGTGTTAAATCCATACTTTTAGCATCCTTTTTCAATCCAAGCTCGTAAATATACCCTACATCACAAATACGATTAAATCAGGCCGTTAAACAGTACCATGTTCGTAAATCCAGGCAATAATTGGGGTTTGATATACAATATTTGACCCTCAACAACATGTCTTCTTGATAAATGGTTGCCATTCAAGTGGTCCCCAAGTAGATGATCTAATCCGTCCACCATCTTTGTTAGCTCGAGTGGGGTCCAATAGACTTTGGTTTGGTTGTTTGGATGACCAGGGACTCCACGGTAGTCCTTAAGAAGGTTTCAATAGATGGGCACTATCTCCCTTAGTACGGCCCACTCGAGACTCGACATTTTTAAGCTTCTTTAACGTGAAATCGGCTGACTTTCTCTGCTTCAAAATTTTCCCTTGGCCTAAATTTATTTGGAGATGGTGGACGGTTTGGATTAAACACATACATCATTGTGGGGTCCATGAGTGGGGCAACCTAAAGAAGGCTTCCGCCCTCATGTGGGCGGTAACCCGCTCCTCACCATGCAAAACATAAACCAAATATAATAATAATAATAATAAATTAATGAATTCCATGCACGTGAGCGTTAACTCATTCCTGGTCAAATTTGGGTCTCACGAGTACTGGGACCATCTTGATGTATATATTTGATTTGAGTTGTCCACCAATTTCTCTAGATCATTTTAGTCTGTGGGATAAAATATGAGGTGGATTCAAGATTGGAGTGAACCGCATGAAGGGGAACGATTTTTGTATGCTAAAACCTTCCTAAGCCCGCAATGGGATCCCTATTCATCCAAACTAGTCCCAGTTAAAGCCTATTAGCTCCTTCTCGAGCTGATTTACACGTTGAACGGAGTAGATTATATAAGTGGGGCCCTCTATGACATGACAACTATAAACCATGACAACAACGACCCATTTAACATGACAATCACGACTCATATAACATGACAGCCACGACACTTGCCAACCACGACCCTTACGGGATGATCCATTCTATCCACATTGTCGGCCAACTCGCCGTGGAACCAAGAGGTCCTAATTTGGGCAGGACCCACTTTAAACAAAAATCGTAGTGAGCATGGAAAGTTTCAATAGTGGGTGTCACTGTCAGGTTTTTTCTATTATGTGGCCCACAAGAGCTCTGGATCAAGCTGATATTTAGGCCCTAACCCTAAAATGACACGTCAAAAAGGATGGGCGGCGTGGATTATATACATACATTAATGTGGGCCCCACGAGTTGAGCCTTGCTCGCCCCAAAAATGACTTCCGTCATCTGACGTTTATGGGGCATGCACGCAGAGCTTTTTTTTTTTATATATAAATATTATTTTTTAAATTTTCATTTATGTGGGGTCCATTTACAAGATCCAAATTGTCCATCGCGCTGGTCAGCTCACCGTGGGCCCGAAGAGCCATGCCTTTGGTAGGTTCCAATACACACATGCATCACAATGGGCCTTAGAAAGTTTCAACAGTGGGTGCCATCACCATCACTGCTTTCTATGGTGTGGCCCACCCAAGAGATGGCTCAGGCTCAAATTTGGGCCCTAACCCTAAAATATTCTTACCCACTAAGTGGAAGGTGTGGATTATACACGTATAACCACAACCCTTACTACGTTACAACCACAACCCTTACCGGGTCTTGGTTGTAACGTGGTAAGGGTCGTTGGTTGTCACGTGTTAAGGGTGGTGATTGTCATGTGTTGAGTGTTGGGCCACTGTGATGTATATATTTTATCTATGCCATCTACTCATTTTGAAAGATCGTTTTAAGGAATGAGCCCAAAATCGAGGCATATCAAAGGCTCATGTGGACCACACCATAGAAACTAGTGAAATTGAAAACCTTTGGGGGCCATAAAATTTTTGGATGTAACTCATTTTTTGGCCCAAGATGGTAAAATAAATTCTAAAACCAATGGACGGATTGGATTCGACACATAGATCACTATAGGACCCAAACCATAAACTCCACACGTCACATAACAACCTCGATCCATATAACCTCGACCCATGTAACATGACAACCACGACACATGTAACATGACAACCACAACCCATATAACATGACAACCACGACCCATAACAACCACGACCCATATAACATGACAACCATAACCCATGACAACCACAACCCTTACGGGGTGATTCGTTCCGTCCACCTTGTCGGCTAGCTCACCATGGACCCAAGAAGTCCTAACTTGGGTAGGGTCCATTTCCAATAAACTTCGTAATGAGCTTGGAATGTTTCAATGGTGGGTGCCACTGTTATGTTATTTTCTATTATGTGGCCCACACGAGCTCTCGATCAGGTTGATATTTGGGCCCTAGCCCTAAAATGACACGATAAAAAAGATGGGCGGTGTGGATTATGCACATACATTAATGTGGGCCCCATGAGTTCAGCCTTGCCCACGTTCAAAAATTGCTCACGCCCTCTAACGGTTACTGGGCATGCATGTAAAGCCTTTTTTTTAAATATAAATATTATTTTTTAAATTCTCATCTATGTGGGTTCCATTTGCAAGATCCAAATTGTCCATCGCGTTGGCCAGCTCACCGTGGGCCCGAACAGCCATGCCTTTGGCAGGTTCCAACACACGCATGCATCACAGTGGGCCTTAGAAAGTTTCAATAGTGGGTGCCATCACCATCACTATTTTCTATGGTATGGCCCACCCAAGAGATGGTTTTGGCTCAGATTTGGGCCCTAGCCCTAAAATATTTGTACCTACTAAGTATAAGGTGTGGATTATACACGTACAACCAACCACGACCCTTACCTTTGTAATGTAGCAAGAGTCATGGTTGTAACTAGGTAAGGGTCCTGGTTGCCACGTGTTGAGGGTTGTGGTTGTCATGTGTTGAGTGTTGAGCCCAATGTGATGTATATATTTTATCCACGCCATCCACTCATTTTGAAAGATCATTTTAAGAAATGAGCCCAAAAATGAGGCATATAAAAGGCTCCTGTGGACCACACCATAGAAAGCAGTAAAATTGAAAACTTGCCATTGAAAACCTTTCGGGGGCCATAAAATTTTCGGATGTAACTCATTTTTTGGCACATGATGTTAAAATAAATTCTAAATCCAATAGACAGATTGGATTCGACACATAAATCACGATAGAACCCAAACCATGAACTCCACACGTCATGTGATAATCTCCACCTATATGACATGATAACCATCACCCATATAACATGACAACCACCACCCATGACAACCACTACCAATATAACATGACAACTACGACCCTTACAAGGTGATCCGTTCTGTCCACCTTGTCGGCCAGCTCGCCGTGGACCCAAGAAGTCCTAACTTGGGTAAGGTCCGCTTCCAACAAACATCGTAGTGAGCCTAGAATGTTTCAACAGTGGGTACCACTGTCATGGTTTTTTTTATTTATTATTATTATCTATTATGTGGCCTACACAAGCTTTGGATTAGGCTGATATTTGGGCACTGTCCCTAAAATGACATGGTAAAAAGGATGGACGGCATGGATTATACACATACATCAATGTGAGCCCCAAAATTGGGCTAGCCCACGCCCGAAAAGGCTTCTCTCCACTTCACTTTCTCAGCATTAAGTACGAAAAAATTTTCAAAGCTTGGCAAAAGGCCACCGTCGAAATATTTGGAAAGTGGAATATCTTTCAAGAATTTGAGGATAGAATGAGACCAATACGGTCAAACTCCCTTTGTGGGCTGATTTTGTAAAAGAAAAATCACTTCGCGAGTAAAACGAGTTACATTCATACACTCGGCTGGCACGAGGCTGGTTAAAATCCCACCTGAAAAAGGAAAGGGCTGATTTTTTATATATCAGGCAGTACCACGAGGTTAGTACGGTTAAAATCCCATTTGGAAAAGAAAAATCACTTCGCGAGTAAAACCAGTTACATTCATACGCTCGGCTCGCACGAGGCTAGTACGGAATTTAAATCCCACCTAAAAAAGGATAATCGCTTCAGGATTGTACGGTTAAAATCCCTTCTAAAAAAGGAAAATCGCTGCAGGCTAGTATGGTTAAAATCCCACCTAAAAAAGGAAAGTCGTGTATATCACGGTTAAAATCCCACCTAAAAAAGGAAAATCGCTTCCACGAGTAAAACGAGTTACATTCGTACACTCGGCTGGCAGATCTCATGTTTCACATTGAAATGGAACTGACCAGGAATGCTCTATATATGTGCCCCCCATGGAATCAAAATCATCATCTTCTTGGATAAAACCCCACTTAATAACCAGGTTTTCATGGCATCTGAGATGAATTCCAAAACTCTGACTGTCGTAGATGGACGTCGCTCAGCAAATTACCATCCCAACATTTGGGATGGCGATCGCATCCGATCCCTGAAGAGCCATTACAACGTAAGCTTAGCAGTGCAGGTTGTTTATGTTTTTGTGTGTTTGGTTCTTTTAGCATGTGTCCATGTAAGGGTTGATGGTCTGGATGGCTGCATAATTGCATAGCCATGTGCTAGATTCTCCCTTATCAGATAATCATAGCCATCCAATGTAATGGATGATAAATGACCAGTACTGGTCTATATCTAATAGGGCCTCGTTTGGATTTTTTGGATCATCCAATCCGACATGCAAACACTTAAATGAATGGGTTGAGGTAATGCAGGATTCGCAAAGCCATCGCCATGAGGAACTCAAACAAGCAGTTCGAAGAACGTTAGATGTCACCTTGGAACCTCTCGATAGGCTTATTTTGATCGATGACATCAAACGGCTTGGCGTGGCCTACCAATTTGAGAAGCAGATCAACGATGCTTTGGATGATCTTTACTCAAACAATGTGGAGCTGGTGAACAAGAACGATCTCCATGCAGTAAGTCTCTATTTTAGACTGATCAGGCAACATGGGTGCTGCATTTCATCAGGTTTGAACCCGGCATATCGCTAACCATCTACCATTAGTTATTGAAATCTTTTCATGAACGGGCAATTGATCAGCTATTTTCTCAGTAATGATTTATTTGTAATACACCTGGTTCCAGTTGGAGTGCATTTGCAGTGCAACCCAAACGCAGCCTTAGCTAGATTCTTTCTCAAGGATGGTCTACCAGTGCCACCCCGCTGATTAGACCACCATCCACAATGTACAATGGATGGCTAGGAAAACTTGACCAAGTAGTTCTAAGCCAATGGACGGCTAAGAATGTATAGTACCTGTTGGAGGTGGTCAGCTGCTACAGTGGATGGGTTGAGGTTGTTTGAAATGATGGCGGTCAGTGATGACTCTTTTGTTTTCGGGAGTCTAGATTGTTGCAGGGCCTGCCAGTTCTTTTCTGTTCTTCTCTTCTCAAGAAGGGTTTTTTTTATTGCTGGTCCTGTGGGTTTTGTTTTGTTTTGTTTTGTTTTTTTTTTAAACATCCGAAGTTAATTACCTGCCTATTTCATCCATGTTGCGGCGGTTACATGCATGATTCGCTTATCTCGATGGACACTTGGATCTTTCACACGTCTGCTACACACACGTGTGGTACAAGCATGTCGCAAACCTCTAGTTTACAGTCATCAGATTGATTTAGAGCAATACTTTGGTACTCTCTCAGAGTTTGAGGGATGATACGCTTGCAGTTTAAAATTACTGAGAAATTACATACGTTACTTACAAGTAATTCAAAATAAACAGTCCAAATTATGATACCAGTTTAGGTGTATAATGAACCAAAATTTACTCTTATTTGCTAGTCTGAATATTAGATTTGCTGGACATTTACTGAACGGTTAAAGAATGAAAAAAATAATAATAATAATAATAAATCTGATAGTCTTATGTCAAAAAAACAAGTGTCCACAAATCAGAGGATAGGATTGTTCAACTAATATTGTTTTTAGATTTTTACTTGCCGACAGTGGGTTCCACAGTTTAGTTTAATTTGGGTTAATATACACGACATCTACTATTTCTAATATTCTGCATATCAAGTGTCATCCACTTCCAGAGTATCAAGTAACTCCCAATTGATTTAGCGGTATCTTTTGTTAAATATGCAGATATATTCACCAAATTCAAAGAAGGAGAAGGTGGTTTCAAGGCCAGCTTATGTGAAGATGTGGATGGCCTTTTGAGCTTGTATGAAGCTTCATTTCTTGGGATCAAAGGGGAAACTATATTAGATGAAGCTAAGGCTTTCTCTACATCAAACCTCAAGAAGCTGATGGGCCACGTCAAGGCACGTGACGCTGAAAGAATAGCGCATGCCTTAGATCTTCCACTGCATTGGAGGGTGATCAGGGTGGAAGCCAGACACTACATAGATGTGTACGAGGAGAAAGAGAATGGGAGGAACGATGATTTGCTTGAATTTGCAAAGTTGGATTACAATATGGTCCAATCCTTGCACCAAGAGGAACTCAAAGAGTTGTCAATGTGAGTTATATAAGTCCGTCCTGATATACTATCATTGTATGTGAATTTGTCATACAATCACGTCTTTCCCACCCACACTATGAGATTGACTAGTGCGAAAAATCAGGCTGGTCTACTCATTGGATGGCCCACACGAGAAGTATTATGGCCTTGATTCAATGTGCAGGTGTGGCCCACCAAATGATTCAATTAACCTGATTTTCATGAGTACATACAGGTGATGTTCATGGTGGGACCCTCTTTTGCATGTTCGGGTTCCTACATGTGGAAGTGCACATCCACTGCCATTAGCTAAACATTTATGGTGCCAAACGTGAATATCTATATTACAAAGCACTCAATCTCTCCACCAGATCTGGACTGCTTTCCTACTGGGCCCCACTGTGGATAGACTCATTCCAAAACAAGCCTGATTCTAGTCATAGATTGGGAGAATTTTTGCCCATGGGACAGGGATGTTGCATGGATATGGTAGTTGGACCTTTCCTAACCGTCCATTTCTGCTTCACAAAATTACTCAATCAGTGGTTAAGATCACCAGATAGGCCCAGGACACATCCGATACACGTTGTATGTTAAAAGATAAAAGGACCGGGTGCTATACATGTGTATCAAATGTATGGATGTTGATTGCTTGATAACTAATAGATCGATAATAATTCTGCTATATATTTCAGTAATCCATTGGATTAATTCGGATTTTGCAACATTTTCAGTTGGTGGGATTCTATGGACTTAGCAAGGAAGCTGGGATTTTTCCGAGACAGACTGATGGAGAGCTTCCAACTCTCAGTTGGATTGCTTGACGAGCCAAAATACTCTGAATGGAGGAAGGCGATTACCAAAGAACTAAACATGATTACCATTATTGACGATCTTTATGATATCTATGGTTCGCTAGATGAACTGGAACTCTTCACTGATGCGGTTAATAGGTATAATTTAATTCAAACAGCTTGACTTTATTATTATTATTGTTAATATTATTATTATTATTATTATTATTATAACAATGACGATGATGTTTTTTACCTGAAAATTCCTCAGAATTGCTGGTTTTCCCAAAAAATACTTTGAGGTTTCATATTTATCAAAACATGCCTCTAATCTTCTATTAAGGGTAAAATTACCCACCTATCTACCTTTATTTTGAGAAATGACATGGAAACCCACAGAACAGTGATAAAAATAAAAAGACTAAAGCTCCAGTACACACTACACATTTTATTTTATTTTTAAGGATATATTCATTCAAAGGGGAAAACTTTACACACGGAAAGATTCAGGCAGACCTGTCAACCAAAAACAAAAAACAGGCCCGCATATCATGAGGAAAAGAACAAAAGCAAGACTAACCCTCCCTCAAACTACCCAAATCCACTCTATCCATAAATAATAGACCTCTAATGATAGAGGGGAGCTCAAATGGGGAACGAAGGAATCTAAGAGTCTGACTGTCACTACCCCTACGAGCTAGAGCATCAGCAACGACGTTAGCCTCCCTAGGGATGTGAGTTAGCTTGACCTCCATAATATCCATGAGCGACTTGATCCTAGCTCGCCAGTACCAAATGGTCCATGCGGGAGAGAATTTGTTGGAGAGGGTCCCTACCACGGACTTTGAGTCACTCTCCACCTCCACCTTGGTGAAACCCAAGTTTGCACGTCGAGAGAGCCCCTCCCAGATAGCTCTAATCTCAGCCTGAGTGTTGGATCCGAATCCATAACCAGATGAGAAGGTGAATAGGAAATCTCCCGCGCTGTTCCTACCAATGCCGCCACCCCCAAAAGGCCTTGGGTTCTCAAGGGATGAGCCGTCAACATTGATTTTGACCCATCCTATCTTGGGTCTAACCCATTTGACCACTTGGACTAATTTCTGGTTTGTCGTTCCCCCTTTGATCCCCAGAGCTGAAAGGGTAGTAGCCGTTGATCACTTAAACACTTTAGGAAGTGGGAGAGATGGGCCGAGAATGGAGAACCAGTGATGGACCTTGGCAATCACCTTGGCAGTGCAAACCATAGAGTCTTCAAAGCGAGCAACGTTCTTGGCCAACCACATTTCCCAGAATATGAAAGTGGGGGTGAGGCCCTTTAATATTTGCAAGCGGTCTGATTGGGAAGATGACGCCCACCATTTGGCTGCCCTACCGCGTGTCGTGGTGTGGGCCGAAGGGAGAATGCTAAACATGGGTTGGAAGTGATCCCACACCTTTGTGGCTGTGGCACCCGAGGAGAAGACGTGGTCGATTGTCTCCACCTAGGGTGAAAGAGGATGGAGGCAGCAGTTGCATTTGGACGCCACGGAGATGCATTTGACTTAGGTTTTGTAGTCCACAGGGATGCACTGTGGATGATCTTCCATGTGAGGAGAGATATTTTTGACGGAAGTTTTTGGGGGCCACACCCATTTGGACCATGAATTCTTGACCCCTGTAGTTCTAGTAATCTACAAAGTCAAGCTGATGTCGAATTCGCCCGATGGAGAATCAATCCAAATCTCTTTATCCTTGTTTGGAGAGGTATAGATTCCTATGTTCATGATGTGGTCTACCACCACTTGGGGGAGGAGGACCCGAGCCTCTGTGGGCTTATGCCAGCCAATAGGCCCAAGAAAGTCACTGACCCGTTGGTGCTGAGGAGTAGACACTAGCAGCCTCCATTCCCTGAGAAGCCTTAAGTCAGACCAATCATCCTCCCAGAAGTTGCTATCACCACGGCCGATAAGCTAGCGAGACCGGGCAGTAATAATTGGGAATGTCTTGCAGATTTTTGTCCATAGGGGGAGGCAAAGGTCACCAGGCTCGCACCTTCAGCTGAGTGGAGGTCAATGGAATATTTTTCCTTCATAAGTGCAGCCCAACAACTATCTCTCCCTCTGCAAGTCACTGTCCAAGCTACTTCATCCTGGAGGCTTTCACCACATTGTTAAGGACTTTAATTCCCATCCCGCCTTCAATCCTAGATAGCGCGATGGACTTCAAGTTGACCCAGTGGCAACGCTTGCGGTCAACCTTCTAGTCCCAAAAGAAATCTAAGAAGACACGCTCCAGATCTTCCTGTAGAGAAGCCGTCATAATGTGGACTGGGATGCTGGATAGCACATGGTTAATCAACTTAGAATGGCCCACTTGGGATAAAATCCTGCCTTTCCAGCCAAATATTATGTGTGGTATCTTCTCTACTATTGGTTGGAAGTAAGCCCTCCACGTTCTCCCCTTGAAGATCGGTACGTCGAGATAGGTGAAAGGAGTGACCCCCCGGTTAAATCCTAGGATCCTTTGGGCAGTCCTGAAACGTAAGTCAGCTTGACTCGCTGACAGGATGAAGAAACTCTTTTGAGTGTTGATCTTCTGTCCTGACGCCCTTTGGTATTGGGATAGAAAGTCTGCAATCCTTTTTAGGGAAGAGCAACCATTGTTAGCGAGGAGGACTGTATCATTTGCGAAGAGTAGAGGTGAGATGAGGGGGAAGTTCTTGCGGGTCTTCAAAGGATGGCATAATCCTCTGTTAATCAATTGTTTGAAACCTCTGCTTAGCACCTTTGCCGCTAGGGTGAAGAGGTCGTGCGAGATGGGATCCCCTTGATGAAGACCTATAGAGGATTGGATGAACCCACAAGGTTCCCCGTTAATCAGGATGGAGAACCATGAGTTGCTCTAACATTTTTCAACCAAGTTGATCTAGCTAGTCCCAAAACCGAAACGGCGGAGCACAACCTTCAAGAAGCCCCACTCGAGCCTGTCATATGCTTTCTCCATGTTTAGTTTGATGAGGATGTTCCCTCCTCTGACTTTTCTGTCGATGTTGCAGAAAATTTCTTGCGCCAGCATACAATTTTCTGCTATGGATCTCCCTTAGATGAATGCCCCTTGTTCGATGGAGACAATTCTGGGAAGGATCTTACTCAGCCTGTCAGTGATTAGCTTAACAAAAATCTTAAAGATGCAATTACACAAGCTAATAGGGCGGAAGTTCGAGAATTTATCTGGCAATGGGGTTTTCAGAATGAGGCAGATCAACATCGCTGTTAAGGCCCTTAGGATAGAACTTCCTCTGAACAGAGTTCTTGCAGCCAGAAGAAGATCCTAGCCCACTATCTCTCAGCAACCCTGGAAGAAAGCTCCTGTAAATCCATCCGGACCTAGTGCTCCATCTGGTGGAAGACCCTTCACGGCTGCCAGTACCTTTTTTAACGATAGCTCCTCCATCATAGGCCCATTCTCTTCTTCTGAGATGATGGATGGGATGACGTCCAAGAAATCCCCTAGGTGAGATGGAGGATCTGCTTGCATTAGGGATGAGAAGAAGTATGTTGCAACCCTTTTGTTGGACTCCTGATTATCAACCAGCGACCCTCCCTCCAGCTTGATTTCCTTGATAGTAGCCCTTCTCACTCATTCGGTAGCCATGCTGTGGAAAAACTTAGTGTTCCAGTCGCCTTCCTGAAGAAAGTGGTTTCTGGATTTCTGTTTCCAGAAAATCTCCTTGCATAGTTCGTAGTGGGTTAGTCTGTTCTTGGCCAGTTGCAGCTCCTGCTTAATATCTGGGTTATACGAAGCTTGAGCTGATGCATCTGCTCTAGTGTGGTCCTCTTCTGCCTTCCTAACATTTTGGAAAATGTTCCTGAAAGTGTCTTGTTCCAGTTCCTCATAGCTTGCTTCACATTTTTTAGTTTGCTCTAGAGGACCAACATCAGGTCTCCCACAATATCAGCGATCCAAGCCCTACGCACGAGGTCTTGGAATGAATCTATTGTAGCCACATGTATTGGAACCTATATGGTTTAGGGAAGGTCTTTGGCTGAGAATGGAAGGATAGGAGGAGAGGTGCGTGATTCGAGTTCAGTCTGGCCAAGTGTTGCACCTGAAATGAAGGGAAAGCAGTTAGTCATAAGTTGTTGCAACAAACTCTATCCAACTGGCCCAAAGCCTCACTTGGCCTCTTTGATTGTTGCACAACATGAATTTGTTCCTAGAGAATCCAACATTGATCAGCCTTGCCCTTCTCAACCCTTCAGTGAATTCGGATAAGCTGCTAGGGTCGAAAGAGATGGTCCCTCTCCTCTCCGCTGAAGTTAGGACGGTATTAAAATCACCTGCTACCACCTAAGGGACCAAGGTACTTGTTGCTAACAGGGAGAGTTGGTCCCACAGATCCCTATGCATGATCCTCGAGCACTTCAGATAGACGAGAGTAGCTATGGTTAATTATAACCAATCTGCCCTGGATACCCAGCATAAAAGTAAGCATCTGATTTGTTGCTGAAATGAGGTCGATTGTAAAGGCGGTGGTGTGATAGATCCACACTTTACCTCCTTTTGCGGCGTTGGAGGCAGAGGAGTGGTAGCCTAATTTCAGGCCTATGCGCACTCATTTCTCGTCCTTGAGCATTGGTTCCAGGATGACGATGATTGATGGCTTAACCTGCTCAATGAGCCTTTTCAGGGTCCTAATGGTGGGAGCATTGCCCACGCCATGCGCATTCCAGACGAGCATATAATCCATGAAGGAGACACTCAGTCATCATTCCCCGACGTTTAAGTATTCTGAGTCTACCATTCCAGCTAGCATCTGAACCTATATTGCCTGAAGACGTTGGCTAGCTGACACGACCCTATCTTGGCAGCGCCACTTTGCTTTTGAGTCTTCTGCGATATCAGCATTGTTTAGAGTGAGGTTCATTATCTATAGTCCCACCCTCTGTGATTAGGATCTCTGTTAAAGGTAGGGGAACAACCTCCTTAGCCCAGGCTTGTTTTTGAATGACTGTTGTGACTTTTTTGATGCCTGCATAGTTAGTTGACCCCTTAGGTTGGACAACATCAGGGGATGAGTCTGGCAATGGGGCTGCCATCTGCTCCTTGCACTAGCTAGCTGAGGCTATCATGGCCTCATGTCCATGGAAGTGCAGTGAAGGAAAGGAAGGATTAGCTCTGGACATAGGCATCGAGAAACCAGGCAGATGTTTTGGCTGCTGAGAATGGAGGTTGTGAAAAATAGGGGAGAGGTCCACTGTGAGGTTAACGTCTTCCACTGTCTCTATACTATAGTTAGAATGTAATGGGTAGGAATTCCATGCTGCTGCATCTGTGTCTTCCACAGTTTCCTTAAATGGTGATCCTAGCTTGAGTGGACTATGTCCCTCCGAGAGGGCCTTTCACATTACCCCTAGAATTTTTGGCGATGTGAGGGAAAGAGTGTGGTTGCTTCCTTCCTGTTGGGCTGCTGTATCAGTGTGCCCCTCACTCTGGAGGTCTGGTTGACCATGGTATTGAGAGTATAGTAAAGAACACCCTATGATGCTGTGGGTAGGGGATGCTCCTAGCTTAGAAGATCCTGGTGGCGACAGTGTAAGGTCCTTGGCCCACACATCTTAGAATGCAGAGCACCCTAAGGCCTTTGAGGCGATATTACAAACACCTATCTCATGGGAGTTTGTTGTGGTTACTGGAGTCATATCGTAAACATGTAGAGGGCCAGAGGTGCTGGTAATCTCAGTGCCAATTTGACAAACACCTAGGCTCGTGTTTTCTTTTAGAGAATTTGTCGCAAACATCTTGAGGGCCAAACGTACTGGAAGTCTCAGCGCCAATTCGACAAACACCTAGGCATGTGTTTGCCACCGGGGTAGGGAGAGCGGCTGCACTTCTGCTGACGGAACCGAGGGGGGGGGTGCTGGCGGCTATCAGGGAAGTCGAAGGGTGGTAAAGGGGTTTGGAGGTGGCGCAGGGTGGTGAAAGGCTTTCTCTACCCATTCCCTGGTGGATAATTTGGAAGGCATGGCATCGATTTGCGGGTGAGAATCCCCAACAGATGATAAGTGGTTAGCCTCCAAGACCCCCCAAATAGGGAAATCTCTACCAGCTACTACTAGGTTCCGTACCTTCTCGGTATCCCTGCCTGATTGCAGGATGACCTTAACTCTAGCTCCAATCTGGACGAGGCTAAGGGTCGAGCATCTATCAACCTCCACCACCTTACCAAACGTACTTTCCAATCGCACGAATACTAACTCAATCCAAGCATTTGCTGGGATCCCGTACAGAGTAATCCAAGTTCCTTCCTTATTGGCAGAAGATGATGGATTCCAGGCCTCTACTCTAGAGACCCCCATCTTGACATGTAGAGTAACGTCCACGAAGAATAAAATCAGCTTAATCCTGTTTTTGAAGATTACTAGGAAACGATCAGAAGCTATTCGGGAGATGTCAATCGCAAAGGCAACATACCTGGACCCTGACAGGGTTTAAAAGAGGCGAATGAGGGGAATGTCTTCGTTCTCTGCATGGGCCACAAGGGCTAGGTTGAGTTGTTTCTGCTTGTGCTCCACTTCCTTGTGGTCTGCCCTGAATGAGAGGTATTCTGGTGAGTGTAATACCTGGGACGACATCCCTGAATCTCTGTTGGCCCTGCGAGGCCGGTCTGTGATGGTGCAATTAGGAGCCTTGGCAACATCTAGGAAGGAGACACCTCTTGCATGCGATGAAATAGGGGTTTGTCGATTACAGGGCAGCTTTTCCTTAGAAGAGGGGTGACGGGAGAGGTGGTCCTTTCTAGGGTTAGCTATAGCAACATTCGGCACCCTTCCATTAACCAACTTCCCATTGAGGACACCCATGGCCATGTGTCTGCCGCGTGCAGGAACCTGACGAATGCAAAATCCCTAGGTTGTAGGAGCTTCCCATCCAAAGGCGTGAAGACATCAGCGATTTTCCCATACTTACGAAAATTCCTGTACAGGCCTTCCGCTGTTGTTTCGAACGAGATGATGTTCCCGATAAAGAGGGAGAACCCTCTGGACATTCCGTTGGACTGGCTCCACTAGTGGTTCTCACATTTGTTAGGAAATTCACACCCAAAAAAGCTTTTTCTTCTTTGCAAGGAGTTTCATTTTCTAATGTACTCTCTAGAACAAGGTATTCAAAAAATAGTTACATAACGGCTATAACAATAATGTTGGGAACAATCTGTTACGCGTTACAGGCCATGGTACACACCACATGTTCCTACATGGCACAAACATCAGAAATCTAATCCATCCATCCATTTTTCAATCTTATTTTAGGGCATGATCCCAAAAATGATGTAGATCCAAAACTCAAGTGGATCCCACCACAGAAAAGAGTGGAGATTGAATGGCCACTATTGAAAACTTCCTAAGGCTCACCATAGTGTTTTATTTGCCATCCACCTGTTCATAAGGTCACAAATACCTAGATGAAGGGAAAACACAAATATAACCTTATCCAAAATTTATGTGGCCCTGAGAAGCTTTTGATGATGGGCATTTAATCTCCACTATTTTCTATAGTGTGGTCCACTTGGAAAAATAGATGGATGGCATGGATAAAATACATATAGAACAGTGGGGCCTATAGAGCTTGGGCCATGTCTGTTGTGTTGTGCGGCACACCATGCAGTCCACTTCCAAGCTGAGCTAACCATAAATTAGAAAAAAGAATGATTGTCTGATTGTCTCCAAAAAATCATTATTAATTTCAATATATATGACATGTTGTCTCAGTTAGAATTTTTATAGTTACTGGGGTAGATTTACTTGAGGTTGCATTTGGTTACGTAAAATATCACAAAATTTCATGAACGATCAGTCTAAATATATTGAAATTTCATGATATTTGGTGAAACCAAACACACCCTTAAAATTCGTGACAACTAATTACTCATTTTACTTTGGACTGCAGATGGGATTTGCGGGTAATCGATCAGCTACCAGAGTATATGAAGCTTGCCTACGTGGCTTTAATTAACACTGCAAATGAAATGGCATATATCACCTTGAAAGAGACAGGATGGAACGCTGTGGACTTTGTTAAGGAAAAGGTACTGCTATCATTTGCGTGGTTGCGCAGTTGTCTCAAAGTTTTTTCATAACTTTCTACATTAGAGGAAAAATAGCTTGCGAGATAAAAAAGAATGTGTAAACGTTTCAAGTAGGTAAAACATCCAACCCGTCCAAAAAGTGGCACCACCACCGAGAACTCCTAGCATGGAAAATCAGGCTACTCCACTCTAGTGTTCGAAGAATCAGTATTGCGACAAGTTTCGGGCCGAGGATATGGAAATAATATCGATATCATTGTTAATATCGCCGATAATTAGAAATGAGGTTAAACATTAGGGAAACATGGGAAAAATGGTGAAAATTTTCAGTTAAATTCCAGGAGATGCTAAAATTCACATTTTGAATATTTAGGAATAAAAAATTGTAAAAGGAATACATACATAATAAGTTTCCATTTAACGAATGCCTAAAAGCATGTATCATGTCGTGAGAAATTAATTCAACCATTCCATCTATTCATTCGATAATTCCATCTATCTATCCAACCATCCAACCTTCCATGCAAACATCCATCAATGTTTTAGAATATCAACAACACATGATATTTCGTCGAGAAATCATTGACAATTGAAAAGGAAATAAAAATTTGTAGTCTCGTGATTTCACATATGTTACGATAATGATAATATTGTGATATGATTGATATTATCATCGATAATTTAAACATTGCATACAGTCATTCACTTGTAAGAAAAATTGAAATAGAGTTTTTTTTTTTGGTGATATTGACATTAGCAATGTTATCGAGATCTCTTTGATACATTAGCATTACAAGCAACACCCGAATTTACATGGTAAAAAATATTGGTGATATCAATACATAACGATACAAGCGACACCTGGAATTTACATGGTTGAAAATATTTGTGATATTGATACATTGTTGATGCTTAACAATACATCGCTAATACATGGAACTTTTTAGACTACTGGTGTTATCGGTATCGCTGCCACTGTTACGGATATCGTTGAGTCGGAGATAATATGGAGAATATCAGAGATATTTCGATAATATGAATATCACTCTAATCATGCGGATCACAACATAGAAACAGAATATACACTTGATGTGTGGATTAACTTGATTTCTATGCTAAGTGATCTTATTGTGGGCCAACCTTTGGGATGGATTGATGGTAGACACTCATGTTGGCAACAATATGCCAGTAATTTAGTGGTAAAACCATGGATTGTCGACTCATTTGAGTCTGATTGGACTCGTCCTACTTATCCCTTTCAGTGCCACAAGTCACACTCCTGAAATATGACTTGGCCCAACTCGGACTAGTCAACCACTGACTCAGTGAGTTGCAACTTGACTCAAGTCGACTGAACGAGTTAGCCTAAGTGGCCGAGTAAAAAATCATCGGTCCAACTAGTTGCATTTCAACACTCCCGTTTGGCATGTAGTTCTTCTTTTCTTTGAGCTAGCATATAATGTTTACTCATATCTTGTGACATGCAGTGGGTAACGCTATGCAATCATTACATTATAGAGGCTCGATGGTTCCATAAAGGGTACATACCAACAATGGAGGAGTACTTGAAAATTTCGACAATTAGTGTAGGGGCAGTGTGTACAATCGCCCAGGCATACACTTTCACTGAACCACCCAAGAGCAAGGATGAACTTAATCAGATAGACCACACTCTAAAGCTCCTTTCAGTGTCATCATTGATCTTTCGGCTCTGTGATGATTTGGGAACTTCCAAGGTATGTCGCACAAACATTGTATAGTTGTCAATGGTAAAGAGATGGTCTGCTTAACATCGATTGCATTTTTTAATTATTATTTTTTTACAAGCTTTCCAAGAAACCATCTAAGATTCTGGATGGAAATGTGCGGGGCTCAGCAGGCCTATTAAGATTTGAGGGTTGGGACTTCAATCCCACTCTTCCAATGGAACATGTGTGTACGCTTCACACAATTCATTGGTAGTTGTTACCGCCTATTGAAGAATGGATAACTTAGGAGGTTTCACAATCCAAAACATCTTCTGGATAGTTTGGATCATCCTACACAAGCATATACGCAGATAGTAATGAAAATATCGTTTACAAAATTCTTTCCCACCCATTTTTTTTTTGTTGTATTTTTAGGGGATGTCTGAGGCACTTTCTCAGACAGTATTCCATTTTGAATGATAAGGGAACATAATCCACACATGCCTTTAGAGTTTTTATAACAAATTATTTTAGTAAATATTGCTAATTGGTGAATTTATTTTCTAAAGGCAGAGCAACTACGTGGGGACGTACCAAAATCAGTCGAATGTTACATGCATGAAACTGGTGTTTTGGAAGAAGTTGCAAGGGAACACATCAAGGATCTGATGAGCAATGCATGGAAGGAATTAAATGAAGAGAGTTTTGAAGATGCTCCTTTCGGGAGGAATTTCACAAATGTTGTTATTAATGGGGCCAGACTCGGTGTGTGTACCTATCGACATGGAGATGGTTATGGCGATTACGCAACCAAGGATCAAGTCTTGTCTCTATTTGTTGAAGCAGTTCCAAAGGAGCGGGACATCAAGTGCCACATCAATTTGGTTTAGGGTGTGTTTGGTTGCACCAAATTTCATGAATATCGTGAAATTTTATAATTAATAAATCTATGATATTTGGTGCAACCAGAAGCACCATTAAAAAAATGGAATTGTACTATGGGGATTTCATATATGTAATTCAAAGCATGACCTATAACTCTTAGGCAAAGTGGGAATGGCACGTCTATTATAATAGAAAGGAAAAATAAGGATTTAAAAATAAAGGAAATTTTGATTTTGTCTTGTATTAATCCCACTTTAATTTTGTTACTTCAATCACACATTGGAGAGATGATGAGAAATTTGAGACTTTATATGAGAATCATTCACCTAACATATGTATTGGAATCTAAGCGTATGGCATGGGACCAGCCTCGCATACACGCAGGTTGCGGCCATAGCCACGATTGTGGTCTTAGCGCGGTGCGTTGTGGTGTCTTTGACTCATCCTATTTTGTTTTTCTTTGTATGAGTGTGATCATGTATGTGGTCAAATGCATGTGCATGTAGGTAAAGAGGTTCCATGAACTGACACAATAGTAATTGAACCGACATGCAATGATAGATCATTAATGAATTGCTTGCATGCGCCTCAAGCCCCAACGACTACTTTTTTTTTCTCTATAAAGGTTTGTTCTTTCTCATACAAGTTATATGCCAAGAAAAACCATCTTCTCTCATTACCTTTAGTTTTCCTCCAGTTTGCTCTTTTCATCTTCCATTTGGGCAAATCCGTGCAAGGAGGCTTCAATTCGTTTGACTAAAATTCTGTGTGCACTTGACCGAAGCCATCATTTGTGGAAAAGAGTTATTGTATCTTGGGGTAGAATTACTGCGACTCAATGCATCAAGGATTTTCCATGTGGGGGTAAATATGACTTTAAGACAAATGATTAGATCGTGCTTCAGATCTCTCGACTACTCCATTATTTCTAGTTTATTATAGTTGGATTTTCTTCTGAATTTCTTCATTCGAACCAATATTTAAAGATAGATTTTTCTCTAAATAATCTTGACACTATGGAAATTGTTTTTGAGACCTATAATCGAGATTTTAATGGGAGGAACTTCAAGAGATGGTAATAAAAATTGGAGTTCTATCTCACTACTCTCAAGGTGATTACATTATCAAAGTTCTTCCCTATTACTTGAGGCAAATGAACCAGAGACATCTTTTGAACAATCACAATGAAAGAATGATGATTATCTATATTGAAATTATATTCTTAAAGTGATGACAAATGAAAACTAATATATCTATTATCATCTCTCAACTACTAAAGATTTATGGAATCATCTTGAAAAGAAATTCGAAATGAAGGATAATGGAACAAAAAAATATGTAGTTGGTCCTTATATTAATTTTAAGATGTATGATGATAAGTCTATCATAGATCAGGTGTATGATTTATAAAAGATAGCTCATGAAATCTCATTTGAAGGTATGATGATTGATGAGGCTTTCCAAGATGTTATAATAATAGCGAAACTCTTACCTTCTTAGAAGGAGTAAAAAGATTCTCTAAAACATGAGAGAAATGACATGAGCTTGAATGATCTCTTTTATTTATTTATTTATAAATGGTGGACATATTCCACTGAGATTTCATTGATGAAACAGGATTTACAGCCTTTTGGACGGGTCCACACAAAAAGAATTGGACCTCACGTATTGTATACCAAGATAAGGAAGGCTACATCAGGAAGCTAGCTACCAAAGAGAGAAGCAGGAGCACCAGCTAACAGACAAACTGCAAACATTCAGCAAGTGGAAGGACCATCCTACTGAAGAGTAGGGGATCCAACAACAGAGAAGAAAGCAGGGGCCAACAGTGTACCCGACTAGAGGAGGATGAAGCCAAGTTCAACCATCAAGCCGCAAATAAGAGAGGAGGAGGCCACTTAGCTGAATAGCCCGGTAGCAGTCAGTTCCTCCCTGGGGAGCTGGAGGGATCAACCGCAGCTAGGGGAAGATGAGGCAGGGACACCCATACCGATCCTGCTACCACACCAAACCAAAAATAACTCCAAGGCAGCCACACATGCGAGAAAAATGAGCAGAAAAGGGAGCCTTCCAGCAGCGAAAGATGGCGATGAACAACAGGAGCTATCACAAAAGACAGGAAGCAAGGCCTGGAGGGGGGTACTGCTCAGGAAAAACCCCCCGACAGACATGGGCGGCGGGACTATCCCACACCCATTCTCGGTTTCCCTGTCCTGAGCTACGCCACACTTGTTTTGTCTAACAGGAGGGAGCCTCTAGTGACGAGAGGTAGCACAGAGTAGGAGCTAAAAGTTCAATTCGGAGCTCCACCACTGGCGAGCTTAGCTAGACCGTTCGCCACTGAGTTGCCTTTGCGAAAGGTGTGAGAGAATTGAACATTAAGGGACTGCGCGAGCCACAGGATAGTGTCGATACAGTACCATAGGTTCTAGCCACAAGCGAGAGATGAGATGAAAAACAATGCAAGAGTCAATTTCAGCTATAACATTCCTTAGCCCCTAGTCAGCACAGATGCGCAACCCATTAATCATCACCTGTGCCTCAGCAATGTTATTCGAGATGGAGCCGTACTAATTGTGAAAGGCGAAGACCAGATCACTTAGATGGTTCCTGCATACACCTCCTCCACCTTTGGCTCCTAGGTTGCCCTTGGTGGAGCCGTCAACATTCAGCTCAAACCAATCCCTATAAGGTTTGATCCAATTGATAATCTGAAAGGAAGCAATAGGAGTGGGATGATTGCACCACAAGAAACACCACTTTTAGCGACGAAAATTTTCGTCGCTAAAAGTCATATTTTTGCATCTAAAACCTTTTAGCAACGAAAATTTTCGTCGCTAAATTCGTTGTGGGGCCACTTGTTGTGGGAACCACACAATGAATGCACTGTTTAAGGGAGGGCCCATTAGTGGCGGGGTCCCTCCCCTTTCACGTGTCTCTCTCTATATATATATATATGATATTTGATGATGAAGGGGTGAGTGTGGTCCACCTTGAATCACATATTCAAGAGGGACCCACCATGATGCTTGTGATTAACCACGCCGTCCAGCATCCAAGGAAGCTGGACGTGAGAGGGCAGCTAACATGGAGTGTGTGCGCTGACATGGGGGTGTACTAACGAGCTAACCAAATGGTGGGCCACTCGTGCAGGCCCCACCTTAATGTAATAAACCAATCCACGCCATCCATTCCATTTCTCAGCCCATTTGAGGCCTTAACTCAGAAGATGGGGCCAACATGATTACCACGTGTGCCATAACACAACAAAAATTGAACTCTTACCGTTAAAAAGTGACTATGGCCCACCTTGAGCCAAAATATACTGGATATTAGGCTTGTTTGGTCGGTTTTGAGTAGTGGCTGAGTTAGATTTGCCTAAAGCGGGCCCCACCTACCAAAACCCACATAAATGGTGGTTTTAAAAAAAGAAGAAGAAGAAGAAGAAGGGGCAAGAACGCTAACTGTTGTTACTACTTACAAGAATAGAGTAGCGCTGCGCATACTACTAAAGGCGCAGACAGACGTGACATTGGCCTCACGGCATCGTGATGCGTTTCGAACATCAACACCGTTCATTGTGGGGCCCCCATTCTAAAAAGGGCCTGCCCCAAAAATCAACCGTATACGGAACTCAGGTGGGCCATACCATCTAAAAACATGTGAAGACATGCCTAAATATATAAAAACACTTGGTGGGGCCTACCTGAAATTTGGATGTGGCTAAAACTTGGTCTGAACGGTCAGCCAGGTGGAACACACATAATGGGTGGACTGGATTTGTGAACCACATTCCAGTGGGCCCTCCCCGACCATGTGACCCAATCAACAAGTTAGGTAGAAAATAAATATTACGGTGGGCCCCTCCCTGACCGTGTGGCCCTGTGAATAGGGTGGGTGGAAAATAAACATTCCAGTGGGCCCTACCCAGGTCCACGTGACCTTATGAATAGGTTGGATTTCAAATAAACATTACAGTGGGCCCCTTAGTCCATGTGACCATATCAATAGGTTGGCTGGAAAATAGACATTTTGGTGGGCCCCCTATTCATGTGACCTTATCAACAGATTGGATAGGAAAATAAACATTATGGCAGGCCTCACGTGAGGCCCACTTGGATGCATATGGGCCCATGTATTTAGGCCCATCTTGGCATGTATATAGACCCAATGTTGAGGCCCGCTTTGGTATATATGGGCCTATGTATGTAGGCCATCTTGATGTGTTTATAGGCCCGTTGTTGGGGCCTGCCTTGATATATATAGGCCCACGTTATGAGTCCCATTTGAGGTATTTGTGGCTTATTGTTGAGGCCCACTTTGATATATATATATATATATATATATATATATATATATATATATATATATATATATATAAGGCCTATGTGATTAGGCCCATTTGATACACATAAAGCTTATGTGATTGGGCTCATTTTAATGCATTCTAAGGCCTATGGGTGATGGCCCATTGCAAAGTACCTAAGGCCCATTGGTGAGGCTCATTGAGGTGGCCCACTTGATGAATATAAGGCCCATATGATACGGCCCAATTGATGTACTTGAGGCCAATGGGGTGCAATTAGGTCCATTGCAATGTGTGATTCCTCCGTGGTGTATATAATGATGTTTATAACGAGTAGTGCCTTGGGAACAATGTTGGTTTGACGTCCACATTGTAAAGATAATGTTGGTTAGATGTCCGCATTGTCACACTCCCTAAGGCCCACTGATAGGCCCATACTTGTAGTAAGTAGGCCGTCTAGGCCCATCTCTATGATACGCAGAGCCCATCCCTATATACATGTTTAGTATAGATCCATGATTCATTATCATACGCATCATATGTATGACTGATATGAGAAGTGACTGATCATAGCATATGCCTTCGGGTGAACTGTTTATGAGCTCCCTGATAGGTGGAGTTGCCCTACATGAGCGCATGGTTCACGTAGGACTGTTGCCGTATACCAGTAGGTCGCGTCTCCCACTGTGTCGTAGTCGATTGGAAAGGGGTGTGACCTTACCCGCTTGAGTGAGGGGGCAATTTCTAGGTTGAGTTTGACCAGCTTGAGGAATAGGTCCGCTATCGACGAGCCGGGCCTGATATCAGCTGGCAGATAGTGAGGTCTTTTTTGCTCTCCCAGTTGTGCGACAAGCTGGCGTAGAGTGTACTAGACCCTGGTGATTATTCAGACTGAGAACCGTACTGACTTGATGCTCTAGTGAAGAGCTGCATTGATATGTGGATATGGTTTGGCATGCTTGACTTGCATTATACATCGCATGGCCTTGACATGGCCGATAATATTCATATCTTGCATCACATAGCCTTGGTACGGCTGACTGCATTCATGTACTCATTAGCATGTTTCCGCATTACTCTGACATTGTATTCTGAGCACGCTCATATTACGCACACACTTATACCACCCTCTAAGCTTTCTATAAGCTTATGCACGATTGATGCGTGCAGGTTATGCCAGGACACAGCCATAGTCTCGCCGCAATTGGAGCGTACAACCGAGCTTCTGGAGCTTTTGTCATTTTCAGTATATTGTATTTCCCTTTCATACGCTTTGTACTTAAAAGTTTTTGATCATAGTAGATTTTGTGATGGTGTTCTTGTGGTTATTGTTTGTGGGTTATGCTTGTGGTTATGCTCATTACGAATCAAATTGATTATTAAAAATCCTCCTTGTAACATCCCAGGATCAGAACCTGGTATATGGGTGCCGGGTACCGAGAATGGAGTACTACGGAGGCTATCGGTGCCGGATTCGGTGATCGGAAATTTTGTGATCCCGGTCTCCGAGAACGGGGCGTGACACTGCCTAAGGGCAAGAAAGCTTTGAGCAACAAGTGGGTATTTAGAAAGAAGGTTAAGCAGAAAAATTCACAGATAAGTTTTAAGGCCAGACTTGTGGTGAAAGGGTTTGGTCAGAGGAAAGGCATAGACTTCGAGGAGATATTCTCGCCAGTGGTGAAGATGACATCCATACGGGTGTTGCTTGGGTTGGCGGCTGGCATGGATCTAGAGATAGAGCAGTTAGATGTTAAAACTGCCTTTCTCCATGGTGACCTGGAAGAAGAGATATACATGCACCAACCAGAGGAGTTCGAAGTTTAGGGCAAAGAGAATATGGTGTGTAGGCTAAGGAAGAGCTTGTATGGGCTGAAATAAGCTCCACAACAATGGTACAAGAAGTTTGACTCGTTTATGTTAAAACATGGGTATGACAGAACGGAGTCGGACCACTGTGTGTTCACGGGCAAGTTCTCAGATAGTGATTTCTTAGTTCCGCTGTTATACGTTGATGACATGCTCATCATGGGAAAAGACATCAAGAAGATCAATAGGCTGAAACAGGAGTTGGGCAAGTCATTTGCGATGAAGGACTTGGGCTCAGTTAAACAAATCTTAGGAATGGAGATAACCCGTGACAGAAACAGTAGGAAGCTTTGGCTGTCATAAGAGCAGTATATTGAGAAAGTCCTAGAGCAGTTCAATATGAATGCAGTGAAACCGGTCAGTACTCCACTGGATGGTCATTTAGATTGAGTGACAGGCAGTGTCCTAAGACGAAGGCAGAGGTGGAAGAGATGCAGTAGATACCCTACACATCAGCTGTAGGAAGTTTAATGTATGATATGGTATGTACACGCCCAGACATAACATATGCAGTTGGTGTTGTCAGCCGGTATCTTGCCAATCCTGGTAAAGAGCATTGGGTAGCGGTAAAATGGATATTGCAGTATCTAAGAGGCTTATCCAGGTTGAACCTATACTATGGTGACAGTAAACCTGTGTTAGAGGGCTACACAGATGCAGATATGGCAGGCGATATAGACTCTAGGAAGTCTACCTTAGGGTTCATGTTCACGTTTGCAGGGGGAGCAGTTTCTTGGCAGAGCAAGCTACAGAAGGTCATAGCATTGTCGACGACAGAGGCCGAGTACATTATATTCATAGAGGTATGTAAAGAGATGCTTTGGATGAAGAGGTTCTTACAGGAACTTAGCCTGAAGCAGGAGGAGCATGTGGTCTATTGTGATAGTCAAAGTGCTATACACTTGAGCAAGAATCCAAGTCAGCATTCCAAGTTAAAACACATAGAGATTCGGTATCACTGGATCAGGGATACTTTGGAACAGAAGGTGTTACAGCTTGAGAAGGTCCACACGGACGATAATAGGTCAGACATGATGACCAAGGGTTTACTCAAGGGCAAGTTTGAGGTTTTTAGAAACCAGGCTGGCTTGAAGAAGGTAAATCCCTCCTAGATAAAAAAGGGGGAGATTTGATGGTTTTTTTTTCCCCGTGCTCAACCGGTTGTGAGCCTTACACGACCGGTCGAGGGCTTATGCATGACCAGTCGTGGAGTCGAGTCCTGATTTAACTCAAAGTCCATCAACTTTGGGATATTTTTCTCCGGGGTGCTCGACCGGTTGTGGGTGGTGCTCAACCGGTTGGGGGTGATGCTCGACCGTTCGTGGCTTCGTCTTGACCGGTCATGGTTACGCAGATTCGTTCCGCAATTTTGCAGATTGCGAAAATCTGAGTCCTTTCGCAACTGGGATGCGAAAAAGGAGTTTCCTAAAACTATAAATAGGGGTTCCTAAGGTTTTTCTATAGATATGAAAAACACAAGAGGGCTATCAAAGGTGTGAGAGAAAGAGAGAAAGAGAGAGAGGAAGCTTGTAGAAGGGAGGTTATGCTTGTAGAGGTTATCTACTGTGCAATTTATATCTTAGCACTTCTACGTCCTCGTAATCGGTGAAATCTCTCCATTTTTCCTTTTATTCTCTCATTGTTTATCCACTCTTGCGTGAGTGAAGATGGTTGTAACGTTCTACTTCATAGTGGATTGTTGATCTGGACGAGGTCCCGTGGTTTTTACCTCTTTGAGAGTTTTCCACGTAAAAATCTCTTGTGTGGTGTGGTTTATGCTTTGATTTATTTCATTGCTTTATTATTCCATAATTTTGGTTTGTTTCGAGAGGCTAGATCCTAAGGTTTTGTGTAAGGCCCCCCAACACTCCTATATAAAACCTGTTGCATTGCAAGAGGGCTGAAATGTTAATAACTGCTGCAAAGTGTTCTGATTTGTGTCAACAAAACTATTTTTTACCACTTTGCCATAGATGCCAGAACCAATCTTACACTCTCTCGGACATATTCATTGACCATTTTGTTTCCATTTTCATCCTAACCATGCATACAAAATCATGAGTCAATCATCTAACAATTTGACCACATAAGGTTACATGCTGAAATAAAAAGGTACACAACAAGACAACAAAAAGTAGTCACACTCAGGTCCCTTGACGTAAGGGTTATGGTCTCATACTCCTTTGGTTGTCAAATTTTGTTGTGTCAAAACATCTATCTGTGTCTTGTGCTGATATGATGATTTTTATTCAAGACACTGCTTAAATACTTCAAAAAGCTACAAGTTGAAGCTCAAGATGTTAAAGTTCAAAAAGCTACAAGTTGAAGCTCAAGATGTCAAAGCTCAAGATGTCGAAGTTAAAAGTTCAAGCCTGATATTGTTCAAGACTTCAAGCCTGATATTGTTCAAGATTTCAAGCCTGATATTGGTTCAAACAATCTACATTCGTTGAATGGTTGAAGTTCAATGTCCATACGACATATTTCAGGTTTGAATGACCTTAGGTTGACCCTTTAAGTAGGTCATTTTGGATACATAAATCATATGTTTATTTTACATGAGCTTGGTCTGTTCCAAGACCAGTCCTAGCTCTTGTTCGACCAGTCCTAGATTGGTTCGACTAGTCCAAGAAATTCCACGACCAGTCCTAATTAGTTGAAGATTTTTCGGATTTTTTGGAACGCCCACGACCAGTCCTGGAGGTCCTTCGACCGGTCGTAGGTTGGCTTCGACTCGTCCACGATCAGTCGTGGAGCTACGACTGAAAATCCAGCAACCTATTTCATGGTCCTACGACCAGTCGTAGGTGACCCACGACCAGTCGTAGGTGTCCCACGACCAGTCGTAGGGTACACACGACCAGTCGTGGAACGGCTTTCAAAGATCGCGCTCAATTTTTCAAAAATCTGTTAGAGCTACGACCAGTCCTAGGTTTCTAAGACCAGTCGTAGGAACAATTTTTTCTTCTATAAATTGAACACGAAATTCAGAGTTTTTACATCCGGAACTCCATTCCATTCAAGAATTTTCAAGTAATCACTCTGAGATAAGTCTGTGTTTATTTTAAGCTAAATTGTGCTTATTTAATATTCCTTTTTGCTAGCTTATTTAATTTGATTTTGTTTCTCTATTCCAATCTTATTTGAAAAGAGGAATTATATTATTCCTTCTACTTGGAATCAAAATCAAATATAGCTACGCCCAACAAGTCAAAATCTAAAATCTATTAGAATTTAGAACCCTATGAATGTGAGTATTGGAAATTGAACTTTGATATTCAATCATCTACTCCGATTGGTTCTACCGGGCTGCTAAAGGAGAAATCCAGTATTTTACAATTCTCAGAAAATTCATTTATTTTTGGTTTTGTTTGAGGTTGAGCTTAAAAATCTCATTGTATTGGTTGTCCGAGGAAAACCAAAACTCTGTAAAAAGGGGTTTTTGAATTGTGTAAGCCCAAGTGAAAAAGACACAATTGTAAAGGTTTTTGGTGAACTCGTGAAAACCTATTTGATAGTGAACGCTAATATCCCCCAGTGAGGATATTAGAGTGGAGTAGCATTTTGTGTGGTCATTGTAGTAAACAAGCTTGGTGTACACACAAAGCGAACCACTATAACTCTTTGTCTTGTGGATTGAATGCTTGCTTAATTTTCATATCTTTTTATCATTCGATTGTGTGGAATGTACAAGTGGATGTGAATGTTATAACTATTTACATTTTCAAGCAAGTGTGGGGATTGTTGTAATAATTTAGATCTTTACTTCTGCATTTATTTTCAATTCCTTGCTATTTCATTTACTTATATTAACATTGAGTTCTTGATTCAAAAGAGGTTCTAGAAATAAGGTTGTCCTACCATAAGCCCTTGTTTATTATGGTGTAAGGTTGTCCTTAGAACTGAATTTGTATCAATCTCTCAATAATTATTTATCAAGGTGATTTATATTTAGCATTGTGAATTGATTCATTATTGTAAGGGTATTGATTTACTTTAGTTCCGCTGATTTATTTTTAAATTTGGCATAGTCCTATTCACCCCCCTCTAGGACATATAGCTTGGCCTTTTCAAGTGGTATCAGAGCCTAATAGCTCATTTTTGTTGCTTTTTATTTGGATTTAATTCCTGAGCTAACGATCTAAGCTATATAAAAAGATGTCAAATTTTGATAGCCTTTCGTCACTAGGCCTCCACCTTTTGATGGCTCCAACTATGCCTATTGGAAAGCCGAATGAGAATCTTCCTCGATCAATGGATGAAAGTGTGTGGCTAGCCACGTGGATCGAATGGAATCCTCCTACCATGGAAGTTACTGGGTGTTGATGGTTCAAAATCTATGAAAATTACACCATATTTCCAATGGACCACACTTCAAAAAATGAGAGTAGTGCTAATGCTAAAGCACTAAATGCAATCACTTAGCACTATCACCGGATGAGTTCAAAAGAATCATATCCTGTGATATCACAGAGCAAGCCTGGGATATTTTAGAAATGACACACGAAGGTACATCAATTGTCAAGAAATCTAAAGTCCAACTCCTCACAACTAAATTTGAAGAAATTCATATGGAGGAAAATGAAATGTTTATGGACTTTTACACTAGATTGAATGACATTGTAAACTCTATGTGGGGTCTTGGTGAAAAGATCTCGTAAAGTAAAGTGTGTGCAAAAAATACTACGCTCTCTTCCCGAACGGTTCAATTCAAAGGTAACCGCAATTCAGAACTTCGTGATACGGACAATATGAAGGTAGAAGAATTAGTTGGTTCTTTGCAAACCTATGAATTAAGTTTTAAAGCTCCTAAAGGTAAGTCTATTGCTTTGAAGTCATCTAAAAGTATTACTCAAGAAAATTCAGATTCGTAAAAAGTCCAAGATGATATGGCCCTTTTGGCAAAAAAAGTTTTATAAGATTTTCAAAAGTAAGAAAAGAGTTGACTTTCAAAAGGCAAATGAAAAGAAACGTTCTAAACCTAAGTCTAAATCTTGGAAGTCATTGAAAGATAGTCAATGTTACAACTCAAAGAATATGGGCATTTAGCAAACAAATGTCCTAAAAGGACAGATCCAAAAGGAAGGGTATGTTGGCTACTTGGGATGAATCGTCGATTTCAAGCCTCTTCAATCGAAAAATTCAAACCGAGTCGGGCAAAAGGAACTTAAGGCCCTTATGACTCTAGCCAAGTTTACCTTTTCAGATCACGATGATTCAACAAGTGAAGAAAATTTGGATAGTGATCATGAAAATGATGAAGATCTACAAGATGCTTACAATGCCTTATATAAAGAAAGTTGTAAAATTGTCACAAACTTAAACTTCAAAAAGAAAAGTTCTTTAAACTTAAAGAATGTTTTGAAATCCTTGTTTTAGAAAAATCTCAAATTTCAGATTGTTTTGAAAAATCAAAGTGTGATTTAGAATTCAAAACCTCTCTAGTTGAAAATTTGAAATCAAAATGAGAAACTTAAAGATGAAGTATCTTCTCTTTTGAGTTTGAAGGACACATGGAGATATGCCCAAGGTGATCCAAAATTAGAGAAATTATTATCCTGATCAAGAAAATGTGGTGATCGATCCGGTTGGGCTTTGACAAAACACATCTCCTAAACAAAGAATGCTCCTTCCATTTTTGTGAAAGGAGAGACTTCTAACTCAAAAGGAAAAGGTACTAATCAAGTTTTTTCTAAAAATACAAAAACCTTTCAAAACACAAAAGCGACTATATAAATTTCAAAAATCGATTCAAACCCGCTAGCCGAAAAAATTATTGATTTACTTAAGGAGCTATTAAAATCTAACTCAAGAGGTCACTCTTATAACTATAAACAAAAGAAGACCAATTACTCTCCTAAACCCAAAACAAGATCTTGAAATGGGTTCCCAAGGTTACTTGTTTGGTTGCTCACACCGCTTTCAAAGCTACAAGCCATTCAAAATGGTACCTAGACAAGTGGATGCTCCAGACATATGACAAAGCGACAAAGCTCTATTCACCGATCTTAAAGATATGACTGATGGGTCACCACATTTGGTGATGGTAGCAACCGCAAGATAATTGGCAAAGGTACGGTCCAACTCTATAACCTTCCTTATTTAAAAATGTGTTATATGTTGAGGGTTTAAAACACAACTTGTTGAGCATATCTCAAATATGCGATAACAACCATAATGTTAAATTTTCTAATCAAGGTTGTGAAATTACAAATGAAAAGGGTTCTCAGTAATATTAACTGTCGCAGAACTTCAAAACCGCTATATTGTAAGCAATGGTAGCTCATCTAATCAAACGTGCTACATGGTCCATACCGATGAGATGATTTATGGCATAAACGCCTTGGACATGTACACTACCAAATTTATACAGATTGAGCAAAAGTGAACTAATAAAAGGTCTACCTAAAATGCAAAAGTAGACAAGATCTGTGGTGAATGCCAAGATGGTAAACAAACTAGGAGCTCTCACAAAAGGTGAACTCCAATATCACCACAAGACCACTCGAGCTTCTCCATATGGATCTTATAGACCAACAAGAACGGAAAGTCGAGGTGGCAAAAGTACATCTTAGTTATTGTAGATGATTATACAAGATACACTTGGGTTTCATTCTTGAAAGATAAATCGAAACCCTTGATGAAGTGAAAAAGATTATAAAACGGATTCAAACCGAAAAATGTTCTCAAGTCAAGAAGATCCGTAGTGATCATGGATCCGAATTTGAAAATAGCGGTTTTGAGAAATTTTGTAGCGATCAGTGAATATCGCATGAATTCTCTCGCACCTAAAACTCCTCAACAAAATGGAATTGTCGAGAGGAAGAATAGAGTGCTTCAAGAAATGGGAAGTGTTATGTTAAATAGCATGAAGCTACCTAGAATCTCTCAAAAGTTGAAGAATACACTGCTACATTATTAACCGTGTTTATATTTGTAAATCTAATAATAAAACGGCTTATGAAATGTGGTTTGAGAAAAAGCCTTCTCAAATATTTTCGAATTTTTGGCAAAGAAGTGCTATATTTTATGTAATCGTGAAAATTTGGGAAAATTCGACACTAAAAGTGATGAAGGGATCTTTTTAGGTTATTCTTTAAACAAATGTGCTTATCGTGTTCTCAACAACAGACCGGTGTGATTCAAGAGTCAATAAATGTTGTGATTGACGATCTTTTGAAGACACTGTCCCTAGTTTAGATAATGATGAAGTTCTTATACTTGAAAACAAGAAACTTCATCAAGTGAAAACTAATCTCGAATTAAGGACTGTAAAGATCATCCAACCTCTCAAATACTTGGAAACCCTCTCACCGGTGTGCGCACTCGTAGACAATTAGAGGACATATGTAACTACGTATGCTTTACATCCCGCATTGAACCGGTAACGTAAAAGAAGCACTTTCTCGATGAAAATTGGATTCTTGCGATGCAAGAAGAACTTAATCATTGTCGAAATGATGTCCGCAACTTGTTCCTAGACCTAAAGATAAACATATTATTGGAACAAAATGGATTTTCAAAAACAAATCATGAGCTTGGAAATATTATTCAAATAAAGCAAGACTAGTTGTACAGGGATATACACAAATCGAAGGTATTGACTATAATGAAACATTTGCCCTCGTAGCTCGTCTTGAATCAATCGACTTTTTATCTCCATTGCATGTTTTAAGAAAATTAAAATTTATCAAATGGATGTTAAGAGTGCCTTTCTCGAATGGTGATTTACATGAAGAGGTATATGTTGAACAACCTACAGGGTTTGAAGATCCTAAATTTACCGATCATGTGTATCGTCTTAAGAAAGCTCTCTATGGTCTGAAACAAGCTCCCAGAGCATGGTACGAAAAATTGACTAAGTTTTTACTGAGTCATAACTTTCAGATGGGGTGTGTTGATAAGACACTCTTTGTTAAGAAATATAACGATGATATTTTAATGGTTCAAATATATGTTGACGATATTATTTATGGATCAACCTATACTAACATGACTGTTGAGTTTGCAAATTTGATGAAGTCTAAATTCGAAATGAGCATGGTTGGAGAATTAAACTATTTCCTAGGATTGCAAGTAAAACAACAACCTGATGGAATATTTATTTCACAAACCAAATATGCTCAGAGTTTAATTAAAAAATTTGGATTTGAGAAAGGTAAAAATTTTGATACTCCAATGAGTACAATCAGAAGACTCTCAAAAGACTCTACAGTAATGATGTGGATCCTAAATTGTATCGTAGTTTGATTGGTAGCTTACTTTATCTAACTCGCTAGTAGACCATATATTGCTTTGAGTGTTGGTATTTGTGCTCGTTATCAATCAAATCCTAAAGAATCTCACTTAACTTCCGTTGCTAAGCGGATTATGCGTTATGTCGCAAGTTCTACTAAATTGGGTCTCTGGTATCCACATGAGACTAATGTTCAATTAGCCTGCACGCAGATGCTCGACCGGCCGGAAACATTGATGATAGGAAATCAACCAAGGTGGTTGTTTCTACATTGGAAATTGTCTTGTTTCTTGGTTTAGCAAGAAGCAAAGTTCTATATCGCTATCAATCACAGGTCAATACATTGTCATTGAAATGCATGTACTCAACTTGTTTGGATGAAACGAATGTTAAGCGATTATGGAATTACTCAAGATTCTATGATTTTATTTTGTGATAATTCCAAAGGTCAATAAATATCTCTAAAAATCCAGCTTCAAAGATTCACGCATACTAAGCATATTGACATTAGATTTCATTACATTCGTGAATTAGTGGAAGAAAAATTAATAAATTTGGATTACATTCCAACCGAGATTCAACTTGCGACATTTTCACTAAACCGCCGACAAAAGCTTCGTTTAATAAATTAAAATTTGATCTCGGTATGTGCAATTTAAATTGAGTTTGCATGATTTTGTGTATTATAAGTTTGATGTTTTATTTGCTTAAACTTGAAATTATTTAAAAAAAAAAAAAAAAAAAAAAAAAAAAATTGCAAATTTTTTGTCATACTCGACCTGTCGTGAGAATACACGACCGGTCGTACCACGACCGGTCGAACACGTACACGACCTGTCGTAAAGCACGGGATTTCACTTAAAATTGGGGATTTTAGTCTTCTTCTTCATTTCTTCATTTCTTTCCAACCGTCCTAGCTACGGCTGCCCCAACCCATCTTCATTGTTTTTCAAGGTTAGTGATTCTTTTACATTTTTCTTGTAGATTCTTACTATTAGTGCTTCAAAACTCATGTTTGTGGAATCTATTTGATCATTGATTGCAGGATTTGGGGTTTTTCTCTTGAAAAATCTGTTCTATCTAAATCTCATTTCTTCTATCTTGCATCTTGTTGTTTCCTTGAAATCTTTCTTTGAAAATGGATGCTAGAGGTAAAAAGAAAACTACTCGAGGTCCATCTTCTTCTAGATCAACTTCTATTGTTCAACGCCATCTTCGTTCTCCTCGAAAATGATCCTACTGATGCTCGAGATTTGCATGTATGCGTAATGTAATTGTTGAACGTCATGTTAATGTCAATCACATTGCTTCTTTTGGTATTCCTTCTTTGTTGGAATCAGGGGATGGGATAACATCTTACATTGGGGTGGAGCCGCATACCACCATTGCCCAATCCATGTTTGTATGTATTCTGCGATTTTTCTCTTGAGAATTTAACTTTTAAAGTTGATACTCAAGAAGGTTTGTTTGTTGTAGATCGACATTTGATTGCAGATATTATGGAAATACCTATCAATGATGAAAGCATTCCAATTAATATTTTACATGATAGTCTCTCAGAATCTGAACGACGAATGCTTACTAGAGATTTATGTAATATGGATGTTCATTGGACTCATAAAGGTCATGTACTTCCCTCAAGGTATTTGTTACCCAGACACAGAGTACTTCATAAGATATTCATTTCAAATCTTTATCCACGTTCTGGTAACAAAACCGAACTCACTGCTTTTATGGTTCGTGTTTTGCATTCTGTTGTCTCTGGTGCTAAAATATGCCTCCCTTCTTTAATTTGTCATTCCATTATTCTGTCACGTCACCATCTTGGACATAGTGATATACCCTTTGGTTATTTACTGACTATGTTAGCAAATCATATGCTCATAGCCATGCCTACTAGAGAAAAACCCATCCACCATCTCCCTTTTAATAATTCCAAACTTAATAAGATGACTTTAGATTTGGCTAGAGGCCAAGTGGATGCTGGTAGCAGTGGTGGTGAAGCAGGTAATGCTGAAGCTAGTGATCTTCCTGAGGACGTGAATATGGATGACTTATTTGAAGAACTTGAGTCAGACTCGGCTGATGATCCTGATTTTCAGCCTTCTGATTTTGATAAAAGGTTGAATTCTCTTCAAGAGCAGGTGTGCTCAAATTGTGTTACTCAAGACACACAATTTTCTTATATGCGTAAATATATGAGGCGAATTGCTAAGGGATTACACAAAATTGATCCATCTAATCCTCGCACCCTCTTCTGTTCTCCACTGAATTTTTTTGGTCTGTAATATTTACTGATATTAGCTTGCATCTCAAAACCTTTTTGTTGGTTATGGACTATTTTTTTTTTTTTTGCTTCAACTCCTAATTGGTTATGCACATTTACTGTTTTTCTTCCTTTGTCATTTTGTGTCAAAAAGGGGGAGAAGTTTGGTGAATGTTATTGAATGATTATTAATTTTGTTGTGCTATTACTCAGGGGGAGTCCTATTACTCAGGGGGAGTTAAACTTCTCAAGAGTTATGGGAAAATGATTATTGCTTATCATGTCTATATATCTGTGCATGTTTCTCACCTCTTATGTCTCTTGGAAATATTATTACTTGGTGTTTTGTCACAAATTTGACAAAGGGGGAGATTGTAAGGGTTATGGTCTCATACTCCTTTGGTTGTCAAATTTTGTTGTGTCAAAACATCTATCTGTGTCTTGTGCTGATATGATGATTTTTATTCAAGACACTGCTTAAATACTTCAAAAAGCTACAAGTTGAAGCTCAAGATGTTAAAGTTCAAAAAGCTACAAGTTGAAGCTCAAGATGTCAAAGCTCAAGATGTCGGAGTTAAAAGTTCAAGCCTCGATATTGTTCAAGACTTCAAGCCCGATATTGTTCAAGATTTCAAGCCCGATATTGGTTCAAACAATCTACATTCGTTGAATGGTTGAAGTTCAATGTCCATACGACATATTTCAGGTTTGAATGACCTTAGGTTGACCCTTTAAGTAGGTTATTTTGGATACATAAATCATATGTTTATTTTACATGAGCTTGGTCTGTTCCAAGACCATCCTAGCTCTTGTTCGACCCCCTAGCATTGGTTCGACTAGTCCAAGAAATTCCACGACCACCCCTAATTAGTTGAAGATTTTTCGGATTTTTTTGGAACGCCCACGACCGCCCCGAGGTCCTTCGACCGGTCGTAGGTTGGCTTCGACTGTCCACGATCGGGCCGTGGAGCTACGACCGAAAATCCAAAGAACCTATTTCATGGTCCTACGACCGCCGTAGGTGACCCACGACCGGTCCGTAGGTGTCCCACGACCGGGCCAGGGTACACACGACCGGTCCGTGGAACGAGCTCAAAGATCGCGCTCAATTTTTCAAAAATTGTTAGAGCTACGACTACCCTAGGTTTCTAAGACCACCGGTAGGAACGATTTTTTCTTCTATAAATTGAACACGAAATTCGAGTTTTTACATCCGTAACTCCATTCCTTTCAAGAATTTTCAAGTAATCACTCGAGATAAGTCTCTGTTTATTTTAAGCTAAATTGTGCTTATTTAATATTCCTTTTTGCTAGCTTATTTAATTTGATTTTGTTTCTCTATTCCAATCTTATTTGAAAAGAGGAATTATATTATTCCTTCTACTTGGAATCAAAATCAAATATAGCTACGCCCAACAAGTCAAAATCTAAAATCTATTAGAATTTAGAACCCTATGAATGTGAGTATTGGAAATTGAACTTTGATATTCAATCATCTACTCCGATTGGTTCTACCGGGCTGCTAAAGGAGAAATCCAGGTATTTTACAATTCTGTAAAATTCATTTATTTTTGGTTTTGTTTGAGGTTGAGCCAGAAAAATCTCATTGTATTGGTTGTCTGAGGAAAACCAAAAACTCAGAAAAAGGGGTTTTTGAATTGTGTAAGCCCAAGTGAAAAAGACATAATTGTAAAGGTTTTTGGTGAACCTGTGAAAACCTATTTGATAGTGAACGCTAATATCCCCTGCGTGAGGATATTAGGAGTGGAGTAGCATTTTGTGTGGCTGTTGTAAAACAGTTGGTGTACACACAAGCGAACCACTATAACTCTTTGTCTTGTGGATTGAATGCTTGCTTAATTTTCATATCTTTTTATCATTCGATTGTGTGGAATGTACAAGTGGATGTGAATGTTGTAACTATTTACATTTTCAAGCAAGTGTGGGGATTGTTGTAATAATTTAGATCTTTACTTCTGCATTTATTTTCAATTCCTTGTTATTTCATTTACTTATATTAACATTGAGTTCTTGATTCAAAAGAGGTTCTAGAAATAAGGTTGTCCTACCATAAGCCCTTGTTTATTATGGTGTAAGGTTGTCCTTAGAATTGAATTTGTATCAATCTCTCAATAATTATTTATCAAGGTGATTTATATTTAGCATTGTGAATTGATTCATTATTGTAAGGGTATTGATTTACTTTAGTTCCGTTGATTTATTTTTAAATTTGGCATAGTCCTATTCACCCCCCCCTCTAGGACATATAGCTTGGCCTTTTCAGGTTCACCCTAATCAGTGGGCCCCATTTGCCGTAAACAAATGGCTCCATGCTATCGGATTTGATATAGCCACGGCCGAGGGCCGATCTTTATATTATGGTTTGGATCAGCCATTCATATATGGACCCTGTCTTGTATATAGGCCGATTATCGATGCCGGTTATCGATGCCGATTATCGGTGCCGATTATCGATACCGATTATCAATACTGATTATCGATACCGATTATCGATACCAATTATGAGTATATGACAATATAACATCATGATACATGCCCATACGTATCATCTGCATGCTTGTGATGAGATGAGTGATTGATCATAGCACATGCCATTGGGCAGATTGTTATGGGACTCCTTGGTAATGGGAGTTGCCCACATGAGCGTGCAGTACGCACATGATTGTTGTATGACTGGATTGGGTGATTCATGTATCACACATTGTGTGATATGTATACTGTAAGCCCTAACGATATCAGGGTTGTAGCCTCCACAAGCATATCGTGGTTGGCAGGATTGGACACTGAAAATCTTGTTTTACATGGGGTGCTATAGATGTCCTTGGGTGAAATTCTCTAAACCCTTATGGTACCAGGAGGTTGCTCCAACGTCTAGACTAAGTGGATGCATGAGCGTCGAGTGCCGAATACTAGGAGGCCACACTTTCTATTGTCTCGTGATCGGTTGGAAGGGGGTGTGACCTTACCCGTCCGAGAGGAGGGGACAAAGCAAGGCTGAGTTTAACTAGCTTGAGGAATGGGTCCGCTATCGATGAGCCGGGCCTGATATTGGCAGGCAGATAGTGAGGTCTCTTCCACTCACCTTGTTGCACGCGATGGGGTGGCAATCTGATTTGGAGTGTACTAGACCCTGGTGATATTCCAGAGTAGAGTTATATTGATATGTGGACTTAGATGAGGATTGGTATGCTTGAGTTGTATCTCACATCGCATGACCTTGGTATGACAGACATCATTCATGCCTTGCATCGCATAGCCTTGGTACGGCTGATAATATTCATGGATTCACTAGCATATTTCACATTACTCTGATATTGCATAATTGTATTACTATATCGCGCACACACTTTCACAACTTTCTAAGCATTCCATAGGCTTATGCACGACCGTTGTGTGCAGGTGACGTTGGATTGTAGCAGCGTTGAGGCAAGGGCGCGTAGCAGATCATCTTGAAGCTTTTGTATATCTTTGTATTTCCCTTTCTGCATTGTACTTATAAGTTTTTTTTTTTATTTTATCATAGTGGAAATGTGATTGAGTTTTTGGTTGTCGTTTGTGGGTTATGCTTGGTTTTGCTTATTATAAATCAAATTGATGTTAAAAATCCTCCTCGTAGGATCCCAGGATCAGAACCTGATAAATGGGTGTTGGGAGCCAAGAATGAGGTTCTACGGAAGCTGTCGGTGCCAGATTCGGTGATCGAAAATATTGTAAGCCCGGTTTCCGAGTTTGGGCCATGACAATAACTATAGAGTTTGATTGAAATTCGCTATCCAAACGCGCCAAGCTGTCCGCTGGGGCGTTCCCTTCTCTAGGAATGGATTGAAACACAAAGATGCCCGAATGCTGCAAATTATCAATCCTATTTAACCAGGGTCTCTAGAACCAAGATGACTGGGAGCTATCATTAAGCATATCCGTCATAAATTTTTAGTCAGTTTTCACCTCCACCTTAACTAGCCCGAAAGAATGGCACAGAGAAAGCTCGTCCCAAACTGCCCTTAATTCTACTCTATTGTTAGAGCCCATGTCGTACCCAACTGAGAAATCAAAGAGAATAGACCCTTTATTGTTTCTGCAGTCATGTTACAGAAGTAGAATTTTCACAAAGAGCATATCTATGATTATCATGATCATATAAAGATATCAGTTTTGGAAGCTTCTATGAGGCACGTTGAGTTGTTAACAACTAAGTGTAGCCCAAGATGAAAAAAATAAAGAAAGAGAAATGCAAATGCCACCCTGAAAATTTTACATTGAAAGGGGAAAGAAAAGAATGAGGAAAATATAAGCGATATTGGCTTTTAACGAAAGGCGTAGTAATGACTGGCAATGCGATGACTGCTTGCGCCATTCAAGTTGGTGTCACATTTTCATATCATGTACCAGATGAAATCACTATCCAATGATAAAGGCCCAAATGGGAAAGTTTCAAAAGTATTGCTCATAAAAAAAGCATGCTTATCATAAACCTCGTTCCTTGTTAAAGAATCAAACATGTGATGTTTTATTTAAACCAACCTAATTTAAATTGATTTTAAACTCACAAGTACACGAATCAGGTGTAGACACGGTACGTATTTCAAGATCATTCCCATGAGGACTGGTTGTCACAATTCGAATTTTATGATTCTTCTTAACTAGTCCAACAAATAGTTTAGCTAGTTATTAAGTAAACTAACTAGAATCAATGAAAAATAACTGAGAACAGGAAGGAAAATTCACTCAAAGAGAACACTAGGACTTTTGAATCCACCCCTAATTATCCTAACTCTTGTTTTACTTGTTGATCATCCTAATTCAGATTGATGTAAATTTAATAAATAAAACACAATCTGTGTTCTTGGTCAGGCACACGAGATGTATAATTCCCTTGAAGCATAAATGATCTTTCCCTTAACATCAATTATCCCTAATGCATGCATAAATGAAATTAGGAAAAAATCTCAAGGATCACATCTTTCCATTCATGTTCAGGCATGAATGGATGTAAATTCCTATTTCTTTCTATGTAAGAAAACCTGTTCATGGTCAGACACAAGCACACCTAAAATAAGATTCCAAACAACATCCACTTCTAGACTTTGGTTAAGCTCATAGATTGGAGAGGTATGGAGTTTTTATTTAAGCATAATAGGGAAAGAAATAAATCAATCAATTTCGGATGAAATCAACAAATAATAAGAATCATTCAAATTAGGGGTTTCATCCCAGCCCTAGCTAAGAAATTACAAATTCATGGGAAGTAACATAGATTCAGATGGAAAGAAGAAAAATATAATTGATAAGAAGCACATCCCTTTGATTTCTTTCCAATCTCTCTCCTTCTCTTTTCTTCCATGTCCCCTGCCATTTAAATCTCCGAGCCACTCTCTCTGCTCTGCTCCACGTCCACTAAAACTTGGATCTTGATCAGATGATGCTCTCTCTCTCTCTCTCTCTCTCTCTCTCTCTCGTTCTCTCTCCCTTTTATACAACAAGGAGGTCGGTGGGTGTTGCTGTGATAGAGGCGGTGGAGAATTACGCAGCCACTTGTGTTTATGCAACAACGTGCACAGGAACGCAAACTGCATTGCATTTGAATGAGTTTTAGGATGGCTGACCATCCCAAACTCCGGTTTTGGCTCCTTGGTTGGGGTAAAGACCCACTTCTGAGGATTTTGGACGGTTTGGATCAGCAATCCGACTGTGATCAAGATCACGGAATGGCCCATAGAGGCCGGTTTTCACGAACGCAGATCTTGTGCACGGCTCTTCCGCTGTGACGATTGGTGGGGCCCCTGATCATAATTATTTGAGAAATCCAGCCCATCCATTAGCTTAGTCACGAAAAATTGGTCGAACATAACCGTTTTTGGATCAGCTTCTTGGTGGCCCATGGATGATTTCATTCCACCGTCTGTCTTCCTTTTGGATGTCTGCGATCCCATCCTCCTTGTTTCCTAAAAAATTGTTACCTAGGCCTTGGTGAGTAGGCGTTTACGAATCTGATAAATGGTTTGGATTGTCCATATGGACAATGGGTGGGGCCCACAATAGTAACCGACGATCAGTGCGAAATCTCGCTATAACGGCAGTTGCTGTTTTGCGCAAGAAGTCGGTCAACATTGACTTTGACCATGTTTCTCCATCCGGTGCACGTTGAGTACACATACACTCTCTATACATGTGATGTTTGTAATGCCCCGTCACTGCTGCACATGTGAGTGGGCACACGTGGGCGGGCACTGATGTGGGCGGCGCCTAAAGGCTTAGGCGAGCTACCAGTGGTTGGCAGGCTACTGTGCTGGCAGGCTACTGTGCACACAGTGGGGGTAGCACCTTGTCCCACATTAGAAGAGTTGTCTGAAGTTGTGGTGGTTATATGTGGAGTTGCCACCCTATATTGTATGAGGCCTTTTGGGGGCGACCCCAAGAACAAAACCGTGCGGGCTGTACCTAGAGTGGACAATATCATACAGTGTGGGCGTGGGCCGTTATAAATGGTATCGGAGTCGATAATGACTCTGCCCTTGGTGGGGGATATTGTAAAGCCCCGTCACTGTTGCACATGTGAGCGGGCACACGTGGGCGGACGCTGATGTGGGCGGGGCCTAAAGGCCTAGGCGAGCTACCAGTGGTTGGCAGGCTACTGTGCTGGCAGGGTACTGTACACAGTGGGGGTAGAACCTTATCCCACATCGGAAGAGTTGTCTGAAGTTGTGGTGGTTATATATGGAGTTGCTACCCTATATTGTACGAGGCCTTTTGGAGGCGACCCCAAGAACAAAACCGTGCAGGCTGTACCCAGAGCGGACAATATCATATAGTGTGGGCGTGGGCTGTTACAATATTCATGGACCACCATCGTGACAGTCATGAGAATCCGTTTCATCCATATCTTTTCTTGTATCAGTTAGGACTAAAATTGAGGCATATCTAGATTGCAGGTGGGCCTAAAATCATCAGTTTATGGGTTGATTTATTCGTTGGGCCACTTCTACAGGGATCTAATAGATGAAATTCGACATGTACAGTTAATTTATGGTCCTCAGGCCATATATGAAGTCTTGAGCTTAAGGGATGGTGGGAACCCTATGATCTTGCATTCGGGACACTTTTCAAGCCTCTTTAACGTGAATGGCTTGACTTTCTTGAATCCCTGGCGTGTAAACTCTTCATTCTCGGTCCTCTGGAGTCCTGTCCATTGCCTTGGTGATTCTTGAGTTTTAAATCCATTCTTTTAACATTCTTTTTTAATCCAAGCTCATAAATACACCCTACATCACAAATACGATTAAATCAGGCCGTTAAACAGTACCATGTTAGTAAATCCAGGCAATAACTAGGGTCTAATATGCAAATTTGACCCTCAACACAACCCCCAACTAGCATCTTGCTAGTCCTGAGCAAAGTATGCTAAAAATAATTTCATAAATACAAGACAATTCCTATAAACCTGAGTGACTTGTGAAAAAAATAGTTGAGATACGAGAATTCTAAGATTCATGAATGGTGATCTGTATTTTCTCCTAGAATGAAGCTCACGGTAAACTTCATAATCAAGTTCAAAATATTAATCCATTAATTAAAACAATTCTAAACATTGAGTTCCATGAGTGTATTGTGTAATCTCAGCTTATCACTATTAAGAGATCCAATTGTCAATTTCATGATATCATTGGTAACCAACAAAGGAATTCATGACAACCAAAACCTAAACCAACACTTGCCTTACAAATTAACTTTTCATTCTACCAGCCTTTGATTTTTCCATGAACAGTAACACCAAGGAGGGGAATCAAATCCTCACCTATAGGGAGCAAACCTATGGTGAAAACTAGTCGCCTAGCTCTTTCCACATGTCGACCATGGGGAATTGAATCTTCACCTATAGGGAGCAAACCTATGGTGAAGTTCGATCACCCAACGCTTTCCGTAGGCAGCTATCTTGTAGCTGGGTATTTCCTTTTTCTTTCATTCTTCTTATTGAATATGATGGACAAATTCCTCAAGTTGGTTCCTTCCATGCTTAATGATCACCAAGTTACAATTCAATATCGAACTGAAATCTTAATGTGTAAGTGAGATGTGTCCTGTGAAATCATGACTCAATCAATGTTTAAAACTTCTAATCATGGATTAATAACTCGAAAGACAACTGAATCCAAGAGTCATAAATTAATAACATCACATATCTTTTAATTCTAAATCCAAGATGGCCATTAAAATTACTTTAAATTCACAAGAAATTCCAATTTTCACAATTTGTTTTAAAATATTCTCACAATTTTTTAAAAAAATATTCACAAATTTTGCTCAAGACTAAGAAAATACTGATTAGGTAACCTAATCTCCCACCCCCAACCAAAAATATACATTATCCTCAATGTAAAAGATATGAGCATGCAATGCACATGAGACAATGGAATTAAAAGAGGAGTGATGGAAAGATAGTACCTGGATAAAAGAATCAAGAGACTTGTCAAAGATATCAGCATAAGAGCGGGTCAGCACAAGAGAGAAACTAACAAAAGCAAACTAACCTAATATAGGGTTAGCTTTTCTAGTCCTCAAGTAAAATAAAAATAATAATAAAAAAAAATAAAATTCTACATACACCACTTTCGCAGGTGCTCTCGATTGCATTTAGCGTATGTAACAAGCCTCTAGACCCTTAGGTTGCCCCTAGTGGATGAGTTGTAGTATCGTAAGGGTTTGCAGCAATGTTACCTACAAACATTGAACTAACTAACTAGGAAAAAGAAAAAAAAAAATGAAACGTTGAGTTGCCTCCTAGGAACGCTAAGTTTAACTTCTTCAGCCAGACAAGCGATGCAAGCAACCATGAACTATGAATTAATCAATCTTGCTAACCTAGGTCCTCCAGATAAATTTTTGCAACATCTTTATTAACCAAATCTTTAAAATATGGTTTTAGCCGTTGACCATTTACTTTGAAAATACTCACGGGAGCAATGAGAATCTGATTATACCCGGAATAACCATCCAGGAAATAATAGTAGCTATGCCCTGCCAATCTCTTAAGCATTTGGTCTATGAAAGGAAGAGGAAAGTGATCCTTCCTTGTGACCAGGTTCAGTTTACGGTAATCAATACAAACTCGCCAGCCCGTGGTCATGCGGGTTGGCACTAACTCATTATCATCATTTTTCTTCATCGTAATCCCAGAATTTTTGGGAACAACTTGAATTGGGCTGACCCATGCGCTATCTGAAATGGGGTAAATGATACCAACATCTAACAATTTAAGCACCTCTGCCTGAACGACCTCTTTCATGTTATGGTTAAGCCTCCTTTGCATTTCATGTGACGTTTTTGCATTTTCTATAAGATGAATACGATGCATACACACAGTGGGGCTTATTCCCTTTATGTCCGCTATTGTCTACCTAATAGCTGCCTTATATTCTCTAAGAACATTAAGCAACTTACCCTCCTGTTCCTTATCAAGGTTAGAAGCTATGATGACAGGCTGGGTCTCAGAAGGACCTAAGAATGCATACTTAATAGTTTCAGGTAATTGTTTAAGGTCAAGTTCGGGTGGTGTCTCAATAGACGGGACCGGTTTAGACTTAGATGGTGGAAGAAGTTCCACTTTAGCTTTCTATTTTGTAGTATCCATTATAGGATTAGAGTCAAGCAATGCATTGACTTCTTGGATGGAACTTCCTATGTCGATCCCTTCGTGCCAAAGGGATAACTCTTCTTAGCACTTCTAAGATAACAGAAACTACGGGTGTAGGAGGATGATGATTTTGAAGAGGTCGATCTAAGATTTGTAATTTTCTTAAGCACGAGTGTAGTTACAGATGTTTGGGTCAGTACACCTGACCGAGTATGTCCTGTATCCGTAACTTTTTGGGGCTTCGGCTAAGGAGAAGCTGTACAAACTATCTTATTAACTATTGTTGGGGGAGTAGTCAAAATGGTCAAAGACGTTCTTTGTGATCGTATCTTCCTTTGACTTGGTGACACTATTGATTTTGGTGTTGATGACTTTTTCTTATCTTTGGTTGCTTTCCTTTTCTTCTCGACCGCAAGCTTGTTAGGCTTCTCGACTGAAGGGAAAAGTCAAGCGATGATGAGATCAGCCGATCCAATAAGTTCACATAATATTATTTCCACCAGTTATAAAAAGTAAGCATTTGCCGAGGACAATCGGGGAAGAGAGGAGAATTGAATGTAGCACTAGCATTCTCAAAACCATCATGAAGAAACTTGTAGGTGCTAATTGAATTGACAATTAGACATTGTTTCGGTGGTTGGTTACAAGTTTTGTGAATAAAAGGCTTCAAATTCATTGAGCTAATCCAAATTGGCGAGCAAGAATATTAGGACAATACTACTCAACCCCCACTTTAACATTTATACCCGTCTCTATAGTGCTGCCATAAGGGAGATATCTCTAGATGAGATAGCTTCCCCAAGCCTCATCCCTGAATTCACTCATCTTGACATCGTTGGTATCATAGTCCTCCGTGAATTAGGTATGACCAAACTCTTTATTGTTCAAAGGGAAAAAAGAAAGGGTTTTTCTAAGCCTAGAAAGAAGAAAAAAATTCATATATTTGGCAAAAGAGCTTGTGATTATAGGAAAAAGAGATTCTTATTGCCTAAAAAAGTGAAACAATTTGGAGGAGGAATATAAGTTGCATAGGAAGATAAAAAATACTCAAACAACCACATCTGGATGAGCCAGAGAGGTCATCGACTATGAAAGAAACCTTTGGTTGTTTCTTCGAATATGCTGCGATATGGGTGATCGAGCACGAACGGATCAAGGGTTAGTTGTCGACCTTGGGTGAGAGCCTTAGTCAGATGAGCATATTCTTTTATGATGTGTATAACACTCACGCAAAATAAATAATGATGGATCCGCATCAACATAAATGTTATATGTTATGTACCATCAACAATGCTATGCGTTTTGCGATGAAGTGACATGAAGGTGGTATAAGTCTTGCTCCTCCTGTTTGGAATAGAGAAGTAGTGCTATTTGCCCTTAACAAAGTTAGGACAAACTAGTTCACCAAATGAAAGAAGGTGGGTGAAGGCACAAATGTCCACAATCGTGGAACTCATGGGGCCACTGAAGATGCAATAAGAAGAGAGGTGTTTGTTGCATACACATGTAATGAAAGGTCGATACATTCGTAAATACTGATCTATTTACATGTTTCCCCATGTTGTTGCGGTACACGAGCAAGCCATTTCGACCATTCTTTTAAAGCAATTGGCCATGATCTTAAAGCACGGAAGGTGTTTGTAAGGTCTGGTAAGGAGTTGGATTGGATAAGGATTTCTTTGCTCGCACAATAAGGGAAGTTTTGATCAAGTAATCGTAATTGATCAAGAGAGATCTCAGAATGAAATGTTGGATCAAGTGTGAGAAATGATAAATTCATAACAATGGGGAAGAGAAAATAATGTTTTCATAGATCTCAGACGACAAAGCCTCTAATTCTCTTATGACACCATCTTAATGAAAAGTTGTAAGACCAGATGAAGAAGAATCAGCCATGACGATAGTAATCTTGGTTGAAAAGTGACTTAATAACAAAAAGAACAAGAGTCTTGAAAAGAATAAAATCATATTTAAAACGATATATGTATCGGGCAAGAACGTACGCATTAATGAGATCATTATTATGACTCATCGTACGATACGATAATGCTACTTGCCATGCTAGTAATTGCAAGATAAGAGTAAAAAATAGGGAGTTGACACATCTAAAGATGAGAGATTGCATTTATTGCATCAAGTATTGGAGTAATGTCGCTTTCAGCTTTTACACAAAGGCAAAGCAACGTGGGGGCAATGTTGTACCATATTTCTGGCCATTCCTGGCTTAACCAATTAGGGAGTGATACGTGTTGTTGCATAAAGAAGGAATATCATGCAAAAAATTTTTAAAGATATTTAGAGTGCTTTTTACGGAGGCACAACTAGCACTAAGCTGGATAGTATATGTCATTTGATGACAAGGCGCGGTCGAGAATCTCAAGAGACAAAAAGTGGTCGGAAAAAGAGGAACGGTTAAAAGAATGCATAAAAGGCAGAAGTATTTGGAAGATTGACATGACAATGATTCAACTTTTGTAACCATTGAAGTAAAGAACACAAACAAATGCAGAGTATCTGCGTAGCGGAAAATCTTATAAATAGAAGGGGAAATCAACCAAGTAAGTCATCTCATACTAATCAAACAAACCAATTAAATTATCTTTCAATTGTCTTGCAATTTATCTTTCCTTTTCATAACTTAGCTCTTTCTTAAGAGTAGTCGTAATCGATTAGCTGTAATATCAGTTTACGCTCATATACTGGACTTTTATCTCAATACAAGCAGCTCTTTTGATGTAGAGTGTGTCGTAGACACTTTCATGTCCAAGATGGATCAGAGAAGGCCCGATTAGATGTAGAAGTCATTAAGACCGTCAGAACCTTAAAACAGACATATCTTGCAAACCGTAATGAGTTACTCGACGTACCATATATGATTTTGGGGTAGACGAGCTACTTTAGCCAACCAACCCGGTTATGCCTGGTTACCCATGCCGAATTTGCGAGATTCCATCATATAGATGGCCAAATTCTATGTTTAATTCCGTTTTTACTATAAATAGGGAAGCAGATTGCGCACTGAGTAACTCAGTATGCTTAGCGTACTGAGTAAACTCTGCGAGGTTCACCATGATCTATATATTTTATCTACTATGTCCATCCATTTTATCAGATAATTTTATGGCATGAGACTAAAAATGAAGTATATCGAAAGCTCAAATAGACCACACCACATGAAAAAATGTGAATTGAATGTATATCGTTGAATTTTTTTTAGGGGTCACAGAATTCTTGGATCAAGCTTATATTTGTTTTTTCCCTTCATCCATGCCTGTATGATCTTATTACTAGGTTAGATGACAAATAAACATCACTGTATGGCCTAGAAAGGTTTCAATGGTAGAAATCATTATTCCCACTGTTTCCTGTGGTATAATCCACTTGAGATTTGGATATGCTTCAACTTTGGGTTCAACCCCTTAAATGAGCTGAAAAAATGGATGGATAGTGTGGATAAACAACATATATTCACGGTGGGCCCAACTGAGTTTACTTAGTACGATAAGAGCGTACCGAGTAACTTAGTACGCAATCTGATTCCTATAAATAGTAGGTTTTAATTTGATTATAGCTCTTCATCGGTTGGGCTTTAGGAGTTGCACCCAACATGAAAGTGTTTAGAAAAATTAGGAGAATAACATGGTTAAGCCACATAGGACACTTACTTTAAATAGAAAATTTACTATTTATAGTAAATTATGAATTTTAGGGAGTTTTAGTTATAGTTTAATTCTTAAACTTCTTCTTAATCTTGGTATCCCTATTTAAAGGGTTTTAAACTCATTTATCATTCAATCAATTTACAAATTTTCATGAATATTATTTTTAATTTTGAATATTATTTCTATTTTCTTACTTTTTCCTTGTAGATTCGAGAAGTCTTTGTGAGGAGTTCAGAAAAGCTCTGTGGATTTGGAATAGTTATCCTTGAGGAAGACGACGATCGACCTCATAACGTTTATCCCTGCGTCATCTTCATTTAGAAAGGCTCCTTACAGTTGCATCTTGACCAACTATAAGTATTTTCTTTTCCTTTGATAACAACCAAGTATTGGAAAAGTCGTTTAATACGGAAGGCAAAGCGTAATCTATTTTTGGAGGAAGAACCCCACCATCTGAATATCGCCTGATCACTATATAAAATAAATTGTGAGTAATTGAATAGGTGACCGATCTGCATAGATCTCGATAACATATATTTGTTTGTATCTACATATATTGGCGCCTAGGGACAGCCAATGGTCCGTTTTGGCACGACCACACACACTAGACGTGACAAGAACATCAAGAAAAACAAAGAAGTGCCGATCAGGAGAAACCATAAATAAACCAATACGATCTGTTAGCTTATGCTAACACAATTTTGCTTGAACCAGATGATCATTCGGAACTATTTTTTTGGGTTAGGTCATCGATATTAAACAGGTAGGATCCCATCCGTCCAGCCAGGTGGGCCTGTGCGCGTGAGCTTTGAAAAAGCTTCAGCTGTGAACAGATGTTTCAGCTTGTCCAAGTGGGACCCATGGTTCAATAGTCTTGATTGGGGTCTGTTGGGCCCACCGACGTAAGTACATGTGTTTCAGTTTGTACAAGTGGGGCCCATGGTTCAGCTGTCCGGACTGTTGATGGGCCCTTGGATGGACCTTGCCGCAAATATATCATTGCTGGGACCAGTGTAACCTGTAATATCTTGGCCTAAAAATGGACGGCCATAATCCAAAATCAACTAAAATATGGGACCATGATCACACAGATATTGCGATTTGGGCTACCTTCAGTGAATGGTTCATCCACAATGGATTGCACTAGATCAAAGGTGTGGATCACTGAACCGTGGGCCCATCTATATTAACTGCAAACCTGAGTATACTGCTTGCATCCTCCCACTGGAAACGGATTGGCTACTCCCCCTCCACCAGCCAATGGCTGATGGTTGGTGCTATGTGGGCCCCACCATGATGTATGTGTTTCATCCATGCCGTCCATCTATTTTTCTAGATCATTTTATGGTATGAGACCAAAAATGAGTTATATCCCAATCTCAAGTGCAACACGTTACAGGAAACAGTGTTGAATGAACGTCGACCATTAAAAAATTTTTGGGGGCCATAAAAGTTTTGGATCAAGCTGATCTTTGTTTTTTTTTTTTTTCCCTTCATCTGAGTCTGTATGACCTAATCAATAGATTGGATGTCAAATAAACAGTACAGTGGGCCTTAGGAGGATTTTAATGGTGGATATCTAATCACTATTGTTTTCCTGTGGTGTGGTTCACCTGAGATTTATATCCCTCTCATTTTTTGGACTAGGCCCTAAATTGATCTTTAAAAATGGATGAACGGAATGGATGAAACAGATACATCATGGTGGGGCCCACAAATCACCGACCAGCAGCCACCGGGCTGGTGGCAGGGGGAGAAGCCAATCCGTTTCCCCTCTCATTGGGTCGAGCTGGATTGAATTGAAAAGGTGATAAACGCACGATTACAGAGCAAACGACCATCAGTTACTTGGTATTAAACAAGTTGAAAAAACCTCACGAACATTATTCGATACTCTGTCAGAGTACTATGGTCGATACTCAGGTACTCAAAGATTTACACGTGTCAGGCATTCACTACCTCAATGTAAACCGCCCAAATCATGGGACCCACTTTTGATAGGCCATCATCCAAAATTCAGATTGATTGAACCGTCCTCACCTCCCTCAGACCGTTGATTATTTTCATTTCAATGTTTACTTGTTCACCACTCAGGTAGGCAGGCCACCAGATCAGGGTAGCTTTTGGCTAACGGTGCATCTATTTGGACTGTATAAATTGAGTGAAATGGTTGCATACGTGAAATATTGATTAGCGCCTGAGCATCAACTAACACACACCACCGAGTATTATATATTTTTCTGAATTGTGATTAAGACCGTAAGACAAAGCACGTGTTGCTTTATGTAAACGACTCTGTATCATGCCGGCTATCCCCTTCTCGGCAATTTCTCGGAAGGGTAATTTCTCAGGAGATTTTAATATATATATATATATATATATATATATATATATATATATATATATATATATATATAGATATTTGCTTTTCTAGCGATAATATAAGGAAAATCGTGCTGAAAATAAATTATTAAAAGATAATTATTATAAATTAATAAATGATTTTAAAAACTTTAATACTTCATTAAAAATGAATTTACTTAGACCTTTGATATTTTATTTTCTTTGTAAAAATCGCAATAAAATGGTGAAAAGTTTCTTAAATATTTATTACTAAATGATATTAAAAAATTTAATACTTATTATATTTATTTAAAATGTCCGATATTTTGAAAATATCGTGATGATTTGTTTAATGAATTTTTACATAAATATAACGATATTTTCAAAATCTCCGGCAATATTTGTTCCACTGCCCTATATAAGTAGGCTGTGGAAGAGAGAGAGAGAGAGAGAGAGAGAGAGAGAGGGAGGGAGAGAGATAGAGAGAGAGAGATGGAATACAAGACGCGGTGTGGATGTAAGTGTTTCTATCCAGATTTAAATCCCAATTTTCCTTTAAAATATATGCTCTCATGGGCAATGCTGGAAAATGTAGATGGTAGAAAATCATATCATCTATAATAAAAAGCCATGTTTTGTAGGGTCCACCATGTTGTATTTGTAAAATCCACTCCGTCCATCAATTGAGAATCCTTATTTGAACGGTGTATACAAAATATAACCCAGAGCAGAAACTCATTTAGATCACACCAATGGGAAAAATGCAATATTTCTCCCAAAACCACTAAGTACACATGGTGTGGCCGGTCTGGGTATTTGATCATGTTGATTTTTGCATTTTCTCTTCATCCTGGTGAGTTACACTTGATTAACCAGTTTGATGAAGTATACCCATCATCTTGCCCCACACACAAGCCCATGGTCAGCATCCCATCCCAATTATTCCATGTGGCCTGGCCCACATAAGATGTTGATCTGGATGGTTTTTGTGCTGGCTCTAACATTGAGGATAGAACCTGATGGACTGAGTGAATTTTAATTTCAGAACATGGTGGGCCCCACAGGGCTTAGGTTCTCAAACAGGTATTGTGGAGGATTCTGGTCCCAAATGTCTGAAGGTTAAACTACAACCGGTTGTAGGTGAACACCTCCCAAAGAAATGATCACATACACTATATGGGAACTTTCACAATTCAGATATATGCCTAACCTTTACCACCAATGGTATATTTTCTACAACATCTAACCTGTCCAAAAGGTGGACCATGTCCACTCATTAAGAGATCCACACCATCAAAATCGATGGACAACCAATGATATCTGATTCAACGTACATGTGTGGTCTACCTAATAAGTGGATTGGCTTGATTTTTTCTGGGCAGCCCATATTTTGCACTGCTTGGATGTCCTAACAAGTGATTGCATGAGAAGACCTCATCAATCTGCAATATCTTTCTTCTTTATAAAAATAAAAATAAAAATACAAAAAAAGCAACTCATATATTTGATTTCTGTGGCTGGGATTTTCTTGGTTCACGAAGACTTGCAAGAGGAATGGTCAGATTTGTTGGGGATGGACGGTGAGTTTGCAAAAATGTCGATCGAGAAAGCAAATGCCGAGTTGACAGCGTATCCTGTCGTTAAAGGTTCACATGTCCCGCCAGGCTTTAATTGCCACCGTGTATGGCTTTGGCTCGATCAGGAAGGTGGCGTTGTCGTCGAAGTGCCACGTGTAGGATAGGTGATACATGATATTACGTGATATTAGATGATGACATTATTACTAGAATAATTTTTTATTTTCTTAGTTATGTATTACGTAATCTTCTACTGATGTGTTTCCATCTATTTGTTATAAAGCATATGGAAAATCTTGAATGGATTATAATGGAGCAATATGAAAGAAATTAGATTATATAAGACAATCCGCTTAAATGGCATATTAAAAAATATGGTTGTTATTCTGGTTGGATCATCGTGAGATAGTTCATGGCCCAAAATCTCATACAATAGATGATCCCAAACATTTGATTGTGGGTTTTAAATGGACGGTTTAAAAATCCACGTTTAACTATAAATGGATCATCGGGGAATAGATTTTGGACCATTGAATCCATGGTTTTAAGACTCATTAGAGTTGCATGCAACTTAGATGAGTCTGAGTCAGACTTTGTGGGACCCAATCTGGTTCCAAACCCCCAGCTCAAGCAAGTCAGAAGTCGACTCAAGTGCACTAGACCGTGCATAGCCTATTATTTAGGATCCGGAAGTCTGGCGGGTTTACGTGAGCCCCATCATGATATGTGTCTGAATTTCCGTCTGTACATGTGATACATTAGCCCATTTTAAACCTAGGGCACAAAAGTCAGCCCTATCTCTGATTTAGGTGGGTCACAGGAGTAAAAACAGTGTGAAGGGTTAGGACACCGTCTAAATTATTTCACTATGTGACCCACCTGAATCATGAATAGGGCTGATTTTTAAGCCTACGGAACTCTTTAGATATAAGGCTAATTTTTTCATATGAGTCTAGTTTTTTCAGAGGTTTGATGTTGTTGTGAACTTGTAGTGTGATTGAGATGTTAGCTTTGTCTTGATTCATGTTATGTTGAACTCTCTTTGATTCTATTTTGATTATAAAGAGTATTTTTAGTTGTTAATGGTTTGTGGTGACAAATTACAATAGATCTACAATTGCTTTGAATATATTCTTTTCTTGAATTGAGATTGTGAAATTAGCAAGTCCCGTTGTTCACCGTCATCTCTAATTGGGCATGGTAGGATGACGGAATCCTTCATAACTTTCACAATTCTCTTATGATTGGTTGTGAGATTAGTAAATCCTATTGTTTGCCTTGTCTCCTGGGCTGGTCGGGTGATAGAATCACTTCCAAATCCTCATAACTCTCATCCATTGATGATTAGATTCATGAAAAGTTCAGAGATCTGACAAATCTCTTTTTACCGATTGGATAAGATGAGACTCTGATTCTAGTTGTGTCTTTGAATCAAGCGAGGTAGCATCTTGAGAACTTACATGTGGATCTTTATTTATTTATTTATTTATTTTAAATTTTAAATTTTAATTTTATAGAAGAAGCTCCAAAACTAGGAGCCATTCATAGAAAGATAAAGGGGAATTATAGGGCTCTTCGGGGGGGGGGGGGCAAAATTTTTTTTACAGGAAAACCCTGTAGGAGCCAGGGCCTAAGGGGGGGCTGATTGATTTCTGATGGCCCCTAGGCCAGCTTTATCTAGGAGGAACTGGCCCTGAGTGACCCTGGGTAAGGAAGAAATGTCATGAAATAGCCTGTTGCATTGCAATTTACTCCTTGTTCTAGCCAAACTGCCAATTGGGCCATTCGCTTCATGCAGGACGTGGGTGATGCAAAACGATGCATGGTCGACAAGCAATTTAATTCTAGTCAGCCAGTAAGACTATTTCCAGGAAAGAGTGCAGCTCTTCTGCAAGCCGTTAACTACCCAGATGGAGTTCGATTCTAGGATGACATCAGATAAGCCAAAATGTAAACAAATTTTAATACCATCGAGTGTGGCACGCAATTTAGCCAAGTTGTTTGAGGCCTCCCCATAGCCCTTTGCGAAGACAAACATCAAGTTACCATGATGATCACGGCAGATCCCGCCTCCACTCGCCGGACCAGGGTCCAAGAGCGCAGAAACCATCCACATTGATCTTGAAGCATCCCTCTCTCGGACGGAGCCACTTTACTATAGAGAATGAAGGGATCAAGGTAGAGTACCGGAGAGGGGAGGAGACCGAGGACTTGGGCCTGGAAATAGGGGGAGAGGAACTGTGGAATTGCGGGAATAGATAAGTAAGCTACCATTTCACCTTGGAGAAAAGGCTGAGAGGTGAGGGCGGCCTATTATCGAACCTGACATTGTTCCTAGCTATTCAGATCTCCCAGATGATGAAGCTGGTGCTAGGCAGAAACACACCTTGTTAGTGGAGCGGGGCAGGGGCCGAAACCACCACTAGTGAAGACGAGAAGAGATAGAAGGGTGATTGAGGAGAGGCACCCCAAACAACCCGGCTGTAAGATTCCAAAGCTGGTTTGCCAGAACACTTTCTAGGAAGAGATGAGAGAGGGATTCAGAACATGGACAGTGAACCGGGCCAAACGAGCAACGGTTACAATTCGAAGCCAGTTGAACACCCTCCTTTTGAATGAGGGAGTCGATGGGAAGAGAACCATTTAGGAGCTTCCAGACAAAAAGGCAGATCTTAGGAGGAACCGAGGAGTGCCAGACAATCTTCATCCAGGGGAGGGGAGGATCTCTATTTCGGACCATGTTCCAAGCAGATTTGATAGTGAATTTCCCGCCAGGATCAACTGACCAAATAAGGGTGTCCTCGGAATCTGACGTGTAAAACCCCCTCTTGGCAATAAACTCTTTCAACCAGTCAGGAAGAGGGACCGGGGTCACCTGTTTGAGGTTGTTTATGTAACACCCCGAAAATCGACACAAGAGTACAAAGACTCCGATCCCGAGTTCTCGGGTGTTAAACCAAATGAGAATGCACATGTGCCCTCATTTAGATTCAAATTCATTTCACACACAGATAATCAGAGTAGTGCAATTCGAATGAGCGGATCCAAAACGAGGTAAAGATAACAATAGATTCAGAAATATAGGACTAAGAGTTAAAAGTACAGTTCCAATTGTGATGATCGCCCAAAATAAGATTATACAAACCACAATCCACAATATACTTACCCAAGACGGTTAAAGTGTAAAGCTTTCAATTTACACCCAATTCTCCAAAACATAACAGTGTTGGCACAACTCGATATGAGCCTACCTGCCTGAGGCCTCGATAGAACCTGCATCAATAATATGCCTGGTTGGTGTTTTAAAACACCGTCCCATGTGGGAGTGAGTAGCTAACTTAGTGGTTCCATTTATTATAAGTTACACATGCTATCGACACAATCAGCGCAGTTAATGATAAACAAGAAATTAAACAATTCTTAAATACTCTTGTTAAATGTGCATATGAAGATATGACATGATACATGCCCTTTCCAAATAATACTCCCTCACACGCGACTCTGACTACCTGTTTCGCAAATGACAACACTTCCTCATCACGTGACAACCACGCTTGTTCGCCACATTCTAATCTAATACGATGCAATGAATGATTATGTTAGTCAAGTGATTATTAAGTGCAATTCATCCAGCATATTGGCGAAGCTAGGATACGGATGTTATATCATGAGTCCTTATCCAGATCACATGGATCGTTGCCACACATATCGACTCCTTACCAGTGTCCGTTGATCCAAATTTAGGTGTCACCCGTTTATCTCATAAATCAACAATTCCAAGGGTACAGTATGATACTTAAATATATAAGGATCAACCCAGTATGGGTCGTCACCTAAACTGAGTATGATCGCTCAGTTTTGAGGTACGGGCTTGTCACATAAAATTAAATTACCATAAGAAAAGGGCTCGTTACCCAATTCCATTCACACCCGTGTCATTCGAACAATACTCTAGCACGCAACCATCAGTCGGGTAATTTGACGGGGCCATTCGAACAATGGTCTATCACCTCCATCAGTGCTCACTGGTCACTATGGGGAGACTCTTCACCCCAGCATAGACTGACAGCTCGGACACGGTGTCCCTATAACACCTCGTACCTCTGGTACACAGGTGTTACCTTTTAAACCTGCATCAACCTAAGTCAGAGCAGATTAATCAGATAACTTGAACTCAACTTATGTAAGGTGGGATTTCCAAGCACCGTTAAGGGCCACCCATCAGAAGCCCCAGAAGATAGAATGCACCCCGTGTCAGTCCGGAAGGTAACTTTCTCTAAACACATCAAATCAGAATAGTTCCAACCCAACTAACTATAGCAATATACAATGGATCAATCTTCGAGGGCTAGTAAATAGCCAACCGAATGCCCATTACACTTTAAGACCACAATAAGCCGTTGAAGTTTAATATCAAACCGATCCAACCATCGGATCAGTAGTCATGGGGCTAAATGGAGCTCGAGACGTGTGGTATGGCCCACCTGGGCCTCGGATCCGCCCTAGAACTGGGCCAGTACCCCCTTATGGCTACTTACAAGATGTTTGGATGGATCAGATTCATCATAACCATCCTAGTGGACCTCACACAGTGTGCATGTGCATCCCATGCATTTGTGCACGAAGTGCACTGGAGCAATTTGCTCGATCAAATGAGCTTTGACTGAGCTCTTTGCAAAAAAAGAGAAACAGAAGTTCTCCTGCCAAAACCAAGTTTCAAACTGGTGATCTTTGAGCTCCAAAGTGGCCCACCTGGCCACTTTTCGAGTAATCCAAGTTGTCCATTTTATTCGCGTGGATCCACTTAACAAAACCGTATAGGCTTTTGAGCCCTTGTAAACAGACAAAGGAGAAGGGTTACAATCATCCAACACAACGCACGTGGGAGACATTCGTGAGATGGACCAAGCAGGGATCATTTGGGTGGCTCACGATTGGTCTGATCATGCAATCTCATCCATTCGTTTGCCAAAATGAGTCGTTTTCTCCCTTTACCAAGAATAGCCAGGCAAGGCTTGTAGATGGAGAAAGTAAGAGAAGACCTTCCTCTCTGGGGAAAAAACAGGGGGTGGCACGATCTTGGCGATCCCTTGTCCGCCTGGAGATTTGGCCGTTGGAACCCTCCCCTCCATTGTTATAAATGAGGTCCTGTAGACCTTGGGATTCGTGCCAAGGAGAGGAGAAAGGGAGTGGAAACAGAGTGGGAGATGGAAGGTGCCATCTGCCATGTTGCAGACCAATTTGGTTGTGGGAGAGAAAGTGGGGACTGTGTTCTCCTTTAAGGCCTGAACTTGTCAGGTAACTACTACACTCAGTAAGAACCATGACCAGCAATGCAAGGCCCAGTCCAGTCTTTGCCATGGCTGTGTATGAGCCAAGCATCTGCCATAGCCCGCAGTAGGAGAGAGAGAGAAAGAGACTTCTGATTGAGCTCTATTCAGAGCTAAAGACAGCTCGCAAATAGAGCTTTGCTGGGATGCTAAATCCAGGCCAGTGGTAATGACATTCTAGACCAAAACTATGACAAACAATGGCTAGACTTCGAGCCGAAATCTGGTAAAATAGAGCCCTGTTTTGAGCTGGAACTAGGCCAAACAATGGCCATAGTTCTGAGTAAAATCCAGGCCTGGCAACACCTGCCTTCCGGCCCCAAAACCAGCTTTCTTAATGGCTGTGATTTGGGCCAAGAAACAGGCCTTCATCAGGCTCTATTTTTGGTTTGAGACAGTGGCCGAATGACGACTCTGCATGAAGGTGTTCTAGCTTGGAAACAATGGCTAGAATTTAGGTCAAAACCATGCCAATCCATGGCTATGTTTTGAGTTGAAACAAGGCCCAAGCTGCAGATCTGTGTCAGGTCGGAGTAGGCCAAACGGTGGCTGAACTCTAAGCTGGAACTGTGCCAGGAAATGAACTTGGTTTGGGCAAAGTTTGGGTGCTCAGATATGCCAAATGATGGCCGGATTCTGGGCCAGGACTGTGGCAAAAAATAGGCTCCCAATCGAGCTTTGTATTAAGTTAAAAATGGCCAGCAAGTAGGCCATGGTTTGAATCAGAAGCGGGGCCCTGTTCCAGCCTTTACCATGGCTATACAATGGGTTGAAAACCGTCGTTCAAACTGCTTGAGTAGACCCACAAACCTGGCTTCAAGCAGGCCTCTGATGAGGGATGTAATGGCGCTGAAACCACTCATCAGTCGGCCATGCTGCAGATGCAGGGAGGTCTGAGTGGGCCTGGATTGAGCTAGAAATATCAGCCCAGAGCTAGGCTGATTACAGCAAGCTGTGGGTGGACTATCCCACGAACGTCGATTGGCCTCACTGTTATGAGCTGCATGCAGCAGGTGGGCCTCACTGTACAACGAGCCACACCACACGATCGGGTTGGCTGCATAGTCAAGTGGGCCGCATGTGAGATCCAAATTCAAGTGGATCGCACGTGGAACCCAAATCCAGTGGGCCACGCCACAGCTGGTGGGCCTCACCACACAAGGCAGTAGTGGGCCGCACTTGAGGACACCGTGGGCCTCACTGCCGTAGGCTACACTCCACACAACGGTGGACCTCACCACAGAAATTGTGAGCTGAACACTAATAGCGGTGAGCCTCTCTTTGGTTAATAAACCCAGGTGCACCACACTTACTCAGTGGGGCTGCATCCATGTAGCTGGTGGACTGCCAAGTTAGGGCCAAGCAGGGCTCACCACGGCTCAGTTTGGGCTGTTTAGGAATAGCAGGTGTGGGCCTTGATCGAGCCCAGTTTATACTAAAATAAGGGCAAGAGTTAGTGGGCTTATTGTCCCTTGATGGCAGCCCAAACGACCTTAATAAAGGGTCTTCCAACCCTCCACCAATCCTTATGTTTTAAACCTTGGAACTCATTTCTTAATGCAAATAAATTTATATAGGGGACTATTCAAGTGGCGTGGAGTCATCTTCTCGAGGAAATTTGCATCTAGAAGTGCTCTACGACTTGTCTGGTGATGATTTCCTCCCCTTAAGCTTTCCATTCCCACTTAGACTAGAAATGGTTGATGCAAATTAATGGTTAGTTAAACTACTGATAAATTGTGAGGAAATAGACTGCACTTATTTGATATGTTTATTTAGAGTAATGACTCCCCTGCTTATTTCTTGCTTGGATCTTTGAACATGTGTATTGAACTAGCTAGATGATTAAACCAGTTACTCATTGTAGGTGTCATGTGCTAGCTCAGTTAGTATGTATTTGTAAAAGAAATATATGTGCTCTTCCTTATTTCTTATTCATGATAAGATCTATGTTGTTGTTATACTGTTATGACACACACATTGTTAGAATCTCTCCATGGAAAGTTCTAACAAAGGAGAGTTCATGCTTGGGGTGTAACTGGACTAGTTGTGATGTGAGTAGGCCCCCGACATGGAGGTTTTGGTTGTTTGTATTTGACTATGAGATTTACCATCCATGTGTGGTTTCACCTAACTGACTTGGGATGAACTTCGCAACCTTTTAAATATCGTTGTTTACTCGTCTTTGAACCATTCATGTCGTCATAATTTAATCACCATATTTAGTGATTTCAACATTTCATTCTCAGTCAGCTTTGGTGGTGGCCCCTTACATTGGATTGATTGACCACATGTTGGTGGGTACTACACACACCCTAAGGCGGTAGTCTCATGGGCCGGGGATGGTAGTCATGAGATTCTATGCTCGAGCCGTCGTCCTGCGCTGGGACACGAGCTCCTCGTAGTGATCGTGAGCTTAACGAAATTAGCTGAGTATAATTGAACTAATAATATATTGGCTAATCTTGCATACATGGCACAGACCAACATCTATTGCTATCGTACGTGATGTACATATTCTGTCTGACTAGATGAGGTTTTTCAGGTCGATGATTGCATGGGTGACGAGCCCACTGTCTGCACGGATGAGTATCCTCAGAGCGATGATTGCATTCCACGCATCCATGTATGTAATAAGACTGCACTTGTAATGTTTTGAATTGTCTGGATGTTTTATGCTATTTCTTGTTTATGGTGGCGGTGTAAAATCTTGAGGGGAGATCACACTGAGCTAGCCACTCATTCATCAATATTCAACCATACAAAGGATACAGGGGCAGATGGACTTACGATGGATCAGGAGGAGGCTGCGTTCGAGGAGGAGCCTAGTAATGAGGAGCCGTATCAGGAAGCAGCGACGTATTATGGTCTTAAACAGTAGTTTTCCTTTAATGGTTTATTTAAAATTGTTATATTGAACTTGAAGTTTGTAATTGGCCCTAAGTTGAGTGGGCCAGAATATTGTTCGCATGTTGGATCAGATATATGTTATTTTTCATTTTCACTATTTGCACTCTGATTCACTCATTGATTATAATTATCATTAGCTAACTCCTGGATTTTTGGAATCTGAGTCGCGTACTCGGGTTTTTAAAATCGAGGCGTTACAGTCCCATACCACCATGCCTGGCTCATGAGTCTTAGTTGCTCACTGGTCATTACGGGGAGGCTCGTCACCCCAGCGTAGGCCGACAGCTCAGACACGGTGTCCCATACTACCATGCCCGACTCATGAGTTATAGTAGGATCATATCACACAAACGATTATGAGTGGACACATCCATTGGGAACGGGGTATCCTAGATTCCATTTAGTTATGCTAGACATTGTGAACATACATGATCAGTCAGCTAGTGGGCTAATTTGATTGACCTAGGAGAACCACGACACAATCGCTATTGGGTGCAAGCAGTCCGTGTAGTCCAGCTACTGTCGGTCGTCCGTGTTCAACCTGGGTCAATTGAACAAGCTTAGGGTGGTTACCCTAACTCTGGCCACCCGTTGATTTGGGCAATTTATCAACTGACCCAACATCGTAGAAATTTTAAGCATCACTATGAACTAGACACTACATCATGTGAATATAGCATTATTGACGTACAAAAAATATTCCATTGCATTGGTTAGAGAATTCCATGGTGTAGATCTTTTCCAGGGTCATTCACTCCATATTTTGGTAAAAATTAGCATCGGGGGTATTTTGGTAAAAATCAGCAATTGAGGGTATTTGGTAAAAATCAGTGAATTGGGGTATTTTGGTAAAAATCAGTGAGTTGGGGTATTTTGGTAAAAATCAGTGAAGAGGGTGTTTTGGTAAAAAAGGGTACACGGGTGTCATTTTAATAGTGAAGGGATGTACACCACCATTTAAGGGAGAGGTTGGTGAATACTGCTATGTAAGGAAAGAGATGGAAGTTGTATAAGGAAAGAAGTGGTGGTGAACACCACTGTGTAAGGGAGGAATGCCTATAAATACTCCCTCCCATGCCTCATTTGGACAGAAGAAGAAAGAGACAAGAGTGAGAGAAACATGGAGAAGAAAGAAGAGAAATTTGTCCATATTCAAAGTGTTGTGCGCTGGAGGTGTTGTGCGGCGCACAACATGTTCACCGCACAACCCATTTAAAAAATGCTTGCGCACAACATCTCCCAAAGGTTGTCCACACAATGCTCCTTTCTCTCCCCTGTCCTAGCACACAACGCCCATGTCCTAATTCCATGTATTGTGCGCCACCTCCTTCTCCCTCATGTCCTAATTCCATGTATTGTGCGCCACCTCCTTCTCCCTCATGTCCTAACTCTAGGTATTGTGGGCCACCTCCTTCTCCCTCATGTCCTAACTCCATGTATTGTGCTTCACCTCTTTCTCCCTCATGTCCTAACTCCATGTATTGTGTGTCACCTCTTTCTTCCTCATGCCCTAATTCCATGTATTTGGGCACAATGCAAGTCCCACACATCCATCCTTCTTTAAAGGAGTTGCGCACAATGCAAGTCCCGCACATCTATCCTTCTTTAAATTAAGGAGTTGTGCACAATGCAAGTCCCGTACATCCATCCTTCTTTAAAGGAGTTGCGCACAATGCAAGTTCTGCGCACCCATCCTTCTTAAAGGAAGTTTCGCATACTCATCTCCATGAAATTTGCGCACACTCACATCCAAGGGGAATGATGCACACTCACATCTAATGGGATTGGCACACACTCACTTCCAAAGGGCCTTTATCCCAACGCTACTTTTCCCTCTTCCCATGTCCTAAGCCTAGGCTTTTGAATAGCCCATGCGCCACTTCTCTCTCCCCTTGTCTTGAGGAGAGGCTTTTCATGTCTTGACGGATACTCGATGTGGAACAATGTTCAGACAAGAACCTTTTCATGTCCTGAGACAAATACTCCCTACACCATCTCATGTAAGAGAAGAGATGATTATCACTCCACATTTCAAGGGATGATCATCGCTCCACATTTCAAGGGATGACCGCTCCACATTTCAAGGGATGATTATCGCTCCACATTTCAAGGGATGACCGCTCCACAGTTTAAGGGATGATCGCTCCACATTTCAAGGGATCATTGCTCCACATTTCAAGGGATGATCGCCACTCCGCATTTCAAGGAATGTTCGCTCCACATTTCAAGGGTTTCACTGGAAGAATGAATGGAAGGATGATCAGAACTGATCTCAACGGTCAGATCAAGGAAGAATGAATGGAAGGATGATCCGAACTGATCTCGACGGTCATATCAAGGAAGAATGAATGGAAGGAAGGTCAGAATCTATCGCACGGCCAAATCAAGGGTTTCAAGCTCACATAACCTTTCCGCCTCGGCGATCAACATCAAAAGCGTTGAAATGCTGCCGAAATTGCCATCGGACTGTCTTTTATTTCATTCATTGCGTTACATTAATTGTACTATATTTTCAGAATCAAGGGAATCTGAGGATGTAAATGAACTCAAAATAAATGTAATAATTGTTCTCTCATCAAATTCTCTGTTTATCATTGAATAAATCCCCCAAATCAAACGCATTTATTTTCTTGTTCGAAACAAGCATACATACTACTATGCAACGACCTATATATTTCATCGAACATGTAAACATCAATAGAGCAATACATTCACTTAGGCATTTCATCGAACATGTGAGCCACAATAAAGTAATACATTCATTGGAGTATATAATCAAACACGCGAGTATCAACAAATCAACGCATTCAATTTAGAGTTCAATCAATCATGTGAGCATTTTATTAAACATGTGAGCATGTATAGACAAGCAATGACGCATATTATAATCAAACATGAAATATGAACATGCTAGCTATTTACAAATCATTCACCACAACAAATCATTAACTGAGACCCTCAAGGGTCGATAAATGGAAACCTAGGCATAATGGTCCACACCTTATAACATTTCATCCAACTCATGGCGCTCCTTGGGTTAGAGTTTTGAGAAAGATTATTGAAATACCTAAGCGGCATACAAGCTTGTGAGAATGGGGACAAACAAGTATTGAAATCCTAGATTACAAGTAGAATTCAACACTTACCTCCATTTATTATTTGGAAAACTCCAGCGATAACTCTTGTTACGATGAGGTGGCTAGATATGGGATGTGAGGGTGGAGGTGCACCAACACCCACAACCCAAGCTCTCTTTCTCTTCTCCTTTCTCTTATTTCTCTTCTCCCTTTCTCTTTTTTTTTTTCCCTTTACTCTAGGGCATGAAATTCGCATGGGAGGAGGGGGTGCCCAAATAAGGCCTTTATATAGTGCCAGATTTGGTGTAAATGGCCCTAAGGGCTGAGTTTTTACTATACTAGCCCTAGGGGAGTATTTTTCTACCATTTGGAGGCCACTACAGGGCGTAGGGGTCGACCGTTGGATAGTTGGCCCTAACGATGATCTACTCATAGACACAATCGACTTGTCATTTGGATGTGTCAATCAACGAGTATGATCAAAAGTCTATTCAATGGTCGTCGATGGTCGATCGGGGCCATGACTATACGGATGTGTGAGAAAATATCCTTATTCTACATGAGAAGTTTGGTCGTAAACCGATGGTCTGAAATTCTCAACTTTGCGTAAGAGTGAACGACCCAATTCACTTAAGTTTCAGCTTTTCATATACGTTATTCGCATAACTCAAGTACTCGCCTTGTGAGTCCAAGTTGAATGATTCGAGACGCGATCTTGGCTAGATGTCCCGCGATGGACGTCAAGCCCACTAAGACGAATATATTTGTATAGCCTCGGGTTTAGTCGCCTACTATAACGAGCGATTTAGAGCTTGTTCGAAAAATCGGGACATTTCTGGAATGAATTAAGTATTAAGATTTCTTGTGCGTGATGATTAGGGTTTGGATTAACTATGTTTATAGTGTGATCTATTCGTAATTAGTGAAAATGACGATTCGGTCTTAATAGCCCTAACCGTTGGTATTTAGGCTAAAGGAGTAATTGGATTAATTTGGTTTGTTAATTAAGATTTGACCCTTACTCGTCTCGACTTTGGGTAGATCTTTGTTTAGTTACGGCTGTCTCGATTAGTCAGTGATAGGTCGGTTAGATTTGGACCCTACGTGAGCAAATCATGTGGCTAAACTTGGTGTTTAAGTGATCGACTGGATTCGTTGGCTTCCTATGGTTGATTAATCAGATTGGTGTGGTTCTTTATTGGTACCACTCACGTATAGGCTAACATGAAGTGTTAATGGTCAATAAATGACAATATAAGTTAACTAAAATAAAATTTTTTAAGAATTATTGGAAATCCAAAATAACGAAAATCCAGGACGTTATAGTCTGCATTTAAAAAATCAGCAACGGGACTGTCAAACGACGGGTCTGCGAGGCTTAGGGGGATAAATTTGACCAGAGAGCCCAAATCAGACCGAATACTAAACCACATTTTGCAGTCCCCACGACCTATCATCCACTGCGCATGCCTGTCCAGCGTTGGGAAGAGCCAAACCATGGTCTTCCAGATTGGAGAGGACAACCTGAAAGAGAAGGAAGATTTAGAAGCCTCCGAAAAATACTTGGAGTGCATGAATTTTTCCCACAGGCTGTTGTTCCACTCGTGCTTAAACCCCCAAGCGAGCTTCAAATGGAGAGCACTCATCACCTCCTCCAAATTTCTGACCCCTAAACCACCCTCATCCTTAGGCCTGGAGATGCTGCTCCACTTCTTCCAATGAAGATTAAACTTGCCCTCCTTGTGACCCCAGAAGAAAATGGCGAAGATTCTTTCCACGGCTTTTAAGGTACATTTTGGGATTGTCGTGGCAACCAAGGTGTGAAGCGGAATACCGCTGAGCACGTAGGAGATCAAGGCGAGCCAGCCCGCCTGGGAGAGGATCCTAGCACTCTAGCCACAGACCCTAGAGGCTAGCTTGTCGATCAGGTAGGAAAAGGAGCTGCCTTTAATCCTACCTTTGTTGATAGGGATTCTGAAGTAGAAGAAGTCATAGGAGGCTTTACCAAACCTAAGGATCCCAGATATGCTTTTTATCCTGGAAGGGGAGAGCTTTGATGAGCAATAGAAAACACTCTTACACAGGTTAACTCTTTGGCTTGAGAAGGACTGGTTAAGAGATAGGAAGTGCTTGACTGCTTGAAGAGACTGCCTTGACCCGTTGAGAAAAAGAACTGTATCGTCGGCATAAAGAAGATGAGATATCCGCACGCAACCTTGCTTTCCTTTGAAGGGAATAAACGAATCTCTTGAATTAAGGTGAGAGAGGCCCCTACTGAAAACTTCTGAGGAGAGGATGAAAAGACTTGGGGATAGGGGATCCCCTTACCGTAGGTTACAGGTGGACTTGAAAAAGCCACTGCTCGCTCCGTTAATCAAAACCGAGAACCAGTTGTTATTCCAGCAGTTCTCAATTAACTTCACCCATCTAGCATGAAAGCCAAATCTCAACAGAACTTGCCTTAGAAAATGCAACTCCAACCTATCATAAGCTTTCTCCATATCAAGCTTAAGGACAAGATTGCCACCTTGGACCTTTCTGTCTATATCTCTAAACATCTCTTGAACCAAGGTGATATTTTTTGCAATGTATCGGCCCCTCACGAATGCCCCTTGCTCCAAAGAAATCGGCTTTGGGAGGAGCGAGTTCAGCCTACTTGCAATAATATTCGCGAAAATCTTGTATATGACATTGCATAGACTAATCGGTCTATAATCAGAAAAGGATTTAACACCGACTGATTTTGACACTAAATAGATGAGCATGGCTAAGAAGGCCCTGGGCAGCACGCTCCCTCTGAAGAATTCCACCACAGCAGAGAGAATGTCTTTACCGATGATGGGCCAACAACTTGAGTAAAAGGCCCCGAAAAATCCATCAGGACTAGGGGCACCGTCCTTAGGCAGCTTACGGATAGCGTCACGAACCTTGTCTATTGTGGGGATGTGAAGGAGATTGCAATTGTCCTCCTTAGAAACAAGGGAGGGAACAAAATTCAGGATCTCTTCCATAGAAGAGACGGAAGTAGCTGGAGCTGAATCAAAGGACAGCAGGGACTGGAAGAATTTTACAGCCTCATGTTGGATGAAAGGCAGATCAGAAATGCTACTACCGTCTTCCAATCGAATTTCATGAATCCTCAGTCTGCAGATCTTTTCCGAAGCCGAGAGATGAAAGAACTTCGTGTTTTTATCTCCTTCATCTAGCCAGGATATACGAGCTTCCAGAAAACTTCTTTTGTAACCTCTATGCTGGACAGCTTGAGCTTAGCCATAGCCAACTCGGCCGAGGATATCTCTGGATTAGTTTGGGTTGAGGCTTCCAACTAACTGAGCCCGAGCTCTACTTTAACGATGTTCTGGAAAACATTACCGAAGATGTCCCAATTCCACGCTTTCAGTTGCATTTTGACCTACTTCAACTTCAACAAGAGGTTTAACATGGGCTGATAAGAGAGGTCGGTATCCCAAGCGTCGGCGACAACCTTACAAAAGGAGCCATCTAGGAGCCACATTCGTTGAAAACGGAAAGGCCTGGAAGCCGAGGGGGAACCTTTGGGGAAAGACATTAAGAGTGGGGCATGACCGGAGTTCATCCTTGGGAGATGCTTCACAAGGAAGCCAGGAAGCGAGTGAATCCAAGAGGAGTTGCAGAGGATCCTGTCCAGCCTAGCCCAGGCCTACGAGCAGCTAGTGTGGTTGTTACTCTAGGTGAAGTTGTTGCCGACGAACCCTGCATCAATCAGACCGGCCTTATCAACTGCTTCTTGGAATTCACGCATGCTATCTGGGTCTTAATTTCGGTAGTCGAGCCTCTCCGAAGAGTCGAGCATAGCGTTGAAATCTCCGCAAATAGCCCACAGACTAGCTGAGGAAGAAGAAGCCAGGGATTTGATTGCTTCCCATAGGGGTCTCCGATTGATTCTCGAACATTTTGCATAGACGAAGGAAATTCGGGGGGAGATCACCTGGTTTTAAACACAAATATCTAAAGAGATTATTTGGTTAGAGGAGCCAATGATAGAAACATTAAGATGCTGGTTGTGGAACACCTAGATCTTTACCACCATCGATAGCATTGGAGAGGGAGGAGTGGAAACCAAGCATGAGACCTATTCCCACTCTTCTACTGTCTCTAGCCATAGGCTCAAGAATAGCGATAATGAAAGGCTTATGAGCCCCAATTAGACATTTTAGAGTTTGAAGCGTGGCCGTGTTGGCTAGACCGCGGGTATTCCAAATGAGAATACTATTAGGGCTGAAAGTCGGGCGGGTTGGGTTGGGTCGGGTTGGTGTTCAACCCTAGCCCAACCCAAGGTTCCTATACCCCAACCCTAACCCAACCCAAACCAACCTTGGGTTGAAAATTCTCAACCCAAGCCCAACCCAAGCTAGTTCGATCGGGTTGGTCGGGTTGGTTAGGTAGATATATGCTAATATTTTCATTATCACATTACTCTATTATATTTTCAACAGGCATCTTATTTTTTGTACCTATAATTCTATTTATTATATATGTAGTTATTTATTGTAAAGAAGTTCATTTTTTTTCTAAACAAACAAGCTAAAATATAGGATAACTACTCCTTTAAAAGTCTTATTGTGTATCAAGCAATCTATTTGGAAGAGAGAAATCCGGCTTGTCTTATTAGTTTGAGTCATTAGAAATGACATGGACCAATGAGACCCAACAACATTGGAATTTCCTGTGCCTTCAATATGGATGATCTACACTTAATTATAATTAACTTATAAGGAACTTATATATCGATTGGGTTCGGGTTGGGTCAGGCAACCTGAGACCTCGACCCGAGCCCAACCCAAGTTTTATCGGGTTGGTGTTTGTATGGCCTAAGCCTGAGACCAAACCGGATACATCCTGCCCAAGCCCAACCTAATGTCGGGTTGGTCACGGGTTGAACCCGCCCAACTTTCAGCCCTAGATACTATCCTTCAGACACATTTCTTGAGTAGCCAGCCCTGCATTTCAAGTGATTAATTCTGCTCAATCTACCTGCCGACCTTGGATGAAAGTCCGAACAGGGAGCCTCCTGACTATGGGATATCTTATATGGGGAGAGATCCATACTCAAGTCTAATTGCCTGTAGACAGAGATGCAGCTGTCTGTCAGGCCCTTAAGAGAAGAGGGACTCGGGTCATTATCCAGAGAAGGGTAGGGGGTGGGATCGGGGGAAGCTCCAGAGGAGAACTCCTTATCAGCTTGACAGATGTAAGAGGGGCTGATGGGGGAGTTCCCAGCTGACCGAGATAAATAGGGGGGAGGAGACTCTCTCGGAAGCACTTATATGTGGGCCACCTAGCACCAAGCCTAGAGGTTGAAAAGGAAGGACCTGACTATTCAGCATTTCAGTGGCATTAGAGAGAGCCCGGTTGAGGCAATGTACCTGTGTGGGCTACTGAATACCTTGGTAGAAGGATGAAGGACTTTCAACATGTTGGGGAGTAGCTGTAGGTGAGGATTATGGATTCAGTTCGTCCAAAGGGCGCTGTTGGACTACCAAAGACTCGGAATGCTGTTCCTGATAACAGAGCATAAGCTATTGATAGCAGCCTCATCCACAGGGGTCCTTCTACTGATGGAAATATTCTCATTGGCAATCACTCAAACAGGTTGAGTGCGAGTATCAGTAGCCACGTCCTGCTCCCGAGTGGAAAATTCTACAGGGTTCTTGCAACGACAACACATTTCAGGGGCGAAAGCTGTGTTATCAACATCTAAGAAGGTACTATGCGAGGTCCTCTCTTCGGGTTGGGCCTTGATGAAGTATGTCTTGTCGGCAACAATGAGATGAATAGGGTATTGAAAGGAGGGTCCCTCATTTTGATCACCTTGATCCTCGTAAACATTTGGAAAATACCAAACCTAGAAATGGAATCAATCTGAATGACTTCTCCGAAACAGCTACTCAAATCTCGTAGGACAGACTCGAACCACGCATGGGATGAGATCCCATATATCCAGATCCATGTTTCATCCTCTGCATCTTGCTTCAGGGGACCAGGGAGATAGATCCTCCAGACCCAAATTCTGCCAAAAAGGGGCGTAAGCCACGAAGTCATGAAGCTCACCTCTGGTTTTGAAGGAGATAAGGAATTTGGAAGGGGAGAGTTTGACAATGTCAATCGCTGAAGCCCGGAATTTGGAATCTCTAATGCCATCTATAATCTGAAGGATCGAACAACCTCTACCTCTTGAGGAGTCCACCAGACTAAAGTCCAGCTCAGAGAGTCTGATGGAGGGAGAACAGATGCTTATGTTCCCATCTTCTACGGTGAGGCTCGGGGTGGACTGGGGATCCAGCAGGGGCCTTGCTCAACAGTTTTAGATGAGGAAGGGGACCGGAGGTGGCCCTATTTCTAGGGTTAGGTCTAGGACGAGCATCTTTGACGGAAACCAATCGACCGCTATATGTTTTCCATCTAAAACCCCCTTCGCCGCCCGAGCGTCATCTTCATAGAAGTAGGGGACGAATCCATAACCTCTAGGCTTGTTCGTTCCTGGAAAAAGGGAGAGATGGACCTCCGAAATCCTCCCGTAACGCTGGAATATTTTGAACAGGTCTTCAATAGAATAACTGAATGGAAGATTACCTAGGAAGAGGCATTTAGGATCCGAGAGATTGGTGTTCTAGGCTCGGGGTCTGGATCGAGATCTCCTGTAGGAGGAGGCGCGGATGGAAGGACGCCCCCTCATTTCTCCAAACGTTCTGAATTTCTGATGGTTCTATTGTAGTCCCTACAAGTAAATCCTTAGAAAACCTAGTTTCCCACCTTTAATTTTCTTAAGTTTCTAAATTCATCATCTCACAATTACTCCCTACTTTCCTGATCTAGGTTATATCTTCTCCTAGTTTTGATTCTAATTAGTCTCAGAATAGACACACAAGATTAGTCCTCGTGGATTTGATCTCGGTCTCACCGAGATTATTACTACATCGCGACCCTACACTTGGGGTTGTGAACAATTCTCAGGGAAGGTAATAGGCCGACGGATGGGATGGCTAGAATGGGCAGCGACAGTCAAGCCTTGGCCCAATTCATCATCAGGGATGAGCTCCCTAGTGCGGTCAGGGGGCTCCTCTTCCTTGATTGAGTGGGCATGGGTTCTGTTAGGAGTGAGGAGAGACTGTAGCCCCTTCCTCTGCCTTTCGGGTCATCGGCTGTGTGGGATGGTGGTAGTCTAGGGGATGCGTGGCTATGTTCTTTGTTAGGATGGTGAATATGCTGTATTGGAGTGGGGCATTTTTTTTTTCCAGCCTGTATGATAGGTGGGCCCGTCTTTTGTGCTCCCCCCCCCCCAAATAGCTAGGTTGTATCATTCTCTTTGTAAAAAAAAAGCTAAAAAGTTTTATTATTATTATTATTTATTTAATTAAATTACACTTAAAAAAAACTGTTATTTGTTTGTCAGCACGTGCTCTTATGAACCATATGCACCTCAAGGTCGTTTCTACAATAACCATTAATCATGAACCAAATGAGAAATGTATAAAGTGAAAAGTGATGAGAAATTGTATAAAAAACATAAAGGAGAAACAACAATAACAGAAAATTTCTCAATGGAGAAAATAAACATACCTAATAATTAGGTAATCAATTTTTTAATAGTTGTGCTCCCCATTTGCAAGCCATCAAAGTGAAAACTGTTTCACATAATCGAGGCTCATAACAAGTACTAATGCAAGATAAAAGAAAAAAAATAGCAAACTTTCAGTCATTGATTTTGTAAATTAATGTTCAAAGAAGATCCCCAACCTCACGAAACACAAGAAATTGACGATAGAAGAAGACAAGAGTCCAACAAAGCAATTTTACATTATATATAAGCCTGTGCATTGAGAGACAAAATTGCTACCTTAATTGCATATGGCTTTCCATCAATAGTGCTCCTTGATGGGGTTTTTTACCCCGTGCTCGACCGGTCATGAGCGTTACACGACCGGTCAAGGGTTGGCGCATGACTTGAGTCGAGTCCTGACTTGACTCAAAGTCCATCGACTTTGGGATATTTTTCTCTAGGGTGCTCAACTGGTCGTGGGTGGTGCTTGACCGGTTGTGGGTGACGCTCAACCGGTCGCGGCCTCGTCTTGACCGGTCGTGGTTACGTACATTCGTTCCACGATTTTGCAAATTGCAGAAATCTGAGTCTTTTCGCAATTGGGATGCGGAAAGGAGTTTCCTAAAACTATAAATAGGGGTTCCTAGGGTTTTTCTACAAATATGAAAAACACATGAGGGCTATCAAAGGTATGAGAGAAAGAGAAAGAGGAAGCTTGTAGAAGGGAGGTTATGCTTGTGGAGGTTATCTACTGTACAATTTATATCTTAGCGCTTCTACGTCCTCGTAATCGGTGAGATCTCTCCGTTTTTCCTTTTATTCTCTCATTGTTTATCCACTCCTGCGTGAGTGAAGAAGGTTGTAACGTTCTACTTCATAGTGGATTGTTGATCTGGACGAGGTCCTGTGATTTTTACCTATTTGAGGGTTTTTCGCATAAAAATCTCTTGTGTGGTGTGGTTTATACTTTGATTTATTTCATTGCTTTATTATTCCATAATTCTGGTTTGTTTCGAGAGGCTAGATCCTAAGGTTTTGTGTAAGGCCCCCCAATAAAGTGGTATCAGAGCTGAGTTCATTGAACGGGTAGGATTAGTTTTGAATTATGGAAGGTGGCTCATCAAGGATGATCAACCTCAATGGTTCTAACTGGACCATATGGAAGGCTAAGATGGAGGACTTGCTTTATTGCAAGGACCTATATTCTCCAATTTTAGGCATATCAGAAAAATCCAAGGATATGTTTGATGATGATTGGAAGAAGATGGGCCGAAAGGCGGTGGAGTTTATTAGACAATGGTTTGACGATTCTGTATCCCACCATTTGTCTACGGAAACCTTAGCCGCTAGCCTATGGCTGAAATTGGAAGGGCTGTATGAGAGGAAACCAGCCGGTAATAAGATTTTTCTGATAAGGCGACTTGTGAATCTCAAGTTCAAAGATGGTGGTTTTGTGGCCGAGCACATGAATGAGGTCAGCAATATAGTGAACCAACTCTTCACTATGAAGATGGTCCTAGATGATGAATTGCAGGCTTTGCTATTGCTTAGTTCATTGCCTGACAGTTGGGAGACATTGGTGGTGTCTCTAAGTAACTCTGCGCCAGACGGAAAGATATCCATGGAACAAGTAACTAGTTGTCTCTTCAATGAGGAGACAAGGAGGAAGTCTTAGGGGTCTACTTAATAAGAGGCCCTTGTGACACAGGAATGGGGGAGAGGAAAGAACAGGAAGGGCGGGAAGGCCCGAGGTAAATCAAGAGGTAAGTCGAGTACCAGAAAAGAGTTGATTGTTGGAATTGTGGTAAGAAGGGCTACTACAAGCATGAATGTCATAGTAAAAAGAACAACAAGAAAGGAAAAAGAAAGGAGAAGGAAGATGATTCAGATTCCACTGCGGTTGCTTCAGATGGCGACGTTGTAGTTATTCTTTCAGCAGATCACGATGTATGTCTCATGACTATGAGTTAGGACACCGACTGGGTGATAAACTCGGGAGCCTCTTTTCATGCGACTCCACACAGGGACTTCTTCACAAGCTACAAGTTAGGTGACTTTGGGATTGTGAAGATGGGAAATTCTGGCATATCGAAGATCGTAGTGACCGATGTGGGCTGCACATTGGTTCTCAGGGATGTGAGGCATATCTCAGACCTTCGCCTTAACTTGATGTCGACAGGAAGGTTGGATGATGATGGCTATGAAAGCCGGTTTGCTGGTGGTCGCTAGAAGCTCATTAAGGATTCGTTGATCACAACTAGAGGAAAGAAGTGTTGCACCCTTTACAAGGCAAGTGTCAGTGTGTGTAAGGGTGGGTTGAACATAGTGGAAGATTCAGCTACTGACATGTGGCTTAGGCGTCTAGGCCACATAAGTGAAAAATGGCTTTAGCTACTAGCGAGGAAGTGACTCCTTACAAACATGACAGGTACACCTCTCAAAACCTGTATTGATTGTTTATCAGGGAAACAACATAAAGTTTCATTCGTTAAAACTGCTTCTTATGTTAATAAAGTGCATGCATTAGATTTAGTTTATTCTGATGTTTGTAGTTCTATAAGGACAAAAACCTTGGGTGTGGCATTGTATTTTGTTACTTTTATAAATGATGCATCTAGGAGGGTTTAGGTTTATTCTTTGAAATCCAAGGATGAGGTCTTTAGTGTGTTTAAATTAATGTTTCATGCTATGGTCGAGAGAGAGACAGGTGGATCATTGAAGTGCATTCGCACTGATAATGGTAGTGAATACATTGACGACTTTCATGAGTATTGTAAGCCCTTGGGTATACGAAATGAATAGACGGTTCCCAAGACCCCCCAGCATAATGGTGTAGTTGAGCGAATGAATCGCATCATTGTAGAGAGAATCAAATGCATGTTATCCCATGCGAAGTTGCCCAAGACGTTCTGGGGAGAAGCAATACACACGACAGTGTATTTGATAAACAGGACTTCATTAGCCTCGTTGAATGGAGAAGTACCTGAGAAGGTGTGGACTGGATAGGATTCATCGTACAATCATCTCAGTGTGTTTGGATGCAGGGCATCCATTCACATACCAAAGGACGAGGGGTCCAAGCTCGATATGAAGATCGGACAATGTGTTCTTGGGGTACGGTGATGAAAAGTTTGGTTACAGATTGTGGGATTCGACTGAGAAGAAGCTCGTTAGGAGCAAAGATGTGGTTTTCTTTGAAGATCAGTGTATAGAAGACATTGGTAAGCCAGAGAAGAACCTATAGAGAATGCTAGTGTATTGTATTGTGGGCTCTTTTTATGTAAGTGCATGTGCACACTTCCCTATTCTCCTGTAGTGTATTATATGCTTTATCATAATAAAATAGTATGTGTTAGGGCAAGCAAGCCCAACACATCAAGTCTCCCAAACTCTTCTTCTTCTTCTTCTTCTCTCTCAATATTCTCATCCCTTCTTCACATTATCCTCACCAAATCCTTCTCTACTTGGTATCAGAGCGAAGATCCAGGCATTCTGCATCCAACAGGTTGAGAGGCGACACGTCACCTTCTTGTGTCGACGTCAAGAACATCGACGGCCGACGTCACCGCGTACGGACGTATGGCCTCCGTTTAAGTTGAAAGTTTAGGGATTTGATAGATCTTGATTTTAGAAGATTTGTCATGATTTTTTCAGAATTTATTAGACCTCTTTTCATGGTTTTTTGGGTGAAATAGAGAAATTCGAAAATCGGTTCCAGATTTCATTTTTCTTCGATCTACGTCAAATCGGTAAGCTTTTCTTTGGTTTCTTTGCTTGAGATGGACCAAAATCTTCCTCCTAAGCTATCCATGGTGGATTTTTTTACTCAAGATCAATGTTTGAGAGGTTTTAAACCTCAAATGGGCGTGCGGCTGGGCCATTTTTCACTCGGACAAGCCTCTTTTGACTGCGTTTCTTGGTTTTTTGATGATTGATGTTTGTTTGAAGTTTATCTCTTATTATCTTGAAGGATTGAGGGAGATAGAGTTGTTTGAATCAGTCCTTCTTGGCATAGGAGGTCTCTTGGCATAGTTTTCTTTCTCTTGGACTCTACTATGGCTGACAAAGGGCCCTCATCTCTTGGCATAGGGTCTCTTGAACCCAACCCCTTGTTGATTTCCTCCATTAGGTTGAATGGTGACAACTATCTTCAATGGACACAATTTGTAAAAGTATTTTTAGGAGCCCGTGACAAGTTGTCGTATATTTTGGATGATCCCCCAAGCTCTACAGATGTTACTTACAAGTCTTGGACAAAGGAGAATTATCAAGTTATTGCATGGTTGTTGAATAGCATGGATTCCTCGATTAGCCACTCAGTGATGTTTTTATCCTCGGCTAAAGGCATTTGGGATTCGCTTCATGATATGTTCTCGGAATCTCAAAATTTTTCACGGGTATTCCAGCTTATTCAAAAAATTGGTCGGTTTCAACAAAACTCTAAATCCTTAAAAGACTACTACTCGACGCTTCGGGGTATGTGGGACGAGTTGAATATGTATCAGCCTCTTCCTTCCAAATGTAAAGAGGATCATGACATTGCTCATAAGCAACGGGATGATACTCGTATCATGCAGTTCCTTGTTGGGTTGAGTTCTGATTATCTGCACGTTCGTGATTAGGTTGTTATGCAGGATCCTCTTCCCCCATTGACGACAGTTTATGTCATGTGTCAGCATGCTATGACCTCTACTCTTCCTTCTCATTCATTTGTGCCACCAGAGCGTTCGGCGCATCTTGCTGGCGATCAGTCCTCCCTTGGTCTACAGGTACCATCCTTAAGCTCAGGGCGCACTCCTAGTTTTGCTGGTCGTGGTAGAAGCCGCGAGGGAGATCGCGGTCGTGGCGCCCATAGTCTTCGTGGTCGTGGTGGACATGGACGTAGACGTGGACGTGATGGTTCCCGCATTTGTTCACATTGCGGTGGAACTAATCACACTGTTGATTATTGTTGGCAGCTACATGGTCGTCCTACGTATGCTGCTACTTCTGTTGCTTCCACTGTTATTCGAGATACGTCTTCCATCCCGACAGCTGAGCATACTACTTCAGGGGAGTCTCTTATCATTTCTCGGGCGGCATATGATGCCCTTATGCGGCTTCATATTCGGGATCTTCTTGAGCCTTCTCATGCAGCCGGCCCGGGCAGTGCATCGCCTTCTTCAAGCCATCCTCTCCTACCTCCCGGGTCATTGACTCGGAGCTTCCTCCCATATGACTGGTAAGTTGCAATCCTTTTCTTCTTATTCTCCTTCATCTACTACTCAGTATGTTACAGTCGCAGATGGAACCCAATCTCACATCTCTGGGATTGGTTCCATCCCTCTCTCTTCTTTTTTGTCTTTATCCTCCGTATTACATGTGCCTCATTTTCCATTAAACTTATTGTCTGTTAGCTCTCTTACTAAATCACTCAATTGTTCCATCACCTTCTTTCCTTCTTATTGTTTGTTTCAGGACCTACAGACGAAGAGAGTGATTGGTGGGGGGCATGAGCGAGGAGGCGTTTATCTTCTCGATGATACACCTGTTGCCGCTTCTAGTACCCTTTCTCTAGATCGAGAGTCCATGACTCGGTGGCATTGCCACTTAGGCCACCCATCCATTGCTAGATTGAGACTTTTGTTTCCCTCCTTATCTGTCACTAAACCATTATGTTGTGATATTTGTGAATTGTCTAAACATCATCGTGCTACGTTTCCTCTTAGCTCTTCTGGGAGGAAATCTCAACCTTTTCTTTTGGTTCACTCGGATGTTTGGGGACCGGCTCCGGTTACCTCGACTTTTGGATTTAAATATTTTGTTACCTTTATTGATGATTATTCCCGCATGACTTGGATTTATCTTTTGAAATCTAAAAGTGAAGTGTTTGATGTGTTTAAAGTGTTTTATCATGAAGTGCGCACTCAATTTCATTGTTCCATCAAATCCCTCCATTCTGATAATGGGGGAGAATACATGTCTACTGCCTTTCTGTCCTTCTTGCAGGAACGTGGTATTTTGTCTAGGACATTATGTGCTCGCACTCCACAATAAAATGGTATTGCAGAACGAAAGAATCGTCATCTTCTTGAAGTTGATCGCACTCTTCTGCTTGGTATGCATCTACCCAAACATTTTTGGAGTGATGCTCTTTTAACTGCTACTTTTCTTATTAATCGTATACCATCACGTATTCTATCTTACAAATCTTCATTTACTATATTGTATCCTCATGATAATCCATTTCCTTTACCACCTAAAGTTTTTGGTTGTACATGCTTTGTTCAAATTTTGGATGGGAGTAATGATAAACTTAGTCCACGGGCGATTAAATGTGTCTTTATAGGGTATACTCGGAGTCAGAAAGGGTATAAATGCTTTGACCCATTGACTCGTAAGAAATATGTCTCTGCTGATGTCACTTTCTTTGAGGATCTTTCTTTTTTCTCCTCTCCTGGCCGTTCCCTTTCTGATCCTTTTGCGAGTCAGGGGGAGTATGACTCTTATCCTCTTTCCACTAATGATCATGGGAAAACTCCTCTCCCCTCTATTCAGCATCCTGTTAGTGATATGGGTGAGCATAAGCCTCTGCGGGTGTATCATCGTTGAGATAAATCTTCACAAGCTCAGCCATCCACCCTTCCGATCACTTTGGATGTTGGTTCAGGTGATTCTCCTAACTCGAGTTTAGACCTTCCCATTGCCTTGCGCAAAGGGTCACGATCTTGTACTCAACACCCCATTAGTAATTTCGTTTCATATGATCATCTTTCACCGTCTTTTCAGTCGTTTGCAGCTTCCCTTTCATCACAGACTATTCCTAGATCTCTCTCACATGCTCTTCAGAGTCCTGATTGGACAAAGGCGATGATGGAAGAAATGTCTGCTCTTGAGAAGAATCATACTTGGGATCTTGTGCCACTTCCTGTAGGCCATAAACCTGTTGGCTGTCGATGGGTTTATACAATCAAGTTTCTTCCAGATGGCTCAATTGATCGCTATAAAGCCCGTCTTGTTGCTAAAGGTTACACACAGACTCATGGTGTGGATTACTTCGAGACATTCTCTCCGGTGGCTAAGCTTAATTCCATTCGCGTTGTGCTCTCCTTGGCCGTTAATTTATCATGGCCCTTGTTTCTGCTTGATGTTAAGAATGCATTTCTCCATGGGGACCTTGCAGAGGAAGTTTACATGCATCAACCTCCTGGCTTTGTTACTTCTCACAACCTTGCACTTGTATGTCGGTTGAAGAAGGCTCTTTATGGACTCAAACAATCTCCACGTGCATGGTTTGAAAAATTTAGTCAGGCTCTCTTGGAGTTTGGCTTTGTTCATAGTCATGCCGATCATTCTCTCTTTATATGTCATCGATCGACGGGCATCATGGTTTTCATTGTCTATGTGGATGATATTGTTTTGTCTGGTAGTGATTCTACTGGAATGAGGGAAATCAAAGAATTTTTAAAGACAAAGTTTGAGATCAAGGATCTTGGTCATCTTCGCTACTTCCTCGGAATTGAAGTTGCCCGCTCATCCTCCAAGTTGGTCTTGTCACAACGGAAATATGCACTTGATCTGCTCATGGAGACCGGCATGTTAGGGTGCAAGCCTGCTACCACTCCCATGGATACTTCACAGAAGCTTTGACCAGATGATGATTCTCTTCTTACTGATCCCGAGATGTATCGATGACTTGTAGTCCGGCTTATTTACCTGACTATTACTCGCCCAGATCTCTCTTTTGCGGTGGGGGTTGTTAGCCAATTCATGCAAGCTCCCCGCACTTCTCTCCGACGGCCGTTCACCGCATACTTCGGTAGATTAAAATCACCCGGTCTTGGCCTCCGCTTTCAGTTGTATGGTCATCTTCATCTTTCTGGTTATTCCGATGCTAATTGTGCAGGTAGTACTTTTGATCGCCTCTCTACATCCGGCTTCTGTACCTTCCTAGGTGGTAATCTTATAACCTGAAAGAGCAAAAAGCAGCCAGTTGTTGCCCGGTCCTCGGCTGAAGCAGAATATCGTGCTATGGCTCATGCGACGTGTGAACTCGTGTGGCTTCGCAATCTTCTTGAAGAACTTGGCTATCCTCCTTCGGATCCTATTCCTCTTCACTGTGACAATCAAGCGGCCATCCATATTGCTCGTAACCCAGTTTTCCACGAGCGAACCAAGCATATTGAAGTCGACTGTCACTTTATTCGGGAGAAAATCACTTCTAAGGAAATTGTCACTCCTTTTGTTCGATCTGGGGATCAACTTACTGATGTTCTTACAAAATCCTTGAATCGAGATGCTCTTCATCGTGTTCGTGACAAGTTGGGCATGATCAACATCTATGCTTCAACTTGAGGGGGAGTATAGAGAATACTAGTGTATTATATTGTGGGCTCTTTTTGTGTAAGTGCATGTGCACACTTCCCTATTCTCCTGTAGTGTATTATGTGCTTTATCATAATAAAATAATATGTGTTAGGGCAAGCAAGCCCAACACATCAACTCTCCCAAACTCTTCTTCTTCTTCTTCTTCTCTCTCAATATTCTCATCCCTTCTTCACATTATCCTCACCAAATCCTTCTCTACTAAACCAGCCTAGTTCAGGTGAGCTAGAGGACATGGATCCTATTGTTCCTCCTTGGGTGCCTGATTACGGGGGAGTACAGCAAGATGCAGATGATGAAGGAGTTCCTACAGAAGATGGACTGGGGGAGCAGCCCCCACTTGATCCACCTGTTGAGCCATAAGTGAGGAGGTCATTTAGGGACAAACAACCATCCAAGAAGTACTTGCCGCATGAGTACATTATGCTGACTGATATGAGAGAGCTAGAAGATTATTCTGAGGCCTTAACCGATGAGCATAAGGGGGAGTGGTTGAAAGCTATGCAAGAGGAGATGAAATCCTTGCATAAGAACCAATCTATGATATGGTGAAACCGCCTGTAAGACCCGTACCCTAGTCCGTACCATTCTGTAAGCTTCCGCGATCCTACCGGTCGAATTCTGGCAATCCTCGAATCATTTCCAACGTTGCGCGTGATCCTAAGCCGAGGCCTGCATACCAAAGTAGGCTCGAACCGAAACTTTTATCCTACAGACCGCGTCATCGCCGCGGTTCCAACGCCGTGACTTGAGCACCGAATCCATACCTAGGTGGGAAGATGTCAGTCTGTGTTCATTCCGAAGAAACATCGCACATTGTGAATTACGAGAGAATCTCTACGAGATGTCCCATCAATCAAGTCAAGTACACCACCTTACCTCCATGCCACCTCACCCAACAACAAGTACATGAACACTCCTTCCTTTACCATAAGTCCACTCTCTCTCCCCACTCACCATCCCTCATTTACCCATTTTTCAACTTAACCCATCTCCATTTATTACAACCACTCCACCCATCCCTTCCATCCATATCTCCCATCACTTCTCTCTCTCCCTCATTTTTCTCAAATCTCTCCAAGCAACAAAAATTCCATACGTCCAATCTCTTCCCCAAAGCCAAGTGTGGCCGACTTTCCCCTACACTCTCATCTCCCATCTCAACCGTTGATCCATCATCTACCACCGTTAAAAGTCAAGCAAAGGAGCTAAGGAGGCTTAAGGAGCAAGGAGGAGTACAACAGGTGGGTGATCTACCGTTGATTTCAAATTTTGGGGCCACTTGTTGTGGGACCCACACAATGTATGCACTATTTAAGGGAGGGCCCATTAGTGGCGGGGTCCCTCCCCTTTCACGTGTCTCTCTCTCTCTCTCTATATATATATATGATATTTGATGATGAAGGGGTGAGTGTGGTCCACCTTGAATCACATATTCACGTGGGACCCACCATGATGCTTGTGATTAACCACGCTGTCCAGCATCCAAGGACGCTGGACGTGAGAGGGTAGCTAACATGGAGTGTGTGCGCTGACATGGGGGTGTACTAACGAGCTAACCAAATGGTGGGCCACTCGTGCAGGCCCCACCTTGATGTAATAAACCAATCCACGCCGTCCATTCCATTTCTTAGCCCATTTGAGGCCTTAACTCAAAAGATGGGGCCAACATGATTACCACGTGTGCCATAACACAACAAAAATTGAACTCTTACCGTTAAAAAGCGACTATGGCCCACCTTGAGCCAAAATATACTGGATATTAGGCTTGTTTGGTCGGTTTTGAGCAGTGAAATGCGATGGCTGAGTTAGATTTGCCTAAAGCGGGCCTCACCTACCAAAACCCACAGAAATGGTGGTTTTAAAAAAAGAAGAAGAAGAAGAAGAAGGGGCAGCAACGCTGCTGCTGCTACTTACTACAAGAATACAGTGCCCGCTATGTACTAGAAGGCGGTGACAGACACTGGGCCTCACGGCCCCAGCTGTGGCCCCCCATCGTGATGCGTTTTGAACATCAACACCGTTCATTGTGGGGCCCCTATTCTAAAAAGGGCCTGGCCCAAAAATCAACCGTATACGAAACTCTGGTGGGCCATACCATCTAAAAAACATGTGAAGACATGCCTAAATATATAAAAACACTTGGTGGGGCCTACCTGAAATTTGGATGTGGCTAAAACTTGGTCTGAACGGTCAGCCAGGTGGAACACACATAATGGGTGGACTGGATTTGTGAACCACATTCCAGTGGGCCCTCCCCGACCATGTGACCCAATCAACAGGTTAGGTAGAAAATAAATATTACGGTGGGCCCCTCCCTGACCGTGTGGCCCTGTGAATAGGGTGGGTGGAAAATAAACATTCCAGTGGGCCCTCCCCAGGTTCACGTGACCTTATGAATAGGTTGGATTTCAAATAAACATTACAGTGGGCCCCTTAGTCCATGTGACCATATCAATAGGTTGCCTGGAAAATAGACATTTTGGTGGGCCCCCTATTCATGTGACCTTATCAACAGATTGGATAGGAAAATAAACATTATGGCGGGCCTCACATGAGGCCCACTTGGATGCATATGGGCCCATGTATTTAGGCCCATCTTGGCATGTATATAGACCCAATGTTGAGGCCCGCTTTGGTATATATGGGCCTATGTATATAGGCCATCTCGATGTGTTTATAGGCCCGTTGTTGGGGCCTGCCTTGATATATATAGGCCCACGTTATGAGTCCCATTTGAGGTATTTGTGGCTTATTGTTGAGGCCCACTTTGATATATATAAGGCCTATGTGATTAGGCCCATTTGATACACATAAAGCTTATGTGATTGGGCTCATTTTAGTGCATTCTAAGGCCTATGGGTGATGGCCCATTGCAAAGTACCTAAGGCCCATTGGTGAGGCTCATTGAGGTGGCCCAATTGATGAATATAAGGCCCATATGATACGGCCCAATTGATGTACTTGAGGCCAATGGGGTGCAATTAGGTCCATTACAATGCGTGATTCCTCCGTGGTGTATATAATGATGTTTATAACGAGTAGTGCCTTGGGAACAATGTTGGTTTGACGTCCACATTGTAAAGATAATGTTGGTTAGATGTCCGCATTGTCACACTCCCTAAGGCTCACTGATAGGCCCATACTTGTAGTAAGTAGGCCGTCTAGGCCCATCTCTGTGATACGCAGAGCCCATCCCTATATACATGTTTAGTATAGATCCATGATTCATTTTCATACGCATCATATGTATGACTGATATGAGAAGTGACTGATCATAGCATATGCCTTCGGGTGAACTGTTTATGAGCTCCCTGATAGGTGGAGTTGCCCTACATGAGCGCATGGTTCACGTAGGACTGTTGCCGTATACCAGTAGGTCGAGTCTCCCACTGTGTCATAGTCGATTGGAAAGGGGTGTGACCTTACTCGCCTGAGTGAGGGGGCAATTTCTAGGTTGAGTTTGACCAGCTTGAGGAATAGGTCCGCTATCGACGAGCCGGGCCTGATATTGGCTGGCAGATAGTGAGGTCTTTTTTGCTCTCCTAGTTGTGCGTTCGGATAGGGACGACAAGCTGGCGTAGAGTGTACTAGACCCTGGTGATTATCCAGACTGGGAACCGTACTGACTTGATGCTCTAGTGAAGAGCTGCATTGATATGTGGATATGGTTTGGCATGCTTGACTTGCATTATATATCGCATAGCCTTGACATGACCGATAATATTCATATCTTGCATCACATAGCCTTGGTACGGCTGACTGCATTCATGAACTCATTAGCATGTTTCCGCATTACTTTGACATTGTATTCTGAGCACGCTCATATTACGCACACACTTATACCACCCTCTAAGCTTTCTATAAGCTTATGCACGATTGATGCGTGCAGGTTATGCCAGGACATAGCCATAGTCTCGCCGCAATTGGAGCGTACAACCGAGCTTCTGGAGCTTTTGTCATTTTCAGTATATTGTATTTCCCTTTCATACGCTTTGTACTTAAAAGTTTTTGATCATAGTAGATTT